>OZ012739.1:398689301-400139301 GCA_963859935.3 Lathyrus sativus | reverse complement strand
GCTGGTGGACTCCCATCCAAACAAATTACAAAGATAATATTTTACATCAATATCCCACTTATCATAAACATTAATTACTCAAAAATTTATAAAATTTTCATTATATCAGAAGTAGAAGACTTCATCACCAGCTCCTTTTGGCATATCAACCCCTCAAGTTAATTTTACTAATAGCAGTGTGCATATTACAAGTTCCATTTTTGTACTCATTCATTAAATCACCATTAAAACCAAAAAAACAAAAATATATGATAAATATAAAAATAAAAATGATAAATCTATGATTGAAATCAAAAAACAAAAAAAAAATAAAACCACCATTAAATCACTAGATAGCATTGAAAATGAAAATAAAATTAAGCATAACATTAAGATTTGAAATAGCTTTGAGATCTAAAAACAAAAATAAAACGTTGAATTTAAGTTTTAAAAAGACCGAGAGAAATAAGTGAAAAAGGTGATGTGTAGGGTTTGAAAAAGAGAGAAGAAATTGTTTTATAATTATAATTTAAATTTTTTTTATTTTTCAATTTAAAATTAATATAAAATAAAACAATTTTATAATCAACTTCAACTTGCTTATCACGCATATAAAATTTAATACAATTTGACAAAATTTAACAGACAAAACTAATATAACAAATAGAATTATATTTAAAAATTTTAAAAAAACTTTATTAAATAAAGAACGAAATATTAAATTAAATTAAAAAACCGTTAAACATTAACAATATTATGAATATAAATATTACTTAATATTTGTCCGTACGTGCGTAAGTATTGATTTAAACTCAAAAAATTTATTTACCCTAAAATTAATACTAATGTTTTTATTAATTTTTATTTATACGTTGGTTGTTGATGGAACTCGCAAACAAATTAATAAAAAGTAGAGAGTTGAATTACTCATAGTCGCGTCTGTGTTGCTTGGGTTTAGGTGTGACGGTGAAGATAAAATGGACTTGATTGAATTATGGGCAATTTTCGGCCCTGGCGTCGCCGGCGCTGTTTTCGGTGCCGGCTGGTGGATCTGGCTCGACGCCGTCGTATGCAGCTCCACAACCGTTCCCTTTCTTCACTATCTTCCTGGTGAGTTTCACATCTCTCTTTATCTTTTAGTTTTAGGGTTTCATTTAATTGATTGTGCTTTTGATTTTTGTTTTCGAAGGAATTTTTGCATCTCTAGCGGGTTTG
The DNA here is from genome assembly GCA_963859935.3 of Lathyrus sativus. NCBI lineage: Eukaryota > Viridiplantae > Streptophyta > Magnoliopsida > Fabales > Fabaceae > Lathyrus > Lathyrus sativus. The sequence continues at coordinate 400,138,107 of OZ012739.1, read as the reverse complement.
ATGTTCAATTGCGTTAGAAAAGAAGACATTGATTACTCTCCTTATGACGAAGGAGAGTGGAGGTACTTGATTGCTTATTGTTTGCTTGTTTTCTTCTTTGTTGATTATGATGATATCGTTTAACTTCGAAATTGGTAAAGAATTTCTATATTCACGATTCATCACATGTCTATGTTTCACAAGACACACAAATCTTTGCTGGGTTTAAATGGCTAGCTGATCGATGTTTACGAGTTTTCTGGTTTAAAATGACTAGAGAATTTTTCCAATAAATTCCACTGACATCTCTCCTCAAATTGATGCTAGTAAGTCTACGAGCATCATCTTTCTGACATCTCTCCTCAAATTGATGCTAGTAAGTCTACGAGCATCATCTTTCTAACTAGGAAATTGTATGCTGAACAGATGTCAAAACACAAGATATAGTGATAACTTTGTGGTTACATGATTCTTTGATAGTGACAATTGTCCTGCATTGTTTATAGTAAACTTTGTTGGAAAGTTGCAATTTCTATGATAGTTCTGTTGTCAGCACTAGTGAAGCTGTCCGTGCTTGAGAAACAGTGAGAAGACCACACAACCAAATTATCAGATAGCATATGGTAGGCATTGCTCAATGCTCTGCCACTTCAGCGAAAGATTTAGACTTTGTTTGGGACTTTGGAGGGAAGGGAAGGGGGAAGGAAAGGACTTTGAAAACAAGGAAGAATGAAGTAGAAAGAATTGAGAGATTTGGGGGAGGGGGGAGGGGGGAGGGCTTTGGAGGGTTTATGTTTCTTCATAATACAAAATGCCCCTAGTTTGGGGGAACTCAAAAACTGTATTGGAAGAGGGTTTTGGAGGACTTTGGGGGGTGTAGATAAGTTATTCTAATCTATGTTGTTCATACTCAAAAAATTAAAAATATATTAATGATAAACATTAAATTATCATTCTCTACAAAAACACCATCTCAAAATTTGTGAAAAAGTTCTCTATTTTCCCCTCTAATTCCCTTCCCATCCCCTCTAAACTCGCAAACAGAGCCTTAGGGAACACATTTTTTCTCCGTGATTCCATGATTTTGGAGCATCACAATAAAACATATTCCCGCCACTAGTAGATTTAATTGTGCCTAGATATTCAGCCCAATCAACATCATTTGATATTTGGAGCTGAACAGATGAATCAGCATAAGAGTAAGTGTATGCCACAGTTGTAGGTGCCAAGGAGGTAATGGTTGGTCTGGTGCATTTCTAAGAGGGGGAAATGCTGAAGGGTTGCACGAAATTGCAAGCTAACTACGTGGACAGCAAAAAGAATGTCTAGTCAAGCAATGTGTAGCAGAGTAGTCAATCACGGATAGCGGCGCGGACAAGGTTGAGTCTCAACTAAAAATTTGATTGAAAAACTTAAAATTACCCTTAAAACGTTGTAAATTTAAGGAGTAATTTCGGTTTTTTTGAGGAGGAGAGGATAACGGACCAGAAACCACTCTGGGCTGGGAACCACTCTGCTATGCTATCCAGCTATTACCCTATAGCGGCCACTATAGTGTTCTGCACCGCTAAGGCTCTTCCCATAACGGTCGGCCTCCGCTCCGCTATAGTGGGATAGCGCCACTATTGACTCTGATGTGTAGGCAGATTAGATTACCACCTAGAATATAAAGTGAGGATGGCAAGAAGACCACCTTCATTTTATCAATATTATCTTTTGGGGTGTTAACAAAGGAATATACTTCTGTTGTATTATAAATGTATTTAGGTGGGTAATGCACGTCTAAGCCCCAATAACCAGTGAATTAACCAAGTTCTTTCATGTGAAAAGTTGAAAACAGCAGTTGTTTAATTGCAAAGAGGCATATGACAAAATGTTCAGACCTTAACCACAATATCATCCACATAAGCATGTGATAATTCCAGGTCACCGACACACAATGCCTTAGAAGTTCTTTAAGAAAAATATATCAAACTAGTTTTGAATGAATGACAAGCTAAATAGTATGGATCAAAACCATATGTTTGGTGCCTTGATTTAGCTGTATAAAAGTGTTTAGTTTGTGGAATGCATAGGTGACGGATTGACATTCCAATCGGAAATTTGATATAAGCTTCCATAATCTTCCTTGAGGTCACACCAAAGAAAAATGTTTTTGACATCTATATGATGAAATGACTAGGATTGAAATCTTGGAGGGAGAGAATCATGCACACAATAGACATCTTGGAAACATGTACAAAGTTTCATCCGTAACAAAGTCTACACTTGTTGATAGAGCACTGGTTGTGGACGTGATTTAAGCAGTGGGGTTGTGGACTAACCGTGGACTACTTATTGGATCTGAGCCCTGGAAAAAAATGATTTAGAAGGTCTATACTCGCTTGCAAAAATATGCAGGGGTAGTGAATTATGCTTCGGAGTTGGCAATTTAGTTAGGCCAGGCAATGTGATTATAAGGAGATGAGTGGTGGGAGAGGAGGTTAGTCATAGAGTCTCTCTCAAAGAAATGGAGGCTTTAGTTTTCTCTTGCAAGAGCTTAGGTTCTCCTTTCTGTTTAAGTAACAGTCTTACACCACTTCTTAATTCTTGTGCTCCATCAATTGGTCGGGCCTTCGAAATATGGGCCACAATCTGAAGATTTGAAAGGGTCTTTTAATGCTACTATTGATTATAAGTCTTAAGTTTGCACTTTATTAAAAAACTTCATGTACATCAAAGCGAAGATGGTGGATAGAGTTGAATAATTGGAAGCTAAATTTGCTTTGTTAGAAAATCATCTCTGCCATAAGAGATGAATCAAATTTGGGAGAAACAAACTATTAAGGCCCATAACAGTGGGATGCAGTGGGCGTAGAGGTGGCACCCTTAGAGGTGTTGGCCTTTTGTCCTCCCTAGGAGATAACTTGGTTGCGTTTTAGATGGCGGTAAGGATAGTTGGATTGCTCTTGCTTGATGGTGTTGATCCATTTGGTTGGATTACAAAAGGTTGACATTTATTGAGGGGAGGTTAGTCATTTGGTTGGTTTTAGATAAATGAAAATTTTCTTTGAGGAGCTGTCTGGTCTTGTCTTGCAGTCTTGGGTCTTAAATTGTTACTGTCATTTGCTTTATTACTCAGTTAGTAAATTGAATTTTTACTAAGCACATAGTATTGAGTCTTGTTTTGATACTTTGATTTATTTTACAAACATCATTTTTGAATCAAGTAAACTCTTACAATTTTATGAGTGGATGATTTATACTCAAACAAAAAAACAACATTGGGTTGGGGGAATTAGTTACGTTGCTGAGTTGGGAAGTTAGTTAGGCCAAGCAAGATGGTTACAGGGAGGGTGTGGTGGTGAGAGAAGAGGTTAGTCATTGGGTTGCTGTCAGACAAAGGAAGTCTTATTTGTGGAGTTGAGGCGTCTTCCCTCAAATTGCCTAAAATGAATGGTGTCTACCAGACAAAGTTCTGCATAAATTGAAGAAACTTGTGATCCTCACCCTCACCATTTATTTCTTCTCTTTACTAATACCTGGTAAGATGGTTAGTTGGTTACACATTGAAGGTGTAAATTTACCGACCAACTAAATTTCATGCAAACCCATTAATTTGTTTATTCAATTCATGACCCAAAAAACTAGGTCGTGATTTTTGAATCCAATCACACTCAAAGCAATATTTCCAATCTATTTTTTGTTTTGAGTCTGCTTTTTCCAATCTAATTTATTTACTGAGTTATTGATCGGCCCTTTATATCTTTACTTTCTATGTTCGTTACTTCAATGTTGCACACAGCTTCAACTCAGCTAAAGAAAATAATCCCAGGATTTTATTCCTCCGAGCTCAAGGCCTTAAGCATTAAGAATCATATGGCTCAATATTCTGTGTTGTTTGAAAATATATTTTAACCTTTTTTACCCTTGTTAACAGACTGAAGCTGTGGCTCTTCATCGCATATGTTGTGTCCTTTGTTTCTTTAGCTGGATCAGCGGGTTTACTGATCCAAGATTCACTCGACAAATCTGCTCCATCAGTGTGGGCTGGAGTTGCAGGCGTTTTGCAGTGTGTTTTTGTCTTGATCAGGTAAGAATGACAACGTTATTATCTAATGATAACTTATTTTTCCCTTATGTTATGCAGACGTGGGTTGAACTTACAGTTGAAGGAACTGTGTTGAAAACCATTAAAAATAGAAAATTTTGAATAACCATACATGTTAGTAAATATTGAAAAAAGTCAGTCCTTACTTCAGTAATCATTTTCCGCACAGTTTTGAAATGCGACCAAATATATCTTCTGCTGAAGTTCTTCTGTCAGATTGAAATTTAAAAGCATACTCATATGACTTTCTTCCAATTGCATCTCATAAGTCAAAAGCTTGAGAAACATTGACACTTCTCTCTCATGTCAATCTTGATGGTGGCTTGTTGATTACTGCTAAATCAAATTTTATTGCATGCAGTGGACTGATTTATTGGACTGCTCATCCAGAATAAGAAGAATATGACTCGGAGATTTAAATTACCATGTTATGCTGCCCATGTACCATGTACCATTTTCTTTATTTATCGTGATGATAAATAGTTGGCTTCGTGTAAATCAGTAAATGTAAATTGTGCTAACAATCTTAAGCCGCTTGGTAGTTTCATATATGTTTTATTCGGTTGATAAAGATCTGCTATCCAAAGAAATTTGAGTCGTGTGGTGGCTTTAACAAAGATGATTTTTTCATTTTCTTAATATTTTGAACTAAGAACGCCAAAGGAGAAAAGCTATACTCAGTCGCAGTTTGCAATATCTAAGAAAATACTTGTACCATTTTCATTGAAAAACTTAAGCAACAATTTGAGAGGTCTATAGTAAAGTAAATAAGATATGCATGTATGTATTATATCATTAAATCTATTGACATCTTGTTTGAATAGTCTCGTAATTTTCAAGATGTGCGCACCTTGTAATATGATAAAAATGTGATATTACATTGGTGCACCAACAAAAAAATGTGACATAACATTACATTGATAATCACAATATTATTTAGGGTTAAATATGTTTTTAGTCTCTATAAGTATGTCAACATTTAAGTTTAGTCTCTCTAATTTTTTTTTTAAACAATGGTTTTCACAAAAATTTTCGTCCCTAAATGTGGTTCTTGCCGTTAGTTTCCACTAACGAAGGACAACGTGTCATGTCAAGTGTAAAATTTCTTTTGCTTAAGTGTCATTTGTAACATGCCAATTCGCCACGGTGAAATAGATGATAATATTATGTTTATAATTGAGATAATGGAATACCAAACAAACATTTCACATGAGTGTGTCCTAACAGAAGTTATCGTTGTTGTCAAGGAGGTTCGTTGTGGTCAAGGAACAAGTCTTTGCTGTGTTTAGAGAAGAAATCTTCGTTTCAGTGGTCCCAAAACAAGTTTAGCATCCTCGATGCAGTGGTCCCAAAAAACAACTTCGTAATCCGCTGAAGTGGTCACGGGTAATATACTTTGTCCAAAAAACAACTTCGTAATCCACTGGAATAGTCCAAATTAATGTACTTTGTCTCTTCCGTGCTCCCTCGTTTCTTATTCTATGTCATCTTTGTTGCTTTTCAGTAGTCCCAGTTTATTTACTATGTTGCATCTTATTACCATTCATGTAAAAGTTTATTTTTTGGTAAATATGTTTGACCTAACTTTGGTATCAATGTTAGAAAAATTTAGGGTAAATCAGTTTGACCTAGTTATGGTAAATTTTAAACCTAGGTTAAATTTTGTGTACATGAAAATGGATAAATTAAAGGTTGTATTTTACTCGAAGGGATGTTTTGTAAAAGACCCTAACATAAGATATGAGGGAGATGAAGTATATGCTTTTAGTGGTCAAGTTTCAGATTACTGGTCTTTCTTTGAAGCATGTGACTTAGTTAAGGTGATTGAACATGAGTTTGATCTAAGTTGTGTTAAGATGTGGTGCAAACATGATGAATGATCCTTTGAACAAGACTTACAATCATTTAGGGATGATGAAGATGCTTCTGAGTTAGCCATGTATGCGATAGAAAATAAGTGTGAAGTTGAGATATTTTGTGAGCCTAAAGTTGTAGGAGAGGAAACCTTTATGGAAAGGTTTAGGGAGAAAGGAAAAGGGATCAAATGTGATGAAGATGGTGACATACTGAGTGAAGTTAGTGATGAGTCTGCGAGAGGTGTCCAATTTGATGATAGTGAGGAAGAGAGAATGAAACAGTTTGAAGAAGTGATTGATGAAAGGGTTGATGGAGAAACAAAAAATGAAAATGTTGCTAATGATGAGGGCAATACTCAACTAGACAAGAATTTTTTTATCACAGAAGAGATGGAAAAGGAACATGTCATTGAAGATTCATACATGACTAATGAATTGGTATATTAACCTTTCAAGTCGCACATGTATTGTTTACTGATAGTTTTGTAGTGGATTTGGAAAAACAAACATGCTCCTACAACTATTGGAAACTTTAGATTCCATGTAGACATGGTGTGGCTGTCATACATAGGAAAGTGGATGACTCGGTCAAATATATGCGTAAGTGTTATCACAAATGCACATATGAGAAATGTTAAGTGTGGTGATCACCCCATTAAATGACCAGAACAAATGACCTAGAACATCTAATGATACTATGTTGCCCTCTTTGTTCAGACGTGGCCCAAGAAACTTAGAAGAAGAGAGTATGATGAAGTGAACCAAACAAAATGACATAGAAAAAATATAAGCCATAGGTGCAAAGCTTGTTTCGAACTAGGCCACAACAAAAGGACCTGCAAGAAGAACAAACAAATTGTGCTTGTTCTGTAACACCCCAATCTAACCCGGCGGATATTTAAAATAAATCAAAATCAGAGTGCACGAATTTTGCAAGCATGACGACCGTCATGGAGTCGTGACGACCGTCACACGCACAAGAACTGAGACGCAACAGAGGTGTCACATATTCAACTTATAAAACATGCATTTTACCATTTAATTGGACAACATGCATTTAGTGATGATACATAACACATAATCTTAGATGAACATCTAATAACAACTCATATAACATCTTAATCACATAGCAACATATTCATTTTGCAGCGGAACATCATGCACTTTCAACATTTATGATAATCAACGTAATACCATAAATTACAAACAGAACTCCATTAAAATTCAGCAAGTACTTCAGCTTGCATATATTCATTAAAACAACTAGTTTTCCATCAAAATTCAGCACTACCGATTCTCCGGCTTAGTGCGTACAACCAACATTCGGCGCATTAACAAAGGAACCCAATGCAATGAAAACATTTCGTAAAATGCAGCAACAAGAAGATAAATAAAACAATGACTACAATCGTTCATCCCCCCAAGAGTACTACGTATCAGAGCGACCAACGACAACTTAATCGACAAAGCGGAACTTCATTCCGAACTACGCTCTATTCCTGACTACCTGCAAATTACCACCAGAGGAGGTAACATACAACGGAAAAGGGTGAGATATCAATAATATAACATAAAGCATGATAGAAAACATGCCGGAAACTCATCACAACATTATAGGTTTCGAAATCATAAACATCATCGACAACAACTGCGAGTAATCCATATCTCACATAAACAACATTAACATACAACTGACGTAATTATGCGACTTCATGTGACTCAACAATGCGACTCAACTGTGCACATGCATGTGGTATCATTTAGGAGCCAACACTCCAAAACTCGGGACAGGGCCAACACCCCGAACCCATCTAGGAGCCAACACTCCGAATAACGCCAATACAGGCACAACCGTCGCCAATCCAGGCCAAATGCTATGCCATGAAATCCATCTATTATGGACTACAACACAACTATAACAACCATATAACAGGGCATTACGCCTACAACCAGAATGTCCATAACAGAGCATCATAACATCATACCACTCATACAACCATCACTTTCTACCCGTTCACATACAGGACAATGGCAACATAATTTTGACATTTACGACTGTTCATGTAAAGGAACATTACAACATCGTACCAACAAATAGGAACTCAAAGTGTTCATCCAAAACGGCTATTCCTATACAGGTATAACATCAACATCAGTTCAACAATTAATCTTTAACATCTTATCGTAATAACAACATTACGACATCTTCTCACATAATTAATTACAAATCAATCACAACCAGGTAACTGTCCTTTTTGGCCAATTAGGGAAAACCATTAGAGCGTTGTACGAATAACCGTATAGCATATTCGTTCTACGTATTTGCCCATAAGGAAAACCTTAGAGCATCGCACTAATAACTACATAACACATTCATTCCTACATAGAAATCTGGTCCCATTAGGGAAACCTTTTCCTTAACATTTATCGATTAACGAAAACTATACCTATGACTCGATCCCCACATGAATTCGATCATACTCCCGGTTATAAAATTGAACCCCACCCTTACCTTAGAATTGAGGTCAATTCCACGCTCTCCGGTTCCGCTTCCGCTCTACGGTGACTTTTCTGCAGAAATCCTCCAAATTCGCCGGTGGTTGATTCTTTGCTCTCAACTTTCCTCAGTGCGTAACTTCTCTTTCCAGTCTTTTCTTTCCCCAAATGGTGTAATTGAGGGTAAAAGAGTCTATGGGAATATATTTTTGCTACCCACTCTCAGCCACATCCAAATTCTGCATTTAACTGAATTTCGTTACTATGACGGTCGTGGCAAGTCCATGACGAGCGTCACAGTCGTGACGGTTGTGGCAAGTCCATGACGATCGTCATATCAGAAGAATTCAATTTTTTTCAATTTTTTTCTAGATATAACATCTCTTTATCTTTCCAACGCTTCGAACGGGGGTCAAATCCGACTTACGGATCAAGAGATATGATTTTTCGAAGTTTTCCGAAAAAATCAGAATTTTCCCGACATCCTCGTACGACTACGACACAACGAGATACAGCAAAAATCACAATTAAATTTAATCGAAATGAAACGGGAGTTACATGTTCTATTTGGAAATACCACACAGGCCAATCAAGAGATGTTTACACCGGTGACTCAGGACTTTCCTACACAAGTGACTCAGGAGATTCCTACACAAGCAAGCCAAACTAGCCAAGTCTATTTGGCATAAAAAAAGTGTAATGTTCTACTTTAATATTGTGCTTGTGTGTAATAAAATATAAGGCTCTGTAACAATGTTAATGCTGTTAATGTTTCATGCAGAGGAGGCCTGAGGGATTTACCAACAATAGTACAACTAAGAGTGGAATAAAGAAGACAAAAGCCAAGGAACCAAAGAAGACAAAAGTCACTGAAGCAACTGTCAAGGAGGTAAAAGCTAAAGAAGCAACAATCAAGGAGGCAAATGTCGAAGAAGCAACTGTCAAGGAGGAAAAAGTCAAAGAAGCAACTATCAAGGAGGAAAATGTCAAAGAAGCAATTGTCACTGAGCCAATGGTAATTGAGCCAACTGTCAAGGACCAATCTACACATTCTTCAGATTTGAATGAAAATTTGGCTGCATTACTAGGGGGTGATGGTGCTTGGACATTCAACCTTTGAGTGTTGGCAAACCACCTCTCAAGGAAACTGAACCAAGGTCAAGTGGTGTCAAGATTTTCTTTGGTAAGCAACCCAAAGCATGCAAGAACAAACCTTTCAAACCCCCTGGTATTAGAAAAAAAAAATCTTTTAAGGCCAAGTTGTAGTGAACCAATCAAATTTAAAACATAAAGAAGGTACAAGACACAAACTGATGTGGGAGTTGAAAAAAGGCATAGTGAAAGGCTGAGGACCCTAAAAACAAAGAACATACCTGACCCTGAAAAGAAATCTGATGACCCATTGGTGATAACTGAAGAGGACAACACAATTTGCAAGATGCTAACCCAATAAAGATGTAGTGTTTGATGTAATTGATGTTGTGCTAAATGTACTTCTTTAGGAACAACTATTTTGATATGTAATTTCCTTATGTAACTGGTATAATGTACTGATGTACTGTTTTGTATTGCTATGTTTTGGTGAATGTAATGTACTGGTGTACTTTTTTCTATGCTATGTAACAACTATTTTGGTGAAATCTGTTTGAATTTCGATGTGAAAATTATAGGTCTGTTTATGTCAAAATTATAGGTCACATTGTGTGAAAATAATAGCTTATATTATGTCAAAATTATAGGTCAGTTAATGTCAATATAATACGTCAGTTTATGTCAGTTAATGTCAATATTATACATTATATTATGTCTAATTTGTAGGTCAAACTATGTGAATATTATAGGCCACATTGTGTGAATACTAAAGGTCATAACTGATGATTATATAGCTTCTTCAAAGTTTCTACAACTTGCATATCCCTCACCTTACTCTTACCTTTGCTCTATTATGCATCTACACATTGATGATCATCCTTTCCTTGTGTAATATCATCACCCAAATGAATAAATTAGAAGTACCCTCATTTTTCCAATACGAGCATCTACAAAACATTCTTCCTTTATTCTGTATGTTCTTGCACATGTATGAAATCATAGGACCATTGCACCCACACCTTTTCACTTCACAGTTCCTCACACTCGTAGAATAGTACGACACTGACTTGCTTAACCTTGATGAAGATGACATGATGTTAGAGAGAGAGGAGGGAGACAAATAATAAGAAGAACGGGGTGATCAGAAGAAGGTGAACGATGGAGGGAGACGAAGGTAAGGGAAAGAGACAGTGAAATAAGAAAAAGAAATGAGATTAAGGTTCCTTCCTGTGTTTAGGGCATGGTTTTATTATAAATATATATTATTTTAAAACAAATCTAACGTGGCCATGAAAAAAATATACTTAGCATGCCACATAAACCTCTGTTAGTGCATACTAACGAGAGATACCATATTTAGGGACGAAAAACTTTGTGAGGACCATTCTTTGAAAAAAAAGTTTCAAGAAACTAAACTTAAATGTTGGCATATTTATGAGGACTCCTGACTAATTTAACCCTATTATCTAATACAGATAATCATAAAGTACTATTCAAGTAAAACTTTTAAATGAATATTTTAAATAATGATTATGCGTTTACAAGTGTAAAAGTGTAAAAATGTTATATAGATAATAAAAATATTCTAGAATTTAATAGGTGTATAGAATACATTTTTTCTTATTTTTAAATTAAATGTTTATATTGTGAAATTATACCCAAATGAAAATTGTTAAATGTATAAAATTTATATATAGTTCATATACCAAAAAAAAGAGCTTAGAGTTCATCACAATTATCAACTTCTCTACTTTTCGTAAATTGACCCAATCTACTTAGAGGTCGAGCATTTCTTTATAATTTTAAATTGATATTTTTATTTAAATTGGGTTAGAAAATGACCCTGTTGGTATAAATTTGATAAAATTAATTATATGACATTTTGAAGAGAAAATGGACCACGTTGATATGATTATTTAACAAATAAGAGATGATTTTTAAATAAAATTATAAAATAAGAAATTCAATTAAAACAAGGGACGACAACTATAGAAATGAAATGTCACGTTACGTAAAAAAAATTATACATTTTTAAAGCAAATTATATTAATGGCAGTATAAGGGTATTCAAATCCAACTGTACAAAATAAATTAAGTTACATGGAAACAACTATTCATCTTGCTGTTAGTGCAAACTCTAGTTACACTTGGATTGAGTAAAAAGATAATTGAAAGAGTATTGGGAAGTATATTATTGAATTTTTGTAGTTACAATATAACAACCAATGTATCTTTTATACTAAAATGAGATTACTTGAATAGGAAGTAATTAACCAACTTCAGTACACAGTAACCTACTAACTAACTTCAACTCCTATATTACATAAAATTAGATGATCTCACAATATGTTTTCTATATTCCAATCTAAGAGCTATAACAAACATGTAAACTAGGAAAAACATCAAAACATGTTAACTATTGTGTACTAATTTCTTAAGAGTTTCAACTAAGAGCTTCAACCTAAGAGCATCAAAACATGTCAACCTAAGAGCTTCAACTAATTTATCTACTAATTTATTTTGAATTTTCATAAACAGAATGGTAAAAGAAACAATAACAAGTATGTTATTGTGACAAAACACAATCGCATTTTAATTTATAATGCTCTAATTTATAATGTAAATGCTAATGCACCAATTTTTTTAATGTGCATGTGGTACCAAGTTTTTGTTGAGTTTGTAATTTTTTATGTCAAAGTAGTGTAGTTCGACATAAATAATGATTAGTCAAATTAGTTTAATGTGTTAGTGTGTCGAGTTGTTTAGTGTGTCGAAGTGTCGAAGCAAGTTGCTTCACACAGGATTTCGACTTAGGTCTATTTCAATAATGTTAGCTATTTTGGGTTTTTATAGTTTTGAGCTTTGACTTGGGGTGCAAGCAAACCTAAACGTATAAATAGGAAGAAACCATTATTTTGTAAACAACTCATCATATTTTGTAATTCACAGTTTTTAGTTGCAAGTGAAATAACAGAATTTCCACAGTTCGTGGGCAGAGAGTTCTCTGTAGAAAAATTGTTCATTTTCTTCTTCTCCAACGTTTACTTTCTTTCTTTCTAAACTTTTCTTTCATTGTCATTATGTGGGTTAAAACAATCTTGAGATCAAGATTGATTGAGTAAAATTCTCCATAGATTGATGTTGAATTTCCAACATCTGGTATCTAGAGTTCCGGTTACGATTCAAGGAAGGAAAATTGTGATGGCGATGAATCATCCAAACGAGCACTTTTTGACAAACCTTCCAATTCTCAAGAAAGATAACTATGATAATTGGTGCAAGCAGATTAAGGTGGTTTTCTGTTATCAAGATCTTTGGGATCTTGTGAAGGGAGGAGTAGCACCGCTTGCAGAAAATGCGACGGATCAAGAAATGACGCATTCAAAGAATTGAAGAAGAAAGATTATAAATCTCACTTTATAATCCATCACTGTGTAGACCCAGATGATTTTGAAAAGGTTAGTGATGTAGAATCAACGAAGAAAGCGTGGAAAATTATTGAAAATTCGTTTGGAGGCGCAAAAAAGGTGAAAGAGGTGAGGTTACAAACTCACAGGAGAATCTATGAATTGCTTCAGATGGAAGAAAGGAAAAGTATAGAAGATTTTTTCGCTAGAGTTACAAAGCTGGTGAATCAAATCAAGTTGTGTGGAGAAGTGTTGACATCAAGATCAGTTGTTGCAAAGATCTTAAGGTCGTTGACTCCAAAGTTCGACCATATGGTAGTAGCCATAGAAGAATCGAAAGACTTGTCAACATTGACAAAGGAAGAGATTCATGGGACACTTGAGTCTCACAAACAAAGGATGGCTGAGAGAGCTGCAGGAAAGTCGAAGAGTGATATGGGTTCGCAAGCACAATCAGAAAAGGAAAGGAAAGGAAAAGGAAGCTGGAATGGCAAAAAAGGTAGAAGAGGCTACAACAATTCGACTTGTCGAAATCAGCAGGAAGAAAACTGGTCGAATCAAAGAAAACCCTGGAACCAAGGCAACCAAAGAGGTGGTGCTGCAGGTAGAGGAAGAGGTGGTGGAAGAAAGTCTGACAAAAGTCACATTCAGTGTTTCAATTGTCAGAAGTATGATCACTACTTTAGTGAATGTCAAGAAAAGAAGAAGAATTAAGAAACTGATGCAAAGATAGTGAAGCATGAAGAAGAAGAGATGTTGCTAATGGTCACAACAAGAGATAAGAGAGATTTCAGGACCAGTGGTACTTGGACTCAGGATGCTCATCACACATGAATGGTTTATCAACATGAAGCCTTCGTCGAAGAACATGGTGAAATTTGCAAATGACAATACTCTAGCAGCTGAAAGTATTGGAGATGTTTTGATTATGAGGAAAAATGGCAAGTGGTCAACAATTTCCAATGTGTTGCACATACCAGGATGAAAAGTAACTTGCTCATTATAGGGCAGCTAGTCGAAAAAAACTACAAGGTGTCGATCAAAGACAAGATGATGAGAGTTCTTGACACAGGTGGTAGGTTGGTCTTGAAGGCTCAAATGTCTCAGAATAGGATCTTCAAGATTGAACTCAATGTGGTGGAGCACAAGTGCATAACAACTGCAGCCAGCAGATATGAATGGCTATGGAATTTTCGACTAGGCCATCTCAACTTCAATGATATTATAGAGCTAAAGAGAAGAAATATGACTTCGGGAATACTTGAAATCGATATTCCAAGTGAAGTATGTGAAGAGTGTGTTCAGTCGAAACAACACAAGAGTAACTTCAACAAGGATGTAGGAAGGAATTCGAAGGCAATTCCAGAAGTCATATACTCTGATGTATGTGGTCCAATTCAGGTGGATTCAATTGCAGGCAACAGATACTGTGTCACGTTCATAAATGATTATAGTAGAAATCTGTGGACTTACCTAATCAAGAAGAAAAGTGACGTGATCGAGGTATTTTCCAGATTCAAATCTATGGTCGAAAGATAGAGTGGTCGAAAGCTGAAAATTCTGAGGACTGATGATGGTGGAGAGTATGTGTTGAAAGAGTTCGATGCATTATGTGAAAAATAAGGGATTATGCATGAGGTGGTGCCACACTGCACTCTACAACAAAATGGATTTGCAGAAATAAAGAACAGAACCATCATGAACATGGTGAGAAGTATGTTGAATGGAAAGCATATACCCAAAGAATTATGGGGAGAAGCGGTTTCGACAACAACATACATATTAAACAGATGTCCGACGAAGAAGCTTGAAGGAATCACACCAAAAGAATGTTGGTCTAATGTCAAGCCTAGCCTCAGTAACTTGAAGGTGTTTGGATCTATAACACATAAACATGTCCCAGATCAATTGAGAAGGAAGCTTGATGACAAGTCACATTAGATGATCTTGACAGAATATCATTCGACTGGAGATTACAAGTTATTCGACCCAGTGAATAAGCAGGTAGTGATCAGTAGGGACGTGATCATAGATGAGCTTAAAGAATGGGATTGGACTGAGAATGTCAAGAAGGATTTAACGAGAATCTCTTGAAAAACCAGCTACTGAATTCGAAAGAGAAGTTCGACAGGAACAAATCAGAGATGAAACTGGCCCAAGCAGACCTCGACGAACAAGACACATGCCTGCAAGGTTGCAAGAATGTGTATTACATCATATGATGTGTCGATTCAGAAGGTGAGCCGGTACACTATGCTTTCTACGCAGATGTCGAACTAGTCGATGCAGCTGAGACATTGAAAGATCCTAAGTGGGCGAAAACAATGAATGAGGAGTTAGACTCCATCAAAGTCAACAACACCTGATCACTTGTCGATTTGCCTCAAGGCAAGAAGGAAATTGATGTGAAGTGTGTTTACAAGGTGAAGGTGAATCCTAAAGGAGAAGTAACTCGACACAAGGTGATACTTGTGCCAAAAGGATTTCTACAGAAGGAAGGAATCGACTTCGGCGAAGTTTTTACACCTGTTTATGGATCGAAACAATCATATCGGTTGTTGGTCTAGAAAATATGAACAATTGGCACACATGTCAGATATACGTGAAATGTGCATTCTTTAATGGCCCTTTAGACAAAGAAGTTTATGTTGCACAACCAGCTGGGTTTGTGAAACGAGGCGAAGAAAGAAAGGTGTACATGTTGCATAAAGCCTTGCATGGACTTAAGCAAGCTCCAAAAGTTTGGAATAAGAAAATCTATAACTTCTTAAGGGAGAAGAAATTTGTGAAGTGTACGATTGAGCATTGAGTGTACATAAGAAGAAGCAGTAGT
Organism: Lathyrus sativus; assembly: GCA_963859935.3. Lineage (NCBI taxonomy): Eukaryota > Viridiplantae > Streptophyta > Magnoliopsida > Fabales > Fabaceae > Lathyrus > Lathyrus sativus. Next base: position 400,122,354 of record OZ012739.1, on the reverse strand, counting down.
GAACTGCTTATGCTATGCCTCTATGTCGATGACCTGTTGATAACAAGAAATTGCAAGAAGGAGATCGAAGACTTCAAACATAACTTGAGTGAGGAGTTTGAAATGTTATACATGGGAAATCTCTCATATTTCCTTGGCATCGAATTCTACAAGAGTAGTAGAGGTTTGATGATGCATCAAAGAAAATATGTAGGTGAAATACTAAAGAGATTTAAGGTGCAAGATTGCACCCAACTTCGACTCCAGCTGAGACCAGATTGCAACTGTCGAAGGATTCAGATGAAGATGATGTTGACCCAACCCAATATAGAAGACTTATTAGGTCACTTCGATACCTTTGTCACACAAGGCCTGACTTAGCATACAATGTAGGTATGGTAAGTAGATTCATGCAAAAGCCAAATGTATCACATCTAGTAGCGACGAAGAGGATACTAAGGTGTCTGAAAAGGACTCTTTACTACGAAATTTTTTTCCTGCAGCTGATGAAGGAAAAGAATGTAAGTTAGTGGGATAAGCCGACTCTAGTTGGTGTAGTGATGATGAGGATAGAAAATCCACAGCTAGCTATGTGTTTATGTTAGGTGGTGCACCAGTTGCTTGGAGTTAGAGAAAGGAGCCAGTAATGGCATTGTCATCATGCGAAGCAGAATATATAACTGCTTCTCTTTGTGCATGTAAAGCAACCTGGATGGTGAACCTGGTCGAAGAGATCACAACAAAGAGTCATGGAACAATTACCATAAAGATCGACAACATGTCAGCTATCAACTTGGCGAAGAATCCAATAGCACACGGTCGAAGAAAGCACATTGAAATGAGGTTCATTCATCTTCGAGAGCAGGTAGCATAAGGGAAGATGAATTTGGAACACTGCAGAACTGAGAATTAGATTGTAGACATCATGACGAAGGGAGTGCCAGTCGAAGTGTTCAGAAGGCTAAGGTCTATGATGAATGTAGATAGCTTAGACATAATGAATTAGGTGGTGTGTTGAGTTTGTAATTCCTTGTGTCGAAGCAGTGTAGCTCGACAGAAACAAGGATTAGTCAAATTAGCCTAATGTGTTAGTGTGTCGAGTTGCTTAGTGTGTCGAATTGTCGAAGCAGGTTGCTCCACACAGGATTTTAACTTAGGTCTATTTCAGTAATGTTAGCTATTTTAGGCTTTTATACTTTTGAGCTTTGACTTGGGGTGCAAGCAAACCTAAATCAATAAATAGGGAGAAACCCTTATTTTGTAAAAAACTCATCATATTTTGTAATTCACTATTTGCAGTTGCAAGTGAAATAACATAATTTCCAAAGTTTGTGTGCATAGAGTTATTTGCAGAAAAATTGTTCATCATCTTCTTCTCTAACGTTTACTTTCTTTCTTTCTTTCTAAACTTTTCTTTCATTGTCATTACGTGGGTTGAAACAATCTTGAGATCAAGATTGATTGAGTGAAATTCTCCATAGGTTGTGGTTGAATTTCCAACAGTTTTTAGGATCAGAGGTATGTTACTGATTGTCTTTGTCTCCGGTTCCTCTCTGAATCATGTCCCTCTCTAGACATGAGACCGTCATGGTTCCTCTTTGAACCTGAGTACCTGACCTCATTGGAATGAAGTCCTACCTAACTCAAAAATATATGAGTGCATTATCATGTATAGCAAATAGGCATGCAACTCAAGTAATTATCAAAATCATCTAAAAAATCACACTAAAAAAAGGTTTCGGTCTTGATCCATAAATTTTCCAATAATTAGATCTCACTGTAATCTCACCAAATTACTCATCTCAAAAATATAATTTATTTAAATAATTACTATATCACACCTCAAATTGAGTAAAGATATGTTATTACTCAATAACTCTAAAATCAACCAACATATTTGGAACATCTCAACAAATTATTATATTATTTATAACTCAATGACAACTTTAAGGTGCTTAAAGGTACCATAAAATACTCAAAATTGTCCTACTGACAACTTTCCACAGGTGATAACTCTACTAATTCTAAGGGCTGAGAGTTTCACTCAAACTACTCAATTGATCCAAAGGTAATAAAAAAAGTCACTGATGCAAAAAAATGTTCAAAATTCAGCGAAAAACTCACCAAACTTGAAACTGCTGAAAAACGCCTCAACCCTCCCAGACCTGGCGTCGGGCCCGAATCGCCGCTGTCTCCCATAATCGACACGCGATCGTAAAACAGAGTTGTCGCATGACACTCTTCTGATGCAGACCGCGCTAGCGCTGCCATTGCAGCAGCTACCGTCGCCGCGCGTTCCTCTTGGAAATCGGTCTCTGCCATCGCAACGTAGCTCTGTTTCGTTGCCGCCACCCTCGCAATCTTTGCGATCGTCGCCACCCCTCCCCCCCTAAAAAAATGATTTTTTTTTTATTTTTGTTAAAAACATCCAATTTTTCAAAAATTACGTTTTTTTTCTAACTTTTTAGAAACTTTGGGAAAAATCACAAATTGCACAGTTTCACAGGAATTAGAAATCGGGAAAAATCACATATACCAAAGCACAATTCTAAAATATCTCAATTTCACAATCTACTCATAGTGAACATCAATCTTATCACATAAATACACAAAAATCATGGTACATCATGTTGGGAAAATAACAACAAAAAAAAATAAATTCTACGCACGCGGAAGCGTACCCGCAAAAAAGAAAAAGAAACCAAAATTTCAACAAAAACTCATAGACTTATAATTCAAAATTTAGTTTTTACAAAACAAAATTACAAACTTTCATAAAATTGCAATTTTTAAGGAGAAAATTGCAAACCATCCCAATTACAATTTTTTAACCGAAAAATTGCAAACCCTCTTTCAATTATAATTTTTGGACGAAAATATTGCAAAGTCTCGCCCCAATTATAATTTTTGAATGGAACAATTGCAAACCCTCTCAACAAACTATTTTTGAACAGAAAAATAGAAAACCATCTCAACAAACTATTTTTGAACGGAAAAATAGAAAATCTTTTCTAGAATCACAACTACCAAAATTCTCAATACACCAAAAAGACTACATTTTGTTGTTGTATAGAAAATTAAAAGTAGCTATCTCTATTTATATTAATACTTAACTTCTTTTTTTTTCCTACTACCCGACGTGGGAATTGGATGTATATACTATTTGACCCAACAAATCCTCCCATCATCCAAAGTCTCACATATCTTCACTTTATTTTCAACTTCATTTTCAAAACGACCATTATAATTTTAACTATTAGTCACATTTGTAAAATTATCACTCTTCAATCTTTTTGTCTTCTTCCTTCTTTGATTAAAATAATTGTTACTATTTCTTTCTCCCTTGATCGGAACTAGACTCTGATACCAGTTGTTAGGAAAATAATAAAAAAGAAGGAAATTTCTACGCACGCGGAAGCATACCCACAAAAAAGAAAAAGAAGCAAAAATTTCAACAAAAACTCATAAAATCATAATTCAACTTGTAACTTTTACAAAACAAAATTACAAACTCTCTCGTACAATTGCAATTTTTAAGGAGAAAATTGTAAACCCTCCCTTCCAATTAGAATTTTTGAACGAAAAAATGGTAAACCCTCCCTCCCAATTAGAATTTTTGAACGGAAAAATGGTAAACCCTCCCTCAATTACAACTTTTGGACGGAAAATACAAATTCTCGCTCAATTATAATTTTTGGACGAAAAAGTTATAAAACCTCTCTCAACTACAATTTTTAGATGGAAAAATTGCAAATCCTTTCAACAAACTATTTTTGAACGGAAAAATAGAAAATCTGCTCAACAAACTATTTTTGAACGAAAAATAGAAAATCTTCTCTAGACTCACTACTATCCAAATTTTCAATACATCCAAAAGACTATTTTGTTGTTGTATATAAAATTAAAACTAACTATCTCTATTTATATTAATACTCAAATTCTATTTTCTTCCTAATACTCGACAGGAGACTTGGATGAATATACTATTTGACCAACCACTTCACAACTCATATCAACACATTTTATAGTAATACATTAAAGTAAGATATATATTATCATTAATAACAAACCATTTTACGATGGTAATAAGGAATTTATCCCAAATTCCATTTGGTCACCATAGTAATATATAGAAACAAAATTATTAGTGGATCGATGTCAATGAGGTTTTGTCCGACCTTATTTGGCCAAACATATTACAAAAATTAAAAAAAATTAAAGAAAGTACAAAAATCACTCATGACGCTGATGAGAGAGTAAGGACCCCTCACCATTTTGACAGCCTAATTATCACTCATAGGTAAAGTAATCTCCCTTACGTCGAAATTGAAGTTTTATAACAAATTCAGACAAATTCTTCATGTTCCTATGACCGCTCCCCAAAGCTCTGTGTATTTCAAATTCTCATGATGGACCGTTTCCCAAATTTCAAATTTTTTTTCTCGTGCCCTAACTCAACCACTCACTTTAGAATTTATATTATCCTAAAATATCTCAATTGGTCTCCACACTCCCTCTAACTATGGTAATTTTTAATGTAAAATCTCAAATTTTATTTTATTTCATAAAAGTATATTTTCCAAATAAATATAACACTCTTATTTGATTTAAATAAAGATTACACTTGAATAAATATTTAATGAGAATCCATAATATTATAAATTATTTCTAATGATTCTAATTACTCCAACCATTACTAAATAATTAAAATTATTTAATTACTTTTAATAATTAAATAATTTCTATTTTATTTCTCCGCTCTCAAACTCTATATTTTTAATAATTATTAAATTACTAAAATATTCCTAAATTCTCCAAAACACCAAAATAACACAAACAATCCATAATAATTTAAATAAATCAAATCAAATAACACACATAAACACTTTAATAATTAAAATATTATTTTAAAGTCGAGGTGTTACAAGATACACTGTTTGGAAAAAAAGGACACGAGTAAACAAAAATGTTGGATTCAAGGCAAGTGTACACTGATAAATGCATTAAGAGACCTGAAGAAGAGGTAACCAAATCCAACACTCATAGTGTCATGCAATTTGATCATTAAATATTCTATTTCTTGGTCCAAGAGACCATAAATCATAACAAGGTCTGATCTACTAGTCATTTCAACATCGACCACCAGAATCAGACGTGTGACTGTGAGAAATTTCAAACTTTTTATGTGTCTTGCTCACATAGTATTGTATTGTAACGTGTTCGAACATACGACAAGTTTATTTTGTGCATGTAGTTGATGTGTACAAAGTTGTTAGTGTCTTTAAGGTCTACAAAAAAAGCTTCGTCGGGATTCCGAGTGAAACAAGTTGGTCTCAATATGAAGACGACACTTTTTGCCAAAATAAAACTATGCGGCAAAAAGAAAAGGTCGCCCAAACACTACCCACATTAGAATTGAAATGGACAATGTTGAAAAAAAAGTAAAGAATATGCAATATTTGTCACTAAACTGACCATATACGTAGAAATTGACAATTTATGAACTTTTTATATAATTGTGTTTGTTGTTTTAGTTTATTTTATAATTAAGTTTTTAATTACTCAAATGTAATTTCTTTTAACAATTTTTTTTTCATTTTTTATTATTTTGTTACTTATTTTTTCTATTTTTTAAATATCAAAATATAGTTAATTTTAAAATAATTAATTAAAAAACTGAAAACGTTAAAATTTAATAGGGAAATAAAATAAAAAAGAAATATTTTTCATTAGTTTTTTCTTTTTTTAATTTTTATTATTTACTATATTTATTAATTAATTAATTTTTTTTAAAAATATAAAAGAAATAAAAAAAAACGAATAAAAATAAAGGTTACACACTTGGAGATGGCGGAACCTTCCTAAGACTGACATCATCCGCCATCTCCTTTATTGATCCTATTTTTTAATTGAAAATAATAACAAAACATCGACATTCTAGAACTTTTATTTCAAATGGTGACATTTAGAGATTTTTGTTTCACACTTGTTGCATTAAAGACTCTAACATTTGAAATGTCCACACAACTTCTAAATCCCACCTCAACTCTTCAATCAGGCTAGCATAAACAAGATTAAAAAATAAGCTCCAACTTCCATCTGCATGTTAATTTTAATAGCAATGTTTTGCATGTTACAACACCATATATTTAGAAAAATAATAATCAAGTATTCTACACTCTCTTTATGAGTACACATTCATTCTATATATATATATATATATATATATATATATATATATATATATATATATATATATATATATATATATATATATATATATATATATATATATATATATATATATATATATATATATATATATATATATATATATATATATATATATATATATATAGGGGAGCCTATAGTGTGTAAAGCTGTGAAGTGCATTATTCATTTCATTACCAAAAAACAGGAATGATTAAGAAGCCTTTCTTCTCTACTAAAGAAAACAGATCGCTTAGCTTAAGTTTTCTTCATTGTGATTATGAGCACAAAACAAGAGACATATTGAAAAGTATTGGAACTAATGTCATCCTTGCACATTGATATGTCTATTTGCCTTTTGAAAAAAAAACTCAATATATAAAAAATTATTCTTCCATGTTAAAGATTACTCTAGTAAAAAAATTAAAATTATTTATAAAATTTAAAAATATAATTTTGGACCCGCTTTATTCACACATTTCATTCATAAGTGAGTGATACTCTACGTCTTTGTCAAAAATTAATACATAAATGTAATTCTGTATAAATTTTGGAAGTGTATTTTTCGAACCTATTAAACCAAAAACAAACGCAAACACGAAACAGATGCAGAAACATAGATAAATTGATATCAATAATTGTTATGACATTCCTAAAAAACGAAACATTGCATAGATTATCGTTATCATAAATTGAATAGTGCATTTCACCATCAAGTAGGACGTTTCCACATCTTAAAAATATCCAATCTTCGCATTCAGTTCGATTAGACATTTTGTTTCGTAGCAGTGAAATGTACTCCACATAACAAATAAATTTTTATTTGTTAGCGGCTCAAACTTGTTGAATTGTATCTTCTCATCGCTGTCAATAGAGGGTGAAAGATAATAGAATTTCACAACTCTTCGATTATTTGGGTACAAATTCTCTAGTTTTGATTTTAGATCAACAGGACGGGTGATCTCTGAGAATCTTAATTGAACAGGGGACTTTTCGCTGTTGAAGTAGACAAAAGCTAGATATGCATATTGCATCCTGAGACATTGTGTATGTTCTTTGTTTGTTTGTGCTAACAAGTTTAGTGACACTCATATTTATACATATTTTAGATCAATATGGACCTTATAAACTCAATCATGTCTCAGAGGATATTTCAGTGATGTACTTTCGAATACAGTCTGTTTCGTTTAAGGGGGGGGGAGGGAGAATGTAATATCTCATATTTTCTTAAATGCTCAATTGGGTGTCAGTTGAGATCAAATGAGTTCCTATGTACTTTATCTTTTGTTAGTTAGTACAATTAGAGCTCCTAAGTACTCTAAGTGTTGTCAGTTGGGACAAGTAGAGTAACTAGTGAATTTTGAAAAGATCAATTATTATTAAAAGAAAAAGGGTCATTATTAATAAATACAAGAGGAGACATTTTGGTAACATTAATAATTGGTCCGTTGGTACAGGAGGACACAATATCAATTGGGATATTTATATCGTTATATTATATTATATACATATATGGTATGTATGCATATATTTGTGTGGATAAGAAGAAAAAAGGAAGAAAAAATAGATAGTAAGAAAAGAGAAAGAGAGAAAGAAGAGAAGAGAAGGGAAGAAGAAAGAGAGGAAAGAAGAAGAAGAGCTCATGAAAAAAGAAGAGGAAACTCATAAAATCATCATCTCCATCATCAATTCATATTTTTCTTCAACAAGGTGAGTTTCATTGCTAGTTATAGCATTGGGTTGGGAAATTGAAAAGATTTGGAGAAGTTAGGTTTTGTGTGCTAACATGATGACTTTGATGATTTGTATGCCTATATGTGTTAAACCATGCGAATTTGGGTTATTGGGTGCATAATGAGCATATGGGTTGAAGGATTTGGCCATTTTCATCTTGCAACCACATTTTTGGGAATTATGGTTTTCCCAGTCTCGCCGGACGAGCTCGGGGAGAGCTAGCTTGCTTTCAGTTCGCCAGCGACCATGACAACAGGCATAAAAATATTGTTTTCTTGTTTTCCTCGTAACTTGAGAACTATAACTCGGAATGAGGCACAATCGAAAGTGTTGAAAAGATCCTTCAATGATATATGTCATAGTGAAGTAGAAACGTTGATATATTTCATTTATGGATTGGATAGAAATGAATGCGAATAGTATAGTTCTCGTTTCTACCATAATTCAAGAATCGAGAATCCGATTGATATGAGACTTGAAGCATTGTAAAGATAATTCAATAGGCTATTAAATGGCGAGGAGAGACCATGAACCCACCAAAGATTCTTGGTATAGGGTAGTAAGGATTCATATGCCACAATGTTGCATGGGACATGTGTGACTTTCTTGTGCATAACTACTTGAATATGCCTAAGAATTACTGCGACATGCTAATGTGTATGCTATATATTGCTTGGATGTTTGATTGCGTAATAACATGCTTAAAATCCTATGAATATGAGTGAGGAATCCTAGGATATGACTAGGTAAATGAATTAGAAAAGATAATTAGGGTATGATGATTGACATAAATGGCGATGCTTGGACACAAAGGTACCTCGGTGTGTTCCGTGGACGAGTAGCCGCTAGAGTTATAGATTAGTCATGAACTAATATGCTTTGTATGGAACATGATTTATTGTTATGAGAATTGGTGGATGTGAACATCTAGTAATTGATGAGTACAATCACGTTGCGTTGATGAACTAGTCATGTATTCGGAAACAACCCCATTGGCATCCCGTCCCAAAGTTTGATGCTTATGAAAAGTAAGATTTGGGATATAGGCATTACTTCTTCCTATATGTTCAACCAAATGGGTTAAAGTCTCATATGTTCAACCAAACGGGTTAGAATCCCATAATGCAACCAAATGGGTTAGAGTCCCATAGAAGACGTGGACAATTCACAAGAAAGTCAACGTATGATACAAGGATCTGTGACCTGTGTTGATCGGAAAAATAACAAGTGTACTATTTTCTTCGACGTAGTTAAAGTAGGGGTAATTCTCGAGTATCGATCTCGAGGACTGCGTATAAGTAATTTGTTCTAATTATAGTTCAATCAAACCAAATAACTTGGGGGATTGGGATTTATTTGCAAAATTATGATTTAACAAGAATAATAAAATAGAATAATAAAATAGGCTTTTTGACAGAGATGAGAAACATGTCATGGTAAGGTGTATAATTTGCAATGACAGTGAATCCTTAATTCAGTGAAAAGTTCAAAATAATCAATTTCTTGATCTTAAGTTGTTTACTCCTAAGCCCCCAATGAGAAAACCTATGATTTCTAACCTAATTACTATGTCTATAGGTAATTAGTTTGAAATCATGCATTATAATGTCAAAAGTGTCCCAAGTACAACAAGGTATCCCTAGTCCTAGGTAATATCAACTGAAGCATAATCGCACAAAAACCTTAACAATGATGGTCCAACCTAATTGTTAATCGTAAGTCATTATCTATTGGTCTAACAGAGAAACATTAAAAACATTGCACGATTAAAATGATTATCAATAAATAACAGTATCACTGAAAATACGAAATCAACGTCATTACAAAGTCAAATCAGGGACACTCCCTTAACATTGAGGGGTTTAGCTACTCATATGGTTCAGAGAAAAACAAAGTAAAATAGAGACATTACAAGAAATTGGAGAAACTCGAATTGTCAATCGCTTCCACTCCTGAAAACCCTTCGCCTTCCAAAAACTCAAACTTTCCAATCTTTTATTCGTCTAACTCTCTCTAGTCAAAAGTGTCACTTCCCTTTCCAAAAAATCTTCTAAATAGAGAAAAATCAAATAAAAATAAGTGGAAATGCCAAAAATACCTCCCGGGTCACTATCCAGTTGAAAACCACAAAAAACAAGAAAATTAGCCTCCAGGCCAACACGACCCATGTCAAGAAACACGGGTGCCCGTGTTAGCTCCCTTCCTCTTCACTTATTTTATTTTTTTCTTCCAGACCTGCTGACACGGGTGCCCGTGTTAGCCTATTGTCTTTCATCCTCCATGTCATGTTTTTGGCTCTCCTCTTGACACGACTCGTGCCAGGCTTTTTGCCCCTTGCAAAAATAGTTCCTAACTCCCCGGATTTTCCATTCTCTTCGCACATAGTCCTTTGGGTATTTCTCCTAAACTTGAAAACAATCAAAACCAATAAACCAAAACATAAAATGCAGAATACTCGAAATAAAACTTAAAATACTAAAATGCAAAAATTACTTGTGGAAATCGAAATTAACTCAAAAAGCGATAAAACCATGAAACTAAGTATTACCGATTTCATGGATTAATTTCGAATAAGTGATGAAAACATAGCAAAAATGGTGACCAATCACAACCCCAAACTTAGCTCATTGCTTGCCCTCGGGCAATGTTCAGGACAACAACTAGGTCACCCCCTACAATACATACACAAGTAAATTACCACAATACTACTGAGATCTTTCGCAACTCACTTTCACTCTCCTTCCAAGTTCCCCTGCTTCCCCGAATTGGATATTCCGCCACACTTTCACATCAAAGCACTCATTTACTTGTCAGCTTTTTTCACACTCTTGAAAAACCTCTCTAGGTTAAAGTGTTTGTCACTCAAATGTTAAAGTAAGAAATATCAACTCATGAGCTTGAATAAATTCTATTTTCATGTCACAGGCACACCACACACACTTTTTAAGGTCTTTTTGGGTTGTATTTAGGCTTAGGTTTGGGGTGGATAAACAAGAAAAACGGGAAAATGAAAACTTTTGGGCTCAGAATCAGTGTTGTCATTCTTATCACCGTATCACTTAGACTATTCATCACAGGGGTATTTTCAAACACCTTGTTAAGTTGAGCTCCTTAGTTCTTACTTAAGTATTTACTTTGAGTTTTTATCTTTGAATTTACAACTGAGTCCCTACTTTAAGTAAGTGCGTTATCCTTTTTTTTTCTTTTTATTTTATTTTATATTTTTTATATATTTTTTCAACAATCTCTTTTCTTTTTCTTTTCCTCTTTTTTATTTTCACTTACATAGTTATTTTAAGTGTCCAAATCCCAAACTTAAAACGTTCTACAGATCTAAGACTAACAACACCTATCTAAGCATGATAGGAAAGTGTTTAGGCCTATGGTTTACAGATCTGGTGGTAAAACAAACAAAAAGGATATATGGCTCGAATGGGGTTAACAATGGATAATATTACAGGGATGGCTAAAAGAGGCTCAGGGTTAAGAGAAAAAAATGAGCCTCAATGTGTATAATTGTGCGGTGATATTCCAACAGAAGATACTCAAACTCGGAGTGATAGAGACATACCTGAAGAATCACCCATGATGAATAAGTGTTTGTCTTTTTACATCTCACCATGTTATGTATAGCAAACAAATTCCAAAGTACCACTAGTGTGATGCAGCTTCCTACTCGACTCGGGGTTCACAATTACAAATGTAGTTAAGTTTCAGAAAGTCGCGTACGATCCTATTTTCAGCAACATGAACTTCAGGGGATTCCTAATGAGCAAGCACAGGTTGCCTCTTTTCATCCAATTACACACGCCTAATCACTTATCTAGACAAAACTCCAAAAATCTGTAGTACGAAAAACAAGTAGCACACAAGCATCAAATTAAAATGGGACGAGGAAGGCAAAAAAAAGACACAACAAATCAACAATAATTAAAAACAAATAGAAACCCCCCCCCCCCTCCCACACACACACACTTGAACCAAAAATTGACCTCAATGTTTAAGGACAACATAGGGAGGGGCACTCACAATGCCCTACTGATGGGGAAGGAAGTGCAATATTAATTGTTGCATCATAGTATGCATCTCGTCTAGCACAACCCGTTGGAAAGCTTGCTCCTCTCCCTGTCTCGATTGCTCCGTATACAGGTCACCTAATTCAGTATGTACCCACGTCCATTGGTCTTGAGTCATGGACGATGACTCATCACCTGGTGAGTTTGACATTCGGGGAGGAGGAACAAACTGCTCCTGATCATGCTCCTGAGCATCTTCCTCATTACCGTCACCTGCAAAAACCTCTTCAGCATCGTACTCGTCCTATATATCATGGACGAGATAATTGTACAACCAATTAGCACAATCAGATATACATATTCTATTAGGATTAGGAAGCGCAATAACAAACCTATTATGATTCACTACAAAATAGTACTTACTAGCAATAAGAATCATGCCTTACTGAATTAGAGCACTCATGTCAATTTTATTCTTACCAGCTACCGGGGTCTCACTATGCAAAACTGGGTCATATCCAAAGTGCTCAGTTATTTAGGTAATCATACCCCGATAGAGATGTCGCCTTGGGTTGCTCGGCCCACTCTACCCAGATAGCCGGCCGCAAAAGCGGTGACATTCACTGACATCATATTCGCCATAAAAATATAGAAAAAATAATTCCCTCTGGGTCGCCACCCATGTACTATCACCTCTACCAAAAAAGGTATAAGACAAGCCCTTTTGGGCATATCTGAAATAGGGATTTTGAATGCCCGAGGCCTTAACGCCTTTTGCTATATACTTTTTTTTTATACCAGTAATGGATATCCAAAAAGCCTTTGCATCAAAGTCATCTGGAACACCTCCGGGACCATACAATGGGAGTTGAAGGATACCTCATAACTCCTCAACAGACAATTCATGATCAGTATTATATAGGCAAAACCGTAAAGTACCATAATAATACCTTGTAGTGCCTGTCCACTGCCTCTTTAATTGGAATTCCACAGTGCTCAGAAATTCAAGAGTTATGCACTCATAGGTCGGCGCTTCAAACTGCATAAATTCTAACATTCCCAAAATGTGAAACATGCGATCGATTTCAATATTCAAACCGAGGTCAGTGAGAGTTTTGCTACACATGTACCTGGTAGGCGTTGTCTTATGCTTCAAATGAAATAAGTATCGCCTCTCTTGTTCCAGATTGAAGAAGATGATTTCATGGGCATTATGGGTACGACTACTCCTTTTCCGTGTCCTTGAGGTCTTAGCAGCTGGTTGCTTCCCTGTTACAATTCTCTTTAGAGTCATTTTTGGACCTGTAAACAAAATGAGAAAAATTGCACTATAGAATTAGGAAAAACGAGTTGTGGAATGTGGTAGAGGATGACGAACGAGGAAGGTTTTGTGAAGACGGATGATGATTTGGGTTGGTTTAGAGAGGAAAGGTGGAAGATTTTGTGTTGTGTTAATGGAGGTTTTAGAGAGAAAAGAGGAAGAAGATGAAAATTTAGGGTTGGTGATAGGAGAGAGATAAAAACATGAATTTATGGTGTGTAATGATGAGTGATTGGATTAAATGAAAAGTGGGGTCCACAAGTCAAAAGAAAAGTAAAAAAAAATTGTATGTTGCGCAAGCCTGACACAGGCCATGTCTGGTGACACGGGCGGCCGTGTCAGGCGACTGGAATCCTGGTTTTCCATAATTCAAAATGCTATAGGCTTCAGTAGGGCTGACACGGGCGACCATGTCAGCATGCTGGAAAAATTTGAAATTATTTTTATGTTCCCACGTGACCCTGACATAGGCCATGTCCAGTGATACGGACGACCGTGTCAGGTGATTGCTTTTTCACATTTTCGTCATTTTTTTCTCTGATTTTCTTTGTTATTTTTTGCAGGCAACTTCCTCTCTTACGCAGGGCACTGTGCACACCTAAATAAACCTACAATACACAATAAAAACAAATAAATTATAAATAAAATGCGTGGGTTGCCTCCCAAGAAGTGCTTCATTTAACGTCGCATGGCTCGACGGTCGTCCATCCCCTACTGCAATATCACTTGCATCACACATGATCTCAAACGGGAGAGACCAATCAGGGGCAACCATAATTGGTGCCGACAATATATTTTTCTTTAATGTCTCAAATACCTCGGCACACTGTTTATCAAACACAAAAGCTCTCTCCTTAACCAGTAGAGTGGTTAGAGGTTTGGCTATCTTAGATAAATCTCTTACAAACCTGCGGTAAACACCCGCATGTCCTAATAAATTTCTTATACCTTTCTCATTCATCGGAGGTGGTAGCTTTGAGATCACCTCAACCTTTGCTTGGTCCACTTCTATTCCCTTGTGGGAAATTTTGTGACCTAAAATTACACCTTCACGCACCATGAAATGACACTTCTCCCAGTTGAGGATTGAGTTCGTTTCCTGGCATCTTTCTAAAATAAGAGATAGGTCAGTCAAACAAGTATCAAAGGAAGAATGAAAAATAGAAAAATCATCCATGAACACTTCCATATGCCTTTCAAGCATGTCAGTAAAAATGGATGTCATGCATCTTTGAAATGTGGCTGGTGCATTGCACAACCCGAATGACATTTTTCTGTAAGCAAAAACACCATAAGAGCATGTGAATGTTGTCTTCTCTTGATCTTCAAGAGCAACTACAATCTGATTATAACCGGAATAACCGTCAATAAAACAATAGTAATCATGACCATCCAACCTTTCCAACATTTGGTCAATGAATGGCAAAAGGAAATTATCTTTTCTTGTTGCTAGGTTTAATCTCCTGTAGCCAATACACACTTGCCAACCTGTAACCATCCTTATAGGAATTAGCCCATTCTTCTCATTCCTGATGACGGTGGTTCCCCCTTTCTTGGGTACCACATGCACTGGACTAACCCATGAGCTGTCAGATATAGGATATATAAGACTTGCATCTAACAACTTTACCACTTCTTTTCGAACAACTTCTTTCATTGTGGGGTTAAGTCTCCTTTGAGGTTGGACAACTGGTTTGTCATCATCCTCCATGAGAATCTTGTGCATGCAAACTGTAGGACTAATACCTTTCAAATCTTCAATGGCGTATCCAATAGCATTTTTATATTTTTTTAGGACTTGAATGAGCTTGTCTTCTTGGACACTTTTTAGGCTGGAATTTGTTATAGTTGGGCATTTACCATTTGTGTCAAGGAAGACATATTTGAGATTCTCAGGTAGTTGTTTCAGCTCCGTCCCTTTTTTTAGACTCTTTATTCTCTTCTGATGATTAAGGCTGCCTTAGATCTCCCCACTGGTGTTGTCTAGATCCTTTCCATGGAGGTTGTGCTTCCATCATGGCTAGCACTTCTAAATCTTTGTCGTCAACTTTTGGATTACTTTCAAAAATTGATAAGCTAAAAACTCTTTCCAAAGGTAACTGTGGTACATTCAAAGGGCTATTGATAACGCGAAAATGTACCTTATAATTTCCGTATTTTCTATTGATTAAATGTACGATTTCAACCAGAATCCCGATTATTCTGCAAATTTGCTAAGTGTTTTTGCAGGTCTTTCATTCTCACGCTAAAAATGAGCAAGACATAGAAAAGCACGCAAGGAAGGGACAAAAGAGGAGAAAAATCCATAAAACAATAGAAAGCAGGATTTTGAAGTTGTGACGGTCGTCACAGTCCACCGCGACCATCACAAACGTCACATCCCCAACACAAGTGTCACAATCATATTTTCAGTCATAACGTT
Organism: Lathyrus sativus; assembly: GCA_963859935.3. NCBI lineage: Eukaryota > Viridiplantae > Streptophyta > Magnoliopsida > Fabales > Fabaceae > Lathyrus > Lathyrus sativus. The sequence goes on along the minus strand of OZ012739.1, from coordinate 400,106,672 downwards.
CAAAACAGAACATGGCCACAAAGAGGAGAGAATCTAGCATGATACAGTATACCCTCCCTGAGAATTATCTCCCTCAACTCATTTTCTCTGACATTTCCTCATGCAACCTCGGATATAAAAGGATGGCAGTTGGACCTGAAAAGAGAGCTTCATTCTACGTACCAAATTGCTGCCAAAAATTCAGTTGAAGCCATTTTCCATTTTTTTCCTGTTATTTCCTTTCCTTTCCCTATAGTTCAGATTACTGCCATATTCATTCTGCATTTTTATTTTACCAAAGTAGAATCCTGCCGACATTGTGGAGAACTACTCGAGAATTCAATATCAGTACTACTTGCAGGTTCTTATAAATTGAATACTTATTCTATTTCTGTCAGTATGCATGTTATGTCATTATACCGTTTATGTTTATTTATGTTTACATTAATTATCATGTCAAGCTAAACTGATTTTGTCGGTATGTAATCAAATTAGTAGGACGAGATTCGATAATATCCGGTGCGCCTTACCTTTTTACAACAATTTTTCTGGCTGTAGTTTTGAATCTGATTTTCTAAATAACCTTTGTCACGAAAGTGAGAAGCTATTTACAACGGTTTTGCCACGAAAGTGAAGAATTTATTAAGGTTCGAGCCGGCACGTGAAAGCGTGGGGTTTGAACCAGATAGTAAAAACTAGGCATTAATTTTAAATACAGCAAAAGCGCTTTAAAAGAAAGCAGAATTTATTTATTTTCAAAAAGTAATTTTAACCCCGAATGGGACTGCAAGAGCGTACATTCCTACTTAAAACTATGAACAGAGTCAACAACCAACGTGAGGCAAAGGTTTTTAAATGAATACTTTCTCCTGAAAAGTGATTGCATAAGCTAAAAAGCACCGACGACTTGTCGAATCCCCAATAATTAAGGCATTACATACCGATATCCCTTATCGATATTTTTAAAACTTATAACTTTTGTTCCCTTTTTATTTCATAATTTAGCATCCATTTTCTAAAACATTTTCCGCCTTAGCTAAACATAGTAACAACCGACAACACTAGTTTGAGTACCTGTCCCTGTGGGATCGATATCTTTATTACTACGCGATAGACTGTGCACTTGTAGTTAGTACCGTTAGACTCAGAAATTCGCGATCAGGTTTTTGACGCTGTTGCCGGGGACTCGTTTAGTCAATAGTGTAATTCGCTGTTACGCAGTATAGACTAAGGTAACCATTTTATTTCCCTTTTTCTCGTTTGTCGATTGTATGCCAAGTACTCGCTCACAAGGCGACAACTTACAACCACCAATCACTGAACTAAAGTGCTTCTTACATCTAAGGTGTCGCATAATAGAATATCAACATAAACATAATATTCCTGATCTTCTCGCTCATACTCCTGATCCTATTGAAGAATAAAAAATGGCAGAAGGACCTCAGAACAGACCTCTGAAGTACTACGCTACTCCATCTCAACAAGAGCCTCATAGTAGCATTGCTGCCCCTGCTATCAAATAAAATGACTTCGAGTTAAAACCTTCGCTGCTGTCAGCCATACAACAACACCAATTCTCGGGAAGTGCAACGGACGATCCGAAGGAACACTTAACCAAGTTTGTGCAATACGTAGACACGGTGAAAGCGAATGGTGTAACTCCAGACGCGATAAGTTTACGTCTTTTCCCTTTCTCTCTTAGAGATAGAGCTTGGGCTTGGTTGCAATCCTTGCCATCCAACTCTGTTACTACGTGAGAACAACTGAATAATGTCTTCTTAGCACGATACTTTCCACCAAGTAAAATTGTTATGCTAAGAGCTCAAATTAACAGATTCCGACAAAAAGAATCTGAATCCCTCTACGAAGCTTGGGAGAGATACAAAGATACGATGAGAGTATGTCCACACCACGGTCTTGAAGACTGGGTGACTATTCATACCTTCTACAATGGGCTTCTGTACAACACCCAATTAACAGTAGATGCTGCCGCAGGCGGTGCACTTATGGATAAGCCATACAACGAAGCCTATCAACTAATCGAGAACATGTCTCAAAACCATTTCCAATGGGGAGGTGAGAGAACTCTAGTAGAGAAACCCCAAGCAAAAGGTGGGACGTACGAGATCAGTAGCCTTGAAAAAGTCCATGCTAAGGTAGATGCCTTGACGCAAAAGATTGACAATTTAACCATATCACCACCAGCCACCGTGGTTGCTGTAACTCCGAACTGCGAGTTATGTGGAATCATCAGTCACGCTGCGCCCGAATGTCAATTATTGACAGGAGCCCCCGCAGACCAAGTGAATTATTCTCAAGGAAACCCTTACTCAAACACCTACAACCCAGGCTGGAAAAACCATCTGAACTTTTCTTACAAAAGTGATAATGCACTGTATGCACCTAACCAAACACCTGCTATACCACCAGGATATCAAAAACCAGGCGTAGTTGCTCCTAACGTCCCTAGAAAATCCAACCTTGAATTGATGATGGAAAAATTCATAGCCGCTCAAGTTCAGACAAACAAGGATTTCCTGAATCAAAACATTCACACTAGTGAGCAGATTAAGCAACTAACCAACAAAGTAGACGCTTTAGCCACCCATAACAAAATGCTTGAAACACATATATCAAAAATGGCTCAACAACAAGCACTTGTTGCTGCACCCGCTGGCATATTTCATGGATAGCCACAATCTAATCCGAAAGGTCATGCAAACGCAGTCATGTTAAGAAGTGGAAAAGAACTGGACGAGTCGATCGATCCTAGGAGTCAAGACCCAACCATGTATCAAAAACCGGTTAAACAGACAAAGAAGAAGTCTGAACCAAAAGAGAAGGGAGATAATGGCCAGGAGGCCGTGGAAAAAGAAAAACCTTGTGTGCCTCCACCACCTTATAAACCACCAATTCTTTATCCTCAAAGATTAATAAACTCCAAAACCACAGGGCAGTTTAAGAAATTTGTTGAACTTCTGAAGCAATTAAGCATTACAATTCCTTTCACAGAAGCTATCACTCAGATGCCCTCATATGCTAAATTCCTTAAAGAAATCTTATCTAACAAGAAAAAGATCAAGGACAATGAAACAATTACACTTACTACTGAGTGTAGCACAATAATCCAAAACAACATGCCCCCTAAGCTGAAAGACCCGGGTAGTTTCTCCATACCCTGTGTCATTGGTAAGTTCGTCATAGACAAAGATCTATGTGACTTAGGAGCTAGCATCAGTGTTATGCCCTTATCTATATGCAAAAAACTAAATATGGGTTAATTAAGACCAACCAAAATGTCCGTTCAATTAGCTGACCGATCTGTCAAATATCCCGTTGGTATGCTGGAAAACGTCCCAGTACAAATAGGCCAATTCTATATCCCAACAGATTTCATAATCATGGACATTAAGGAAAATTTAGTCACTCCGATTATCTTAGGAAGACCTTTCATAGCCACAGCCAGAGCTATTATTGACGTGAAGAAAGGTAAGCTAACATTTGAAGTTGGAGAAGAAAAAATTGTATTCATCCTCACCAAGTTCTTACAAGCACCTGCCATAGACGACACCTGCTATCTGGTTGATGTCATTAAAGAATGCATAAGAGAACTGGAGAGAGAAGAAACCACGTATTCAGAAATGATGAAAATCCAAATCCCAAAAATTCGTGAAGATGACAATTGGCATGCACCATACCAAGATGACAGTCTAAGTGAAAGCTTAGCACTCACTCCTAATCACATGTCATGTCCAAAGAAACCAGCCTTAGAACTTAAAGTATTACCTAAAAACCTCAGATACAAATTCCTAGATACCGAACTCAAAAGATCAGTGATAGTCAACGCTGAGTTAGGACAGTCAGAAACCGAAAAACTATTAGATGTTCTGAGAAAATATCCAACTGCGCTAGGCTATAACATCACTGACCTTAAAGGAACAAATCCTTATATCTTTATGCATTGAATTATGCTAGAGGAAGACTGTAAGACCTCTAGAGAAGATCAGAGAAGAATCAACCCTATCTTAAGCACTGTAGTTAAGGACGAAGTAAAAAAGCTACTAGATGCAGGACTCATATACCCGATCTCCGAAAGTCAATGGGTCAGCCCAGTACATGTCGTACCCAAGAAAGGAGGCGTTACAGTGGTAAAGAACTCGAAAGATGAATCGATAATGCAAAGAGTTGTGACTGGAAGTAGAATGTTCATCGCTTATAGAAAACTGAACAAAGCCACTCGAAAAGATCATTTCCATTTACCCTTTATCGATCAAATGTTGGAGATACTGGCCAAACATTCATATTTTTACTATTTAGATGGTTATTCAGGATTTTTCCAAATTCCTATTCACCCCGATGACCAAGAAAAAACTACATTTACCTGTCCTTACAGAACGTTTGCGTACCGACGAATGTCGTTTGGATTATGCAATGCTCCCATAATATTCCAGAGATGCATGATGGCAATCTTTGCAGATTTTATAGACGGCATCATGGAAGTGTTTATGGATGACTTCTCCGTATGCGGACAGAGTTTTGAAGGATGTTTGTCAAACCTAGAGATGGTACTCAAAAGATGTGCGAAAGTGAATCTTGTTCTCAATTGGGAAAAATGTTATTTCATGGTTAGACAAGGGATACTGTTAGGACACATAATATCTGACAAGGGGATTGAAGTTGATAAAGCCAAAATAGAAATTATAAAAGATCTTCATTCTCCAAAGACCGTACGAGAAATACGAAGTTTTTTAGGACATGCCGATTTCTACTATCGATTCATAAAAGATTTCTCGAAGATCACAAAACCCCTAACCGGTCTATTAATGAAAGATGATGAGTTTATCTTCGACAAAAACTGCTTGAAAGCGTTCGAAACACTAAAAACAACCCTTATCACAACACTAATCATGCAACCACCAGATTGGAAACTACCATTCGAAATCATGTGCGATGCGAGCGACTATGCCGTAGGCGCAATTCTAGGACAAAGGAAGGATAAGAAACTCCATGAAATCTATTACGCTAGTAGAACCTTAGATTCCGCCCAAATGAACTACGCCGTGACGGAGAAAGAACTTCTAGCTGTTGTGTTCGCTCTTGACAAATTTCGTTCCTACTTAATAGGAGCAAAAATAATCATTTACACAGATCACGCCGCCATTAGGTACCTAATAAGAAAAAAAGATGCCAGGCCAAGATTATTGAGATGGATCCTACTGTTATAAGAATTTGATCTAGAAATCAAAGATAAGAAAGGAACCGAAAACATAGTGGCAGATCACCTATCTCGAATATAAGGTATTAAACAAGAACCAATGCCTACCAACGATGATTTCCCTTATGAACATCTGATAGCCAAATTAGAAAGCGATAGGCCAGATCAAACCTTGAAAGAACCAAAATTAGAAGAAGTCGTGGAAGCTATCTATGCACACGTAACCTTGCCTTGGTATGATGACATTTTCAACTACTTAGCCGCAGGCGTACATCCATCAGACCTAACTTATCAACAAAAGAAGAAATTCTTCCACGATTTAAAGCAATATTATTGGGATGAACCCCTGCTCTTTAAGAAGGGAGCCGACGGTATTTTCCGTCGATCTGTCCCAAAGGAAGAAATAGAGGACATCATCTCACATTGTCACGCTGCTCCATACGGTGGGCATGCAAGTACTTCAAAGACTTGCGCTAAGATCTTACAATTCGGCCCATTTTGGCCTAACCTTTGGAAAGATGTCCACATCGTAATACTAAACTGCGACCGGTGCCAACGCACTGGTAACATCTCAAGACACGATGAGATGCCCCAAAAAGGCATTTTGGAAGTAGAAGTCTTCGATGTATGGGGGATTGATTTCATGGGACCTTTCCCATATTCTTTTGTAAATAAATATATACTCGTAGCTGTTGATTACGTTTCCAAATGGATCGAGGCTGTAGCCTCTCCAACAAATGACACACGAGTGGTTATAAAACTCTTCAAGAACATAATTTTCTCTAGATTTGGTGTGCCAAAACTTGTCATTAGTGACGGAGGTTCTCACTTCATAGCAAGAATATTCGACAAACTGTTATCAAAGTATGGAGTTAGACACCGTGTCGCAACACCGTATCATCCACAAACTAGTGGACAGGTAAAGGTCTCAAACAGAGAGATAAAACAAATCTTAGAAAAGGCCGTTGCCACCTCTAGGAAGGATTGGTCATCCAAATTAAATGAAGCTTTATGGGCCTATAGAATAGATTACAAAACACCAATAGGAACCACACCATTCAAGTTAGTTTATGGAAAATCTTGTCACCTGCCGGTAGAATTAGAACACAAGGCCTATTGGGCTATTAAAACTCTAAACTTAAACTACAATGCCGCGGGAGAAAAGCGAATTCTAAATTTGCACGAATTGGAAGAACTCAGACTAGACGCCTATGAGAACGCCCATATCTATAAAGAAAGAACAAAAAATTGGCACGATAAGCGTTTAGTCAGGAAACAGTTCAGTGTGGGAGATGTCGTGCTCCTATTCAATTCGAGATTAAAACTCTTTTCAGGAAAACTAAAATCTAGATGGTCCGGTCCTTTTGAGATAACGAAAGTTCTTCAAAGCGGGGTTGTAGAAATTAAGGATAGAAACAGTGATCCGTTTATAGTGAACGGACAACGCTTAAAGCACTATAATCATATTAAAAACAGAGACTATGCGAGTAGTCTGAAACTGTTAGAGCTGCCCGCTCATCCTCATAGCTAACTTATCACAAGCTGTCATCAGGCTTTTGACGTTAAAAACAGTGCTGAGTGGGAGGAAATCCATTTTCCTTGTTTCCTTTCCCTTTCTTGTTTTTGACTATTTGTCTGATTTTAAAAATTTTCTTTACATTCTTTCTTTACTAATTTTTAATCTCTGTTTTCCTTTCTTTCATTATTTTTCTTATTTCCTTCTATTTCTCAAAAATAACTTTTAATGAATTTGTTCTCACGTGTTTCCAGGAATTTTAAAGTCTTGTTACCTTCTCCTTTCTCCTCTGACTAGTTTTGCCTGACTATTTTCCCATCATGCAAAACATAGATTATATGGAAACTGTTTTCAAAGGTAGAGCCCAAAGAGCTAGATTTGAAGCCTTGATACAACGAAACATAGATCTGACCATTTACTATGATAGAGCCACTATGGATCAACTAGGTATCCATGGCAGTATCCTATTCTTACTTAATCAATTGGGTTGGGAGAGCAGCCATTAAGACTAGATTTGTTACCTACAGAGAGCTCACGTTCGAATTTCTTAGCTCCCTGGCCTACTTACTTGAACATGGTTACGGATCCAATAAGGGACTGATTTGCTTTAGACTTTTTGGTGCTTATTACACTTTTAACCATAGCACGCTAGCAGACCTTTTAGGATTCCCTAGCGGACCATTTTCCTACACCACCACCTAAGAGGAGGTAATGGATATTGAGCTAGATTACTTCTGGGGGACTACTACATGTAAATATCACCCCAAGCCGAATGACATGAATTCCAATGAAATTCATAACCCTGCCATTCTCTATTTCCACAAAATGCTAGCCCACACCTTATTTGGGAAGGAAGAAAATAATACCTCTGTCTCTAAGGATGAGCTGTTCATATTGTATTGTGCTTCTCAGGGTAGGCCTATTAATGTCGTTCCTTTCATGATGAAAACCTTTGTTCAAATTAGTCAGGAACCGACCACCCCCATCATAATAGGAGGCCTTGTCACCATGATTGCTATTGCAATTGGGCTTCGGTACCAGCTTAACCGATTTATACCATTAGGCACCATCCGCTCTATGAACCTACAGTTTTGCTTTAACCAGCGCATCATTGGAAATTTAGGACCTGCCCCATTCAAATACCTTATTGCTAATGAAGTGGTCCATTTGTTTAACTTACCAAACCATGAGTGCGCAAGTGTTCGCAACAAAGAAAACTGGTTGTATGAATTGCGTGAACCTATGGATCCCCCGTTGCCTCTTGAGACACCACAAGATTATATGTATTATGAGGACCTTGTATCCGATGCTGAAACCGACCCTAAGACCCCTCCTAATTACCATGACTTCACTGAGCCAGCCACTAATTAATATACTGAAAATCTAAGTAACATTTTGAAGATCATGGAAGAGTTCAAGACAAAAATTATAGCTATCAAGGAGGAATTGAAGACCACACGCCTCGACATGATCAATTTAATGGACATCGTTGTAGAACAATTCAACTATATGACTCAGGCGTTTGATAACTTGAAGAAGCAACATGACTAATTCATTACATTATTTTTCACTACCTTTGAGAAAATTTCTTTACAGTATTGTTTTATTTCGTTTTGTTTAACTTTTGTATCTCATTGAACAATCACCATTACTGTGTATTAATGCTATTTGAATTTCATTAAATCTTGTTTTCTTATTTTTTCATTTTCTTTACTTCTCTATTTATTCTTATCCTGTGCGAAGTGTCGTTGCACGAACTGTTTTTCAATTTCAAAACATCAAAAAAACTCCCTCAGCAGATTCTGTCACATAACAAAATTTGCATCTGTCACGATCGTCATAAGGTAGCCACGACCGTCACGCGTCTTACAACCGTGACAACTCTGTGACGACCGTCACAACCCATTAGTACGTGTTCTGATATAACATAACAGAGCCCGTCCTTTCTTCTTCTTTTCCCCTCATTTCAAAAACCGCCCACTACCCACATCAACCTCATTTAAACTTCTCCATAACCCCATTCACCTTTCAACTATCCATCTTCATAACCCTCATTTCCACATAAATCTCATTCCCATTTCCATTATCCTCATCCTATCCGTAACACTTCTCATTCCCCAAAATTCCCTTTTTGCATGCATCATGCCTAGGAACATTCGACAAACCCCCGATCTTACAACAGTTAAATTTAGCGACGAAGAGCGAGGAGACCAACAAAGATCCAATTACATTAGTTTCTACCAGCGCTCTGTCCAACCAACCCGATAAGTCAATGTCACATGCCTCACAGAATTGGGCATGCTCGACGGTGTCGAATGAATGCTTCGAAATGCTGGCATGTGGCAGCTCTGTACAACCCTCCAACCTATCTACGAAGCCTTAACCCTGGAATTCTTGAGCTCCTTCGCTTACCTTATGCCGCCAGGAGAGACCAATAAGCTAATCGGTGTTGCCACCCTCCGAATGTTCGGTACAGAGTATCAATTAAACCAGAACCAAATCGCTCAAATGCTCAACTTCCACAGTGGGGAGAATGCCCATCGCCGAGTGCCTTTGAACCAAATCTTCTAAGCCGCATTCGCCCTGTGGAACGAGTTAACTGGTACCAATGTTGATAACTAGGATAGCCTCAACGCCATCTTCATTCACAACCCCGCCATCAGATACTTCCACCGCACACTTGGGAACACTATCTTCGCAAGAGACAGTAACCACAAGGTGAACTCTAAAGAGATCTTTTTCCTTCATTGTGTGTTTGCTCCATAACATGTTAATGTCGCTCCATTCCTATTAGCACACATCCAAGCCAACTGTGGTCGCGGCTCCAAGCCTTTCTATTTCGGAGGCATTATCACATCCATTGCTTTGGCCCTGAACCTTGGTGACCGACTTATCGATCTCCCATCACTGCCTCCCGTCTTTTTGGACATCGACTATTGTCGCTCCTTCCACCTCAACAAAGAAAGAGTAGACGGAAAATACCATCCAGTGGTCCAAACCCGTACTGTTTGCAACACCATTATGCCCTGCCGGACCCGCATTGATCCTTAAAATCGAGCCAATTGGCTCTTTGATTTAGCTGCCCCTGAAGCTAATGCAGCTGCCCCTAATGTTCAGGATAATGCACCTGCATATGAGATTGAGGAAGAAAGGGACCGAGCTGCCTAGGAAGAGAGACAACCTCCTCCAGCCCAAGAAGGTACGTTCTCTAGACGTTGCCGCCGCCCTGACCCCGAGCCCACTAACGAAGAAATCCTAAGCGGGATTTGGAAACAAAACTAGCTGGCTGCACAACTTGGAGTCTGGCACCAAGAGCAACATCTTCAGATGATGACTTTATTGCAGCAAATCCAGTAGGGGCAAGTAGCCCAAGGCCAGAGACTCGACAACATAGTCGATGAGATGGCTGCCCTTACACTCCGAGTGTAGGACCTCCACGACTACATCCATCATACAAGCCTCCTTGATCACGCGACACGACATGGTAGAGGACGAACCAGAGGCAGAGGACAGGGACCTGACTAGTCTTAGATTTCCATTTTGTACTTCCGCATTTTTATTTTGTTATTTCCCTGCCGCATATATATCGCAACATTGAGGACAATGTCCGATATAGTGTGGGATTGGTACATTATTTCCCCTTTTTATTTCCTTGTATTTCTCTTTTGGCATTTTAATTCAATAAAACGAGCTTCTATATGTACTTTTTCCCCAACATAAGATTCCCCCACTTTATTCAGTGATACAAATATTTTTTACTGCTAATCGATGCATAGCTTGACACACCGAGATAAATGTCAAGTTAGGAAGTCTTGAGAAATTTTTTTCTAACAAGATTGATATCGTCCTGACACCTTAGACCTCTTGCTTATGCAATTTCAGTTTCAATACCCATTATACCGAAGCCTTGAGTTTCACCCCAAACGTAACCCCTAGTAGTTTATACCAGCAGTCACCACCGTCTTAAACACAAACCACGTGGAAAGCCGATGAAAATAAGTGTTTGATGCCTAACTATGAAGCAATCCTTTCTTCTGCTATTCAGAAAAAACAAAAAGAAAAAGGAAAGAAGAAAAAGAAAAGAAAAAGTAAGAAATTTGTTTGCAGTTGGTTCATAGGTCCCTGGTTATGGACTTGGTAGGGCGAATTACAATTTGATCCCCCACAACTTACAAATAGGATATATAGAGGGGTACCACATTCATGTACCAGACTGCAAGAGCGTACATTCCGCCTTAAAACTATGACCCGAGTTAACAACCAGCGTGAGGCAAAGGTTTTTAAATGAATACTTTCTCCTGAAAAGTGATTGCATAAGCTAAAAAGTATCGGCGACTTGTCGAATCCCCGATAATTAAGGCATTACATACCGATATCCCTTATCGATATTTTTAAAACTTATATATTTTATTCCCTTTTTATTTCATAATTTAGCATCCATTTTCTAAAATATTTTCCGCCTTAGCTAAACATAGTAACAACCGACAACACTAGTTTGATTACCTGTCCCTGTGGGATCGATATTTTTATTACTACGCGATAGACTATGCACTTGCAGTTAGTATCGTTAGACTCAGAAAGTCACGATCAACTATCCTAAGAAATCACTTGATTTATCACCTCTATTGTATAACTTGTGCCAATATCATCCTTGTACTTCATGGTGTTTCGAACATCAAATTTTAATTCCTCATCATAGACATTCAAAGTCATAGTATCCTCCTCTATGTCTATCAAACACCTTCCGGTCTCTAAAAAGGGCCTCCTAAGAATGAGAGGAATCTCTTCATCTTTCGGCATCTCTAGAATTGCAAAATCCACCGGAAACACAAACTTATAAATCTTCATAAGAACATCTTCAACTACCTCGTAAGGTCTCTTTTCCAAATGATCAGCAAACTGAAGTGTCATCCTGGTATCCTGCACCGTTCCTATTCCCAATATCTTGTAGATGGATAACAACATGAGACTCACACTGGCTCCCAAATCAATAAGATATTTTTTAAATGACCAATCCCCAATAGTGCCAGGGATGGTGACTGAACTTCGATCTTTTTTCTTCACCGGAATCTTCATACTCTGCAAAATAGCACTACAAGTTTTAGTTAGAATAATCAAATCAGTATCAATGGTTCGCTTCTTTGAGATGATGTCCTTCATGAACTTGGCATAAGTAGGCATTTTCTCAAGTGCCTTAAAGAATGGGATGTTGATTTCAAGCTTCTTGAACATCTCTAAGAACTTTTCAAAAAATTTCTCATGTTGCCCCTTTTTCTTGTTTCTTGATGGGAAAGGGAGCTTCATGACCAACTTTGGCTTAATGATTTTCTCTTTTGCCACCTGTTTAGGTCCAACCAATTCTTTATTTACCATTTCTTTTTCTTTAATCTCTAGATCTACTTCAAGCAGTTGGTCTTCATTTTCAGATTTTTTCTCAGATACCTCAAGAGACTTCCTACTTCTCGTGGTCACAACACTCACATTATTATGATCTCTTAGATTTGTTACAAAAGCACTCGGAAGAACACCTTGTGTTTGAGAATTTGCAATCTGTTGTGCTATCTGACCCATCTGCGCTTTAAGATTTTTAATTGAAACAGTGATGTTCCTTTGATTATTTCTCATTTCTTCTTGGAATTGAGAGCTTTGAGCAACCATCTTTTCAATGGAAATCTCTCAATCCACCTTCTTTGGTGCTTGTTGTAGATAAGGTTGTTGTGGTTGTTGATATTGTTGCTGGTACTGTGATGGTGGTTGTTGTTGAGGCCGATACGGTTGCTGTTAGGGATGGCAAACAAACCCAGATCCGGCCGCACCCCCCGGGTCCGCCCTGAAATTAACGGGGAAAACCCGATTTAATTGGGTGCAGGTGTGGGTGCGGGGGAAACCAGGTTCTTAAGTATGGGTGCGGGTGCGAGTGCGGGAAGACACTAAGATCCGCCTGCCCCCGCCCCGCCTCCGGATAATGCATTTTACTTTAATTCCCTTACTTTACTTATTTAAATATTCATTTGTTAATTATCTTTTTAATTAAATTATTAATGCCCTTATTGAAACTAAAATAATCAAATTAATCAAGTTAATATTAATTTACTAATTAAAATTTTAATTAAATAATTAATTAATTTATTAAAATAATCAATTTTTAAATTAAACTATTAATTTTTATTGCAATTAAAAATAAATTAATTTTTTGCGGATGGGGGCGGGACGGGTGCGGGTGCACCCGTTCTCCATTGGGGACGGGTCTGGACGGTAAATTTTTACCCCCAGTTGGGTTTGGGGGCGGGGCAGGTGTGTTACATGGAGGCGGATGCAGGTATAATTAAACCTGCCCTGCCCTGCCCCGTTGCCATCCCTAGTTGCTGTTGTGGTTGATTCGGATACTGAACGGGTCCCTGTTTTTGAACATTCCCTTGTTGATCTTTCCAGGAGAAGTTGGGATGATTCTTCCAACCGAGGTTATATGTGTTGGAATACGGGTTATTCTGCTTCAAAATATTTATTGCCTCAATTTGTTATGAAGTTGCAACACAATGCATAGCAAAATGAGGTCCCTCACAAATCTCACAACTAATTATTTGTACCGGTTGAACTTTAGCAACAGTCTGGATACTTACATTCATCGCTTTAAGCCTTCTTTCTACCTCAGCAGTAATTTGATCTTCCATCTTCACCACTTGGTTAGCCAACTTTAGATCAATTATCCCTTCTGGTTTACTCACACTACAATCATACAGTTCCAAATGCTCATTTGATACTATGGCTTCTATAATCTTTTTAATACTAGTGGTTGTTGTAAAGTTTGATGAGCCACCGAAAGCTATATCAATAAGTTGTTTGGTCTTCATGCTTAAACCATTCACAAACATCTGCATCTGTTTAGTAGGGTCCATGTTGTATGTTGGGCATGCTACCAATAACCTCTTGAACCTTTTGTACGCATCTCTGAGTGATTGTTCTTCTTTCTATTTAAAATTCACAATGTCATATCATTTACGAATGTAAATAGAAGCAGGAAAATACTCATTCAGAAATGTCTTATCCATTTCCTCCCAAGTAGTGATACTTCCCGCAGGTAGGGAGTAAAACCATTATTCTGCATCTTCCACTAAGGTGAATGGAAACATCCTTAGCTTCTTTGCCTCTTCAGAATTCTCCTCGATCTTTAAAGTAGTTCTCATTGTAAGAAACTGTTACAAATGCATATTTAGATCTTCATTAATTTTTCTTGTAAACAGTCTCTTTTCGAGCTGTCAGATCATTGTTGGGTGCAACTGAAAGTGTGCCACGTTGGCCGATTGATTCATTATGGTCAACCGCCCTGTTGGAGCATTTGCTCTGCCATAGTCCACAAGAAGTCTTTCCTGAGGTTCTCCCATTACTGTTTCTCTATCAGACTCTATTTCAGAGTGGTTGGAAGCTTCCTTCTCTCTTTCGTCTTCCGAATCTGAGTTTTCTGCTTCTGAAGTTGCTAGTCTTGCTTGTCTCTGCTGTCGGAGTCTAGCGCGCAACGATCTCTCTGGTCCTGCGTCAAAAGGAAAATCAGTTGAGGGTTTCCCTTGCATACACAGATTAGGCAAATATCAGTAATAATAAAAAATTATAAAAGTAACAGGAAATAAAATTTTAGTCGCGGAGCGACAAATTTTCAATTGAACTGAAATTAAAACATATATTTTAGCAGTCCCTGACAACGACGCTAAACTTGATCGGAAAAATAACAAGTGTACTATTTTTGCCGACGTAGTTAAAATAGAGGTAATTCCCGAGTATCAATCTCGAGGACTGCATATAAATAATTCGTTCTAATTATAGTTTAATCAAACAAAATAACTTGGGGGTTTCAGATTTGTTTGCAAAATTATGAATTAACAAGAATAATAAAACAAAATAATAAAATATGCTTTTTGACAGAGATGAGAAGCATGCCAGGGTAAGGTGTATAATTTGCAGTGTAACGACAGTGAATCCTTATTTTGGTAAAAAGTTCAAAATAATCGATTTCCTGATCTTAAGTTGTTTACTCATAAGTCCTGAGTGAGAAAACCTATAATTTGTAACCTAATTACTATGTCCATAGGTAATTAGTTTTAAATCATGCATTATAATGTCAACAATGTTCCAAGTGCAACAGGGTATCCCTAGTCCTAGGTACTATCTACTGAAACATAATCGCACAAAAACCTTAACAATGACGGTCCAACCTAATTGTTAATCGTAAATCATTCTCTATGGGTCGGCAGAGAAAGCATTAAAAACATTGCATGATTAAAATGATTATCAATAAACAACAGTATCACTGAAAATACGAATCAACGTCATTACAAAGTCAAATCAGGGACACCCCCTAGCATTGGGGGGTTTAGCTACTCATATGGTTAAGAGAAAATACAATGTAAAATAGAGACATTATAAAAAATTGGAGAAACTCAGATTGTCAATTGCTTCCGCTCCTGAAAACCCTTCGTCTTCCGAAAACTTGAACTTTCCAATCCTTTGATCGTCTAATTCTTTCCAGTCAAAAGTGTCACTTCCCTTTTCAAAAACTGTTCTAAATAGAAAAAAATCAAATAACAGTAGGTGAAAATTCCAAAAATACCCTCCAGGTCAATATCCAATTGAAAACCACAAAAAACGGGAAAATTAGCGTCCAGGCAACACGGGTGTTCGTGTTGGCTCCCTGCCTCTTCACTTCTTTTATTTTTTTCTTCCAGGCCTGCTAACATGGCTCGCGTCAGGTTACATGGGTGACCGTGTCAACCCACTGTCTTTCATCCTCCATGTCATGTTTTTGCTCTCCTCCTGACACGACCCGTGTCAAGCCTTCTGCCCCTTGCAAAAATAGTTCCCGACTCCCCAAACTTTCCATTTTCTTCGCACCTAGTCCTTTGGGTCTTTCGCCTAAACCTGAAAACACTCAAAACCAACAAACCAAAGCATAAAATGCAGAATACTCAAAATAAAACTTAAAATACTAAAATGCAAAAATTACTTGTGGAAATCGGAATTAACTCAAAAAGAGATAAAAAATGGAGACCAATCACGTGATGGAATCATAGAAAAATGGTGACTGATCACGTGTCAAGAGTCGTAGATGTAGGGTTGGTCGAGGAAAGATGCCTTGGTATGGTTTCCAAATAATGATTGTTTTGAGTTGGTGAACTCAAGTGTACCTGTTTCCATACAATGCGAAAATCCCCTAGTGGCTTAAGTCTTTATCTCTTTCGACTTGATTTACGTTTTGATTAGAACCCTGTAGAGCCGAGTGAACCCATATGATATGTGAACTCATTGAGATTATTATCTTACCCCAATATTGTTGTTATTTTTTTAGGTATTGTTTGTAGGTTTAGTGTACAAGAAGAGTTGTGCATTGATATTTCGAGGAATGCAATTTATTGTGATCTTTCATTGTGTATCTTGTACAATGACTAATATTGTAATTAGATCTTAGATTTTTATTTTTGGAACTTTCCATATCTTGTACCATATGATGTATTTTAATTTGTATAATTGGTCAAGTATGTAAATGATGCCAATAGGCACTTATGATTGTGTCAGTACCAAATAATAACAATTGTATGATATTATTCTAGATATATATTATATGGGTTGTTACTGTTGGTATCAAAGCAGGTCGATTCTCTACCTACCCTTGACACATCATAAGTAATCTATTCCTGCCTCATATGCGTGTTTTTCCAACACGGTTCTTAATGTCACATTATATAATATTGGGCATGATCAACCTAATACCATGTGCGTGGTAGGTAGAATCATGATTGAGAGGCCACGAGGACTCCAAAGTGTTAGTGGAACTTGTGCTTTGAGGGTAGGTTCAAGCCAAGAGTTAGAAAGTAAGAAGAATTGGTCAGCTCAGTTGAAGTTTTATGAGGAGTTGTAATTCTAGAAACATGGAATTGAAAGGAGGTGTATGGTTGAAGTAATCTTGTAATGCTAAAGGAGTCGGGAAGTGAGGATTTCTATGGATGAAATTGTCAGGAGTTCTGAGAAGATATGTGAGTTTGCTAGTAGAACAAGATTTCCCTACTAGTATGGAATAATTATTATAGGTAATTCCATGCAGTGAAGGAGGAAGGATGGTTTTGTGGTAAGTAAAACATAAGGTCTGGAAGTGAGGTGGTGCATTGGTGTTCCGGCTTCTAAGGTCATTGGGGAATACTGCAAGAACGAGAGTATTTCAAGGAGTATCTTCAGAATGGTAACTTCTAAGTGGTTGGGAACTTGAGAGATAAGGACGTTCAACATCTTTGTAAGAGTCTAATGTAATGGTGAAGTGTAAGAGGATAATCGAGGACACGACTGCCTATTCTAAGTGAAACATGTACGCACTAGACGAAGAGTATAAGATAAATCAAGTATTTTCAGTCTTAGAAGGAAGGCCGGTTTCAGGATAGTTCACAAGGAATTCAGTATTCAGTGAGAGACCAATTTGGAAAGGTTGAGTTGCCTAAGGACCAATTATAAGATATTGTGTTGAAGAGAGAACAATCATTATATAATAACACAAGTTGTAGTGGTATGGGCCGAATGAGGTTCGTGTTAAGAGATAGAGCAACTAATATGGATTTAAGGAAACTCTAGCAAGCTGGTTTTATAATTGGAGTTAAGAGAAATACCACGGGGAGAGAAAAAACGCTGAGTGGAAAACGATATAAACATTATAATATGAAAGTGGTAATGATATGTATTTTGGACGAAAGCACAATGGAATTATTAATATTTTGTTAGGACTAAGATAAGGGAAAGTCATTAATGATTGTTCACATATGAAGACTTTTAAAGGGTGAAGTGGAGTGATGAAAGTTATACTTTAGTATTAAGAGAAGTGTGTGATAGTATTATCATGGTCACAAGTGTACATAATTGATTCCTTGTCTTGAGATGGATACAAAGTAACACATTCCTTGTTGAGTAGCAAGTGTTGTGTTTTAAGAAGTTGAGTTTGTGGTAAACAATGGAAGGCAATCCGAGCTTGAGTACGAGAACTAAGTGTGGAACTTGAAATGGAATACATTGTGTGGACTCGTATGTAGTTAGAAAGAATTATCAGTTGTAAGTCATCTAGATATGTAACCGAGGTATAACGAAGCGTATAATGAGTGTTAAGTTCAGAAGGAAATCCAAGTGAATCACTGTGTGAGAATGCCAAGGTTATCTTGAGTGTTGATATTTGGTTGACAAGAGCGGGATTAGTTGATTGGAAGTCATGTTCTTGTTTTCCTTCAGAAGTAGTATTTAGATTGATTAAGGAAGGAGTACAATACTCATACATTATTAGAGGTTCCATCAAGCCTCTGCTGTGTTTATGCAAAAATCGACGCTCTCGCAGGGCGAGCTTTGGAGAGCCCGTGTCGTCCTATTTTCTGCTAGCGTCGTCGGGCGAGCTTTAGCGAACAGAAAGCGAGCTACCTCACTACCAGGTTGTCGGGCGACAATGATGCAATTTTGCCACTGTTTGGGCCTCACATAGGGTTTGTCGGGCAAACCAAAAGCGAGCCAGTCTCGTTGGCTGCTCGCCGAGTGACCATGACAGTGTTTGGGGGGATTGCTTTATCTCTTATTTAGAGTATTTCATATGCATGTTTTCGTCTTGTTCTATGTTACCTTATGTTAATTATTATGGTTGGTGAGTATTATACAAGTTGAGGATGAAAATTCAAGTTAATGCAAGCCAGATTGATAGTTTTGAAATTGGAATTTCTGGAATGGTATTGCATAGTTAACCATTTGTATAGATGTCAAAGGATTTTGACGTTTGGGGAAACAATCTAGTGTACCATACTCAGTGTGAGTAAGACTTGGGTGTATCACTATTATGACTAATGAGAACCATAAGGACTGAAGCTGGAAGATACTTACTAAGTGGTGATCTTGTGGAGATCAACTCAGTATTCAACATATGTGTTAGTAGATGGAAGTGGTTAATCATTGTATGATATTGGATGATTCTCAGATTTATGGCTTCGGATGTGAACCCCCAGAATAGTAGTACTTATGGTATACAAAGGTACTCTACCCTATTGAAAATATTTGTAAGTTATTCACCCAAGCAAGAGTAGGAATGAGATACTTATGAAGTTAAGCATGTCACCCATATTGTATATGAAAGAGGACACATGCTGGAGTTGCGGGATATGGAATTTAGACAGAGAGTCCAATGTTATCTCCAGAAGTGTGTGAAGTGTTGTGTGTGACTCAGTTAGGTGTTAATTAAGATCAAATGAGTTCCTATGTCCTCTATCTTTTGTGAGTTATTACAATTAGAGCTCCTAAGTACTCTAAGTGTTGTCACTTGGGACAAATATAGTAACTAGTGAACTCTGAAGAGACCAATTATTATTAAAAGAAAATAGCCATTATTAATAAGTATAAGAGAAAGCATTTTTATAACATTAATAGTTGGTCAATTAGTACAGGAGGATAAAATATCAATTGAAATATTTATATCATTATATTATATCATATACATATATGGTATGTATGTATATATTTATGTGGATAAGAAGAAAAAGGAAAAAAAAAGATAGTAAGAAAAGAGAAAGAGAGAAGAAGAGAAGAGAAGAAGAAAGAGAGGAAAGAAGAAGAAGAACTCATGGAAGAAGAAGAAGAAGAAGAGGAAGCTCATAAAACCATCATCTCCATCATCAATTCATTATCTTCTTCAACAAGGTGAGTTCTATATCTAGTTCTAGCATTGGGTTGGGAAATTGAAAAGATTTGGGGAAGTTAGGTTTTGTGTGTTAACATGATAATTTTGATGATTTGTATGCCTATATGTGTTAAACCATGCTAATTTGGGTTATTTGGGTGCAATATAAGCATATGTGTTGAAGGATTTGGCCATTTTCATCTTTCAAACACGTTTTTTGGAATTCTAGTTTTTTCGATCTCGCAGGGCGAGCTAGCTCGCTTTCGGTTTGCTGGGCGACCTTGGCGGCAGGTAGAAAAATATTGTTTTCTTGTTTTTCCCATAATTGAGAACCGTAACTCGAAAGGAGGCACGATCAGAAGTGTTGAAAAGATACTTCAATACTCTATATAATAATGAATTAGAAACATCGATATATTCTATTTATGGATAGGATAGAAATGAAATTGAAATGAATGCGAATAGTATGGTTCTCGTTTCCACCATAATTCAAGAATCGAGAATCCAATTGATACGAGACTTGAAGCATTGGAAAGATAATCCAATAGGATATTAAATGGTGAGAAGAGACTATGAAACCAAAAAGGATGCTTGTTACAGAGTATTAAGGATTCATATTTCATAATGTTGTATGTGAAATACATGTTTTTGATAATGTGTGACTTGCTTGTGCATAACTACTTGAATATGCCTAAGAATTATTGTGACATGCTAATGTGTATGTTATATATTGATTGGATGTTTGATTGTGCAATAAGATGCTTAAAATCCTATGAAGATGAGTGAGGAAACCTTGGATATAACTAGGTAAATGAATTAGAAAAGATAATTAGGGTATGATGATTGACATAGATGGCGGTGCTTGGACACAAAGGTACCTCAGTGTGTTTTGTGGATGAGTAGTCGCTAGAATTATAGTTTAATCATGAACTAATATGCTTTTTATGGAACATGATTCGTTGTTATGATAATTTATGGATGTGAACACCTAATAATAGATGAGTAAAATCACGTTGCGTTGATGAACTAGTCATGTATTCGGAAACAACCCCATTGTCGTGTTGTCCCTATTGGGATATAGGCACTTTTGCTTCCCATATGTTCCACTAAATGGGTTAGAGTCCCATATGTTCAACCAAAGGAGTTAGAGTCTCATATGTTCAACCAAATGAGTTAGAGTCCCATAAAAGACATGGACAATCCACAAAAAAGTTGAAGTGTGATACAAGGATCTATGACATGTGTCAAGAATCTTAGACGTAAGGTTATCGGGGAAAGATGCCATGGTATGGTTTTCGAATAATGACTGTTTTGATTTGGTGAACTCAAGTGTACCTGTTTCCATACAATAAGGAAATACCCTAGTGGCTTAAGTCTTTATCTCTTTGTACTTGAATTAGATTTTGACTAGAACCCTGTAGAGCTGAGTGAACCCATAGGATAAGAGAAATTACTGAGATTATTATCTCACCCTAATATAGTTTTTATTTCTCAGGTATTGTTTGCAGGTTTAGTATACAAGAAGATTTATGCATTGATGTTTTGAGGAATGCAGTTTATTGTGATCTTTCGCTGTGTATCTTGTACCATATGATGTATTTTATTTTGTATAATTGGCCAAGTATGTAAATGATGTCAATAGCCACTTATGTTTGTATCAGTACCAAATATTAACACTTGTATGATATTATTCTAGATATATATTATACGGGTTGTTACATATTTTAAGGACGCCTCTTCATATCCCATGTAAAAGCTACCCTTAGTAAAGTTTGTCGTCCTCATAATTATCAAGTAAGATTTCTTTCATCATTTTTTATAACTCCTATGCAATCATGGAGACATTTCGTAATCGTTCTATATGACCATTAATGTTGCTCTCTAGTAACTTTCAAGAGGCCAGATTGACTTATTCCTCTGCCATAGTTACCCCAAGAACGGATCCGACCTACCATGATTTGGTATTGGTACTTTACCTTGGTCGGACTTTGACTTGCTTAAAATCGAGTTATCTGACTTGCTTGTTCTTGTACTCGGATTGCAAAAGCTCAGCCCTAGGGAAATTGAATATGTACATAAGCCCCCGGTCACGCGGTCTGATTGGATTGAAGTGTTCGGACAATAAAATCTTAGAATTCTTGTTGGTCACATACTCGGTGAGTTACCCTTACCACCTAACTTCCTCTCTTTTTTCCACAATGGCATTTCTTATGGGGATTCTCACTTGTTATCATTATTTCAATCCAATACAACTTCTTGAACAATGCAAATTTTCTTCAATAAAGAGACTATTTTCTTCACTTGTTTTTTCATCAAAGCATGTGATCCTTCTTTCAAGTGTTGCTGACGAATTTCTTCTTCTTCCTCATCCAATCACTCTTTATACAAGCTCAAGACTCAGGTATTTGACACCCACGTGGGACCTCGGTAAAAATTTCCCAAGCCTCACAAAAACCATATATTTTATCACAACAACACAATGTATGGGTCATCTCCTAGCAGGAGCGAAGACCAAAATCCTCCAGACATGGCACATCTCCTAGCAATTATGGATAATCCACGCCAACATAATGAGTCTCTACAAGAAAGTATCCATACGTTACAACAATCACAAATTACGAAGGAATGGGAGGAGGAGGAAGTTCTCCTTGATCCTCAATCTCTATCAGAAATGGTTTTGGGTGATTAGGTCCCAGAAAAATTTAAACCACCATGTTTTCCATCCTTCGATGGTAAAAGTGATCCTCAAGAACACATAATATCAATAAATAATCAAATGTTAATAGTCAGGGCTTCCGAATCCCTGAAATATAAATTCATGGTAGGAACATTCAAGGATGTTATGCTACGTTAGTACATGAGTCTACCCAGAATGTCAGTTACCAGCTACCAAGACCTGACTAAAAAGATGGTACAACATTCTCTGCCAGCAAATATAGAAAGGTGACTACCACAAGCTTGTTTAATGTCTAATAGGGGCCCTCCGAGTCCCTTCGAGTATACATGGCGCGATTCAATGAAGAAACCATAAAAGTATCCCACCCAAATCAGGAGATGTTCGTAGGAGCTTTCCAAAATGGCTTGAAGGCCGTCCACTTCAATGAGTCATTGGCACAGAAGCCGACCACTAGCATGGAGGAACTCATGAGAAGAGCAGAATGTTATGTCAAGGGGGGAAGATTAACATGGATAAAAGGTCTTAGGATTCTAGAGAAAAGACACAATCTAGGCACGGAGGATCCGGGCCCAGGAGAGAACACCATAAGCACGGGACGAGGGAAATGTCATTAACAAAACCTTCTCGGAGGCCCTATATCTATGATAACTCCTCTTAGACTTTCACCCCTATCAATGCAAAGAGTGCTGACTTTTTAAAGGAAATATATCATCTCAAGTTAATACCCGAGCCTATTCGACCCAAGAGAGTCAACACTGTGTTAGGATATAATGCAAGAGCATGGTGTGCTTATCATTGTATGAAAGGGCCACCATACTGAAGATTGTCGCCACTTAAAAAGAGGAATCATAACTCTAATCCAAAGGGATCGGCTACTATCATATGTTAAGGAGGAAGAAGGATCAATAGGAAAGTGGAACCCGACTAGAAGAGAGTCAGATTCAGATAATACTTCTACCAAAAAGGGAAAGAACACTGAGGAAGTGCGCGAAACCTGGAGAGCTCGACACACACTCAATACCATCTCGGGAGGTTTTTCTAGTGGAGGAGAAATAAGCTCGAACAGGAAAAGATATGCCATATCTATAATGCACGTGCCATAAATCTCATTATCTGAAAAGGAAGGAAAGTCTGCTGTCATTGGTTTTTCGAGACAAGACTCACAAGGGGTACTGGCTCACAAGAATGACCTGATGGTCATAAAGATGAAAATCCATGATTGGAGTGTCAAAAGGGTGTTGATTGAGCCAATAAGTTCAACTGACATACTATATTGGGATGTTTTCAAGGGTATGAACATGGATACGTCCCAGTTGTTACGATTCAAGAGCACCCTAGTCGGTTTTTTCGGGGAACAAGTTCAGGTATTGGGACACTTACTTATTATAACCATCTTTAAAAGTGGATATAACACAAAAGGCATCAGGGTAAGATACCTAATATTAAATGCATCATCACCATATAATATCATCATCAGAAGGTCGTCGTTAAATGCACTAAAAGCTGTATTATTTACTCTTTATCTAACCATGAAGTATCCTCTAGAAGGATGATAGGTCGAAACAATCAAAGGTGGCTAATGAATAGTTAGGAAATGCTATAAAGACAACTTAATGCTAAAGAAGAAGATTCAAGTGGAGCATACTATGACAAAGGACCCTTTAAAAGTGAACCTGATGGACCTTGATCCTCGAGGTGACTACACGAGCGATAGCTTGACTCTAATAGGAGAATTAAAAATAGTATAAATTGATACTAAAGAATTCCAGGTCACAAAAATCAACTCGGGGCTGTCCTCAGAAGAGGAGGTAGGCATCATCAAGGTAATAAGGAATAACGTCGGTCTCTTATGGAAGCCATCAGACATGCCTGGGATTAATCCGAAGGTTGTATGTCATCAACTCTCACTAGATCCAGCATCAAAAGTTGTGATACAGAGAAAGCGAAAGAAAGGTGAAGAAAAAATGAATGTGGTTATAGAAGAGGTTGGTAAGCTATTAAAGGTCGGATTCATTCAGGAGATAAAGTATCCTATTTGGCTATCCAATGTAGTCATGGTGAAAAAGAAGTCAAGAAAATTGCATATGTGCGTAGACTTCACTAATCTTAACAAAGCCTTTTTAATGGACCCCTATCTATTGCCACATATTGATAGGCTGATTGATGCCACCTTAGGTTTACGTCTACATCCATTTGTTTAACTTGAAGACCAAGAATAAGTTAGTTCACCAACAAGACTCATCTCAAATTCAGATTGCATTTTCTTGACAAAATGTTGGACCATCTGGTTTGACATCCCTCTAAACATAATGTCACCAACATATATTTGAGCTATCATGATTTTACCATGCTCTTCTTTAACAAACAAGTTCTTGCCTATTCCTCCTTTCCTGTAGCCATTGTTGACAAAAAAAACTCATTTAACCTTTCATACCAAGCTCTAGGTGCTTGCTTTAATCCATAGAGAACTTCCCTTAGTTTGTAAACATGATTTGGAAAACCAGGATCTACGAAACCCTTGGGTTGTTGAACATACACTTCTTCATTCAAGTACCCATTCAAGAAGGCACTTTTCACATCCATCTGAAATAGCTTGAATTTTAGCATTCCTAAGAGAAATCTTATGGATTCAAGACGAGCAACAGGTGCAAAAGTCTTATCAAAATCAACCCATTCAATTTGTGTGTATCCTTGAGCAACAAGCCTAGCCTTGTTTCTGGTAACAATTCCATTATCATCAGATTTTTTTCTTGTAAATCCATTTTGTGCCAATAACATTCATCCATTCAGGTCTGGGTACCAAGTCCCACACATCATTTCTTTTGAACTGACCTAGTTCCTCTCGCATAGCATTGATCCATAATTCATCATTCAATGCCTCGTTTTTTAGTTCAAATTTTGAGACAAAACAAGCATTGGATATCACATCTCTGGATCTAGTGGTGATCCCTTCATCAAGATTTCTAATAATAAGTTCCTTTAGATGATTTTTCTAAATTCTAGTAGAGGAACCTTTGTTGGTTTTAGGAGTATCTGACTCAGTACTGGTTGGATCAACATTGGACTCAATTTCTGCCTCATTTTCTGGAGCATCATCTGCTGATATGATGTTCCAACAATTTCTTTGACATCAATCCCTTTCTCAATGACAAAATCATCAACCACAACATTAATAGATTCCATCATGACTTTGGTTCTGGAGTTAAATACCCTATTGGCTCTGCTATTTGTAGAGTAACCAAGAAATATTCCTTCATCACTGTTGGGATCCATCTTTCTTCTTTGTTCTCGATCAGCCAAGATGTAACATTTAATTCTAAAAACATCAAAGTAATTAGGAGTAGGTTTCTTCCCTTTCCACAATTCATAGAGTGTAGAAGATGTACTAGCTCTCAGAGTGACACGATTCTGAATGTAGCATGCATTGGTCATTGCTTCATCCTAAAAAGGATAAGGAAGATTTTTTGCATGAAGCATGTTTCTAGCTGATTCTTCTAAAGTTCTATTATTGCATTCTACAACTCCATTTTGTTGAGGAGTGATGGGACATGAGAACTCATGACCAATACCTTCAGAAGAACAAAATTCTGAAAATTTTGCATTTTCAAACTTCTTGCCATGGTCACTTCTGATTCTAACAATCACATTTTCCTTCTCTCTTTGAAGGCGTTGACAATGGTCTTTGAATACCTCAAAAGTGTCTGATTTTAATTTGATAAAACTCACCCAAGTAAACCTTGAAAAATTATCAACAACCATATATACATACCTCTTTCCACCTATACTTTCAACTTGCATAGGCCCCATTAAGTCCATATGAGGAAGTTCTAAAACTTTGGAAGTAGTCTAATGTTGCAACTTCAAGTGTAGCATCTTGGTTTGCTTCCTAATTTGACACTCACCTAAAACTTTACCCTCCTCAATTTTGAGCTACAACTTCTTCAGACATAATCTTCTTCATGCCTTTAAGATTCAGATCTCCAAGCTTCTGGTGCCACAACTTAACTTCATCTTCCTTGGTCATTAAACATGTGGAAGAATAAGTAGTTTCTTGAGTTACTCATAAATAATAGTTGTCTTTAAACCAAACTCCCCTCATCAGAACATCATTATTCTCGTTAGTAACCAAACATTGAGACTTGGTGAAATTGACTTTCAAACCATGATCACATAACTGACTAATGCTGATCAGATTTGCAGTCAATCCTGTCATAAGAAGAACATTCTATAGTATAGGAAGACAAGTACACACTAACTTGCCATCTCCGAAAGTGACAAAACTGTTGGAATAAGACTTAATGTCCACAAAATACTTCTTGACCCCTACCATATGTCTAGAACATCCACTGTCAAAGTACAAGTCTTCTCTAAATGAAGCCCTAAAATAAGTTTGGGCTATAAGACTAGTATCACCAACCTTAGGTTTCCACTTCTTTCTATTCTTAATCATCACATGACTAGCCCTAGGTTGTGTTGGATGTTTTGGATAACCATATAGTATGTAACAGAAAGGCTTTATATGACCATATTTACCATAATATTGACATTTCCAAGGCTGGAACTCGGCTTTAGTCTGAGTTTTTTGAAGTCTGGAAGGATGTTATAACATTTGGTCAGACATCGTGAGCTCATGTTTTCCTTCAGTAGGTACAAATTTTATCACAAGGGGTTTTTCTTTTATGGTTTAGAGATTGGTAATTAAAACTTATACCGGTAAATATTTTACCTCTTTTCCCAACTTGAAGAATTTCATCTAACACATCAGACCCATTGTTAACATTCTCATGGATTTGGTCATGTTTTCAAGTTTAGAAGTCAATAGGGTTACCTCATCTTGAAGATCAGAGACAGCAGAAAAAGTGTCTCTTTTTCAACCTGCAGTTGAGCTATGATTCTCTTATTGTTTTATTCTATCTTACAAACCTCTTCACTTTTGGCACAAAGCTCTCTGTAGGAAACATCCAATTCTTCATAAGATACATCCTCATCACATGAATCTTTATCAGATTCACATCTTCTAGTGAATACTGTAACATGCTTAGCAGTTTCTGTTAGAACAAGACTTGGTTATGCATCTGTATCTCTAAGTTTTGATGATAATATGTCAGTATTTGTGTGAGAAAATTTTTAGTACCCTAATGGTTTGTTATTGTGTATCTTTAGCAAACAACTTTGATTCTGACTCTTGAACGTGGAACATTACAAGTTTCAAAATATATTGATCTAAATTGCTTTTGATCAAACTCACGGATGAGAAGCTTCTAAGGAAATTGTATGTTGCTGCTACGACATTCTCTTGGCTCTTGCTTCTGACGTGTGAATCTGATTAATTCACTTCTATAGACTACCTGCTGAAGACTCTGAAGACAAGGTTCTGCTGAACAAAGTTTTGAAGACTTAAGTTTCTAAAGACTACTCAAGCTTCCGAAGATTAAAAGCCGAAGGTTCTAAATATTTTTTGAAGAATATCAAGTCAGATACTGATGTGATCAAGCTTCTGATTGATGATTAAAGTTTCTGAACTCAAGCTTCTAAAGATTAAACGCTGAAGGTTCTAAAAAAACTTTAAAGAATCTCAATTCAGATATTTATGTGATCAAGCTTCTGATTCATGATTGAAGTTTCTGAACTCAAGCAAAATCAACTCTTCTAACTCATGCTTCAAACAATGTTTTACCCAGAAGCCACTGAAGAATAGAAGATAAGAACGAGTTTATACATGGGAAAAAATAGTACATGGTACAAACCAATCTTCCTTCCACTAAGCAGATTTCATGGAGTAAGTAAATTGAGGTAGTATGATTCTTGTCCCCTCCGTATTAAATTGTTACTCAAGTCGCCAGCTCATTCATGAAGAATACCAGATCTGCCTTTCAACGTATCTTTTTTATTGGCTATATAAATACTTGAAGACTTAAAGAAAAGAAGAAGCGAGACATGCAAGACTGTTGTCATAACTTGTGCTGAAATTTTTCTTTAAGTGTATTGTGTTTTTAATTTGTATATACCTCCTTATATAGAAGCAATCTTTGTAAACATAACCTTGTAATCAAATAGTTGTTTGTATTTCCTTAAGGAACCAGTTAGGTCAGAATCCTTGAAATGACATAGACAGTGTGCCTTTGTAGTTTGTTAGTCATCATTGGTTGCTAGTGCAGTTGTAATCAGTTGATTATAGTGGATTAAATCCTTAGGTATAAGGTGAAATCACCTTGGCGGGTGGACTGAATTAACTTTGAGATCTTCAAGTGAACCAATATAAAAATCAAAGTGTGTTTCTTTTTGTTGTTGAATAGCTGTGGTTTTTATTGAGTGAGTAAAAAGCTTTTGTTTTTGAAAACCCAATTCAAACCCCCCCTTTCTTGTGTTTTTCTCACCTTCAATTGGCATCAGAGCTCTGATTCTAAATGTGATAAAAGTTTATCAAACACTTACCATGTTCAGTACCGATCCAGTGTGTGTGAGAGAAATGAAGGAGGCTGCTACAATTCTAGTAGAGAAAGATCATTACAGTGCCAAACCACCAGTCTTTGATGGTGACCAGTTTAACTATTGGAAATATAGAATCAAAAGTTTCTTTCTTGGCTATGATGTAGATCTTTGGGATCTTATTATTGATGGCTACAGTCTTCCTGTTAATGATGCAGGAGAAAAAGTGTCAAGAAGTGATATGACTGATCAACAAAAGAAAGATTATAAGAATCATCACAAGGCAAGAACTATACTGCTAAATGATATCTCTTATACTGAGTATGAGAAGATAACAAACAAAGATACTGCCAAGTTTATTTTTGATTCTCTAAGAATGACTCATGAAGGAAACGCTCAAGTTAAGGAGACAAAAGTGCTTGCATTAATCCAGAAATATGAGGCATTCAAAATGGAGGATGATGACACAGTTGAAACTATTGTAAGTTCAGAGTATTCCTAAGAGGGGGGGGGGGGGGTGAATTAGGCTTATAGAAACTTTTTCCGGTTTTTCGGTATTCTTGAATTTTCCTTGGTTATGATTGTTGGTGATGAAAGCAGTAAATGCCGAAAGTAAAAGGACACAGAGAATTATAGTGGTTCCTCTCACAATCCGAGAGTACTCCACTCCCCTTTCAACATGAAAGAGAATTTCACTATCAATGTTAGATTTCTACACAAGACAATCCTAACAACCAAGAACAATCCTCTTGGATTTACAATATTTTAAGTCCTACCGAGAATAAATATCTCACACAAGGACCTCTTGTATCCACAATCCGGATCACAAGGAAAACCCTACAAACTTATCTTTTATAATTCTAAGAATAAGTTGTAGTCAATATAAATTTGAATATAAGTACAATTTGAATGTATATCAATATGAAATATTGATCTTCTTCTTGAAACAAAGATTACTCAGAAATTATACAAGTGTTCTTTTGTGTGAAAGCAAGTTGTAAAGATGTGAAAGTGTATTTCAATGGCTTCTTTCAAAAATTCTGGTTTTGAACACTTTGTGAAAATTCAAAAGGTTGAAGAAAGAGTAATTTTGAAATTTGTTTCTTGAAGGTTGTTTTGAAATTGAAATTGAAATCAATTTATACTGATCAAAAACCTTTCCAAAAAGGTGTGTTTTTGGGATATCAAAAATAGCCAGTAAGAAATTTTAGAACAATGTGCTCTTTCATGAAAAGCTGCTATTTTTGGCTGTTGTTACAGTGTTAATTGGTTAACCATATAGGTTAATCGGTTAACACCTTTCCAACGTGCAAAATATTCAAATCTTTCATGTGTTAAACGGTTAACCTATATGGTTAATCTGTTAACACTGTTAGAAATCCCAAAAATACAATTTTAACTTGTGTTAATCGGTTAACACTGAAGGTTTTTCCAAAAACACTTAATTTTAAAATAACAAGAGTATTTTAAAAGAGTTTAAAAAGGTTTTGTGTTAGTGGTGAAGTGAAGTGAGATTAAAGAACACTTGCATACATAATTCTAAGTAAGCAATGTTATACCGTGTCTTGAATCTTCAACACCACTTGAAATTTTGAAAGATGAAACTTTGATCCATAGCGATGTATGCGATCTTGTGATGTTCTTGATAATTTATTCTTGTTCATATGTTTGCACCTCTTGCTTTTTGTGGAGAGATTAAGATAGAGAAGTTTCTGATTTTATCTTCAGCGTATATACCCCCACGGGTATATAGTGTAAGCAGCTTCAATAAGCATATACCCCCACGGGTATATAGTGAAAGTATCTTGCTTGCCAAACTTGTATGAGTTGTCTTCATCAAAACATAGACGACTTTGAATCTTGATTCCACAACTATGTTTTCAAGGTTTCAAATGCTAGTTGCATGACTCAAGGTTCTGGATAAAGGATACTCAACTGCTGACCATGTCAAAAAGATAATCAAAAGCCTTCCTAAGAAGTGGATACCTATGGTAACTGCCTTGAAACTATCTAAAGATCTGAACAATATCAGTCTTGAAGAAATTTTTAGTTCTTTGAGAAGTCATGAGATGGAGCTCGAGGGAGATGAACCTCAAAGGAAAGGAAAGTCAGTTGCTTTGAAATCTATCTCTGAAAAGTCAAGGGCTTATCAAGCTAAGGAAATCTCGAAAGATTCTAATGAAGAATCAGAAGATGATGATGAACTTTCATTAATTTCTAGAAGGGTCAACAGACTTTGGAAGAACAGACAAAATGGTCAAGGAAAGTTCAAATGAGCTAGAAGGATTGTCAGTCGTTCTGACTCAACGTCTGGACAAAAGAAGCAGAGTTCTGGAAAAGAAGTCATATGCTATGAGTGTAATGAACCAGGTCATTACAAAAATGAATGTACAAAGCTCAAGAAAGACAGAAAGCACAAAAAGAACTTTGTCAAAGGCAAGAAAGGACTCATGGCTACCTGGGATGACTCTGATTCAGAAGAAGAAGATTCTGAAGAACAACAAGCTAATGTTGCACTGATGGCAACAACCTCTGATGCTGGAGTCTCTGGAGAATCCGAAGACAAAGTATCATAAGACTTAGAAACATAATCTGATCATGATTCTGAAGAGGTGCTTTCTAATCTCTCTCGTTCTGATTTAGAATCATGTCTTTCTGAAATACTGGAGAAGTATCAAAGTATTCAAAGCAAATACAAAGACCTTCAACAAGTCCATGTAATTGCTTCTGAAACTTATGAGAAGCATGAAGAGAATATTTCATCTTTAAATAAAAAATTTTTTTTTTTAGAAAGTACAAACTCTACTTTGAGAAGTCAAATCTCAAAATTAGAAGAAGAAATAGGTCCATATGCTTCTGGTACCAAATGTATATTTAGATATGACAGAGCTTTTCAACACTTTTTAACTAAAAGCATAGATAGAAGAAAAATTGCTTCCTTAATCTATGGAGTTAGTAGAAATGGAAAGAAAGTTTTAGGTTGTACAGATACCTCTAACATTGATGAAAGTATTGTGGTAAAACCAAAACCTCTCTATAAGCACTTTGTACCTGCTGGTACAAAACCTGTTTATTTTGAGCTTGCATAGAAACCTCCACCGACACAGAAATCTGTTTCTAAGTCTAAATATCATGCACAAATACCACTTGATTATTCTGTTACACATAAACCCAAAGTTCCTAAACACTCTGGGAAAACTAACAAAAAAGGACCCAGAAAGTGGGTACCTAAGGAAAAGATGATTTATGTTGCAGACATCCTTAGCAGCTCAACTGAGACATTAATCATGGTCCTTGGATAGTGGTTACTCGTGACACATGATGGGAAGAAGGCATATGTTCCAAAGTTTGGAACTTAAGCTAGAGGGTTGGTTGGTTTCGGAGAAAACCAGAAAGGAAAAATCATTGGCTCTAGAACTATCGGTAATGGTAAACTTCCCTCTATTACTAATATTCTTCTGGTCGATGGTTTGATGCATAACTTATTGTCTATCACTCAACTTATTGATAATGGTTATGATATCATCTTTAATCAAAATTCCCGTAAGGCTGTCAGTCAGAAAGATGGCTCAGACCTTTTTACCGGAAAGAGGAAAAACAACATTTACAAGATTAGACTTTTTGATCTCTTTGAACAAAATGTCAAATGCTTAGTGTCTGTTAATGAAGAGAAATTGGTATGGCATAGATTTTTGGGCCATGTTAGCATGAGAAGGATTTCTCAGCTAAATAAGCTTGAACTGGTCAGAGGCTTACCAAACCTGATGTTTGCTTCAGATGCTCTTTGTGAAGCATGTCAAAAAGGAAAGTTCTCTAAAAGTTCCTTTAAAGAAAAAAATGTTGTTTCCACCTCTAGATCGTTAGAACTTCTACATATTGATTTGTTTGGACCAGGGAAAACTGCTTCAATCGGTGGAAATAAGTATGGATTAGTTATAATTGATGACTATATTCGTTGGACATGGGTAAAGTTCTTGAAAGACAAGGATGAGTCGCATTCTGTGTTCTCTACCTTTTTCTCTCAAGTGCAAACATAGAAGAATTACAAAATAGTCAAATTCAGAAGTGATTATGGCGGAGAATTTGAGAACAGATACTTTGAGGATCTATTTGATTCTCATGGTATTTCCCATTATTTCTCCTGTCATAGGACTCCACAACAAAATGGAATTGTAGAAAGGAAGAATAGGACTTTGCAAGAAATGGCTCGTACCATGATCTAAGAAACTGATATGTCTAAGCATTTCTGGGCATTCAGAACATGGTTTCTATTAGACCTATTCTGGGTAAGACTCCTTATGAATTGTGGAAGAACAGAAAACCCAACATATCTTATTTTCATCCCTTTGGTTGTACATGTTTTATGTTAAACACTAAGGAGAATCTTGGCAAGTTTGATTCTAAGGCTTAAAAATGTTTGTTTTTTGGATATTCTAAACGCTCAAAAGGCTACAGATCCTATTGTCGCTACTGCGAAAATCGGCGCCAGCTGAACAGAAGAGTCGCCACCGTGCGTTATTTATCCCAACAGAGGGAAAGGAAACGCTCGAAGTAAACCTACCGCAAAGACGGGAAAGGAATGATCATCGCAACCAAATCCTGGATTTGGGAGTCGGTTACGCAAGGGGAAGGTATTAGCACCCCTCACGTCCGTCGTACTCGACGGGATCCACGCTTGTTTTCTAGTACGGATTGTTACTCTATCTATTCTACAGGTCAAGGGTTAAAAAGAAAATAAAATGACTCGGCAAAGTATCGCACTTTATGCCTACGTATTCCCGTCTGGAACGAGAAATCAGAGTCAACGTAGTTCGCCTACCTACTGGAAAGGAGGGGAAGGTTGCTCGCTAGGATATCGCATCCTATGCCTACGTACTTTCATACAGCATGAAAGATCAGAGCAAACGTAGTTCGGGCCACGTACGACACAAATTTGTCTTGATTGTCTTTTATCCTTCTGAAAAGGTTTTCTCCTGATTACGGGTCCAAGCGGACAAAAAAATGGCTTTTCGATTGGTTTACAGTCTTTTATGCAAGAACTGTTTTTTATTGATGTTTATCCTTTTATTGTATTTTTTTGATTGTTTTGAGATAGAAGAGAAACAACAACTCTAAAACCTATGGTTGAAAAGGGGATCAAAATCTACCCTAATGTTGTCATGCATGGATGAGAATCCTAATGTCTATCATATTTCTCTCTTGCGCAAAGAGAAACAGAGATCCTAAGGGGATAAACGGAAAGGCAACAACATATATACGGTAAAGCAGTAAAATGCATGAATGCAGCAGTACAAGCGAGGCAAGGGAGTCCCACTCAACCTCGAACCTAGAAAACAATGAGCAAAGTGAAACAGATTCACCTCAACCTCATGGGGAAAAAATTAACAAACAATACAGCAAAGAAAATAAACCCCAAAAACCCAGCTCTGACAGCACACCAACTCTGACAAAACAGCAAACTCTGACAGTTGATTAACAGTAAGACAGCTTCAAGTGAACCCCAAAGTCAAACTCCAATGATACCCAAGCTACAAAAAGCTTCCATCTTCAAGAAATCCCCAAGCTCAAGCAAGCACATAGTCTTAACTAGTGGACAGCATCAGACACCAAATGGCTCCAGACAGCAGCAAACCCTAGCTTTAACAGCTGCACAGCTTTGACATGAACAATCTTCATCTTTGTCAATCTTTGATCTTAACCTCTATCTTCAATGGCTTCCTTCTTCAAGACAAACTCTCCCAGATGAAAATTGATTTATCAGAATAAATTGAATGTCAAACAGTTCATTGACAACCAAAGGAAGCCTATAAACAGTTGACATTGTAACAGACTGTTTCCCTCAAAGTTCTACCTCTAAGGTAAGGCCACTTATCCCTCCAAAGGAGGGAGGTGAATACCATAGAGGGACTTTATGTCATAGATAGGAATGGAAGCACAAGAGCTATCCATGTTTGCACAAAACAATTCAGTCTATTCTAAGCCTCTGCTTATTCCTATTATTTCCTATGTCTTCAATCAGCATCTTCAATCCAAGCAATCTTCATGCATCAACCTTTGATTATTATCCTCAATCTTCTCCTTTGATGTCTTCATGCTCCACAAGCTCAAACCAAGCCCCATACCCCAAATAAAAGCCCAAAAGCCCCAAGCAAACAACATAAACCCCAAATGGGAACACCAATCAATCACACAATTTGCAAAATATATTAAAAATAGTAAAATAGTATTTTAAATTCTAAGATTAATTCTAAGGGGATTTCTATATCTACCTTTCATACCCTATATGTCCCATAACCTAATTCATGCTAAAACCCAAAAATAAAATGGTAGAATGCACCTATGTTGAGTTTGAACCCTAATTATACTAACCTAATGTTCTCTAATCAAAACTAATCAAGATTAATCCACAAAAATGTGGAATAAATCCAGGGGGAACTTAATGTTCTAATCTAACTACCACAAAAAGAATGGAATCAAAATATGCATTTAAATGCCTAAACAAAATTCAACAATATGTATGCACAAACAAACATGAAAATAAAAGCAATTAAGTTTGAAAAATCACCATAAATGAAAAAAACCTAAAATAATATTTTTATTTTCTTATAATTTTCTTGAAACCATTACCAAAATGTGGGAAAAAGTCCCATGTTAAAATGATGATTTTCTGATTTTTTATGAATTATTTAAACTATATGTAAATGATGAAAAAAAAGAAATTCAATTAAAAAAATAATGGAGCAAGGGGGGGTAGCAAAAGCAGTTCTATACACTTCAGGAATATACTGGGCCCAGGATGGGGGGTGCGCTCAGCAATGCGCTGGGCCCAGTAACCAACCCAGAAAAACAACAAAAAAACTAATAAGCCAGGGGGCGAATAGCAACAAATTGCCTTGGTTATCTTGCTGGGCCCCAAACTGGGGGCGCTATTAGCAATTATGCTAGACCCATATTTTGTTTCAGAAAACAAAAACGGGGGGGGGGGGGGGGGGGGGGGGGGGGGCGCAGATATTGAGTAATTCACTTGGTTCCAGGTTTGGGCCCTCAATGGGGGGTGTTATTAGCAGTTGGGTCAGGCCCAAACGACATTCATGCTAAGGGGAGAGGGGGTGATTATGGAAAATGGAAGTACATTCAGTAATTCGTGACCATTGGGCTTAAGGCCCAGACCTATTGCAATCCAACTTCAGCAAGGTGAAACCCTAAAGCTACCTCTAATCATTCCCATCCGAGGTTACTGTTCATTGCCTTCACCAAACCCTAAACGACGCTGCTACCAAATTCTCTCCACCTTACTCTCTGAAACGCTTCTCTCCGTTCAACCTTGTTCGAAGTCCCGCATCAAAAATTGTTCATCAACGTTACCCTCAAACTAAACCTAGCACTCTCTAAACTTCAAACACACAAAACCTTTCTCGCTCAATTCGCGTTCAAGTTCTCACACTCACTAAACTAATTCCTCAGCCAATGAACAAGAAAAACCTACAAAGGATGATGAGTTTCAGAACAAAAACCTGGATAGAGGACGCAACTGATGAAGACTCGGGCGATTTGAGACGAAGCTTGGCGGAGTTTACGAAAAGCTGGAGGGAGCTACGTTTGGAGAAACCTTTGTTGAAGATTTGAAGATCCACGGCGGCGATGGTGTTCTTGTGACGAGCGGGACGAAGATCAGCGAAGATCTTGCAAACTGACAAACTGAAGGAGTTTGATGACGTTCTTGATCGTTGAAGGCGCTCGCAGATTGATGAGATTCCTGCTATTCGAAGAACGATGAGGATCTCTGAAGAACAAAGAAGGCGATGAATCTTGTTGGAATTTTCTGGAGTTTCTTGTTGATGTTCTTGGTGATGAACGATGATGTTGCTGAAATCTTCTGGAAAAAATTGTTGGAGAACCTTGCTGTTGATGATTCTGATGCAGATTAATGAAAAAATCTGATGATGATCGGTTGAAGTTATGAAAACTTGGATGAATTTGATGGAGAATATTGCAGGATTGCAGATTCCGGCAGATGTTTGGTTTTCCGGCGAGTGGTTGTTAGAGATGGATGAAGATTGGATGAAGAAATCTGGAAATTTCTTCAGATTCCGATGAGTTTGGTGGTCCGGTGGGAGGTTACGGCGGCCGGAGACGGTTGTTTAGGGTGGTTGCATGGCCGGCGGTGGGAGTGTCCAGCGAGGGGACGGGTGGCAGAAGGATGTGTGAGGGATAGACACGTGGGGTGAGGGTGTGAGGAGGGCGTTACACGTGGGGGGTGAGGTGGCTGGTCTGAGAGAGAGAGTGAGAGAGGAAACATGGCAGGTTCTGGGGAGAGAGAAAAAATGAGGTGGAAGAGAGAGGTAGTGCACGCGTGGCGGTGGCTTTTATATGACACGTGGCCTCTGGACTTGGACTTTTGACTGGGCCTTAATGGACTCTGGATAATGAATGCTGGCCCAATTGGATTAAAACCTGGATTAATGGCTAAACACTGAATTAAACTATGATTAGCTCTAAAACAGAATTAATACTAAAACCTAATTAAACTGTAAAACGAAAATTAACAAATAAAATCTAATTGACCTAATTAAACCTATTATTAATCCTAATTAATATCTAAAACGAAAATAAAAAATAAAAACCTAATTAAATCTAAAAAATCTAAAAAAACTATTATTTAATCCTAATTATCTTAAAAACCTAATTAATTCTAAAAAATAACAATCAAAAAAATCTAAAACATTTAATCTCTATTTTTTAAAAAACTATTAACATTTTAAAAACCAATTAAATCTAAAAAACTAAAACAAACTAATATCTATTTTTTTATTAACCATTCTATTAAAGGAAAATGATAATATCTATTTATCTATCTTTTAAATCTACTCTTTTTAAAAAAAAACTATTTATCTATTAAAACTAATAAAAGAAAAACAATATATAAAATTTATTAAAAACTATAATATCTAAAATCTTTAAAAAAATCTATTAATTCCTAAAAAATAAAAAGAAAATTTATTTAAACTCTAAAAATATTAAAAAAACTCTATTAAATCCAGAAAAATCCATTAAATGCACTAAAAATCCAGAAAAATGACAGAAAAATCCTAAAAATGCCAGGAATCCGATTAAATCGAATAAAACCCAATTACGCAACGGTAGCGGAACCCGGGCCCCGAGATGGCTTGAACACACAGGAAACGAGCACCAATTCTCAACAGACTTTTATTCTGACTGACCTGTACTGCCTGAAACGCCAGGGGCTAAAATCCCGATAAAAACCAATCTGAATGATAAAAATGCAATGCCTGCCGTATGCGAATGCGAAATGCGAAATGCGTTGAAACATAAACCAGATATGGGAACCGGTTGGTCAAATTTTAGGGTGCAACAGCTGCCCCTATTCAAGCGGCTTGGACCCGACTGGGTGAAGAGCGAACGACCTTCAAACATTCGAGGTACGAGACGGTTGAATACCAAAGAACCCTAAAATTTGCCAACCGCAGAAATAAACTGCAACACTGCTTGGGGAACGACATTCGTATGATTGCTACGGTAGCAACCGATCAGCCGTCTGAGAATAACTCTGATTTTGACTCCCATCACCCGTGTAACACCACAGGTACTGAACTATCTTTGCAACAACACCTCTGTCCACAACTGGACTAAACTTGTCAACACAAGAAGAGAAACAAATTCATCCACACGAGTAAAAAAATCTGTCATTACAGGAAAAACTTATTCACGATTGCCCTTAAATTTCGTCAACACGAAAGGCCATAAATTCGTCATTACGAGGAAATCCTATCATCATAGGAATACAACTTGCCCTCATCAGTACTTTTCAAATTGGTCCTCAGCAGGACTCCATATTCCATCATCATGGAGAAATAAAACTTACCGACTCCACTGGGGATGGGCTATCCGCATCTCATCAACACAGAGAGATCCTATCAGCATGGGTAATAAAGTTTTTATTTACGTCTTATCACCATAAGGACTCCCATTAACATAGCTTGTCCATGTCAGGACTCACGTCTCGTCAAAACAAGGGAAATAGATTCATCAACATGAATAAATCCTATCATCATAGGAGTACAATTCTTGTACATCTCTGAACTCACATTTCGTCAACACGAAGAAATCCTATCCACATAATCATAAATTGTCCTCACCAGGACGGACGTTCTGTCAACACAGAGAGAATAATCCGTCAACACGAATAAATCCTATCAGTATAGGCGTAGATTGTCCTCATCAGGACTCCATATTCTGTCGACGCAGAAAAATCCTATCAACATAGGCGTAACTTGTCCTCATCAGGACTCCCTATTTCGTCAACACAGGAAAATCCCATCAACATAGGCATCAATTGTCCCCATCAGGACCCCATATTCCGTCAGCACGGAGGAATCAAACTTCGTCCTCAACAGGACTCCATATTCCATTATCATGGAGAAGTAGTTCGTCAACACGAATAAATCCTATCATCATAGGCCTAAATTGTCCTCATCAGGACTCCATGTTCCATCATCATGGATAAGTAGTTCGTCAACACGAATAAATCCTATCATCATAGGCATCAATTGTCCTCATCAGGACCCCATATTCCGTCAGCACAGAGGAATCAAACTTCATCCTCAACAGGACTCCATATTCCATCATCATGGAGAAGTAGTTCGTCAACACGAATAAATCCTATCATCATATGCCTAAATTATCCTCATCAGGACTCCATATTCCATCATCATGGAGAAGTAGTTCGTCAACACGAATAAATTCTATCAACATAGCTGGGGATATTCTGAAAACCAATGACCGACACCCGTTCTGACAACAAGCGACCACTTCTGCAATTTTGATTCATGGAACCCTGAGATGCTACTGCATCAACATACTTGACAAAACAGTCCGCTGATCGGACACGAGAAAACCTCAATCAGTAACTCTGTGGGGATGATGATAAACTGAATCGCATCATCATATGTCTCACGGCGAGACCTTGATCGTCTGAAAAGACCCCTGAGCTTTAGAACTCCACACTCCTGTTGAGAAAACACACCTGAAAGCAAAAGGTTAACCAACCTGGCTTATGTTTCAACATGCATATGTTTGACAATAGCGCAATGCTCCATACAGCATGGAAATGCTACGCGTTTTCTAGATGGATGCAAACATGATAATGTATGCAAATGCAAATGCAGGTTCGAACTGTTGGGATAGCTCTAACAAGCTCGCTTCATCAATCTTGGCCTTCGAGGACAAATATTGCCCTGCTGGGGAGTGAACGGGTATCACAAAGTATTCCGGCAAAATAAATGCCAGGACACACAACCAACTCTGTCGGGGAGAGTTTTAACCTTCGATTTCCACTGGGAGGAAAGAAAACACTTGCTGAAAAGAGAGAACTCCGCTGGGGACAAAACGACTCTCTTGGGGAAAATATACTGACTCCGTTGGGGAGGGAATCTCTGCTGGGGAGAGTAGACTGTCTGGGTGCAGCTCACAAGTTTGGAAATATTAGTCTTCTGAGGCTAAACGACTCTGATCGGGATAGGGAATCCTTTTGGGTGATACCACACTGTCTGAATACAGCCCACAAATCTTGGAATCACCAAACTCTGCTGAGGGCAAACGACCCTGCTGGAGAATGTCCTTCGGATAAGCTGCGACTAGCTGGGGAATTTGATCCTTCTTCAGTAAGGAACATTGTCATCTCAGCTTCAGGGAATGAAGCGCGACCTGCACGGGGATTCACTTCACATAATGATCAAGTCTTTTCGTCACGAGCCTCTGGTTAGGCCTGCAATCTTCTGATCGTCCCCTTCATATGGGTAAGAACCCTGCAACACCACAAACGAGACAAGACAAGTCTATACAACCAAATCTATTCAAGTTAGCGTTAGTGACATCATTTTCAGTCAATTCGAAGTTTTAGCAATTATTGGCAAGGGCCAGCAACGTTATGCAACTGCTAGTTTTATCAAAACATTGGCGTTTTTCACATACAAAACAGTAAAGAACAAGCATCAAATAATGAATAACATGTTTTATTGATTGGGCCCCTGAATGGGCAGAATTTTGTACACTGGATCTAACTCCTGAAAAGAGGAAGTTACGCATAACAAATATACAAGTATGCACAGGAAGCATAAATATAATGACAAATCAAATTTGTGCATATGTCGGCAACGTGAAGCAGACAACCATCATGAGCTGATCCTCCTATGACTCGCCTGACTCTGGCGCTTTCCCGGTATTCATTCTTCGGAAGAGATTGTATCTGATAAACGAACTCCCAAAGTATTCTCCCAACCACAAAGCAATGCAGCATCAAATTCGGATCGCGGTCATTTGATTTTTAAATCCCTAACTTTTGCGTGAACCGCCCTTTGCGGGTTTTCAGTTCACCGGGATACCCTTTTTTGCCGAAGCCGCCCAGTGTAGGTTTTCAACTTCGCGGGTGTACATCTTTTCAATTTTATCCCTAATTTTTGCCCGAACCTTTTATTCTGTTTTGGTTTGCCAGGATGCCCCATTTTTGCCTGGACTCTCTTTTTTTTTTTGTCCAGTGGGTCAATTTCAAGCAAAGTATTTTTTAACTGCGTCCGAATTCACAGGTAACGTAAAGTCTTCGCCGTCCATGGTGGACAACAACAATGCTCCTCCTGAAAAGACCTTTCTGACAACGTATGGCCCTTCGTAGTTAGGGGTCCACTTGCCCCTGTGATCTTCCTGTGGCGGGAGAATCCTTTTTAGCACAAGGCCGCCCGTCTGAAAGCTCCGAGGATGTATTTTCTTATCATACGCTTTCTTCATCCGGCTTTAGTACAACCGACCGTATGCTAGAGAGGCTAGCCTCTTCTCATCCATTAAACTCAGCTGGTTCAATCTGTCTTTCACCCATTCTGCCTCGTCGAGTTGGACATCTCGTAATACCCTTAGGGAAGGAATCTCAATTTCCAGTGGTAACACTGCTTCCATTCCGTATACCAACGAGAACGGGGTTGCCCCGGTTGATGTGCATACCGTCGTACGATAACCGTGTAAAGCGAAAGGTAGCATCTCGTGCCAGTCCTTATAGGTTACCACCATCTTCTGAACAATCTTGTTTATGTTCTTATTGGCCGCTTCGACAGCGCCATTCATCTTGGGTCGGTAAGGAGAAGAGTTGTGATGCTCAATCTTGAAATTCTGACACAGTTCCTTCATCATTTTATTATTTAAGTTCGAACCGTTGTCGGTAATAATCCGCTCAGGGATTCCATATCTGCAAATGATATCTCGTTTGATAAACCTGGCTACCACCTGCTTGGTCACATTTCCATATGATGCCGCTTCCCCCCATTTGGTAAAATAATCGATTGCTCCCAAAATGAACCGGTGTCTGTTAGATGCCGTCGGCTCGATCTTTCCAATCATATCAATTCCCCACATCGAGAACGGCCACGGTGACGACATCACGTTCAGAGGACTCGGAGGCACATGGATCTTATCTGCATAAATCTGGCACTTATGACACCTCTTTGCAAACTTAAAACAGTCAGTTTCCATAGTTAGCCAGTAATAACCTGCCCGCAGCAGCTTTCTCGTCATAGCATGCCCACCAGCATGTGTATCAAATGTACCCTCGTGTATTTCCTCCATAAGCAACTTCGCCTCCTTCTCGTCTACGCAACGTAGTAACACCAAGTCATGATTTCTTTTGTACAGGACACCGTCCGGATTCAGATAGAAATTACCAGCCAATCTCCTGAGAGTCTTCTGATCACGACCGGATGCCCCAGCCGGATACTCCTTGTTCTTCAGGAAATTCTGGATATCAAAATACCAGGGCTTATCATCGGATGCTTCGTCAATGGAAAATACGAAGGCGGGTCTGTCAAGCCGAGAGATAACAATTCTGGGAGCCTCATTCCAGAATTTAACCTTATACATGGAAAACAATGTG
The DNA here is from genome assembly GCA_963859935.3 of Lathyrus sativus. Lineage (NCBI taxonomy): Eukaryota > Viridiplantae > Streptophyta > Magnoliopsida > Fabales > Fabaceae > Lathyrus > Lathyrus sativus. The sequence goes on along the minus strand of OZ012739.1, from coordinate 400,064,247 downwards.
GCCAGGGCGTCAGCCATCTGATTTTCTGCTCGCGACACATGATGCAATTCAACCTTGTCAAAGAAAGGCAACAATCTCCTTGCATAATTCATGTACGGTATCAAATTGGGTTGACGTGTCTCCCATTCTCCTTTTATTTGATTCACCACCAGAGCTGAGTCTCCGTATACATCTAGATTTTTGATTCGCAAATCAATGGCTTCTTCAAGCCCCATGATGCAAGCTTCGTATTTAGCTTCGTTATTGGTAACCAGAAAGGTCAATCGAGCAGTAAATGGGATGTGCGACCCATGTGGAGTAGTGATGATTGCCCCTATTCCGCTACCATAGGAATTTACAGCTCCGTCAAATATCAACTGCCACTTGGAATCCGTCTTTGGCCCTTCATCCGACGACGGTTCTTCCCAATCTTTCATCTTCAGGTACATGATATCCTCGTCAGGAAAATTAAACCTCATCGATTGGTAGTCCTCAATAGGCTGCTCAGCAAGATATTCCGATAACACGCTCCCCTTTATAGCCTTCTGTGAAACATACTGGATGTCGTATTCGGTCAAAACCATCTGCCAACGGGCAATCCTCCCAGATAGTTCCTGCTTTTCGAATACGTATTTGATAGGATCCATCTTCGAGATGAGCATGATTGTATGATTTAGCATGTACTGCCTCAAACGCTTGGCGGCCCAGGCTAGCGCACAATAAGTTTTTTCGAGCATTGAGTATCGAGATTCACAGTCAGTAAACTTCTTACTCAGGTAGTATATCGCATGCTCTTTACGCCCTGTCTCGTCGTGTTGACCGAGAACACAACCCATACTCCCCTCAAGAACCGTCAAATACATAATCAAGGGTCTCCCTGCCACTGGAGGTATCAAAATAGGAGGCTCCTGCAAATACTGTTTTATTTTATCGAACGCCTTTTGACAATTTTCATTCCATGTCACAGCCTGGTCTTTTTTCAACAGTTTGAATAACGGCTCACACGTGGCTGTTAGGTGAGATATGAACCGAGCGATGTAGTTCAACCTCCCTAAAAACCCTCGCACTTCTTTTTCTGTTTTAGGCATCAGCATTTCTTGTATGGCTTTTATTTTTGCAGGATCAACCTCTATTCCTTTTTTGCTCACGATGAACCCCAGCAGTTTACCCGATCTCAGCCCGAAGGTGCACTTGTTAGGGTTCAGTCTCAGCCTGAACTTCCTAAGCCTCTTGAATAACTTCAGCAGATTCACCAAATGTTCTTCCTCCGTCTTGGATTTGGCAATCATATCATCAACATAAACCTCGATCTCTTTATGCATCATGTCATGAAAGAGAGTCGTCATTGCACGCTGATACGTTGCCCCAACATTCTTTAATCCGAAGGGCATCACTTTGTAGCAAAATGTTCCCCAAGGCGTAATGAAGGTAGTCTTCTCCATGTCTTCTGGTGCCATTTTTATCTGATTATAGCCCGAGAAGTCATCCATGAAGGAGAATACGGAGAATTGAGCGGTATTATCGACCAGCACATCGATGTGAGGAAGTGGAAAATCATCTTTCGGGCTCGCTCTGTTCAAATCACGGTAATCTACGCACATTCTCACTTTACCGTCTTTCTTTGGCACTGGCACAATATTAGTGACCCATGAGGGATATTTTGTAACAGCTAGGAAACCAGTATCTCACTGCTTCTGAACCTCCTCCTTAATCTTCACAGCCATGTCCGGTCTAGTTCTTCGGAGCTTCTGCTTAACCGGCAGGCATTCTTCTTTTAGCGGCAGACGGTGCACAACCATATCCATATCTAGCCCAGGCATGTCCTCATATGACCAAGCAAAAATATCACTGTACTCTTTGAGCATTTCAACCAGTCTTCGCTTGATGTCGCTCTGCAGCGCGGCTCCTATACGGATGTTCCTTTCAACCCCTTCCGACCCCAGATTGACGATTTCAATAACCTCCTCATGAGGCAGAATGATTCGTTCTTCTTTGTTTTACCAACCAAGACAACTCTTCTGGAACATCGCCATCTTCAACAATCTCTTCTTCGGTCTGAAATACCGGGTGCTCAAAGTCGAAGTGAGTCATAGGCGGTTCATAGATGTCATCTGAAATAGTAATCCTGCAAAGGAAATGGTTAAATGCTTCAAAATACATACAAAGCGAATAACCACGTTGCCATTTTATTGTAAAAAATAAAAACAGGAAAAACAGAGATCACAATATTTGTACATGAAAAAACGCCTTTTATTTAACGATTAAACAGTGCAATAACAGAGCGGCCCTAAGCAAAATCACGATGCCCCGGGTAGGACACCGGATTGTTCAACAATTAAGAAAACAAAGTATTACTGTTTAGTTGTCACAGGAACAGTCTCCTGAATAGACCAGTTGCAAAGCCCTTGTCCTGGCACGCTCGGCTGAATCCAGGCGTCCATGTCGCAGTCGCTGTCTCCTTCTTCGGAATCTGAAACAGCGTTAATGGTCTCGTGATATACTCCACTAGCCGTAATTGTTATTGGTCCTTTGAAACGGGGTGCCCCTGCAGTAGGCGTTGATGATGACGGTTGATATCCCAGCCCAAATCTGTCCATTTTCACGGGAATATCCAGAACTTTGCCCCAACCCTTGGTCTCACCGGTCTTCACTAGAGCCTGAGCCTCTTTGTAGGACAATACTGCCACCTCTGATGCTTTACTCGGCCCTGGAACTTTGTCTTTGATGCGCAACCCCTCAAAGGCTTGACAGGTTGTTTCATGAATTTCTCCGTCGACTTCCACGTACTTGAATGACGACAAATGGCTGACCAGTATATCCTCCTCTCCACAAACTGTGACCACACTGTCCCCTACCATGTACTTCAGCTTTTGGTGCAAGGTAGATGTGACTGCCCCAACACCATGGATCCATGGTCGTCCGAGAAGACAGTTATATGCGGGCTGGATGTCCATAATGTAAAATTCTGTTTCAAAAATCTCCGGCCCCACCTGCAGAGGCAAAGTTATGGATCCAAAGACCAACCTCCGTGTACCATCAAATGCCCTGACCACCAAGTCCCTAGGCGCACAAATGATCCCCCTGATGTCCAATTTCATTATTGCTTTCTTTGGCAGCACGTTCAAGGAAGACCCGGTATCTACCAGCACGTGGGACATGACTGCGCCCCTGCATTCAACTGAGACGTGCAACGCCATATTATGCTCTCTTCCCCTCGGGGTCAAATCAAAATCCGTAAATCCCAAACTATGGTCTGCATTCACGTGCGCCATCACCCCCTCCAACTGATTCACAGAAACATCTTGGGGTACAAACGACGTATCCAGAATTTTCAATAATGCATTCCTATGGGCTTCGGAACACAATAACAACGACAGTATGGATATCTTCGACGGCGTCTGTTGAAGGTGCTCAACAATTTTATAGTCACTCTTGCGGATAAGACGCATAAAATCTTCTACATCTTTCAGTGCCGTTTATTTTTCATTCCTCTGCACAGGAAAATCCTCATTCACTTTTCCTTTACCTTTTGCCAATCGCTCAGCCTCTACCTCAGGTGATATAAAAATTCTCCCGCTCCTTGTCATCCCTCCAATCCCGACGACATTGTCCACAACCCCAACTGGCTGTTTACTGATATCAAGTTTCTCCCCATCACAGTATGCTTCCAGCCCATAAGTCCATGGTACTGCCTTAATGCTCTCATAAGGGATTGGCCCTGCCTTTGTGATAGTGATCGTCGGCCGCCTGGCTGGCGCCGTTATAGTTATCGTTTTCCGTGGAATTGTCACCATGGCAACATCACTTTTCTCATCAGCTAATACTTCTGCAGGTTTCTCAACTGTCGTTCTGTCGAATTGCAACGTGCCTTCATCTATCAAGGTCTGAATACCCTTCTTCAATTCAGCACATCCCCCAGCCTGGGTCCAACATTCTAGACAAAACTCATCGCAGCCCGGATACACACCTCCTTTCAATAACCTGCTCTTTATTTCACATAACGGCGTTTTCAGTTCATCAACATTCATGATCGGATTCAAACCCTCCTCAGTCAAAATAGCATTTGCCCCATGGTTGGGCATTGGCTGCTGTACTATATTCAGACCTGCTCGTCCAAAATTTATGGCCTTGCTATCTAGTAGATCTTGAACCTTATGTTTAAACGCATGACATGCCTCTATGTCATGCCCGGGTGCCCCGGAGTGGAAGTCACAGTGCTTATTAACATCATACCCATAAGGAAGGGTTGGTTCCGTGGGTGGTGCCAAGGTCCTCTTTTCCACTAAATTCAGCCCCAACAGTGTCTGAAAAAGTTCCGCGTACGTGGAAGGAGGCGCTTCAAACACTCTTTTCGGCTTCGCATTCGGGAATCTTCTTTGGCCAGCATTCTGCCCCTGCTGCTGTTGTGGCTGCTGTTGTGGTGGTATCTGCTGTAGCGGTATTGGTTGTTGATGAAATGGAATGGTGACGCTTGCCACCTGTTGCAGATGATTGTACTGATTCCGTCCTTTGCCCCGGCCTCGGCCTCGGCCCCCGAATACTGCACTTGTGTCACCCTGACGGAAACCACCAAAAGCTTTTCTGTTACTGCCAACTGAAGTGGATTCCTCAGCTTGGAATCTCCCCATTTTGATATTACTTTCAATCTTCTCGCCCATCAAGATTAGATCCGAGAAACTGCCCAAGGAAGCAGGAAACAACTTATCATAAAACATATCGGTGAACGTTCCTATGAACATATCATTCATCTTCTTCTCAACCAAAGGAGGATGAACCCTCGCAGCCATGTCGCGCCATCTCTGCGCATATTCTTTGAAACTCTCATCTTTCTTCTGTGACAACCCCTGTAACTGGACCCGGTTTGGTGCCAAGTCACTGTTGTACTTATAATGAGTCACAAACGCTTCAGCCAGTTGCTTCCATGTCTTTATCTGAGTAGGCTTCAACCCCATGTACCATTAAAGGGAAGGACCAGACAAGCTGTCTTGAAAGAAATGCATCAGCATTCTTTCGTCATTCGAGTAAGCGGACATCCGTCTATAATAGGAGCGAACATGCACCTTCGGACAAGTATCTCCCTTATATTTGTCAAATGTAGGAGCTTTAAACTTCAGCGGTACCCTCAGGCCAGGCACCAAACCCATAGTGGTCATATCTAAACCGGAAGCACTCTGATTCACAACACCTTTCATCTGCTCCTCGAGCATCTTGATTCGCTGAGTGTTGTCTACAGGACCTTCAAACCCTCTACCAGAGAAAGCATCTTCTTGTTGGTCTTCCATCCAATTACCATTCTCATTTCCGTATCCATCATACCCATTATTGCGACCAAATCTAATCTGATTCATCACAGGGCCCCGTCCCCTGTTACCATACCCTTGAGCGGCCCCGGCAGGTCCAAAAGGCATCATTCCAGCACCATTCCCGTTACCGAATCCACCATAGGCCTGGTTAGCATTACCAAATCCATCATGTCCGAAACCCGGAGCGTTGAAGCCAAACTTCCCATCCTGGTTAGCATAATCGAACCCCTGGTCGTTATAGCCAAATCCGTTGTTACCGAAGCCATTACCTCCATTATTATCACCGCCCAGATTGGCGTCTCCGAATCCAACGTTGTTAATGACGACCTCATTACCGATTCATGTATTACCATTCCCGGCGCCAGCGCCATTGTTCACGTTCACAGCAGGTACATTTACCACAGGTGGAGCTACAGGTGTAGGAGTGCCATCCCCATGAATGGTGTCAACACGTACAGAATTGTTGTCTTCGTTCCCATTCCCGACTGTCGCTACTGCGAAAATCGGCGCCGGCTGACAGAAGAGTCGCCACCGTGCGTTATTTATCCCACGGGAGGGAAAGGAAACGCTCAGAGTAAACCTCGCACAACACGGGAAAGGTATGGTCGTCGCAACCAAAACCTGGATTCGGGAGTCGGTTACGCAAGGGGAAGGTATTAGCACCCCTCACGTCCGTCGTACTCGACGGGATCCACGCTTGTTTTCGGGTATGGATTGTTATTCTATCTAAACTATAGGTCAAGGGTTAAAGAGAAAATAAAATGACAAATAAAAATGACTCGGCAAAGTATCGCACTTTATGCCTACGTATTCCCGCCTGGAACGAGAAATCAGAGTCAACGTAGTTCGCCTACCTACGGGAAAGGAGGGGAAAGTTGCTCGCTAGGATATCGCATCCTATGCCTACGTACTTTCACACGGCATGAAAGATCAGAGCAAACGTAGTTCGGACCACGTACGACACAAGCTTGTCTTGATTGATTTTACTCCTTCTGAAAAGGGTTTTTCTGATTAGCAGTCCCGGTGGACAAAAATGACGCTTTGATGAGTTCACATTCTTTTACGGAAGAAGTGTCTTTTATTGTGTTTGAAATTTTTATGTGTTTTTCTGTTTGTTTTGAGAAAAAAAAAAGACAGAACTCTAACCTACAGTTGCGAAGGGAAACAAGCTAACCTAATGTTATCACGCATGGGTTAAAACCTAATGTCTATCATGCTCCTCTCTTGCACAGAGAGAAACAGAGATCCTAAGGGATAGGCAGAAACAGAAACAAAACCAGATATGTACAGTAAAACAGTAAAATGCATGGATGCAACAGTACAAGCGAGGCAAGGGAGTCCTACTCAACCTCGAACCTAGAAAACAATAGGCGAAAGTGAACAGGATTCACTTTCAACCCAACAGGGTAAACAGCAAACAATACAGTTCAGAAAACCAATCAATACATCAGCAAATGAAATACAACAGCAAAAGAAACAGCATCAGCAGCTCTGAATCAACATCTGGCTTCAAGCAATCTCTAATCATCTATAGGCTTCAACAAGCATCAATCTCCATCTTCATGACCTTCAGGCAAGGGCTTTGATCATCTGTCTTCTATCTGCAATGGCTTTTCTTCAAGCTCAAACCTCCAGGATGAGGGATCAGTCACAAGAGTGAATTGGGTGTTAAGCAATCAGTTGACTACCAAGGGTGGTGAACAGACTGCTTCTAACACAAGAGACATTTTCTCTCAAGAGTTCTATCTCATAGACACTATCACCAAGCCTTCCAAAGGAAGGGGGTGAGTGTCTTAGAGAGACTCTGAATCACAGAGAAGAATGGATACAGACAAGGCAATCCATGTTTGAGAAACAAGCTTTCTAATCTAGAGCTCTGCCTAGCTCCTAAACCCTAGTCTCCTCAGCAGCTGCTGGTAAGAACCTCCTCCTCAACTCTGATAGTTGATCTTCAGTCTTTGAATCTCCAATGGCCTTCATCTTCACAAATCTTCAGCTTCCCCAGGGCCCCAGACAAACCCAACACCCAAGCAAGCATGCAATAATCCCCAGGGGGCACACCACACCAGTCAATCAGATATACAGACAGTAATAATAGCAGTAGGGGAATCCTGACTTTTCTAAGGGATCTAGTAGCTACCCATAGCCCTTATAGTCCCATAACTAATCTATTCAAGCCCTAAGTCCTGAGGGAAATGAAATCAAACTTCTTAAGTTGTCACCTAAAACCCTAGTTTTGTTCATGATATTCAAACATTCGTTAATCACCTAAAATTAATCTCTAAAAATGGGAACTAAAACATTTCTACAAGCTTAATATCTCATCTAAACAATATAAAAAGAATGACCAAAAATATTAAAGCATGTAAGAGAACAAAAATCATTAAAATGATGCATGAAATGAATCTATTTAATATGACATTTATTTAGAAAATATGAAAAAAAATATGAAATAAAAATAAAAATGCAATTTTATTTCTCTATAATTTTCTAGACATTTTAATGAAAATATTGTAAAAAGAATGGATTAAAATGCATTTTTTATGAATTAGTTATGAATTTATGAAATTGGTAAAAATTAAAATGGAATTAAGAAAATAAAATTGAATTAAAAATGAGGGAGGGGGGTTAGAATATCAATCACGCCCAGTTCAATTCTGGATGGGCCACACAGACAGGGGTGCGTATAGCAGTTTTACCAAGGCCCAGCTTCAATTCAGAATCAATGGAATAATAAAAACGCGCTGGGGGGTGAGGGAAGTAACAGATTCACGTTGAAAATGACTTTGGGCCTCATGGCTGGGGGTTTGAATAGCAACTAGCGCTCAGGCCCGCCCGTTTCAATTAATGAAACGGCGCGTTTTGGCCAGCTTCTTTCCCTCCACAAATCAGATTGAATGATGGCCCTTGGATCTCCTTCTAAGTCAAAAGTCCAATAACAAATACACGGCCACGATTGCGTCTTCCTCACTTGACCTGTTAGAATTAGGGTTTCTCCATTAAACCTCCATGCACGAGCACACTTTCTCCCACTCTGTTCTCACTCTACAAGCAACCAATCCACACGATGTAAACATGAAAATCATGCTAAATCTCTCCCTCTACAATCCTGTGGTTTCAATTCAGTCTGAAATTCAATAAATCCTTCAACCCGATGGTATCAAACTCTTGTCACCATGAAATTACACTGATATGCACCAACTCAATTCTTCCCCAAACTTAACCTAAACTAATCTACAACTAATGGTTATTAATCTGATCAATCAAACTAACATTCTAACGCATTAATCCAAGAGATTCAAGCACTAACAGTTCGTTGCACCTGCTCACAACCATCACCAAACCTCTCCAAATTCATCTAAACTAATCTCCTAACCACCTAGATCATGTCTAAACTAACAAACTCATGCCTAACTAACTGAATCAAGCAAATCGAATGAAAACATACCTGGTGCACAAGCTTGAAAACAGTTATGGAAGATTGAGGATATGAAGCTTTTGAGACTTGGATCTTGATTCACAAATTCAGTACTCAATTCTGTATGCAAACTTTTGGAGATTCCTTGCTTGAATTATGCTGTCCACTTGAACTTGTAGTTTTGATGTTCTTGAAAAAGGCACTCGAAAATGGATGATAATCACCAAAACCTTGCTTCAATTCTGATCTATGATGATAATGGAGCAAGATTGAATTGATGTGGATGAGAATTGGTGAAGGTTTTGTGAGATTGGAATGAAAACTTCAATGAAAAAGTATGAGAGAAATTTGTGGAATTCTTGGTGCAAATGAAGCCAACCCTTGCCAAATTCTCATTTCATGCTTATATAGATCTCATGTGAACATTCTAGATCCATCTTGCACATTCCCTTGTTTTCCAACTTTGATCCATTTTTGAAGTGTTTCTTCAATTACAAGTAACCAAAGATAACTTCATTTTTTCCTTCTAAACTCAAAAAAGTGTTTGAACCATTGTTCTTAGAATTGTTTTTCCATTCAAAATCATATATTGGAAGTCTCCATTTGGACTTGTAAATCTCCCAAACCATTTTCCATCTTGAATTTATTCACTTTATAAGCCATTTTAGTTCATATTTTGACCAATCATGCAACTCCATGCTATGAGCTTCTCCAATAATTTGTGACCTTCTTTCTAGACTTAAAATCCCATTTGGAGCAAGTTTGATGTTGTAAGTTTTTCCATTTGAGGCCTCCTTGTATGAGTTTTGGACATAGGTTAAAATGACCTGTAATTCACAAATGCCCAAAATACCCTTTGCTTGCCAAGACCATAAGTTGAGTTCTCCACATCATATGAAGGCATACTATACCATTATAGAAAGCTAAGACAATGAGGAACAATTCTTATGTTTACCAAGAATTCATTTGAAATCTCCTTGAGGGGTAAAAATTGCTTGGAAGTCAAGTCACTTTCACAGACAAAAATTCAGATACCTCAGATGACCTGTAACTTGCAAGGACCATAACTTGAGTTCTATAAATCTCCTTGAGGTCTTCCACCACTCAAATTAAAGGTCTTGAGATCCTCTACAAGTTTCATGTTGTCCAAGAAGCCATTTGAAGCTAGCATTTTGACTTATCTTGCTTGGAAATTTGACCTAAACTATGGGATTTTACAGAGAAACCCTAATTTAGTAACTCCTCTTCTCCTTGATTTCTCTTGAATTCTCCTTGTCATATCTCCACATCCTTCTTCATATGTCAAATGATGAACCCCACATCTCTCCAATAGACTTGAATGCCCCTTAAAATCAGTCAATTGACCTAGGGTTGACCTAGGGTTGACCCAGATGAAACCCTAGTTGACTGTCTTCAACTGTAGCTCTTGTGCTCTCATCAATGACTTGTCTCCTTCTCCAAATGACTTTCTAAGCCTCTCATAATGTCTAGATACTCTCCATGCCTTCAACCCACAGCTCACAACCCTCTTGTTGATCCTCAGATACCCTCAGCTAGGAGATGGACTCAAGGCTTGATCTGCTGAACTCTTTGCCTTCAAATTCTTTCCTGATGACTTGAATAAGATGGAATTAGGATAATAACCTCTTGATAGGCTTCTAAAGATGAAAATAATGATTGGTCCCCTGTTGAATGACTTGCTATGCTTATGCTATGCAGATGGTTAGTCTATGTGCATGACTCTATATGCAAATGCTAATGATAATGAAATATAAACTAAGGAATAAGGTTGGGCAAATTTTAGGGTGCAACAGCTGCCCCTATTCAAGCGACTTGGACCCGATTGGATGAAGAGCCCGGAGCCTTCAGACATTCGCGGTACGAGACGGTTGAATACTAGTGAAACCAGAAATTTGCCAACCACAAAACTAAACTGCGCTCCTGCTTGAGGAATGACATTCATCAGCTGAATCTGACTGCTACAGTAACCCACTGATCTCGCGCGACCGTGCTGGGGATTGTCTTCATCGTTCTGAAGAGGATTCTGTCATCACAACTTGCTTGCTTGTCCACGTTAGGACTCTGTCCGTTGTCAGTACGAAGAAATCTCAACTAGAACCTGTCCACGTTAGGACTCCACTTACTGTTAACCCAGAAAAATCTCGGCATCTCCGCTGGGGATAATTCGTCTGTATTTCCATAAACTGAATCGTCCACGTTAGGCCTAACCCCTTCATCTTTCCACGTCAGGAAGCAATCTTCTTTCCACATAAGGAGAACTGTATCAATCTGTCCACGTAAAGACTCCAATACCACTTGACATGTCCGCGTCAGGACTCCAACCTTTCCACGTTAGGAATACAATTTTTGATTCTGAACCTGTCCACGTCAGGACTCAACTTTCCACGTAAGGAGTGTACCACTCTTCCACGTCAGGAACCATCCTTTCTTGAATCTGTCCACGTAAGGACCTCAATTTCTTCCACGTCAGGAATAATAATTTCTTTGATTTGTCCGCGTTAGGACTCAATCTTTCCACGTAAGGAATAAACTCGTCTTTCCACGTAAGGAAACCATTTTTCTTCCACGTAAGGAAAGCTCTTGATATGCCCACGTAAGGACTCTGATCTTTCCACGTAAGGAATACCAACCCTTTCTCGATTTGTCCGCGTCAGGACTCATTTTTCCACGTAAGGAATGCCATCTTAATCTGTCCACGTAAGGACTACAACCTTTCCACATTAGGAATCACCTCTTTTCCACGTAAGGAATCACCATTTTTTCCACGTTAGGAATCAACTTCTTTTTCATCGGTCCGCGTCAGGACTACATCGTCCACGGTAGGACCCATTTCTCCACGTTAGGAATAATAATTTCTTTGATTTGTCCGCGTTAGGACACTGATCTCGTCTTGACTTGTCCACGTTAGGACTCAGGCGTCTTCGACTTGCTGAGGAAATAAGACTGGTCCACGTAAGGACTCACACCCTTGTCTGATTTGTCCACGTCAGGGCACCAACACAAAGAGTAATCACTTTTGTCAACGTCATGACCTCCCATCCCACTAGTTTCGAGAACTCGAATCTGCCCACGATAGTACTAACACACCTCACCAATCCAGGGAAATAAATCTGTCCTCGTTAGGACGCCCACTTCTGAAGAAAACCCGTCAATATAGGAAGAAACTGTCCACGTCAGGACTTAGTTCTCCATGATTCTCAACCATAAACTTCTCAGCACTAACGTAACAGCGACTTTGAGATGAACTCTACTGGGGATGTCTGGAAACCCACTATCGGACGCCTGCTCTGATAACCGGCGGTGCCTCTGAAATTCTGATTCACGGAACCCGTTGATGACAAACAAACTCTGCTTGGGGATAAGGAGGCACTTATCCTGGCAACTCTGGTGGGGAAAATAAGAGACATTTGCATAAATGACTCTGCTCGGAGACAAAGAGAACCTCATCATGCTGACTCTGTGGGGGGATACTGCCGAAACTGACATTACCATTGGATGTCTCCTGCCGGGATCTTGACTGTTTGATAATTCATTTGAGCGAGAGCTCTCTCCACCTGAACCGCTAGAATACAGGAACTGCTTCAGCAAAATAAATGCTGGAAGGATAATGCCCACTCGCCGGGGATAGCCAGACGCTACAGAATTATTCCAACAAAATAAATGCTGGAAGGGTGAAGTCGACCCTGCTGGGAAATTAGGAACTCACACCAAACGCCTTGTTGAAGTAACCCCCTACTGGGAATATCACTCTGCTGGGGAAAAGCAGATGCATGGTATGATCGGACTTTCTGCTGGAACGTGAACTGATATCACCAGTATCTCTGCCAAAATAAATGACAGGACACACCATCAACTCTGCTTTGGAGAGTCTTGATCTTCGAATTCCACTGAAAGGAATGAAAACGCTTGCCAAGAGAATTCCGCTGGGGATAGCATGATTCTCTCTTGGGGGAAATTAACTGACTCCGCTGGGGGAGAGCGCATGACCCTGCTGGGAAAGATGAACCTGTCTGAATACAGCCTCACGATCTTAGAATCGCCAAACTCTGCTGAGGACGAATAACTTTTCTGGAGCATGTCCTTTGGATAGGCTACGGCTAGCTGGGGAATTCTATCCTTCTTCAGGAATAACACGCATGACCTACGTGGGGATCAAATCTTTCGTTATCGAAACCTGCAACAACACACACAAGACGCGACAAGCCTATGCAATCAAATCAATTCAGGTTAGTGACGTTACACTCAGTCAATTCAAAGCTTTAATAATTGTTGGCAAGGGCCAGTGATGTTATACTCATGCTAGCTTCAATACACTTAGGCGTTTTATCATGCACAAAACAGTAAAGAACAGGCATCAAATACTGAATAACACATTTTCATTGATCGGGCCCCTGAATAGGCGGAGTTTTTGTACACGGGATGTAACTCCTGAAAAGAGGAAGCTACGCAAAGCAAATATACAAGTATGCGAGTATTCACAAGAAGCATAAATATTGACAAATTAAATTTTGTACACATGTCGGCAACTGGATGCAGATGAACACCACGAACTGATCCTCCCATGACTCGTCCGACTCTAATGCTTTCCCGGTATCCCGACTCCTGAAGAGGTTGTATCCGATAACTGGCTCCTCCAACATATTCTCCCGCATTGATGCTCATTGCAATATCAAATTCGGACCGCAGTCATTTGCTTTTTTACATCCCTAACTTTTGCGTGAACCGCCCTTTACGGGTTTTCAGTTCACCGGGATACCCTTTTTTGCCGAAGCCGCCCAGTGTAGGTTTTCAACTTCGCGGGTGTACATTTTTCGATTTTATCCCTAACTTTTGCCCGAACCTTTCATTCTGTTTTTGGTTCGCCAGGATGCCCCATTTTTGCCTGGACTCTCTTTTTTCTGTCCAGCGGGTCTATTTTAAGCAAAGTATTTTTTTACTGCGTCCGAATTCACAAGTGACGCAAAGTCTTCTCCGTCCATGGTGGACAACAACAACGCTCCTCCTGAAAAGACCTTACTGACAACGTATGGCCCTTCGTAGTTGGGGGTCCACTTGTCCCTGTGATCGGCTTGCGGCGGGAGAATCCTTTTCAGCACAAGGTCGCCCGTCTGAAAGCTTCGCGGAATTATCTTCTTGTCGTACGCTTTCTTCATTCGTCTTTGGTACAAACGACCGTATGCCAGAGAAGCTAGCCTCTTCTCATCCATCAAACTCAGTTGGTTCAATCTATTCGTTACCCATTCTGCCTCGTCCAGCTGAACGTCTCGCAATACCCTCAGAGAAGGGATCTCAACTTCCAATGGTAGTACCGCTTCCATTCCATACACTAATGAGAACGGGGTTGCCCCGGTTGATGTGCGTACCGTCGTACGATAACCGTGCAAAGCGAAAGGTAGCATCTCGTGCCAATCCTTATAAGTCACCACCATTTTCTGGACTATCTTCTTGATATTTTTATTGGCCGCTTCGACAGCGCCATTCATCTTGGGTCGGTAAGGGGAGGAGTTGTGATGTTCGATCTTGAAATTCTGACAGAGCTCCTTCATCATTTTGTTATTCAGATTTGAACCATTATCCGTGATTATCCGCTCGGGAATCCCGTATCGGCAAATGATATCTCTCTTGATGAATCTAGCCACCACTTGCTTCGTTACATTTGCGTAAGACGCCGCTTCCACCCACTTGGTGAAATAATCGATTGCTACTAGGATGAACCGATGCCCGTTAGAAGCCGTCGGCTCGATCTTTCCGATCATATCGATTCCCCACATCGAGAATGGCCATGGAGATGACATCACATTCAGAGGACTTGGAGGCACATGTATCTTGTCAGCATAAATTTGGCACTTGTGGCACTTTCTTGCGAACTTGAAACAATCAGTTTCCATTGTCAGCCAAAAATAACCTGCCCTCAGCAGCTTTCTCGTCATAGCATGCCCGCCAGCATGCGTGCCAAAGGCACCTTCGTGAATTTCCTCCATGAGAAGTTTTGCCTCTTTCTCGTCTACGCAACGCAACAACACCAAATCGTGGTTTCTTCTGTATAAGACGCCATCCGGGTTCAAGTAGAAATTACCCGCTAATCTCCTGAGAGTCTTTTGATCCTGACTGGATGCCCCAGCCGGATACTCTTTATTTTTCAGGAAATTAAGGATATCAAAATACCACGGTTTGTCATCAGATGCTTCATCAATAGCAAATACATAGGCTGGCCTGTCCAACCGAGAGATAGTGATTTGGGGAGCTTCGTTCCAGAAATTGACCTTGTACATGGAAGACAAAGTGGCAAGGGCGTCAGCCATTTGATTTTCCGCCCGCGGTACGTGATGCAATTCAACCTTGTCGAAGAAAGGCAACAATCTCCTTGCATAATTCATATAATGTATCAAGTTAGGCTGCCGTGTCTCCCATTCCCCTTTGATCTGATTCACCACTAGAGCTGAGTCTCCGTACACATCTAGATGTTTGATTCGCAAATCAATGGCTTCTTCAAGCCCCATTATACAAGCTTCGTATTCGGCCTCGTTGTTGGTAACGGCAAAGGTCAACCGGGCAGTAAACGGGATGTGCGACCCGTGTGGCGTGGTGATAATTGCCCCTATTCCGCTACCGTAAGCATTCACAGCTCCGTCAAATATCATCTTCCACTGGGACCCCGGCTCTGGTCCTTCGTCTGGCAACGGTTCTTCGCAATCCTTCATCTTGAGATACATGATATCCTCGTCAGGAAAATCAAATCTCATTGATTGGTACTCTTCAATAGGCTGCTCCGCCAGATACTCAGACAGCACACTCCCCTTTATAGCCTTTTGCGAGACGTATTGAATATCATATTCAGTCAAGACCATCTGCCAGCGGGCAATTCTACCTGACAACGCCTGCTTTTCGAATATATACTTGATTGGATCCATCTTCGAGATGAGCATGGTTGTATGATTTAGCATGTACTGCCTCAAACGCTTGGCGGCCCAGGCTAGCGCGCAACAAGTTTTCTCCAGCATTGAGTATCGAGATTCACAGTCTGTAAATTTCTTACTCAGATAGTAGATCGCATGCTCTTTTCTCCCCGTCTCGTCGTGTTGACCGAGAACACAACCCATGCTTCCCTCAAGAACTGTCAAATACATTATCAAGGGTCTCCCTGCCACCGGGGGTATCAAAATAGGAGGCTCCTGCAGATACTTCTTTATTTTGTCGAACGCCTTTTGACAATTTTCGTTCCACGTTACAGCTTGATCTTTCTTTAGCAGCTTGAATAATGGTTCACACGTAGCCGTTAGGTGAGATATGAACCGGGCAATGTAGTTCAATCTCCCTAAAAACCCGCGCACCTCTTTCTCTGTTTTAGGCGTCGGCATTTCTTGAATCGCTTTTATTTTAGCAGGATCGACCTCTATTCCTCTTTCGCTTACGATAAACCCCAGCAGTTTACCCGATCTCACCCCGAAGGTGCATTTATTAGGGTTCAGCCTCAGCCTGAACTTCCTAAGTCTTTTAAACAACTTCAACAGATTCACCAGATGCTCTTCCTCTGTCTGGGATTTGGCAATCATATCGTCAACATAAACTTCGATCTCTTTATGCATCATGTCATGAAAAAGAGTCGTCATCGCACGCTGATATGTTGCCCCAGCATTTTTCAAACCAAAGGGCATCACTTTGTAACAAAATGTTCCCCAAGGCGTTATGAAAGTAGTCTTCTCCATATCCTCTGGCGCCATTTTAATTTGGTTATAGCCTGAAAAGCCATCCATGAAGGAGAATACAGAATATTGAGCGGTATTATCAACTAACACGTCAATATGAGGAAGTGGAAAATCGTCTTTTGGGCTTGCTTTATTCAAATCTCTATAATCCACGCACATTCGAACCTTGCCATCTTTCTTTGGCACTGGTACGATATTGGCAACCCATGAGGGATACTTCGTCACAGCCAGGAAACCAGCGTCCCACTGTTTCTGAACCTCCTCTTTGATCTTCATTGCCATATCTGGTCGAGTTCTGCGAAGCTTTTGTTTGACAGGCGGGCAGTCTTCTTTCAGTGGCAGGCGATGCACAACCATATCTGTATCGAGCCCTGGCATATCTTGATACGACCAAGCGAATACATCATTATACTCTCGGAGCATTTCAACCAGTTTTCGCTTGATATCACTCTGCAGTGCGGCTCCAATACGAATATTCTTCTCAACCCCTTCCGACCCCAAATTGATAATTTCGATGACCTCGTCGTGAGGCAGAATGGCTCTTTCCTCTTGCTTCACTAACCAAGACAGTTCTTCAGGAACGTCGCTATCTTCAACAACCTCTTCTTCAGTCTGGAATACCGGGTGATCGAAGTCGGGACGAGTCATAGGTGGCTCAAGGATGTCATCTGAAAATGTTATCCTGCAAAAGGAAGGGTTAAGTGCTTCAAAATGCGTATAAAGCGAATAACTACATTGCCATTTTATTGAAAAATACAAAACAGGAAAGACAGGGATTACAGTATTTGCACATGAAAAACGCCATTCATTTAGTGATTAATACGCAATGTTTATAACAACACAGCCCTAAGCAAATCCTGATGCCCCGGGCAAGACATCAGATTATTCAACAATTAATAAAGCAAAGCATTACTGTTTAAAAGTCACAGGAACAAGCTCCTGAATAGACCAGTTGCACAGTCCTTGTCCTGGCGTGCTTGGCTAAATCCAGGCATCCATATCACAGTCGCTGTCCCCTTCATCAGGTTCTGAAGCAGCATTGACAGTTTCATGGCATACTCCACTGGCAGAGATGGTGATTGACTTTCTGAAATGAGGGGCCCCCACGGAAGGAGTTGATGACGACGGTCGGTACCCCAGTCCGAACCGGTCCAATTTCACCGGAATGTCCAATACTTTGCCCCAGCCCTTGGCTTCTCCTGCTTCCACTAGCGCTTGGGCTTCCTTATACGATGAGACAGCTATCTCTGGCACTTTGCTTGGCCCGGGACCCTTGTCCTTGACGCGCAAACCTTCGAATGCCTGGCATGGCGTCTCGTGGATCTCCCCGTCGACTTCCACATATTTAAACGAAGATAGATGGCTGACCAGGATGTCTTCTTCTCCGCACACGGTGACTACACTGTCTCCGACCATATACTTTAACTTCTGATGCAGGGTAGACGTGACAGCCCCTGCCCCATGAATCCACGGTCTTCCAAGCAAGCAGCTGTACGCAGGCTGTATATCCATGATATAAAACTCCGTTGCAAACACTTCCGGCCCCACTTGCAGAGGCAAAGTAATCGATCCGAAGACTGTTCTCCGCGTGCCGTCAAACGCTCTGACTACCAAATCACTGGGAGTACACAAAATCCCTCGGACATCCAGCTTCATCATTGCCTTCTTAGGCAGCACATTCAAAGACGACCCGGTGTCAACCAATACGTGCGACATTGTCGATCCTCTGCACTCAACAGATACATGTAATGCCATGTTATGATCCCT
This sequence comes from Lathyrus sativus, assembly GCA_963859935.3. Classification (NCBI taxonomy): domain Eukaryota; kingdom Viridiplantae; phylum Streptophyta; class Magnoliopsida; order Fabales; family Fabaceae; genus Lathyrus; species Lathyrus sativus. The sequence goes on along the minus strand of OZ012739.1, from coordinate 400,046,053 downwards.
CCCTTTCGGAGTCAAGTCGAAATCAGTAAAGCCCAGACTGTGGCCTGCATTTACGTGTGCCAATACTCCTTCTAGCTGATTCACGGAGACATCCTGGGGTACAAAAGAAGTGTCCAGGACTTTCAACAAAGCGTTTCGGTGAGCCTCTGAACACAACAACAATGATAAGATAGATATTTTGGACGGTGTCTGCTGCAGATGCTCCACAATTTTATAATCACTTTTCCGAATTAAGCGCATGAATTCTTCTACATCCTTAGATGCTGCTTCTTTTTCATTTGCTTGAACCGGAACATTCTCAACCGCTTTCCCTTTTCCTTTCGCTAGTCTTTCGGCCTCCACTTCAGGAGATATAAAGATCCTGCCGCTCCTCGTCATGCCTCCTGAACCAACAACATTATCCACAATCTCCACTGGCTGCTTGTTGACATCGATCTTAATCCCATCACAATACACCTCTAGCCCATATGACCACGGGACTGCTCTCGTGTTCTCATACGGGATTGGCCCGGCTTTAGTTATGGTAATCGGTGGTCGCTGAGCTGGTGCTGAAATAGTGATCGTCTTCCGAGGAATAGTCACTGTGGCCACATCACTCCGATCATCCCCTACTGCCCCTGCAGGCTCATCAGTTGCTGTTCTGTCAAACTGCAATATACCTTCATCAATTAAGGCCTGAATGCCTTTCTTCAGATCCTCACACCCCCCAGATAGGGCCCAACAGTCTAAGCAGTACTCATTACAACCCGGGTAAACACCTCCCTGCAACAGTCGGCTCTTTATTTCGCTCAGCGGCGTCTTCAAATCTTCAACATTCATAATCAGATTCAACCCTTCCTCAGTCAGAACTGCATTCGCCCCATGATTGGGCATGGGTTTCTGGACTATATTCGGAACTGCCGTTCCGAAGTTGATAGACTTGTTGTCCAAGAGATCCTGCACAACGTGCTTAAAAGCATGACAACCTTCTATATCATGGCCCGGGGCCCCAGAATGAAACTCACAGTGCCTATTTGCATCATAGCCGAACGGGGGAGTTCCCGTTATCGGTGCCAGGGTTCTTTTTTCTACCAGATTCAATCCCAACAATGTCTGCAATAAATCAGCATAGGTTGAGGGAGGTTTCTCAAACACCCGTCTCGGCTTGCCACCCTGGAATCTTCGCTGAGCCTGCTGTGCCCCCTGCTGAGGCTGCTGCTGCTGTGGCATTGGTTGCTGCTGAACCGGTTGTTGTTGCTGGATTGGTTGCTGTTGATGGATTGATTGTTGTTGATACGGGATAGTAACACTCGACACTTGCTGCTGCTGACGATATTGATTTCTTCCCCTGCCTCGGCCTCGGCCTCGGCCTCCAAATACCGCGCTAGCTTCGCCCTGACGGCGCCCACCATAAGCTTTCTTATTACTGCCAGATGCAGTTGATTCATCGGCTTGGAACTTTCCTTGCTTAATGTTCCGCTCAATCTTTTCACCCATCAGAATCAGGTCTGAGAAACTAGCCAGAGACGTATGAAACAACATATCATGAAACAGCCCGGTGAATGTGCCGACAAACATATCATTCATTTCTTTATCTTCCACAGGAGGGCGGACCCTGGCAGCCATATCGCGCCACCTTTGCGCGTATTCTTTAAAACTCTCCCCCTTCTTCTGCGAAAGCCCGGCCAACTGGACCCGATTGGGCGCCAGGTCGCTGTTATACTTGTAATGGGCTACAAATGCCTCCGCTAATTGCTTCCAAGTCTTGATATCAGTGGGCTCCAACCCCATGTACCATTCTAAGGAAGGACCCGACAGACTATCCTGAAAGAAATGCATTAGCATTCTTTCATCAGTGGAGTAGGCAGACATCTTTCTGTAATAAGCTCGCACATGCACTTTCGGACATGTGTCTCCTTTGTACTTGTCGAACGCAGGCGCCTTGAATTTAATTGGCACCCTCAAGCCAGGTACCAAGCCCATAGTTGTCATGTCCAGACCCACAGCACTCTGATTTAGGACTCCCTTCATTTGCTCTTCCAGCATTCTAATCTTTTGAGAATCATCCACCGGCCCTTCAAAACCTCCTCCAGAGAAGGCGTCCTCCTGCTGATCCTCCTGCCACATACCGTTTCCAGCCCCGTACCCATCATACGCATTATTACGTCCAGCTCTGATCTGGTTCATCCCGGGACCTCGGCCTCTGTTGCCGTACCCTTGAACACCTCCAGCAGGACCAAAACCCACAAATCCAGTACCATTTCCGTTTCCAAAGCCTCCGTAACCCTGATTGACCATACCATAACCATCTTGCCCAAAGCCTTGAGCATTAAAGCCGTACTTGCCAGTGTTGTCGAATCCCTGATCGTTGAATCCAAACCCAGCGTTGACAAAGCCATTGCCTCCGAGATTATCTCCCAAATTGACATCACCCAGCCCAGCATTATGGACAGCAGTCTCATTCCCCACTCCGACGTTACCATTCACAGCAGCGGTAGCGTTGGTGACATTAGCGGCAGGTATATTGACCACGGGCGGAGCCACTGGCGTGGGAGTGCCGTCTCCATGAGCAGTATCAACCCGGACAGACTGATGATCTTCGTTACCATGACCAGCGTTGCGAGCCAACAGAGGCTGGACCATGGCCTGCAAATTCTCTTGCCCTTTTGCTATAGCCTCCATGGTCTGCATGAAGAGGGCGAGCTTCTCGCGTACATCCTGCATCTCGTTCTGAATCTGGTCCATGACTTTCCGACAGTTGGAGCGTGTAGAATAGCGGTGCGGATGTTGATCTGGAATCCTGTTAAGTACCTGGTACAGAGCAAGAGATAAGACACCATTCAAAGATTACCTGTAATGCAATATGAGTATGGATGCAATGCAATGTGTCTGTGCATTAGGGAAGTTCATTCCCCCAGTTCTAGTGCGAAGGTGCCGGTGCAATGACAGTGCTGACAATAGGAATATTGGAGCTGAATCATAGAAAGCCTCGTATATTGCAGAGAGAATCAATAAGTCCAGGGTACAATATCGCTGAGAATACAAAGAAGGCATGACCTCAACCAACAATCCTGGTGATGGTCAGCACTATGCAAATAAAGCATACGAATAACTACATGAAATGATCAGATCCTTCCAAAAGTCTGGTACTCCTCTAACAACTTCCTGGTCTCCGGATGGCTTGGTCGATCCAGTAGCCCTTCAACAAGCTGGTTTCTCCTCTTAAGGACACGGCGTACATCTTCAGCAGTTTCTTCCCATGTTGCTTCTCCGAAGCAATCTTCTAGCTTTCGTTTCTGAGACACTGCTTCATCTCTGGACTTGATTGCCTTGTTCAGAGCATGCTGGACACTATACCGGTTCATCACTTCTTCCTCACACTTCTTGATGCTAGACTTCAACTTTTCCTCGAGGTCGGAAATTTGCTGCTTCAGCTTATCTTCCCTCTTCTTGTTGTTGGTGAGTGTAGCATTCCAAGTCTTATTGCAAGAAGATATCTCTCGGTGTGCTACGTCAAGCGCCTTCTTTTTGGCTTCCAGCATGTCATGGGAACTTCTGAACTCTTGCCCCAGACGTTCGCGCTTTTTCTTTTCCTCGGTCAACTCGGCTCCTAACCTGTTTACCAGCTCAATCTGTTGTTGGAAAGCATATACGGCCTTGTTTTTCTCGCTGCGTACTTGAGCTAGCTCTTGCTCTAACCCTTCGTTAATCTTCATCAAGGCTTCTTTTTCTCTCACAACTTGCTCATAGACTTCTCTAGAAACAGTAGTTGGCTCTGCTACCGGAACGGGAACAAGAATTGGTACATCTGGATACGGCATCCTCAACTGACTAGCTCTCTCCTGAATCCAAACTCTATAAGGGGCATAGGCCTGACATTCGTTCTTACCTAACAGCGGCTTCCCTTTGCGGTTAATACGTGTCCAGGCATGTTGCAACTTGGCTAATAACCCCCCTTTTACGTCTCCGGTGAAGTACAGAGATTCCTGTACTTCTTCCTCCTGAGGTGGATTCTTCAGCGCATACCCGAACTGACGAATGAACAGAGAAGGGTTGTAGTTGATACACCCTTTTCTTCCTATCAGCGGCACATTAGGGTAACCGGAACAATTGAAGATGAGCTCAGATCCCAACAGGTCTCGATCAAACCACTCCATATCTTCCGACGATAGCCTCATCAGGCGCTCTGGCCAACCAGCTGGAACTGTAGTCTCTGCAGCAGGTCCTCTCTTAGGAAGGTGACTCTCAAACCACATACTCAACAAGGGTACACACAGATGAACATTCTTCCCTCTTCCCTTCTCATTCTTGTAATGCAGTGAGTGGTAGAAATCTCCGAGTAAAGTAGGTACAGGATTACCAGCGGCAAACAAGTAGAAAGCATCGAAGTCCACAAAATCCGGTATATTGGGGAACAGTACTATGCCATAAATGCACAAGGCCAACACAGCATTGAAAGCAACCCAGCACCCACTCTTAGCGTACTCTTGGGCTTTGCCAACTAGGAACTGAAGTGAGAAGCCTGGAACTCCACGGGAAACAGTAGTCACAAGTTCAGAGGCATCAACATGCAAGGCTCTTGCCAAATCCTCAGGCTTAGGTTTGGCATCATAATGAATGAATGGAACCTGGTTCTGCACGGGCAGCTCAACATACTCAGCGTATTCCTCCAGGGTTGGTCCCATAATAAAGTCAGAGAACGTAAAGCACCTCAAAGCAGGGTCGTAGAATTGCATCAAAGCATACAGCCCCTCTAACTCTACCTCGGTAGGTTTGCACACCAATCTCAGTAGTCTACCATAGCTCATCCGGAAGCTCCTACGAACACTCTCATCAGCAAGAGAGATCAACCCCAGTAAAGGAACAATATCTGGCGTAGGCAACTTGTAAGCAACCGTTCTCCTTAAGCTAGTCATGATCCAACACTCAGAAGTCTGGGCACTAGAACTAGGGAAATGCAAATGCACCTGCAGCACAGACACACGTTAGTGAAATGCAAATGGTAATGGATATGCAGGCAATGCAATGCAAGTAACATTCAACAGGGACCAAAGCTGCAGCTGAATAGCCTAAACCCAATCAAGAAAGGTCTCAGATAGACCATCCAGAAGTCATCAAACCCTGGTCTCAGATAGACCTAAAATAAAACTCCAATACTGGTCTCTGACAGACCTCAAACCATAACTCCAACTGGTCTCTGATAGACCTCAAATCACATCTATAATTGGTCTCTGACAGACCTCAGAACACACCTCCAAATGGTCTCTGACAGACCTCATAACACATCTCCAAATGGTCTCTGACAGACCTCATAACTCTCCATAAATAACCAGGATCTCTGATCAAGAAATAACTGGTATCTGAAGGTCTGGTTACCTGCATAACCCTGAATCCCCTCACAGGTGGGTGGCCCTATAACTGGCACAAGGTACGGCATCCTATGCGGTTGTCGGCGTCACAGACTTTCAGGGTTGATGATACGATTCCCAGAAGGAGTGGCATCATCAATTCCTGAAGAGGCCTCACTCAGCCAACTTCCAAATGATCGGTCCCCAGAGTCGACAATCCAACTAACCAGCAACCCACGCCAACCAAAGGAAGGGGCAGGAGGCCAACCAGAGGAACCTCGTCTGAGTGTAGATTTCATGGGACACCAAAGCAAGCAAAGCAAGCGGGCGCCCACTAATTTCTACTCTAATTCTAGGTGCACTCAAGCCCAGGTCCGGCTTATCTCTCAATATCAGAACACCCGTCACACCCCAGATACAGCAACAATAATCAATATATAAAGCTGAAAATACAAGGTTAGAAATATACAATAACTCCATACAAAATCCTCGACGGGAAAACAAGCGTTAGGATTGACTCTCTCAAGGGACGTTGGATCCCAAATGCATAAGAACCATCGCAGTCCTTAGCAGCCAGGGGATGTTGGATCCCCAGCAGAGTCGCCAGCTGTCGCTACTGCGAAAATCGGCGCCGGCTGACAGAAGAGTCGCCACCGTGCGTTATTTATCCCACGGGAGGGAAAGGAAACGCTCAGAGTAAACCTCGCACAACACGGGAAAGGTATGGTCGTCGCAACCAAAACCTGGATTCGGGAGTCGGTTACGCAAGGGGAAGGTATTAGCACCCCTCACGTCCGTCGTACTCGACGGGATCCACGCTTGTTTTCGGGTATGGATTGTTATTCTATCTAAACTATAGGTCAAGGGTTAAAGAGAAAATAAAATGACAAATAAAAATGACTCGGCAAAGTATCGCACTTTATGCCTACGTATTCCCGCCTGGAACGAGAAATCAGAGTCAACGTAGTTCGCCTACCTACGGGAAAGGAGGGGAAGGTTGCTCGCTAGGATATCGCATCCTATGCCTACGTACTTTCACACGGCATGAAAGATCAGAGCAAACGTAGTTCGGACCACGTACGACACAAGCTTGTCTTGATTGATTTTACTCCTTCTGAAAAGGGTTTTTCTGATTAGCAGTCCCGGCGGACAAAAATGACGCTTTGATGAGTTCACATTCTTTTACGGAAGAAGTGTCTTTTATTGTGTTTGAAATTTTTATGTGTTTTTCTGTTTGTTTTGAGAAAAAAAAAAGACAGAACTCTAACCTACAGTTGCGAAGGGAAACAAGCTAACCTAATGTTATCACGCATGGGTTAAAACCTAATGTCTATCATGCTCCTCTCTTGCACAGAGAGAAACAGAGATCCTAAGGGATAGGCAGAAACAGAAACAAAACCAGATATGTACAGTAAAACAGTAAAATGCATGGATGCAACAGTACAAGCGAGGCAAGGGAGTCCTACTCAACCTCGAACCTAGAAAACAATAGGCGAAAGTGAACAGGATTCACTTTCAACCCAACAGGGTAAACAGCAAACAATACAGTTCAGAAAACCAATCAATACATCAGCAAATGAAATACAACAGCAAAAGAAACAGCATCAGCAGCTCTGAATCAACATCTGGCTTCAAGCAATCTCTAATCATCTATAGGCTTCAACAAGCATCAATCTCCATCTTCATGACCTTCAGGCAAGGGCTTTGATCATCTGTCTTCTATCTGCAATGGCTTTTCTTCAAGCTCAAACCTCCAGGATGAGGGATCAGTCACAAGAGTGAATTGGGTGTTAAGCAATCAGTTGACTACCAAGGGTGGTGAACAGACTGCTTCTAACACAAGAGACATTTTCTCTCAAGAGTTCTATCTCATAGACACTATCACCAAGCCTTCCAAAGGAAGGGGGTGAGTGTCTTAGAGAGACTCTGAATCACAGAGAAGAATGGATACAGACAAGGCAATCCATGTTTGAGAAACAAGCTTTCTAATCTAGAGCTCTGCCTAGCTCCTAAACCCTAGTCTCCTCAGCAGCTGCTGGTAAGAACCTCCTCCTCAACTCTGATAGTTGATCTTCAGTCTTTGAATCTCCAATGGCCTTCATCTTCACAAATCTTCAGCTTCCCCAGGGCCCCAGACAAACCCAACACCCAAGCAAGCATGCAATAATCCCCAGGGGGCACACCACACCAGTCAATCAGATATACAGACAGTAATAATAGCAGTAGGGGAATCCTGACTTTTCTAAGGGATCTAGTAGCTACCCATAGCCCTTATAGTCCCATAACTAATCTATTCAAGCCCTAAGTCCTGAGGGAAATGAAATCAAACTTCTTAAGTTGTCACCTAAAACCCTAGTTTTGTTCATGATATTCAAACATTCGTTAATCAACTAAAATTAATCTCTAAAAATGGGAACTAAAACATTTCTACAAGCTTAATATCTCATCTAAACAATATAAAAAGAATGACCAAAAATATTAAAGCATGTAAGAGAACAAAAATCATTAAAATGATGCATGAAATGAATCTATTTAATATGACATTTATTTAGAAAATATGAAAAAAAATATGAAATAAAAATAAAAATGCAATTTTATTTCTCTATAATTTTCTAGACATTTTAATGAAAATATTGTAAAAAGAATGGATTAAAATGCATTTTTTATGAATTAGTTATGAATTTATGAAATTGGTAAAAATTAAAATGGAATTAAGAAAATAAAATTGAATTAAAAATGAGGGAGGGGGGTTAGAATATCAATCACGCCCAGTTCAATTCTGGATGGGCCACACAGACAGGGGTGCGTATAGCAGTTTTACCAAGGCCCAGCTTCAATTCAGAATCAATGGAATAATAAAAACGCGCTGGGGGGTGAGGGAAGTAACAGATTCACGTTGAAAATGACTTTGGGCCTCATGGCTGGGGGTTTGAATAGCAACTAGCGCTCAGGCCCGCCCGTTTCAATTAATGAAACGGCGCGTTTTGGCCAGCTTCTTTCCCTCCACAAATCAGATTGAATGATGGCCCTTGGATCTCCTTCTAAGTCAAAAGTCCAATAACAAATACACGGCCACGATTGCGTCTTCCTCACTTGACCTGTTAGAATTAGGGTTTCTCCATTAAACCTCCATGCACGAGCACACTTTCTCCCACTCTGTTCTCACTCTACAAGCAACCAATCCACACGATGTAAACATGAAAATCATGCTAAATCTCTCCCTCTACAATCCTGTGGTTTCAATTCAGTCTGAAATTCAATAAATCCTTCAACCCGATGGTATCAAACTCTTGTCACCATGAAATTACACTGATATGCACCAACTCAATTCTTCCCCAAACTTAACCTAAACTAATCTACAACTAATGGTTATTAATCTGATCAATCAAACTAACATTCTAACGCATTAATCCAAGAGATTCAAGCACTAACAGTTCGTTGCACCTGCTCACAACCATCACCAAACCTCTCCAAATTCATCTAAACTAATCTCCTAACCACCTAGATCATGTCTAAACTAACAAACTCATGCCTAACTAACTGAATCAAGCAAATCGAATGAAAACATACCTGGTGCACAAGCTTGAAAACAGTTATGGAAGATTGAGGATATGAAGCTTTTGAGACTTGGATCTTGATTCACAAATTCAGTACTCAATTCTGTATGCAAACTTTTGGAGATTCCTTGCTTGAATTATGCTGTCCACTTGAACTTGTAGTTTTGATGTTCTTGAAAAAGGCACTCGAAAATGGATGATAATCACCAAAACCTTGCTTCAATTCTGATCTATGATGATAATGGAGCAAGATTGAATTGATGTGGATGAGAATTGGTGAAGGTTTTGTGAGATTGGAATGAAAACTTCAATGAAAAAGTATGAGAGAAATTTGTGGAATTCTTGGTGCAAATGAAGCCAACCCTTGCCAAATTCTCATTTCATGCTTATATAGATCTCATGTGAACATTCTAGATCCATCTTGCACATTCCCTTGTTTTCCAACTTTGATCCATTTTTGAAGTGTTTCTTCAATTACAAGTAACCAAAGATAACTTCATTTTTTCCTTCTAAACTCAAAAAAGTGTTTGAACCATTGTTCTTAGAATTGTTTTTCCATTCAAAATCATATATTGGAAGTCTCCATTTGGACTTGTAAATCTCCCAAACCATTTTCCATCTTGAATTTATTCACTTTATAAGCCATTTTAGTTCATATTTTGACCAATCATGCAACTCCATGCTATGAGCTTCTCCAATAATTTGTGACCTTCTTTCTAGACTTAAAATCCCATTTGGAGCAAGTTTGATGTTGTAAGTTTTTCCATTTGAGGCCTCCTTGTATGAGTTTTGGACATAGGTTAAAATGACCTGTAATTCACAAATGCCCAAAATACCCTTTGCTTGCCAAGACCATAAGTTGAGTTCTCCACATCATATGAAGGCATACTATACCATTCTAGAAAGCTAAGACAATGAGGAACAATTCTTATGTTGACCAAGAATTCATTTGAAATCTCCTTGAGGGGTAAAAATTGCTTGGAAGTCAAGTCACTTTCACAGACAAAAATTCAGATACCTCAGATGACCTGTAACTTGCAAGGACCATAACTTGAGTTCTATAAATCTCCTTGAGGTCTTCCACCACTCAAATTAAAGGTCTTGAGATCCTCTACAAGTTTCATGTTGGCCAAGAAGCCATTTGAAGCTAGCATTTTGACTTATCTTGCTTGGAAATTTGACCTAAACTAGGGGATTTTACAGAGAAACCCTAATTTAGTAACTCCTCTTCTCCTTGATTTCTCTTGAATTCTCCTTGTCATATCTCCACATCCTTCTTCATATGTCAAATGATGAACCCCACATCTCTCCAATAGACTTGAATGCCCCTTAAAATCAGTCAATTGACCTAGGGTTGACCTAGGGTTGACCCAGATGAAACCCTAGTTGACTGTCTTCAACTGTAGCTCTTGTGCTCTCATTAATGACTTGTCTCCTTCTCCAAATGACTTTCTAAGCCTCTCATAATGTCTAGATACTCTCCATGCCTTCAACCCACAGCTCACAACCCTCTTGTTGATCCTCAGATACCCTCAGCTAGGAGATGGACTCAAGGCTTGATCTGCTGAACTCTTTGCCTTCAAATTCTTTCCTGATGACTTGAATAAGATGGAATTAGGATAATAACCTCTTGATAGGCTTCTAAAGATGAAAATAATGATTGGTCCCCTGTTGAATGACTTGCTATGCTTATGCTATGCAGATGGTTAGTCTATGTGCATGACTCTATATGCAAATGCTAATGATAATGAAATATAAACTAAGGAATAAGGTTGGGCAAATTTTAGGGTGCAACACCGACATTCCTCACCAACAATGGCTGCACCAAAGTTTGCAAGTTTTCCTGCCCTTTCACAATTGTCTCCATCGTCTGCATGAACAGCGTCAGCTTCTCACGCATGTCCTGCATCTCGCTCTGCATCTGGTCCATAACTCTTTTGCAGTTGGTACGAGTAGAGTATCGGTGAGGACGTTGACTTTCAATCCTAGAAAACCTGGAGAATGCAGGAAATGAGATACAGTTCAATAATCACCTGTAATGCAATATAAATGTGTATGCAAATGCAACATGTGTCTGTGCATTAGGGAATATCACTCCCCAATTCTAGTGCTAATGTGCTAGTGCGGTGACAGTGATAGCAGTAAGAAGCTCGAAACCCAATCATAGAAAACATCTCATACATTGCAGAAAATTCCATCAAGTTAGGAATACAATATCAATGAGCGTACAATAAGAAGGCATGACCTCAACCAACAATCCTGGTGATGGCCAGCACAATGCAAATAAAGCATACACATCAATACATGAAATAGTCAAGTGCAACCATACGCCTGGTACTCCTCCAATAATCTCTTAGTCTCAGGATGATTTGGTTGAGTAAGCAAACCCTCGACAAGTAGATCTCTTCACTTGAGAACACGTCGTAAATCACCAGCAGATTCCTCCCATGCCCCTTCTCCAAAGCGATCCTCTAACTTCCGCTTCTGAGACACAGCCTCCTTCTTGCACTCGATGGATTTGTTCAATGAGTTCTGAAGACTATATCTTGTCATACTTTCTCTTGCTAGCTTTTAACTGATCTTCGAGTTCAGAAATTTGCTGCTTCAATTTTTCTTCCCTCTTTTTGTTGTTGGTTAGCGTAGCATTCCACGTTTTGTTGCACGAAGAGATTTCCCGGTAGGCGGCATCGAGTGACTTCTTCTTGGACTCTAACATATCATGAGAGCTTCTGAATTCTTTTCCCAGGCGTTCGCGCTTCTTTGTCTCTTCTGTCAGTTCAGCACCTAGCCTGTTTACCAACTCAGTCTGCTGTTGGAAGGAATACACAACTTTGTTCTTCTCACTCCGGATCTGAGCCAATTCCTTCTCTAACTCTTCATTGATCTTTATCAAGTCTTCTTTTTCTTTCACAACCCGCTCATAGACCTCAATAGCTACAGTAGTCGGTTCCTCCACTGGAATGGGAACGGGACGTGGTACTGCTGGAAAAGGCATCTGCACCTGTCTTACCCTCTCCTGAATCCACGTCTTGTAAGGCATATAGGCTTGACAATCATTCTTGCCTAGCAATGATTTCCCTCTTCTGCAGATATGATTCCAAGCGTGCTGAAGCTTGGCTAATAATTCCCCATTCAGGTTACCAGTGAAATACAGAGATTCCTGTATTTCTTCCTCCTTTGGTGGACTCTTCAAAGCATACCCAAACTGTCGAACCAACAAAGATGGGTTGTAATTAATACACCCCTTCCTTCCAATCAAAGGAACATTGGGAAACCCGGCACAACTGAAGATAATCTTTGACCCCAATAAATCTCTGTCAAACCAAACAATATCTTCTGAAGAAAGCCCCATTAGACGCTCCGACCATTCAGCTGTATGCGCAGATTTAACAAAAGGGGCCTTCTTGGGCAGATGGCTCTCAAGCCACATATTCAGCAACGGTACACAACAATGGACATTTTTCCCCCTTCTGTTTTCATTCTTATAATGCAAGGAATGATAGAAATCTCCAATCAAGGTAGGCACCGGGTTGCCTGCAGCAAACAAGTGGAATGCATCCAAATCAACGAACTCAGGCAGATTAGGGAACAATATAATCCCATAGATGCACAAGGCAAGAACAGCGTTAAACACAATCCAGCAGCCACTTTTGGCATATTCTTGAGCTTTGCTAACCAAGAACTTGAGAGAAAACCCCGAAACTCCATGCCAGGAAGTCAACAACAACTCTGCAGGATCCATATGCAAGGGAACAGCTAAGTCCTCCAGCTGAGGCTTAGCATCAAAGTGAATGAAGGTCACTTTGTTCTGAACTGGCAACTCTAGAAACTCAGCGTACTCCTCCATGGTCGGAGCCAAAATGAAGTCCTGGAACATAAAACACCTCAAGGAGGGATCATATAACTGCATCACTGTGTATAACCCATTCAGCTCATATGTAGTTGGCCTGCAAACCAAACTCAGTAGCTTCCCATAACTCTTTCTAAAACTTCTCTTCACATCATCGTCAGCTAGGGAAATCAGACCCAACAGAGAAGTCACATCAGGGGTAGGCAACTTATACGCAACAGTCTTCCTCAAAGTACTCATAATAATAGGTAAAAGTCCGGAGCACTAGAATCGGGAAGTATGCAAATGCACCTGCACACAGACACACGTTAATGATATGCACATGATGATGCAAACAATACAATATGCAAGCAATGCAACAAGGGATTAAGTGCCCCTGAATGAGAAGTCCAATCCACAACACTGGCCTCAAATAGGCCCACAAACTGCTCAAGACCATCCACAATGCTCCAACCTGGTCTCTGACAGACCCAATAACACTGTCCTCAAAATATCACGAATCTCCATCAATAAAACCGGTAATTTGGAGGTCAAGTTACATGCATGTCCCAACCCCTCTCACAGGTAGATGTCCTAATAACTGACACAAGGTACGGCATCTTATGCGGTCGTTGGCGTCACAGACTTTCAAGACTGATGATACGATACCCAGAAGGTGTGGCATCATCATGTCCTGAAGAGGCCTCACTTAGCCAACTTCCAAATGATCGGTCCCCGGAGTCGACAATCCAACTAACCAACAACCCCCTCAACCCAAAGCGTTGAAAAAGAAGTCAACCAGAAGAACCTCGTCCGAGCGTGGATTTCATGAGACACTAGTGCCTGCAAAGCAAGCACGCGCCCACTAATTTCCACTCTAATTCTAGGTGCACTCAAGCCCAGGTCCGGCTTATCTCTCAATCATAGAACCCCCTCATACCCACAGCAATAATAACAATAATATAATGCTGAATGTAAAATATAGAAACGTAAATCCATACAAAATCCACGACGGGAAAACAAGAGCTAGGATTGACTCGCGTAGGGGACCGTTGGAATCCCCAACAGAGTCGCCAGCTGTCGCTACTGCGAAAATCGGCGCCGGCTGAACAGAAGAGTCGCCACCGTGCGTTATTTATCCCGACAGAGGGAAAGGAAACGCTCGAAGTAAACCTACCGCAAAGACGGGAAAGGAATGATCATCGCAACCAAATCTTGGATTCGGGAGTCGGTTACGCAAGGGGAAGGTATTAGCACCCCTCACGTCCGTCGTACTCGACGGGATCCACGCTTGTTTTCTAGTACGGATTGTTACTCTATCTATTCTACATGTCAAGGGTTAAAAAGAAAATAAAATGACTCGGCAAAGTATCACACTTTATGCCTACGTATTCCCGTCTAGAACGAGAAATCAGAGTCAACATAGTTCGCCTACCTACTGGAAAGGAGGGGAAGGTTGCTCGCTAGGATATCGCATCCTATGCCTACGTACTTTCATACAGCATGAAAGATCAGAGCAAACGTAGTTCGGGCCATGTACGACACAGATTTGTCTTGATTGTCTTTTATCCTTCTGAAAAGGTTTTCTCCTGATTACGGGTCCAAGCGGACAAAAAAATGGCTTTTCGATTGGTTTACAGTCTTTTACGCAAGAACTATTTTTTATTGATGTTTATCCTTTTATTGTATTTTTTTGATTGTTTTGAGATAGAAGAGAAACAACAACTCTAAAACCTATGGTTGAAAAGGGGATCAAAATCTACCCTAATGTTGTCATGCATGGATGAGAATCCTAATGTCTATCATATTTCTCTCTTGCGCAGAGAGAAACAGAGATCCTAAGGGGATAAACGGAAAGGCAACAACATATATACGGTAAAGCAGTAAAATGCATGAATGCAGCAGTACAAGCGAGGCAAGGGAGTCCCACTCAACCTCGAACCTAGAAAACAATGAGCAAAATGAAACAGCTTCACCTCAACCTCACGGGGAAAAAATTAACAAACAATACAGCAAAGAAAATAAACCCCAAAAACCCAGCTCTGACAGCACACCAACACTGACAAAACAGCAAACTTTGACAGTTGATTAACAGTAAGACAACTTCAAGTGAACCCCAAAGTCAAACTCCAATGAGACCCAAGCTACAAAAAGCTTCCATCTTCAAGAAATCCCCAAGCTCAAGCAAGCACAGAGTCTTAACCAGTGGACAGCATCAGACAACAAATGGCTCCAAACAGCAGCAAACCCTAGCTTTAACAGCTGCACAGCTTTGACATGAACAATCTTCATCTTTGTCAATCTTTGATCTTCACCTCTATCTTCAATGGCTTCCTTCTTCAAGACAAACTCTCCCAGATGAAAATTGATTTATCAGAATAAATTGAATGTCAAACAGTTCATTGACAACCAAAGGAAGCCTATAAACAGTTGACATTGTAACAGACTGTTTCCCTCAAAGTTCTACCTCTAAGGTAAGGCCACTTATCCCTCCAAAGGAGGGAGGTGAATACCATAGAGGGACTTTATGTCATAGATAGGAATGGAAGCACAAGAGCTATCCATGTTTGCACAAAACAATTCAGTCTATTCTAAGGCTCTGCTTATTCCTATTATTTCCTATGTCTTCAATAAGCATCTTCAATCCAAGCAATCTTCATGCATCAACCTTTGATTATTATCCTCAATCTTCTCCTTTGATGTCTTCATGCTCCACAAGCTCAAACCAAGCCCCATACCCCAAATAAAAGCCCAAAAGCCCCAAGCAAGCAACATAAACCCCAAATGGGAACACCAATCAATCACACAATTTGCAAAATATACTAAAAATAGTAAAATAGTATTTAAAATTCTAATATTAATTCTAAGGGGATTTATATATCTACCTTTCATACCCTATATGTCCCATAACCTAATTCATGCTAAAAAAACCAAAAATAAAATGGTAGAATGCACCTATGTTGAGTTTGAACCCTAATTATACTAACCTAATGTTCTCTAATCAAAACTAATCAAGATTAATCCACAAAAATATGGAATAAATCCAGGGGGAACTTAATGTTCTAATCTAACTACCACAAAAAGAATGGAATCAAAATATGCATTTAAATGCCTAAATAAAATTCAACAATATGTATGCACAAACAAACATGAAAATAAAAGCAATTAAGTTTGAAAAATCACCATAAATGGAAAAAAAAACCTAAAATAATATTTTTATTTTCTTATAATTTTCTTGAAACCATTACCAAAATATGGGAAAAAGTCCCATGTTAAAATGATGATTTTCTGATTTTTTATGAATTATTTAAACTATATGTAAATGATGAAAAAAAAGAAATTCAATTAAAAAAATAATGGAGCAAGGGGGAGGGGGGGGGGGGGTAGCAAAAGCAGTTCTATACACTTCAGGAATATACTGGGCCCAGGATGGGGGGTGCGCTCAGCAATGCGCTGGGCCCAGTAACCAACCCAGAAAAACAACAAAAAAACTAATAAGCCAGGGGGGCGAATAGCAACAAATTGCCTTGGTTATCTTGTTGGGCCCCAAACTGGGGGCGCTATTAGCAATTATGCTAGGCCCATATTTTGTTTCAGAAAACAAAAACGAGGGGGGGGGGGCGCAGATAGTTAGTAATTCACTTGGTTCCTGGTTTGGGCCCTCAATGGGGGGTGTTATTAGCAGTTGGGTCAGGCCCAAACGACATTCATGCTAAGGGGAGAGGGGGTGATTATGGAAAATGGAAGTACATTCAGTAATTCGTGACCATTGGGCTTAAGGCCCAGACCTATTGCAATCCAACTTCATCAAGGTGAAACCCTAAAGCTACCTCTAATCACTCCCATCCGAGGTCACTGTTCATCGCCTTCACCAAACCCTAAACGGCGCTGCTACCAAATTCTCTCCACCTTACTCTCTGAAACGCTTCTCTCCGTTCAACCTTGTTCGAAGTCCCTCATCAAAAATTGTTCATCAACCTTACCCTCAAACTAAACCTAGCACTCTCTAAACTTCAAACGCACAAAACCTTTCTCGCTCAATCCGCGTTCAAATTCTCACACTCACTAAACTAATTCCTCAGCCAACGAACAAGAAAAACCTACAAAGGATGATGAGTTTCAGAACAAAAACCTGGATAGACGACGCAACTGATGAAGACTCGGGCGATTTGAGACGAAGCTTGGCGGAGTTTACGAAGAGCTGGAGGGAGCTACGTTTGGAGAAACCTTTGTTGAAGATTTGAAGATCTTGTGACGAGCGGGATGAATTTGATGGAGAATATTGCAGGATTGCAGATTCCGGCAGATGTTTGGTTTTCCGGTGAGTGGTTGTTAGAGATGGATGAAGATTGGATGAAGAAATCTGGAAATTTCTTCAGATTCCGATGAGTTTCGTGGTCCGGTGGGAGGTTACGGCGGCTGGAGACGGTTGGTTAGGGTGGTTGCATGGCCGGCGGTGGGAGTGTTCGGCGAGGGGACGGGTGGCAGAAGGATGTGTGAGGGAGAGACACGTGGGGTGATGGTGTGAGGAGGGCGTTACACGTGGGGGGTGAGGTGGCTGGTCTGAGAGAGAGAGTGAGAGAGGAAACGTGGCAGGTTCTGGGGAGAGAGAAAAAATGAGGTGGAAGAGAGAGGTAGTGCACACGTGGCAGTGGCTTTTATATGACACGTGGCCTCTGGACTTGGACTTTTGATTGGGCCTTAATGGACTCTGGATAATGAATGCTGGCCCAATTGGATTAAAACATGGATTAATGGCTAAACACTGAATTAAACTATGATTAGCTCTAAAACAGAATTAATACTAAAACCTAATTAAACTGTAAAACGAAAATTAACAAATAAAATCTAATTGACCTAATTAAACCTATTATTAATCCTAATTAATATCTAAAACAAAAACAAAAAATAAAAACCTAATTAAATCTAAAAAATCTAAAAAACTATTATTTAATCCTAATTATCTTAAAAACCTAATTAATTCTAAAAAATAACAATCAAAAAAATCTAAAACATTTAATCTCTATTTTTTTAAAAACTATTAACATTTTAAAAACCAATTAAATCTAAAAAACTAAAACAAACTAATATCTATTTTTTTATTAACCATTCTATTAAAGGAAAATGATAATATCTATTTATCTATCTTTTAAATCTACTCTTTTTAAAAAAAACTATTTATCTATTAAAACTAATAAAAGAAAAACAATATCTAAAATTTATTAAAAACTATAATATCTAAAATCTTTAAAAAAATCTATTAATTCCTAAAAAATGAAAAGAAAATTTATTTAAACTCTAAAAATATTAAAAAAACTCTATTAAATCCAGAAAAATCCATTAAATGCACTAAAAATTCAGAAAAATGACAGAAAAATCCTAAAAATGCCAGGAAGCCGATTAAATCGAATAAAACCCAATTACGCAACCGTAGCGGAACCCGGGCCCCGAGATGGCTTGAACAACAGGGAACGAGCACCAATTCTCAACAAACTTTTATTCTGACTGGCCTGTACTGCCTGAAACGCCAGGGGCTAAAATCCCGATAAAAATCAATCTGAATGATAAAAATGCAATGCCTGCCGTATGCGAATGCGAAATGCGAAATGCGTTGAAACATAAACCAGATATGGGAACCGGTTGGTCAAATTTTAGGGTTCAACACCTATAACACAAAAATATGAATTATTGAAGAATCAATTCATGTTAGATTCAATGATAAGATTGACCCTGAAAAGTAAAAGCTAGTTGAGAAGCTTGCAGATTTAGAAATCACCTTCTCAAAACCTAAAGATAAAAACTCTGGAGATAAAGATACAACTACTGAAACTAAAGACTCAGAAACAACTCAATCAGAAATTGTTGTTTGTCTATCTCATCAAAAGAAAAGTAGACCAAGAACGTCTCATTCTGAAGAATTAATTTTGGGAGATTAAGACGCGCCAGTCAGAACCAGATCATTATTTAAACCTTTTGAAGAAACTCTTCTTAGCTTGGTCTCTCTCATAGAACAAACCTCTATAGATGAAGCTCTTCAAGACAACGACTGGATTCTTGCTATGGAAGAAGAACTAAATCAAATCACCAGAAATGATGTTTGAGATCTTGCTCAGAAATCAAAGGTGTCCACGTTGTTGGAACCAGATGGGCATTCAGAAAAAAGCTTAATGAAAAAGGTGAGTTCGTAAGAAATAAAGCACGACTGGTAGCACAAGGTTATAATCAGCAACAAGGAATAGACTATAAAGAAACCTCTCCACCAGTTTCCAGGTTAGAATCTATTCGTATCTTAATTTCTTTTGCCTTAAATCATGACATCCTTTTATATCCGATGGATGTAAAGAGTGCATTTTTAAATGGGTATATTTCTGAAGAAGTGTATGTGCACCAACCTCCTAGTTTGAAAGTTCTGAAAACCCAGATTTTATTTTCAAACTTAAAAAATCATTAAACGGTCTGAAATAAGATCCAAGAGCTTGATATGAAAGGCCAAGTAAATTTCTTTTAGAAAATAACTTTTCCAGAGGAAAAGTGGATACAACACTCTTTTGCAAAACCTATAAAAATGACATTCTGGTTGTGCAAATTTACGTTGATGATATTATATTTGGTTCTGCTAATATTTCCTTGTGCAGGGAATTTTCTAAGTTAATGCATGCTAAATTTGAAATGAACTTGATGGGAGAACAAAAGTTCTTTATGGGAATTCAAATTGATCAACAAAATGAAGGAACATATATCCACCAAAGTAAATATACCAAGGAACTTATGAAGAAATTCAACATGTCAGAATGCAAGCCAACAAAAATTCCAATGCATCCTACATGTATTCTGGAGAAAGAAGAGACAAGCAGTAAGGCAGAACAAAAGCTATTCAGAGGTATGATTGGATCTCTCCTTTATTTGACTGCTTCTAGACCAGACATCCTCTTCAGCGTGTGCCTATGTGCTTGTTTCCAATCAGACTCTAGAGAAACTCACTTAATAGTTGTTAAGAGAATCTTTAAGTATCTTAAAGGTACCTTTAACCTTGAGTTATTCTATAGAAAATCATATGAGTACAAATTGGTAGGCTATTGTGATGCAGACTATGTTGGAGACAGAATAGAAAGAAAAAATACTTCTGGAAGTTGTGAATTTCTGGGAGACAATCTGATCTCATGGTCCTGCAAAAGACAGACCACAATTGCTTTATCAACTGCTGAAGCTGAGTATATTGCAGCTTCCGGATATAGCACACAAATTCTTTGGATGAAAAGTCAATTAGAAGATTATCAGATTTCTGAGAGTAGCACTCCTATCTTTTGTGATAATACTTCTGCTATTTATCTTTCTAAGAATCCTATTCTGCATTCAAATGCTAAACATATTGAAATAAAACATCACTTTTTACGTGACTATGTTCAGAAGGACATTTTTTATTTAAATTTTTTAGATACAAACCACCAGTGGGCTGATATTTTCACAAAACCCTTTGCTGAAGGTAGACTCGTATTCATTATGAAAAAATTATTTATAAAACAGTGTCTAGAATGAGTTGATGAAATTTCAACGTGTTAAGTCATCGAAACTTCTGAAATAAGATTATGATGAATTCATTTATTTGTTTATTACATGTTTGGTTCTAAAACATGAACTTTCTGAAGTAAGGAAGTTTCATGAATTAGAACGTTTCTTTTTAGAAGAAAATCTTTTGATTTGTCTTCTAGATTATGAACAGTTACAACATTAATTGTTGTATTTTCATTTGAGAACGTGTGAATGCTAGTGGTGACAACTGTCCCATTTAATGAACATGCATAATCATGATTTGATGCATATGGCTTAGTAACGTACTTGAGAATAGATTAAATCTTTACGCCTTCCTTTATTACTGTGCATTCATTAAGACTTATGTGAGTTAAAGATTTCTTGAGACTAAGTGTTTATACTCTCAATCTTTATTCCTTGTCAGATTTCTTTTTCCACTTTTAAGTATACATTTATTTGTATTTATTTACTGATGTCAAGATTTGAATAACGTATACCTAATTTGTGACCTTTTGAATATTCATTTCATAAGAGACAACTTCACTCATTTTCTATTCTTTGATAACTATGTCTCTTACTCTGTATGTGTCCTACGTCACTTGTTTGGGAAGTGATGAATTTTCGTGTCAATTCATCTATACTTTATTGCTATTTATTACTGATACATTTCTTCTCTATTTATATCAACTCCTCCTCATTTCTCTTCCTCAGTCTCTCAAGTCTCTCTTATCTTGTTTTTGTAACTATGTCTATCAAAACCTTTTATGGAAATGAAGAAGTCATAGAAGTAATCTCTGAGAAAAGGTCTAACCTTCCCAGACTTAGAGACTCTAGTTTGAACATATCTACCAACATGCAGATTCATGGATGGTTTTGTTACTACACAATCTTGCATGGACTTATCTATCCTATCCATGAAGGAATTTTGGACATATGCAAGGATTGACGAAGATGACAACTATATCTGGTCTTTTATTTATGGAGTTACGTTCATCATAACACCTACCCGCATTGCTCAAGCTATGAACTGTGTCCAATATGGAGCCACCGTTGAAGATTTTTGTCTGACCTACTCCTTTGTTGAAGAATCCATTGCCATTCATGATGTTTCTCTTCATAGATATGAACCTTACAATCCTGAAGGGCCCCCTCCAACCACAAAAATATGGTTTCAACTTCTGCTCACCAGCTTTCGACGCCGAGGGGTGGCCAAAGATGTTGTCTCTCATGATGACAAACTCTTTATCTACTTCCTGATGTACAATGTCTGGGTCAATCTGTCTTAAACTATCTTCAATCATCTGAAGTATTCTGTTGAAATCTCCCAAAATCAGCATAAGTCTTTCATTCCTTATAGAAGGATTCTGTCTGAGCTGTTCTTCAAGGCTAAAATAATTGGATTAGCCAAAAGGCTTGGACCATAAAATGCTGCGGTTGAAGAATGTTTTAAACAATGTTTTACCCAGAAGCCACTGAAGAATAGAAGATAAGAATGAGTTTATACGTGGGAACAAATAGTACATGGTACAAACCAATATTCCTTCCACTAAGCGGATTTCATGGAGTAAGGAAATTGAGGTAGTACGATTCTTGTCCCCTTCGTATTAAACCGTTACTCAAGTCGTCAGCTCATTCATGAAGAATACCAGATCTGCCCTTCAACGAATCTTTTTTATTGGCTATATAAGGACTTGAAGACTTGAAGAAAAGAAGAAGTGAGACATGCAAGACTGTTGTCATAACTTGTGCTGAAAATTTTCTTTAAGTGTATTGTGTTTTTAATTTGTTTATACCTGCTTATATAGAAGCAATATTTGTAAACACAACCTTGTAATCAAACAATTGTTTGTATTTCCTTAAGGGACCAATTAGGTCAAAATCCTTGAGAAGACATAGACAATGTGTCTTTGTAGTTTGTTAGTCACCAACAGTTTCTAGTGCAGTTGTAATTAGTTAATTATAGTGGATTAAGTCATTGGGTATAAGGCGAAATCACCTTGACGGGTGGATTGGATTAACTTTGATATTTTCAAGTGAACCAGTATAAAAATTAAAGCACGTTTCTTTTTGTTGTTGAATAGTTATGGTTTTTATTGAGTGAGTAAAAAGCTTTTGTTTTTGAAAACCCCAATTCAACCCCCCTCCCCTTTCTTGTTATTTTCTCACCTTTAGTTTCAACATCAGGTTCACTTTCAGAATCATCATCAGACCAAAAAACAGACATGCATTTCTTTTGTTTCTTTAGGTACGTGGGACATTCTGATCTAATGTGACCAGAACCCTCACATTCATGACACTGAATACCTTTTCCTTGATTAGGCTTCTCCTATGTTCTTGCTTTTCTTTGAAAAATCATTGTTCTTACTGATGTCCAATGACATGTTTTTGACATCTGGTTTTGGCTTCCTATCCATACTCTTTAGCACCTTATTGAATTGCCTCCCAAGAAGCACAATAGCATTAGAATTTCTTTCATCAGTCTCCATGTCACATTAAACCTCTTCATCATTAGTGTTGGAGATAAAATATATGCTCTTGTTCTTTTTACATCTTTCATTGATAGCCAATTAAAAAGTTTGAAGTGACCCAATAAGCTCCTCCACTTTCATGTTACTGATGTCTTAGGCTTCTTCAATCGTTGTGACCTTCATGTCAAACTTCTTAGGCAACGACCTAAGAATCTTACTAACTAGCTTCTCCTCTAACATCTTCTCTCCCAAGGCACTAGATGTATTGGTAATATCAAGAATATACATTTTAAAATCATGATGCTCACCCAAAACAAAACAGGGTGCCTGCTCTGATGCCAATTGAAATTCTGGCACTACGAGGACAAATTCTGTGTGCGATGTCAGGGCACTAGAATGTCAAATGCAATGTGAAGACGTCGTGATAGGAGAAAAAATGAACAATTTTAAAAAAATTGCAGTAAGTAAATAATATAAATCAATTATTAACCCAGTTTAGTGCAACATCACCTACATCTGGGGGAATCCAAGCAAGGAAGGAAATTCACTATAATATTGTTAGTGTGAAGCTCTAAACAACCTCAGGATTTACAAACTTTGCACCTAATCACTACCCGTGCTATTTTTATATAAGACTCTCTTAGATATGAGACCCCTCTCACTTCCTCTCAGAACAAACAGTTCACGATAACAAGATAACAATTAAAGAAGGAGACACACTGTAATAAATAGAACCCAATCTTTCTTAAAACTCATGAGTGATTCACAAATACAACTAAACTAAAATAGTCTAGCCCTAGTATCAAGGTGATACAAGAGTGGCTCATAAACAACAATGAGCAAACAAAATCCTAACAATCCCAATCACAAATGCAACTTCCTCTTTCTTTAGGTTTAGGGTCTTCTTATAAATAGCCTTCAAAAAGCATGTGCTTGATGAGCAAAATGGGCTAAATTAAATAGGGAATCCATAATATTCTAGAATAGAATATATTATTAAATGCATATCCGTAATATTCTGGAAGAGAACATATTATTTCCTTAAATGTAGATTCAACTACAACTGCTGCACAATCTTCAGTAGAATCAAATCTAATCTAATGTTTCCTTAAATGTTTTGACAACCATTCTTAGGAAATATTGCACAGCTGTAACTGAACTTTGAGCTTCTAAAAACACACGCTTCTTGGACTGTAATATACTAGAATCATATCTTCAAAGAATCTTCAGAGATCTCACGCTTAAAAATAAATCTTCTAAAAATGTAAAACAACAACACACCACGATGTCGTACAAGCATGTCAAGACATTTTGTACAACATCTTGCTATTTCACTTGTTTTAACAAAATGATGCCAAACAACCTAATAAATATAACTATTTTAGTTGAGTTTGAATTAGGTTGGGTGTGGCCATGGAGAATTTTTGTTAAATAAAGATAGTAAGACAAAATCTAAAAATTTAAAGATAGGTTTATTTCTCTAAAATCATATATAGAATCAATAAAATAGTTAAATTGGTAAAGCATTTGAATTGTCATTCATGAGGTTGTGGATTTAACACTTTATAATGTCATTTTTTATCACTAAAAAATATAATTTAATCCAATATCTTTAAACACATTAACTCACCTCTCTCTCCCTCTCTTTGACTCAGTCTTTTGACCAAATATTTGGTTCATATTTTATTTATATTTCTGTTTACTGTTATTTAACCAATTTCAATACCTATAATATCATCACACATTTCTTTTATCTTTCCCTTTATCACTCATTGCTCCTTCACCTTTATGGTATGTCATCTGCATAACAAGAAAATAAGCATAACATCCATATATAACAAGAAAATAAGCATAACATCCATATATAACAAGAAGTAATTATAATACATCTCACACGTGTTATTTATCTTTCAACTTGCACGCTTTCACTCGTCTAACATGTGTAAGTGAATCTGAATTCTCCCATTTTTCTTCTTATCATTATAAAAAAATAACAGATTATAACCATACGTCCCTTTTTATCGAAGTTCTGTTATGTCCTCTTAAGAAGTATTTCACAAGTGGAAATTAGGAACATTGTTGGGAAGAAAAGTGCCTAAGTAAGGGCTCTTCCCTATACAATTCTAAATTAGGTTTGGAATTGAGAGTTGGATGAATATCGTATGTTGTTCAAATGCTTTAAAAGAAAGTAATTTTTATAGTAATAAAATAAAATAAGATTAACGCGTTCAGGTGATTTAAATAATATATTAAATGATATATCTATTGGAAGAAATGAGTAAATTAATATTTTTTATTTATTTATCTAATTAGTTAGTTGGATTATTTACTTAAATATTTATAAAGGTTATAGTGATCACTTATTTTTTATATGAACTAAAAGATAAAATACAAATTGAATTTTGATATGTTTGGGTTGTTGTCATTATAGTAAAGAAAGAGATTATGAGGCTTAAACATTCAAATATTATAATATATATGTTTATTTTTATTTTTGGAATTCTTAGTTAGATTTTGATTATGAAATAATGGATAAGTTTATTTTTGAGTATGTTTGTCTAATATATGATTGTTTGTGCTTGTTTGTTGTCGGACTGATTTAGTCTAAGTGGTGGGATTGATTATAAAAATTTATGATTTTATTCATGCATGGTGATGTGTTGTTATATGGACTATGTGACTTTCTAAGTGGCGGGATTTTTCTAAGTGGTGTACTGCTTTTTATCATGATGGCATGACATATGCATTTTTGTATGGTGTCTTAGTGGTGGGTTATTTTTCTCATTTATATGAAATGAATATTGTGTGGTGCCTTAGTGGCGGGCTTATTATATTTGGATTATATAGTGCTAAGAGTATGTATTTGTAAATTTTTATTCTTGAATTTTTCATCGATTGAGTTATGTTTCTAAGAATTGTGTTTTTGGGATATATGCTATAAATATATTTAGACCTGTTAATATTTGTTTTGTTTAAGAATGGTGATATTTTATTTTGAGTTAGGTTGATAGTTTTGTTTTGATCTTAAATTAATATATATTTTTAATATATATTCAAATTTTTGGAAGTTTCTATAAGTGTTTTATTAAATCAAATTTGGGCAAAAGGATAACATATTCACTTTTTCAGACTTTTAATTGCTTATTTAATTTTGTTTTGTATGCTTGTGGTTTATGGAAGTTGACCATTTATAACCAACATTTTAGATACAATGAATTTGAAGATATTACGTGAGCTTGCCTTGATGTTGAATATGCTCGCGGGAATAAAAATCGGTTTTAATTGGTTTTCTAATTTTGATAAAAAAATTATTGAATATTTAAATTTGATAATTTATTTATGTTTATAGTATTTTTAAGTAATGCCTTGAAAATTTCGAGGCCTTACAAAATCGGCCACGTAAATGTTAAACCTCTGGCCGAGTTAAGTTAATAAAGCCTATAACCTATGAAATCGGACATATAAATTAGAAACCTCTAGCCGGATTAAGTTAAGAAAACTTCTAACCTATGAAATCAGCTAGATAAAGGATAAATCTTTGGCAAAATCCTAAAACCTTTGGCCAGGTTGTGACTTAAGTAATCGATCAAATAAAGGAAGAAATATGACTAGAGTATGGTAACAAATCATCTTATTAACGAAACTTGTCATAAAAGTCTCATGTCGGGCTATTAAACTTAAGGATCAAATCAAAGGTCCAAGGAGACTATAATAGAAGGCTGAATTGATTAATTCATTTAATCACAAATTATTAACAAAGGCAAGCAATTAAGGTATTAAAAAGGAATAAACTGGTGTGTATTAAAATCCAACCTCTGAAACATGCCAAATGAAAAATATAAGTCATGGGATAACATAATAAAATTGTCATAAATCAAAAGGGACCCTTAAAGGGATTAAACATGCATTAAAAAGGTATACATTGTTCAAAAATAACAAATGGCACATCAATATTGATGGCCAACAACAAGCATAAAAAAACTTAAACATTATGATGTTCATCTTCATGAGCCTCGAGGGTTGAGTTATTGATTGTTGTGTCCTTAAAGACCTCTTCTTCAGGGGAATCTTCTTCCATGTCCATGAGTTGTCCATCCACTACAGTCTTAAAAAAGTCCATCTTTTACACATCAATATTAGTCATGATACATAGTGTTTGGGCTTTGGCACTCTCAAAAGCTTCACCATCGGATGAAAGGAAATATATATGAGCATCTTGCAAAGAATTGTTTAAAGTATCATTAAGAGCCCGAGCTTACTTTGTTACCTGGATCAAAGCGGCATTGGATACTTAAAGCTTCAAGCACTTGGATTCCGCAGTTTCCTTTTACTTCTTCGTTTTTGACAAATTGGACTCTTCAGCCGTTAAAATTGTTGGACTGGAACTTGAATTCATCATATGGATTAGATTGGTAGTTGCTGCCCGAATCATGCATTAGGGTAGTGATTATCAAGTCGGCATGTATGACATTATCACTCATCAGGTTCTTCATCCTCTTTGGAGAACCCGACTTTGAGACCACATGTAAAGCTTTGATAATATCCATCTTCTTCCTTTTGAGAGCTCAAGTCTGGATACCTGACTAATCGCTCTTATAAGCAGACTGCTTTCCACGTCTTGCTCTTGCTTTAGCCATCAGCTTCTTCTACTCGGATGATTTAAGGTTTGTCATATCAGTTAGAAAGAAAAGAACGTGGTGAAGTTTAGAAACATAGAACAATAAGATGATCAAAGGATAATAACAGTCATATATAAGCATTACCAAAGAATTTATAAATTTGTTCTTGATCGGTATCCATATGTAGCAAATCCTTAACTTTCGCAGCTCTGAAAGCATCCAAAATAGCCAAGATTGATTTTTCCAGGCCATTCAACTTATCATATAATCAAAGCCAAAAACCGGCAGTGGGCTATCCGACCAATAAATTGAGAAATGATAATTCCCATCCAGTGTATACATCACCTGGGGGCATCTTTTCCCACTTTTCACTCGGAGGAACTTATCCTTAAAACCTTTATAATTGGTAGTATAAGCCTGAAGGAAACTCTTCCCAAGAATTCCACTAAGAGAAACCCAACCTCCTTTTTCTGCTCCCTTCAACTCAAATAAAGAGAAAAATAAACCTAAGGTGGAATTTATATCCTCCGCCTCACAAACAAGTTCGAAAGCTTTAATAAATCCCCAATTATTTTAGTGTAATTGAGAAGGGCAATATTTAGGGTTTTAAGTAGGTTGAATTCAAACACAACATCTTCCTCTATCCCAGTGTAGGAAACTTGAATATTAGAGCAAAGCTTCGAGATATAGTTGACATTGATGACATTGTGGTCATAACATAGAACCTCTTTGTCAATCAAAGATCACGTGGTCTCCATCAAAATATCCAAGAAACCTAATGATAAAGACTATGACTCAGTGTTACTATCAGGTGAGAGGGTCTCACCATAAACTTTTCTAATAATCTGCTTAAACTCCGCTCGACTCAGATGACCCTAACACTCTATCATACATTCATTCCAAATTTTACTTCACTAATTAGCAGTAAGGGAAATCGGAAACTCCCCCAAATCATCATAATATCTTATTATAACCATAATAAAGAATAAGAAAATAGAGAAGGAAAATGAAAATACCCAAGGCTTAAGCTTGTAGAAAGAGTGATTGGATGAGGAAGCAAAAGAAATTCATCAAACAACACTTAAAAGAAGTATCACTTGCTTTGATGAAAAAACAAGTGAAGAAAGGAGTCTCTTTATTGAAGCAAATTTGCAATGGACAAGAAGTTGTATTGGATTGAAATAATGATGACAAGTGAGAATCCCCATAAAAAAATTCCATCGTGACAAGGAAAGAGGAAGTTAGTAGGCAACGATAACTCACCGAATACGTGCCCGACAGGAATTCAAGATTTTCTTGTCCGAACACTTAAATCTAATCAGATCTTGTGATCAGAGGCTTATGTACATCCTGGAATTCCCTAGGGACGAGCTTTTGCAATCCAAGTACAAGAACAATCAAGTCGGATAAAATGATTCTAAGTAAGTTGGAGCCCGACTAAGTAAAGTACCAATACCAAATCATGACAGGTCAGATACGGTCTCAGGGTAATTATGGCAGAGGAATAAGTCGGTCTGACCTCTTGAAAGGTACTAGAGAGCAAAATGAATGGTCACATAGAACGGTTATAG
The DNA here is from genome assembly GCA_963859935.3 of Lathyrus sativus. Lineage (NCBI taxonomy): Eukaryota > Viridiplantae > Streptophyta > Magnoliopsida > Fabales > Fabaceae > Lathyrus > Lathyrus sativus. Next base: position 400,017,152 of record OZ012739.1, on the reverse strand, counting down.
AATGTCTCCATGATTGTATAGAAGTTACGCAAATTGATGAAAGAAACATTACTTGATAATTATGGAGGACGACGGACGTTACTAAGGGTAGCTCTTACATGGGATATGAAGAGGCATCCTTAAAAGAGACAGGTGAGGAATGGGGATAAAATAAGTATTCCCAAATAAACAAAATGACAACAACTAATACCTCATAAACAAATATGACGATTGTGATCTCACCTGGCTAGCTTCAGGGAGATTTCTCCAAATTGTGTATAGCAAGAACAATAATCCTTTACACTACACTTGTATTCCAAAAATATAAAACCATCGATTAAAAGTTCTAAGACTAAAAATGAAACAATACATGCTCTTAGCACTATTGGATATGGATATAATCACCGACCATTAAGGCAACCACACATAATTTCACCTGCCACTAAGGCAATCACATGATGTATATGTCATGTCATGATGATGAAAATAAAATGTACTTACTGTTAAATATTAACAAGTGTGAGTAGGATGGATAATAGTCCCACATTGGATGGAAATGTGGTGACTTGAGCATTTATAAGTGAGAGAACCCATACACCTATCACCTTAAGGTTTTGGGTGAGTATGTGGTGTGTCTCTCACAAAGATTGCTCTAGAAAGAAAAAAAAAGTTCCACTATGTTCAATGCTCCCTAGTTGAAAATCCAACAAGTGGTATCAGAGCAAGGTCATGGGTTCGAATCCCCCCGGCTGACACTGGGGGGAAGATTGTTGGATTATTTAATTCAGCGTCTCCCTGAGGGATTCGATAGGCTTAACATCCCACCCATGGGCGCCTACACAGGTGTGTTAGGTGGGCTAGGTAGGCCCCTTGGGGTTCACTTTAAGAAAGATAGTTGCACCCTGACTAACAGCAATTGCTTTTGGCCTAGTGGTAAGCGCTTGATCCAACAAGTGGTATCAGAGCCTGGTTCGAGTAAAGGGAACGACTTACTTGTATCGAAAGTATCCCCACGGGTCGTGGGTTGAGTGTCTCGTTGAAGAGTGTCAACGACGGTACAAGGGTGCAGTTGCACAGTTAAAGTTTCCGCTTAAGGGAGAGCATTGTGGATAGACTCACACTTGAGGGAGAGTGTTAAATATTAACAAGTGTGAGTAGGGTGGATAATAGTCCCACATTGGATAGAAATGTGGTGACTTGAGCATTTATAAGTGAGAGAACCCATACACCTATCACCTTAAGGTTTTGGGTGAGTATGTGGTGTGTCTCTCACAAAGGTTGCTCTAGAAAAAAAAGTCCCACTATGTTCAATGCTCCCTAGTTGAAAGTCTAACACTTACGACACTTAGGTAAACTCTGTCACACAGGCAACCATACATCACAAATAAAACATATCACCATGCACATGACTAGAATAATGATTTTAATGTACAATCTTACCACTTAGACAAACAACATTTAAGCATATCAACATGTGGTCCAATTAGTATTTCCTCAAATACATTCCAAAAAACATATAATTTCAATGATATCTCTAGTATATTGCGCCAAGCAATAACATTCCACAAACAACACCAACATCTCAAAAATTTACTTGCATATTTTATATCAAATTCCATCAATTATTTCATGTAGTAGAGTCTTACACATATCTTTATATACATATACTCAAACACAAAATCTATCACATATTATATTTTTCATACTAATAAAATAGATCATATATCGAAAAAATATTTTATATATTATTATAAAAAAAATAGATTTTTTATCTATTGAGATTATTTTTTTAGGGGGCGAGACATGTCCTCGGATAGTAACCCCTACGGGTAATACCCAATTCGTTATCTCAAAGTTTTTGTTATGAAAATGGTGTGGCGAACGTAGCGTCCTTATATTGAAAGATGAGTATCGAGACCACCCTCACTACAGTGGGCATCTCAACACTCGGAGAGGAAGAAGCCTACACTTAATCCTCTCTCTTTAATTCAATGTGAAGAGAACTTCGTTCTCTTATTAAAGATGTTTTTGGTTTTGAATGGTAAGTGTTTTGCGACAGAGAATCCTACGGTAAACGTCAACACTCGGGATAGGAGAAGGCCTACGCCTAACCACTCCACGACCGTTCAAGCATTTGTTATGAAAAGAAATTTGAAAATGCACTCGGTGCGAGACCGAGGTTTTTAGGTGGCAAGGGTTGCGGGAGGAAGTTGTGAAAGAAGATAGTGGATAAAGTCACGTCTTCGTATTGAAAGACGAGTATCGAGACCACCCTCACTACAGTGGGCATCCCAACACTCGAAGAAGAAGAGGTCTACACCCAATCCTCTCTTTTTAGTTCAATACAAAGAGAAATTTATTTTAAAGATGGTTTGAAAATGGACTCGGTATGAAGCCGAGGTTCTTGAAAATGCACTCGGTGCGGAGCCGAGGTTTTAGGAGGAAAAGGGGTGGAAGCGTCTTCGTATTGAAAGACGAGTTTCGAAACCACCCTCACTACAGTGGGCGTCCCAACACTCGAAGAGGAAGAGGTCTACACCCAATCCTCTCTTTTTAATCCAATACAAAGAATTTGTTTTAAAAATATTTTCAAAGATACACTCGGTACGAGACCGAGGTTTTAGGAGAAATGGTATGGAAACGTCTTCGTATTGAAAGACGAGTGTCGAAACCACCCTCACTACAGTGGGCATCCCAACACTCGGAGAGGAAGAAAGTCTACACTTAATCCCCTCTTTTTAATTCAATACAAAGATAATTGGATTTTAAAGATGGTTTGTCAATGCTTTTGAATCGAGTTGGGACAAGTAATGAAGAGAGAAAAGAGGTGGTCTCAGATCCAACATTACTCATCAATAATTTGACTGGTAATGAATTACAGAGGTCTCGTCATCGACCAAAACAAATGGAAATGGGATAAAAAGCCCAGTAACAAGAGAGGAATGAAATTCAACTCTAAAACAAAACACTATTGAAATTCTAAATAGAAAATATTAAGAAATTTATATAAAACTCTAAATATGTAAATTAAAATTCTAAAAGAATGAAATAAGAAAAAAAATATTTATAAAGAAATCTAAAAAAAAGGTTAGATTAGGAACATACATATATAAATTTAAAAACTAATTTTTTTTATAAAATAAATAAAAACAGGGGCGGTGATAATCAACAAAGGGTGTTAAAGACTGCGAAGGCCCTAAAGCCCAACACATCGAAACCCAAGTAGAATAACTAAACTACCAGCTGGCCACGAAGCCCATTAACGGAGGTACGATCCAAACGACTCTGGCCAAGCCAATGCACCGTCTTTCACAGTGCTCAGTCAATGCAACAAAGATATAGGGATTATAGCGCTCGAGAAAGACAAAAACAACCTTCAATAAAATGAAACATTCGCTTCTTCTTCTCAATACCTCCCTCGGGTTATGCTCAAGATCTGCACGCCATATCCATTTTCGATTTTCAGTACCCTTTGCGATTCAGTTGCGTTCTGGGTAAGTTTGGATTTGTCTCATGATTTGGTTTCAGTCACTTTCTCTTCTTCCCTTTTCTTCACTTGGTTTGATGATAAAAAAAATGGGTTAAAGGTTGTAAATAGAGGGTAATGCTTTTGCGTGTAGTGCTTCTGGGTTTCGATGGGGTTCGTGTAGGTTTCGGTTATGGAGGGTGGTTTTGCGAGGGTTGTTGTGGATATTGTTAAAATGGTTGGTGAGTGCTGATGGTTGGAGAGTGGAGTTCACAGAGTGGGCTTCTGTTTGAGGGTTTCGGGCATGGATTTAGTCGGAGAAAAATTTGCGGAATCCTTCGCCGAGTGTTTGGAACATCAGACTCAAATCAAAACCACCGCTTGAAACTACTGCAACTAGCGATGTTTATGGTTGTGAGTTTGGAAGATGAATGTTGAAACTGAGAAAGGAGTCCAGGGATGTGTATTGTTGGCGGTGAAAAAGATGGAAGGAAACGGTGATGAAGGTGATGTTGGCAAAGGTTATTGGAATGGGGAAGGTGTTTAATGAAGGTGAATGGATGGATTTTTCGATTGTTGTAGTGTTGTTATGGATGAGTGATGGAGTAAGAAGGTGCAACCCTGCGAAGAAGAAGATAGAAGGCCAATGGGAGTTTTTTTCGGGCTTATTCAGATGAAATTCTGGGTGTTTTATGAAGTTCTGAAGTTGAGGATTGTTTCTGGATTTGGGGGGATTGCAAAGAAATGGGGTATTGCTTGAAGAATGATGAAGGGGTTTGTTTACGGCTTATGTTTGTGTTGGGATTTATTGCGTTGGCTAGGTTGCAGACTCCTTTTTTGAGAGAGCTGAAGAAATGCTGGGATTCATCATTTACAAGTGAAGGGATTGTTTTTTGGTTTTTTCTCAGACCTCCCCCCCTGATTGTTTTTGTGTCTTCTTTATATCAGACTTGTGTGAGGTTATGAATTGGTTTGAAGCCAGCTTTCACCTAATGTTGGTTGTCTGGCGTGAGGTTTTTTCTTTCATTTCTGTTTTGCAGGTTCGTACGGTTTTGTAGAATGGTGCAGGATTTGGTCTGGTGTGAACTTGTAGCAGTAGCAGGCTTGGTTGTAGTTGGCGGTACCGTTTTGTTTATTTTCTGCAGGGTGTGAGCTGTGTTATGCAGGTATTGTATGGTGTGGCTCATGTTTGGAGTCTTATGGAAATGATGCAGGCAGTGGGCTATGGCAGGTTTTTGTTGTGTTGTGTACTGTTTTGTGGTACGATTTGGACAAGGTTCTCATGGTTTGCTGTTGTGCAGAGTGGTTTGGCAGCTAGTTGCAGTAGGTTGTTGTCTGGTTTTGTGATTGTCATACTATCATGTTTATTCTATTAGGGGTTTTACCACTAACATGCCTCTTTTCTTTTGTCGCAGGAGAGTCCTCTGTGCGGGCCACTAGGAAATAACAATGTCGCCACATGTTACGGTTCTTATGATAAGTAACTTAGCCACGTGTTGATTTTATTTTAAACCTCCGTTAGAAGCAAACTTTGATTTCCTGTCACATTTGCTTACAGGTTCAAAGGTCAAGGAAGCAAAGACAATATTAAATTCCAGGTCGGCGTGCCGAGCATCGTTATGAAGCATGCGAATTCACTTAGCCAGAAGGTTAAAACAACATGATATTAACTTGAGGCTTGTATTCAATCATGTCAACATCACATGGGATCATCCTTAACGGAAGCTGGAACAATGGACTTGGCACAAGACTTCAAGCGAACGACAATCTCATAAACTCAATAATGGCGCCCTCATCAGTCTCGGCCCACGGTATCTCTTCTGGGTTGTGTGGTGTACAGAAGGCAAAGGCAATTGGTATGAATTGTTGTTGAGCTTTTTCTGCTGTCGCAGAACAAGCTGTGCTGGTATATTTTATGCAGGCGCGGACCGTACACGTTGGAAATGGATAAAACAAAACAAACTGCGGTGTTACGTTGTATTCATATGGCAAGGCATTCAAACAGTGGTCAAGAGTGTCTTGTGTGGAGTAACATTTGCTCAATCCATTGTTATTAACTTTTTATTTTCCTGTTACTGCGTAGCAAATTATGACGGTTGTAACTTTGTTCTGATGCAGGTATTTGTCTGCTTGAGAGGGCTCATCCAATGGTGATTTCTCTAGAGTCATCTCACGGCCAAGTCTATCATCTGAAGAGACATTTCTTGCACCAATACTGCTCCTTCTTTTCTATTTTTCGAATTTTTTCTATTGTATTGGTACCGGTTCAAATCACCAATGGTGTTGTTGCAGGTCTAAAGATGCAGAGTTAGGAGGGTATGTTCTCATCTACATAGATCTTAGAAGTGCAACTCTTCTTAAGTCAGCTGAGTGGCATATATCGCTTGGAGATGATGGAAAGCGGCCATCGGAGTTTGAGCTACCGATATGCTGTCGACACGGAACAAAGCTGAGATAACGTCGATGTTCATCAATAACAAAATCCTTCAATCGAATTGTTAACCAACACATAACCCTTGTGAGTGTAGAAATTCATGATCTGCAAACGGTTGTTGTTTCTGAGTTTAGTGGATGGAGTTGTAATGTTGATTTGTTGTCATGATGCTGCAGGTTATTATGAGATGTGGTATTGTGCTTTATCTTGTTGGTTGTCGAATAAAATCAAGCTCATGCCGCAAACGAGCAAGTTGGGAGTCCTATTGTTGTTGTACTACTTCATGGTTTTTTTTTGCGCGTGGCTTTAATTGTTACAGCTCATTTCAAATAGAAATTGTGAAGCATACTGTGCACCATGTATTGACTATGGTTCCTAGACTCCCACCTTTATGATTTATTATGAATGAACTTTGGCAAAACCTGTCCTATAAATTATACTATTTTCTACAATTTTGAAGTGAGTGGAATAGGCTCTTCCAATTGTTAATGACACGGGCCTGAGAATGGACCTCTTGGATTTAATTCATGAACTCTTCTTTGTAGAATTATTAATAGATATGGGCTTGACATGACCAATTCCTGAAATCTTGAAAGAAAAGCGATTTTGACTCTGTATATGATAAAAGTAAATTCCCTCATCTATTATGCACACTTATTGAACAAATCCTGATAATAAATCCACTGCAAGCCATTCTTGAATCTTGAACGAAATAGACTATTGAACCAAAACAACCCTTGCATGAACGTTGAACTAAAACCTCAAATATGTGAATCCAATAAATCAAATCCTGAATCGATCTTGAACGAAAATGTGTCTAAGCAAGCTTAAACCAACACAAAAGATCCTCCAACACACGCTACATTCATTCTTAACCCATCGCTCTTCAAATGAAATTAAATTCAATTTGATCCATCCTCATGATCGAAACATCACAATTTTTTATATTTTTTTTATATTTTGAATAAAATAAGTGACTAAATATACAGAATGGGGACTGTACAAAGGTGGGACAAATTTGGGGTATGACACCTGTTAAATTAGTTCTTTTCATGAGTAGAAAACATTACCCTATAATGAATCCTATCTGTACACACCTGGAATACTACGTAGCTATATGAATTGCATCTAGGCCTATTGCTTTATTATTAATTTTAATTCCGCACTTTACTTTTATTTTGCACAACCAACCCCTTAATTAACTTGCCTTAGATAAACACCGTAACAATAGTACTCGATTGATTGACGTTTGGTCTCTGTGGGATCGATAATCTTTTGTATTACTTTGACGCTATTCGTGCACTTGCGAATCGCCCATCAAGTTTTTGGCGCCATTGCCGGGGACCAATTACGTCAAAATTTCGTACCCTGTTGTTACACCGTATAGACTAAGGCACTCTTATCTTAATTACTATGTATAACCCAAATTCTCTCTACAATTACCACTCCCAATATTTTGAGGAATCGCAAGATTTCCACAAATCCAACCTCGAACTATTAATGGAGGAATTCAATGCGACGCTTACTCACTCTAAGATAGAATCTATGATGGAGTGCTTTGTGGAGACACAAACTCTTCAAAATGAAGATTTTAGAAAACAACATCTCCAAATTAATGAAAACCTTAGGAAGATGAATATTATGGTCGATTCCCTCGCGACTCACAATGAGGCATTAGAGATTTAAACCTGCCTGCTTGCATAAACATCTATAGGACCCTTACCTAAGAGACATATGGATGTTGTAATGACCAGTAGTGAATAATAAATAGAAAATCCTAGGGAGAGTGATAATGAATTTGAGGAGAGTTCTGGTGAGAAAAGCATAGATATTAAGAAAAATCCGTCGATGCCACCCGAAAGGGAGGTTGTCGAAAAGGTAGATAAGGAAGCACCTATTGTTGCTCCCCCTCCCTATACCCCACCTATTTCCTTCCCACAAAGGGTTGCGGAAGCTAAGGTAGACTCTCAATCCAAAACATATGTGAAGGTATTGGAAAATACCCACACCAACGCACCTTTCCCTGAGGCCCTGCATAAAAAAAGAAAATTCGAGGACCATGCAACTAGGGTTATCATTACTGTTAAAAGGGTAAGATTTACTTTTGAGGTGATGGATGAAATAACTAAGCCCAAACTTGAAAAACTGATACTTAGGATAGATCCAGAACCACCACCATAAGTTCAAAACAATGAACCACCCCACAGAAGAAAGAAAAGAAAAGGTGAAGGATATGAGAGATGGCTTGATAAGTGGCCATGGAAACCGAAGACTATCAAAAGTTTGATTGAGGAACCATTCTCGAAAGAACCACCCTGAGTGCTTGCACTCCTTAGCCGTCGAGCTATCGACATTAAACAAAGCGTTGTGTGGGAGGCAACCCACGAGACTTTTATTTTTTATGGTTGTTTGTTTGAATTTGCAGAAAATAAAGAAATGTATTTCTTGCCACGTTTTAGCTATACCTAGGCGAAAACTCTCTAGATGACGATCTGGGAAGACGAGATGGTGCCCACGGACATTCCTACGAGTGTCGCTGCTGGTGGTGACACTGATGATGAGTATGATAAGAGAGAGCATGTCTCTCCCATTAGCAACTCACCGCTTCCTCACTCTTTGCATGGTCAAGTTCCACCTGCATGCACCACACCATATTTCTCTAACACTCTTTGCAGGTACTTCCTCTGGAAGCGGGCAATATAATGAGCTGGTTCGAGAATTGCACATACGAAGATATCTCAAAATGCCATATGTCGGGGTAGAAGTGGTCAGTGACGACAAGGATATCAAGGGGAGGATCAGAGAAGATTTGGCACGCAGTAGCATTCATACAGGTTATAAATTTCTTTTTCTCCACCTTTTATCAAAACATTGAGGACAATGTTTGGTTTAAGTGTGGGAGGAGACTTTATTTATTTATTTTCTCGCATTTTCTCGCACTTTCATTTTCTTTTCTTTTATCTCTTTCTAGTTTATTTCTAGTTTATTTCCCTAACTTTTTAGTTTGCTTTTTAGAATACACTTACGCTTAACGAGTCATTTGCAGTATACCTTTATTCCCTCATTTCTTAGCCTCGCCAAAAAAAAATTATTGACAAAAAGTGTACTATCCTGAAAAAATTTAGGCTTTGGGGCAAGTTCGAGTTAGGATGCGAATGATTTGGAAAAATATTTTTTTGAAACATCGGTATCATTGTAACACCTTAGGCTTCGCGAATGTAGAAATCGATCCCGATACCCTATGTACCATGGCCTTAATAATAATGTTCATAGTAAGTCCTTAGTAGTTTATCCTAGCAGTCAGCTACGGCCAAAGCATGACCTAAGTAAAGGGCCGGTGAATATAAGCGAATGATCTGTTTATTCAATAAAATTGCAACTCGGGTATAGGTAACTCTCACAAGGTCATTTTACCCAAAAAGTTGTAAAAATTTTGAAAAAGAAAAAAAATGATAAAATAAAACAAAACAAAATATCTTCCCATTGTTAGTTGGTTCAAAGGTACCTAGTGATGAACTCGGTAGGACGGATTACGATCTGATCCCCCACAGCTACGATTGGGTCAATAAAAGGGGTTACACCAACTTATGTACCAGAGCCTCATGCTTGAGATCAGAATCACTAACTGGTCACTTTACTATGAGTATGTATGGATAATGGGCTTAGTGTGACTTCACCTGAACGAAAAGGACCCAAAAAGGAGATTTAAAAGTAGGCCTAGGTACAGTAGGGTAGTATGGATTAGTTTATATAAGAACGAAGCCTATGTTTTTATTTACGGAGAAGTGTAATTTCGATGCCCGTGGTTCACAAAGTTAATACATATCAGTTCATCCCAGCCTGAAATTAGAAGCCCTTTTGCCCAGATCATTTAGGGATATCACCCTTTTTTGTCATGATGTTTTGCTTGAGGACAAGCAAAGGCTTAAATGTGGGAGTATTTGATAGGCCTAAAAATGTACTATATATTTGACTCGATTTGCACGTGTTCTTTAGGATTTTATTTCTGTTTTCCTATATTATGCCTTTGTTTTGTTCCTTTTTCAAGATTTTGTATTTTCAGAGCTACTCGAGAAGAAATGAAGAAAAACGAGCAAAAATACCAGTTTTTTAGGAATTGTACACATGGCTCCCACCATGGCGGACGCCGTGAGGGATGCCATGAGTGGGATAACAGACCAACTTCTGATAACTTCCACCTCTTCTACTTCTTTCTACTTTAGTACACATGGCAGGCGCCAAGAGGGTATGGCGGGCGCCACCCTTGCATTTTGTTTTCCCTCCCAAAAGAAGTTGGGGGGGTATTCTAGTCTTTCCCTATACTTTCCTAGCACTATAAATAGAAGAGTTCTGTCTCATTTCTAATCATCCAAGCTTAGAGAACAGAACTCAAGCCATAAATTTCACTTATCTGTAAAGTAATAAACTTCTGACATCGAGGGGTTATTACACCGTGTAATCGAGTCTGTAATCGAGTTTGAAGCACTTGGGTAGAAGTAGGGCTGGAAATGAGTCGAGTCGAGTCGAACTCACCTCAGCTCGGCTCGACTCGTTAAAAATTGTTCGAATTCGAGTTCGAGTTCGAGTTTGACACGAACTTTTTTTTAAGCTCAAACTCGACTCGTGATAAGTTCACGAACAGTTCGGTTCGACTCGTTAGGTTCATTTCATTAGGTTCAGCTCACATGGTTCACGAACTTAAAAACTATTTTTTTTAAATATATATATTTTTTTAGTATATTTGACATTTTAAATAAATATATATATTTTAAATAAAATATTAAAATAAAATAAAAGTTATCATATTGAAATTTAACTTTATCTTTGAAATCTACTAATTCAAAACCTACACAACTTTCAAGAGATACATTTGAGAGTCTAATTCAAAAACTACTAAATTGAAGTTTAAATTTGTCTAAGATTTGAAGTAAATATTTAAACCTAATCTTAAAGACATTATAATTCTTTTCATATGTAATCGAGTTGACTCATGAACCTAACGAGTCGAACTATGTATAGTTCAAGTTCAGCTCATTTAGTTAACGAACTTAATTTTTCGCTCATACTCAACTCATTTGGTTCATGAACCTAGTTCAACGATTTAATTGTCGAGTCGAATTCCGAACTATCTTCGAGTTGGTTTGGTTCATTGCCAGCCCTAGGTAGAAGTTAAACCTGCCGCCATTTTATTTCTGCATTTACTTCCAGTTGTACAAGATTTTAAAGCCTCTTGTTTGAGCAGGTTTCTATTTATTTCCTTTATTTACCTACCTTTTATTGTCGCGCCTTTATTTACCTGCCCTTTATTTAGCGCACCTTTTTATCGCACTTTATTTATTTATCTGCACTTTACTTTCTTGCATTTATTTACCATGTCCGGCTAAACTTTAAGGGTTAGGATGCGAGGATTATAGTTATAATTAGTATTCCAAACAATTGTCGATAGAATTACTTAAGGGTTATTTTAACTTTTAACACTTATTTTCTGCACTTAAAATCTGTTGGGTAAGATCGAAAGTCGTCCAACCTTTAGATAAATTTGGTTAGTTTTGACTGTTCCAAGGAAGCGAAAGCGCTTGGCTCAGTCAATTAGGAATCTTTAATGTTTAAGAAAACCGATTTTAAAACTGTTTTCAGACGCGTTTATGGATTTGAAGTCCGGTTCGTAAGAACCTCTTTTTATTAGAAATTCCAAGTTAAAATACTTTTCAACTAAGTCTAGAAACTATATTTCTTAAAAATAGGTTTATTAGTCCTAACGCAATGCACACCTTCTTATAAGTGACAATAAGAGGGGTCGATTAGGGATAAACTCGGTTCTGAATACGCGAAAGCGACAGTTCCTGTTAAATTAGTTCTTTCCATGAGTAGAAAACATTACCCTATAATGAATCCTATCTGTACACATCTGGAATACTACGTAGCTATATGAATTGCATCTAGGCCTATTGCTTTATTATTAATTTTAATTCCGCACTTTACTTTTATTTCGCACAACCAACCCCTTAATTGACTTTCCTTAGATAAACACCGTAACAATAGTACTCGATTGATTGACGTTTGATCTCTGTGGGATCGATAATCTTTTGTATTACTTTCATGCTATTCTTGCACTTGTGAATCCCCCATCAGCTGGAATTGACCTAAATTGGAGATGACGACGGTTAAAGACCGTCGTTACTAGCCTTTTGATTTTTGTTTTCATTGTTGATTGTGACGGTTTAAAGTTGTCGCGAATTATATTTCACGACAGGTTGGAACTGACGTAAACACTACAAGAAAATTGTCAAATTGCGACAGTTCATTTTGGCAGGTTACGACGGCTTGAACCGCCGCAACTTGCGTGACGGTTTCCAGTGGAATTCATTTTTATTTTCATTATTATTATTGATTGTGACGGTAAATTATGGCAGTTTGAACCGTGTGAAAATTTATTATAAAAAATTTTACCCTCAATTTTTTAGCATTATTATAAAAAGATAATAAAAAAACTATTAAAAAAAAACTATGTAATCTTGTGTGCATTTGTATTCTGTCTCTGCTTGAGATATTTTCTCTAGAGAATGTTTAATAAATCTCTATTCTTATTCAGTAAATATATTCTTGGTACAAGTTTCTATCAGTGTCATCAAACATTACACATGAAATCAAATAGGATGTTTTCACATATACAATCAGTGACAGTGATCACTAGTTCACATATATATTTGTTGAAGGAAAAGCTGCAGACAGTTGCTAGAAAAAACAATTTTCAAATTTCAGGTGTAATATGGTTTCTATAAACTTCAAAATCATACAAATCTAAGTTGCAATATTTATCCTATAATCTAAGGTATACTCAAACATATGTAGTTATCATGATAACCAATCTGATGTATGCCACTTTCATGAGCAAAAGCATTAGTTTTCGCAAGAGCCTTGTGTGGTTGTAACTGCAAACCAGAGTACTTTTCAACCTAGAGGAAACGATAAATACGAAACAAACAATCAACAAGTGTCTTTAAAGGGGGGAAAAGAAACAACAAAATTTTAACTGTAGATACAAAACCATTTTGCTTGTCATATAAATGTGCCTTCTATTGATTCCAGTGTGGAGATTGTTAAAGATATAAATGTGCTCTTTCGTGTTTCGTTTCCTGATATAAACATAACAATTACAAATAAGTTGTCGATCTCAGACACAGACGCGGATACAGACACACATCTTTTTCAGAGATGCAAGAGATCTCTTAAAATATAGTACTAGTTTACATCCTTGTAAACCAAAATCCAATGCTTGTTCTATAATCAAAAACAAAAACTGGTTTGGATTGGAATTACCTTGTTCTCTTTTGTGTCAAACTTGATTGGTTTTTTCTCCTTCACCAAATCTGGCATATGACCTGATTCTGACATGTTCTGTCACATCTTTGCTTGTTTCTTTTCCCTTATACCCTTCATAACCTCTGAAACCAACAATTAACAATTTCAAAGAGTCAATCTCAAATTAAAAATGATTCATAGCATACAAATTAAAGGTATATTTAGTTTAGTTGCAACTAACCTTGAGTTGTGATGAGTCTATAAATATGTCCAAGAAGCAGAGTATCGTTCGATTTAAGCTTAATCCGAGTTAATCGAACCGGGTCCATGTTGATTTTGGCACCGTTATTGTTTTTGGGACTATTTTGAATGTCCTTGTTTGGATACATTGTGGTAGAAATAAGAAGCTCTACACAATGACCAGGATTCATTTTCATAACTTGGCTCGTACTCATAGATGACTAAAACCTCTTTATTTTTCCACTTGGGTGTTGTATCACTAGTGTTGCAGCATCAATTGCTTGATAATTTCCCATCTTTTCCTTATTCCTATAATGAAAGAAACTGCAACACCATATTTTGACTTGAAACATTCAATTTAGGAGTCTGTAAACAAATCTAAAAAGCATCTCTGATTCTGAATCATGTCACCAATCTGTGCAGACACCTTTCCTTTGATGATCCTAAAACTAGAAGATGTACCACCATTCTGTAGAGTTGAAGATACCACCTAAAAACACAGCCAACTAATCGAAACAAATCACAAACCAACCGCTAACTAACAGTGACCAGAGATAGCGCCCTTCATCACGTGACAGACTGGTCCAGAATAACCATTAAGTTAACATATTTTAGACAAAAAATATAATATGCAACAAGCTCATCATACCTAGCTTTTATTTTGATGTCTCAACAACTGCTCCAATTTCTTTCTACAACATAACATTCACATGAAAACTTAGTCCTTCAAATTCTATTAAGGAGTATAATGGCACTTCTACATGTAAACAACATAACATTCACATGAAAATCCAGTCCTTCAAATTCAGTCCTTTTAAACTTTCAATTAAGGAGTATAATGGCATTTTTAAAAGTAAACAATTTGGTTAGTGAACATATTGCAACTCCCTGCATTATAGGAAAGATATTTGTTAGCATCCAAAATTGAAGAAATCACACCACCTTGTTGTAAAATTGTATGGCTTTCCACTGAGCAATTTTGCAAACATGCAACAAATGCTCCATATATCAATTGTGAGAGTACAGTACAAAGGATAAAAAAGTATTCTCTATATAGAAAACTAAATTACATATACAATAGAAACGTTAGAATCAACTTCATTCAAACACAAGATGAACATAATGATGCTTTTTTAGCTGAGGCGGAGTACATAGTATTAATCCCTTCAATGAAAATTAGTTAATTGACACATCCAATTTCCTTTCTTAAAACATTTCTATTATTCAATTAAGTGTAAAAATAATTAAGTGTCATTGTGATATAGTGTGAGAGAGTTCTTGTGTTCAAACAAAAGCACTATCAGGACTCACTTTCATTCTAATTTCAAATATTATAATTGTGAAATCCTAAACTTAAACAAATATATTTTCTACATGAAATCTTCAGCAGATTCCCTTTAACTACATATGACAATGTTTAGCATCAAAACACAACAACGGAACATAATGCTACTAAATTAAGCTTACAAACTATTTCATTTCCCTCTCTAATAAGAAGTAAAATATCAGAAGAAAATACATCAAAGTTAATCAGATAGTTTGATTTATAAAAGGCTCCTATCAAAATTTCATTGAAGCACATGAATATAAAAGAGAGACAAACCTTGTTATACTATAGGGCTCTTTTGAAATCACCAGACTCCATAGCAAGGTGCAAAACATACCATTGAATGCTTCAAACTAGACAAAATGCAAAACATACCCAACCTAGCATAATTAGGGGCAATTATTAAGGAATTAATATTTATACCTTTAGAGTGTATAAAGGCATCCCATATAATAGGGGCTCTACCACATTCCTTTCTAGCACCATATATATAGAAATAAGCAAGAAACACTTAAATATTTAATTATATAATTCTACTAACAAATCATCAAAATGAATTGATCCAAGCCATATAATATCATAAAATTTAACCAAGTGTTATGAAAAAGTTCAGTAATAGTGAACTAAGTTAAATATAACATTTATAGAGGTTTACATAAAAAAAAGACAACAATACTTAGGATCAAGGGCGAAAATTACCTCATAAATAACTTCCATAGATTATGTCATATTAATAGGTTTTGAAATGGTATACAAGGGCTGAAATTTCTTTCAAACTTGACATATTTTTGGAGCCCATCAGCTTTGCCTCTTGTAAAACCAAAATGATTTGAACTGGTATACAAAGACAGAACTGGAACTAAATAACCCGTTCTTGAATAACAAGGCAAACATGAATAACATACTTCAATCTTTTCATAAAAACTAAAACCGAAATAAGATCCCAATACTAACAAGAACAAACCAACACAAGGTAATAGTTATCATTTATTGTAATAATTGTTTTGGTTGCATTACAACAGTAATACACTTATTATCAGTGGCAGAGTATTAATAAATTCTAACCAGTGTTTAATCTAGCATTATCAGATATGCAAACCAACCATAAAATAAGGCCCAATTGGCTGTGAACTAGTAATGATAATAGAGTAAAAAACAATTATTGAATAATTATACATACCATTGCCTTCATGTGTTGATAAATAGGGATCCCATTCATCCTTGGTTTGTCTCTAGTCTTCAACAAACGAGTTCTCCGAGTTAACCTTTTTGTCTAGAATAACCAAATTTAATCATTATATTTACATATATATAATCATTAGAGTATATAATATGCATGAAATTAAATGTTAGAATAGAATAGAATAATTACTAGTTAAATTTTGTTAATACCTCTAAATTAAGAAGTGTGTCACTGAGTAGAAACTGTTTCTACTTAAAGTGTATGCATGTAACTGTAATAACTCTTATCTCATGATATCTTCACATTCTCGAATTGAAACCTCATTCACACCCTCTTGCACTAATAATAATAAAACAGAAATAACAACAATAGCAACAGAAACAGAAATTTAAATATCACAAAAATTAAAAGTTAGGGTTTAGAAACTACATACCTATGAATGAATAGTGCCTTCCAGGAATTTAGGGTGTTATATTTGCAATGAGGGGTTTAATTTTTCAGCAGTGAAGAGTATGATTTCTGGATTTTATGTGAAGGATTCGAGTTTGGTGAAGGGGTTTCTGGGTTCGTGAGAAGAGTTTAACAAAGGGGTTCATTTGTTGAATGAAAGGTTTGTTATGAAGAAGAAGGGTTTGTAGTTAGAGAAGGGTTTCTAGTGAGAGATTGAATTTGCAGTGAAAAGAAGAAGAATTTACAACGAAGTCGCGTGAAGAAGAGATTGAGAAGAAGAAAAAGGGTTTGCATTTTTATGAATATGATTTATAAGTTTAATTTTTTTTCTAATATTAATATTTATGAAGGGTATTCTTTTAGATTCCCGTAGAGTACACATTAAAATTTAATTTGTTAAAATTAAATAAAATGTCTTAGGTCAAGTGGGCAATACTTTCTTAAGTCAGTTAGTAACACAGCCGACTTAAAAATTTTAATACGAATTATATCTTTTTTTAAAAAAAAATTTTAAGTCAGTTCTAAATTTAATTGACATGACAATATTATAAATATTTACGAAATTGCCACCACATCACTTCTTAAGTCAGGTGACAGGTGAACTGACTTAACAATCTCTAGTATAAAGATATTTTTGTACTAGTGAGAAAAGGGTGCGAACGGGGCATGGAGAAGTGAGGACGGTGAACGGAAAATGAAGGACGGTGGAGGACCAGTGTGAGAGGAAGAAATTGGGTTTCCTGAGTGTGAAACAGATGAGTTTGAAATGTCACAACATATATATATATATATATATATATATATATATATATATATATATATATATATATATATATATATATATATATATATATATATATATATATATATATAGATAGATAGATAGATAGATAGATAGATAGATAGATAGATAAACATTATTATCAAAATTAATTTTAATAAAAGTTAACTATTTATATAATAAAACAGAAAATATTTTACTATTATTTTAGACAAAAATATTAAGCTACATTGTCATGAAAATTATAATAATTATAATAATTATTTATTAAATTAATTAATAAAATTGAAAAGGTTAGAAAATAAAAATGAAAGAAAAAAGTGGAAAATTAAAGGAATAAAAAAAATAGTGATTATGATTGGCTAAAGTATTGCGACAGTTCCCCTTAACTGTCGCGAGTGTGGAAAGAGGGCGGTTCTTTGGTAACTGTCGCATTATTTTATACAACATGCCTAAAAAATTTTCGATGGTTGGCTCAAACCGTCGTGAGAATTGTCGTAGTCCAGGAATAAGGAAGATTTTTTGATAACTGTCGCAAAAAATCTACGACAGTTGACCCTAACTGTCATGACAACCGTCGCAATCCAAGAATAAGGACGGTTTTGTGATAACTGTCGCAACACAAGTGTCGTAAACCTCCTTTTTCTTGTAGTGATTATAGACGTTTTGGATGCTAACACCTTCCCTTTGCATAACCAACCCCCTTACCCGTTCTCTGTTTATTCTTGTTTTAGAACCTCTTTAGGTTTTGTTCGCTCTTTTTCCTTTCCTTTTTGGATGAAATAAAAGTGTGGTGGAGACTCTTGCATTTTTTTGTTAAGTTAATCAATAGCTTACACTCAAAAATTTCCCCGCTACACAATCTTCAAAAGTTCTAATTGAAGCTAAGTTCACTATGAAATCATACTCAGCAAAATTTGCATTAAACTAACTCTGAAAGTTTGTTAAATCATCGCTAACCATATTTTTTACACGCCTTCATTCATGCCAATCTCAGGGCCAAAAATCATCTACCTACATACCATAGTTGTTTTCCATAATTATTTTTTATTTCAAAAATTGCATGTGCATCGCGTTAGAATTAATTTTCAAAAAAGGGAACAATTTTGCTTGCAAATCAATGCCCAACATCAAGGAAATTTCAGCAATTTTATGATCAAAGGCGAATCATTTCAAGATGCTTCTAACTAAGGGAAAAACACCTAAGAGGTTCTGCTAATTAGGGGGAAATCTTAATGATCATAAGGGCACATCATCTGAAGATCTTATTGACTAGGGGAAAATCATTCCAAGAATTGGTCAACCTAGGGTCGCACCTCCAAGAACTAGTTAATCAGGGGCATACCTTACAATATTCAAATACTAGGGGCAATTCTTATCAGGGTTATATCAAAGCATGGCAGGATCCAAGTTCCTTCTCAAAAAACCCCTACAGACCCTAATAATCAGGGGCAGACCTTTTGAGACTCAAATATTGAAGCATAGCAAGACGCAAGTTACTTTTCAAGAAACACCTCTGGATCCTAATTGTCAAGGGCAGACCTTTCAAGATTCAAATGTTAGGGCAGAATGTTTCCAAACTCGATCAAAAGAAACCAATTCAAAAATGGTTCATCAGGGGAAAAATCATTCCAAGAGCCGACTAATAAAGGACAAATCTCTAAAAGTCTCATCCCAGGACAGACCGCCTCAAGAATATAGTGCGCTATCATTCCAAGAGTTAGTTAACTAGGGGCATAGTGTTTCAATGTTCAAAATAATAGGGCCAACAATCTCAAGTACATAATATTACCAAGTCACTTCAAAATTCATATTCATGCAACTCCTTTAAAGATCTAACAAACTAGAAGCTCTCTTCATACTTTCACAATCCCTAGTGAAGCCCTCTCCTACATCAGTAATCTTCAAGTACAAAGCGAGTATCACGAAGTCATGCTGGAATAACACCCTACCATAGTGCAACAAGCAACCTTGTTATATAAGTGACCTTTCTAAGACTTAATCGTCCACGACCAACCTTAGGGGCACCAGTTAAAAGCACTCAAATCATCACATGAATCATCCTCATAAATTGGCCCAGTCGCTTCACTATAACATTTAACCATGCATTCGTCTAAAATATTTTTTTATTATGAGTCCAAACATCTAAAGGTTTAATACCAATTGGACCAAATACATGTGTTGAACAATCATTACATATCATGCATCTTCCATCAGCATTTCATTCATAGGCAACCCTACAAGCATGAACAACCTCATGCATTTCCATTTGCATTTTATTCATAGGCATCCCTACAAGTGAGTAGCCTCACACACACCCATCAACTTCTTTCATGTTTACCTTGATAATCCCTTGGTTTATGTAAATTTTATCCATTTTTCCTTGTTAATCCCTTAGTATAGGCAATCTACTTCTATGTTGCCTTGTTAATCCATTGGTTTAGGAAATTCCCTTCCTGTTTACCATGTTAATCCCTTGGTTTAGGTAAATTTTATCCATTCTGCCTTGTCAATCCCTTAGTATAGGCAGTTTATTTCCATGTTTCCTTATTAATCCCTTTGTATAGGAAACATCTCTCATGTTGACCTTGTTAATCCTTTAGTTTAGTTAAACTTTATCCATTATGGCTTGCGAATCCTTTGGTATAGACATTTTATTTCCATGTTTCCTTGTTTAGGCAAACTTCTACCCTATGTTGTCTTGTCAATCCCCTGGTTTAGGCACCTTTTACAATTTCCTACTCTTGGTTAGAACACCACTTTTGCAATTTCATTATCTGGTCCGTTCGGAACACTTCGATCATCTTTGGCCTCGTCCAGAACATTTTATTCACTCTAGGACACTTGGCAATTCTGCTCTCTTTGGCATTCTCACTACATCCAATTAGGGGTCTCAATCTATTTGAAGCCTTATTCCTTAATTTTCAACTTTTTTTGCTTGACTTCAAAATATCAATTATTTGTGAATAATGCATTGAAACATTGGGCATTATAAAAAGATTTTTAAAACATATTTTTAAGGGATCGTAGTCTTCCAGCAATGTATCCCAAGCAAGACACGGGGTTCCTAATCAACAATCACAACTTTATCAATACACAAGTTCCTTCCTTTTTAAATCACATGACATATTCCCAAACATCAAGACTATCACGACCCGTCCCATGGTCACATCGGAGTCCCAAAGGTTTGAGAGTCAGAACGTTACAAAAACACGGGTTCCCACAATTTCACACATTCATCTTGCATATTATAAAAGAGGCGTCTGCCTAAGAAAATCATGCATAAATACGTACATTGATTCCAAACATGCATCCATACGAACATGCACACATAACATAATCAAAGGATTTGTGACCGCTCTTAGAAGCCCAATCCCCAACTATACCAGTACAGTAGGAATACTTATTGGCCTTCCCCAGTAAGTAATACTTCCACAAGCACCTTTTCGATAAAGGATATCCCCAGCAAGCTTACTCACCATGAGCCTTCAAAAGAATTTATCCAATAGCCAGTCATCCTGAGTGATCTCTATCAACCAATGAGCAGGTGCTCACCTCTCACATCCCTAACTTAGCAACCTATCCCTTATACGGGATAAGTTCCACCAACTACCAGGGTTCCATTAAGATATTTTATCAAAGGGTTCTACCAAGGGCCCATTAAGACAGTTTATTAAAGGGTTCCACCAGATTTCTACTAGGGTTTCATCAGATTTTTATCTTAGGGTTTCACTTGGGTTCTATCAGGGTTTCAATAGCAATGATCGGACGTCGTCAGAGTCCTACCTGGGTTCCATCAAGATTGATCAGGGTATCACTAGATTCCTACCTAGGTTCCATCAAGAGTGATTGGGGTATCACTAGAGTCCTACTTGGGTTTCATAAAGAGTGATCGGGGTATCACTAAAGTGCTACAGAGTTCTATCAAGAGTGAATGGGGTATCATTATAATCATACCTAAGTCCCATCAACAGTGATCGGGGTATCACTAGTGTTGCACCCCAAATTTTGACCCCTTAGATTCTCATTATCATTTTAGGAGCATACTCATGAATTTTCTAACCTTAACCCAGTGCAAGTCTGTCTTTGTCAAATTGCAGATGAATCAGGGTTTCGCGCAGTCAAAATTGAAACTTCAGGGTTTGTGATTAGTCAAGGTTTTGGGCTCATTCAAATAGGAAACAAGGTCAAGGGTATTATATAATGTCAATTGAGAAACCAATGTGAGGTTGTTACCCCAGAATTCAGAGCAGTGCATTTCAGAGCACCCGATTAGGGTTTTAGACCAGTAAAAGTCAATCGTAGTTTGACTTTGATGTTGGAAGATGTTTAAATGGTGGGATTGTGATTCATGAAGTTCATATAGCTTAATAAAGTTCATCCAAGAAGTTTCAAAGTCTCAGGAGGCCCAGAATGTCAACAGGCGACTCGGTAATCACCGATCGATCGTACAGTTGACCGAAAAGTCAACTCTCCAAATTTTAGGAATTGGACTTCAAGTTGTGAAACAAAGTTGTTCCTTATGTCATATTGGATTTTCATATCAATTTTCATGACCATTGGATCAAGAATGAAGGAGTAACTGAAAAATCGGGAAATTAGGGTTTTGAAATGGGCTAAACCATAACTCCTTAACCACACATCCAATCGAGTTGGTTCAAAGCTCATTTGGAAGCTCTTGACAAGTCCTACAAAAGTCCCTAATTGGTTCATGATCAGAAAATGCATAGATTTGGAGTTATGATCAAATTCATTTCAAGAGGGGAAAAAGACTTAGAGAAATTTCATTTTTAAGTTCATTATTTAGCAACTTTGGAAGGCTTTTTGGCCAAGTTCCTTTGAGAAATTGAAACTCATGAAAACATTAATGTTTTAGATCTATGTGAGGGATTTCTAAAAAGTACTAGCACATCTCAAAATGATTTGTGAGTTGAAAGTTATGGTCATGGCAAGTTAGTGGTTTTTCACTTTAGTCCCACATTGTCCAAGTTTCAAAATGCATTCTTTCATCAAAGTTGGCCAATCTCAGCTTATGAAACATGTTGTATCTGATATGTGGAATGTTTGTAGCATGAAAGAATCAAGGAATTATGCAGAACTTGAATTTTCAAAGCCAAAGAAAGTGGCTTGCAAGTTGCAACCAGCCTTAATGCTATACCTCTAGCCTGCAATTAGCCACCAAAATTCATCATTTTTCTTGACTAAAGAGGCTTGCCTTGCAGCCAAGGAAACCCTCAAAATGAAGAAACCTTCAAATCTGCCCAAGCCACTCATTTGCCTATAAATAGGACTCTCCCCCACCTCATTTTCATCATCAACAACATTCTAAAAACCAGAAGAAATCTCTGTCCCTTTGCTCTTGCCTCAAAACTTCAAAATCACAAAATCTCACTTTTCACTAAAAAGCTTAAAAATCTGTCTTGGTGCAAGGGTTGCCAAAATCATTTCTCTACATTCCAACACCCCAACAATCATCCATACAATCCCTAAATATGGTATAGAAGGTGTCTAAACCATTAAACCACCCAAAAACTTCACCAATCAAAAAGTCAACTCTTACACCAAGATACTTTGACCAAAAGCTACAAATTCCACCAAATCTTGTTCTAAGCACTTGCCTAGTGTTTTAATCATCCTAACACCTCTTATATATTGTTTCTCAACTGTCCAAAGTGTTGGAATTCATTGGTGGAGTTTATTTCTCCATTTGTCTTGAAGTTTTCTTTGTTACTTCACAAAGAAGAAACCTTTCAAAGGATTAGGAGCACTTGAAGTTTCTCTGGGTTTCTTAGTGTTTAAACTTGCTCAATACAGGCTACTAGAGGTATGTGAACATTCATTTCTTGCTTAGCATCATCATTTCATGATTTAGCATTTTTTGGTCATTATGTGGAAAGTATGTCATGAGTGTGTTTTATCAAATTCTGTCATGTTTAAAGCTACAGCTTCTTGTTGATTTGGAATATATTTGAAATCATGAATGTGTTAGAGGTATGAGTTTGTTTAGAGCTATTGGTACTTGGTTTGTGTTTTCATTCAAAATACCATATTCTTGCACTTTTATGCTATGAGCTTGCTAGTTTTGAATTTCAAGACAAAGGTGGTCTATAATTAAGTGCACAACCATTCATTAATGCATTTGTGATGTGTGTATGAGCCAGGCATGAGTTAATTTCACCTATTTTGTTCTCATTGAAAATGCCCTACTGCACAAAAAACTGTTTGCAAACAAGTGTCACACTGCAGCACACACCAGTTTGCACAAGAGTTTGTTTTTTGAGTTGGAACCTAATGTGGAATCATTTCCTAGCATTTATATGAGATGTGTGTATGCTGGGTTTTATGGAAAACCAATTGTAATCTGATCTGCACATTCTCATGCTATTCACACTTACACATTTGCACCTTTGCCACCACTTTCTTGCAGCAGTTGGTCTTTGATTATAAATGGTGTTCAAACTTGTTCTATGTTATGTATATGTGCTGTGAATATGGCTAGTTGGATCAGAATATGCACAAAACTAGAATTCCACTTCATCATGACTCACACCTTGACAAACTTGCATTTTATGATTCATTTTTCATAACAGCCCTCTGCCAGCTTATTTTAATGTTCAAACTCACTTGATGACACATATATGTGATGTATGTATGCCTGATTTGATCTACAAATGTCTTAAACTAAAACTGAAAATTTTCATACACTTTGACACACACAATTGCACATTGAGTGCCATCTTCATGACAGCTTTCTCTTGGGTTTCAAAATGTGTTCAGAATCATTCTATATCATAAATGTATTGTGTGTGTATGATTGGTTTAGTATAAGCATGTCTAGAACTGAACCCAAGTATGTTCATGCATCTCACAAGCATAAGCCTCCACTTGATCACCATTTTCTCATAGCAAGTTGTTTTCAAATTGAATGTGTGTTTGTATTCACTCATGAACCCCTATGTGACATATGCCTATGATTAGTTTAATGAAAAACCAACTGTAATATGAACAACACATTTTCATGCTTGGCACACACACACCATATGCACCTTGAACACAACATTTCACAAATAATCAGTGCAGACCCCTGATCTTTGCTCAATCTCACCCACCAGCTTGTATTCAATGTGTATGAATGATTGTTGTGATCAATACTTGCTTTGGAGCTGAACTGCCTTAATTCATGCATATCATTTATGTTATTTTTTCAATTCACATGTGACTTTTCACCACAGTCTAGTTTCAGCCATAAGTTTGAGCAAGATTCATTCATTATCATTCATATGTGGTGTGTACATAATTGTTTTGGTTTGGAGCTAGCTGTAACATGAGCATCATTTGAAAATGCATTTCAAGCATAAAAATGAAGGTGCTATCGGGTTTTTCATTAGAGAAAGAATTTGGAAAAACTAAAAGAGCCATCTTATTCCTTGTCCAAAAACACCCAGTTTACACTAAAATTTTGTCAAAAAAGGTTGAGAATTGAGAGAGTTATGCCCAAAACGCAAATCATGATTTTGTGCCTTTGTTATGCCCAACCCATGTAAAAAACACCCCTCTTATATTTATGGGGTGGCTTCCATCAATGGATGTATAGCCACCCCAGTGGTAAGACCATTATGCCAAACACGCCTTGTACCCTGCACGCATGAGTTTGACCCCTGAGGAGGGCAACTCTTTTATTAATTTTTGTAATTTTTCACCAAACTTTGAAAATTCATATCTCTCTCGATTTTAATCATTTTTCACCCGTTCTTTTTTCATTGTGTTCATATTGATGTCTACTTTCATGTCATATTTTTTATTTTCATGTTTGACAAATTTTTCATCTCTTTTGACTGTGTGCAAGTTGTGTACTTTATGTGATCGTATTGACAGATGAAGATGAATTTTCCTTTGTTATACTTGTGTTTTTCCTGTAATATTTGTCTGCATTCTCATTATTAAGTGTTTTTTAACATGTTAAAGCTCCATTTTTGGTTGTTACCATGTCCATGTTACTTTATCTGTTAAACTTATTTAAACTTGATCTATCGTCACAGTTCTTGTTCTGTTTACCTGCTTTGATTGTCATCAATGCACTTTCATCTTTATCATTCCATATGTTTATTTAATGGTTGTCACCATGAATATACCCTTACCATATTGTTAATTTTCTTGTTGCTTTCTTTCCCCAAAGTGATGAAGCTTGTCAGCTCTCATCCTGTTACCTCCCTTGTCTACTTCCAAAGGAAAAGTCTGTCCATTTGACCCTCATGTCATGGAAACATCTCTTATCCCTCTTGACTTTGTTAAGTCACTTTAACCCTAGATTAGAAACCCTTAGACTTTGATTTAAGTCTAAAAGGCCCACCTGTACTAGGAGTGTTCTTCAACTAGAACCCTAGGAAAGAGTTTGTCAACTCTGTGTAAGAATCATCGTTATGATATCTTACTTTCCCCTTTCATATTACAACTTAGATTAGGGAGTTTTGTCAAACTCCACACAAACATTGTCATGTTTGTTCCCCCGTGAACCTTGATCATAATCAAGTGTTCTTTATCCCTTGTAAGGCGAACTACGATTGCTCTGATTCTATCCTAGTTAGGATACGTAGGCAGAAGATGCGACGTCTTTGCGAGCAAACTTAGTGTATATAACTTTAGGTTTCAACTCATATCTTTTCCCAATACCAAATCCATAGTACATACCACAAACTTAGCAAGCAATCAAACAAAAGGTTCCTGTAGAGTACTACAGATATTTAGGGTGCTAACACCTTCCCTAGGTATAACCAACCCCCGATCCCCGAATCTCTTAAGCGTTGTCGTTACATCACGAAAAAGGTTTTTTCTTTCTTTAGACCTGTCCTTTGGATAAAATAAAGTTCGGTTGTAAAAGAATTAAGATTCAAGTTAATTTAATAGCTTGATATCCAATTTTCACCGTAACAACTAGAGTCTTACCTGAGTCTCATCAAGAGTGATCAAGGTATCATTGGAGTCTTACCTGAATTCCGTCAAAGATAGTCGGAGGATCATCAAGAATCGAACACATGTTTCACCAAGAGTGACTGAAACCTATCAAAGATTCATGTTCCAACAAAGTGTTGTGTGGATTTCCTCGAGGAGTGGTCCAGAGATTGGAGTTCCACTAAGGGTATCATCTGGGTTCCATTAGATTGGTTACGTGAGTTTCACAGGGGTCCCACCAAAGGTTAATTTGGGTACCAATAGAGTACTTGCAGAGTCATCAAGTCCTTACATTCTCAGAGTATCTACTAACTTCGTGGACAAAATTATGGTCTCTCTCTATATTTAATCATGTTCCACCATGAGAGGACGAAGACTCACTGTCATCATCATCTCAGTTTAAAGTTGATTAAATATGGGCAGTTGTCGTACCCTAAATTTTGTCCATCTTCCATATGTTTTCTACTGCCACTTTATTTCGAATGAATGAGATATCACAATTTGTAGAAGAGCATGTGTAAGGAGTTACAAGGGCAAGGTCCTAAGTTCGAGTCCTACCTTTCACATCTTTAATGTTTTTCTCCTTTTTTTATTTTTTTAGACTTTTTGCATCTTTCTTTTTTGAATTATATTATTATTATTATTACGATTATTTTATTAGAATTATTATATTACTAACATATTTTTTCACTAACAATAGAGTTATATTAGAATTATTTTGTTATTACTATATTTATTCAAATTTTTACCATTAACATTATTATATCTTTATCTATTATAGTTATTGCTATTATTATTAAGAAATATTTTTTAAATTTCATTTATTATCATTTTATTATATAATTTTCTTTTTATTAAATATATATTTATTTTTAAATAATTAATTTTCACTTTTTATTCAAAAATATCCACACAAAAAAGGGTAACAAATACATTGTGATTATTATTACAAAAAAGTTAAAAATTCAAAAGGGCTCAATTTAATTATAATTTTCGTTTTTATATTATGTTGTGTTATTAATTATTTTTTTTTTATGTTTTATTTCATTTTTGACAATTTTGTTTTGATTAAAAATCATAAAAGTCAAATATTTTTATACATGACATAAAATCAAAAAAAAAATAGACTTTTATGTTAGGTAAGAATGCATTTACATTAATTATTTATTTTATTTTTGATTCACCTTTTAATGTTATAATTAAATGTTTTAACTTAATAATTTGATATAAATATAAGAAACATTTTCACACAATGAATTTTCCCCACCTTTAGAATTTTTTCTTCTTTATATATTTTTACCTTCACTTTATTATTTTGAAATTAGAATTTATACTTTTTTATTTTTTATATTTAATTTTTAAATTTTTTATTAATTTATTTTTAATTATTATTATTATTATGTTATTTATTTTTAATGTATTTTAGTTTTAAAATCAAGAAAAATCAAAATAAAAAAAGTCGAGATCTTTTTATTCAAGTCATTATTATTATTATTTTTCAATATTATTATTTTTCAATATTATTAATTTTTTAAATTATTTATTAATATTATTGTATTATTATTATAGAATTAAAAAAATCAATTTTTTTTTAGATTTTGATGTTACATTGTACATAGGCCATTAATCCATTTAGATTCGTTAGTTTAGTCCCTAAGAAACAAAATAATATACAAATAATATGAAAATCTTCCTAACCGACAAATCTCATTCAATTTATGACTTGATTCTAACCTATAAATAGACCTACAATCACAACAGAAAGAGGCATCGACAGTTTACAAAAATCACATATCCTAAAATTGTTATTCTTCACATCGAAAACCAACAACACTAAAACCCTAATCTAAGCCTCAACCTTCCCTGCAATCCAATTTCCAATAAGCAATCTCTGTGACCAAGAAAAAAGAGGAAGAGTTAGAAGGAATTTGATGCAAAAAGAGAAAGAAATAGAGGGGAAATGCACCTTTGCTCAAAACCAGGGAAATCCTCTTCCCTGTAAGTTGGTCATTCATTCATGTTTATTTCTTTGCAATAAAATTTGATTGTTTTTGTGCCTTGTTGCCTTAGTCTATTTATATGATGCTTATGGTAATAACCTATTTCAAAACACATAATTATGTTTTAAACAAATCCAAACTAAAATCATATATCAACCTTTTTTTAATATCATGAAGCACTTTGTAAAAATCAATTTTATTTTTCCTTTCAATTGTTTTAAAACAACTTTTTTAATATCATGTTGTAAAAATCAATTTTATTTTTCATTTTCATTTTTTAACGAATTTTTAATACCATGAAATAAAAATCAAATTAAAATTTTTTAACTAATATCATAAATAATCATTTTTAACTAATATCATGAAAAAATCAAATTAACTTTTTTTAACTAATATCATAAATTAACTTTTTTAACAAATATCATAAATTTTACCAAATGCTTTGAAACCAACATAATAAGATATAGATGTCTTTTCATCAGAGCATTATTGTGTTAGAACATCGACTCAAAGACAACATCCTTTATTCAAAGTTGATCAGCAACATACCTCGGGCAATATTGAATTTTATTTTTCAGGAAGCTAAGTGAACAAAGAAAAATGAGTGTTCGTTTAAATTTGGGTGGATATTGTATGGTGGATAACACGTTAAATTTTATCTTTTGGTCGGATGCATACTTATGAAGACGTACGATATTCCATGTGCTTATTTATTTTTAAAAAGATGGAGCTTTGAAAAACAATATGTATGGATGAAGTTTTCACTCACTGGAAAAGGCTTCGTTTTGATAATGATGGTGTGATGAAGGATGATAAATCAAACACATCTATCATGACCGAGTGGGAAGTGACCTAATGACTTCTCGGCAAGTGTACTGATAATGTCACAGTAATAAATAAGATCGAATCCACAAGGATTGCTTGTTAACAAGACAAAATTGTGCAATGCGCAAGAAATAGTAAATTGGTGGGTTCGAGTTTGCAATATAAAAGTTAAATAAGTGTTCAGACAATAATAAGAAAGCGGTCAGGTTGTGTATAGAATCATCTATTTCTCTATTGCTGATATTCGATGTTTTACATGAATAATCTTATCATTATAATCCTACAGCAAATTAACAAAATCGCTATAACTAATCCTGTGCGATATAGCTAATCATTACTTGGTGTTTCCTATCCCTAATGCACTAGCGTAGGTAGGATTAGGCGATGCAAAAAAGCGTTAATTCACTAGCCATTACTCGGAGTCTTCTATTCCTATTCAATCAACGTAAGCAAAACAATTTCCCTAGGTCCAGCATATAGACTAATGGTCAGTATTTCCTATTTGCCCAAAATTAGATTAAAAGAGTATCTCACATAAAAATCATTACGAACAAGAAGTAATTAAATAAAATTATAAATCAAAGTATTCATGCAAATTCAAATCAATATGTGTCCAAACAATAATGAAATAGGTTCATCAACATAAACCTAACCTAGAGGTGTTTAGCTACTCATAATTCAGATTAAAATACCAAAATTAATCAAGAAGAATTTCATATGAGAACCCTTGAAGGATTGGCCTTCAATGGCTCTAAATGCTCTCAAAAATCATTTATGATGCAGTAAAATTCGTACTTGTTGTGTCGAATTTTGTAACCCTTGAAAAACTGCACAAAATACCCTTAAAAAGCCTTTAGAATGGAGCAGAATGCGTTAGGAAAGCCCAGAAAAATGGGTCATCGTGCGTGTGATGACCTACATCATGTGCGCAATGTAGTTTTATCTTCTCTATCGCAAGCGTGAAGCTGCACATGATAATTTCAGTAGCTACACATTTTTGCTCCATTTTCACCTAATTTTTCACTAAGTCCAAGTTCTTCACATTTAGCTATTTTTCCTCATTCTTTGGTCTATCTTGTTCATTTTTTCTCCTCTTTAACTTGTTTTGCTTCGTTTTTTAGAATGAATTTATCCAATGACAAACTATCATCACAACCCTAAACTTGAATTGTTGCTTGTCCTCGAGTAACTCGCCTACAATTGCACATTTCAATAGAAAACAAGTCGCACATTAACAATTGAACATCACCATATAATTTTTTTTGTTTACATGACTATCGTTCTAGCTTCCAACTTCTATTCGGCAAATTCAAAAAACGCCCTCAAACTTTGATGAGTACTCAAACTGTCTCTCAACTCACATTGACTCACTCAATGGATAAGGTAATCTCCCAATCAACATGCATAATAGTTTATGCTTATCTTGATCATATTCTAATATAATTCATCACAGAAGTTAAAACATACACATTTGAGGTCTTTTCAGTTGTATATTGGCTTATGTTCAGATATGATATTTCTGGGAAAGTAGGTTTAAACCTTTGGAGTTAGGTGTCTAGTTCTCCTTTTATTATCATACTCTTTTGTTCCTTCTATATGGTACTAGAGATTTAATTTAGTGGTCCTTACGCACTTTACATTATTTTAAAAAAATTGAAGAGGTTTCTTTTTCCACTTCTTATTTTTCACAGTTTTAAATTTTTTTACATATTTTCTCTAGTACCTAAACCCCAAACTTAGAACTTTTCTCACTTTCATGAGCAATCCCAAACTTAATATTTTCCATACAAATTAAGAACTATAATTCTACCTAACTCCAAAAAGAGGGTGGAAAGATAAGGTCTTTCAAGTCACACGGCTAAGAATTTTAGGCTACGTCACCGAAAGATAGGTCAAACTCAAAGTGATTAGCAAATGGATATACATACTACTATAGTGTGGTTACAAAGGCTCAAATTTATAAACACACAACTTCCTCAGTGTATGTTAATCAAACTAGATAAACTTAATCAGAAATAGATCAAACTAGATAAAATAATAATGCATGGATACACACAATAAGAAGTAATAGTGAACAATGGAATTTATTTGGCTCAAACCTAACTAGTTGAGGCATGTGAAGGTTTAGTAAAAGTCTTTTGATTCTTTTCTCATCATTTTCCTTCAAGTTTTAAGTTTCTTTCCTAATGATCAAATTCCTTTTGGGTCATTTGTTCAATGCTAAAGTGGTAAACTTGTAAATCTGAAGAAAAAAACACAGCTACAAACTTGTCCATTAAAGACAGCTTACTGAATAATAGAATGGGGGAAGAGTATTTATAGTAGCTATTACTCTTATCTAGCTATACATTTGAAAATAAAAATAAATTCTTCTAAAAAATAAAAACAAACTACACGTATTTTCAAATGTTATCATTACGGAAAAGATCATGCATATCATTCATTATGTTGTTGAAGTTGTTGGTCTACCTCGTCCATTCTTCGCGCATGTGGTCTCTCTTTCTTTCTTGCTCTTGATCTTGGTTGGTGAAGTAATTCTCCATCTCCTCAACTATTTCAAATCAGGATCTTAAGCTCTAAGCCCCCATATGGTCTTCCTGCTGATTATAGAAGTCTTGGAACACAAGAGCGGATCTCGGATTTTCAGCATACAAAGTGGGTGAAACTTCCATAATCCACCTTGTAACCCCCAGTGCGTGAGCTTCCATTATTCTTTGAAAATATGAAGCATGTTGACCTTGCATTTTCTCTGGTTGGTTTTGTATTTTTGGTTGGTAGAATCCTTCATCATTGCCTGTTTCATTGTCATTTTGATCATTTTGAGAAGCTTATGCTTGATTCATATGTTGCAGCCACCATATTGTCGAAGTGTTGAGAGGTGCCTTCGGACTGACCATCTCATCATCGGGGTACTCAAGTACACCTGCTCTCCTGGATAGTTCATTTATAACACAAAAATTCCCACAAGCCCTTTGTACAATGTTAGCCATATATTTTATATTTTTAGCAATTAAACGCCCCAAGTCAATAGGTCCCCCCTCAAAAGAGATAAAAGACATAAACACCGCTTCACAATAAATTGTGATTTGTTAGACATGACTTCTAATGATAGCACAAAATATGAGGCCCAAGCCCTCGGAATTTGGCGGAATTCGACGATTTTGAGTCGCAGTGCTAAGCCACGCACCGCGGCACACTCTCCCCCATACCTACAAAAATCTTCTATTATCTCTTGGCCTAATGCCTCGTTTATTACTTTATGCTCGTGTCTATATTTCCTAAGGGCACATGCAGAAGGAGGTTGCAAATAAAAAGGAGAATTTATAGCAGAGGGAGAATAATCAATATAGTTACCTCGCACATAAGAGGTGTAGGTGCCTACCTCGCCAAATGTCGTGTTTGCATAAACTTCTAGGCCTATTATTTTGTTTGCTTCACGAATTAAATTGTTGAAACTTACCCATCGCATTTGTTGCAACATCTCTACTACCTCACCAAAACCTTACAAATCTTCACAAGCAAAGGCTTTCTCCATCACAATGTGGTAATCCATAAATTTTAAGTATTTTTCAGCATGAGCCTCGAAAATAAATTTGAGATTGGGGAAGGTAGGAGCCTTTAGAGTAGGGGTAGCTCTTGAGATGAACCTCTTATCAATCTTCCTCTCTTTGAAGCCATTTTACCTAGACAACACAACACAAAAACAATATTGCATAGAGAAAAAGAAAAGAATTATATAGAGAGTGCTCAGATGAACTTGTGAAAAGCATAAGGAGAAGGAAAAGAATTATGGAGAAATTGATTTTAAACCATAAATATTTATAGTCCAAGTAGTTGTTGTCGATCACGTGCATTATATCTCCATCGTGCGCGTGATGGCAACGGTCTTCTCCAACGTATCTCTCTAACGTTTATATCGCGTGAGGCAAGCCCTCGTCACATGCGCGATGTTAATGGGTACTCAGATTCTTCCCCAATGTCTATATCACGCGTGTTATCCGCATATTGCACGCACGATGGAGTCCTATCACACACGTGGTAACCTGCGTGATTGTTCCAGGGGCTTATGTTTTTTCCTTCTTTTTTTCTTCTTCTTTTCTTCTCCCTTGATATTTCTTTCTTCTCTTTTTTTTTACATGTTTTCTCTTCTAGAAAAATAACACACAAATTAAACATGTTACAAATTAAAATTCAACGTAGAATAAATAAATTATTACCAATGGGTTGCCTCCCATCAAGCGCTTCTTTTTCGTCACTAGCTTAATGATCCATGCCTAAGGCACGTCAAGCGCAAGGGATACCCTCATGCCGGTTAATTCACTTGTTTTCATTCTTTTGTCAACCTTGCAACCTTTTTCTTCTACATGGTAGCATGTACCCAAGTCCTCCATATACGGTGTCCAGTCATACACATTGAAAACCACTTTCTCTTAGTTGAACTTCAAGACAAGCTCACTTATTTCCACATATACCTTTGCTTTTTTGGTTGCCAAGAATGGGTATCCGAGAATAACTGACCCTTCTGGATATCCTTTCATATCAAGTACCACAAGATCTTCAAAAAACATTAAACCATCGACATGTATTAACATGTCTTGTAAGACACCAAATGAATAAGTAACAAATGAATCAGCTAAAGTCAGAGTCATATTACTCGGTATGATTTCTCCCAAGTTAAATACTTTAACCTTATTCAGTGGCATGAAATTTATGCTAGACTCTAAATCATATAAAGCGTGTGGAATCTTTACTCCGCCAATATTACAAGAGATGGAAAACTTACCTAGATCATTTAGCTTTAGGGGCAATGTTTGAGGCATTGTCGTCTCATCCTTCTCAGTCATGCTTAATTGTTCCTTGACCTCTTTCTGTTTCGTACCCTTTAGTAATGCCTTCATAAATTTAGAAAACTTAGGTATTAGTTCTAAAACCTCAACCTCGTCTTCATGAATTGGTTTCTTCTTTATTATTGGATACGGTGGCTTGATGTAATCAGGTAATTCTAGATTGGGATCATTAAGGATATTTTTCTCCAAGGGGAGTTTTTATCTATTAATTTTTCAATGGTGACTCCTCTCTCTTCTTGGTCACCCAGAATTTCACTCCCCTATTTTTCAGTCCTCAATTCTACTTTTTCCATCAACACCTCTTCAAATATTTCATCTTCGCCTTTGTTGGTGATCACCTTAAAACCTGTTTCCATGGATTTTTCAAGACTCATACAGTAATCTAGTGTCATGTTTAAACCTTTCCCATGAGTCATACAGTAATCTAGTGTCATGTTGCCCAAAATCTACAGTTTCTACTCTTTCGCTCAGTAAGATGAGTGGTGGTGAAGAATCTCTCTAAGAACTTATCCACCAGCTCCTTCCATGTTTGAATTGTTCATTTGGAAGGCATAGTAACCAACCTTTATCCCTTCCAACTAATGAGAAACCAAACAACTGTAACTTGACTTCGTCTTCCGTGACATCATTTGCTTTGCATATCGAAGTGGTTTTATATAAGCATGCAAGATGCACCCACGGGTCTTTGATTGTATTCTCGTCAAACAAATTATCTCTTAAACCTAAGAGCACATAATTCTTAATATCAAAATTAGTAGGGTCCACTAGTACAAACCCTTTAGAAACTTGTCCATCGTTGTTTATTTTGTGGTAAACTGTAACGCCCGTTCATTTTAATTAAATTATTTATGAATTGTTGGTGTGCCTTTATGTGGGAGTGTGTCTGAGAGCGTTGGTGGGTGTCCTTAAAGTATAGGAAACCATTTAATAAATCATCGGGTTTGATAATAATATAATATAATCAATAATGATGATAATTTAATAACTAGTAGTAATATTATATTATTATTATTATTATTATTATTATTAATTATTATTATTATTAATTATTATTATTAGTGGATGTAATAATGGGAATTAGGGAGTTATTAGAGAAGTTGTGGGAGAAAGAGTAAAAGAACGATAAACGGCTCAGAAAACCAAAATTGAGGAAAAAGGTTGAGGAGAAGAAAAAAAGGAACGTGACTGTGGAGAAAGTAAGAAGAAGAATTTTCCATCGGTGAAATTGGAAGAAAGTTGCAGGAGAGTTACCGTAGAACGGAACCAGAACCAGAAAGCTTGGAATTGGCCTCTATTCAAGGTAAGGATGGGGTTCAATTCTATAACCGTGGGTATGATCAATTTCATGTAGGGAATTGATTCATAGGTATAATTTCCGTTAATCGATAAATGTTAGGGAAGAGGTTTTTCTAAGTAAGAATGAATGCGTTATATACGATGCTCTAAGGTTTCCCTAATGGTGGGGCAAATACGTAGAACGAATATGCTATACGGTTATTCGTACAACGCTCTAATGGTTTTCCCTAATGGGCGTCAAGATGGCCGAGTTGGTCTAAGGCGCCAGTTTCAGGTACTGGTCCAAAAAGGACAGTTACCTGGTTGTGATTGATTTGTAATTAATTATGTGAGAAGATGCCGTAATGTTGTTATTACGATAAAATGTTAAAGATTAATGTTCCTGTAGTAACGTTACCGTAGTAATGTTCCCGTAGTGATGTTCCCGTAGTAACGTTACCGTAGTAATGTTCCCGTAAGTTGAAGAAAGAAATATTAAAGATTAATGTTCCTGTAGTAATGTTCCCGTAGTGATGTCCCCGTAGTAACGTTACCGTAGTAATGTTCCCGTAGGTTGAGAAATATTAAAGAGAATATTAAGGGTTAATGTTCCCGTAGTAACATTCCCGTAGTAACGTTCCCGTAGTAATGTTCCCGTAATGATGTTGTTATTATGTCCCTATTTAAGTAAATTAGAAGTTGTAGTTATATTACCCGTATGAAAGTATATGAAAATGTGTTGAGTTCTTATTTATAGTAATGATGTTGTCAGTTGTTCTTTGACATGAAAATGTTGTTGAGTTCTCGATTGTAGAGACGAGGTTGTTTTTAATTGTTCT
This sequence comes from Lathyrus sativus, assembly GCA_963859935.3. Classification (NCBI taxonomy): domain Eukaryota; kingdom Viridiplantae; phylum Streptophyta; class Magnoliopsida; order Fabales; family Fabaceae; genus Lathyrus; species Lathyrus sativus. The sequence goes on along the minus strand of OZ012739.1, from coordinate 399,981,255 downwards.
CTGCGAAAATGTGTTAGAGTCTTATTCGTAGGAACGATACTGTTGGTAGTTCTCTTATATGAACGGATTGAAATGGTGAGTCCATAATATATGCAAAATGTGATGTTTCTGTTATGGATAATTGGTTGTAGGCGTGATGCCTTATTGCACGGTTGTTGCACAGTTGTTGTTGTTGTGTTATAGTCCATAATAGTTGCATCTCATAGCATATCATTTGGCCTGGATTGGCGAAGGTTGTGTCTGTATTGGCGTTATTTGGAGTGTTGGCTCCTAGATGGGTTCGGGGTGTTAGCCCTGTCCCGAGTTGTGGAGAGTTGTCTCCCGAATTATTGTGGAGAGTTGTCTCCCGAGTTTTGGAGTGTTGGCTCCTAGATGGGTTCGGGGTGTTGGCCCTGTCCCGAGTTTTGGAGTGTTGGCTCCTAAATGGTACCACATGCATATGCACAGTTGAGTCGCATTGATGAGTCGCATTGTTGAGTTGCGTTGTTGAGTTGTTTTGATGAGTTGCTGAGATATGATGATAATTGTTGTGGTTATGAATAATGAATTGTTGCAGTTTAATTATTACTAATATTTATGCGGACTACTGGAATTATAATACTGTGATAATATTCTGACATGACTTTTATCATGCCTTATGTTATATTGTTGATATCTCACCCCTTTATGTTGTATGTTACCTCCGTTGGTGGTAATTTGCAGGTAACTCGGAAGAAAGTGTAGCTTTATGTTTAAGGTCGTTGGTCGCTCTGATACGTAGCACTCTGGGGGGATGAACGATTAATGTTATTGTTTTAATTGAATTCCTTGTTGCTGAATTTTATTAAGTACTATGGCAAATAGATTGGTTGTTTCTGATAATGCCAAATGTTGCTTGGATGCATAGTTGTTTTAGCGAATTGATGCAAGATAATTACTTGCTGAATTTTAATGGAATTTAATTAGTACGAATCGTTGGAAGTGTATCATAACATGGCGTTTATGATTAAAATGTTAGTAAATGAGCTTTTGCAGGTGTATGTGTTTTGGTTAAGTGTAGAATGTGACACCTCTGCTGCGTATGAGAATTTGGGAGTGTGACGGTCGTCACAGCTCCATGACGCTCGTCATGACCGTGACGGTCGTGACATCCATGACGCTCGTCATGAGATTTTAATTGCTGCACTCTGAATTGTTTCTGTTGTTTATCTTATTTTTCCGCAATAGTTTAGAGTGGGGTGTTACAATTGGTATCAGAGCAGGTCGGTCTGTCCGGCCAAGTTGTTTAATGTTGTGTATTCCCTGGTATGCGACATGTGTGTGAAAACACTGTCGGTACATGTTTTGTTGTAGAACCTTTGTCTGCAGGAGTGAGGATGATTCAAGTGGGGGAGAAGCTTGTGCTTCTCCAGAATGCTGCAAGTGTGGAGTTGTAGCTCGGTGTGTGGTTGAACGCTCTTATAGTTTGGTAAAGATGGTTTGTACCCTATCATGATTTTCGGATGTCTATTGACAAATTGAGGAACTGATCACCCTTAACCTCTTGCTGATAGTGGGCGGAGTCATGTTAGATGGGATATGCGTGTCTTGCAAGCTTGGATGGCGTGAGCAGTGAATTGTCTTGAGTTAAGCTAAGTGCTTAAGAATGGTTTTTATGAGTCGGTGCAGGAGGGTGCTGAGGTGTTTAATTTTGATGAGAATTTTTGAATTATGATAAAAGTGGAGAAGTTGGCGGTTTACCAGTTAATTGTGATTGCCCGGAAACTTTCCTGGCGAGATAGTGATATACAACCAAGAAGTGACGTGGAGTTGTGATCGACTTAGTTGCGGAAACTAATTCGATATTGAGAGCTCCATATTATATGTCTGTTGGATGGTCGAAGAACTAAATTGATTGAGTAGCTTTGAGACTTGTGTCTGGTGTGTGTGCTAAGGCCACAGAGTGTGAAATTGTTGTCGTACGTCGAATTCCGAGATCGCAGCTTTTTACGGAATCAATGTTTTTACGAATGAAAGTTGGAATAGATTACGCCGTTGTGTCGGGTAATGTTAGACCGTGATCGAGTATGCTTGTTTTATCGAATTTGATGGATTTTTGTAAATTTTTGCATTTTTGGAGATTTGAGGATTTAAGATTCGGATTAAAATCGAAAGTCGTAGATTTCATGTTTGGTGGTTCTAAATCACTAATATATATTTGGTATGAATTAGTATATGGTTGTTTCGAAGAATATAATTGAATCGGTCGGATTTTTGGGCAAAAATGCTCAAACCCGTAGCAGTCTTTAGGCAGAAAAATTTTGTTTTGGAAAAACTTCGAAAATTCATAACTCTTGAATCGTATGTCCGTTTTGACCCCCGTTCGAAGCGTTGGAAAGCTAACGAGATGCTCTTTCTAGGAAAAATTGTTTTAAGGTCTGTACCTGGTTCAATTATAGCAGAAAATTGAAAATGTATCGTGTGTTGATTTTTGCCAAACCCGACAGGACCATTTGTTGTGTTTATGATGCCCTGTTGATATGCTAAGTGAAACTTCAACGAGTTTTGGTTATGCTTTAAGGGAACTTGAAGTACATAAGAGGAATCATCTGATAAGTGATTTAGAGTTGGTTGTTGTTGTGGTTGTGCCGGAGTTGGAAGCTTCAATTAGTTAGTGTGAGACTTGAAATGTCTGGTGACCTCAAGAGCTTAAGGTATTTATTTGATTTGGAAGAGTTGAATAGGAGGCATAGAAAATAATTGGGACTCTGGAAGAATTATGGTTTGGATTGAATTTCCATTCGGGAAATCAAAACGTGGTAGCTTATGCATTGACTTGGAAATCCTTGCATATGCCGATGATGGTGGTGAAAAGAGTTAGGACTGATTGAGTAATTTTGTGGTATGAGTTGGTTTGTGAAGAGACTTCTTGTGAAGTTAAGCTTAATATGTTGGACCTTACTAAGGGTATTCTTGACGAGATTCGATAAGGTCAGAATTCTGGTTTGAGTTGGTAGATTGGTTGAATCTGAGGAATTAAAGTCGAAAGGATGATTTTTAGATTAATGGAAATAGTATCACGAGATGTCGTGATAGAGTTGTGTCCCAGATATTATTAAGTGGAATAAGAGTATTGAGGTAGATGGAGTATCCATCCCAGTGCTATGAAGATGTAACCGGATTTGAGGAAATTATTTTGAGAGTCATAGTTGAAGAGATAAGTGGTTGAGTTTGTATGTGCTGATTAGACTTGTTGGAAGTCGAAGAATAAACGTCAGAGACCGTTGAGTCCGATGCAACCGTTGAATATTCCAGAGTGGAGATTGGATAGTATTCCCATGGATTTTGTATTGGGTTTTCTGGAGAATTTTAGGGATATGATTTTACTTGGGTGATTTTGGATAGAATGACTAATTTGGCTCTTTTCCTAACAAGTGAGATTAATCATTCTATGTTGAAGCTAGCTGAGATTGTGCAAGAGACGACTGGAAAAAAAAATCTAAAGGATCCAAGAAAGACGTGTTTTGAGAGTTACGATAGTAACTGGTGTTGGTCGAGCTTGAGGTCTCGGAAGCACACTGTGTTTTGTTGATCTGTACCAGAGTGGCGCAGCGGAAGCGGGGAAAAAATAGCAGGTTAGACTGTTTTACCGCTGTCACTCGTGAGAATTTACATGATGTAGCATGTGCCTAAGTTGAAGAAGTACATTGATTCGGATGGATGGTGTACGAGTGAAAGGTAATTTGACTGTTGAGGCGTTGCTAGTTCATGTGCATGAACGAGAAGCAACTTTGAGGTGAAGAGATTGCTTTGGTGAAAGTGGTCTGGTTGGGAGCTGTTTGACTGAGGTAATTTCGAGGACGAAATTCTTTTAAGTAGGGGAGAGTTGTAACGCTCGTTCATTTTAATTAAATTATTTATGAATTGTTGGTGTGTCTTTATGTGGGAGTGTGTCTGAGAGCGTTGGTGGGTGTCCTTAAAGTATAGGAAACCATTTAATAAATCATTGGGTTTGATAATAATATAATATAATCAATAATGATGATAATTTAATAACTAGTAGTAATATTATATTATTAATATTATTATTATTATTATTAATTATTATTATTATTATTAATTATTATTATTAGTGGATGTAATAATGGGAATTAGGGAGTTATTAGAGAAGTTGTGGGAGAAAGAGTAAAAAAACGATAAACGGCTCAGAAAACCAAAATTGAGGAAAAAGGTTGAGGAGAAGAAAAAAAGGAACGTGACTGTGGAGAAAGTAAGAAGAAGAATTTTCCATCGGTGAAATTGGAAGAAAGTTACAGTAGAGTTACCGTAGAACGGAACCAGAACCAGAAAGCTTGGAATTGGCCTCTATTCAAGGTAAGGGTGGGGTTCAATTCTATAACCGTGGGTATGATCAATTTCATGTAGGGAATTGATTCATAGGTATAATTTCCGTTAATCGATAAATGTTAGGGAAAAGGTTTTTCTAAGTAAGAATGAATGCGTTATATACGATGCTCTAAGGTTTCCCTAATGGTGGGGCAAATACGTAGAACGAATATGCTATACGGTTATTCGTACAACGCTCTAATGGTTTTCCCTAATGGGCGTCAAGATGGCCGAGTTGGTCTAAGGCGCCAGTTTCAGGTACTGGTCCAAAAAGGACAGTTACCTGGTTGTGATTGATTTGTAATTAATTATGTGAGAAGATGCCGTAATGTTTTTATTACGATAAAATGTTAAAGATTAATGTTCCTGTAGTAACGTTACCGTAGTAATGTTCCCGTAGTGATGTTCCCGTAGTAACGTTACCGTAGTAATGTTCCCGTAAGTTGAAGAAAGAAATATTAAAGATTAATGTTCCCGTAGTAATGTTCCCTTAGTGATGTCCCCGTAGTAACGTTACCGTAGTAATGTTCCCGTAGGTTGAGAAATATTAAAGAGAATATTAAGGGTTAATGTTCCCGTAGTAACATTCCCGTAGTAACGTTCCCGTAGTAACGTTACCGTAGTAATGTTCCCGTAATGATGTTGTTATTATGTCCCTATTTAAGTAAATTAGAAGTTGTAGTTATATTACCCGTATGAAAGTATATGAAAATGTGTTGAGTTCTTATTTGTAGTAATGATGTTGTCAGTTGTTCTCTGACATGAAAATGTTGTTGAGTTCTCGATTGTAGAGACGAGGTTGTTTTTAATTGTTCTCTGCGAAAATGTGTTAGAGTCTTATTCGTAGGAACGATACTGTTGGTAGTTCTCTTATATGAACGGATTGAAATGGTGAGTCCATAATATATGCAAAATGTGATGTTTCCGTTATGGATAATTGGTTGTAGGCGTGATGCCTTATTGCACGGTTGTTGCACAGTTGTTGTTGTTGTGTTATAGTCCATAATAGTTGCATCTCATAGCATATCATTTGGCCTGGATTGGCGACGGTTGTGCCTGTATTGGCGTTATTTGGAGTGTTGGCTCCTAGATGGGTTCGGGGTGTTGGCCCTGTCCCGAGTTGTGGAGAGTTGTCTCCCGAATTTTTGTGGAGAGTTGTCTCCCGAATTATTGTGGAGAGTTGTCTCCCGAGTTTTGGAGTGTTGGCTCCTAGATGGGTTCGAGGTGTTGGCCCTGTCCCGAGTTTTGGAGTGTTGGCTCCTAAATGGTACCACATGCATATGCACAGTTGAGTCGCATTGATGAGTCGCATTGTTGAGTTGCGTTGTTGAGTTGTTTTGATGAGTTGCTGAGATATGATGATAATTGTTGTGGTTATGAATAATGAATTGTTGCAGTTTAATTATTACTAATATTTATGCGGACTACTGGAATTATAATACTGTGATAATATTCTGACATGACTTTTATCATGCCTTATGTTATATTGTTGATATCTCACCCCTTTATGTTGTATGTTACCTCCGTTGGTGGTAATTTGCAGGTAACTCGGAAGAAAGTGTAGCTTTATGTTTAAGGTCGTTGGTCGCTCTGATACGTAGCACTCTGGGGGGATGAACGATTAATGTTATTGTTTTAATTGAATTCCTTGTTGCTGAATTTTATTAAGTACTATGGCAAATAGATTGGTTGTTTCTGATAATGCCAAATGTTGCTTGGATGCATAGTTGTTTTAGCGAATTGATGCAAGATAATTACTTGCTGAATTTTAATGGAATTTAATTAGTACGAATCATTGGAAGTGTATCATAACATGGCGTTTATGATTAAAATGTTAGTAAATGAGCTTTTGCAGGTGTATGTGTTTTGGTTAAGTGTAGAATGTGACACCTCTGCTGCGTCTGAGAATTTGGGAGTGTGACGGTCGTCACAGCTCCATGACGCTCGTCATGACCGTGACGGTCGTGACATCCATGACGCTCGTCATGAGATTTTAATTGCTGCACTATGAATTGTTTATGTTGTTTATCTTATTTTTCCGCAATAGTTTAGAGTGGGGTGTTACATAAACCCCTATAGTTTGGGGTAGTGCAGCTGCCACGATGTCTTCCTTTTCAGTGTCCAAAGAAAGCAGTGGTTGATCTTCTACTAAGATCCCTTCAGTAAGAGTTGCTTCTCTAACTGCTCTCTTGATAGCACATGCGGTTTGTTCAATTTCTAGATCAAAGGTATCAAAGTCGATCCTAAGTTGCATATACACAAATAGGAAATACCTCAGTAGCACTATCATAAACAAGAAAATAAAACAAAAATCAAAAACTAAAAACAAAATGTTTCACAAGTGTTGCCTTGTTGAAGTATCAACAGTCCCCGGTAACGGCGCCAAAAACTTGTTGACTTCTCAGCAAGTATACCGATAATCTTGTTGTAATAAATAAGATCGAATCCACAGGGACTGCTTTTTAACAAAATAAAATTGTGCAATGCGTAAGATATAGTAAATTGGGGGGTTGAATTTTCAATGCAAAAATTAAATAAGTGTTCAGACAATAATAACAAAGCGGTCAGGTTGTGTACAGAATCCCACATTTCTCTATTATTGATGTTCGATGCTTTACATAAATAATCTTATCACTATAATCCCACGGTGAATTAACAAAATCGGTATGACCATTCCTTTACAATATAGCTCACTAATCAATACTCAAATTTTCCTATCCCTAGTCCACTAGCGTAAGCAAGACTAGGGGATGCAATAGAGCATTAATTCACTAGCCCTTACTCAGGGTCTCTTATTCCTAATCAACCAGCGTAAGCACAACAATGGCCATAGGTCCCGCACATAGAGTAATGGTTAGTATTCTCTATGTGCCCAAAATCATATTAAAAGAGTATCTCATGTGAAAAGCATTACAAACAAGAAGCAATTGAATAAAATTATATATCAAAGTATTCATCAACATGTGTCCCAACAATATTGAAATAAGTGCATCAAACACAACCTAATCTAGAGGTGTTTAACTACTCATAATTCAGATTATAATACCAAAATTGATCAAGAAGAATTGCATATGAGATCCTTTGAAAGATCGGCCTCCAGTGGCTCCAAATGCTCTCAAAAATCACTTTTGGTGGTGTAAAACTTGTACTTGTTATGCCAAATTTTCTAACCCTTGAAAAAGTGCAGAAAACCCCTTTAAAAACCTTCAAAATGGATCAGAACACGTCAAAAAAGCCCAGAAAAAAGAGTCTTCGCACGCTACGATGATGCGCGTGATTATTCTAGTAGTTGCGCGCTTTTGCTCCCTTTTTCATTAAGTCAAATTTCTTCTCACTTAGCTGTTTTTTCCTCATCTTTGGCCTTTCTTCTTCATTTTTGCTACTCTTTAACTTATTTTGATATGTTTCTTAGACCAAATTCATGCAATAACAGACTGTCATTATAACCTAAGAAAGATTCATGAAAGTTGATGCCATCATGAAATTACACATTTAGGAGAAATTAAGAAAGATTGCTTATCCAAAAACAACAAATTTGAAACCACTGTTGGGTACCCCTAAAAATGTAAGATCGATACAAAGTGACAACTCCACGAGACTGTCTCCTTCATACTTTGAACATCTTGACTCACATTTTCCATATTCTCCGATTCCATAATCCAAAAAAAAAAAAGTGTTTTCAAGGGTGCTCGCATTAGCAAACTATCTCTTCCACCACCATTACCAAAAATCAAACACATTGGAGAAATGTCGCTTTTTATGCACAAATACGTTGAGTGGATTGTAAATGTTGAAGATGATGACATCTGTGGTTTTTGATCTGTTTTGGGTTTTCTTAGTAAAGGGATGACCACCAACTAGTCTGCCTTCAACTTTTTCAAGAGATGGCAATTCATAGGGAATCATACACAAAGCTATACGGGGAAAAACAAAATTACGATGCAATTTTCAATGCTCTTGTTCCTTATCTTAGTGGTTCGGCACCATTTGACAAATGGATGCGCTTCCGAGAAATGGGACATTTTATATAGCAACTGCTTATGATATGGTATGTATTGATCTGACAAGATACGTTTTCTCAGAAATATTTTTTCCACTTCGGAGCAGGTCACCTTAAAACCTATGTGAATGCATCATGTGTATTGGGTGATGTTACACCCCAAATTTTGACCCCTTAGATCCTCATCATCATCTTAGGATCATTTCCATTTTGATTATCTAACTATAACCAGTTTCAAGTTTGTCTCTGTTTAGTTACAGGTGAATCAGGGTTCCGCACAGTCAAAATCGAAGCTTCGAGGTTTGGATCAATCAATGTTTTATATTGATTCAACAATGAAACAAGATCAAGGGTATCATATGATGTCAATTGAGAATCCAATTTCAAGTTGTCACTCCAGAATCAAGAACAGTGCAGTCCACGAGCCCCGATTAGGGTTTTTGACCGGTAAAAGTCAACTATAGTTTGACTTTGGTGTTGGAAAGTATTTTAATGATGGGATCATGGTCCATGAAGTTCATATAGCCTAATAAGTTTCACTCAAGAAGTTTCAAAGTCTCAGAAGGTACAGAGTGTCAACGAACGGCTCGGTAGTCACCGATCGATCGTACGGTTGACCGAAAAGTAAACTCTTCATTTTTAAGGAATTAGACTTCAAGGTGTGAATCAAAAATGTTCCTTATGTCATATTGCACTTGCCTATCAATTTTCATGACCATTGGATCAAGGATGAGGAAGTAATCGGAAAATCGGGAAATTAGGGTTTTGAAAGGGGCTAAACCATAACTCCTTAACCACACATCCAAGTGAGTTGGTTCAAAGCTCATTAGGAAGCTCTTGACAATTCCTACAAAAGTCCCACAGTGGTCCACAATCAGAAAATGCATATTTTTGGAGTTAGAAGCAAATTCATTACAAAGCGGGGAACTACGATTGCTCTGATTCCATTCCTGTCAGGATACGTAGGCACGAGATGCGATGTCTTCGCGAGCAAACTTTGTACATACCTTTTTACCTTTAGATATTTACCTTAGCACTTTTTCCTTTAGCAAGTAAACTTTAGCAAACACAAATATTAACAAGAGGTTCTTGTAGAGTACTACAGATGCTTAGGATGCTAACACCTTTCCTAGGCATAATCAACCCCCGAACCTTTAGATCTTTCTTTGCTCAGCTTTAGGCCTTTCCCTTTTGCTTTGAATTCTTATAGGTTTTTCTTTCTTTAAACCCTTCCTTTTTTGGACAAATCAAAGTTCGGTTGTAAATAAATCAAGATTCAAGTTAATCAATAGCTTGGTATCCAGATTTTACCGCAACAGGTGACTTTCAAAAACATAACATTTTGTTCAAGTTTATTTGAAGTCGGAATGTCTTATACCAAATACATCATCGGAGTGGGCGACTCATTTCACCCAAGCTGCTAAAACTTGGCTTGATCACTTTCTAGAAAGGACGGAAGAGTTCACTAGGTTCAATAAATTTGAAAGATATGTAAATAAGGAAATGTCAAAGAAGGAGCCACCAATAGGTTTAGGTAGAGATACATTTTAGTTTTAATCTAACAACGCAACTCATTTTTTGTATCTACATTTTCCATAATGTTATAAAATTAGGTGGTAATTTTTGGACAGTTTTTGTGTTTATAAATTTGGCACTGCATAATACACTGGTTTTGTATGAACACTGGTTTGGGTGGATCCACGGATGCATCTCCGGGCATATCGTCTAATTATTAAAAAACAAAACAAGGGACTATATGGATGTGCATCTTCGTAAAGACTCTTATTTTTTAATAAAAAAATATGGCATATCCGAAGATGAATCTCTGAAATAAGTCATGCTGATAGGATAGAGTTTATAAGGTCCTAATTGATCTACAACTTCTATAAATAGGGTCTCATATTCCATTTTATTTACAAAAAACAGAATGAATACATATCCTCATCTTACATTTGTATATTTCAATGGTGAAAATCCCCCCACTTCAATTTTGGGTCTCCGATGACATACTTCTTGTCGATGTGATATCTAAATTGAATACTCTTCTGCAATATCCAGAAAATTAGAGAGTTGTCAAACTCGAGTACTGTTCAACTTCGATTGAGAACAAAGGAAAGATACAGTTCACCATGCTTGAACTGAAGATGGATGATAAATTAAAGGTTATATGAAGTACCTTTTATCGTTACTCGATAAAGGGTCTGATTAAAGTGGATGCAACAATTGCAAGATCGAGCGAAGATATTCTAACAACGACCAGAACCACCCGTTTATAATTAAATGCAATTCTAAATTTATGTTAATGTTAACAATTATCTATGTAATTTTTATTTGGATGTTAATTTATGTTATTTTACTATTCTGCCAATGTTTCTGGTTATTTATGTTTTGATTTAAACAAAGGATATTCCAGAGATGCTTATCCGAAAACCTCATTGAATATTAAACTAATGGACGTTGTGGAGATGCATTTTCGGATTAACCTTTTATGCATGCGGAGATGCACCTTAGAATTAAATTTTAACAAGATAAGGGCTTCTTAAAAATTTCATCTGAAGTGTGTGGAAAAATAGGTGTGTTTGGAGATACATATCTGGACGCTATAGATAGTTGTAACTTTTCATGGTGGTGTGGGAGCACCCCTAAGGGTGGAAAGAGTAACCTCTTTCTTTTTTGTTGATTTTTTTTAGAATTTCTTATGGCACCCTATGTGTTTCTAGCCACCATATAAATTTCCATAAATGCCCCCTATTTCCAAAGATGCATCTTTGGACGCACACAAATGTAAGTTAACGTTAAAATTTTCCAGAGATGCATCTCCGAAATATTTTGGAGCATAAGTCGCGCCAGACTCTTCTCCTTCCTCGTTTCACAATTTTCTCAAACTCAACTCAACCTTTCTCAATACATTACTCAACACCAAGTCAAATTTCATCAAACAAGGGTCAAGGTAACTTAAGATAATATCAATCTTCATCTATAACATCACCTAACTTCATCAAAAACATCAATTTCAAGTAATTTTTTCGAGTTTTTGATAAATGTTTGATTTTTGGTGTAAATTAGTAGAAATTAGTTATGAGGGTAAGAAATGAGTAGAAATCACATCTAACATAGTTTAGACATAATGTATTAGTTGTTTGTTGAATGAAAATTGTGATCAGAACAAATTTTTTTGACCTTGCATGTGGTACATTACGCCATTGACACAATTCTGAGTTGCAAGAAATTCTGGAGATGTATCTCCAGAATTGTTCAACGTTTAACTTTTTTCAGAAAATTTCAGAGATGCATCTCTGAAGTTTTTAAACATTTTAGTTTCCTAATGATTCTGGAGATGCATTTCCGAAACTTCCTGCAGTATTTTTTTATTTTTGTTTTTCTTGCTTGTGTGTTGTTTGTGTGTACTAATAATATGCCTTACTTTAAATTATAAGCATAATGGTTGATAGACATGACAGACTGAGTTATGGTAGGGTTGCTCGGCACACATCAGTTCGGCAGGGGTGGAGCCAACAGGTTCTGGAGGCTTCAGGTTCCTCTAGCCAGGCATAGACGTCTAATTTTGGGGTGCGTGCTTCTCCTCAGGCCAATCCACCTTCCTCTTCCCTTAGGAGATGAGATTCACCATCTGATGCATCACTTCTCCCATACTCCGCAGGCGTCAGGTTTCACTAGTGCCACCTTTTATGGATAATGTTGTTGATCTAGTCTCACCTCCTATCCCACCTCTTACTGATGATGTTGTTGATCTAGTGCCACCTCCGGAGGGTGAGGCTTTTGTGGATTTTGAGCCAGAGGCTTTTGGAGGAGGTCTAGTTTATTTGTTGTTACTGCCTCTGTATCTAGACCATAGTGTCAGGCATATCTGGGATGGAGAGGTAACATTAGTTGGATTCTTTTTTATGTTAATTTTAATTGCTGACATTGATAATTTATGACATTCATTATTCCTGACATTCATTATTTTTGAAAACTTTCAAGAGCGTCATCTCCAGAAGTTTCTTAATCATGGGAGGAAGATTGCTGCATTGCCTCAGCAGAAGAAGAATTGGTTTTAGTCGGTTTTGCCCATATCTGGCCTGAAGGACTTGTGCATGATCGGTTACACTGCGATTAACCACGTGATGCTAAATACACTTATGGAGAGATGGCACTCGGAGACCTCGTTGTTTTATCTCCCGCATGGTGAGATGTCTATCACACTCGACGATGTCTCGTTTTTTCTACATCTTCCGAACAGGGGGAGATTCCTAGATCATGGGAGGATTACCAAAGACAAGGCACATGAGATGATGGTAGAGTATCTTGGGGATGATCCAAGGGAGGCGAATAGGGGGTGGATAGGACCAGGGTTGCTCATGCTAGACTTTAATTCTCGAAGATGACCTATTAGGATGAGATCCTTATAGCATAAAAGGTTGATGGTGATGGTGAGTAGGTGGTGCTCCATAAATCGCATGCATTGAGAGCGTACCTATTTTTTTTTGGCACTACAATTTTTGTAGACAATAGTGTCACTTATATAGACATCGTCTACCTACGCTACATTGTGGGTCTCGAGTGGATTCATGAGTACAACTGGGGGGCGGCTTACATGGTCTACTTGTATTCGAAATTGAGAGAGGGTTGTATGTGGAAGACGAAGCAGGTCACGGGCAGTGTGACACTATTGACGATAATAATTATTGGTTTTTAAATGTTTTGTGTCATTTTCATTTCATATTTGCAAAACTATTATCGATGACTCGTGTGTTCCAAACTTTTTAATTTCAGGCTTAGATCTTCTAGCACTTCTCGCGCATCTCTGGCTGGACGAGTGTGCCTAAATACATTAAGGATTTTCCGCGTGCTACTGCTTTTATTCCCCCTGGAGGGAACAGGCGGTTGAGCCTTTTAGAGTTTATCTTGAATGTTTGGTTGTTGAGAAAATGCACTTCAACAACTATGTTGATCACCGTCAAACGTGGCCATTTGACGAGATAGTGTTATACTCTAGATGGTTGGCCTGTTGATCGCGTCTCACTGCTCCTCACCTGCCTGAGCGTGTCATGCGGCAGTTCGGCTGCACTCATACCATTCCTAGACACCTTGTTGCCTTTGTTCCTCCTGCCTTGACATTTAGATAGATAGAGGAGATGTTTGATTATTATGAGATTCATATGGTACCGGAGGAGTGTTGTACCCCAAAGTTTGTCCGCACTTTACCAAACCATAATTGGATTTTACTTTACATACACATGCATTTGTCCACTAGGTTATACACTCATAACCATTCATTTGCATAAGATCTTAAGGCTTGGGATCAAGGCCTTATGAGGAGTCATGGTTTTCTATTGGCTTATGGTTTCTACTTCATTGAAGATCAATTTCACGGGTGCTTTCTTGGATCTTGTATTTAGGGTTTGAACTATCGCCAGCACGAGCATACTTCTGTGTCACCAGGTTATATTCTTCAAGGTTTCTCAACGTCATCAAATGCTTAGGGTTTCACGAAGGGATTATGAAGTCAGGGTGCGAATCTATATGCGTCATGAATTTCTTTCTAAGCAAGCCATAAGGCCACTCTCCCTCAAGATACAAGGTCATCATCTTTAGTATTTCTCAAAAGCCTCAGTGAATACCTCAAGAAGATCAGGGTTTCCTACTCATGAAATTTTAGTCCGTCAGTTGAATACCAAGGTTCTCATGCTAGGGTTTCTTTCCCTATTTACCGTCAAAAGATTCTTCAAGAAATTACTATTATATTCCTCATCAAGTCAAGATATCTTTGTGGATTAGAATACAAGATATAAGACAAAAGATCCATGATATTCAAGACATTGTTTTCTTTTCAAGTACTCATTACTTGTGATGCAAGTTAGATTATGCAAGATGGTTTCTTTGAATCTTGGTGGATTTTCATTTGATGTTTGGAGTTCAAATTGTTCAAATAGATTGGTGTGAATTTTTAATCCTTGGATTTATCAAGAAACGATTCAAATATGATAAGCTTGTGGATTTCAAGAATTTCTCGGAAGATTGAGGATAAAATTCAAATGGCAAATTTTAACTTCTTTTGATTGAATTCAAAAGGATACGATCAGATTATGGTTATGAATTCAAATGTTGCAAAATATTAATGGGTCATGGCAAAATTTTCAAGAAAGGGAGTTTCAACATGAAGAACAAATATAAGTTCAACTTTACGAAATTTCTATCGACAGACAAACATCGTGGCCTAGATTTTTCATCGATCAAAACTAAGGACCATTTCCAAATTTCAAAGCTCTAATTAAGTCATCATAAGTTAAAAAGTGCAAAGTTTAAAACATGATAAAATTCAAGATAAGAATTAACAGTTACAAATTCAAGAAGATTGTTGTTCAAAATAAAATGCAAAGATGAGTATACGCGTGAGTTTTGTGTCATTCCAAGTAAAAAAGATGAGATGTTTCTTGGTTGTATGTCCACGTTCTACAAGAGGTTATCGAGACAAGGCTAAAGTTTTTTTTTTAATTTTATCAAGGTGTTGTAAGCATATTACACTTCTTGTATCTTTATGGAAGGATATGCATCGGTTCAATTTTGTGGAAGCATCAAAGAAAAGTTGAAGGTCTTCATTCAAATTATTTTTTATAAGTTGGATGTCTTTATTCAATATGTAGAAAAGTGATGGCAGAAACTCTTGAATAAGACATTACAAATGATGATCTTTTTATATTACAAAGATGATTTGCAGAAAATTTTATTTACAAATGAAGTCATGCATATCTCTTGATATTACAACTGACGAAGAAAACCAGCAGTGCAGAAAAAGGAACCAGAAATGTGTCCAAACCTGTCCTAAAATAGACTTTCCAAAGTTAAAGCCATTTACAGTGCGGAAAAAGAAATAATAGAGCAGCTGATACGCCAGTTGATGCTAAACAACTCGTTTCCTTGTTTTAATATCAAAAGGTTTCAGGGAATCATGTGGTGCCTTGAGTCGATCCAATACGAACTTTCTTTCAAATCAAAGCCCTATAAATATGCGCCCTTCCAGTAAGTCCTGCACCTCTATGAGGTCCACCAGTCACAAATCCAACCTCTGTGACAGAGCCGACCTCGATTCCAAGCCACGAAACATATCCAAGACTATTTGTCGCATATGCTTGCATCTGGACTCAATGCATCATCTGCATCAAAAGACTAAAAATTCAGCAAGTATACACATAGCTGTCAGCTAAAGAGAAACAATAAATCTCTATCACACAAAATCACCTTTCCAAACCTAGAGCACTTGTGGATCTTGATGCTGCTGTTCCATCTGCTTTGAACAACCGAACATCAATGGGTTGGTATTTTAGTTCGGCCGGTAAATTACTCTCTCAAGACTGCGGTCTTGCATATTGATACTGGTCCAAGGTTGAAGACTGAAGAGACAAACATAGTTGAGGTGGAAACCTATGTTGGTGTATCAAACAATGATGAAGGCGAGGTGCAGAAAGATGGTACTCAGGTTGAGTCTTTGAGTTCTAAAAAAAGAGTTAGAACAATCAACTCTTGATGGTAAAATACTCAACAGTCATTGATAATCATTAAAAGCGGAAATATTCAAATCAAAAAACAAGGAAAGAAATACAAAAGCATTTAAGTGAAATCACGGCAAGAATCTCAATTCATGACAATCACTATTTTCTTTCCTAAACAAGATTCGACACAATCTCGCTGTCAATTTCAGATTCAACACATTCAAGTCACAATCTCGGCATTCAATTCACAATCAGTTCACATTGCCTGTATAAGCAGCACACAGTTTCACAAAGAGGGGGACAGAAGGACTAATATGTTGAACTCTAAATTCATCAACAAGGTGTAACACAAAAACAACAACACCTTTACACGCATTCACAGAAGGCATGACACGCGAATCATACACAAAAATAGAAGCAACAGCACCATCAATTCACATGTACGAAATCAACAATACACAGATACACACATTCATATGCAACAACATGAGAAGAATTCAAAATCAATACAACAGCGAACACTGGCGGAAGTACAGAACGTAAAGCAAGGATTTGAATTCACAAACCTTCATTACGCACGGAGATCGCTGCGAGGCCACTAGTAATCCGACGTCGTCGTTACGACATCCTACAATCGGTAATTCCTTTTTCCATTCTTTCATGTCGGTTGTTATTCGTGTTTATCTTGTGTGATTCACGAGCCGAGAGAGAAAGCAAAGCGAGAGGCGAAAAATGAACAGGAACAGCGATTCGCGAAATCGACATAGGAACGAGTATGGCGCAGTGATTTCTTCTGTCGTTGCTGCCACGTGAAGGTGATGATGATGCGAGAAAGGGCGTGGTGGCGCGAGAGAGAAAGAATTGTGATGGAGAAGATGAAGCCGAGAGAGAAAGGAATGGCGAGAGTGAGGTGAAGAGAGGAAAGTAAACAGTGAAGGGAAAATGAGTAAAGCTGAGTGTTTCTTGTATTTTTTAATTTTTGCTGGCAAGGTTGATGTTGTTGTGGGTTCGCTTGTCCTAGTGCCACCGGCCCAACCTTGTTTTTTTATAATTTAGTTTTTAGTTTTTTTATCTTACTATAAGTTTCATGGGCTTTAGGGCATAAGCCCAACATCATTTTTTTATTCTTATTTTATTCTATTTTTATTTTTCATATTAGTTTATTATGTTAAGATATTTTTAATATTCAATTTTAGTAATTAAGTTGTGGTTAGGGACTAACTTTGAATTGTTTAAAAATTTTGATCTTAATGTTAAATCTGTGACTTAAACTTGAGATTAATCCAAATACATAATTAATTTTTAGTTTAAGGTTTGTGACTAATTTCTCTGATCTTGTTGGTCTTTACTTAAAATCGAGTAGGATTCTCATTAAATTGGTTTAGTATTAGGACTTTGATTAAAGTTTGATTTGATTATTGATTAATTTTGGGTGTTAATTTTTATCACGATTTTATTAATTTGGTTTGATTAGTGTTCTGGACTGGGCTCGGGCTGAACTATGTTGGCCCAGCCCAATAATGTTCCACCAAGCTCTGCCCGGCCCGGGTACCGCGTCGAGCACATCATCCCCGACATGCTAGACTGATCCCCCCGCGAAGAAGAACCGTCCCAACCACGCTGGGCAAGAGAATCGCCTGCACGACCAAGCACCGCCCTCCGCGGGCGGTATCCCCATGCCATCGAGCAAGACCCCCGGGGAATCTCCCGGGCTCCCCTCTGCGGGGAGAACAACGTGCCATGCGCACGCTCTCCACGTGCTCCCCTCCGTGGGGACACATCATCTCCCAACTACCCACCTCCGAAAGATCAGGTCAAACCCACTTTCCGGAGATCACGGGACAGTTGGACTAGGGCGAAGACCACGTTCTGGCCTTCACTACGCCACGTAAGCCCTAGCAGTCATTAGGGTTGGGCCTGGTCATCCAGCCCACCTCAAATGACCGTTGGCCCAGCGCTGGGGTCTCTCTATAAATACCCTCTTCCACAAGAGGGTCAGGTAATTCACTTCTTACCCATTTTATGTACTTTGCTCTCACTCTGCCCAACTCCTCACTTTGGCATCAGAGTGTTTTGCAGGTACACCCCCCTTCTACTCCTCATCACCGGTGAACAGGTAGCAGTCCAACAGCGTGTGGCCAGCTCGTGATCTCCTTCTGATCAGGTCAGATCAATTAGATTTTGCCATGATTTCTTGAACTTCAATTGGAGCTTATAGTAAATTTTAGTCGAGTATTTGAAGTGAGCCTTAATTGAACTCTAGAAATATTGACTAATTCTTTGAGATACTTGTGAGTACTTCCCCTGATTGGCATTGTTACATGACTCAATTTTGCTCTTGAATCTTTACTGGAGTTCTGTTTGGTACTCGATATTGTTTGTGATTGAGTTGTGAAGTGCTTACTTGTGCTTTGGTCACATGCTCCCTTAAGCCTCTTAGTCCAACTTAATTTTTTATTAAGCTTGGAGTAGGATAGATATTAGACTCTCAATCCTTTGTATGATAACATTAGGTAGACTATTCTTCCTCATCCTCAATTATAGGACTATCTTGCATGATAACATGTAGGACCGAGTTCCCCTTAGACCATCTTTGAGTCTTTTTCTCTCTCTCAAAACAATAATCAAAATGCTTAATAAATACGATGAGTATTGTGCGCCACGATCCTTAAGTATATGGGAAATGATAAGCGGGAGTCTCTCCTTACCTTGTCTAGAGTGTTTTGTATACGTCTCGTCTTGGGTCGATCTTATGAAGCATTCGATCATATTTCATAGGCTTTACTACAATACGAATCTTAAACCAATTCAATTCAATTCTGTTAAAAATTACAAACAAACTGCAAATCATTTTATCCTTCGGGATTGTTGGTCAAATCATTTTCAGAAAGAGTACGTTATTTTCGTTCTACCACAAACAGGCGTTGACCCTAACTGTTGGAATACGAATTTAACGTCACTCATAAAAAAACACTTAACCAATCTATGGTCGTACCCACTGTTGCACCCTAAAATTTGCCCAACCTTTCTTCACTTGGTTTATGTTTCAATATCATTAGCATTTGCATATAGAGTCACGTACATAGTCTGACCATCTGCATAGCATAGCATGGCAAGTCATCCAACAGGGGACCAATCATTATTCTCATCTCTAGAGGCCTATCAAGAGGTTATTATCCTGATTCAATCTCATTCAAGTCATCAGAAAAGAATTTGGAAGATATCAAGTCAATGGATCAAGCAGTTCATCTATCTCCTAACTGAGGGTATCTGGGGATCAATAAGTAAGTTGTGAGCTGTGAATGGAGCATGGAGAGTATCTGGGCATCATGGGAGACTTAGAAAGTCATTTGGAGAAGGAGACAAGTCATTGGTGTAGTCATAAGAGTTGTGGATGAAGACAGTCAACTAGGGTTTCATCTGGGTCAACCCTGGGTCAACTCTAGGTCAATTGACTGATTGAAAGGCATTAAGGGCTATTGGATAGATGTGGGGTTCATAATTTGACATGTAGAAGAGGATATGGTGATATGCCAAGAAGAAATCAAGAGAAATCAAGGAGAAGAGGAGTTTCTAAATTAGGGTTTCTGTGTAAAATCCCCTAATTTAGGTCAAATTTCCAAGCAAGATAAGTCAAAATTCAAACTTCAAATGGATCCTTGGCCAACATGAAACTTGTAGAGGATCTCAAGACCTTTAATTTGAGTGGTGGAAGACATTAAGGAGATTTATGGAACTCAAGTTATGGTCCTTGCAAGTTACAGGTCATCTGAGGTATCTGAAATTTTGTCTGTGAAAGTGACTTGACTTCCAAGCAATTTTTACCCCTCAAGGAGATTTCAAATGAATTTATGGTCAACATAATAGTTGTTCCTCATTGTCTTAGCTTTCTAGAATGGTATAGTATGCCTTCATATGATTTGTGGAACTCTACTTATGGTCTTGGCAAGCAAAGGGTATTTTGGTCATTTGAGAATTACAGGTCATTTCAAGCCTATGCCCAAAACTCATACAAGGAAGCTTCAAATGGAAAACTTTACAACATCAAACTTGTTCCAAATGACATTTTGAGTCTAGAAAAGTGACCATGAGAGATTGGAAAGATTCATAGCACAAGGTTTCAAAATTGTTGGATTTAATGAATAAAAATGACCTAAAAAATGAGATTTTTCATATTTTGGCCAAATGAGGTGAAATTATAGGTCATTTTGAATGGAAAGATCATTTTGAGAACATTGGCTAAAGTAGAATTTTGAGCTTGGTTCACATTTTGGGAGTTATTCATGGTTACTTGTAATGGAAGATACATAAGCCAAATCCAAGGGAAATCATACATGGGAAGCTTCTCCAAGCTTCTAGGAGTTTCTAACCTCACCTATATATTGATATGAGTAACTCCATGTCATGGTTGGTGATCTCATTTTACTCATAAACACAAGTTTCATACATTTTCTCCCACTTGCAAAATCAATTCAAACTCTTCCAAATTCTCATCAATTTTCCCCATTCTTGATCTGGTATTCATCATCATCATCCCTAGATCAGAATTCATACGATCATTTGGTAGAATTGAGGTGGATTCGAGCTGTGCAAGTTCACCATTCAAGAAGCACAAATTTTGGAATTGAGAGATTCAAAGCTTTGGAGTCATATTTGTTGCATACAAAAGTCATCATCAAGTTCATTGATCAGTTTTCAATCATTTCAAGCATTGGATCAAGAGGTTTTAGCAGCTGTTTTCATCAATTGCACCAGGTATGTTTCTCATTCGAATTGGCTGTTTAGGTTAGGATCACAAGGTTTTGTTAGCATAGAATTGGTAAGATAGGATAGATGACTTAGTTTGGTGAGTTTGGAGAGCTTTCATGAAGTTTGGTCATGGAGTGCAAGATCTGGTAGGGCTGGTAACTCATGATTTAATGCACGAAAATCTTGATGGAATAGCATGTTGAGATCAACATAAGGTGTAGATGAGTTTAGGACAAGAATTAGTGAGGTTTGGAGCAATTGATGACAGGTGAAAATGGTGGATCAGTTTTGTTATGCTTATCGGGTTTGCTTATTGTTTGAGTTTTAGAGGAAGTTGTTGTCATGGCCGTGTAGAGGGAGGAATTTAGAGCAACTTTGCTCTTGGAGTCGAGGGAATTCATGGTGAAATGAGAGAGAACAGAGCTCTTGAATGTGCATGCATGGCTAGGGTTTTCAGGCATTAGGGTTGGCTGGAGGTTGAAGAAAGGTTGGGAGCCACACGATCTGATCCTTGACTTTGACCGGGAGACTCAATCAATGGCCACGATTGAAGAAGAAAAAACGGAGGGAATTTCAAATGATCAAACGCACCGTTTCACTTATGGTGGCAAACTGGGCTCAGATTGCATTGCTTTTCACACCCCCAAGTGCATGGCCCAATTGGAAATGAACTAAAAAATCTGCTATTCGCACTGTTTCCGTTTTTTTAATTCTTGCTATTTTCTGATGTTTTTGGGCCTCGCGCGTATGTGATACTAGCACCCCCCTGCCTGGCCCGTTCCCATATTTTAACTGCAATTCATCACTTTCTGCACCCCTTTCTCATTAATTCATTTCATTATATTTCAAAAAAACATTAAATCTTTTAAAATTCATAACAAATCATAAAATGCATATTTTCCATTGGTTCTTTTTGCGTTATTTTCTTAATTTTGTCAAGAAAATTATCATACAAAAAAATTAATAGTTCTTTTTATTTTCTTATTTTTGGCATATTTTCCTTTTAATTAGGTGTAAATAATATTTTGTTTAGTACATGAATTTGTTAAATTTTGTTCTAATAGTTGCTTTAATATTTTTCACCCATTCTTTTTAGGTTGATTAGTAGATAAGATTAGCTTGTATATACAATTTAGTTCCCATTTTTAGGACTTAATTTTAGGTGTTTAGTTTAGGTGTGAACAACATGAACAAAATTAGGGTTTAAGTGATGACTTAGGAGAATTGAATCATTTCCCTTAGGACTTAGAGATTGAATATGTTAGATATGGGACTATAGCGACTATGGGTAGTTATTAGATCCCTTAGAAATCACTAGGATTCCCCTACTGCTATTGGTATATTACTGTCTATATTTGATTGATTGGTGTGGTGTGCCCTCTGGGGATTATTGTTTGTCTGTATGGGTATTGGGATTGCTTGGGGATTAGGAGAGCTGAAGACTTGTGATGATGAAGCCATGGGATATCCAGAGCTTGAAGACCAACTTCCAGAGTTGATGAGGAGATTCCTGCTAGCAGCTGTTGAGGAGATTAGGGTTTAGGAGCTAGGCAGAGCTCTAGATTAGAAAGCTTGATTCTCAAACATGGAAGGCCTTGACTGCCCCCATTCTTCTCTGTGATGCAGAGTCTCTCTAAGACACTCACCCCTTTCCTTTGGAAGGCTTGGTGCTACTGTCTAAGGGATAGAACTCTTGAGAGAAAATATCTTATGTGTTAGTAGCAGTTGGTTTGCCACCCTTGTTGGTCAGCTAAGTGCTTAACACCCAATTCACTCTTGTGATTGATCCCTCAGCTTGGAGGTTAGGACTTGAAGAAAAGCCCTTGTAGACTGAAGATTGATGACAAAGACCTTGCTTGAAGGCTGTGGAGATGGAGGTTCATGCTTGTAGCTGATTGGAGATTACTTGAAGTCAGATGTTGATGCAGAGCTGCTGTGGCTGTTTTTTTTTGCTGTATTTTCATTTCTGATGTATTGATTGGTTTTCCCTGACTGTATTGTTTGTTGTTTACCCTGTTGGGCTGAAAGTGAACCCTGTTCACTTTTGCCCATTGTTTTCCAGGTTCGAGGTTGAGTGGGACTCCCTTGCCTCGCTTGTATTGCTGCATTCATGCATTTTATTGCTTTCCTGTATATATCTGTTATTGTTTTTGTTTCCGTCTATTCCCTTAGGATCTCTGTTTCTCTCTGTGCAAGAGAGGAGCATGATAGACACTAGGTCTTAACCCATGCATGATAACAGTAGGTTAGTTCGATTCCCTTTGCAACCGTAGGTTAGAGTTCTGTCTCTTTCTTTCTCAAAATAAACAGAAAAACACAATAAAGATTTCAAACACAATAAAAGACACTTCTTCCGTAAAAGAATGTGAACTCATCAAAACGTCATTTTTTGTCCGCTTGGACTGCTAATCAGAAAAAACCTTTTTCAGAAGGAATAAAATCAACCAAGACAGACTTGTGTCGTACGTGGCCCGAACTACGTTTGCTCTGATCTTTCATGCTGTATGAAAGTACGTAGGCATAGGATGCGATATCCTAGCGAGCAACCTTCCCCTCCTTTCCCGTAGGTAGGCGAACTACGTTGACTCTGATTTCTCGTTCCAGACGAGAATACGTAGGCATAAAGTGTGATACTTTGCCGAGTCATTTTATTTTCATTTTATTTTTCTTTTAACCCCTGACCTATAGAGTAGATAGAATAACAATCCATACCCGAAAACAAGCGTGGATACCGTCGAGTACGACGGACGTGAGGGGTGCTAATACCTTCCCCTTGCGTAACTGACTCCCGAACCCAGGTTTTGGTTGCGATGACCATACCTTTCCCCGTTTTTTGCGAGGTTTACTTCGAGCGTTTCCTTTCCCTCCCGTGGGATAAATAACGCACGGTGGCGACTCTTCTGTTCAGCCGGCGCCGATTTTCGCAGTAGCGACAGCTGGCGACTCTGCTGGGGATCCAACGTCCCCTGACTGCTAAGGACTGCGATAGTTCTTATGCATTTGGGATCCAACGTCCCTTAAGAGAGTCAATCCTAACGCTTGTTTTCCCGTCGAGGATTTTGTATGGATTTATATTTCTGACCTTTATTTTCAGCATTATATATATTGATTATTATTGCTGTATTTTGGGGTGTGACGGGTGTTCTGATATTGAGAGATAAGCCGGACCTGGGCTTGAGTGCACCTAGAATTAGAGTAGAGATTAGTTGGCGCCCGCTTGCTTTGCTTGCCTTGGTGTCCCGCGAAATCTACACTCAGACGAGGTTCCTCTGGTTGGCCTTCTGCCCCTTCCTTTGGTTGGCGTGGGTTGCTGGTTAGTTGAATTGTCGACTCTGGGGACCGATCATTTGGAAGTTGGCTAAGTGAGGCCTCTTCAGGATTTGATGATGCCACTCCTTCTGGGAATCGTATCATCAACCCTGAAAGTCTGTGACGCCGACGACCGCATAGGATGCCGTACCTTGTCAGATATAGGTCCATACCTGTGAGGGGGGGTTTTTTCTTGCAGGAAACTTGACTTCTAACCTACCCGTTATTTTGGTCTTCTCTTCAGTGCAAACGTCTCCGTCAGCAGCGCAGCAGTATTCAGATTGTGTGGGGGCTGTGGTCCCGTTGTTTGCTGCATCTTGCATTGCATTTGCATAAACAGTGTTGCATCATATTGCATATCATCTTCCAGTTAGCCAGAGTTCTGATCCAGCCTTTGTTTCCTGATGGTGATTACCCGGAGTTTGGATTGAGCAATTGTTGATTGTCAGAAGACGACCTAGGGGTTGAGTAGCTTTGAGCAGAATCGAGCATTGAAGTCAGTTGAAGACCATTGGTAGCTATGTCTGAAGGCCATTTCCAGTCTGCTAACACCTTGGCAGGGTTCACTATGGCGTCTGACCCTCTGTATGATTCTATGGAAGACTTCCCGCAAGCAAACAACGTTGCTGCAGACCAAGTTGCACAGCCTTCTGTGGAGAACCAAGATCGACATGAGCAGTTTGTTGCCCGGAATGAACGTCCTCCTCCTGTTAACAATCAAGGTGTTGCTTTCCCTGTGATGAATTACCGAAGAGATATTCCAATGGCCGGGATGGTAGATCCAAGAGCTCTTGAAAAGGATAGAAGACTCTGAGCGTTGGAAGAAGGAATGAAAGCTTTGAAAGTCAAAGATGCTGTCAACCTGAATGCTGTAGACATGTGTTTGGTTCCTGACCTGGTGTTGCCTTACAAGTTCAAAGTGCCAGAAGTTGAAAAGTACACGGGAGATAGTTGTCTGAAGCAACAGTTGATGATGTTCTGGAGAAGAATGACTTCGTTTGTGCGAGATGACAAACTGATGATCCATTGCTTTCAAGATAGTCTGACTGGGGGCATCTTTGAGGTGGTATAGGCAGTTAGAGAGAAATCAAATTCAGTCATGGATGGATTTAGTCAGAGCTTTTCTGAAGCAGTACGATTACAACCTGGATATGGCTCCTAGTCGCATACAGTTGCAAGAATTGTCTCAAGGGAACAATGAACCTTTCAGGAAGTATGTTCAAAGATGGAGAGAATTTGCTGCCAGAGTGAAGCCGCCGCTCCTAGACCGAGAGTTAAGGAGCATGTTTGTACACTCCCTAGAGAGCCCGTACCTCGAAAGAATGCCTGGAGTTACGTCAAACAGTCAGGCTAGTGAAGCTGAATCTCCTTGTGACTATCAGAGTGAAGAAGGAGTTGTGATCAATGCAGTCATGCCAAAGGTTGAATATCCTCGAAGCGAATCAGTGAATTTTGTTGGTTCTTCATCTTATCAGAGATCAGTACCTCCTGTGGCTTGTTATACCGAACAGACAGCCGTGCCTGGGGCACCATATCAGGAGTCTTATGTCGCTTCCCTTGCAAATTAGCGAACTCGTGGCCGAGATTATCAGACTCAGCGTCAGAATCAGATTAGACCTCGCAGCAATCTGGAACGAAGAAAAGCTCCTTCTCGCCCAGTGCCTATGCCGTATAGCCAGCTGCTACCGTCTTTGATCCAGAGTTTTTTGGTGGAACCTAAAGTTCTTAAGCCAGTGCCAGAACCTTACCCTCCTGGGTACAATCCCCACGTTCAATGTGGTTACCATGGTGGCTCTCCAGGGCATGCAACTGAAGATTGTAAAGCGTTTCAGGCGAAAGTGCAGCAGTTGATCGACCAAGGGTGCATTTCCTTTCCAGAAGGAGTTTTGTTTGTTCATGCCAACCTCTCAGCTGTCTGAGCTCGCAGATCCTTTTCAAAAAGCCAGTGGTTCATACAGGCAGGCGCCTCAGCATTGGCAGTCCTCAGACTTTATATCATTTGCATTTGTAGTTTCTTTTCTGTTAGTTACTACTTGCTGTTAAATATTGATTGTTTCGAATGGTGATATTAATAAGGTGACTATGCATGTTTCTGAATTAATCATGTCGCTGCCGCTCATTTACTGCATTGCACTGACACTTGCATTTTTATTCACTCCACTTTATCACTGTGACTAGCAAAGATTGGAGGGGGGATGACGAAACTGAATACTCATAACCGATGATTGTATGCTTGCAGATCAAACCTTGCCGATGACGTACAAGGCATTGTTTCAAATCCCCTAAACACCGGAGAGATAAGGAAGAGAATCCCTTGTTAACCACTTCGATCCGAGAAGTAGGAGTTTCTTTCGGATTTTTAAACCCTCACATCTTAACCCGGGGCAGGGTAGTTGTCAGTTAGCTTGACCGAGCATTCAAGTCTTACAGAGGCGTGTTGTCTTTTGAGGACCAATCAGTTTACGCCTCTCAAGAGGTCGTAATTCGTCAACCACAGTGGTTAAACCTCACCAATCAGGAGTAAGGCAGTTACAATCCCTTCGGAGCAATCAAGACAACCAGTGTCACACGACTTTGTTCCAAAAGAAAGAAAAAAGAAAGCCCGCTAAGTAAAAAGAAAAAGAAAAAGCTGGAAGGCTAATACTTAGGCAAAAATTAGGGCGTCCCGCTGGACTTCAAAAGAAATCGAAAAGAACTCAAAAGGAGTCAATCCAGGCAAAAATTAGGGAATCAAAAGAACGAAAAAGAAAGGATATCAAAAGAAGAATCCTCGAACAAGTCACATCGTCGTGGACACAGACACCGAAAAAGAGAAAGGAGTAACTGTCACTCCGAAAAACCTTGTGAGTTCCTTAACTATGGTTCTTACCATTCAACATACCTCTCGAAGAGGCGAACGCTTGTGCCACGTTAACTGAACTTTAGGATCGGAGATCATCACGTAGAAGGGGTGGGTACAAAACATAATTTGAGCCAAATATCCTTTGTTTCACGAACCGTGAATCCGACCACGATACAACCCTTAAAAGACCTAATTGAGGCAAGGTTTATTCTGAAGGTGCATTACGGTAAGGTTGAGTAACCTGACTCCCTCTTGATTTGCTAGTCATATCCTTGTTTTTCACTGATCACATCAGCACTACGTTTGAACTTTGGTTCATTCATCACTCACAGTCATGACACGTAAATGAGTGACAGCACAATTTTTTTTTTCAAAATCTGCATGAACACTGCATTAAAATTACCATTCGGGACTGAACAATTTTACTTACAGGTTAGTAGTTGACAGGAAAGAAATTCCAACAGGGAATAATCGAACAGGATTGAATAATTCAACAGTCTGGATCAGAATGGTGTATGTTGTGAAACCCGGTGAATCTGGGGCATTGACTTCCAGAGAGTTCGGAATCAATTAGTCTGAGGAAAAGTCCCGAAGCATCAGTTGATTATGGGGCAGAAGTTGATCAGAAGCAAACCTTCTCGAGAGCCAATCAGGGGCAGTCATCCAGAATGCTATATCAGGGCAGGTTAAGTCGCTCAACGCTCGTTCAGGGGCAAGTCACGATGTGGAGAGTTGTTGAGTTAAGGGAAACACCGGGGTAAGCCACCGCGAGGTCGTATTGTAGCAAGGTGCTTTCGGTTTAGAGTAAGTTCTTTCCGAGAACCAGATTGAGGCAAAGTCATTACAGACAGGGGCATGCCATCCCAAGAGTGCAGAGATTATTCTTTATTCGAGAGGTGTTCGATTCGAGGTACCTCGCTGAAGTTCAGTATGCTGGGGCAGTTCATATCAAACCGTCAGGGTACAGATTTTCAGACTATCCCACAGAGGTTCCTGCAGGCCGGGGCATAGCAAAGGCGAAAGAGTTGTTCTTCTCAGTGTCATCAGAGTTGTTCAGAGCTACTTGAGCAGATCCAGCCAATCTTCAAGTTTGAGACAAATATCGGGAAATTGTGAATTTAGACTGGATATTGTCCGGCATCAGGCATGTATGACCCACCACGGATGTACAGAAGTCCAGCCTACCTGGCACACTCGTTTATCCCCCAGCAAAGTCGTACATTCGAGAAGCAGTTAATCTGGGGCAATTAGGTCGAGATTTGGCAAATCTCTCGCGGCTATGGGCACTGCTCCACGAATCAGTCGATCAGGGGCAAAAGATTATCGCAAGACCGGGGCAGAACACCCTAAAAACAAAAGATGTTGTTGGGACATTCTTTTGGGGTTTGACGTGCAGAAGCAGTTCAGATCTAACCGTCAGGATACAGAGATCGAAGAGTCCTCATCAGGAGGTTGGTGCCGATTCAGGGGCAAGGTTGTGAGTAGCACTATGGCTAGCCTTTCTTTTCCAGACGAAATGCTCGGACTGGGGCATGTTGGTATTTGTGGGGCAGATTTCCGAGAAGGAATAGAGTTCATGTCGCCCTGACCAGAGGCTTTTTGGTGAAAGACTTGATCGTTACGTGAAGTGAACCCCCACGCAGGTAGTGCTTCTGAGATAGCAGTGTTCCTCACTGAAGAGAGATCGAATTCCCCAGCTAGTCGTAGCTTATCCAAAGGATGTGCTCCAGCAAAGTCAGTTATTCTCAACAGAATTGACGATTCAAAGATTGTAGGCTGTAGTCAGACAGTATGGTGTCCCCCAGAAGGATTCCCTTATCTCGAGCAGAGTTGGTTTAGCCTCAAAAGATTAATATTTCCAAATTGGTGAGCTGTATTCAGGCAGTTTACCTTTCCCCGCAGGGTCATTTACTCTCCCCCAGTGGAGTCAGTTAATTTTCCCCAAGAGAATCATCCCATCCCCAGTGGAGTTCTCTTTTCAGCAAGTGTTTTCATTCCTCTCAGTGGAACTCGGAGATTAAGACTCTCCCCGGCATAGTTGGTTGTGTGTCCTGGCATTTATTTTGCCGGAATACCGTGTGATATCAGTTCACTCTCCAGCAGAAGCTCGATCATACCAGGCGCATCTGCTATTCTCCAGCAGAGTTATATTCCCCAGCAGGGTGTTACTTCAATGAGGTGCTTGGTTTAAGTTCCCAATTTCCCAGCTGAGTCGACTTCGCTCTTCCAGCATTTATTTTGCTGGAATAATTCTGTAGCACCTGGCTATCCCCAGCGGAGTCGGCATTGTCTTCAGCATTTATTTTGCTGGAGCAGTTCCTGTATCCCAGCAGTTCGAATCTGCATTGGCATTGGCATATAGTGTCATATTTGCATCAGCATATAGTGTCATATTTGCATCCGCATATCGTGTCATACTTGCATCCACCAAATAAAAACGTGTAGCATTTCCATGTCGAATGGAGCATTGCGTCAGTGTCAAACATATGCATTTTGAAACATGAACTAGGTGGGCCAACCGTTAGTTTCAAGTATTGTTTCTCTTGCAGGTAGAGAGAGCTCTTGCTCAGATGAATCACCAAACATTCAGGATCTCGACGTGAGACATTCGACGAAAGTGTCAGCTTTGGCATTATTCCCCACAGAGTTATCATGATGAAGTTCTCTTTGTCTCCGAGCAGAGTTATTTGTGTAAATTTCTCTTGTTTTCCCCGCCAGAGTCAGCAGGATAAGTTTCTCTTTGTCCCCAAGCAGAGTTACTTATTTCCCCGCCAGGGTTTCTTGTTGAAGTTTCTCTAGTCCGACCAGCGGATTGTTTCCTTCAAGGTTGTTGTTACGTCAGCATTAAAAGGTTTCATGAACCAGAATTTCAGAGGCTACCGCCGGTTATCAGAACAGGCGTCCGGAAGTTTGGTTTCCAAATATCCCCAGTAGAGTCAGCCTCAAAGTTGCTGTAACGTCAGTGATAAAAAGTTTGCGGACCAATGGAAGGATGAGTCCTAACGTGGACGGGTTTATTGACAGGTTTTTTGTGCTAAGGAATGTGGGGGGTCCTGACGTGGACATTTCCTCAAGTTGACGATATGTGTTAGTCCTAACATGGACAGGTTCGATTTCTCAGAACAGAGAGAGAAGTGGGAGTCCTGACGTGGACATTTCCTCAGTTTGACGATATGTGTTAGTCCTAACGTGGACGAATTTGATTTCTTGGTATTGATCGAAGGTGGAGTCCTGACGTGGACAAAGTTGGTTACTCTTCGTGTTGGTGTCCTGACATGGACAATTTATTTCCAGCAAGTGTCTTTCTTCTTAATGGTGAACTGTGTGTCCTGACGTGGGCAAAGTTATAGTTTTTCGCGATGGCAAGATACGAGAGTCCTGACGTGAACAAATTTATCCGTCTTCGTGTTGTTGGCAGAGTGTGTGTCCTGACATGGACAAAGTCTTATTTCCCCAGCAAGTCGAAGACGCGCAAGTCCTGACGTGGACAGGTTCTATTACTTCAGCAGGTTGAGATGTGAGTCCTGACGTGGACAAATCAAGACGAAACGTGAGTCCTGACGTGGACAGATTTATTCCTTACGTGGAAAGAGAAGTTTTAGTTCCTTACGTGGAAAAGCAAGTTTTGTCCTGACGTGGACAGATTCAGAAAAGAAGTTGATTCCTTACGTGGAAAAGAAAGTTTCCTAACGTGGAAAGTTTGATTCCTAACGTGGAAAGATTGTATTCCTTACGTGGAAAGAGTGGAGTCCTCACGTGGACAAACCAAGACAATAGATGGTTTCCTTACGTGGAAAGATAGTATTCCTTACGTGGAAAGAGGCTTGTATTCCTGACGTGGAAAGAAAGAGTGTGTTCCTGACGTGGAAGGGGTTTAGTCCTGACGTGGACAGATTCAAAAGAAGACGTATTCCTTACGTGGAAGAGTTTGACGAAGAAGAAGTTATTCCTTACGTGGAAAGGTGAGTCCTAACGTGGACGGTGTTATTCCTAACGTGGAACGGTTATTCCTCACGTGGAAAGGTGGTTATTCCTAACGTGGAAAGATTGATTCCTAATGTGGACAATGTTATTCCTAACGTGGACAAGTTTGGTTGAGATTTCTTTGTGTTGACGACACATGCATCCTAACGTGGATAAAATTCTATCTCTGCGATGACAAGTTCTTTTTCAGGCTGATGAAAATAATCCCCAGCACGAGATCAGGGGGTTGTCGTAACAGTCAGATTCAGCCGATGAATGTCGTTCCCCAAGCAGGGGCGCAGTTTATTTATGCGGTTGGCAAATTTCCGGGTTCTTAGTATTCAACCGTCTCGTACCACGAATGTCTGAAGGCTCCGGGCTCTTCACCCAATTGGGTCCAAGTCGCTTGAATAGGGGCAGCTGTTGCACCCTAAAATTTGCCCAACCTTTCTTCACTTGGTTTATGTTTCAATATCATTAGCATTTGCATATAGAGTCACGTACATAGTCTGACCATCTGCATAGCATAGCATGGCAAGTCATCCAACAGGGGACCAATCATTATTCTCATCTCTATAGGCCTATCAAGAGGTTATTATCCTGATTCAATCTCATTCAAGTCATCAGAAAAGAATTTGGAAGATATCAAGTCAATGGATCAAGCAGTTCATCTATCTCCTAACTGAGGGTATCTGGGGATCAATAAGTAAGTTGTGAGCTGTGAATGGAGCATGGAGAGTATCTGGGCATCATGGGAGACTTAGAAAGTCATTTGGAGAAGGAGACAAGTCATTGGTGTAGTCATAAGAGTTGTGGATGAAGACAGTCAACTAGGGTTTCATCTGGGTCAACCCTGGGTCAACTCTAGGTCAATTGACTGATTGAAAGGCATTAAGGGCTATTGGATAGATGTGGGGTTCATAATTTGACATGTAGAAGAGGATATGGTGATATGCCAAGAAGAAATCAAGAGAAATCAAGGAGAAGAGGAGTTTCTAAATTAGGGTTTCTGTGTAAAATCCCCTAATTTAGGTCAAATTTCCAAGCAAGATAAGTCAAAATTCAAACTTCAAATGGATCCTTGGCCAACATGAAACTTGTAGAGGATCTCAAGACCTTTAATTTGAGTGGTGGAAGACATTAAGGAGATTTATGGAACTCAAGTTATGGTCCTTGCAAGTTACAGGTCATCTGAGGTATCTGAAATTTTGTCTGTGAAAGTGACTTGACTTCTAAGCAATTTTTACCCCTCAAGGAGATTTTAAATGAATTTCTGGTAAACATAAGAGTTGTTCCTCACTGTCTTAGCTTTCTAGAATGGTATAGTATGCCTTCATATGATTTGTGGAACTCTACTTATGGTCTTGGCAAGCAAAGGGTATTTTGGTCATTTGAGAATTACAGGTCATTTCAAGCCTATGCCCAAAACTCATACAAGGAAGCTTCAAATGGAAAACTTTACAACATCAAACTTGTTCCAAATGACATTTTGAGTCTAGAAAAGTGACCATGAGAGATTGGAAAGATTCATAGCACAAGGTTTCAAAATTGTTGGATTTAATGAATAAAAATGACCTAAAAAATGAGATTTTTCATATTTTGGCCAAATGAGGTGAAATTATAGGTCATTTTGAATGGAAAGATCATTTTGAGAACATTGGCTAAAGTAGAATTTTGAGCTTGGTTCACATTTTGGGAGTTATTCATGGTTACTTGTAATGGAAGATACATAAGCCAAATCCAAGGGAAATCATACATGGGAAGCTTCTCCAAGCTTCTAGGAGTTTCTAACCTCACCTATATATTGATATGAGTAACTCCATGCCATGGTTGGTGATCTCATTTTACTCATAAACACAAGTTTCATACATTTTCTCCCACTTGCAAAATCAATTCAAACTCTTCCAAATTCTCATCAATTTTCCCCATTCTTGATCTGGTATTCATCATCATCATCCCTAGATCAGAATTCATACGATCATTTGGTAGAATTGAGGTGGATTCGAGCTGTGCAAGTTCACCATTCAAGAAGCAAAAATTTTGGAATTGAGAGATTCAAAGCTTTGGAGTCATATTTGTTGCATACAGAAGTCATCATCAAGTTCATTGATCAGTTTTCAATCATTTCAAGCATTGGATCAAGAGGTTTTAGCAGCTGTTTTCATCAATTGCACCAGGTATGTTTCTCATTCGAATTGGCTGTTTAGGTTAGGATCACAAGGCTTTGTTAGCATAGAATTGGTAAGATAGGATAGATGACTTAGTTTGGTGAGTTTGGAGAGCTTTCATGAAGTTTGGTCATGGAGTGCAAGATCTGGTAGGGCTGGTAACTCATGATTTAATGCACGAAAATCTTGATGGAATAGCATGTTGAGATCAGCATAAGGTGTAGATGAGTTTAGGACAAGAATTAGTGAGGTTTGGAGCAATTGATGACAGGTGAAAATGGTGGATCAGTTTTGTTATGCTTATCGGGTTTGCTTATTGTTTGAGTTTTAGAGGAAGTTGTTGTCATGGCCGTGTAGAGGGAGGAATTTAAAGCAACTTTGCTCTTGGAGTCGAGGGAATTCATGGTGAAATGAGAGAGAACAGAGCTCTTGAATGTGCATGCATGGCTAGGGTTTTCAGGCATTAGGGTTGGCTGGAGGTTGAAGAAAGGTTGGGAGCCACACGATCTGATCCTTGACTTTGACCGGGAGACTCAATCAATGGCCACGATTGGAGAAGAAAAAACGGAGGGAATTTCAAATGATCAAACGCACCGTTTCACTTATGGTGGCAAACTGGGCTCAGATTGCATTGCTTTTCACACCCCCAAGTGCATGGCCCAATTGGAAATGAACTAAAAAATCTGCTATTCGCACTGTTTCCGTTTTTTTAATTCTTGCTATTTTCTGATGTTTTTGGGCCTCGCGCGTATGTGATACTAGCACCCCCCTGCCTGGCCCGTTCCCATATTTTAACTGCAATTCATCACTTTCTGCACCCCTTTCTCATTAATTCATTTCATTATATTTCAAAAAAACATTAAATCTTTTAAAATTCATAACAAATCATAAAATGCATATTTTCCATTGGTTCTTTTTGCGTTATTTTCTTAATTTTGTCAAGAAAATTATCATACAAAAAAATTAATAGTTCTTTTTATTTTCTTATTTTTGGCATATTTTCCTTTTAATTAGGTGTAAATAATATTTTGTTTAGTACATGAATTTGTTAAATTTTGTTCTAATAGTTGCTTTAATATTTTTCACCCATTCTTTTTAGGTTGATTAGTAGATAAGATTAGCTTGTATATACAATTTAGTTCCCATTTTTAGGACTTAATTTTAGGTGTTTAGTTTAGGTGTGAACAACATGAACAAAATTAGGGTTTAAGTGATGACTTAGGAGAATTGAATCATTTCCCTTAGGACTTAGAGATTGAATATGTTAGATATGGGACTATAGGGACTATGGGTAGTTATTAGATCCCTTAGAAATCACTAGGATTCCCCTACTGCTATTGGTATATTACTGTCTATATTTGATTGATTGGTGTGGTGTGCCCTCTGGGGATTATTGTTTGTCTGTATGGGTATTGGGATTGCTTGGGGATTGGGAGAGCTGAAGACTTGTGATGATGAAGCCATGGGATATCCAGAGCTTAAAGACCAACTTCCAGAGTTGATGAGGAGATTCCTGCTAGCAGCTGTTGAGGAGATTAGGGTTTAGGAGCTAGGCAGAGCTCTAGATTAGAAAGCTTGATTCTCAAACATGGAAGGCCTTGACTGCCCCCATTCTTCTCTGTGATGCAGAGTCTCTCTAAGACACTCACCCCCTTCCTTTGGAAGGCTTGGTGCTACTATCTAAGGGATAGAACTCTTGAGAGAAAATATCTTATGTGTTAGTAGCAGTTGGTTTGCCACCCTTGTTGGTCAGCTAAGTGCTTAACACCCAATTCACTCTTGTGATTGATCCCTCAGCTTGGAGGTTAGGACTTGAAGAAAAGCCCTTGTAGATTGAAGATTGATGACAAAGACCTTGCTTGAAGGCTGTGGAGATGGAGGTTGATGCTTGTAGCTGATTGGAGATTACTTGAAGTCAGATGTTGATGCAGAGTTGCTGTGGCTGTTTTTTTTTTGCTGTATTTTCATTTCTGATGTATTGATTGGTTTTCCCTGACTGTATTGTTTGCTGTTTACCCTGTTGGGTTGAAAGTGAACCCTGTTCACTTTTGCCCATTGTTTTCCAGGTTCGAGGTTGAGTGGGACTCCCTTGCCTCGCTTGTATTGCTGCATTCATGCATTTTATTGCTTTCGTGTATATATCTGTTATTGTTTTTGTTTCCGTCTATTCCCTTAGGATCTCTGTTTCTCTCTGTGCAAGAGAGGAGCATGATAGACACTAGGTCTTAACCCATGCATGATAACAGTAGGTTAGTTCGATTCCCTTCGCAACCGTAGGTTAGAGTTCTGTCTCTTTCTTTCTCAAAATAAACAGAAAAACACAATAAAGATTTCAAACACAATAAAAGACACTTCTTCCGTAAAAGAATGTGAACTCATCAAAACGTCATTTTTTGTCCGCTTGGACTGCTAATCAGAAAAAACCTTTTTCAGAAGGAATAAAATCAACCAAGACAGACTTGTGTCGTACGTGGCCCGAACTACGTTTGCTCTGATCTTTCATGCTGTATGAAAGTACGTAGGCATAGGATGCGATATCCTAGCGAGCAACCTTCCCCTCCTTTACCGTAGGTAGGCAAACTACGTTGACTCTGATTTCTCGTTCCAGACGAGAATACGTAGGCATAAAGTGCGATACTTTGCCGAGTCATTTTATTTTCATTTTATTTTTCTTTTAACCCCTGACCTATAGAGTAGATAGAATAACAATCCATTCCCGAAAACAAGCGTGGATCCCGTCGAGTACGACGGACGTGAGGGGTGCTAATACCTTCCCCTTACGTAACCGACTCCCGAACCCAGGTTTTGGTTGCGATGACCATACCTTTCCCCGTTTTTTGCGAGGTTTACTTCGAGCGTTTCCTTTCCCTCCCGTGGGATAAATAACGCACGGTGGCGACTCTTCTGTTCAGCCGGCGCCGATTTTCACAGTAGCGACACCCACGAACTACGAACGTTCTGATTTCCTTATTCTCGCCTGAATTAGGATACGTAGGCACAAGACGACAAAGTCTTGGCGAGCATAATCTCCCTTTTCACCCGTAGTCCTTCGAACCATATTGACTCTAAATTTTCCATTGCACGTAGGAATACATGGACATAGGACGACGAAGTCCTATCGAGTCTCCTTTTTTTCTCCCTTTTCATTTTCGCATTCCCTTAGCAGTTAGGCTTTAGATTAACACACCCTTTGATTAGAACAACAAGAGTGGGTCCCGTTGAGTACAAGGGACACGAGGGGCTGCTAATATCTTCCTCTCCCTTTTGAGTTTTCTTAGATCGTTTCCTTTCCTCCGCCGGGATAAATAACGTTCGGTGGTGACTCTGTTTTTCTGCTGGTTATTTTTCGCGTTGCGACAAGAAGGCACGAACTACCATAGCTGAGAGTGACTAGATCTATGTCAAAGGGTGCATCAGATGGTTCTTTAGGGTGTCACATTCGTACATGGTGCATGCTGCTCTAGGAGATCTACCGAGACCATCTCGTCAAGAGTTACTAGAAGACGAGCAGACACAGTTGGATCATATCGATGATGTATTTCCTAGGTACCTTTCCTGATGGGTCTGATGTCAGGTGAGTCCTAGATGTCATCATGACGGAGGCACATGCATTGTTGTACCGGAGACTCAACGGAGAACAAGGGGTATTGATGGCAGATGAGGTAAATGAGAGGTTTTCAAACATGCACAATAGTAGTCTCTTATTATTTTGTTGTAGTACCATGGTCTATACTTTATTCTGACGGTCTTACTACATTATTGATCTTGATTGTACAATATTTTTAAATATATTGCTATTTTATTTTTGTATAGCATTTTTGGTCCATCTGGAATTATGTACGTCTTTTTTTATTTTTGATCGTATGTTATATTTCATTTGAACATAAATAAACAACTTATAGCATGAAATACCTATTATGATATATTTTGGAGATGTATCTCCAGAATATTCACGGAGATGCATCTCCGATACAATTTAAATGTAAATGGATTCTAAGTGGGATGAATTGAATGTTTTAAATTGTTTCGAAAATACATCTCCGGAATATTTCAACGTTTATTCGAAAATAGATGCGTCTAGAGATGCATCTCCGAAAACTAAAGGTATTTAAATAATTTCGCGTGGTGGTTAAGAAATATTTAGGGTGCATTAAAAAATTATGTTTTTTTTTTCTATCTTGAGTTATTTATTTTTTAATTTACACTCTCTTTATTTTTAATAATGGATTCAATTAATATAAACACACTATTATTCATTTTACTTAAGTTATCATTTGTTATAATAATCATATTAAAATAATATCATATTTAAAAAGTTATTATAATAATAAATATAATATTCACTTAATATTAATTATTAAATATAATAAATTCATTTATACAATTAATATAACATAGTGATACACAATTAATGAAATTTATCAAAATAATATTAATTTATCTTGATATTTATTTATAAAATAAATAACTAAATATGAAAATAGCTATAAATAATTAAATAAAATTATACACATAAGATAAGTTGTTGTATAAATAATAGATCATAGAAATTTACTAAAAGAATCTAAATAATATATATTAAAATATTGGGATGTTACAGAGAAAATTTAAAAATGAACCAAAACATGTGTCGCTGTCTAAATCTATATTTGTGGTTGGTTCCGTCTTTGACATTTGTTTATTTGATTCCCTTTTAATTTCACTCAATTTAGTAAGTTCTTACATCTTATCCATAAAACGATCCGAACAAGTTGCAACTTTCTTTTTTTTGAATGAGTTGTCCACTCTGGTGTTGTCATTAGTATAGTGCATCGTGATTTCAAATGAACTTGAACAAAATATAGTGATTTAGAAAGCCACCCAATACACTTAATTCAATCAGTTGGATTTTGAGGTGGCAGCCCATAGTGGGAAAAAGTTGTTGAGAACTCGTATCTTGTCAAATCAATACACACCATATTTTATGCACTTGTTATAAGATGATACATTTTAGGGAGGCGCGTCCATTTTCCTCTGGTACCAGATCGTTAACACAAGGAATAAGAGATTCATGAATTGCATCAAAATGATTTTTTTCCTGTTGTGTTGTGTATGATTATTTATACTCTTTCAACTCTTTGATAAATTGTTTGCGAACAAATGTATGATTTTCCTCTCTTTTATCGAGTAAAGTTGGAACAACTTGATAACCACAGTTATTGTCACCCTTAACATTTACAATTTGTTCAATGTATTTGTGTATAAAAAGTAGCATCTCTTTGATGTATAGCATTTTGAGTAAATGTGGTGAACGAGATGGTTTGTAAATATGAGCTCCTTTGAAAACACTTTTTTGAGATTTTGAAGTTGAAGAAGTCAAAAAAAATTTCTCAATATGTTAGAAATAGCAAGGAGATCACATAGTTGAATTGTCACATAGTGTTGGTTTAAACTTCTTATGAGCACTTTTTTTTTACCAGGTGAGGCGGTGGTTTCAAATATGCGGTTTATGCATAATCAATCCTCCTCATTTGCTCTTTGATATGGAGTTTCGTGTTATCAATGGCTTTTAAAAATATCTCTTGTATCAATTCTCATTTGATGGAGATATTTAATGTATCATCCTTCATTAAACCATCATCATCAAACTTGAGCCTCTTCTAGTGAGTGTTGATCTTACCAGATCAGAAAAGGATTAGCAGCCAGCAACGCGTCGTAAGCTCTTTAATTCACCGATGGTGGAGAAGAGGAGGGGGTGTACCTACAAGGTACTCCATTTCCAAAGTAATAGACGGAGTAGAAAGAGCAAGTACAGAGAAAGCGTGTAGAGAATCGAATACCTGGCCCTCTAGTGAAAGTGGGTATTTATAATGTGCCCTCAGCACTGGGCCAACGATTACTTTGTATTGGGTTGGATTGCAAGCCCTAATACGAGTAACTTATAGGGATTACATGGCGTAGGGAAGACCGACATATAGTTTTCTCCTTATGTCAACTGCCACCTGACCTTCGGGGGTGGGTAGTTACCTGATGATGTGTCCCGGTGTGGGGATCACGTGGAGACCGTGGGGAGACGTGTGAGAGCTCCCCATGCGTGATGAGGAGTTGGGTAGGGTCGTGCCTAATGGTAGGCCAGCCTGTGGCTCAGTCCAGAACAGGAGCACCGCAAGTCGTTGCTCTGAAGCAGAGGAGTAATGAATTAGGAGTCAATTAAAACGTCGAGAACATGTTCGGAGGGGTGTTACGTGTGTTCACAACACTAAATTCAGGGATAAAGTGCGTGGTCAGGTGAAGGAACTTCTTGACCAGACATGAGCTCACGAGGAGGCTTGTCTATCAGATGCAGTCCTTGCTCTTTTCCAGTTCCCTCGGGGACATGTCCCCAATGGGTGATGTGGATGACGATGTGATGAAAGCGGAAAGGAGTAGTCAGCTCTTGTCTCGAGCTGAAGAAGGAGTCAGAAGGACGTGTGGGGTGTCTTCTAGGGCCACGTGTCAAGAGTAATAAATGCCTAAGATGGCTACGAGTAGTTGCACTTGAGTGCCTAGTGTCGCGGTGAAATTTGGATAGCAAGCTATTGATGAGCTTGAATCTTAATTCATTTTGCAACCGAACTATGATTTGTCCAAAGGAAGGGAAAAAGATCGAAATACCCACAATGCAATGCACATGCAAAGGTTAGAGAGTTATAGGTTCAGGGGTTGGTTAAACTTAGGGAAGGTGCTAGCATCCTAAGTTTCTGTAGTACTCTACAGGAACCTCTTGTTCTATGTTTGTTTATTGCTAAGGTTTATCTGCTTAAGGATGAGAGACCTAGGGGGTTTATTTCTAAGTATACTCGACAAAATATCGCATCTTATGCCTACATATCCTGACGGGAGTGGAATCAGAGTATTTGTAGTTCCCCTAAAGGGTTTAAGGAGTTCTTTGACTATGGTCAAAGTTCCTACGGGGTAAGGTAGTTGATTGATCGATTTTAAGAGAAAAGATGAGTTGTCATTTTAAGGGAGATTACTTGATTTAACCACCACAACTTTGTAGGAAAATAGTCTTTGCATTGTCTTAAGAGAAGGGCTCAAGTACTCGGATTGTCAACAAGTACGCCTCTATCTCTCCTAAGGCAAAGTCCCTACATATTAATTGAATTGTAATGGGGTAGGAGTTTTATCTCACTTAAGATGATTAACATCTTATTCTCTTATGTGTTTGAATAGTTGAATGGTTGAATTGTTGTTTTTATCTAAGCTGTAAAAGAAAAGGTCATCCTTATGGGGTAGGATCTATCCTAAAAGATCAACTTGAATGGGATCAAGGATCAATGGAGAGTATGATGCAAAAGAGATGCATACACACAATTATTTAAATTATGTGCAGGTTCTTCCTTTGGACGAGATGCGATGCGATAAGATAAATGATGGTAAATAAAAATTGCGGATAAAGTAAAACATACACAAACGCATGAAAGCGTTAAGTGAGTGAGAGTGAATAATGTGAATGGAATCGATGCGGATGCGGGAGCGTGCACGATTGATTGAGTTACGATGTTGATTAATTTTAGGTGAAATTGATTTTAAGAAGAAGCTTGAATTAACTTATGAGAAAATGATATTTTTTATGAGGTTGATTTTAAGAAAAGTTAGATTAATTAGGTGAGTTGATTTTAATAAGTGATTGATTTTGACAGATTATTTTAAGAAAATGGTTAAATTGATCCTAAGAAAAAAAGTTGTATTATTTTGTTTTAAGAAAAAAGTTCAACTAGGGACGAATTAATTTTAGTGAAGGTCTTTATTTTAGATTTAACATAATAATTAGATTTTTGAATTGAAAAAAAATTTAATTACTATAAATTTTGAGAAAAAATTTAATAAAATAAAAAAAAATGCTAATTTGAATAAAAAGAGTGTTTATTATCATTTATTTGAAAGTTATTTTTAGTTATGAAATAAGTCTTTTTATTATTAAATGAAATACACCTAGTTATTATTATAAAGATAAAAGTTAATTAATTATATAAAAAAGTTGTTTTATTATTAAATTAAATGAAATAGTTTAAAAGATAAATTGTATTATATAAAAAGGTTATTATTAAAATTCAAGTTATTTAAAAGAAGGGTTTATAAAGATTATTATATTATTTAATTAATAAAAATAGAATAAAAGTTGATTTAAATATAGGTTAACTACAAAAAGGTTATTAGTTTTTATTTAAAAGAGTCTAATTAAAAAAATAATAGATTAACTAGTTAATTAGAAATAAAATAAAAGAGTCAAAATATTAAAGAGATTAAGGTTAATTTAATTTGTTAGTAAGAAGATTAATTAAAGGTTAATTTCAAAAATCATTAGTTAATTCTTTTTTAAAAAAGTTGATTAAGTTATTATAGTGATTATTAATCTAATTAAACAGATTAAAGTTAAAGGGAGGGCGAGTGATCCAGTGTGGTTGGTCTACGATGGATTAAGTGGGTACGCAGGTGAGGGTCGTGTGATGAGTGTGGGTGATGGATCGTACGGTGGCAGTGCGCGGGTGCACCAAGTGTCCGTGTGTGCATATACTCATTATAATAGCATACAAATAAAACAACAGAAAAAAAACAAATCCAAACGAAGCCCTAATCCCAATTTTTCGAATTAACCTCCTCCCGTCTTCTCCTTATCTCCGATCGCGGCCTCAATCTTCTTTCCCTCTCTGTGTTCTCATCGCCGATCCCTTCTTCTGAAGGTCGTTCCATCATCTCCCTCTGTCTCTAGTTTCGCGATACCTTTGTTTATCCTACAAATCATAACAGATCAAACATGCAAAGGTATTTTAAAGGAGAGAGCTCGTTTACCCAAGAACAAGAGTTGACGGCGGCTGGAAGATGGTGGTGGGGAAATTGCGAAGCAATCCACGATCTCGTTTTCTCCCTTCGTTCGACGGGGAAATTGGATTCCATTTTCTTTAATATGATGAAAATCAAACTTATAATGGAGCAAACTTTTGCGAAGACAGACTCGTGGATGAGCATCAATTCAGACAAACTTCAACATAACCGGGAGCTTGGTCATTTAGATTTCATAAAGATCATGATTCAGGAATTTCTTCAAAGTGCCTCCTTGCCAAGACTTGGTTCAAGATCTCATATAAACTTAACATCTCAAAACAAGCTGATCCTAAACCACTATTAAAATGTCCCAATTTTCTCTTCAATAATTTGGATGATGTTTTAGCCTCATGAAGTAGGAAAAAAAAGTTCATATGACAACGAAACTTGGTATGCGAACCCTGCCTTGAGAAAACCTCCAAAAATAATGACACAACTTGTGATGTAACTGCCGATGAGAGTCATGATAGGCCTCAAATGTTTATACCTTGAAGTATTTGATTGTAAGGGTTTACATTTCTTATTATCGCACCTGCATCAACTGATTAGCCGTAAAAGGGTAAAATAGCGCAAACAAGAAAAAGAAAAGAACGAAGAGGTGGGATCTTAAGGTCAAAAATTAGGGTGTGACAGATGCCCCTATTTAAGTTTCTTCTATCCGGAGATGTGGAAATTGAAATCTTCGTCTCGACGAGATAGGAGGGACTTAAATATAAAAATTGCACGAATTTTTGGCCCTTAAGAAACCGCCGAATGCAAATGATATGCGATGATATGAGAATGCAAGACACGGGATCTTGTGAGGAAAAGTTGTCACAGGGGATGAACCGGACACAACACGCGAAACAAAGGAGCAACAGACTCAACGAGGCGGGACTCCACAGGAAAGGAAACAACCAACAACGGGGACTCTCCACAAGTATGAGAGTATCGCGCATACGCCAAGAATATGGCGGTTCAAGCAACAAGTGAGAAACTTGTAATCGAAGGAAACCTACTGCCAACAGGTGGTAGTCCAAACAATGGTAATAAACAAAACAAACTCTCTTGATCGGCACAGAATTTTGTTTCTTAATTGAATATGGTGTTGATAATAGCGTAAATAAAACTTCCCCGCGCTTCATGGTGTGTTTGCCATGAACGGGTCTCAGTTTCTGAAATAAACCTCCCCAATGACTCATGGTGTGTTTGCCATGAACGGGTCTCGGTTTTCTTGAAATAAACCTCCCCAACGACTCATGGTGTGTTTTCCATGAAAGGGTCTCGGTTTTCCGAAATAAACCTCCCTAACGACTCATGGTGTGTTTGCCATGAACGGGTCTCGGTTTTCTGAAATAAACCTCCCCAACGACTCATGGTGTGTTTGCCATGAACGGGTCTCGGTTTTCTGAAATAAACCTCCCAAATGACTCATGGTGTGTTTGCCATGAACGGGTCTCGGTTTCTTGAAATAAACCTCCCCAACGACTCATGGTGTGTTTGCCATGAACGGGTCTCGGTTTCTACCCAGAGTGATGAAAAACTCGTGAGAGCATCCTCACAGGGGATCGAAATGTCATTGAAGATTGTAGAACTTTAGCAGTAATCCATAATGTACTGGAGATTGTCAAATTTCACCTGGGATCTTCGGAAGAGATGTAGGCCGGTTGATTTGTAATGTATATCCTCTCAAATAAAGAGAGATTAAGTGTAATAGACTTCACTAAACTTCTCGGGAGAGACGCCATTTGATGGAAATAAACTTGTGTGATAAACTCCTGGGGAAATACGTTTCTGGGAAGTACCCTTGTTGTAGCTGTAAAAGCATGTATTCTTTGTAGGGTAAATTATCATATAAAGAGAAATATTTGTAAAGTCTTCGACGCATTTCTCTGACAGATTTCTAGAGGATTGCCTTTTGATGAGTTGATAGTCTTGATAAACCCACTGGGGATGGAAAAATTGTCTCGAAGTGATTGCCATTTGTCGTTTTGACTAAGATCTTGATCAAAACGAGTTTCTCAAATAAAGAGGGTGCTTGTGGTTCAGATGTAAATTATTGAGAATGTTGAGATCATTGTTGGAGAAATATT
The DNA here is from genome assembly GCA_963859935.3 of Lathyrus sativus. NCBI lineage: Eukaryota > Viridiplantae > Streptophyta > Magnoliopsida > Fabales > Fabaceae > Lathyrus > Lathyrus sativus. Next base: position 399,937,468 of record OZ012739.1, on the reverse strand, counting down.
CGTCTTCAATACTTATCTTCATAAATTCTTCTTGGGGAATGAAATGCAAAATAAATGCACGCTTAATCCTGGTTTCTCTTAAAAACTGGAGATATCCACAAGGTGATCGCCAAGGACCGAAGTTCACTTCGGGAAATAGCCGAAGAGAAACTGTCAAGCAAGACTCGACCATTGAGGTATGAACTCAAATGGGAATGTACTAAAACAACCGTCTTCCACGAGGATCAAACTCCATGGGGAAATAGAAGCGTTGAGCTCTTTCTGCCTAGGGCTGACAACTCTACTTGGAAGGAGAGGACACACCCGGTCACCTAGGGGTAACCACAGTCCGAAGTGACAAGACAAACAAACACAAAGATGCAGAAATGCAAATGTTATGCCATCTATCTATATGTTATGCGTATGCTACCAAAACCAACGGGCCGGAAACCAAAGTCCCCACTCGAGCCAAATCTCCGCAAATCGGTCACCTCCTGATGGAAATCTTCACCTGTCTTGTATGGGGCATGACGAAACCGTCTCCTTGGATGAAATAAATGTTCATGGACATCCTTTTGTTATTCATAAATCAAATAAACACAAGGTACTCTTTTTAAAAGGATATTATTCAGGATTTTCCCATCATAACGGAAATATTTAACATGCCACAATTGAAAAACTTTATTTATTAAATGGTAGTCGGCAGAACAGCGCGACTCCAATATTACAATGTTGGAAAATAATAAGAGCGATTACATCGATGGAATAATGATTTTGTTCCTAAGTCAACCGGGACTTCTTAAGTTCTAAGCAAAATACTTCTTGACAGCACCTACGTTCATCGGGCGGGTGATTTCTTCTCCGTCCATTGTTGCTAACATCAGGGCGCCTCCTGAGAAGACCTTCTTTACCACATATGGCCCATCATAGTTTGGAGCCCATTTTCCTCTGGCATCGGTGAGGAAAGACTGGATCTTCTTGAGCACAAGGTCGCCTTCCTTGAATTCTCGGGGTTGAACTTTCTTGTCAAAAGCCTTCTTCATCCTCTGCTGGTACAACTGCCCATGGCACAAGGCCGTCATCCTCTTTTCTTAAATTAGGTTTAGCTGATCATATCTGCTCTGGCACCATTCGGCTTCTGATAACTTTGTTTCCATCAATATCCTCATGGAGGGAACCTCGACCTCTATCGGGAGTACAGCTTCCATACCGTAGACAAGTGAAAAAGGAGTTGCCCCAGTTGATGTGCGCACCGAAGTACGATATTCATGTAGAGCGAACGAGAGCATTTCATGCCAATATTTGTATGTGACAACCATCTTCTGAATTATCTTCTTAATATTCTTATTGGCAGCTTCAACAGCCCCATTCATCTTTGGTCTGTAGGGGGAAGAATTATGATGCTCGATCTTGAATTCTTCGCACAGTTATTTCATCATACTATTATTCAAGTTGGACCCATTATCTATAATAATCCTGCTCGGCACACCATATCTGCAGATGAGCTGATTCTTGATAAATTTGACAACCACATGTCGAGTTACGTTAACATAAGACGCAACTTTGGCCCACTTAGTGAAGTAATCAATTGCCACTAAGATGAATCGGTGTCCATTAGATGCCTTTGGTTCTATCATTCCAATCATATCAATCCCCCACATGGAGAATGGCCAAGGAGATGAAATAACATTCAATAAGGTCGGAGGCACATGAATCTTATCTGCGTAAATCTGACACTTGTGACATTTCCTGGCAAACTTGTAACAGTCGGACTCCATTGTAATCCAATAATAACCATCCCTTAAGAGTTTCTTGGCCATAGCATGTCCATTTGTATGAGTACCAAAGGACCCTTTGTGAATTTCCGTCATTAGCATGTCTGCTTCTCGCTTGTCAACGCATCTTAGCATGACCATGTCGAAGTTCCGCTTGTATAAAACATTATTGCTCAGGAGGAAATTGCCAGCCAATCTTCTCAACGTTTTCTTATCCTTGTTGGAGGCTCCCAAAAGATACTCCCGTGTTCTGAGAAATACTTCAATATCGTGGTACTAGGGTTTGTCATCTCCGACATCTTCAATGGCGAAGATGAAGGCGGGTCTCTCAAGACATCTTACTTCGATTCGAGGACACGCGTTCCAAGTGTTCACCACAATCATGGAGGCCAAAGTTACCAATGCATCTGCCATTCTATTCTCATCGCGAGGGATGTGGTGAAAGTCGACCTTGTCAAAGAAAGGTAACAGTCTTCTTGCATAATCTCTATACGAGACCAAATTATCCTGTCGAGTTACCCACTCTCCCGTGATTTGATAAATGACCACGGCAGAATCACCGAACACATCCAAATTCTTAATTCTTAAGTCCACTGCCTCCTCGAGGCCCATAATACATGCTTCATACTCGGCTTCATTATTGGTACACTTGAATGTCATCCTAGAGGTAAACGGAATATGAGACCCATGGGGGGTCACGATAATCGCGTCTATTCCTCTCCCGTGAGCGTTGGCAGCTCCATAGAAAATTAGGCTCCATTGAGAACCGGGTTCAGGTCCTTCCCCTGGAAGAGGTTCTTCACAATCTTTCATTTTCAAATACATAACTTCTTCGTCCAGGAAGTCGTCATTCAAAGGTTGATGGTCCAAAATAGGCTGATGTGCCAAGTGGTCAGCCAGAATACTTCCTCTAATAGCCTTCTGAGTACAGTATTCGATGTCATATTCTGATAACAGCATCTTCCATCTTGCAATCCTTCCGGTCAATGCGTGCTTCTCAAATATATACTTGATAGGATCCATCTTCGAAACTAACCAGGTGGTATGAATCAACATGTATTGTCGCAGACGCTTAGCGGCCCATGCCAAAGCACAACAAGTTTTCTCAAGCATAGTGTATCTGGACTCACAGTCGGTAAACTTCTTACTCAAATAATAGGTGACATGATCTTGTTTTCCCGTTTCATCTCGCTGACCGAGCACATAACCCATCGAGTCTTCTAATATCGTCAAATACATGATCAAAGGTCTCCCTTCCACCAGGGGTATCATAATAGGTGGTTCAAGCAAATACTCTTTAATACTATCAAAAGCCTTTTGACAATCTTCGGTCCAAACATACCCTTGTTATTTCCTCAACAGCTTGAAAATAGGTTTACACTTGGCAGTCATATTAGATATAAACCGAGAGATGTAGTTCAAATGCCCCAAAAATCCTCTGACTTTTTCTCTATAGACGGAGCTGGCATTTCCTGAATAGCCTTCACCTTATCAGGATCCACTTTAATACCCCTTTGGCTGACAATGAAGCCCAATAATTTTCCTGACCGTACTCCAAACATGCATTTGTTGGGATTTAAACGGAGCTTATATTCTCTCAATCGACCAAACAGTTTCAACAAATGCTTGACATGATCATCTTCGGTCTTTGACTTAGCTATCATATCGTCCACATAAACTTCAATCTCTTTATGCATCATATCATGGAACAAAGTAGTCATAGCCCTTTGATACGTTGCCCCGGCATTCTTCAATCCAAATGGCATAACTCTATAGCAAAAGGTTCCCCAGGGAGTGATGAACGACGTCTTCTCTCTATCTTCGGAAGCCATTCTGATCTGATTGTATCCTGAAAATCCATCCATAAAAGAGAAGATTTCATATCTCGCAGTGCTGTCAACCCAAATGTCGATGTGAGGTAATGGAAAATCATCCTTCGGACTAGCTCTATTCAGATCCCTGTAATCCACACACATACGCACCTTTCCATCCTTCTTCGGAACGGGCACAATGTTGGCTAACCAAAGCGGATACTCGGCAGTGACAAGAAAACCTGCATCAATCTGTTTCTGTACCTCCTCCTTGATCTTCAAAGCCATATCGGATCGAGTTCTTCTGAGTTTCTGTTTAACTGGTGGGCAATCTGGTTTCAGTGACAGACGATGTTCAACTATGGCAGTATCCAATCTAGGCATGTCTTGATAGGACCAGGCGAACACGTCGACAAACTCTTTGAGTAACTCTATCAACTGCTCTTTCACATCCGACTTGAGCAGAGCTCCAATTTTCACTTCCCTACGGATTTCTTCTGTTCCCAAATTGATCACTTCCACTGGCTCTTGATGAGGTTGGATAGCCTTTTCTTCTTTATCAAGCAGTCTGGAGATCTCTTCTGGGATATCGTCTTCTTCGTCTTCAGCCTCAAACACAGGGAATTCGAAGTTCGGCAAAGAAAGAGGGTCACTATTCCCGGGATGTAATGGGTGTAGCAATCTGCGTATGTGATATTATTTTATTTAGTTTTATAAAGTGGAAAGTGTGTGTATGCGAGATGCTACTTATTATTATTTTCCAACATAGCAATAATAAATAAAGAAAGGCAAAATAACACACATATGGAAACAAAACGTTTAGTGATGATAGCAAAAACCGAACAAATAAATGCCCAACAGGGTCACCTTTGCCTTGGGCAGAGCAAAGGGAATTATTAAAAGCAAGCCCACACAACACATTTTCGCCTTGGGCAGAGCGAAAACTTAAAAAAAAACAAATGTTTACTTTGATATATGAATCACAGCAGGGGCTTCAACCACACTTCAATTCTTAACCAAAACTCCCGGAGTCACAAAGTCTGGAACATCTTCATCAGAATCTCCTTCAGTAGCAGCATAAACTCCAAACTATAATCAAAGTCATCTGAGACATAACCCGGATCTTCCATATAGGGCTCATAATCTTCAAATGGAATGGAGAGACTTACGGAACCATCTGATATGTAGCCTTCAGACTCGTCTTCGGACACAACGTTGATATGAGGAGGGTGGATGACCCCTCCACTACGGAATACTTCATTGATCGGCGGGAACTCCTGATTTCTGATGACCTGTTGAGCAGACCCACTGGAAAAACCAAGACCTTTCTTGTTCTTATTCTCTGGCAAAAACAACATTTTGCCCCAACCTGTCTGAGGACCACCACTCACAACCTGCTGCGTATCCTTGAATGATGACATGGGTATTTTGGGTTTCTGAGTATTATTATCTATAATTGATAAAGCCTGGAACTGCGTACCAACCTCTTCCTCAGCTTCAACATACGAAAACGACGACAAATGACTTACCACCAAAGCTCTCTCTCCACAAACTGTAACCGTCTTGCCTTCAAAAGCATATCTCAGTTTCTGGTGCAGGGTGGAGGTAACTGCCCCAACTTCATGTATCCATGGCCTCCCTAACAAACAGCTATAGGCGGCGTGAATGTCCATGACTTGGAACGTGATCATGAAAGTCTGCAAGCCGATGGTCATTGGTAGATCTACTTCACCAATTACCGCCTTTCTAGATCCATCAAAAACTTTGACAATGACATGACTGGGCCTCATCGATGGTCCATGATAAGATAACTTGGATAAAGTGGTTCTAGGCATCACATTCAGAGAGGAACTGATGTCAACCAATAAACTGGACAAAGAGTCGTTCCCAAAATTCATAGAGATATGTAAGGCCATATTATGTTTCTTTCCTTCCTCTGGGAGGTCTTCCTCATTAAAACCCAGATTGTCGCATGCAGTAATGTTACCGATGATGTTATCAAATTGCTCCATTGTAACGTCTTGTTCTACATATGCTTGCTCCAATATCTTTTGGAGCGCTTCCTTGTGTGCCTCAGAACTCATTAGCAACTGCAAAACAGAGATCTTAGATGGGGTTTGCAGAAGCTGATCCACAACTTTATATTCACTTCTCTTGATTATTTTCATCACTTCGTCCTGTTTGGACAAGTTGGATTCACCAGATTAATCCATGATTGGGTCCTTTGAACTCGGTTGATCTACTGAGATCCCTTTTGTTGGTGTAAGCCCTAGAGGCCAATACTTTTTGGTACTTGTATCGGATTATTCGTTTAATAATAAAAGGAATTTCTTTATTATGTTTGTCTTTCAGAATAATAAAGTCCCTAGAATAGTTAGTATGTTTAATGAAATGTTAAGTGTGACTTAATCATGGGATCCCATTAAACATAAAGACATTATTCTTAAAATATCCGTAGTCAAGCTTTATTGCAAAGTGGGATAACATTAAAAGCATTGAGACTATTATGAAGATAGACTGATGATCACATCTCATGGATCATGGATAAAGAGTTATCAAGTCTTGACATAGGTATAAATATTAGGAGTAATATTTATACCGGATTGACCCGCTATGAGAATACTACATAGTATGTTATGCAAAGTGTCATAAGTTATTCTCATGGTGATAATGGTGTATTACCACCCTTCGACCTGAAACCACTATGGACCCTAGATGTAGAGTCGGGTGCTTTATTGCTGATCAAACATTATCCGTAACTGGATGATCATAAAGACAGTTGATGGGCACTCCACGAAGCATGCTGAGGGACATGAGTGTCCTAGATGGAATTTGCCAATCCTGCATAACAGGAGAAATGTCTAAGGGCCCAATATTGAACTGGACAAGGATGACGCAGTGTATGCCTTGTGTTCAATATAGACATAGGGGCAAAAGGGTAATTGTACAAACATATATTATCACGAAAAGGGTCTTGTCAGATCACATGACATTTTCGTGACTTGGGTAGCAGTGATGTGTTGCTAGATACCGCTTACTGTTTATTATGTTAAATATATAATTTAATATAATTACCAACGTTACGAAATCCTACAGGGTCACACACATAAGGACAGTTTGATGAGAGGTAGAGAAATAAAAAAGGAACACCGTAAGGTACGGTGCACTTAAGTGAAAAATAGAAATTCGGATAATATAATAATAATTATTGTTATTTTATAATGGTTATAAAATAATAATAAAATAAATATATTTATTATAATAATAGTTATTATAATAATATATAATATTATTATGGATCATGTGAATTGGGTTTTAGCCCGCAACCCACAAGAGAGTCTATAAAAGGAACCCTTGTGATGAAGCTTTCACTTGATGCAATTTCGTTTTTGATTCTCTTTTCTCACTCAAATAATTTCGTTCGTAAGCAGCTAGCACTGTGACCGGAAGCTGTTCGTGTGGACTGAGTAGAGGCGTTGCACTTCATCAACGCTTGTGATCGCTGCATCAAAGATCTGAATCGCCACAAAGAGGTAACGATTCTATCACTGACCATGCTCATTCGTAAGGATCACTAAAGGAAATTTTTGTTTTCCGCTGCGTTTAGATCGCAATTTTCCTTCAGTGGTATCAGAGCCACTAACGAAACCATGGATCTGATAGCTGTTAAATTTCCGTCTTTTCTGTATTTGATTCGATTAAAACACAGAATGAATTTAACAATAAACGATTAATTAAATTTGGCATCTGTTGTGTACGATTTGGATGATTGATGTTGATTATGCTTCAGAAACCGACATTAGTATGGTGAAGTTGTGCGATACATTGATCATCCCTAGGTTACACAATTAGATCAATCACTTTTATATAAGATATAAGAAATTCTGATGCAAAGATGGTATATGGGATATACTGTTTTGATTTCATCCATTCAATCACATAAGGATTGTAATTCTTTTGAAAGATCATCATTTTCATTCGCTTCGGAATCCGACGTTAGTATGGTGAAGCAATGACATGTTGATCTATCATATTGAGTTATCAATCGAGTTGTCTTTGACGGCATGAAATTGTTGCATTAGGATTAATGGCAGTACAAGTGTTGTATTGCCGCAGACTTTTCCGGTTGGGGTTGTAAATGCACAAAAGTTATGCAGGAAACGACGTGAAATACAATGAAGTGTTCAATCAGCCGAAATTTAATTTAGTTTATTTAATTATCGGAATTTTAAACTAATAATAAAAGTGTGTTTATTATTATTTATTTGTGGTGATCAGTTATGGCCTTAGTTTATCCTTTATTATTGTTTTGGGATTTTTGAATACGGCCTGCGTGTCGTGCCTCTCTCTCAATCTCTTTATGTAACTTCTTTTCTCATCTCACTCCCTCGTATGTAAAACGAGTTTTCTTATATGTAATGTAATATTATGTTATAAAAAAAAAAGAGGAAGTATTCAATATTAAAGGAGGATAACCTTGGAGATCATGCTTGGAGAAGCTTAGATCGTTATTAGGTTAGCTTAGGTTCTCTCATTGGCTTGAGAGAACAATTGCGTTAGGGGCCATAATTGTATCTTTTTTATATGTATGTTGATGCATGTAATTGTATGTTGATGCATGTGAGAGACGTTTTGCATGTTAAGCCGGTGAGATCAAACTAATAACAAATTCCCTCAAAATTAAATATTAAGTTTATGCTTTCCAATTTTTAGCACTCATCAAGACTAGTATCGAGCATTGTAGGTTTCGCCTACGCGAGGTGCATGTTCTATATTAGTAAGGTGTGATGGGATAATTGTAATATCCAATTGCTAAAACAATGGGTCAAACTTAACTAAACAAATTATAATAAGATTATATATGTTTAGAAGCAAGAATTGGGAATGATTCATGTGATGGATCAGAATAAGGAGTTATTCACCCAATTGAAAATATTCGAGAGTTGTATGAGATACAATTGGAAGGAGTTCCTACCTAAATAACTTAGTTTTGTGTAATCAGCCTAACGCTGACTTAAAACAAAGTGAAACATGGATCTCGACCCACTAGAAAGTCTTCCAACGGGATTTTCCGAATCAAATGATGAGGGTCATTTGTTTTGAATAAAATAGTGGGAGCATATTTGATTAAAGGCCTAATTAAATATGTTGTTTTAATGATACTTATATTTTCATATTTCTCTTGTAGATTACCATGACAACAAACACATCGAACAATATTTTGCGATCCATCCTAGATAAGGAAAAATTGTCTGGGACAAATTTCCTGGATTGGCACCGTAATCTGAGGATTGTCCTCAAGCACGATAAGAAGCTGTATGTCTTGGAGACACCAGTTCCTGAGGAGGAACCTCCTAGTTCTGCACCAAAGGCAGAAAGAGATGCTTATAAGAAGCATTTCGATGATGCCAATGAAACCGCTTGCCTCATGCTTGCTACCATGAACTCTGAGTTGCAAAAGCAACACGAGAACATGTCTGCGTTCGATATGATTGGACATCTGAAAACGCTTTATCAAGAGCAAGCAAGAAATGAGAGGTTTCAGGTTTCAAAGTCCCTTTTTAACAACAAGTTAGCTGAGGGAGCCCCTGTAAGTCCCCATGTACTCAAGATGATTGGGTATGTGGAGAACCTTGACAGATTAGGGTTTCCCCTTGGAAAAGAACTTGCGATTGATCTGATCTTGCAATCGTTGCCAGAGAGCTTCAGTCAGTTTGTCCTGAATTTCAATATGAATGACTTGGACAAAAGTCTTCCAGAACTGCTAGGCATGTTGAGAACTGCTGAGCAGAATATGAAGACAAAAGGGAAATCCATTCTGATGGTCAGTAATGGAAAGAAACAGAACAAGAGGCCCATCAAACAGGGTGGTAGAGGGAAAGGCAAGGAAGTTGCCAAACCCAAACCCACTCCTCCTGTTTTGAAGCCTAGTGGAGGAATAGCAAAGGAGGGCACTTGCTTCCATTGCGGTAAGACCGGACATTGGAAGAGAAATTGTCCAAAGTACCTGGAAGATAAGAATAATGGAGTAGAGACTTCAAATTCAGGTATTTTTGTTATTGAAATTAATTTATCTACTTCTGCATCATGGGTATTAGATACTGGATGCGGTTCTCACATTTGTACTAATGTGCAGGGGCTAAAAAGGAGTAGAGATTTGGCAAAAGGTGAAGTTGACCTACGAGTTGGCAATGGAGCAAAGGTTGCTGCTTTAGCTGTAGAAACTTATGTTTTAACTTTACCTAGTGGTTTAACAATTCAGTTAGAGAACTGTTATTATGTACCTGCAATTAGCAGGAATATTATTTCCGTTTCTTGTTTGGACAAGTTTGGTTTTTCATTCATAATAAGGAACAATTGTTGCTCCATTTATTTGAATGATATATTCTATGCTACTGCAAAAATGAATAATGGACTATATGTCCTTGATCTTGAAATGCCAATTTATAACATTAATACTAAAAGGTTGAAACCTAATGAGTTGAATCCAACTTACCTTTGGCACTGTCGATTAGGCCACATAAATGAGAAACGCATTTCCAAACTCCATAAAGATGGACTCTTGGACTCTTTTGATTATGAATCATATGAGACATGCAGATCTTGTTTAATTGGAAAGATGACAAAGTCCCCATTCACAGGAAAAGGTGAAAGGGCTAATGATCTTTTGGCACTCATACATACTGATGTATGTGGACCACTGAACATACCAGCCAGAGGAGGTTTTCAGTACTTCATCACTTTTACTGATGACTTCAGTAGATACGGATATGTGTATTTAATGAAACACAAATCTGAGTCCTTTGAAAAGTTCAAGGAATTCAAGAATGAAGTACAAAACCAACTAGGTAAGAATATTAAAGTTCTTCGATCAGATCGAGGCGGTGAATATTTAAGCCTAGAATTTGATGACCATCTAAAAGAGTATGGGATTCTATCCCAACTTACTCCTCCTGGAACACCACAATGGAATGGTGTATCTGAGAGAAGAAATCGAACCTTGTTAGACATGATCCGATCCATGATGAGTCACGTCGATCTTCCAAACTCCTTTTGGGGACATGCATTATTAACAGCAGCTTACACACTTAACCGTGTTCCATCCAAAAAGGTTGATAAGACACCATATGAGATATGGAGTGGTAAGAAACCACATATGTCTTACATGAAGATTTGGGGTTGCGAAGTTTACGTCAAACGACAAATTTCAACCAAGCTTGAGCCCAAATCTGACAAATGCTTATTTGTGGGGTATCCTAAAGAAACAAGAGGATATTACTTCTACAATCCTTCTGAGGGCAAAGTGTTTGTCGCTCGAACTGGAGTCTTTCTGGAAAGGGATTTTATTTCCAAAGGAAACAGTGGGAGGAAAATAGAGCTTGAAGAAATTCAAGAATCACAAAACATTGAAACACCTATGGAGGAACTAGAGCGGGAAACACAAGTAGTTGTGGAAGAGCAACCTGCTCAAGTAGAACAAGACCAGCGTAGGTCAAGCAGGATACGTCACCAACCTGAGAGATATGGATATCTCATAAGTGATCAGGGTGATGTATTACTCATGGATCAAGATGAGCCTGTGACCTACAAAGAGGCCATAACTGGTCCTGAGTCTGAGAAGTGGCTAGAAGCCATGAAATCTGAAATGGATTCCATGTACACAAACCAGGTTTGGACCTTGGTAGAACCTCCTATAGGAGTTAACCCTATAGGATGCAAGTGGGTCTTCAAGAAGAAGACTGACATGGATGGTAAGGTACATACCTATAAAGCAAGACTGGTTGCAAAAGGCTATAAACAAATTCATGGGGTTGACTATGATGAAACCTTTTCACCAGTTGCAATGCTTAAATCTGTTCGGATTTTACTTGCCATCGCTGCATATCATGATTATGAAATATGGCAGATGGATGTCAAAACTGCTTTCCTTAATGGGAATCTTCTTGAGGATGTGTACATGACACAACCTGAAGGATTTGACATACCACAAGATGCCCAAAAGATATGCAAGTTACAGCGATCAATCTATGGATTGAAGCAAGCTTCCAGAAGCTGGAATCTTCGTTTTGATGAAACCGTAAAACAATATGGATTCATCAAAAATGAAGATGAACCTTGTGTCTACAAGAAGGTTAGTGGGAGCATGATCGTGTTTCTGGTATTATATGTAGATGACATATTACTCATTGGAAACGATGTCCCTACCTTGCAACAAGTGAAGACTTGGTTAGGGAATTGTTTTTCTATGAAAGACCTAGGTGAAGCAGCCTATATATTAGGAATTAGGATCTATAGAGATAGATCACAAAAACTGCTTGGCCTAAGTCAGAGTACATACATAGATAAAGTGTTGAGACGCTTTAATATGCATGATTCCAAGAAAGGATTCATACCTATGCAACATGGTCTGTGTTTATCAAAAACACAATCCCCTTCAACTAAGGAAGAAAGGGATCGCATGAATAAGATTCCATATGCATCTGCAATAGGATCTATCATGTATGCCATGTTATGTACTCGACCAGATGCCTCGTATGCATTAAGTGCAACGAGTAGGTACCAATCTGATCCCGGTGATGCTCACTGGGTAGCTGTCAAGAATATCCTTAAGTACTTGAGAAGGACTAAGGATTCATTCTTGATATATGGAGGTCAGGAAGAGCTTGATGTAATTGGTTACACTGATGCTAGCTTCCAGACAGATAAGGATGATTTTAGATCACAATCTGGTTATATGTTCTGTCTCAATGGTGGCGCTGTGAGCTGGAAAAGTTCAAAGCAAGAAACAGTTGCTGATTCTACAACTGAGGCCGAGTATATTGCTGCCTCAAATGCAGCAAAGGAAGCTGTTTGGATCAAGAAGTTCATTAGTGAACTTGGCATAGTCCCTAGCATTGTGGATCCCATTGGTTTATATTGTGATAACAATGGTGCTATCGCACAAGCTAAGGAGCCTAGATCTCACCAACGATCTAAACACATACTTAGGCGTTATCACCTCATTCGAGAGATAATCGATCGGGGAGATGTGAAGATATGCAGAGTACCTACACTTGACAATATCGCTGACCCATTAACAAAGCCTCTTGCGCAACAGAAGCATGATGGTCATACTAGATCTATGGGTATTAAGGGTATGCCTAATTGGCTCTAGTGCTAGTGGGAGATTGTTGGTGTAAGCCCTAGAGGCCAATACTTTTTGGTACTTGTATCAGATTATTCGTTTAATAATAAAAGGCATTTCTTTATTATGTTTGTCTTTCAGAATAATAAAGTCCCTAGAATAGTTAGTCTGTTTAATGAAATGTTAAGTGTGACTTAATCATGGGATCCCATTAAACATAAAGACATTATTCTTAAAATATCCGTAGTCAAGCTTTATTGCAAAGTGGGATAACATTAAAAGCATTGAGACTATTATGAAGATAGACTGATGATCACATCTCATGGATCATGGATAAAGAGTTATCAAGTCTTGACATAGGTATAAATATTAGGAGTAATATTTATACCGGATTGACCCGCTATGAGAATACTACATAGTATGTTATGCAAAGTGTCATAAGTTATTCTCATGGTGATAATGGTGTATTACCACCCTTCGACCTGAAACCACTATGGACCCTAGATGTAGAGTCGGGTGCTTTATTGCTGATCAAACATTATCCGTAACTGGATGATCATAAAGACAGTTGATGGGCACTCCACGAAGCATGCTGAGGGACATGAGTGTCCTAGATGGAATTTGCCAATCCTGCATAACAGGAGAAATGTCTAAGGGTCCAATATTGAACTGGACAAGGATGACACAGTGTATGCCTTGTGTTCAATATAGACATAGGGGCAAAAGGGTAATTGTACAAACATATATTATCACGAAAAAGGTCTTGTCAGATCACATGACATTTTCGTGACTTGGGTAGCAGTGATGTGTTGCTAGATACCGCTTACTGTTTATTATGTTAAATATATAATTTAATATAATTACCAACGTTACGAAATCCTACAGGGTCACACACATAAGGACAGTTTGATGAGAGGTAGAGAAATAAAAAAGGAACACCGTAAGGTACGGTGCACTTAAGTGAAAAATAGAAATTCGGATAATATAATAATAATTATTGTTATTTTATAATGGTTATAAAATAATAATAAAATAAATATATTTATTATAATAATAGTTATTATAATAATATATAATATTATTATGGATCATGTGAATTGGGTTTTAGCCCGCAGCCCACAAGAGAGTCTATAAAAGGAACCCTTGTGATGAAGCTTTCACTTGATGCAATTTCGTTTTTGATTCTCTTTTCTCACTCAAATAATTTCGTTCGTAAGCAGCTAGCACTGTGACCGGAAGCTGTTCGTGTGGACTGAGTAGAGGCGTTGCACTTCATCAACGCTTGTGATCGCTGCATCAAAGATCTGAATCGCCACAAAGAGGTAACGATTCTATCACTGACCATGTTCATTCGTAAGGATCACTAAAGGAAATTTTTGTTTTCCGCTGCGTTTAGATCGCAATTTTCCTTCACCTTTGTCTTTTGAAGGCACTGAAGGGTAAACTCGGCCACTTCTGGTTAACCTACTGACATCCGCGATGTTAACAACCGAAGGCAAAGTAGGTAACGGTACCTCCCTTCCGTTTTCCAATATCGTAGCATTATACCGGTACGGGATAGCCTTACTAGAAGTGTAAGGGACAGGTCCTGGCATAATGATTACTAGGGGAGTAACGGTCGGCTTTCTACTGTCATACGTGATTTCAATATGTTCCACTTCCTTAAAGTGGGGCACTATAACACATACCTCTCCAATCTTCTTGTCTGAAACTTCCTGATCACTTTCTTTTGGGTAACTTTGAATCATGTTTACGGAGGGTGAGTCGTGCAGAGGCAATGGATTATCTTGCACATTAGGATTGGAATCCTTAAAGGATAAGATTCCGCACTTAATGAGCCTTTGGATGTCTGCTTTCATACCAAAATAACTCTCAATGTCATGACCCAGAGCTCCCTAATGGTACGGGCAAAATCTGTCAGCTTTATAGTAAGGAGGAGGATTCTTGGGAACCTCGGGTGGAGCTTTGGTCTGGATGTGACCTTTTTGAATCAAGGATGGGAACAAATCGGCATACTTCATAGGGATGGGGTCAAAGTTTATCTTCCTGTATACGCGACCTTGATCGTCAAATGGTTGATTCTGTTGAGGAGATTGTGGACTTTGTTGTGGTTGTGGCTGATAGGCTGGAGCGTTGAAAACTGGTGATACTGCTGCAACCTGATACGATGGCGAAAACCTTTTTCTTGGTCTTCCTTCTTGTACAACATTTACTTCTTTCACTTTTTTCTTTGCAAAACCACTCCCATACTTCTTAGCGCTGCTGGGAGCACTCTCTTCTCTTACCAATCTTCCTTCTTAGATCCCCTCCTCCAAACGCATTCCCATATTCACCATCTCGGTGAAGTCGCTGGGTGCGCTTGCAACCATTTTCTCATAAAAGAAAGGACCAAGGGTTTTCAGAAAAATCTTGGTCATTTCCCTTTCCTCCAATAGCGGCATTACCTGCGCGGCCAACTCGCGCCAACGTTAAGCATATTCCTTAAAGTTCTCCTTATCTTTCTGCATCATGGCCCTCAACTGATCTCTTTCAGGAGCCATGTCTACATTATATTTGTACTGCTTGATGAAGGCCCCACCTAGATCATTGAAAGATCGAATCTTCGCACTATCCAACCCCATATACCATTTGAGCGCAGCGCCTGTCAAACTATCCTGGAAGTAGTGGATGAGCAATTGATCATTGTCAGTTTGTGCAAACATCTTTCTGGCATACATGATGAGATGACTCTGAGGGCAAGTATTTCCTTTGTACTTCTCAAAATCAGGAACCTTGAATTTTGGTGGAACCTTGACATTCGGAACCAAACACAAGTCAGAAGCACTCTTTCCAAACAAATCCTTTCCACGAAGGGTTTTTAATTCTTTCTGAATCTCAGAAAACGGATCCTGAAAACCATCAATCCTTTCTTCAAAACCCATAGTTTCAGTTGGAGACCTATGGAAAATCGGTTCGTCCAGAATACATGGAGTAACATTCACATGTGGCGGCGCAGTGGTCATTATGACAGCAGTGGTAGGGAAAGCTTGAGCAGCGGTCATGACAGGGACCTCAGGAACAGGTGGGCGATAGCCAGCAGGAGTGAAACGAGGAGGCATTCCCCATGGAAAACCTGGTGGCATGCTATAGGTCACTTCAGCAACAGTAGGCACCACTGGGATTGGTGCTGGCACAACTTCGGAGAAAACCGTCCTGGGAATATCTTGATTGTTGAGCATAGACTGTATGGACAAAGCTTCAACTAAACCATTCAATCTCTCCAAGCTTTCCTTCTAAATTACAACTTCGTCACAGAGCACCTTGTTCTCTTGCTCAAGTTGATCCATCCTTTGACGTTGACTGGCGCGAGTATTGTACTGGTGATTCAGCTTGTCTGTGGAGATGAAGCAAGAGTGAGGCCCTGGAATGCAAACGATGCTATGCTTATGAAAAAATGCAAATGAGTATGAAACTTCAAGAAACTCAAATTGTTTTTTCGGTATTATAACATTGGATAAAAAACTTATTTTATTTTTTGATATTCAAGAAACCATTACAAAGCAAAGTACTCTTTTAAGAGTTTATTACATTGAAACAAAAGAAAAAGAAAACTTAGAGATCTACTTCTTATGCTCCTTTTGCGCACGAAGCTCCTCTATCAGCTGATTGACGCGCTCCTACAATTTGGCTTTCTCACTGATGAGTCAATCTACACACTCCTTCCAAGCCATAGTAGTTGGGGGAAGATCATCACTGATGACAGCTCTTGAAGATGTGTGAGAGGAAAATAAATCCTCTCGCGCCTTCCTTTTTCTTACAGATTCTATTTCTGGCAGCTTCTGAGACTTCTCTTTCTCTACCTTAAGGGTGAAAAACTTGTTCCTCCAAGCGGCCTTCAGCTTCCGAGCCTCATCCAAGACGGCCTTCAATTGATCTACCTCACTCACATCAAACCAATCAGGATCGTGAAAGGTTAACACCATAGGTTCGTGAAAAGGGAACGGCATCCTGAGATCGAGAGCCCTCTCGCGCACCCAATGCAGATAGTCTTCAGAGGCAGCACAATTAGGGAACCCTAAAGCAGTCTTTCCTTCCATGTTGACGTACTTCCATGCATATATTATGGTAGCCTTCAATTCTGGATCTTCTCCTTCCTTGAAAAAGATCCCTTCCATCAGAGTTGGGTCAGTTACTTCATTCATCGGCTGCCCCAATTGTCGGCGAGCCAGAGCAGGGTTGTAACTGATGCATCCTTCCCTCCCAATAAGAGGAACATTGGGGAATCCTCCACAGCCGTGGATCATCTCAACACCTCCATAAGTAGGATCATACCACACAATATCAGAGTGAGTAAGGGCCATGACTATTTCAGACCAACAGGGTGCCTCCATCTGCCCCCAAACAGATGGATGTCGAGCTAGGCGAGCGATAAACCATGAATACAGCAGGGCGGTACAACAAACAATATGTCCTCCTCCCTCGGCATTCCTTGAGTGGATTGAATGGTACGTGTCAGCTAACAGAGTAGGAGTTGGGTTCTTGAGGATGAACAACTTAATTGCGTCCATGTCAACAAAATCATCAATCTTTGGGAACCAGAAAATCCCATAGACTAACAAGGTAAAGGTAGCTTCCATTATCGGGACCTCCTTTCTTTCAGCGTGATAATGGACTTTTTCGATCAAGAAATCGGCCGGAAACCCAAGGACTCCTTCCTTGGTGGTTAAATGAGCTTGAACATCTACTAGGCTGAAACGGGTAGCATTGGCAATCTCTTGGTCACTGGGCGTGTTCTCCAATCCGGTAAACACAGGTCGAGTAGTCACAGGTATCCTCAAAAATTCAGAATACTCCTCCAGGGTCGGCATCAGCTGGTAATCTGGAAAGGTGAAACAATGATACAACGAATCGTAGAACTGAACAAGGGTCTCCAACAACCCATCAATCATCTTGAGCTTGAGAAAGAAGAAAACTCCTCCATATTCTAGCGAGAAAGCGTGGCGGTTATCAATAAGATTTGATAGCTCTCTTAAGCTTTCAATGTTAGGGCTCTGAAAAGTGTACTTCAATGTTTCTCTTTTGAAATCCATAGTTACAATACGTGTAAAACGAAATTGAGTTTCTTGAAGTGGACAAAGAAAAAGAATGCAATGCAAGATGAGTAGGACTTCATGGGATCCCAATTATTTATAAACATTGCAGTAAAAGAAAATGTTTTATTAATTTTGAAACGGATTACAAATAATTATTCTTTTAAAAGTCCCAAATAAATAGCTAAATAAAAGCTAATGAAAGCCCTAAGGAAGTTTTGAATTTCGCTGCTTGAGCTGCTCTTCCAACTGGGTCTTCTTACGGGTGAGATTGTCCATAATCAACCTCCAAATAGTACATTGTGGGTCAGAGGAAAATAAATCCTCCAGAGCTTTCCTCTTTTTGTGGGGAAGTAGTTCTTCATCCTTCAACTGTATCTATTTCTGAAGTTCATCATTTTGTTTCTGGAGTTCAGCATTCTCTACAACAAACCACTTGATACTTGTTCTTCCATGACTCTAACTCATGTTGCGCCTTCCTCAATGCGACCTCTAACTTCTCAGCTTCGGACATAAAGACGTAGGTGGGTTCTCTTCTCGGAGGTATATGATCCTGACGAGAATAGGGCATTTTCAACTTGATTGCTCTCTCTCTGACCCACTGAAGGTACGGTTCCAAGGACACACAATTAAGTTTCCCAAGGCTTTCCTTCCCTTTCCTATGTAAATGTTCCCATGCAGCCAAAATCATGTCTTAAAGTTCCTTGTTATCCCTAAAGAAAATGCTCTCCACTTGAACACTCTTAGGTGGCTCCTTCAACGGATATCCCAATTGTCGACGAGCTAAAACCGGATTGTAACTGATCCCTCCATTAAAACCAAGTAACGGAACATTAGCAAAATCCCCACAACCATCAATAATTAACGTCCCATCATATGCTCGGTTGTACCAATCAATGTTGGAGTGGGTCAACGCCATAACTCTCGGAGACCAAAGCCCTTTATCGAGATTCGAAAAAGAACTAGACTTAGGCAAGTGCGAAATAAACCACTTGTAAAGTAAGGGCACACAGCAGGTGATCATTCCTCCACCATAGAAGTTTCGGAGATGCACAGAATGATAAGTATTACCCAAAAGAGTTGGCACTGGATTGTTCTTCATAAAGATCTTAATCGCATTAAGGTCGACGAACCCTTCAAAACTTAGGAACAGAAACACCCCGTAAATAAGTAGTAAGATTTCCTCGAATGGAATCCTGTTCACATAATCGGCATAATACATAGCTTTACTGATTAAGAAATCCGTAGTCAAACCAAAAGTACCACCTTTACTAATTAAGTTTCCCTTGACGTCGGATACCTTTAGATAAAGAGCCTTAGCAATATCTCTTTCCTCAGGGTCGCTCTCCAAGAAAGGGAAGGGAGATTCTTCTAGGATAGGTAGACCAACCAAAAAGGAGTACTCTTCCAATGTAGGTAATAGTTGAAAGTCTGAGAATGTAAAACAGTGATAAAGCGGATCATAGAACTGTAATAAGGTGGAAAGGAGTCCTTCATCCACTTGGCGACTTAATAAAGATATTAGCTTCCCATATTTGCTCTTGAACTTTTCTTGGTCTTCAATCAAAGCTACCAACTTCCTTAGGCCATCCAATTTAGGACTCTTAAAAGTGTACTTCAAAGTGTGTCTTCTGTTGGAATCCATAGTGCCCTACAATGTTCATAAACAAAGATGAATCCCATGAAGTCCAATGCAGTATGATGCTTTATGAATGCAACAAACACAAGTAAGCACATAGATGCACAAAGATAAACAAACAAGGGGGACCCTAGGTTTGCAACGAGCATGGAGCCAAAGGGTATTACCCATTCCCAAAGGATATGGACTAAAGGTTTATTGTACCTGCATAACAAGGTTCTAAGAATGTTCCCAAAGTCGTTAGCCCATCTTTCGGATATTATCGACTTCCCAATTACTTGGTGGTTAATAATATTCTCAAGAGAACCTCTTTTGAGTGTAGCATCGCGTAGCAACTATTTCGAGAGTACTCCCTTATATTCCTTGCACTATGTCCTAATAAAGGCCAAAGCGGGGTTAAGGTAACTATGGTCCTCAATATCATAGGCTCCGACATCGAAAATAGTGTATGTTTTCACGATTAAAACTCTTCCAATGGTACAGCTTTCGAGAGGGCCTCAATTGAGCGTGATTTTCAAGTCAGCTTGGTCGGGATTCAACCCCTTATAAGCCTCGTCGAACATGTCACTATCCTATCTTAAGTTCACTCAAATTCGGGTGTAGGACTTTGTCTCACCACTCAAAGATATCATCCCAAAAGCAAACAAGAGTAAATATACAAATAAGCAGATATAAGCAAATATATATAAAACAAAACAAGTTAGGGAAACCCACTGAGAGTCCCCAGTGAAGTTGTCATTTCTATCGCAGTGAAATTTGAATAGCAAGCTATTGATGAGCTTGAATCTTAATTCATTTTGCAACCGAACTTTGATTTGTCCAAAGGAAGGGAAAAAGATCGAAAAACCCACAATGCAATGCACATGCAAAGGTTAGAGAGTTATAGGTTCGGGGGTTGGTTAAACTTAGGGAATGTGCTAGCATCCTAAGTTTCTGTAGTACTCTACAAGAACCTCTTGTTCTATGTTTGTTTATTGCTAAGGTTTATCTGCTTAAGGATGAGAGACCTTGGGGGTTTATTTCTAAGTATATTCGACAAGATATCGCATCTTGTGCCTATATATCCTGACGGGAGTGGAATCAGAGTATCTGTAGTTCCCCTAAAGGGTTTAAGGAGTTCTTTGACTATGGTCAAAGTTCCTACGAGGTAAGGTAGTTGATTGATCGATTTTAGGAGAAAAGATGAGTTGTCATTTTAAGGGAGATTACTTGATTTAACCACCACAACTTTGTAGGAAAATAGTCTTTGCATCGTCTTAAGAGAAGGGCTCAAGTACTCGGATTGTCAACAAGTACGCCTCTATCTCTCCTAAGGAAAAGTCCCTACATATTGATTGAATTGTTATGGGGAGGAGTTTTATCTCACTTAAGATGATTAACATCTTATTCTCTTATGTGTTTGAATAGTTGAATGGTTGAATTGTTGTTTTTATCTAAGTTGTAAAAGAAAATGTCCTCCTTATGGGATAGGATCTATCCTAAAAGATCAACTTGAATGGGATCAAGGATCAATGGGGAGTATGATGCAAATGAGATGCATACGCACAATTATTTAAGTTATGCGCAGGTTCTTCCTTTGTACGAGATGCGATGCGATAAGATAAATGATGGTAAATAAAAATTGCGGATAAAGTAAAACATACACAAACGCATGAAAGCGCTAAGTGAGTGAGAGTGAATAATGTGAATGGAATCGATGCGGATGCAGGAGCGTACACGATTGATTGAGTTACGATGTTGATTAATTTTAGGTGAAATTGATTTTAAGAATAAGATTGGATTAACTTATGAGAAAATGATATTTTTGATGAGGTTGATTTTAATAAAAGTTAGATTAATTAGGTGAGTTGATTTTAATAAGTGATTGATTTTGAGAGATTATTTTAAGAAAATGGTTAAATTGATCCTAAGAAAAAAAGTTGTATTATTTTGTTTTAAGAAAAAAGTTGAACTAGGGGTGAATTAATTTTAGTGAAGGTCTTTATTTTAGATTTAACATAATAATTAGATTTTTGAATAGAAAAAAATTTTAATTACAATAAATTTTGAGAGAAAGTTTAATAAAATAAAAAAAAATGCTAATTTGAATAAAAAGAGTGTTTATTATCATTTATTTGAAAGTTATTTTTAGTTATGAAATACGTCTTTTTATTTTAAATGAAATACACCTAGTTATTATTATGAAGATAAAAGTTAATTAATTATATAAAAAGGTTATTTTATTATTAAATTAAATTAAATAGTTTTAAAAGATAAATTGTATTATATAAAAAGGTTATTATTAAAATTCAAGTTATTTAAAAGAAGGGTTTTGAAAGATTATTACATTATTTAATTAATAAAAATAGAATAAAAGTTGATTTAAATATAGGTTAACTACAAAAAGGTTATTAGTTTTTATTTAAAAGAGTCTAATTAAAACAATAATAGATTAACTAGTTAATTAGAAATAAAATAAAAGAGTCAAAATATTAAAGAGATTAAGGTTAATTTAATTTGTTAGTAAGAAGATTAATTAAAATTTAATTTTAAAAAAATCATTAGTTAATTCTTTTTTAAAAAGTTGATTAAGTCATTATAGTGATTATTAAGCTAATTAAACAGATTAAAGTTAAATGGAGGGCGAGTGATCCATTGTGGTTGGTCTACAATGGATTAAGTGGGTACGCAGGTGAGGGTCGTGTGATAAGTGTGGGTGATGGATCGTACGGTGGTAGTGCGCGGGTGCACCAAGTGTCCGTGTGTGCATATACTCATTATAATAGCATACAAACAAAACAACAGAAAAAACAAATCCAAACGAAGCCCTAATCCCAATTTTTCGAATTAACCCCCTCCCGTCTTCTCTTTCTCTCTGATCGCGGCCTCCATCTTCTTTCCCTCTCCGTGTTCTCATCGTCGATCCCTTCTTCCGAAGGTCGTTCCATCATCTCCCTCTGTCTCTGGTTTCGCGATGCCTTTGTTTATCCTACAAATCAAACATGCAAAGGTATTTTAAAGGAGAGAGGTCTTTTACCCAAGACCAAGAGTTGACGGCGGCTGGAAGATGGTGGTGGGGAAATTGCGAAGCAATCCACGATCTCTTTTTCTCCCTTCGTTCGGCGGTGATGAGTCTTGCGGATAGTCAGAGCTTCGCGACGATGACGGCTTTCTCGATCGAACTCTAAGCGTGTGTGCTTATTCTCCTTCAGTGATTTCCTTCTTCGATCCCTTGAATGGATTTCCATTGTCCTTTTATAGATGAAAACTATGGGTCTCCATGAGAAATTCGTTTGAAAAAACTTCCTGTTCTGTTGATTTTTGTCTGATGCTAATGATGGCTTGCTCTAATCCTTCCTATTTCGTCTGGGCTTTGTTTGATTCGCTGATTAATCTTGGGAACCAACAATTAAATCTTTCTGATTTTGTTGGAGAGATGTCGGCTTCGATTTGGGAAGTTCAAATCTTTCTTCTTCCGTGTTAATCTGTGATGCTTGACTTTGTGTAATTAATGATCTTTGTTACTTGTTGGCTTTCGCATTAATACTTCTTTTCCTCTTCTTCTGCAGGGAGCCTCATATGAGTTCAGATACTTGCTTGACCTTATGTTGTGGTTGAGGTAAGGTTGAACCGGCAATGACGACATCGTGTCTGAGCTGGGAGTTGTAGTTGTCGCTGTTGTTTTCTAACGTCCGTTGATGCTTTCGAGTCGGTAGGGAGTTGACGGCGAGTCTCCTCGTTATCCTCCTGGCTACTCGAGCCTTTCCTAGTGATGAGTTAAGACCTGAGGGCTAAACCATTGATGTAATTGCAGTTGTGAACTGATGTTATTGGTGTCCCTTATGTTGTTGATACTGCAATGTTTGTTCTGCTATTGATTTCTGTTGTGTTTGAGCTGATATCGTTGATGTTGTCCGCAACTTGCTATTGTTGATATTGTGTTGCTGTTGTAGATGCTTGCTCGCAGCTGGTGTTGTTTGCAACTGGCTATCGTTGATATGGTGCTGCTGTTGCTTGCTGTTATTTGTTGTTGTGATGCTTGTAACTGGTGTTGCTTGCTACCTGTTTGTGACTGGTGTTGCTTGTAACTGGTGTTGCTTGCTACCTGTTTGTGATTGGTGTTGCTTGTAACTGATAAATGCCATGGTTTTGGTTTTCTTGTGACGAATTCTTAAGCTGTTTGGAAACAAACTAACTTTTCTTCTCCTTCTTTCAGGGTCCATCCTTAAGTTTGGAGGCTACTGGTCGTATGCCAATGGCGAGAAAGGTTCAACGATGATGATGACTTAACGGTCTAAACTGTGCAGGTTGATCCATGATGTTGAATTATATTGGAAATTGTCTGAAATTAATCATTTTTCTTTGTCTGAAGCTTTGTTTCCTTCGATGCTTGGTAGGGAACTGGTGACAACCCCGGTTGTCGCCCTTCCGACTGCTCGAAGCTAAGCCCGATGATGAATTGAACTGAGGGTTGAATTTAACTCCTACTCCTCTTGGATTTAATTCCTCATAATTTCCATTAACGGTGGTTGGTTGCGTTTTAGAATATCTTTCAAAAAGTTGTTATGGATAAGTACCCAGATGTTTGATGATGGTTCAATTCCTCGATTTTGAGTTTATGGATGACATTTGAGTTTTGCTAACGTCTTCTTTCTCTGTTTTGTAGCAGTCAGGTTCACATACGGTGTGGTGTCTTCTTCTCTGCTGCAGCTCTGCCCTGTGATGGTTGTTCATAGTTCTCCCGATTTTCCTCTTATGCGAGCATTCAATCCTTTCTTCTGAACCTGCTGCTCTTGTTTGGCACTTGATGAATTTACTTGGTTTGTCGGTCTTAATGCTTCCTTTTCCATTGTTCTTGATGGCCGTGGCGGCATGAGTATGGCATGGGGCAACATTCTGGAGATGCTCTTAGTATCTTGCATTACGGTTTATTCGGAGTGACTTTGGCGAGACTGGGATATTGTGATCATGACTGGTTTTTAGGTATGTCAATTTACTGATGAAAACTATATTTCAACTCAATTTGATCTTCTCAACGAATATGTTTTCCCATTTTGATTGCAGTTACTTGACAAAACTGGTTTTCTGCTTCGGTGATAGCTAACCCTCTCATTCTGCACTTTCTAGACGCTTGCGGCAAAGTGCAGAACATCTTGGGGAACGATGATTTTGGAAGTGCAACTGCCGTTGGGATTGCTGAACAATTACGATTGCGATAACCGCTTGTAAAGCCTGTGGTGAGACCGAGCTAGCAACTTCTTAGGAACAGAATCTCAATTATCCTTGTGAACTAAGATATTAAAGCCTTTGTAACATGTAAACTCTTGGGACATAATGTCATGATTTGAACTTGTTCTTCATAACTTCTAGAATTGTAAACTGCTTGTGATAATCTATGGTATACGACCATGTCAAACATGATTATCAATTAATGAAATTTACTCAAAAAGTTCGATAAAAAAATGTGTTTCCTACAAGCTTCTTCCGTTACTACTATTGGAAATGGTAGTTTGTTATTTAATGGCCATTTCTATGCGATTGGACCGCACAGCCTTCTACTTGTGCTTGAAAGGAAGGTGACATATGCCTTTGATTCGGATTTATTATCTTCAATATTTGTGCCCTCTAGGTTCTTGTATTTGGATTCCATTTTCTTTAATATGATGAAAATCAAACTTATAATGGAGCAAACTTTTGCAAAGACAGACTCATGGATGAGCATCAATTCGGACGAACTTCAACATAATCGGGAGCTTGGTCATTTAGATTTCATAAAGATCATGATTCACGAATTTCTTCAAAGTGCCTCCTTGCCAGAACTTGGTTCAAGATCTCATATAAACTTAACATCTCAAAACAAGCTGATCCTGAACCACTATTAAAATGTCCCAATTTTCTCTTCAAGATTTTGGATGATGTTTTAGCCTCATGAAGTAGGAAAAAAATGTTCAGATGACAAGGAAACTTGGTATGCGAACCCTGCCTTGAGAAAACCTCCGAAAATAATAACACAACTTGTGATGCAACTGCCGATGAGAGTCATGATAGGCCTCAAATGTTTATGCCTTGAAGTATTTGATTGTAAGGGTTTACATTTCTTATTATCGCACCTGCATCAACTGATTAGCCGTAAAAGGGTAAAATAGCGCAAACAAGAAAAAGAAAAGAACGAAGAGTTGGGATCTTCAGGTCAAAAATTAGGGTGTGACACCTAGTGATGCATCATTTCCCGTGCTAGGGTTATAAATAGGGGGAAGCCTGATTAATTTGCACGTTATCCTTCATTTTGCTTAGAAATTATCCAAAGTCTCTCAATGTTCTCTATGCTCTCTGAAGAATGCCCGTTGTCGCTGCCGTCTTCAGCCTTTCTCCATCGTCTAGAATATTCATTCTTCAAGTAAGTCTCTGGTCTTTTCTTCAGATGTTATAAATTTTTCGGCAATTTATGCATTTTCTGGCGGTTTCTTCGGGGAGTTAATGAAGTTCCCGAGGAACGCATAAAGATTTCAGTGACATTCATGAAGTTTTCGACGAAATCATGAAGTTTTCGGCGCTCCTATGAAGTTTCTGATGAAGACGTCGGGAAGTTCATAAGGATTCTGGGAAACTCCATGAAGTTTTAGATGAAGGCCTTAGGGACCTATGATGAGATATAGGGGAGCCTTGCTTCCCTTAAATGTGTGGATATTGTGAGAAAGCCTCTTGTCGGGGAGGCTCGAGAAGGATCCATGTGTTCCACTGTAGAGATCTTCAACGTCGAGGAGCTCCTTCTTGGGAAGGGAGGTTCGTTGTCTCGTGTTGAGGAGAGTCACTATGTAGACGAGCCTTTCTGCCAAGAAGGGAAGCTCTTTGTCTTGCGTCGAGGATATTCTCCTTGCAGACGAGCCTTTATGTCGAGGAAGGAGGCTCACTGCTTTTCTTCAAGGAGAGTTTGTCAAGCGGCTCGTCGCCCCTCTCTTCGCCCTTTCACTTGATTTGCGGTGGAAGGGTGGATTTGATCTTAGATGTCAAATTCACTATTTTCCTCTACTTTTTAGGTAAAATGGCCTCAAGGATTAAGGGTGTTATTGTGATTGATGATGACTCCGAGTCTAATACTTCTGCCGAGCAAGTTAGGGTCGAGCAAGTTCACACGCCCGAAGATTGGGCTAGGAAGGAGCCTCTTGGCATCGCGTCACGCTTTGCCATCGACGACACAGACGCCTTTGCCACTATCGAGGATCGCTCTGAGGAGACCCCTCCAAGTTGGATGGTTTATAAGCCCAATAAGAAGCATCGTATCTGCTCGAATTTCAAAGGGATGAGGTTCCTTATGTATGAGTTCATGTTTTAGGAAGTAGGACTTTGTTTGCCCTTCAGGATCTTCCAGAAAGGCGTGTTCCAGTGGCTACACTTGGCGCCCTCACAGCTTCATCCCAACGCGGTTGCGTTCGTGCGAGCGTTTGAACTTGTGTGCCGACATCTCAGTATCAGGGCCATGCTCCCCTTGTTCTTCTGTGCTTTTCATCTGAATTGGAAATCTTTCCAAGGCCGGTATAATCGAGTGTCCCTAAAGCAGCCGAGGAAGTTGTTTCGAGCATATATAAATTATGTTTATTCCTTTAAGGACAAGTACTTCGTCGTGAAGCCCGTGTCTCACGTGAGCGTCGACTCCCTATATGACCTCATGGTCAAAGAGGAGGATGGGCAGTGAGAGAAGTCGTTGGAGTCAAAGTTTGCCTTTGAATGGGGGGAGGACAACTTCAAGCAGGGCATGGACAGCTACATCGTCAAGCCTTGCGACCTGGATCTCAATGATCGGCTTTCTTACAAAAAGATAGTCGAGTTCGTCTCCGATTTTATTCCTGCCAAATACGTCAAGAAGGACGACAATTTTATTTTGGATGAGCGCGGGGAGGTTTGCCGTGAGCCTCGATTGATTAACACCAAGGCCCTCATCGAGTGCAGGTATGACGAGGCGCATTGAGGTTCCAAGGTAGTGGGTGTTTTCTTCGCTTTCCCCTGTTCGTTCTTTTTTCATCGTATTGAATTGTTTCCCTTTTTCTCTGTTATAGGTCAAATGTCGAACCTTCAGGAGTGCGTGATGAAGCTCGCAGAAACCAAGGACGTGAAGAAGGCTACCAAAGACAAAGTCTCTCTGGTCCAGCAGATGTTGAAGCCCAACCAACCAGCTGGTGGTTCCTCCTCCCTACAATGTAGTCAATATTCTCCTTCGCATGAAACTTCGTCTAAAAGGTGGCACACCAAGGACCCTGTACCTATCTACCTTCCTGAGAACGTGCCCGGGAAGAAGTTTGTGTTGCCTCTTGCTACCTCAATCGAGATTTCTTCCGCAGGGGAAATTCTTCGACTGTGGTCGAGGCCGAGACTAAGGCGATCATGGGGATCAACAGGGCAGCCCGTAGGAAGGCTTTGTCGAAGGACATGGTTGCTATGATGAGAATCTTTGAGATAGCCTTGGTTCTCAATGATGAAACCAGTCCGAACTCCAAGCTGAAACGCTACAGGTCAAGAACATTACCCTTTGGATAGAGAATGATAAGGCGGAGAGCATCCTCCTTGAAGCTCATACGAGGTACGAAAACTATGTGCACCTCCTCCAGGAGATGACTGCGATGCAAGAAATGATGAAGGAGGTCAATGGGGAAAGGGATCGACTCCAGACCATGGTCGCTGAATTGGAGACTGCTGTCGCTACTCGAAAAATGCATCGCGCAACGACGGGGAGGCGAAGAAGAAAGGACAGAAGAGTCGCCACCGAACTTTATTTATCCCATGAAAGGAAAGGAAAATATCGAGAAAACCTTAAGAAAAGAAAAGATAAGATGGTCTCGCAACCAAGAACGGATTCGGAAGCCGGTTATGCGAGGGGAAGGTATTAGCACCCATCGCATCCATCGTACTCGATGGGAACCATTTGCTTGTCAATGTGTGATTATATCTGCTTAAATTATGTTTATAAAAGGGTTCTAAAAGATAGTGAGAAAAAAGGGTTAGAAATAGGAGAGAGAGAGAGAGAGAGAGAGAGAGAGAGAGAAGTAACGAGGGGAAGAAGAGAAAAGACAGACTCGATAGGACTTCGCGGTCCTAGGCCTACATATTCTCAACGGATATGAGAAAGTCAGAGTCGACATAGTTCGGGGCTACGGATAGATGGGGAAAAGTGCTCGGCAAGGATTGTGGCCCTTGTGCCTACGTATCTTTACTTGAACGAAGTAAAGAATCAGAACAGCCGTAGTTCAGCCTACGGTTTGCGGATGAGTTCTGATAGACGATGCTATCGTACGCATTCTAGCAGTTTAGGTGTATTGCTGCTCGCATGTGAGGAGACTTAAGCGTTACCTGTTTGCGGTAGAACGGACATAGCATGCCTTTCTGGGAAAGGGTGAAAAAGAGAAAAGGGTACTCGCTAGGATTGTCACAATCCTATGCCTACGTATTCTCAACATGCAAGAGAAATCAGAGCAACGTAGTTCGTGCCTACAGTGCGGATAACCGGTGTGTTTGGGGATGATGTTATCGTGCGTGTTCTAGCAGTTTAGGTGTTTTGCTGCTCGCATGTGAGGAGACTTAAGCGTACCTGTTTGCGGTAGAACGGACGTAACATATCCTGTTTGAAAGGTTGGTTTTCGCCATGCGAGGCAAGGTATCATGTTTAATTGGTTGAGATTGTTTTTGGAGCGAGATAGGTCCTCGGATAGTAACCCCTACGGGTAGTACCCAATTCTTTATCTCAAAGTTTTTGTTGTAAAAAATGTGTGGCGAACGTAGCATCTTCGTATTGAAAAGAGTATCGAGACCACCCCCACTACAGTGAGCATCCCAACACTCGGAGAGGAAGAAGACTACACTTAATCCTCTCTCTTTAATTCAACGCAAAGAGAACTTTGTTCTCTTATTAAAGTGTTTTTGGTTTTGAATGGTAAGTGCTTTTTGCGACAGAGAACCCTACGGTAAACGTCAGCACTCGGGATAGGAGAAGTCCTACGCCTAACCACTCCACGACCATTCAAGTTTTCATTATGAAAAGGATTTGAAAATGCACTCGGTACGGGACCGAGGTTTTAGGTGAGAAAGGTTTCGGAAAGGAGTTGTGGAAAGGAATAGGTGGAAGGAGTCGCGTCTTCGTATTGAAAGACGAGTGTCTAAACCACCCACACTACAGTGAGCATCTCGACACTCGGAAAAGAAGAAGTCTACACTTAATCCTTTCTCTTTAATCCAATACCAAGAGAGGTTGATTCTTATTGCATGAGATTTGAAAATGGACTCGGTACAGGACCGGGGTTTTTTTAGGAGAAAAGGGGGTGGAGGCGTCTTTGCATTGAAAGACGAGTGTCTAAACCACCCACACTACAGTGAGAATCTCGACACTCGGAGAGGAAGAGGTCTACACCCAATCCTCTCTTTTTAATTTCAACACAAAGATAATTTTATTTCGAAGATGGTTTGACAATGTTTTTGAATCGAGTTGGGACAAGAAATGAAGAGAGAAAAGAGGTGGTCTCAGATCCAACATTACTCATCAATAATTTGACTGGTAATGAATTACAGAGGTCTCGTCATCGACCCAAAAGGCAAAAATGTCCAATGACAAAAGAGAAATAAGATCTACTTTTAAAAATAACAAAAAGAAAATCCTAAACTCTAATATTATAAACTAAAAAAAACTATATAATATTTACAAAAGAAAATAAATTTTGAAATTTGAAGATAATTAGAAAATGTATATATACATATAGTAATATAAAATATATATATATATATATATATATATATATATATATATATATATATATATATATATATATATATATATATATATATATATATATATATATATATATATATATATATATATATATATATATATATATATATATATATATATATATATATATATATATATATATATATATATATATATATATATATATATATATATATATATATATATATATATATATATATATAAATATATAAATATATATATATATATATATATATATATATATATATATATATATATATATATATATATATATATATATATATATATATATATATATAAAATAGAAATTATAAATAAAATATATTTAAAAAAAAGGTAAACAAATAAAAGATAAAAATAAAGAAAAATGAAAAAAAACGATAGAACACTCTTCTTCTTCAACTCTTTTTACCGCTCGTTCTCCACAATCGCTCAGTGTGCAAGCCCTCAAATCAGGTTCGTGGACTTTGGCTTAATTTCGTGATTCACACTATCTTCTCTTTCTGGTTCCTATTTGGGTTGATGATTTCATTTTGGAGTGTGGTTGTTCATGGCGTTTGGAAGAAATTGAAGGGAAATGGGTTGATTTCGCGATAGGTCACAACGAAGATGGATTTGGGGAAAAAGTTAGGGTTCCATGGATGGAGGGTTTACGAAGGTGAGGGATTTCGTGAGGTTTGTGGTGGATTTGTTGCTCAGGTTGTGTGGTTACGGAAAATGATGAAGGTGTTGGTGGTGGCTCGCCGGCGATGATGTTTGGAAGGGAATGAAGGTGACGATTGAGGTTGGTGAATGATGAGTTTTGTTTGATTTTCATGAAAGTTGTGTTGAGTTTGGGATTTACCGGTAACAATGGAAACTTGAAGAAATGAAGCTTCAGCAGCGGGGGATAGAAACACGGTAGTGTCTTCAGAAGCGAGAAGTGGACACTCCATTGCTGACATAATGTTGCTGCTACCAAGAGTTCAAGAGTTGCTGAGGTTGTCTTCGACACTGCCATGGTTTGGTTTTGAGTTTGATTTCAAAAACTCTCCCTCTGTTTTTGCTCTGTCTCATTTCAATGTGTGGGACATTGTATGAGTCTCATTGATATTAACGGTCGTGTTTGTTGTATGTGTAGGTGACAAATCACAGAAGTCGTAGGTTGAAGAAGATACATCACTGAAGTGGTTTTTGAATACGAAGAAGGAAAAGGAACCAACTCATTTTGCAGGTTATGTTGTCATGTTTCTCTGTTGTGATTTTTTATTGTTTTGGAATTGAATGGAGAGTTGATGAAAGGTTTTGTTTGTGTGTCTTTTGAAATGGTGTTTCAGAATCTTGACTTGGCTGTTGAGTGAGGTTGACGGTGAAGAGTGAGTTGAAGATTGATGATGAACTGAAGGTTGGAGGAAGGTGGTTGAAGAAGAAGCTTCAGGGTTGAGAGGTGAAGGTTGTGTAGTTTTTGTTCAATATCTGAGGAGTTTTATTTGTTTACTCAGCAAAATGTGAAGTTGAGCTTCCCCCATGGTATGTTGGTGGTTTTTCTTTATATGTTGAAAATTCAATCCCCTTAAAACAGGGTGTTTGGTCCGTTTTTATGAGAATGGTCTTGGTGGTTTTTGTTATCCAGTTGTTGTTTGGAGTGTAAGGATTATGTGATCCTTTTGCAGGGTACGGTGTGCAGCAGGTCATAGGCACAGGCTGTAGCAGTGTGACAGTGTGTAATGGCTGCAAAGATGGTGCGTTTTGCTATGGTTCTGTGGCTTGTGGTTTGTCCATTTTGTTTTTTTATTCTGCAGAAGTTTTTGCTAATTTTTGGAAGGTGTCTCTTCTGCAGGTTATGTGTGGCTAAACATGGTAATGGTTCTGTTTGTGTTGGGCAATATTTGCAGCAAATCTTTAATCAGTGTGTGGTTAGCGGTTTTGGTGAATGCCTTATGGCCAAGCTGATGATGCAGGTCGCAGGTTTTTGTACCGCTTGTGCAGAGATTGTCTGGTGTGGGTTTGGTGCAGGCTATGGCTTGTTGAAGGTTTTTCGGCTGGTAGCAGTACTGGTCGTAGCTTGAGGTAGTAGCAGGTACGGTTACGCAGCTTTGTGGGTTCTTTTTTCAAAACAAAACACAGCTGGATTTTGGTACAACAGCTTGCAATTTTTTCTATCTAATCCGTGAAAACCAATTTGCTTTATGTTCCTAATGCAATTTTTTTCTTCATTTTGTTTTGTGCCATGGTTCTTTTTTTGTTTGTGGTGTCTTTGTGATGGACTTAACAAAAATCTAAATGGGCCTCCATGTATTTTCATCAAGTGAATTTTATGGATTATTCTTGTGATTTCTGGGTTAAAGTTTAATTGTGTATGTGTTGGCCTTGAGTGGCCTGTACCGTATTTTCACGGCATTCCTCTATTTTTGCAGGTAGCAACAAGTGAGATTGGTGGTGGTCCAAGACTTGGGTGAATTGGCCTCGAATAATTTTGCTGTTGGCTGCGGATTATTTTTTCTGGTGCATACGTATTTTCCGCATTTTCCGTCTGGTTGTTGACTGAAAAGCTGGCATACAAAGCTTGCGTGGCTTGTCGTATTGCCGTACATAACAGTTTTACTTTTTCTTAGTTTTCATGGCTTGATTGAAGTTGAATCAAATTGATGCAGGAGCCAAGTTGGTGAAGGTGCAGGTTTATTGTCATGAGATGGTGTTGTTCTTGCAGCAGCGTATACGAGGTTGGTACGGACGTTGTGAGGATCACGTTTAATCAACATTCGTTGTGGCTGTGTCATGATTAATTCTGCACAAAGTTGTTTATGCAGATGCACTGCGGTTCAGGCTTACTACGGTGTGAAGATTTTTCATTCATGTTGCTGCCGTAATTCACATGGTATAGTCACA
Organism: Lathyrus sativus; assembly: GCA_963859935.3. NCBI lineage: Eukaryota > Viridiplantae > Streptophyta > Magnoliopsida > Fabales > Fabaceae > Lathyrus > Lathyrus sativus. The sequence goes on along the minus strand of OZ012739.1, from coordinate 399,904,453 downwards.
TTATCTATACAGGTCTTGATGTAATGAGAACTATACAGGTCTTGATGTAATGAGAACTATATAGGTCTTGATGTAATGAGAATTGGAGTTTGTACATGGGCTGAAAAAGAATGGGGGTTTTCCTCTTTATTTTTAACATATTTTTTTGCAGTAGCTTTGAATGGATTTATGGTTCTATGGACATTATGTGAATAATTGAAGAGATTGGATAGTGTGTAAATGAATAGAAAAAATAGAGTTTAGAAGTGAAATCATGGTAGTGAAACAACCTGTATTGGTTTGTGGCGACTCAACTGAATTGATTTGATTTTTGTTGTTGTATGCACATAAAAACAGTGATTAAAAAAATAATAAGCTTTGAAATCTTGGAACTGGAGTTCACACTTTCATGGTCGAATTATCCTTTGACCATACCATCGACTTGAACATAAGCCATGAGATCATTAAATCTCGAAAATTTAACTAGAACCAACATTCAATGTTCTTGATTTTTCATTTGAAATAAAAAACGCCTTGAGTTGGTCCTACTGAAATCCTCCATGAATCAAATCTGGATTTTAGTACTTTGAATAACCTCATGAGGAATGAATTAGATATGACTTAATCACCAATTAATTTCGAAGTTTACCACTTGAGCATGATAACCCAAAATTCCCAATATGGGCTCCTTAATTATGCTTTGAAATTAAACGCTTGAACATGACCATAAAATTGATTGCTCTTTGTGTTAATGACAAGTATAAGAACCACATGATCAAGACCTCTAACGACTTAGCACCTGGACCATAAAGCCATAAGCTCATATCCGCCATCTGATTTCATTATATAGACCACAAATTTGTGAACAAATCCCTAACTTGTATCCTCCAACCAGGAGCACTTGAATTCTTTCCACATGACTTCTCTGACCTAACACACAACCCTAAATTAATCCCTAACCACATATTATTTGAACTGCACACCGTAATCTTGATCCAGATAAAACTTATACACGAGTAGGACAAATTTAGGGTATGACAGATGCCCCTATCTAATTGACTTAAACCGAGCAAGATGAAATGCTATGGGCATTCATTCTTCCGAGGTAGAAGATGATTAGATAAAAAGAAGACCCTGAATTTGTCCGAAAATAATGAAAAGAGCTTGGGAATGAAATATTGGATATCTTGTAAAGGTCGCTAACACCAAAAGGATGTTAACAGAGAAAACTTGACACCCAAAGGATGATAAACCTATCACCAAAAGGATGACAGTAAACTCACACACACTGCTCTTACATCAAAAGAAAGTAAGGGACCCACTACCAAAAGGATAGTGGAAAACACGCTAGTCATGACACCAAAAAGGATGTCAGACCCATCACCAAAAAGGATGATGGAGCGGAGACGCTAGTCATGACACCAAAAAGGATGTCAGACCCATCACCAAAAAGGATGATGGAGCGGAGACGCTAGTCATGACACCAAAAAGGATGTCAGACCCATCACCAAAAGGATGATGGAGCGAAACAAAATCAACCCTAACACCAAAAAGGATGAAAGGATCAGATAAGCTTCTCTGAAGAGATTGCCACTTATCACTGAAGACGGATAAGCTTCTCTGAAGAGATTGCCACTTATCACTGAAGACGGATAAGCTTCTCTGAAGAGGTTGCCACTTATCATTGAAGGGTCAAGTCTGTTGGAGACAAAACACTGGGGATCGCCCATGGCTTCACTGAAGATGCCCTTGTCTGGGCTAAATGTTGATTTGAAGATCTTGATTAACCACGAGTTTGAAGTACGTCGTGGGAAATACCCATGGTCTTGAAAAGATGCCCCTGACTGGGCTGGATTTTGCTTTTGACATTCTTGAATTTCGTGGGATGACCCACGGCCTTTGCAGATAATGCCCCTGACTGGGCTGACGGTTGCTTTGAAGCTCTTGAGTTCGCGCAACAAAAGTTGCACAACTTCGTGGGAAACACCCACGGTCTTACGGAGAATGCCCTGACTGGGCTGATGATTGCATTAAAACTCTTGAATTTGTCCAACAAAAGTCGAACAGCTTTGTAGGGAACACCCACGGTCTTGCGGAAGATGCCCCTGACTGGGCTGAATATGATCCTGGAAATCTTCGGGATTGATCTCGGATCTGAGCTTGCATATGCAGATGCTTGATGACGATGATGTTCCATAAATGGAAATGCAAATGCAAATGCTGATGCGCGAAGATGCAAGAGCTGAGGAAATTATGATATGATTATAGGTATGCATATGATGCGAGATGCTTATGAAACAAGATGCTTATGATGTTGAATGCGATGCGTATGATACACATGATTGCAGATGGGTGATGGAAACGCAGGTTAGACTTTGGTGGTTGCCAATGCAGGCTGAACTTTGGGTTGGAAGTACCAGATGAGGGCTGGTATTCGGAAGGTAGACCGCCAGACAAGGACTGGTGGCGAAAGGTTAAGCTGTCAAAGGAGGGCTAATTTTTGTGGTTTGCCAGATGGGAGCTGGACTTTGGAATAAGGTTTACCAGGCGAGAACTGGTTAAATGGTAGGCTGGTTAAATGGTAGGCTAAAAGGAAGGGTGACCAGATGAGAGCTGGTTTAAAAGCTGACATATACCAAGCGGGAATTGGTATTCAGCGAAGGGTTGACCAGATGGGACTGGTTTGAAGGTTTGACATATACCGGACGAGAACTGGTATTCAGCGAAAGGTTGACCAGACGAGGACTGGTTTAAAGGTTTGCCAGACAAGAACTGGACTTTGAAGGTTTCGAATTGTTTTGATAGGTGACAGGTTTTAGGCTGTGGGATAAAGGATCCAATGACAACAAGGCCTTTTCGGAGGTTAAGGTTAATTGGGTGAGGTGACGGTATGATTCCCTAACACTCGTTTTGAACTCAACAGTTGCTGATGAGGATGAACTTGCTGGAGTAGCTTGCCATGAGATGACCTCAAGATGGCTTGCCCCAGAGTTTGTACCACGAAAGGATTCATCATTGTTTAACCGATTCTCATGGTAGTTGGCTTCAATATACTCTTTGGAGTAGCTTGCTCTTGAAAGAGCGTTGAAGCGACTTAACTTATCCTGATTGAACATTGGACGGATCTATCCTCAAGTCAAAGAAACTCTGGGTGGCCTGCCCCTGATTGGTGTGATTCACTTTTGATCAACCGCTTCTTGAATGATTTTCCCCATAATCAATCGATGCTTGGGGATTTTCCTTAAGCTGACTGATTCCATATTCGCGGGATGACAATGCTCCAGATCCACGGGACTACAAAGCATGCTCGATTCTGATCCAGACTGCTGAAATGGTCAAGTCCTGTTTGATTGCTTCGTGTTGGAATTTCCTCGATGCCAACTACTGACTTGCAATTAAAATTGTTTGTTCACGAATGGTAATCTTAATGCAAAGTTCATGCAAGTTTTTTGAAAGAAATGTCATTTATTACGTGTCGTGATAATGAAACGAATGGACCATCAAGTCCAAACGTTGTGCTAATTTGATTGGTGTAAGAGATACAACAAGGATAACGACACCAATGCTGATGATTAGCAAATATGTGAGGAGTCAGTTTACGCAACCCTGCGATAATATGCTTTCAGAATAAACCTCGCCTCAATTAGGTCTTTTGAGGGTTGTAATATGGTCTGGTTCACGGTTATTAAAACAAGGAATATTAGGCTCAAATTGTGATTTGTACCCACCCTTTCTTCTTGATGATCTTCATACCTACGTTCAATTAATTCTGCATATGTCTAACTTGATGGTGTAAGCTTGATGGTTCCAGGTTTGCTCGAGACGGCAGTCACCTTATTTTGATTTTGATGGATGTCAGTGACCCTTTGATTTGGGTGGCCACTGAATCTTATTTTGTTTTTGTTGAGGGTTTGAGAACCTCTTTTTATTTTTTCGATCCCTAACTTTTTGCATGGACTGATTTTGTTTGTCAGATCCATCGGGATTGCCTTGATTTTTGCCTAAGTCCTCTTTGAGGTGTTTGACTTAGCAGGCTTTTGATTATTTATTTTTTTTGATCTTGTTGGAGGATTATGACTGCCATGTCATGGGTCATTGATGAACAGCCAGCCGTCTTTTGGATTTTTCTTTGTTGAATTGGATTAACTGAACACTACCCTGCCCCAGGTTGAGTGTTTAAGGGTTTGAATATCCGAAGGAAACTCCTACTTCTAGGCTCGAAGTGGTTGACTAGGGATTAACTCCTTATATCTCCGGTGTTTAGGGGATTTGAAACAATGCATGTACATCATTGACGAGATTTTTTCCTGAAAGCATATGGTTTGCAATTATGGGTATTTCGTTTTTGTCATCCTCCCGACAATCTTTGCTAAAACAAAAGCGATGAAGTGTAGTGGATAAAAATGTATGTGTCTGTGTTTGTGATAATAAGAAAAATGAGCGAATGCGACATAATTGATTCGGAAAATGCGTAATCACTTCATTAATATTACCATTCAAAACAACAATGTTTAAAAGCAAGTAGCAATTAACAGGAAATAAACTACAAGATGCAAATGATAAAAGCGCCCAAGGACTGCCAATGTTGAGGACGTCTGCCTGTCTGAACCACTGGCTTTTGGAGATGACCCTTGGAATCTTCAAGCTTAGCCGGCTAAAAGGTTGACATGGACAACCAAACTTCCTTCTAGAAAAGAGATGTACCCTTTGTCAATAAGTTGTTGCACTTTGGCTTGGAAGGCTTTGCATTCTTCAGTCGAGTGCCCCACGGATCCACCATGATATCCACACTGAACATTGGGATTGTACCCAGGAGGGTAAGGTTCTGGCACAGGCTTGAGAGCTTTAGGCTCCACCAATGAGTTCTGAATCAGATGTGGGAGAAGCTGACTGTGCAACATAGGGACTGGATGAAGAGGAACAGTCCTTCTTTCCAAGTTGTTGCTGGGCCTATTCTGATTACGGCGCTGATTCGGATGACCTCGACTATGGGCTCGTTGATTTGCATGAGGAGCGACCCATGGCTTGTGTGAAGAAGCTTTAGGCATGGCTGATTTCCCATAAGGATAACATGGCACTGGTAATGATGCCTGTTGAGCAGATGAGGGACCATAGAGTTTTGCTGGTACATCGTGAGAATACTCAACATTTGCTATGAATGCATTGGTTTCATTCTTATCTTCCTCATGGAAATCATCGAAAGATTCAATCTCACTGGCCTGACTGCTTGAGGCATCCTGGATTTGTCCGCTTTTAAGGTAGCTTTCGATGCGCTCTCCTACAATCACAAGGTCAGAGAAGCTTGGTGGCGTACAACCAGCCATTCTTTCAAGATAAGAACCCTGCAAACTGTTGATGAACATTTCAGTCAGCTCCTTGTCCGAGAGTGGTGGTTGCACCCTTGCTACAAATTCTCTCCACCGCTGTGCATATCCCTTAAAGGGTTCATTCTCATTCTGAGATAGGCTTTGTAACTGCATGCGGGTGGGAGGAGTGTCCAGATTAAACTGGTAAAACTTTAGAAAAGCGCTAGCTAGGTCTCTCCATGATTGAATATGGCTTCTTTCCAAATCCGTGTACCAACTTAATGATGCCCCACTCAGACTTTCTTGAAAATAGTGGATCATCAACTTATCGTCATGAGTGTAGGGGGTCATTTTTCGACAGTACATCACCAAATGACGCCTCGGACAACTAAAGCCTGTGTACTTCTCGAAGTTGGGTATCTTGAATCTCGGAGGGATCACCAAATCTAGCACTAGACACATATCAGCAGCATCGAGGTCGGGCATGTCAGACACTCTCAAAGCTTGAATTGTCTCCTCAAGGGCACGAAGCTTTTCTACCATGGGATGTGTCATTGGAATCCTCTGGGGTCGAGTAGGGACGTTTACTTGCGGAGGATGCTCATCAAGCGGAAGATCATACAGTGGATTATTCGTCACAGTAAATCCTTGTGGGGGATCAACATTCTGGCGGTCATTCTCTGACATGGCTATCTCAGCTTGCTTTGTTTTGACTTGGCTTATCGAAGCTTCTACGTTCCTCTTGCTTCAAACTCTTTGTAGCTCTCACGAGTTCAATCGAAGTTTCGGGAAATCAACTGCAGGTTATGGACAGAGGACGGGTAAGGTCTTGGTATCTGGGAAGAAAATGCAAAACTGATCCAGAGATGCTTATGCAAATGTTATGCAATGAGTGCACACGAGAACAGATCCATATCAAGGATTAAGATAACAGATCCTGCAAGACAATATCAAAAGATATCTCTCCCCTCAGGTGGGATATCTACTGGTTTATAAAGAGGGTATTCCAAAGGCTTTTAAACAAAGTCTCATGCACTAACCCTCAAAAGTTTTCCATCATAACGACTACTCGTAAGACGGTAATCCCTTCAAAGGATGAACACAGAGTTATGTTTTAGGAACCTTTGGAATAAGGTTCTACAAAAGGTCCTCAGAGTCGCGGACTCCCAATTTGGAAATAAAAACACCATTACGACTACACGTAAGACATAATCATCCCAAAGGGGTCTCATCTGAGCGGTGGGATTCGATCCAACTCAACGAGTCCTAAGTCTCGCAAATCAGAAAGAAACCACCTCCTAATCTTAGTGTATACTCGAAAAGCTCGGGTAGAAAGCCTTTATCCTCACAAACCATCCCAATAAACCCAGCAGGTTAGAAAACACAACAAAACAAATAAATAATAAAAGCAAATAAAGCACTCATGCGACAAGCAAATTTAGGTTTGGCTCGCTAGGAGTCGCCAGCTGTCGCTACTCGAAAAATGCATCACGCAACGACGGGGAGGCGAAGAAGAAAGGACAGAAGAGTCGCCACAGAACTTTATGTATCCCATGAGGGGAAAGGAAAATATTGAGAAAACCTTAAGAAAAGAAAAGATAAGATGGTCTCGCAACCAAGAACGGGTTCGGAAGCCGGTTATGCGAGGGGAAGGTATTAGCACCCATCGCATCCATCGTACTTGATGTGAACCATTTGCTTGTCAATGTGTGATTATATCTGCTTAAATTATGTTTATAAAAGGGTTCTAACAGATAGTGAAAGGGTTAGAAATAGGAGAGAGAGAGAGAAGTAACGAGGGGAAGAAGAGAAAAGACAGACTCGATAGAACTTCGCGGTCCTAGGCCTACATATTCTCAACGGATATGAGAAAGTCAGAGTCGACATAGTTCGGGGCTACGGATAGATGGGGAAAAGTGCTCGACAAGGATTTTGGCCCTTGTGCCTACGTATCTTTACTTGAACGAAGTAAAGAATCAGAGCAGCCGTAGTTCGGCCTACGGTTTGCGGATGAGTTATGATAGACGATGCTATCGTACGCATTCTAGCAGTTTAGGTGTATTGTTGCTCGCATGTGAGGAGACTTAAGCGTTACCTGTTTGCGGCAGAACGGACGTAGCATGCCTTTCTGGGAAAGGGTGAAAAAGAGAAAAGGGTGCTCGCTAGGATTGTCGCAATCTTATGCCTACGTATTCTCAACATGCAAGAGAAATCAGAGCAACGTAGTTCGTGCCTACAGTGCGGATAATCGGTGTGTTTGGGGATGATGTTATCGTGCGCGTTCTAGCAGTTTAGGTGTTTTGCTGCTCGCATGTGAGGAGACTTATGCGTACCTGTTTGCGGTAGAACGGACGTAACATATCCTGTTTGAAAGTTTGGTTTTCGCCATGCGAGGCAAGGTATCATGTTTGATTGGTTGAGATTGTTGTTGGAGTAAGATAGGTCCTCGGATAGTAACCCCTACGGGTAGTACCCAATTCTTTATCTCAAAGTTTTTGTTGTAAAAAATGTGTGGCGAACGTAGCATCTTCGTATTGAAAGACGAGTATCGAGACCACCCCCACTACAGTGAGCATCCCAACACTCGGAGAGGAAGAAGACTACACTTAATCCTCTCTCTTTAATTCAATGCAAAGAGAACTTCGTTCTCTTATTAAAGTGTTTTTGGTTTTGAATGGTAAGTGTTTTTTGCGACAGAGAACCCTACGGTAAACGTCAGCACTCGGGATAGGAGAAGGCCTACGCCTAACCACTCCACGACCATTCAAGTTTTCGTTATGAAAAGGATTTGAAAATGCACTCGGTACGGGACCGAGGTTTTAGGTGAGAAAGGTTTCGGAAAGGAGTTGTGGAAAGGAATAGGTGGAAGGAATAGGTGGAAGGAGTCGCGTCTTCGTATTGAAAGACGAGTGTCTAAACCACCCACACTACAGTGAGCATCTCGACACTCGGAAAAGAAGAAGTCTACACTTAATCCTTTCTCTTTAATCCAATATCAAGAGAGGTTGATTCTTATTGCATGAGATTTGAAAATGGACTCGGTACAGGACCGAGGTTTTTTTAGGAGAAAAGGGGGTGGAGGCGTCTTTGCATTGAAAGACGAGTGTCTAAACCACCCACACTACAGTGAGCATCTCGACACTCGGAGAGGAAGAGGTCTACACCCAATCCTCTCTTTTTAATTTCAACACAAAGATAATTTTATTTCGAAGATGGTTTGACAATGTTTTTGAATCGAGTTGGGACAAGAAATGAAGAGAGAAAAGAGGTGGTCTCAGATCCAACATTACTCATCAATAATTTGACTGGTAATGAATTACAGAGGTCTCGTCATCGATCCAAAAGGCAAAAATGTCCAATGACAAAAGAGAAATAAGATCTACTTTTAAAAATAACAAAAAGAAAATCCTAAACTCTAATATTATAAACTAAAAAAAACTATATAATATTTACAAAAGAAAATAAATTTTGAAATTTGAAGATAATTAGAAAATTGTATATATACATATAGTAATATAAAAAATAATATATATATATATATATATATATATATATATATATATATATATATATATATATATATATATATATATATATATATATATATATATATATATATATATATATATATATATATATATATATATATATATATATATATATATATATATATATATATATATATATATATATATATATATATATATATATATATATATATATATATATATATATATATATATAAAATAGAAATTATAAATAAAATATATTTAAAAAAAAGGTAAACAAATAAAAGATAAAAATAAAGAAAAATGAAAAAAAACGATAGAACACTCTTCTTCTTCAACTCTTTTTACCGCTCGTTCTCCACAATCGCTCAGTGTGCAAGCCCTCAAATCAGGTTCGTGGACTTTGGCTTAATTTCGTGATTCACACTATCTTCTCTTTCTGGTTCCTATTTGGGTTGATGATTTCATTTTGGAGTGTGGTTGTTCATGGCGTTTGGAAGAAATTGAAGGGAAATGGGTTGATTTCGCGATAGGTCACAACGAAGATGGATTTGGGGGAAAAGTTAGGGTTCCATGGATGGAGGGTTTACGAAGGTGAGGGATTTCGTGAGGTTTGTGGTGGATTTGTTGCTCAGGTTGTGAGATTACGGAAAATGATGAAGGTGTTGGTGGTGGCTCGCCGGCGATGATGTTTGGAAGGGGATGAAGGTGACGATTGAGGTTGGTGAATGATGAGTTTTGTTTGAGTTTCATGAAAGTTGTGTTGAGTTTGGGATTTACCGGTAACAATGGAAACTTGAAGAAATGAAGCTTCAGCAGCGGGGGATAGAAACACGGTAGTGTCTTCAGAAGCGAGAAGTGGACACTCCATTGCTGACATAATGTTGCTGCTACCAAGAGTTCAAGAGTTGTTGAGGTTGTCTTCGACACTGCCATGGTTTGGTTTTGAGTTTGATTTCAAAAACTCTCCCTCTGTTCTTGCTCTGTCTCATTTAAATGTGTGGGACATTATGTGAGTCTCATTGATATTAACGGTCGTGTTTGTTGTATGTGTAGGTGAAAAATCGCAGAAGTCGTAGGTTGAAGAAGATACATCATTGAAGTGGTTTTTGAATACGAAGAAGGAAAAGGAACCAACTCATTTTGCAGGTTATGTTGTCATGTTTCTCTGTTGTGATTTTTTATTGTTTTGGAATTGAATGGAGAGTTGATGAAAGGTTTTGTTTGTGTGTCTTTTGAAATGGTGTTTCAGAATCTTGACTTGGCTGTTGAGTGAGGTTGACGGTGAAGAGTGAGTTGAAGATTGATGATGAACTGAAGTTTGAAGAAAGGTGGTTGAAGAAGAAACTTCAGGGTTGAGAGGTGAAGGTTGTGTAGTTTTTGTTCAATATCTGAGGAGCTTTATTTGTTTACTCAGCAAAATGTGAAGTTGAGCTTCCCCCCATGGTATGTTGGTGGTTTTTCTTTATATGTTGAAAATTCAATCCCCTTAAAACAGGGTGTTTGGTCCGTTTTTATGAGAATGGTCTTGGTGATTTTTGTTATCCAGCTGTTGTTTGGAGTGTAAGGATTATGTGATCCTTTTGCAGGGTACGGTGTGCAGCAGGTCATAGGCACAGGCTGTAGCAGTGTGACAGTGCGTAATGGCTGTAAAGATGGTGCGTTTTGCTATGGTTATGTGGCTTGTGGTTTGTCCATTTTGTTTTTTTATTCTGCAGAAGTTTTTGCTAATTTTTGGAAGGTGTCTCTTCTGCAGGTTATGTGTGGCTAAACATGGTAATGGTTCTATTTGTGTTGGGAAATATTTGCATCAAATCTTTAATCAGTGTGTGGTTAGCGGTTTTGGTGAATGCCTTATGGCCAAGCTGATGATGCAGGTCGCAGGTTTTTGTACCGCTTGTGCAGAGATTGTCTGGTGTGGGTTTGGTGCAGGCTATGGCTTGTTGAAGGTTTTTCGGCTGGTAGCAGTACTGGTCGTAGCTTGAGGTAGTAACAGGTACGGTTACGCAGCTTTGTGGGTTCTTTTTTCAAAACAAAACACAGCTGGATTTTGGTACAACAGCTTGCAATTTTTTCTGTCTAATCCGTGAAAACCAATTTGCTTTATGTTCCTAATGCAATTTTTTTCTTCATTTTGTTTTGTGCCATGGTTCTTTTTTTGTTTGTGGTGTCTTTGTGATGGACTTAACAAAAATCTAAATGGGCCTCCATGTATTTTCATCAAGTGAATTTTATGGATTGTTCTTGTGATTTTTGGGTTAAAGTTTAATTGTGTATGTGTTGGCCTTGAGTGGCCTGTACCGTATTTTCACGGCATTCCTCTGTTTTTGCAGGTAGCAACAAGTGAGATTGGTGGTGGTCCAAGACTTGGGTGAATTGGCCTCGAATAATTTTGTTGTTGGCTGCGGATTATTTTTTCTGGTGCATACGCATTTTCCGTCTGGTTGTTGACTGAAAAGCTGGCATACAAAGCTTGCGTGGCTTGTTGTATTGCCGTACATAACAGTTTTACTTTTTCTTAGTTTTCATGGCTTGATTGCAGTTGAATCAAATTGCTGCAAGAGCCAAGTTGGTGAAGGCGCAGGTTTATTGTCATGAGATGGTGTTGTTCTTGCAGCAGCGTATACGAGGTTGGAACGGACGTTGTGAGGATCACGTTTAATCAACATTCGTTGTGGTTGTGTCATGATTAATTCTGCACAAAGTTGTTTATGCAGATGCACTGCGGTTCAGGCTTACTACGGTGTGAAGATTTTTCATTCATGTTGCTGCCGTAATTCACATGGTATGGTCACATTATCTATACAGGTCTTGATGTAATGAGAACTATACAGGTCTTGATGTAATGAGAACTATATAGGTCTTGATGTAATGAGAATTGGAGTTTGTACATGGGTTGAAAAAGAATGGGGGTTTTCCTCTTTATTTTTAACATATTTTTTTGCAGTAGCTTTGAATGGATTTATGGTTCTATGGACATTATGTGAATAATTAAAGAGATTGGATAGTGTGTAATTGAATAGAAAAAATGGAGTTTAGAAGTGAAATCATGGGAGTGAAACAACTTGTATTGGTTTGTGGCGACTCAACTGAATTGATTTGATTTTTGTTGTTGTATGCACATAAAAAACAGTGATTAAAAAAATAATAAGCTTTGAAATCTTGGAACTGGAGTTCACACTTTCATGTTCGAATTATCCTTTGACCATACCATCGACTTGAACATAAGCCATGAGATCATTAAATCTCGAAAATTTAACTAGAACCAACATTCAATGTTCTTGATTTTTCATTTGAAATAAAAAACGCCTTGAGTTGGTCCTACTGAAATCCTCCATGAATCAAATCTGGATTTTAGTACTTTGAATAACCTTATGAGGAATGAATTAGATATGACTTAATCACCAATTAATTTCGAAGTTTACCACTTGAGCATGATAACCCAAAATTCCCAATGTAGGCTCCTCAATTATGCTTTGAAATTAAACTCTTGAACATGACCATAAACTTGATTGCTCTTTGTGTTAATGACAAGTATAAGAACCACATGATCAAGACCTCTAACGACTTAGCACCTGGACCATAAAGCCATAAGCTCATATTGAAGGTGAGAAAATTACTTAGAAGGGGGGGTTGAATAAGTAAGACTAAAAATCAAAGATTAGAACACAGATATTTTTATCCTGGTTCGTTGAAAACAACTACTCCAGTCCACCCTCTCAAGAGTGATTTGCCTTTCTCTATCAAGGACTTAATCCACTATTTTAATCAAACAGATTACAAATAGCAACACCTAAGAACAACCGTTCTTAGTCTTCTTAAGAGCAACTGATCCCAACTGGATCCTCTTAAGGAAAACCTTTTACAAACAAAGTAAAACTTTTACAAGAGTAAGAATGCTTCTAATAAGCTGTTATCACAACAGTGATATTTCTCTTAAGTTAAGAATAAAGATAAAGCAAAGTAATATGATTAAGAGCTTTGAAAGGTTTGCTTTGAGGAGTGATTTTGCTAGAGTTTCGATACTGAAGAAGATGGAGTGGACTTCTTTATATAGGCACTAAGATCCAAGAAGTCTTGTTACGTTGAAGGCTGTGCAGAAAAGCCTGAAGCCTTTTGTCTTCACATTGGAGGCTGTGCTGAAACAAGCCTGATGCTTTTTGTCTTCACTTGCAGAAAACTTTCCTCAGAATGGAATGCACAGATAAAACCTTTTTGTCTGTGTCCTTGTGTCTAGCACAAAATAGGAAAGAGCTGTTGAGAAGAACCAACGTACATATTTAAATCTTCTTCAAAGTAAGTTCAGCTTTCAACATTAGAATCTGAATCTTCAGAGTCTCCAGACTAGAGATCATCTGGATCTTCAGAGTCTTGAATATTCTTTAGATGAGCTGAATCAGAGTATGTGCAGCTAGTGTGCTTGAGCGTGTAAATCCTTCAGAGCAGAGTCTTCTAAGCTATAGAGGCTCCTTCTTCAGAATCTTCAAGAGACAGTGCTCAGATTCTTCTGGGAGCAGTGTTCAGATCTTTACTTAAGATGCTCTTGAACTTATGAAGCCTTTCATAAGAACAATGTTCAGATCCAATTTTGCTTTCTTAAGATACTTTTCTTTTAGTGCCTGTAGCAAACAATCTAGAACACGTTTAGAGTATATAATTCTTGAATACAAAATTTATAAGTGTTATCATCAAAACATAGAGATATAACCAAGACACAATCTGTGCTCTTACAATCTCCCCCTTTTTGATGATGACAAAACATGAGAAAATTTTGTTCAATGAAGAGTAAGAATTAGAAACTCCCCCTGAGATAAACAATCTCCCCCTGAAATAAATACTACAATAGAATAGAATACTTCCCTTTCTGATTAAGTATATTTCAGATTCAGAGCCTGATGAAAGAGTTCAGAGTCAAATCTTGATGCCAGTTGATTGAATAAATGTATCAGAGTAAGATATCAGAGTTGATTGAATACTCATATTTTCTTTAGAGAATCAGGTTCTGGTTGACACAGTCTCAGGGTAACTTCAATGAATTATGTCAGATATAACAATGTAATCTGAAAGACTTAAATTCAAATAAGTTAATAAAATGTCTGAATTTTAGTTTTAGTAATTGCTTATAGGTTGAACACTCAGTTTCTCTTTTTCTCCCCCTTTTTGTCATAATCAAAAAGATTTTTAAAGACAGAAAGATATAGAAGAAAAGAACCAAATAGGAGCAAAACATGTTATCATGCAATTAAAAAACAAACCAAAGTTCACAGACAAACAGGCAGAGGCCAAAAACACATAACACAATAAAGGCAAACAAACATCAAAAACAGTTCATGTTCAAAACAACAAATAAAACTAGGTCTGGCGAGAGGCAATGAGGGTCAGAAGCTCTGTCATCTTGGCAGCTGACTCTTCTTGCTTAGACATCCAGGTCTTGATTTCATCAGTTGTTTTCTCTTGCTTGATCATCCAGTCCTTTATATCCTTCACATCATTCACAAGTTCTGAAACCATAGATGAAGACGGAGCAGATGCAGTAGCAGCAGGGTTCCCTTCAGTTTGGTTTTCAACAGAAGCTTGTTCAACCATTTCAAATTCAGGAACTACTGGAGGAGCAGCTTCCAATAGTAACACAGGAGGAGGAGGAGGCATGTTCATCAGCGTTACCTTTATTAACTCAGCAAATTTTGTCTTAGCAAGCTTAGAGCATTTTGCTCTAACTTTTAGGGCAGCTTTGTTAAACATCCAGATGAAGCGCTTCCAAGCAGTATTCGAAACATTTGGATCCAAACTAGACATGCAGACAGCCTTAACACGATCATATTCAGAATCTAACTCCTTTTTGAAAATATCAAACATAGCATTAACACAAGATCCTAAATCTGACTGTTCATTCTGTCCAGAGGAAAAAGGATTGGGGGTGTTAGCAGGAGTAGGTTCAGATGGTTGTGGTTGAGGTGTGGGTGGTTGAGATGTGTGGATGACAGATTGAGGGAGTTCAGCTGAATGAGGAAAAGTTTGATTCTCAGATGGGTTAGTTTCAGGTGGTTGAGGAATGGTTTGGTTTTCAGCTGTTTGAGTGTCAGAGGGTTGAGCTTCAGATGGTTGTTGAGATGGAGAGTTTGGTGGGGTATGAAACAAAGCAATGTTAAGATGCTTCTTCATAACACTCTCAGAGCGAGCTTATTTGAGTGATTCTGAATCACAGTCAGATGAATCAGATGAATCAGAGGATTCATCTGAGTGAACAGATGTAGAAGAAATTTCAATTGTTTGGTTGAGGGGTGGAATATCAAGAATATTGTCAGAAAGATTTGGATCTTCTGAGGGAATTGTTTGTTCAGAGTGTTCAGTTTGAACAGTCTCTGGTTGATTATGTTCTGAAATAATTGTTTCTGGTTGGAGAGTCTCTAAGTGGGGATTCTCTAGTTGTGACAAAGTTGGTTGTGGAGTTGCTGTTGGAGAATTTTCTGGTTGAGTTGGTACTGGTGGAGTTACTGTTGGAGAGTTTTCTGATAGAATTGGTTCTGGTGGTGGAATTTGTATTTGAATAGTTTGAGGTTGTGGTTCAGATGGAATTGGTGCTGGAGATGATTGTAAATTTACTGGTTCAGAGGATAGTGGTTCGGATGAGATATTGACAGACTTTTTAGATTTTGAAGTTCTTGGTATGAGGCTTGGAGAGAGTTGTGGTGAAGATAGTGGTGAATGAACAGTAGGAGTAGGATCAGAGGCTAATACCTGTTGAATGGTGTCTCTGATTTCTTCCAGAGTAGCTTCTCTTGGACTGCTTCTGGCCTTCTTTCCTTCTTTCCTCTTCTTTCTTGACGCTTCAGGTGCTTTTCTATTCTTCTGAACGGATTCTTCGTCAGCCTTCCTCTTACTGCGCATTTCCTTCATCTGATTAGGCAATTCTTCTCCAGGCTTCTGAACGAGATTGGCAGGTAAAGGGATTCCTTCCTTTAGACATTCAGTAATGTACAGCCAGACAAATTCCTTAGGTTCATCTGCACTGAATAGTGGAAAATCTTCCACAGGAATTCTTCTGCCTTGAATCTCTTCAAAGTTGATCTTCCTGAGTTGTCCTTTCAATTCTGAAATGATTTTCATCCTTTTCAGATTGAGTCCATTAATTTCAGAGCCAATGATGTAAGTCAGATCTTCTGTAATCTTCGCATCATTCAGATGCTGTACCAGCTTGTTCTCAATAAGTATATCAGAAATCAACCTTCCCAGGGGTATCCACGTCCTCACTTTACCAGCTTTCGCCCTTACTTCCTCTCTGGTTTCTTTGACATGAGTTAGTAAATGACTGAAGATGAGATACGGTAGATCCACTTTGACATTTTTGCTAATGCAGTACATAAAATACAGATGTTCCGAACTCACATAATCTGGTGAGTTGGATGGTTTTCTGTGAAAAAACGTACTCATAAAGATTTTCGCCCAGATCCTATAAATGGGTTTTAAATCTTTAACCTTACTTGACGGCAATCCAGCAATAGTAACTTCTTCATAAACCCTAGCCATATCAATGCGAGAAGAAGCAAGATTTGAAACTCCATCAGACTCAGTATAGCTAAACAGTTGTCTGATCAGGTTTTCAGTGATGACTATCTCCACTCCAAGAACCGAGGAATGTATAAACTTGGGACCAGCGCTTGCATGGATCCAAAATTCCTTTACCAGTGTTGGAAAAACAGGACCCATTAGCCTTTCAAAATATTTTTCCCATCCTTGAGCTTTAATGGCAGAAATGAGATCAAACCCATTTTCCTTTAAAGAGTCAAGATCAATGAAGCTTTCACAGAGCACCTCCAGATCAGCCACTGGAGTGAATAAGGTTCGTTCAGGTTCTTTGTACATTATAGTCTTGTTAGGTTTTGCAGCAGTGTTTGAAGTAGACGCCATTGAAGAAGAAGAATACCTTGGTTTAGGTTTAGGGTTTTGGAAAAGATTGAAAAGAAAGCAGAAACGCATGAATGAAGTGAATGTGGAAAGTGTGGTAATAGTGTGATAGGTGATATATATAGAAAACCAAAAATCAAGCATAGGGCACACAAAGGACACTTACGCACGTTTGGACAGCATTTAATGAAAAATAATCATTTCACATTAAATTATGACAGCTGGGGGGAAAACCAAGAAAAGTGAGATTTTCAAAGCAATACCTCAAACGTCAATTCAGTTGAGCACTCAATCTTTTCAGATATTGAATGACACGTGTTTGCTTTGTTGGCTCATCTGATGTCTCTCAAGAAATGAAACGTTTCCAACTTTCAGATCTTCTGAGCTTGTTAGTTCAGAGTTTTACACAAAACGAAATAATTGAATAAATATAAAAGAACGAATATCCAGATGAAATACTTCAGATTATTAAACATTTTGCATCTGAGAGGTTGCCTCTGAGAAATATTACTCTGGACATAAATCCATACAAATATTTTTCAGAATGAACTTAAATCTATCTTCAGCAAGGGGTTTTGTGAAAATGTCAGCCCATTGATGATCTGTATCAACAAAAGCTAAATTAATTACACCCTTCTGAACATAGTCTCTGATGAAGTGATGTTTAATTTCTATATGTTTTGCCTTAGAATGCAAGATTGGATTTTTTGACAAACATATAGCAGAAGTATTATCACAGAAGATAGAAAGATTACTCTCATAGATTTGATAATCTTCTAATTGACTCTTCATCCAGAGCATCTGAGTACAACATCCAGCAGCAGCAATGTATTCTGCCTCTATAGTTGATAGTGCAATGGTAGGTTGCTTCTTGCTGTACCATGAGATCAGATGACTTCCAAGAAACTGACAGCTTCCAGAAGTGCTTTTACGTTCAACTCTGTCTCCAGCATAGTCAGCATCACAGAATCCAACTAATGAAAATTCATCAGATCTTCTGTAACACAAACCCATGTTAGCAGTACCTTTCAGATACCTCAGAATCCTCTTAACAGCTGTTAAGTGTGATTCTCTAGGATCTGATTGGAATCTAGCACATAAGCAGACACTAAACAGAATATCTGGTCTAGAAGCAGTTTAAGTATAGAAGAGATCCTATCATACCTCTGTAGAGTTTTTGATCTACCTTCTTACTTACTTCTTCCTTACCTAGAGTGCTTGTAGGATGCATTGGAGTCTTTGCCATTTTGCTATCAACCATGTTGAACTTCTTCAGAAGCTCTTTAACATATTTGGTTTGATGTATGTAGGTGCATTCTGGAGTCTGATTGACTTGGATTCCCAAGAAGAATCTCAATTCTCCCATCATGCTCATTTCAAATTCTTCCTGCATACATTTAGCAAACTCCTTTCCAAGCGTAATATTTGTTGATCCAAAAATAATGTCATCTACATAAATTTGACAAATCAACAGATCTTTCTTAACAGATTTACAGAATAAAGTTGTATCCACTTTTCCTCTGATAAAATTTTTCTTCAGAAGGAAGTTGCTCAACCTCTCATACCAAGCTCTGGGAGCTTGTTTTAATCCATAAAGGGATTTCTTTAATTTGAAAACATGATCTGGAAAGTTTTCACTTTCAAAACCAGGAGGTTGGTGGACATATACTTCTTCTTCTATAATACCATTAAGAAAAGCACTTTTAACATCCATCTGATACAGAGTGATGTTATTCTGTGCAGCAAATGAAATAAGAAGACGAATAGATTCTAACCTTGCCACTGGAGCATATGTCTCAGTGTAATCAATACCTTCTTGTTGACTATATCCTTGAGCAACCAGCCTTGCCTTGTTCCTTTCTACTTCTCCCTTTTCATTCAGCTTATTCCTGAAGACCCATTTTGTTCCAATGACATTGAATCCTTTAGGTCTAGGAACCAGATCCCAAACTTCATTTCTGGCGAATTGATTCAGCTCTTCTTGCATAGCTATAATCCATTCATTATCTTCCAGAGCCTCATCTAAAGATGTTGGTTCTATCATTGACACTAAGCCAAATAAGGAAGATTCAGAAGTTCTGAGAAATGATCTTGTCCTTATAGGATCATCTTTCTTTCCAATTATCACATCTTCTGGATGAGAAGCTTTGATTCTGGAAGAAGATCCTCTGACAGTTGGTCTTTCAGAAATATGCAAGTTATTTAGTTGGGAAGTCAAAGGTGTAGCATCTGGGGTTGCGTCAGATTCTTTGTTCTTTGCCTTTTCTGCCTCTGAGCCTTCAGAGTCTGTGAGAATCACTTCTCTATCTGCAGAACTTTCAAACTGCTTTGGCTTTTCAGAGCCAAGCTTATCATCAAATCTGACATGAATAGATTCTTCCACAATCTGTGTTTCAGTATTGAATACTCTGTAGCCTTTAGAGCGTTCAGAATAACCAAGCATGAAACACTTCTGTGCTTTGGAATCAAACTTGTTCAGATTATCTTTAGTATTAAGTATATAACAAATACATCCAAAAGGATGAAAATAAGCAATGTTAGGCTTTCTGTTTCTCCACAATTCATAGGGAGTCTTTTTCAGAAGAGGTCTTACAGACACTCTGTTCTGAATATAACAAGCTGTGTTAATTGCTTCTGCCCAGAAATATTTTGCCAGATTTGTCTCGTTGATCATGGTTCTGGCCATTTCTTGCAATGTTCTATTTTTCCTCTCTACAACTCCATTTTGTTGTGGAGTTCTAGGGCAGGAGAAATCATGTGCAATGCCTTTTTCAGAAAAATATTTTTCAAAATGTTTATTTTCAAATTCTCCACCATGATCACTTCTGACTTTAATAATTTTACAATCTTTTTCAGTCTGGACTTGATTGCAGAAGTCAAAGAACACAGAATGAGACTCGTCCTTGTGTTTTAGAAACTTTACCCATGTCCATCTGCTGTAGTCATCTACAATGACTAACCCATACTTCTTGCCTCTGATGGATGCAGTTTTCACTGGTCCAAACAGATCAATGTGAAGTAATTCCAATGGTCTGGAGGTAGAAACAACATTTTTTGATTTAAAATGAGATTTTGAAAATTTACCTCTTTGACATGCTTCACACAGAGCATCTGAGTTGAACTTCAACTTAGGAAGTCCTCTGACCAGATTGAGTTTATTAATCTGAGATATACGTCTCATATTAATATGCCCCAATCTTCTATGCCAGACCCATTGCTCATCATTCACAGATAAGAGGCATTTTACATTTTGAACTTTAAGTTCTGAAAGGTTAATTTTATAAATGTTGTGTTTCCTCTTTCCATTGAATAGGATAGAACCATCCTTTTGACATACAGCTTTGCAACATTTTTTATTAAAGATAATATCATAACCATTGTCACTTAATTGACTTATGGACAATAGATTATGTTTCAATCCTTCAACTAACAGAACATTAGAAATAGAGGGTAGGTTGCCATTACCTATAGTTCCAGAGCCAATGATCTTGCCCTTCTGGTTCCCTCCAAATTTCACGTCCCCTCCAGATCTAAGTTCCAGACTTTGGAACATAGACCTTTCTCCCGTCATGTGTCGTGAGCATCCAGAGTCCAGGTACCATGATTGGTGTCCTGACTTTGCTGCTAAGGACATCTGCAACAGGGATTATTTTGTCTTTAGGTACCCAGATCTTCTTGGGTCCTTTAGGGTTAGTTGCCTTGTAGGTTTGTCTAAACTTTTGTTTTTCAACATAGTTTTTGTTTAGACTTGCCTTAGATCTAAACACATGAGTATTCTTTTCAGAGCTCGTGTGTTTAATATCATTTAAATGACCAAATTTAAAATTAGAGTATAAAGGAGTTATCTTAATGATCAGATCATCTACAGGTATTGGTCTTACATCTTTTTCAAGAGAAGAAGATTGAAATCCAATTCCCTTTCTTTTATTCCTACTAACTCCATAGATCATAGAAGCCATCTTGCTTCTGTCTATGCTTTTAGTGAGGAACCTCTGAAAACTAGAGTCATATTTTTCCAAAATATTTTCAGATGACTTAGCTTCAGAGTCAGATTCTTGTTGGACAATTTCCAAATCATTTTTTATTTTTAAATTTATTTCTCTCTGCTCAACAAGTTCTGTTTTCAGATTATCAATCTCAGATTCAAGATTGCTTTTCAGCTTCTTGTTCTTGAGTTTGATATTATTGTAGCTTTTCAAAACTTCAGATAACACCTTTATAAGTTCATCTTTGGTAAGTTTGGACATTACCTCTTCAGCGTCAGAGTCAGAGTCTGACTCAGATTCAGATGATAATTCTTCATTCTGATCTTCTATTCCAGCCATTAATGCCATGTTGGCACACTCTTCTTCTGCTTCAGATTCAGATTCAGATTCATCTGAATCATCCCAAGTTGCCATAAGAACCTTTTTCTTTTTATCAAACTTTCTCTTAGGTTTCTCCTTGAGAAGTTTGGGGCAGTCATTTTTGTAGTGCCCAGGTTCCTTGCATTCATAGCATGTGACCTCTTTCTTTCCAGATCTTCTGTGTCCAGAAGATTCCTTCCTGTGGTCAGCTTTTCTGAAGTTGTTAAACTTCTTTCCCTTGTGCTTCCAGAGCTTGTTGATTCTTCTGGAAAGCATGGACAGTTCATCTTCTTCTTCAGAAGACGATTCTTCAGAACTTTCTTCTTTTACCTGCAAAGCTTTAACAGGTTTGTTAGATTTTAAAGCTATGGATTTACCTTTATCTTTCTTCTGGGGTTCATCTTCCTCCAGCTCTATTTCATGACTTCTCAAAGAACTGATAAGTTCTTCTAAGGAGATCTTGTTCAGATCTTTTGCCATCTTCAATGCAGTCACCATTGGTCTCCATCTGGTGGGAAGACTTCTGATGATCTTCTTGACATGATCTGACGTTGAGTAGCCCTTATCCAGAACTTTCAGACCAGCAGTAAGAATCTGAAATCTAGAAAACATAGTTTCAACATTTTCAGACTCTTCCATTTTGAATGCCTCATACTTCTGTATGAGCGCCAGCGCCTTGGTCTCTTTAACCTGAGAATTTCCCTCATGAGTCATTTTGAGTGACTCAAACATGTCATGAGCAGTATCTCTGTTTGTAATCTTCTCATACTCAGTATGAGAGATTGCATTAAGCAATATAGTTCTGGCTTTGTGGTGATTCTTGAAATCTCTTTTCTGTACTTCAATCATTGATTTTCTATCAATCTTTTTGCCATCCTCATCAGTAGGATGTTTATATCCATCAATGACCATATCCCAAAGATCAGCATCATACCCAAGGAAAAAACTTTCTATTCTATCTTTCCAATAGTCAAATTTTTCCCCATCAAACATGGGTGGCTTGGTACTGATCCTATCTCCTTCATATTTGTTGTTGCAAGTTGATGTAGATGTATCCATATTGGCAACAACACAAATATCAAAGTATCTTTCTCACTGGATCTTTAACTGTCACGGTTAAGTGGAGCACACGCAGAACCGGAGCTCTGATGCCAACTGAAGGTGAGAAAATTACTTAGAAGGGGGGGTTGAATAAGTAAGACTAAAAATCAAAGATTAGAACACAGATATTTTTATCCTGGTTCGTTGAAAACAACTACTCCAGTCCACCCTCTCAAGAGTGATTTGCCTTTCTCTATCAAGGACTTAATCCACTATTTTAATCAAACAGATTACAAATAGCAACACCTAAGAACAACCGTTCTTAGTCTTCTTAAGAGCAACTGATCCCAACTGGATCCTCTTAAGGAAAACCTTTTACAAACAAAGTAAAACTTTTACAAGAGTAAGAATGCTTCTAATAAGCTGTTATCACAACAGTGATATTTCTCTTAAGTTAAGAATAAAGATAAAGCAAAGTAATATGATTAAGAGCTTTGAAAGGTTTGCTTTGAGGAGTGATTTTGCTAGAGATTCGAAATACTGAAGAAGATGGAGTGGACTTCTTTATATAGGCACTAAGATCCAAGAAGTCTTGTTACGTTGAAGGCTGTGCAGAAAAGCCTGAAGCCTTTTGTCTTCACATTGGAGGCTGTGCTGAAACAAGCCTGATGCTTTTTGTCTTCACTTGCAGAAAACTTTCCTCAGAATGGAATGCACAGATAAAACCTTTTTGTCTGTGTCCTTGTGTCTAGCACAAAATAGGAAAGAGTTGTTGAGAAGAACCAACGTACATATTTAAATCTTCTTCAAAGTAAGTTCAGCTTTCAACATTAGAATCTGAATCTTCAGAGTCTCCAGACTAGAGATCATCTGGATCTTCAGAGTCTTGAATATTCTTTAGATGAGCTGAATCAGAGTATGTGCAGCTAGTGTGCTTGAGCGTGTAAATCCTTCAGAGCAGAGTCTTCTAAGCTATAGAGGCTCCTTCTTCAGAATCTTCAAGAGACAGTGCTCAGATTCTTCTGGGAGCAGTGTTCAGATCTTCACTTAAGATGCTCTTGAACTTATGAAGCCTTTCATAAGAACAATGTTCAGATCCAATTTTGCTTTCTTAAGATACTTTTCTTTTAGTGCCTGTAGCAAACAATCTAGAACACGTTTAGAGTATATAATTCTTGAATACAAAATTTATAAGTGTTATCATCAAAACATAGAGATATAACCAAGACACAATCTGTGCTCTTACACATATCTGCCATCTGATTTCATTATATAGACCACAAATTTGTGAACAAATCCCTAACTTGTATCCTCCAACCAAGAGCACTTGAATTCTTTCCACATGACTTCTCTGACCTAACACACAACCCTAAATTAATCCCTAACCACATATTATTTGAACTGCACACCGTAATCTTGATCCAGATAAAAGTTATACACGAGTAGGACAAATTTAGGGTATGACAACTGCTGCCAAGCCCGCCAAGGACGAAACTGGCAAGGAGAAGGTCCTCACCTCTCGTAGTGCCCTGGTCGCCCAGATTTGAGAACTTGAGCAGGATTGCTTGGGAACTCTTGAGGTGCAGTTTAGTGGTGCCTTGGAGTATCTCCAGGTTGTGAACCTTGAGGTCCAACTTGTCCTCGAGGGGATTGACTCGTACCACCGGGTGGTGGATGGTCGGGTGGTCGCTCCCGAAATTCCCGATGATGAAGTTGGTCAGAGTGACAGAGGACCTCGACCTGATGAGGAAGTTGTTGTTTAATTCTTTTTAGCTGTTTGACCTGTGTGCCACTTGAATTCTTATTTAGTCCGGCCTGCGTGCCGCAGTTTTAGTTTGACTTCACCCGGCCTGCGTGCCATGTGCTTTGATTTGTAATATTTGAACAAGGGGTTTTTCCCGTTATAATGTGTGGTGCCTTATCATTTGGTATATTCGTATTTTGTGTGTGTTGTTGTATGTTAAATATATGTTTTATTTCTATTTGTGTATTTTTACTAAGTGATTGGGGCTTTTGCTCGACGTATTTGATCCTCGATCGTGCGGAGAACTGGTCGAGAGGTCGGAATTAGACTCCGACCGTCAACGAAGTTAAGACCTTGATCGAGGCCTTTGCCTCGTGGCATGAACTTCCCATTGCGAGCTAGGCGTTCTACCTAGTTGGTACGGCAAGAGTAGGGCTCGATTGAGGTGTCCCCGTTGGATTAAGAGTTTGCTCGCACACACACACACAAAAGCGAGTTCTTGTTTTTTTGTCTCGAGTCGAGGAGTCGAGCTTGTACCCTAGTGTGCCCCTGTGGTCCCGAAGCGAGTAGGTCGCGGGCAATGTTTAACTGTAGTACTGTTTAAGCTTTTCAGTGTTCCATGGTCGAGCAAGTTCCCCCCCCCCCCTCCCGTGTAGGTTTTCAAGGTAGTAGGCGTTGTTTTCTATCTTTACGCGTACGCGATAGGGACCTTCCTATTTTTCTGCGAGGTTGCCCTCCCATGAGTCTTTCTGGTTCCTTCGTAGGACTAGGCTTCCTACCTAGAACTCGCGTTTGATGACTTTGTAGTCATGTCGCAAAGTTATTTTTTGCTTGAGTGATATTTCACAGACGGATGCCTCGACCTAATATCTTTGACCAGGTCGAACTCCTCTCTTAGGGCCTCATCTTCCATCTCTTTGTCAAGAGGAAATTCTATCCTCCTGGAAGGTTCCCTTATTTCCACCGGGATCGCCGCCTCAGTTTTATAGGTAATTAGGAGTCCTCGTTCAATCAGATACCTCTTCATGTCGTCTGAGGTAGACACTTGTATAACCTCTTGGTTGAATCTATCTATATAGTCCCAAAGAGATTCTTCCTTCCCATGGATGGTGGCTTCTAGGGATGCTTTCGTCTTCGGGTGTCGCCGGGAAGCGGTGAAGTTCCTGGAGAACTACCTCTTCATCTCTCTCCAGGAGGTGATGGACTCGGACTCGAGGCTTTTATACCACGTCATCGCTTCTTTCCTCAAGGTCGTGGGAAAGAGCCTGCACTTGATGGCTCCCCAGACGTTCCTGTAGTCGAGCATCACATTGATGCTTTAAATATGGTCGTTTGGATAGGTCGTACCATCGTAGGTAGTCGGGGTCAGGGGTTTCTCCATCCCGACCGGGAGAGGAGTCTCCGTGATATCCCTGGACAGCGGAGTGCGGGGGTCATCCTCGTCACTTCTGATGGGAAATTTTTGGGGGAAAGATCGTATTGAGAGCTTTTGTCGTGCCGTGGAGGGCTCCTCGAGCGACTCTTCAGCTTCCCAGTCTGCCCATTAGCTCTGTTTCTCTTGGGAGCTAAGGAACGTCGCTCTTTTTGGGGAGGAGAATGGTCACGCTTCTAAGCGGCCATTGAATGAAGCATTTCCAATCACGGACGATGCCTAGGTTGTCGTAGAAAGGGGCTCCGAGACTCATCATGTTGCAGCCTCCATGGGGGATGGGAAGGACAGACTTCTCATCGTCGCGGGGATGGGCTGCGAGAAACCGGGTGACGATGTCTCCGCGGGGGAGAGCGTGATCGTCTGTCTTTTTCCAACATTCTTATCTGCCCGTTTTGTTGGAAGATCATCAGGTTTGTTTGATTGATTTCCACAAACAGAGCCACCATGGTTGGGTCGGTGTTAGGTGGCACAAGGATTGGTTGGAAGACATTCGGGTTGTCAAAGTGTCGAGCGACGTTGAAGGACGCATCATCAGGGAAGGGTGAGGCGGTGTACCCGTCCCTGGCGTCGCCTTCTTCGACATGAACGATCATGTTGGGACCATGATCATCGTCGTTGATGAACGGGATGAAAATGGTTTCATGGATGTTGTCGTCATTGCGTGGGTTGGCCATGATCAGTGGAGGTTGAGGTATGCTTTGGTTCTTGGATTTCTTTTGAAGAACGGGGAAGCAAGATTCTCACAGACGGCGCCACTGATCTTACCGGATCCGAAAAGGATCAGCAGCCAACAACACGTCGTGAGCTCCTTAATTCACCGGTGGTGGAGAAGAGAAGGGGGTGTGCCTGCAAGGTACTTTGATGCCAAAGTAAGAGATGGAGTAGAAATAACAAGTACAGAGAAAGTGTGTAGAGAATTGAATATCAAACCCTCTAGTGAAAGGGGATATTTATAATGTACCCTCAGCGCTGGGCCAACGGTTACTTTGTACTGAATTGGATCGCAAGGCCTAATACGAGTAACTTTCATGCCTTATGTGGCGTAGGAAAGACTAGCACGTGGTCTTCGCTCTGGGAAGCACGTGGAGACCGTGAGGGAGACGTGTGAGAGCTTCCCGTGTGAGCTGATGAATTAGACCTTCATTGGGCCCTTATCGGCGAGGAGCTGGGTCGGACCATGCCCGACGGTGTGCCAGCCTTTGGCCTAGTTCAAAACAAGTGTAAACCTCATCCGTTCGTATTGGGCTATCAATTTTCACCTTTTTTGAAATTAAACAAGAACGTGGAATAACATACGTCTTCTTAGGTGTATTATCACACTTAGAGCTATCAGAACCTACTTTCTCAGCTCGTTTGTCTTCGTGAAAAATAAAATTCAAATCTTCTCGAGATATATTGTCGACTAACTATGAATAGAGATTGTTGTCTCTGAATAGTTGGTCTAAATCTGTAATGATGCGATCAAATGATGTGTGTATCTCATTATATTGATTTTTGATCATTTTGTTCACAAAGTCTCAGTCTCTACACAAATCACTTTTAATATTTTCCAACCAATTCTTCAGTGTAGTATGAGAAGATTCAACTCGGTTAGTTGTTGTGTAGTCAAAGTGCCTAACTTGATCAGTACAAGCACAAACAATCTTCTCCTTCACCTGGTCTAGAATTGTATTTTCAACATATTTAAAAAAAATCAAGATATTTCTCACATGCCTTCCTGGAAAGTATAACAGAATTAGCATATAACTCTTCCGCACAAGGATTTATTATAACATCACGATAGCTTTTACCATTTTTCCATCTTCACCCTTTATTTATTTGGTCCCTACTACAAGTTTAAGCCGACTTTTCACATTCTTTGTTATGTGATACCTACAAAGTAATGCAAATAAAATAGGAAACACATTTGCAACCGAGATCATCAATGTGGTATCGCGATCGGGAACAGTGACCTTCAACATGTTTTCTTTGTCCTTCGACATTATCTGAAACACTTCTAAAGCCCGGGTAATGTTGTCCTCTTTTTCGCATTTCAAAAATGCAAACCCAATGGAATAAGTCTTTTTGGTAGAGGTAACACCAACAATTTTTAATAATTGAAATTTGTACTTGTTGGTCTTATACATTGAATCAATAATGAGTACAGTGGAAAATATGTTGAACAACTTTATGGAATCAGGATGATTGCAAAATATATCTTGAACAGTTTCTCCATCCTCGCACACTCGGTACCTAGATACATAATGGTTATCATCCAGAAGGTTCAACAATTGTTGCATTTCAGTTTTATCCCATCTTATCGCCTTGTTGTTTTGGACACGAATATTGTATATTTGCTTGATATTTGAGATATTTCTAGGTCTTTTATGTTTCAAAGTCGCAAGTATGTTTTTAAATTGCACCATGTACAATGTCTAGTAAAAAAATAATTTCCTTCGCTTCTAGTATAAGGCAACATGGAATGGGATGACATGCTAACTTGTGACACATGTCATGATTATGTGTACCACAAATCACACTAAATATCCATTTATCATGTATCAAAAGTTATCCACACAACTTAAAAGGACACTCACATTTTTTTGAACCGATGCCATCTCGTTTCAACTTTCAAAGAGGAGTTGTGTACTTGTCACTTTTTTTCACATCTTAGTGTCACATTTGCAGTCTTCTATCTGAATCATTATCTGATCTTCTGATTACAAAGTCTTCTATCTGAATCATTATCTGATCTTCTGATTACAACGTCAAACTCCAATTTGCCTGTCTTTGTACAGACCAATTTGAGCATATGATCACGAACATCAAACTCTTATCTATTTGTAAATTAATTGCCAACTTCTACGTCGACAACAATAGGTTTGACATCCATAAACACAAAATATTCAAAAAAAAAAAAATTGAACTAATTCAAAAATATAAGAAAAAAAAATTACAAGTCTTAACCATTCACCTAGAATCAAACTAATATAAACAATGCGAAAGGAAATACATAATGATGGTTTAGTGTGCATAATAAGTTGATTGACAATGGAATGGTATTTTTTTAAGGACATTAAAAGAAAATGGTTTTTAATATAGGGGAGAACATTTTTTTTCCCTGGCACTTTTGGAGTGCACTTTTGGAATTGTCAAAGACATCCATTTTTTCAAATTTTTAAATTAGCAAAATCCTTCATATAGTGGATCTGAAATGCATTTTCAGTCTAAATTTTGAAGGAAAAAAATAGTCAAAAAATGCACTTCAAAATTCTCAAAGACATTTTTCAAATTTTCGGGTGTTTCTCCACTCTCAAAGATATATTCAATTTTTCATAGGGTGCTTCGCTTCACCACCACGTAGGTGAGAGAAGCAATCCCCAAAAAAGGTTGAAAGTGATGTTGAAAAAAGTCACAGTAAACAAATGTATGTATATTATGTGACTGTTTCACGTTTTTATTAGAGAATATTATACAACTGATATGATAAATTATAAAAATTTAACCGAAGACAAAAAAATAAATCGTATCAACCAGCACTACAGTTAGGCGTAAACTTTTACTTTTTTTTGTTTGTAAATTCACCAAAAACGTCATAAAATTTATCATTTAGAATCAAACCCTCTTGAAAGAAAAACGTATGAAAATACCCCAAAAGATGCAATTGCCCAGCAGCACCTTCCCGCAGACAAAATAACCCCTAGGCTACTTACCCCTACCCAACCAACCTATTACTTTTACCCTGCCTCAGAACAAAAAAAAAATCCCCTGTTAAGTAGGCAGGCTTGAGGCCCCTGTAACTTATTGCAATATTTGCAAATGCATGGTTCCAAACAAACCCGCCCTCTTTTTTCCCTCCCAAATCACCAGCCTTCTATAAAAACAAAAGAGAAGAATGTTACTAGTCATCTGCATAAAAGAATGCAACTTGGATCTATTCATGATACAATCAAACATCAAACTTCAGATCCAGTGTCAGAAGAACTCGATCCAGCAGATGCTCCATTCATGTTAGTGGCATAAGATTCTAAAAATTTGGACAACTTCGGCAGCAAACCTGGGCATAGCTTTAATAATGTGGTGGGGTCCGACTTCAAGCACTACAACACAAAAAATCAACAAAGAATAAGATATACTTATTAACAACATGAACTGATAGCATCATTAAAATTACCCATAGAAAAATCAATCAGAGCCTTGATTGAAAGAATGGATATCTAACTTGGTCGACAGAAAGGGTAATTTTGAACCCATTTCATTCAATGGAGAGAAATCTTTACTTTCAAAATCAAAAGGTCAGATTTGATAATATATTAGACAAATCACAAAACTTAGGTGCAATTAAAGGTGTGCTGTTTTTATTGTTTCATGGAGTACATCACAAATTACCATCGTATTAATATTATAAAAATATATATAAAAAAAATTAAAAAAAACTTGATCGAAGTAGTAGAAGCTTACATCCTGATAGAAATTATTGATCTCCTCCTCTGTGAGCCCTTCATCCTCACCAGAATCGTCCTCCTCCTCCCAACCAAGAGAACGAAGAAATGCAAATTCTTCCTCAGCAGAAGTTGAAACTTTCCATCTGATGTCAGGAAGCCTGTGAACCTCCTCCACATGAGCATTACCATTGCTAGTCACTTCAGTACTATTACCAAGATCTTGAAGGATTGCAGGGGGTTCAACTGCTTCCATATTAACTTCACCAGATTTGTCAGCCGTGGCAGGGGAAACAACAGGGCTAGAATCAGGAAGAACTGCTGAGTTCAGAGTATTCTTCTTAAGGAGATTGAAGAAATCATATCTGCTCTGTTGTTGAGAAGCTGACTGTTTCTTATCTGTTGTGGAACCTACTTTAAGATCCAAAGAAGCTGGCCTCCGCTCTGTGGGGGACTTAAGGCTATTGGGGTTCCTCAAAGGTGCAGAAGTAACAGCTGAAGCAACAGCCAGATGATTTCCGGGTTTGTGGTTAGAATAACTTGTTGGAGCTGAAGCTTCCTTTGCCGTTGCAGAAACACCATTTTCCCACACAACAGACTTAAGATCAGTAAACTTCCCAGATGTCTTTGGAGCATCACCTTTGGCATTTCCATTGCGGACAGAATGATTAACAATATGCAATGCAGAAGGTTGTTGTGGCACACTCTTGGCAGCCATATTCATATCAGCATTTCTGAGTGCTGTCTTCGGTTTTGATTTTTCAGAGTTATTAACCTGAGAAAAAATATCACAAAATCACCAAGGATTCAAGAAAATATCAACCAGTTATCAAATAGAAGACAAAACAAACACGTAACAAATTCCAGTAAATCTCACATGCAAAGAAAACATGAGAAAGATTTCAATTACATGATCCAATGTTAATATAGGACAGATACCCACAACAATCATGGTTGCCAAACAGTGACACAGAAACCAGAGTGAGCATACAAAAATCAGTGTAAACTGATTAGTGTTGGTAGACATGATAGAAACAACAAAACAAAGTAGAAAAGTGTAGTTTTCTGTTTGCTATATATCAAAATTAGAACAAAAGAGACACGGAAATACAAAAATGGTAAACTTTGGCTCAACTAAAAAGACGGAACAAAAAAGAAGATACAATACAATAGGCTATTTGGCTTCATTTTGTCTGTCAAATGCTCTACTATGATGTGAATGTATAAAAAAACGGTGAAATTGTGTATGAGTAGCATTTGTTGTAGAATTAACGGCGCATTCATAAACACCGATTAGTACACATCATACGTCCAAGAATTGCTAAAACAATAAAAACAATTGGCTATGTAAGTGTTCTGCATCATGACTCAAATTCAGGCAACAAACCCACGTCTAAGAAAGACCTGTAAAAATATGTTGAAATAATTTTACTTAGCTAATGAGTTCTACTAGAGCTACTAACGATCAAACTGTACAAGCTTAGGAACTGAAAATTTTTTTTCAAATTCTTAGAATAGAAACATAACAGTTTAATGAAACAATAAAGCATAGGAGTGATGTGAAATTGCAAACATTAATTGAGGGGCGACTAAGAGAGTAATAATCAGTAAACAACTTCTGGCTTCTGTATATACCAATCTAATCATGATTTTAAGCAAGAAGCAATCAAATAAAAGAGATAAACTTTTGTATCAACATGTTGATAAGTATTTCCCACAAGCATTGCACACACTGTAAGAAATAAACACTAACCAAACTTCATGCTAATAGTTTCTTTGACATTTTCCTCATTCTAAATCTAATGTCCTCTCTAGAAATCCACCCTCAGTAAAGCATCAATTTTAAAATTTCGGGTACTTGTCCAAAATTTTCAATTTCAACACAATTGTTTACCATTAAATAACACCCCATAACAAGATCAAACACAAGTGCAAAATTACATTAGGAAATCATGTGCCCTGGTAAAACCTAAAACAGACCAATATTATTGTAATTCAAACCAATAAATTAATTTTTCAAAAGGCAATTTACTCACCAAAGCCTTAGGCAAGGATGGTGTCACTGGAATCAACTGTCTTGACTGCTTAAGAGCAAGTTCTTCAAGCCTCTGGGTTTTGACCGAAACCTACAATTGATGCACACATTATAAGCTGGTGGTAAAATAATGAAATTATTACATTTAAATGAATGATACTGAAAGTGACAGACAGCTATCTTGATTACCTGGGGAGTTGACTGAGCTCGATATGGAGTCTGCACCAAAGCTTCAGCCATGTTAAGACCTGCTGATGTACTTGAAACTACAGACCCAGAGATTGGAGTAACAATTTGTTGTGCTGTTTGAGACCCGGTACTACTGTTTCCCATCATAGAAGGTACTTCTACTAGTGCAGAAGTCCACGAGTCTCCGCCAATCATAGGTGAACTACCAACAGGTAGAGATTGACTAGCAGTACCGCCCAAACCAGGAGATTTGACTCTGCCTATTTCGGCTGACCCAGGTCTTTCATCTCCACCGAGTGATGGAAAATCTTTATCAAAAACAGCTTTGTGATAACTGCTACTGATACTACCACCAGAAAGTGCATCACTGCCATTGCTCTGGTTGCAGTTGCCACCAGATTTAGTATCTACAGCCCCTCTGTGGTTAGAAAGCTCGTTCTGCTTCCTAGAGACCAATGAATGAGAGCGCCGCAGAGGATCCCTCTCTGACCTTACTGAGAAGAGGTCAGCCAATGGTTCAGAACATTTACGATCCCAGTGGTCTAAACAGTTGGATCTATCTTTATCTCTATCGCGGTCTTTATCACGATGATTTCTGTTGAAACTACTATAGGCATTTTTTGCAGAGCCATTGGTAGTGCCCCTCCGAGAATTTGACGAAAATGACCGTTCAAGGAACACAGAACGAGGACTATCAAAATCACTAGTTGTCTTAGAAGACCTATTCCTTGAGTGATGAGCTACAGTTTGAGTATCTACACAACAATGTTAAACCTATCAATTTATTATCGTTTCCTCTTTCTCATGGAGATAACTCCGTTATATTAAGCATAAAATAAAATCCAAAATTCTACATTTCTTGGACAAATAAGAAAAGGAATGCACAAAAAAAGTAATAGTTATAAGATTCTCTAATTCTACTATCGGAAAAAATTATTAATATTCTGAATTGATGAATATATAAAACATTAAAAAAATAATTAGGACATGGAAATTACCAGTGTGATTAGATGAAGATGCAAAATGGTGGGCTGAACTGGGAACACTTCCTGAATTTCTCAACCATTGTGGAACTAAAGCAGGTTCACTTTTGTCCATAATGAACACTGAACATGATCAGAACCAACACACAAAAAGCAGAACCAACCTTCACCAACCCCACTCCTAGAACAGCACTGTTATAGGCTGAATTCTAAACTAAACTCACTCCAATTCTCACCTCCACATTTCCCCCTAATCTAATCACCTAAACACAACTATTCCAAACCCTAAAAGATTAATCACAAAATTCACAATGCCGAACCGAAATTACCCCCTTAACAAACCACAATCTTGAATCACAAGACAATGTCGTAAAGGAAAAACTTCTCTAAGCCTCCATCTTCAATTAGAAAGATGTATTCAAATCAAACAATAACTCGAAAACTCTCTCCAGAGAGATAATCGATCCCCGAAACAAGAAAACAATGACAACTCTCAACAATCGATAAACCAAGAATTAAGCACGATTGAAAAGCCCATAAAGAAACGATATCGCCCTATATAAGGCGAAAAACGCGTCTCGAAAACAGAAACCCTAGACGTATACGCACGTGCAATAAAAACTATTCCAAAACCTAGAATTGAAAACCGAAACGATAAAATAAAAAAGATTAAAACAAAAAGGGGGAGAATAGAATATAAAATAACCCTAGCGATTAATTGATTTGAAAGGATGATAGAAATAGAGAAACGCAACGGTTTGAATAACCGTGAGAAACGTATGAGAGAGTGATGATGCTGATGCGAAATTACGATGAATGCGTTTGTGTGAATTGTGA
Organism: Lathyrus sativus; assembly: GCA_963859935.3. NCBI lineage: Eukaryota > Viridiplantae > Streptophyta > Magnoliopsida > Fabales > Fabaceae > Lathyrus > Lathyrus sativus. Next base: position 399,870,726 of record OZ012739.1, on the reverse strand, counting down.
AGAGTGCGATGAGAATGAGAGAGATATAGATGAGATATAGAAGAGAGAAAGAGAGAGTGTGAGAGAGGGGAGTGGGAAGTTAGAAAAATAGGGTTTTGTTTTTGATTTGTTTTTGTGAAGAGAGTGCGATGTGGTGTGCGGTGTGTGTGAGAACGCGAGAGAGAAGGTAGTATAATTCTGTTACTTTCGGATACTCTCCTCAGAATGAATGAAACGTATCAACAAAGAACACCCTCTTCTCTCAAATGCATACAAAATTTTTATTTTTTTATTAAACGTTAATTAATGATTTATGAAATTTCTTAATTATCCTTTTTATTATGGCTTTTCTTTTCTAAATTCTAACCCTCACACCTTCTTTGAACTTTCGTTTTTTTTTATTTTTGTTAATTTGTTATATGCGATGCTCTTTTTCTGAATACGGAAAGTTTGCTGTATGGTTGTGATGATTGTTGACCACGGATGAACCGTGGGTGAGAGGCATTCAAGTGAAGAAAGAGAATAAAATATGAGCAAAATATTAGGACTAACTTATTTTTTTGCATTTTTTTAGCTCTCTCGTTACTTACATGTTAAGAAATATAATGCATAGAAATAATGTGTTAAAGTTGTGTATTTAATTTTTGAAAATTAATTTTGATTTGAAATTTCTATTTTAATTTTTTAGAGAATGATGAACTGGTCTCTCTCTTTTTCTAATATCATAATGTGGGTAATATCAAAGTTATAAATGTAAATTAAATAAGGTAAAATGCACTTGTTATTTTAGTTGTATAATAAGATATTATATTATTATTAATTATTAATGTTTTGTTAAAGAATAAGATATCATGTAATTATTAAAGAATAACTTAAATATTTATTTGTTTTATTTTGAGTAAAAAAATATATGTTTTAGTTATGAATATGGTCCATTGATGAAGGTCATCCATTTAGGAAAATATAAAGGATACAAATTTGATGAAGGTGGTGAAAGATTTTTTCATTTGTAACTCGCATATGACATATTGGTTGGTCATACGTGAGAAAAAAGTGGTTAAATGTTTGAACCATTAAAGGGATATTGTTATTGTTTGAGTAGATGTCCGAGTTTAAATTTAACTTTTTCAAAGGTTTGCTTGTAGGGATCAATATTCTACAAAGTTAGATTATGGTGGCTTAAAATCGGGGCAAATTCGAAGCAGAATGAAACTTGACTCATGTGATAAATATTGTGAAATCAAGATTGTCTAGCTGAAAAAATAAACACTTTTTCATTGGAGGTCGAATTGTAATTTTAAAATTAGTCTTATATGCAATCTCGGTCTACTTCCTCTCCTTTTTCAAGGCTTCTTCGTCAAGTATAATTCTTAAATTATAATCGATTTTCAAGCAAATCTTATGGGGGTATGAGGAAGAAAGAAAAATTAATTGTGTCAAGTGGGATAAGGTGTGTAGGTCAATCGATGAAAGGTTGGGGATTAGAAGATACGGGCTCTTTAATGTGGCTTTTTTAGAAAAATGGAAATTGAAAATTAAAATAAAATAAAGGGGAATATGATTTTCTGCTTTAGAAAATTGATATGGATTGAATATAGAGGATATGAACTGTGGGCAAGTGGAATTTCAAGTTGGTAGAAAGATATATGCTCCTTAGATTTAGGTATGATGGAAACCTCACGTGAATATTCTATGAAAGACACTTATAAGAGCCGTTTTCCTGAAGGTAATCTCGAGTTCAAGAATCTATGGCCGAAGATTTAGAATAAATTGATCCCCTCCAAATTATCATGTTTGGTATAGAAATTGTTACATAACAGAATTGTAACAAAAGTCAATCTAACTAAGAGGGGTCTGGTGTTTTAGGGGCAATACATGTGCATAGGAGACTGTTGAGTGAGGAGTCAGTATCTCACCTTTTTATCGAGTGTCCTATTTTTACAGGTGTGTGAGTTCCATGTGCAAATTGGTATTCTTTTATTCTGGTATGCACAATGTTGTGTGGTAGCACATGAATCAGTCCGAAAAATTTCTTGACGATGGAAGATTGTCAACATCAAAGCTAGTTGTGTTATGGTGCGTGTGTGCTTGATGAATATGAAAGGCAAAGAATAATAAAATATTATGAAATAAAGAAATTCACATTGAAAATGTGGTTGAGGATGCCAAAATATGTTCTTGGAACTAACTTAATTTGAAATTGAATAGAATGAATGATGATTTCTCCATGTGGTGTTTAAATCTTAAGACCTACATGGGCATTGTTGATGATTGAAACATCATTGCTTTGGGATCATATCATCCTAGAAATAGTCATTGCATGGGTGAAGCTTGGTTATTAGGGTGTTATTATTTTGAAATGCCATTATAGAAGTATGTGTCTATTGCATTTTTGTTTTATCTTTTTTAGGTTACAAACATTGATTTTATCGCAGTTGTGTGCATTATGCTACGGTGTGAGCTTTTTCATTTATAATCATCAAATTTTTCTATTGGCATGGCTTTAGCCAATGCGGATCACTTCTGGACGAGATTTTAGAAATTTCAACTACGTGTGTATGTGAGTAGCAAGGTGTGCTTCTTTGTTTCCAACAACCCTGTCAGCGTGTTTTGTCTGCATTATTTCTTAAGTCTTATATATGATGTTGTTTGAAGTCTTTGTTTCTTCATCTCTTTGGATATATTTTAAGTTCAATGTAGTACTAGAAGTGTTTTGGTTGTTTGTGTTTGAAGGCTAAATGTTAGTTGTATAAGATTTTGTTATTGGGTGTTGTTTGTATGTCTCACTGAATTGTTTCTAGTTTTGGTATGTCCTCTTTAATTAATTGTTGTATGGAATGAGTAGTGGTATTGTCAAAATTATGTATGGTTGATGCCCTCATATCCAGTAATCCTTGTGTTCGAATGAGTTGTTTTATTAAAAGTTTTTTTGGCTGCTTCAAAAAAAACAATCGGATCAAAAGAAGGAGTATTTTTTGTTTTATCAGGGTTTTGCCAAAAAAAAATTATGGGTGATGTTACTTTTAGAATTTATATATTTTAATGGTAATACTCTATTAATCTTCAAGATTTTTACAATGTTTAATGACAATTGAGTATAAATTTATAATAGCAATATCATAAATAAAAAGTCGAATCTTGTTTAGAACACGTGGTTAGAAATGAAATCTCATATGAAAAATCTTGTTTGAAACCTTGCTTGGATTACTATCCCAAACAATAATGTTCCATTTTAATGTTAGGAAAGTATTGGGATTTTGGAATGTAACGAACGTGGAGAGCTAGTATTTTGGAATTGTGTAGAGAAGTTTGCTTCTTGTTTCGGACTAACAATGTTATGTTGGTTTTATATTAATTTGTAAGGCTTTGTTTTTTATTTCTTGTTACTTTTCCTCGTCAACAATGTCTATCCATATTTTGTTAGGAAATGTAATCAGTTTTTCCTCTTAAAAAGCCAACAGTGGTTGCATTGGAATACTATAATAGTATAATATGCATTGGTTTATTTAACATTCTTATAGGTGATTTTTGAATGGTCGATTGATTTTGGATTTTTTTTTTATGGAAAACTCATTGATTGGTTTTAAGTATAATACCCAAGAGGTACATCACCATGTATGTTTACTAGATAAACATATTATTGATTCATTAAGAAATTCTACCCCTACGAGAAAAGGTAGACCTTACTGATTTAGGCATACAGCCTTTTCGTAGACATTGCTGCTTTTATTTTTGCAAAATAAAAAATATTCAATATTTTATGCCATTTGGCAAAAAAATTGTTTTACAGCTCAAATTTTTACATTGTTTTGTAAAATATCTTTTGCAGATTTACCGTCAACGTAGACTAGAAACATTTGATTTAACAAATAATATTGAAATTTTAAAATAGCTAAAACTTCTTTTTTAATCGTAGTATTTTGGTTGTGCGGATTCTAATGTTTGGAAGTGTATGAAGTTAGTTGTTCTTTGTCAAAGCTTTATTTTTGTTTAAGAATATCACATAACCAATGTCAACAACATCAATTTCAAAAAATAAATAAAACTTGAGGGATAGGAAGATAAAGACGTGGAAAATCTTTTACTATATTCTTTTTATAGTTTTCACAACATTAGTATGGATGTCACACCAAAGATGGGAGTCTTTATTAAGTATATCATGAAGAGGTTTTATGAAACTACTAAGTTGGTGGAAAAAGTTATTAAGTATAATTTACACAATCTAAAAATCTATGCAGTTATGTTTTATCAATGATTTGGTTTAGAATTTTATCAGCAAACTCAATTGATCCATAAATATGGATATTAGTCCTTTGGTTGATGTTAGGAGCAAGGAATCTAATTTGTATTTGAAAAAGGTTAATTTTTGTTTTACAAATAGCAATCCCATTTTGTTTGATAGTAAAGATGAAAATAAGAATATGTTTAAAATGTTGGTATATAGATTGAGAAATGACATACTGATGTTAATGTAAACTACTATAAATTTTGAAAAAAAATTAAATATATCATTCAAAATTGTTTGAAATTCAGGGGGAAAATTAATATAAAGGGCACTATGTTCCATTTCTATTGGCCAAAAGTGTTCTGAATTGGGTCAGAGGTTGGCCCACCGTCGAGCATGACCCAACCCAGCTCCTCTTCAAGGAGGGTCTAATGGAGCCCAATCCTTCAACACCCACAGGGAGCTCTCACACGTCTCCCCCACGGTCTCCACGTGCCCCCCGAGCAGGGACATGTCAGCAGACAACTATCCACCTTTTGATGATCATGGGGTAGTTTACCCAGGGCGAAGACCACGTGCTGGTCTTCCCTACGCCACGTAAGCCCTGGAAGTTACTCGTATTGGGCCTTACAGTCCAACCCAGTGCACAGTAATTGTTGGCCCAACGCTGGGGGGAACATTAAAAATACCCTTTTTCATTAAAGAGTCAGGTATTTAATTCTCTACACACCTTTCTATACTTGTTCTTTCTACTCTATCTCTTAATTTGGCATCGGAATACCTTGCAGGTACACCTCCTCCTCTTCTCCATCGCCGACGAATACAGGAGCTCACAGTGTGTTGCTAGCTGCTGATCATTTTCTGATCCGGTAAGATCAGTGGCGCCGTCTGTGGGAACTCTTGCTTCTTCGTTCTTTATCCCATAGAAACTCAAGAACCAAATAAGTTTTCAATCTCCGACGATCACGGCCAGCCCACGCAATGACGTCAACATCCATGAAACTTGTAACACCCTTTTAAACCCCGTAGAATATATTTAAATAATCAAAGTAAATCATCATGCATTCACAAAAGGGTGTCACGCATAATTTCCAAAACATCAAAAACACCGGTCATGCTCATTAACACTTTAATAAATAATCATACTTTTCAAGATTTCACTCTGCATGTAGCAGTGAATTCATTTTATATCATAATTCTCTTAACAGAATTTTCATGTTCATCACATCATTCAACATCACTTAGGCACTAAGGCCAACATCATAATATTCCAATGAAATAAAAGCCTAGCGTAGAGTACATAATGTATCTCTAAGACATAAACCAGGTGATCCCAGTGTTACATGACCAGAGCACGACTCGACCCAACATAATTAAAATACTAGACAGCTGCACCAACAACAACTTCGCAACTACGAACAGCTCTACTCTTTGATACTTGCACGATGTCTGATAGGACATCATTCCAACAGAAGGGTGAGAATTCACATCAATATTGAAATCATAAGATAATGAATAATGTAAAGCATGTCAAGACAAACACCAACATTCTCACACTTCAATTTTATCAACCAATATCATTCAACAACCACGTATTCACAATTCTCAATTCAACAAGTCATACACATATGCATACTTTCATACAACAATTATATATGCCATGTGACTCAATGCAACTCATGCCATGTGGTACCAACACTTGTTCGTTTTTTACATTTAAATCGGGTTCGTTCCCTAGACCAATAACAAACAAAAGCTCATTCCCTAAGCTTTCAAACCCCGCTATAGGTTTGGGACAAGTCACTAGTCTCCACGAAACTAGCAAGCATTGCCTTTTGACAATAAATGATGCGTATGCAATCAACAATCAAATGCACTTAAGACCGTTCTCGCATCTTAATCTCATGCATTCTCAAATAATTCATCACACAAAAATTATAACATGATTGCACACACAACACATTTCATAATAATCCAAGTATTCATACTTTCAATGTCATCACTGCATTTATTAAGTAATGCACAAGAATCAATTAGATTCAATTATAATTCACCACACAGTTCAACGACTACACATCGGACAATCAATCCATCACAAATAGTTGAATTCAATATTTACTACATAATCAGCTTGTTAAACAACAATTGAATTCTCAATAATCAATCAAAAGTTGTTAATCAATCAATACTCAAATAAATAATCAATAAATCATCTCAATTGATCCACGTTTTGTTAAGGTTTAATTAACCAAAGACTCTATGTAATTAACCCTCTAAAAACATGATTTTTCTAAGTTTCAACTAGTGCGATCGATTGGGGTTATGGTGCAATCGATTGCACCTTTAAAAATTTCAGTATTTTAGCCACTGTTTGGTTGTGCAATCGATTGATGTATTAGTGCAATCAATTTCTCAGCTAAAAATTCAACTTCCAGCAGCTTTGCTCAGTGTGCAATTGATTGTAGCCTTAGTGCAATTGATTGCTCACTGTGCATTTTCGAAAAATTATGCAGAAAATTGTATTTTCACCCACCATTCCCCTCTTTGCTACCACAATCAATCCCCACATGTTAGGGTATTCACAAAACTCGAAAATCCATTAATTCATGATAAACCTATGAGTTTTCCCTACCCCATTTCTACTCATTAACCATTAATTTACAATTTCAAATCTAGGGTCTCTCCCACACAACTTCTACCCATTAGTCATCATCCCAAAATCCCAATAATGAGAGAATGCCCACCCTTACCTTAGGTTTTTCTTTAGGGAAGAATCCTTGATTCCTTTAAATGCTTGAATTCTGATTTTCTCTCTTCCACTTTCTTTTTCCTCTTCCTCTTTCTCTTCTTCTCTTCTATGCTTTTTCTTCTCTTTTCCCCTTTTTCCTTCTCTTTACTAACTTCTCCTTTTCCATTCTCTAAAACCCTAATCCTTAAGTTATTGGGCCTAACCCAATCCACTTACTATTCACACACTACCCTAACTCACTAATTCTAAAAATCAATCATCTCACCAATAAAATAAGTAATTATCCAATAATTCAAATAATTAAAATAATTCCAATAAATCAATCAATTAATATAAATTAAATAAATCAAATAATTCATTTAAATCACATAGATCAATTAATTAATATAAATAATTAATTATTAAAAAATGGGCTATTACAAAACCGCTTTCACCCCATTCACCAATGGCGACAGTCATGATCCCAACGTGATCGCTCACATCGAGGAAGGCGGCGCCAGGGACGGGCACACCGCCTCACCCTCCACCGACGATGTGGCCCAAAACGCCTCCCGACGCCTTGACAACCCAATTGTCTTCCAACCAATTCATATGCCCGCCAACACCGACCCAACCATGGTGGCCCTATTCGTGACAATCAATCAGACAAACCTGATGATTTTCCAACAGAACAAGTGAATCAGAATGTTGGAAAAAGACCGACAATAATGCTCTCCCCCGCGGCGACACTGTCGCCCAGTTTCTCGTAACCCGTCTCTGAGACAACGAGAAGCTCGTCCTTCAATTCCCCCACGGAGGCTGTAACATGATGTGTCTCGGAGCCCCTTTCCGAGACAAGTCGGGAACGGTTTGCGACTGGAATGACCACAACCGTGACCACTCAGAAGCGTGACCATTCTCCTATCCGAAAGGAACGATGTTCCCTAGCTCCCAAGAAAAAGTGAGCTAACAGGCACGTTGGAAAGCCGGAAAGCCGCCCGAGAAGCCCTCTGCACCGTAGGAGCCCTTGGTACGACCCGTCCCCCTCACAATCACCCATCAGAAGCGACGAGGATGATCACTGCACTCCTTTGTCTAGGGAAATCATGGAAATTCCCCTCCCCGTCGAGATGGAAAAGTACCCAATCTTGGCTACCTACGATGGCACCGCTGGTTCCGACGACCACATTGAAAGTATCAATGTGATGCTCGACTACAGGAACGTCCGGGGAGCCATCAAGTGCATGCTCTTCCCCACGACCTTGAGGAAATGAGCGATGGCGTGGTATAAAAGCCTTGGACCTGAGTCCATCACCTCTTGGAGAGAGCTGAAGAGGAAGTTCTCCAAGCACTTTACCGCCTTCCGTCGACACCCAAAGACAGAAGCATCTCTGGAAGCCATCATCCAGAGGAGGGAGCAATCTCTCTGGGACTACACAGAAAGATTCAATAGAGAGGTTGTGCAAGTCTCTACCTTAGACGACACGAAGACATATCTGCTCGAGCAAGAACTACGACCTCGCATTGACTTCTCCAAGGCCATCGGGATCAAAAGGCCTAACACTCTCGACACCCTCATTCGCAGAGCCCAATCATACATCTAGTATAAGAAAAAGGAGGCCACTGATTATGCTCGCGACTCGCGGAACCAGGAGAGCGCCATGAATGTTAGGCATGAATACTCTACCGCACCACGACGGGGTGGCGAGAGGAGGAGAGAAGACCGGCCCCAGGATTCTAGGAAACATAGGGGTCCGACTGGCTATTTCACCGAGTACACGCTACTCACAGTTCCCCGCGAGCGCATCCTGGCCGAATGCATAAACTCGGAGTTCCAACAAGGTGGTGTCCGTTTCCCAAGGCCAATGCCCTTTAAACCTAACATCGACAAGTCCAAGTACTACAGGTTCCACCAGAGCCATAAACACGTCACGGAATATTGTGTCCACCTCAAGAATGCAATCGAAATCCTAATCAAGGAGGGGCACCTAAAGTAATACACCAAAAGGAACGAGGCCCCTCGACATGAAACTAGCGAGACGAAGATAGTCGATGAAGTGTCACCCCCATCCGACGATACCGGGTTGTAAGTCGCCTTGTGCATCTCCCGACCAGAAGACTTCTGCCTCCCCTTTGAGGCGGACACGACGTTATCCGCCCGTAGTACACGGGAGAATTTCCCAACCGAGATGGTCATACCCGGCAGTGGTCCTAGAAAGCTCTTAGTAGGCTCAGTCAAGAGGAAATTTGAGAAGTTGATCGACATGAGTTCGAAGCAGAATGCCACCCTCGATAAGTTCAAAGGAAACTCGAACCCGATCACCTTCTACCTCGAGAAGCTACCAGGTGGCACGCCCAACTCCAGCATTCCCCTTCTGATTAGGGCTCAGATGGCTAACTTTGAGGTTCGTCGTATCCTCGTCGGCCAAGGAAGCTCGGTGGACATCATGTACTTCAACCTCTTCACCACCCTCCAGCTCGACGAGAGTCGTCTGACGTCGTATGTTGGTTTTGACCTACAGGGTTTCAACAGTACCACCACGCGACCATGGGGGTACGTGGAACTCCTCGTCACCTTCGGGTCCGAAGAGACTACGAGACAGGTCAAGGTCAGTTTTCTGGTGAAATAATGTCCCTCCCTGTACCAATGCATTATGGGGAGGGCGACCATAGTTGAGCTGACCTCGGTGTTGTCCATAGTACACCTAAAGATGAAGCACTACACGACCAGGGGTCGAGTAGTCACCCTCCACAGAGACATCGAAGCGGTCAGAAGATGCTTTGAAGCAGCCATCAAGGGACTCAACTCGATCAATATCACGCCCAAGAATTCTGACAAGCCAGCCCAGACTAAAGAGCAGAAGTCGTTCCCCCGCATCAACTCTGTCGAGCTTGACTGCCTCTTCCTCAGCAAGCAAGAGCAGAGTGACATACTAGAAGACGTACCTCAAACAAACAACGGGCAGCTACTCCACCCAATGCACCACGTTCTAGATGGCAAGTTCGAACTCATCATGCTCGGCGACTAATAGGAAAATAGCAAGTGTACTATTTTGCATATTGTAGTAATAAAGGGACGATCCCAAATGTCGATCTCAAGGACTGCTTCATAATACAGAGTTTATAAGATGATTTCAATTCAACAAAAAGTCTTGGCAGTTTGATAAATTCTTTTTACTAAAAATGTAATTAAAGAAAGCGAGTAAACAGTTGAATGGAGGACAAATATGAGTAAATTGCCAGGGTTCGGTGAATGAAACTTCCTGTAACAATAGTGATTTACCAATGCAATAACAGTAGTCCAAAACAATTGTTTTTCGGTTCTCTAGGGCATCTAATCATGAGTCCTCAGTGAAAAGATCTTTGGTTATGTAACCTAATTACTATGTCCATAGATAATCATGTTCATACCCAAGCATTCAAATATCAAGAATCTCCGGTTCGGATAAAACACTCCTAGTCCTAGGTAATATTTATTATCCAAAGTTCTTATCCATATCAATAAACAAATTGCTGTCCAGCCAAAACATTTTTAAAGGTCAGAATCCGTTGGTCCGACGGATAAAGCATGAAGAACAGTAATAAGAACAAACCAATTTTAATGAATAAAAATAGTCATTGCATTGAATAAATCAGAATACGTTACATTCAGAATCAGGGTTACCCCCTAGCAATGAAGGGTTTAGCTACTCATAATCATAAATAAAACAAAAATAAGAATGATTGTCATTATAGAATTTCGTGAGGAATCTATCTTCAATTGTCAAAAAAACACTTGAACATATGAAATCTTGGCAAATCTCTGCGTTTCCAGCCTTCAGATCGTGTGTTTCCCTCCAAAAATCGTCCAACCTTGATAAAATCGCACCCTGGCAATAAATAGGTGAAATTTGGGCTTTATGAAACTCTTGGGCTCAATATGCGTATTGACCAGCCTGTTACACGTATTGACCTAGTACGCAACTCACTCTCCTACGCGTATGAGCAAAAGGGTCTGTCAGCAAGTAACCTCATACGCGTAAGGCCAAGCCAATACGGGTATTGGCAGAAGGCTTATTTTTCCTCTAAAAATCATCCCTCTGCTGGAATGTGTATGATACGCGTATTCAAGGGGGTCATACACGTTGGGCAACAAATCCTCCACTTTTTGGCTTTTTCTTTTGTTTTCTCACTCCGGCTCAGTTCTGCATATGATGCTTAATCCTCTGAGCTTCCAAACTTGTTTTTGACCTGCTAACATACTAAAAGTGTAAAATATCCTCAAGAAACTCATAAGTAATGACACATTGCATATTATTAAAATACTCCTAATTCTAACTAAAAACGCTTAACATCACACAGTTTACCTGATTTATTTACAGTTAAATAGTGAAATACCTAGTATAAATGGTGACTGATCAACGGCGACCCCGACAGGAGCGTGAAGATTAGAACTGAGATCCCTGACCTGGCGCGGAAACAGCTGAAGGCATACCTCCGAGAGAATGCTGACATGTTCGCATGGAGTGCTGCAGAGATGCCCGGCCTCAACCTAGATGTGGCCTGACACCAACTCACAATAGATCCAGCTGTTAGGGTTGTATTACAACATAGACGTAGGCAGTCTCCTGAGAAAGCGGAGGCTGCTAAAAAGGCTGTAAAAGACCTCTTAGAGGAAAATTTTATTTCAGAAGCCCAGTACATAACCTGGTTATCTAACGTTGTACTCGTTAAAAAGAATAATGGAAAATGGAGGATGTGCGTTGATTATACCGATCATAATCAGGCATGCCCTAAAGATGCATACCCATTGCCTAACATCGACAAACTAGTCGAAAACTCTGCAGGTTTTAACTTACCGTCTTTCATGGACGCATACTCGGGATACAATCAAATCCCCATGGTAAAGGCCAACAAGCAATACATGACTTTCATGATCGAGTCAGATAAGTATTACTACAATGTAATGCCATTCGGTTTGAAAAACGCCAGCGCGACCTACCAACGAATGATGAAAAAAGTCTTTTGGGGCAAGATCAAAGACATGCTCGAGGTCTACATGGACGAAATGATCGTAAAATCTCGAGAAGAGATCGACCACACTGCCCATCTCAGAAGGGTCTTCGACATAGCAAGGAGATACAAGATGAGGTTCAACCTGGAGAAATGCACCTTCAACGTTCGGGCTGGTAAGTTCCTTGACTTCTATCTGACAAAATGAGGGATCAAGGCGAACCCCGACAATTTCAGGGCATTCTTCGAGTTCCCAACGCCGAACTCGAAGAAGTCGATCCAATTGCTAAACGGGATGCTCACCTCGTTGTCCCGCTTCGTGGCCAAGTCTCTCTAACACGCACTCCCATTTTTCAAAGAGACCACATTCGAGTGGACTGAGGAGTGCTAAAGCACTTCTCCACCTCAAACAAGTTCTCTCCCAGCCCCCGGTCCTCACACAACCAGAAAATGGGGAGACATTATACTTGTACCTCGCTATCGCGACCGAGGCGATCAATGCAACTCTTATCTAAAAAACCTCTAAGGGGCATAAGCCGATATACTTCACCGGTAAAGCCCTTCAGGGACCCAAACTTAGGTACCAGCAGCTCGAGAAGGTCGCTATGGCCCTCGCCACTACGGCCAGAAGATTGCGGCACTACTTCTTGGTCAACACTGCGGGTAGGATACTCAAATGGCCGCTTGAGCTCTCCGAGTTTGACCTCTAATACGAGGGTAGGAAGGCCCAAGTGCTAACCAACTTTGTCGCGAAGATGAAAACCCTGAAACCCTCGACCAACGGATCTCAAAAGTGGACAATCTACATCGACAGGGCATCTAGTTCGGCAGGGAGCGGAGCAGACATTATCTTAGAAAGCGAGAAAGGCATCTTGATTGAGGTCTCTCTCATATTATCCTTTCTGACATCAAACAACCAGGTAAAGCACGAGGCCTTCCTCGCCGTACTACGCCTGGTCGAGGAACTCAGTGCGAAAGAGGTAAAAATATTTACCAACTCTCAACTCATGGCTTCCTAAGTGCAAGGAGAGTACCAGGCCAAGAACGACAACCTCATAGAGTACTTGGCCCTAGTGAAAGAGAATATGAAAATTTTTAACTCGACGGAAGTAAGTCACATCCCGTGCGAACACAATACTTGAACGATCATCTTATCCAAGCTGGCGAGCACGAAGGAAAAAGGCAGGAGCAAGTTCGTCATCCAAGAGGTGCTTCCACGTCCAAGTATTAAGAAACGCCCCTCGATCGTCGATGTAAACGCCATTGGTGACAGCCTTTCTTGGATGAGCCCGGTATACAAGTACCTTAGCACGGGGAAACTACCCGACAACTTCAAGGAGGCTAACGTAGTCAGGTGACGTGCCTGCTCGTACGTCTTTGCCGAGGGCAAGTTATACCGGTGGGGTTTCTCCATTACCCTCCTCAAATGCGTCGAGGAGTCCAAGGTCCCCAGCATATTCCAGGAGATCCACGAAGAGATCAATGCGCAACACCTTGGTGGATAGTCCCTAGCCCGTAAAGTATTGCGGGCAGGGTACTACAGGCCCACCATGCAACTAGACGCCAAAGAGCACATCAAGAAGTGCGACAAGTGCCAGTGGCACGGGGACATGCACCTGGTCCTGGCCCAACGAGCGCAAAACACTTTCATCCCCATGGCCATTTTCCTGGTGGGGGATGGATCTCCTCAGACCCTTCACCATAGGGTCATTACCAAAATAAATATTTGATAGTCAGTGTCGACTACTTCACTAAGTGGATAAAGGTCGAAGTCTTAGCCAAAATCACAACCTACAACATACTCAATCTCTACAAAAGGAATATACATGTCCGGTTTGGCGTACCTCAGACCATCGCCACCGACAACGGAACATAGTTCACCGACAAGAACTTCCAGGACTTCATCACCAAGCTGGGCACAAAGCAGCACTTCACATATGTCGAGCACCCGGAAATAAATGGGCAGGCGGAAGCCGCGAACAGAGTGGTCCTACACGGCATAAAATGAAGACTGGGTGAAGTCAAAAAGAGATGGGTCAAGGAGATGCAGAACATGCTCTAGGACTATATGACAACTCCACACTCGACAACCGGGGAGATCCCATTCGGACTGACCTACGGAACTGAGATCGTAATTCCTGTTGAAATAAGATAATCCTTTAGGAGGACTGAGTCCCTCCTCGACGAGGAGACGAATGACAAGGCCCTGAGGGAGGAGCTCGACCTCGTCGAAGAGATCCGGTCGGCGGTATCCCTCTGTGAAGCCTCATTTAAACAGAAGATAACTTTGTGACATGACAACAAAGTCATCAAACGTGAATTCCAGGTAGGCAGCCCAGTCCTACGAAGAAACTAGAAAGATTCGCGTGAAGGTGAGCTCGCCGCAAACTGGGAGGGCCCCTACCGCGTCCGCGTGAAAATGGGAACCAGAGCCTACTACCTTGAAAACCTACATAGGAAGAAACTTGCTCGACCACAGAATGCTGAGAAACTTAAACATTACTACAGTTAAACATTGTCTGTGACCTATTCGCGTCGCGACCACAGGGGCGCGTTAGGGTACAAGTGCAACTTCTAAACTCGAGACAAGAAGACAAGAACCCACTATTGTATGTGTGAGTAAACTCTTAATCTAACGAGAACACCTCAACCGAGCTCCACCGTTGTCGTACCAACTAGGCAGGACACCCAGCTCGTGGCCTCGAAGGAAAGACCTCAACCGAGCTCTTAGCTTCATCGAAGGTTAGCATCCGAATCCAACGAATTGACTAGTTCTTTGCATTGTCGATGACCTATAACTTCGAGCAAATACCCCAAATACTTAAACGAAAACACGCAATTACAATGATTGGCTATCCACAAGTAAAACACATATTTAACATACAAGCAGAACACACAAAATATAAATATACCAAAAGATAGATCAAAATGCATTGTGTCGGGCAGAGCCCTTGTTCAAATATTACAATTCAAAACCATTGGCATGCAAGCCGGGCAAAATCAGCTACTATGGCATGCAGGCCTGACAAAACAATTCAAATGGCGCGCAGGCCGAACAACTAAATAAGAAGAAAGAATCAAGCAGCGACTTCTTCCTCGAGTCGGGGTCCCTTATCACTCTGGACAAGTTCCATCGTCGGACGCCTCAAGGACAACCACCCTATAATCAACCACCTGGTGAAAAGGGTTAATCTCCTCGAGGACAAGTTGAGTCCTAGGGTTAATGATTTGGACCTGCTCCAAAGCATTGTTGAACCCTACCTTGAGAGCTTCCAAATAGTCCTGATCGAGCTCCTAGATCTGGGTGACCAAGGCACTACGGGCTACAAGAGCTTTTCCTCCTCTGTTTCATATTCAGCAGGCTTAACATCGACCTCCAGCTCAGCCACCTTGGTCAGCATTCGATCCCGCTCCCCTTTGGTTTCCTTCAGCTTTTCTCGCATTTCATTCATCTCGTGGAGGAGGCACACCTGAGCTTCGTACCTTGTCTTAGCCTCGAGCATATCAGACTCCGCCTTATTTTTTCTGTAGAAAGGATGATGTTCTTGTTCTATAGCTTTTTCAAATAAGAGGTCGGACTGGTTTCATCATTAAGGACCAAGGTCGTTTCAAAAATCCGCATCATGGTGGTCATATCCTCAGTTAACGCTTTTCTTTTGGACACCCTATCGATCCTCATGACCGTATTGACTTCAGCGTCAACCACAGTCGAAGAGTTGTCCCCAGAGAAGAAGTCACGATAGAGGTGGCAAGGGGGTAGCATCTGCTAGACCTGAGAGACTGGCTGCATTGGGGAGAGGAGGAACCACCAGCTCCTTGGTCGGGCTTCAGCATCTGCTAGACCTGAGAGACTCTACCTTTGGCAACCTTCTTCCCGTCCTTAGCCGCCATGAGCTTCATTATACATTCTTGTACATTTAACATCTAGTATGCGACAGAGAACAAGGAAAATGGAGTCAGTACAAAAAAAAAAGACAGGCGTCCGAGCAAAGAAAATATTCACTACCTAAAAACCTCAAGGCCTCCTCACTAGACCCGCACTCAATGAGGGACTTGGTGTTAATCAAGCGAGCCTTACAACAAACCTCTTCACGCTCGTCGAGGATGAAATTACCATCCTTGTAGACGCATATGGTGGGTGTGAAATAAGAGATGAATTCGATTACCTTTTCGTATGATAGATGGTCGTCGGCGTCCAGGTCGCCGTGCTTCACGATATAGTTATATGTGCCCTTGTCGAAGTGGTCCTCTACCCACTCGAGGGGAAACTTCGACACCAATGTCTCCTCACACTGCCTGTTTTCATCTTTGACCACAAGGTCGTACAAGGATTCGACGACCACGTACGATACGGGCTTCACAACATAAAACTTATCCTTGAAGGTGCGAGTAGAATCCTGGTATGCCCGAAACAGCTTCCTCGAATGCTTTAAAGATACCCAACTATGTCGACCTTAGAAAGACGTTGTAAGTGGAAAGTGCGGAAGAACAAGGGAAACATGGCCCTAATACCAAGATGTTCGCACACAAGTTCAAACACTCACACGACCGTTATCGCATTAGGATGAAGTTGCGAAGGCTCCGGGTGCAGCCACTGGAACACTCCCTTCTTAAAATAACTAAAGGGGAGACGGGTCCCTGTGTCCCGAAATGCGAACTCATACCTCGGGAACCTCATCTCTTTGAATCTTGAGAAGATACGGTGCTTCTCCCTGGGCTTATAAACCATCCAACTCGCACAATCCTTGACAGTGATGAAGGCAAAATGTGATGTGATGTTAAGAGGTTCTTGCTCGGCCCAATCTTTGGGCGTATGAACTCGTTCGTGCCCGACGTGTTTGACGGTGCCGGACTCGGCTTCATCGTCGATATGAATTAAGTCGTTGATCCTTATGGATATTTTACCTAAAAAGAAGAGGAAAGTAATGAATTTGACTTCCAAGATCAAATCCACCTTTCCACCGTGAATCATGTGAAATGGCGAAGGGAGGGACGAAGAGCCCTTTGACAGATCCTCCCCGACATAGAGTATCAAGCCCCCTCCTCGACAGAGACTCATCCACGAAGAAACTCTCGTTGACACGAGACTGCAAGCCTCCTCGCATGAGAAGACCTCAGTAAACACGAGAAAACTCCTTGACAAAGACCTCCTTGCAATGTTTGCACACCTGCGGGGAGCACAGTTCCTTGAGACCTTCATCATAGATCCTCGAGGCCTTCATCAGAAACTTTATGAAGTTTCCAAAATCCTCATGAACTTCTTGGCGTCTCTGCCAGAAATTTCATGAGCTTAGACAAAAAACTCATAGTTCGGCCGAAAACTTCATGAGTTCAGTCGAAAAACTCATAGCCCTACCGGAAACTTCATGGAAGTCGTCGGAAAACTCATGCGTTCCCCATAACCATATGAGCTCCCTAGAAAAGTCATCGGAAAATCCATAAAAAGCTGGAAAAGGAAACAAAAACTTACTTGAAGGAAGAAGATCTGAGCGGTGGAGAAAGGCTAACGACGGCGGTGACGGCAGACGTAGTCTAGGGAGCGAAGAGAGCTTGAAGAGACTTGGAAGAAATTATAACTGAAATGAAAGGGAAATGAAAATGAAGAAGACCTTCCCCATATTTATAATTATAGCACGGGAAGTGAGGCATCACTAAGCACTAAAGTGCCCCTACACCTAGTTGCCCTAGGCATTGATTACTCGTAACGCGTTGCCTTAGAAGACACCACATATGCCCTCTCGACTCCCCCTTGTGCTAGAGGACTTAGCGTGCCTGTTCCATTCCATCTTCACCACATAGCCAACCAAAACTCTCAACGAGGACATATCCAGGGGAGAAGGAAGAAAAGAGCTAGGATTACATCTGATGGATAAACCTCCCCGCAAGCTCCTATTCGAGCGAGCAAGTTACTTATCTTAGCCACGCGCTTTGTCCTCGAGTCCAGTGTTTTGGAAGCGAACGTTTCTCCTCCAGACAGGTCCTCAATGTCCGAACTGACTCCTAAGTCATTACTCCTTGGTTTTAGAGCAACGAATTGAGGGACTCCTGTCCTGGACTGTGTAAGAAGAATTGCGCCTAAGAGGGGGGTGAGTTAGGTTCTTTTGAAATTTTCTGGTTTTAAAAGAGTTATGTTACTTTAATTTAGCAGAGTGAAGTTATGAAAGCTTGTAAAGGCAGAAAGTAAAAGAGACACAGAGAATTATAGTGGTTCCCCTCACACTCCGAGGGTACTCCATTCCCCTTTCGACTCGAAAGAGATTTCACTATAGTTAGGATCAGTGTACAACTTACTTTCTAACCTATAGGGAGATCAAAGGCTCTTAAATACCTTTAAGATCTAAACACTAAGTGCAATGAGAACAATCCTCTCTAATGCAAACACTTGCTTTCAACAATCCCGAACAGCAAGGGGAAATACATACAATTCTGATTTTTGTAATGATTTGTAACAATGTATACAGTTGTTTATCAATGCTGAGATTGATCTTCTCTTTCAATGGGAAATTCCACAAGTTTCTAAGACTTATTGCTCAAGAATTTTATTTTCAAAAGATATGAAATTTATGCAGAAAATTCTTTGTGAAAAATGATTTTTCTTAGAAGTGGAAAGATGAAATTATGATACAGATTTTTGAAAGAGAATTGAAAGAGACGTTGTTCTTGAATTTTGAAAGAGTTAGGTATTTATATTACATAAACACCTCTTGAGAAAAACATGCAAATCTCCAGAAAAATTGATGAACAGTTGTCATGTTTCAAAGGAAACATTCTACAGAAATTTGATTGAAGAGATGCAATTTTTCAGATAGATTTTTCAAAAGACCAATTGATTGCAATCGATTGCACAAAGAGACCAATTGATTGCACCTTCATAAAATTACTTGAAAATTCAACTTTTCAAAAGAGCAATCGATTGCACCTTTGGACCAATCGATTTCACTTCAAATAGAAGTGGAAAATTTGAAAAAATTTAAGCATGCAATTGATTGCATCAAAGCAACAATCGATTGCTTACTGAAACAGAAGCAAAAATGAGTTAAAAAAATTGATCATGCAATCGATTGCTCTAAGAGTGCAATCGATTGCACTTACAAAAACTTAGAAAAATTCTCATTTTAAAAAGCTTGTGTTAGTGTGAAAAGAATGTAAATAATCTTTTAATGTTTTGAGCAATTAGGACTTAAATACTTAATGGAAGTTCTCATTATACCTTCTGAGGAAAACATCCTTAAAGTTGTGTTTGTCCTGATACTTGTGGTTGATCATCTTTGCCTTCTTTAAGTGGTTTGTCTTCATCAAAACATATGCTGATATCTGAGAATCTTGATTTCACATTCTCCCTTTTTTTGATGATGACAAAGCACTCTTCTTTTGTTGCAATGATCTTTCCGGCAAATTCTTTCTCCCCATCAATTTTTAAAGTTGGCAAGTTTTTCTCCCCCTCAATGTGTGAAGTTGAGAAGTTCTGAATTTGTATTGAGGTTCGAAATAGTCTTTGTATTTGTACCTTAAGGATCAAGGAAAGACAACAAGCAATAAAAGAGTGACATCCTTCTCCCTCTTTTGACATTATCAAAAAGAAGGGAAAGATGGATTAAGGCAATAATATATATAGATGATAGACAAGATAATATTTGAAAATAAAATACCAACTTAGTCATAATTCAAATTACAAATTGAAAACAGTACAAAGAAACTAGAAAGTACGAAATTCAAATAACAGAAATGACTTAAAGAGAAACAATAAAACACATAGTAAAAAGTTTTTATAACAGATCCATGTCAGGGTCAAAGGTTGGTTGGTTTGGAAAAGTTGTCTGTAGAGGTGATGGACGAGTTGGAGGGACAGTAGGGTTTGAAGGGTCATATGGCGGAATGTATAAGTGAGAGTACAGATAGGAGAATTGTTGATTGACGACCTCTTGGAAGTTGTTGATCTGAGTGTTTGTTGACTCTTGAATAGCATTGTATTGGTCATTGATGGAAGTGTTGAGATTTCCAAACTGTTGAGTCATGTAATCCATTAACTGTTGGTTACTCGGGCCATGTTCATTTGGAGGGGGAGGAGGAGCATCATCGTCTTCTTCATTCTCTTCATCATCATTTTCATCCATACCTTCACCAAGATACACAATGGTTTTGGTTTCCGGGTTGTATTTGACACCCATCCGAGAGTCCACATTTTTGATTGATATCTTGTTGATATTTGAATCCATGAGATACTTATCAAACCCTTCAAAGTCTACTTCAAAATGTTCCAAAATCTGTATGATGAACCATGCATATGGCAGAAACTTGGATTTTTCGTTGATTCCGCGCATGTGAGTCAAGATTAAATTTGACCAACTTATGGGAATGCCATTCTTAATAGTATATAGAATCTGCATTTCTAGATCAGTCATAATGCAATGGTTTTCGCCCTTTGGGAACATGATGTAAACCATGAAATAATGAAACAATCGATCATCAATGTTAAAGATACTTGCCGCCATGAGTTTCGAGAGGGTTCCATGTCGCCTAAGGACCTGACACGTTTTGCATGGAATTCTTCTTCAGTCATACGGCCAAGACTCCAATAGAATTCTCGTTTGTTGTATGCTTGCCATAGGTCTTCATTTTCTTCATAAAGTCTCCCACCAGAGATTGGAATGTTCAGAATCCTACCAAGTGATTTGGAATGGAGTGGGATTCTTTTTCCTTAAACATATGTTACCATCTTGCCTTCTTCCATTTGTAGGTTGCTATAGAACAATCTTACCAAATCCGGATAATACGGTCTGGATGAGGAAATCACAGGTTCCAACCCACATGCAATCAAAGTTTCTTGGAAAGAAAAACATTCTTTAGGGAATGATGAGAGAATACCATATTTTGGTGTCTGCACAACCTTCTTCTGAAAGTATTTGGTGAACTTTTCCTTTTGTTCATCATCCAAGTGTTGAAGAACCAGTGAAGTTTTTGAAGATGAAGAGGTCGGACCTTTGCCTTTGTCTTGTGCTGAAATCTTCCTTTTTGAGCGTAAAGCCATGGGAAAAAGATGGAGTTTTAAGAGTTTGTGAGGAGAGGAAGAGTTTTTGTGGAAAGGTTTTGTTTTGAAGGAGATGGTTAAGATAGGTTATGAAAAGTTGGGTTTTATAATGGTTAATAGAGGAGTTATTGTGGGATAAGAGCGGTTGAAGGTATTGATGATCAAGACTTTGGGAATATGAGAATTAATGGTCAATGTCTTGAGACTAGAATTAAGTAGTAATGGCTAGTCATAGGTAGGTCAAAAAAGTAATGTAGGTTAGTTAGAAAGTTTAAGAAACCATGTATCTATTAAATATAAAGAGAAAAAACAGTTTCACAGTAGGTGCAATCGATTGACACAGGGGTGCAATCGATTGCTCTACAAAACAGAAACGAAATCTGACAAAAACTACAGAGTGCAATCGATTGACATCGGGGTGCAATTGATTGCTTGCTTCAAAAATTAATAAAATTTGTAAAACTTATAGTGAGCAATCGATTGACACATAGGTGCAATCGATTGCATGCAGTGAAATTTTGAGAAAATGCCATAGATTGAGTTCTGTCATGATTCAACGTCAATTTCATCCAGAATTCCAAGTTCCCTTCGTATTTTGAAGAAAGATTCGTTTGCCAAAGGCTTCGTGAATATATCGGCAAGCTGATTATGAGTATCTACAAATGTTATCTCGACATCTCCTTGAAGTACATGATCTCGCAGAAAATGATGTCGTATATCGATGTGCTTGGTCCTTGAATGCATGACTGGATTCTTTGTTATGTTAATTGCACTTGTGTTGTCACAACAAAGAGGAATGCTACCCAGGTCGAGTCCGTAGTCACGAAGTTGTTGCTTGAGCCAAAGTATCTGCGCACAACAACTTCCCGCTGCTATGTACTCCGCTTCAGCCGTACTAAGTGCTACACATGCTTGCTTCTTGCATGCCCATGAGACTAGTGCATTTCCCAAGATGTGACATGTTCCACTTGTGCTTTTTCTATCAGTTTTACAGCCTGCATAATCCGCGTCAGAATATCCAATTAAATTGCATATACTACCTTTAGGATACCATAAGCCGACATTTGTTGTTCCTTTGAGATACTTCATGATCCGCTTGACTGCCATCAGGTGAGACTCCTTTGGATTTGCTTGAAAGCGAGCGCAAAGACAGACGCTAAACATAATGTCAGGGCGACTTGCTGTCAAGTATAGTAAGGAACCAATCATACCTCTATATTTTGTGATATCAACCGACACACCGAATTCATCTTGATCTACATATGTACCGGATCCCATAGGTGTAGATAAAGTCTTGCAATTTTCCATATCAAACTTCTTTAATAATTCTTTGCAGTATTTTGATTGATTGATAAAGATCCCATTCTCGAGTTGCTTGATCTGAAGTCCAAGAAAGTAGTTAATTTTTCCCATCATAGACATTTCAAATTCTCCTTGCATCATGGATGAGAATTATTCGCATAACTTGGTGTTGGTTGAACCGAAGATGATGTCATCAACATAGACTTGTACTAAGAGAGTATCTTCTTTTATTTTCTTGATGAACAAAGTTTTGTCTACTTTTCCCTTTTCAAAGCCTTTGTCACATAAGAAATTGCTAAGTCGATCGTACCATGCTCTTGGTGCTTGTTTTAATCCATAGAGAGCTTTCTTTAATTTGAAAACATGAGATGGATATTTGTAATCTTTAAAACTAGGGGGTTGTTTGACATATACTTCTTCATTTATGAATCCACTCAAGAATGCGCTTTTGACGTCCATTTAGAAAAGCTGAAAGTTCATGGAACATGCATAAGCTAATAATAGTCTAATTGCCTCCAATCTTGCAACTGGAGCAAATGTTTCGTCAAAATCGATTCCTTCTTCTTGGTTATATCCTTGGGCGACCAATCTTGCTTTGTTCCGAACTATAATACCATTTTCATAAAGTTTGTTCTTGAAGACCCATCTTGTTCTAATGATATGCTTGTTGTTCGGCCTAGGGACAAGATTCCAAACTTGATTTCTTTCAAACTGGTTCAGTTCTTCTTGCATAGCTATTATCCATTGATCATCGCCTAAGGCTTCATCGATTTTGGTCGGTTCAATTTGCGAAACAAATGCCATGTTAAGACAAGCATCCTTGAGATCTAATCTTGTTGAAACACCTTGACTGATATCACCAATGACTTTATCGATCGGTTGATCTCTATGAGTTCTCCATTCTTTTGGTAGATCATTGTGTACTTCGTTTTATTGTGAATCATCTTGCTGCTGATTTGGTTGATCACTTGCAATATCTTTGAGAGTGTTTTCTTGAGAGGTTTCTACTACATCATCATCATCATTAACAATAATATCATCCTCCTTGGAGGGGTTAGATTCATCAAAATAAACATGCATAGATTCTTCAATAGTTAAAGTTCATTTGTTAAAAATTCTGAAAGCCTTACTTGAGAGAGAATAGCCGAGAAAAATACCTTCATCGGATTTCTCATCAAACTTACCGAGATTGTCTTTGTCATTGTTTAAGACAAAGCATTTACACCCGAATATGTGGAAGAATGATATGTTTGGTTTTCTTCCTTTGAACAGTTCATAGGGGGTTTTCTTGAGAATTGGTCTGATGTTCACACGATTACTTATAAAACATGTCGTGCTTACTGCATCTGCCCAAAAATATTTAGGAAGGTTTGAATCACTAAGCATTATTCTTGCAAGTTCTACCAACGACCGATTCTTTCTTTCTACGACACCATTTTGCTATGGAGTTCTTGGTGAAGAGAAATTGTGTGAGATTCCATTTTCCTCGCAGAATTGTGTGAGATTCCATTCTCCACCATGGTCACTTCTAATGGAGACAATTGAAAGTGACTTCTTATTCTGAATCTGTTTTGCATACTTCTTGAATGCCTTGAAAGCTTCGCTTTTCTGCACTAAGAAGAAAGTCCATGTATATCTAGAGAAGTCATTAACAAATACTAATGCATAAACATTACCTCCAAAACTTTTTGTTCTTGAAGGTCCAAAGAGATCCATGTGTAACAATTGTAGTGGCCTAGTTGTGGATACCACATTTTTGGATGTGAAAGTTAATTTGGTTTGTTTCCCTTTTTGGCAAGCACCACACAATCTATCTTTGATGAATTTGTTCTTTGGAAGACCAACAACTAAGTCATGTTTGTTTAATTTGTTCAAATGCTCCATATGAATGTGAGCAAATCATTTGTGCCATAACCAAGAGTCGTTGTTGTTCGCCATAAGACACTTAACCTTCAAAGATATGTTATCAAGGGAAATTATAAAAATATTATTGGTTCATTACCTTTTAACATTACCTCAGAAGTGACTTCATTTTCGATCAAGCATTCATCTTTAGTGAAGTTGATTCTGAAACCTTTGTCACAAAGCTGACTAATGCTAAGTAGGTTATGCTTTAGGCCTTATACATAAAGGACATATTCTATGGTTGTAAAATGTGGTGCACCAATGCTGCCTACGCCAAGGATCTTTCCTTTGTTGTTATCACCATAGGTTACAAATCCTTTGGCCTTAAGCGTTAGATGTGAAAATTTGGTAATGTCACCCGTCATATGCCTTGAACACCCACTATCAAGATACCACTGATATGAGGAGGTCTTCAAGCATACCTACAAAACAAGATTAAGTTCCATTAGGTACCCAACTTGCCTTGGGTCCTTCATAGTTAGTGCCTTTCTTGACCCACACATAATGCCCCTTTGCAACACTAAAGTTTCTCACATAACAGGCATTAGGTGTATGGCCTTTGATACCACAATAAAAACAAGTGGGCTCAAAATTACTCTTATATCTAGAAGGATAAGGTTTTTTCTTATTACCAACCTTCTTCTTGGGGTATTGATGAACCACTTTAGGCTTGACCACTTTCTCTTTTGGAGGTTGTTCACTAGCTTTAACAAATATGGTTTTGTTGGAACTTGGTTTAGAAAATTTTGAATAACCAAGTCCACTTTTATCATTTGAAAATCTTTGTTGGCTAAGAATAGCCTCTAATCCAATTTGTCCTTTTTCATACCTTTCAAGAACTCTTTTTAATTGGACAATTTGAAAAGAAAGTGACTCACACTTTGTACATACCAAATTCTGTTTTTGATCACTAATCAATTTCAGTTTTTCATTTTTGAAATTCTTTTCCATTGTTTCAATTTTTTCTTCTAGAGTTGAAATTTGATTCTTTTGTGATGAATTAGTTTTATACAGAATTTTGCATTCACTCAAAAGTTCATCGATTGCCCCTTGAGCATCAACATCATAAATTAAAAAATTATTACTAACCTTGTCGTCTTTATCATCAAAATGATGTGAGACCATTAGTGCTAGATTTGCGCTTTAATCACTATCTGATTTTGATGAGGAGCTTATCTCGTTATCTTCCCATGCTACATATGTTTTATTTTTCTTGAATCCCTTTTTGCTTTTAGAGACATCGTTCTTGGAGAGTTTAGGACAATTTGGTTTGATGTGTCCTAATTTTCCATATTCATAGCATTTGACATCTTGTGTGGATGTTGACGCCTCTTTCTCTTTACTTTTTGAAAACTTCTTCCTTTTTCATATAGTCAGAATTCCCAATATTATTTTTAGAACCAAAATATTTTCCTAACCTTTTTACAAGAAGCATGAAGTTTTCATCTTCAACCGGATCGTCTGTTTTTTCTACTTCTTTGGAATCAACCTTTAATGCGATGCTTTTAGATTTCTTCTCTTGATTATCATGTTTATCCAATCACCCAAGTTCTGTTTCATATTCTTGAAGTTTTCCGAATAATGTGGCGGATGTCATCGTGGCTAGGCTTTTCTTTTCAGAAATTGCTGTCACCTTGGGCTGCCATTCTCTGGACAAGGATCTAAGCACTTTAAGATTTAATTCATCATTAGTTAATGTCTTATCGAGTGCTATAAGATGATTTGTCAAGTGGACGAATCTTTTCTGCAAATCAAGAATTGATTCTCCTGGTTGCATTCTGAATAACTCGTATTCTTGACTCAACGTGTTCAACCTTGATCTTTTAACTTCAATGGTTCCCTCATGTGTTTCCTCTAAAGTTTACGAGATTTCCTTTGTTGTTGTACATGTTGAGATGCGAAAGAACTCGTCCATACTTAGTGCACTTTGTAGAAGATTGATTGCCTTTTTGTCATAGAGAACCCTTTTCTTACCATCGTCATCCCATGAGGCTTTGGGCTTTGTTGATCCTACACCGTTAACGAACGTTGTAGGAACAAACGGACCATTTTGAACTGCATCCCATATTTCATCTCCTTGTGCTTCTAAGTGAGTCTTCATACGAATTTTCCAGAAATCAAAGTATTCACCACAAAACAGTGGAGGCTTGTTGCTACTACCACCGTCTTTGAATACATTTTTGTTAATTGTGGAAGCCATACTGGATCGAATAGGAACATGTTACCTAAGCCTGCTCTGATGCCAATTTTAAGAAGAATTGCGCCTAAGAGGGGGGGGGGGGTGAATTAGGTTCTTTTGAAATTTTCTGGTTTTAAAAGAGTTATGTTACTTTTTTTTAGCATAGTGAAGTTATGAAAACTTGTAAAGGCGGAAAGTAAAAGAGACACAGAGAATTATAGTGGTTCCCCTCACACTCCGAGGGTACTCCACTCCCGTTTCGACTCGAAAGAGATTTCACTATAGTTAGGATCAGTGTACAACTTTCTTTCTAACTTATATGGAGATCAAAGGCTCTTAAACACCTTTAAGATCTAAACACTAAGTGTAATGAGAACAATCCTCTCTAATGCACACACTTGCTTTCAACAATCCTGAACAACAAGGGGAAATACATACAATTCTGATTTTTGTAATGATTTGTAACAATGTATACATTTGTTTATCAATGCTGAGATTGATCTTCTCTTTCAATGAGAAATTCCACAAGTTTCTAAGACTTATTGCTCAAGAATTTTCTTTTCAAAAGATATGAAATTTATGCAGAAAATTCTTTGTGAAAATTGTTTTTTCTTAGAAGTGGAAAGATGAAATTATGATACAGATTTTTGAAAGAGAATTGAAAGAGATGTTGTTCTTGAATTTTGAAAGAGTTAGGTATTTATATTACATAAACACCTCTTGAGAAAAACATGCAAATCTCCAGAAAAATTGATGAACAATTGTCATGTTTCAAAGGAAACATTCCACAAAAATTTGATTGAAGAGATGCAATTTTTCAGACAGATTTTTCAAAAACGTTCAGTGAGCAATCGATTGCACAAAGAGACCAATCGATTGCACCTTCATAAAATTACTTGAAAATTCAAATTTTCAAAAGAGCAATCGATTGCACCTTTGGACCAATCGATTGCACTTCAAAACAGAAGTGAATAATTTGAAAAAATTTAAGCATGCAATCGATTGATTACTGAAACAGAAGCAAAAATGAGTTTAAAAAATTGACCATGCAATCGATTGCTCTAAGAGTGCAATCGGTTGCACTTACAAAAACTTAGAAAAATTCTCATTTTAAAAAGCTTGTGTTAGTGTGAAAAGAATGTAAATAATATTTTAATGTTTTGAGCAATTAGGACTTAAATACTTAATGGAAGTTCTCATTATACCTTCTGAGAAAAACATCCTTAAAGTTGTGTTTGTCTTGATGCTTGTTGTTGATCATCTTTGCCTTCTTTAAGTGGTTTGTCTTCATCAAAACATATGCTGATATCTGAGAATCTTGATTTCACAGACTGGACTAGAGGCTGGCCCATCATCGGGCACAGCGAAACCTAGCTCCCCGTCAGGGAGGGCCCAATAAAGTTCAAATTCTCCAACACCCACAACGAGCTCTCACACGTCTCCTTCGCGGTCTCCACGTGCCCCCCACGCGGGGACACGCCGGCAAACAACTACCCACCTTCCGAGGATCACAGGGTAGTTGACCCAGGGTGAAGACAACGTGTTGGTTTTCCCTACGCCATGTAAGCCATGACAATTACTCGTATTGGGCCTTGTAGTCAAACCCAGTGCAAAGTAACTATTAGCCCAGCGTTGGAGGCACGTTATAAATACCCTCTTTCACAAGAGGATCAGGTATTCAATTCTTTACACACCTTCTTGTATTTGCTCTTTCTACTTTGTCTCTTACTTTGGAATCAGAGTACCTTACAGGTACACCCCCTCCTCTTCTCCACCACCGACGAATACAGAAGCTCACGACGTATTGCTGGTTGTTGATCCTTTTCTGATCCGGTAAAATCAAAAAGAGACAATGGAAGTTATTTTATTACGATCTTCTATTTAGATATGAATTTGTCAATAATTTAGAGGTTTAAAATTTATAATTAAACTAGACCAAAAACTTTTGCTTTTCTTAATGAATCATTTTATTGAAAACATCTAATTCCTTTATGGAAAACTTGATGGAGCTCTTTATTCATTTGAATTGGATTAGATTTAGTAGGTACGTGTTTTTCTCTCAAATCATTTTTATAAGAGAGGTTAACAACGAGTTGTTTTCTTTCCAGCAGACATCAGGAATATCATACCAAATAGTAAATTTAATTTATTCTAAGAGATTATAGATTCTTTGTTGTGTTATTGGTTATTGTATTGGTAGTTTATTTTTCAGAATTATTTGTTTTAAAAAAAATTATTTTATTTTCTTTGTAATGGATAGAATTTAATCTCGAATAAGTTGTTTTGTTAAAAACATGAATATAAAATATTTGCCTAAGTGTCAAGTAATAAATCATTTGTTAGTTACATTTGTAAAGGAAAATGTGATTTTATAAATGGTGTTTCTAATATCAAATTTAAAAAAAAAAGTTTTTTCGACAAGTAGAAAGGAGGTTTTATCCTAAGATGTTGGTTTTCTATTATTGTCTTAGATGATTTATAATTAATTTTTAACTTAGAACAATTAGCAGTGTTAAGTGTTCAAAAGTTTTTTCAAAATATTTAATAGTTATTCCGTTTGAGAACCATAAATGGATATTATAGTTCCACGAATAAACCATAAATGAATATATTTGAATAACTGGTGGTCTTGAACGATAACTCTGATCTTCTTTACGACAGTGCAATGTGGACCTGCATGATTAACACTCTAACTCTTAATTCAATTCAAGATTTAATATAAGTATAGTGAAATTGGAAATCATAGATTTTGTACCATCTCATAGCATGTGAATTTTTTTTTATATTGGGTCGAGTAGAGTGAGTTTGAGATGAGTTGGATTTTGGTCAGCGGCTCCTTTTGTAGGGTTCAGAACAATTGTCCCCAAGACTTTTTCAGACACTGAAGAAGTCAGAGACATTCATAAGTATCATTGATCAAAATCTATGTCTTAGTCCGGTGTGGAATAGAACTGAATCACTTGGGATCAAATTTTTTGAAAAAGTAATGAGGAACATGTGCATCTAATACAGTCCAATCGATGAAACACTTCATCACCCAATATTGACATGTGTATTGAAGTGACCAGTTAGAACATGTCGCAATTTATAAAATACTTGAGTGCACTCTAGTTGGCGTATATCCATAGATGGAGATCTAGTCGTTGATATAGTGATCTCTGTTCATAGTTGGTCTTAATCTTTCAAATGTTGTTGTTTATGTTTTCAAACATGTTGAGAGGCATTCAAGTGAAGAAAGAGAATAAAATAAGAGCAAAATATTAAAAAAATGCTAATTTATTTTTTTTGCTCTCTCTTTACTTACATGTTAAGAAATATAATATATAGAAGTAATATTTTAAAGTTGTGTATTTAACTTTTTTAAGTTTTGAAAATTAATTTTGATGTGAAATTTCTATTTTAAATTTTTAGAGAATGATGAACGGGTATTCTTTTTTTAATATGATAATGTGGACAATATCAAAAAAATAAATGTAAATTAAATAAACTAAAGTACTATTCTTATTGTTATTTTAGTTGTATAATAAGATATTATATTATTATTAATTATTAATGTTTAGTTAAATAAAGTACAATTGTTACTTTAGTTGCATAATAAAATATTATATGATTATTATTAATTAATAACGTTTAGTTAAATAATAAGATATCATGTAATATAATTATTAGTGTTTAGTTAAATAATAAGATATCATGTGATTGTTAAAGAATATTTATATGTTTTATTTTGTGTCCAAAAAATATATGTTTTAGTTATGAATATGATTTAATATGTTGATGAAGAAGGTGATTGATTTGGAAAAATATAAAGGTTACAAATTTGATGAAGATGCTTAAAGATTTTCTCATTTGTGGCTCACACATTATACTTTGATCATAAGTGAGAAAAAGTGATTAAATATTTGAACCACTAAAAAGATATTGCTATTGTTTGAGTCGATGTTCGGGATTAAAAAGAGTTTGCTTGTGGGGTTTAATGTCCCATAAATTTGGATTATGGATGTTGTGAATATACTTGGTCTCATGTGATAAATTTTGTGAAATCAAGATTTTCTGGCTGGAAAAATAAACACCTCTCCATTGAAGGTTGAATCGTAATTCTAAAATCAGTTTTTTATGCGATCTCGATCTACTTCTTCTCTTTTTTCAAGGCTTCGTCAAGAATAATTCTTAAATTATAATCTATTTTCAAGCAATTTTTATAGGGGTGTAAGGAAGAACGGAAAATTAATTGTGTCAAGTGGGATAAAGTGTGTAGGTCAATCGATGAAGAGGGTTGAAGATTAGAAGATAAGGGTTTTTTAATACGGTTTTATTAGGGAAATGGAAATTGAAAATTAAAATAAAATTAATGGGAATATAGTTTTCTATTTAGAAAATAGATACAGATTAAATATAAAAGATATGAACTATGGGGCAAATGGAATTTCAAGTTGGGGGAAAGATATATGCTCCTTAGATTTAGGTATGATGGAAACCTCAAGTCAATGTTCTATGAAAGACATTTATAAGAGCCTTTTGCATGAAGGTAATCTTAAGTTCAAGAATCTGCGGCCGAAGATTTAGAATAAATTGATCCCTTCCAAATTATCATGTTTAGTATGGAGACTCTTACATAACAGAATTGCAACAAAAGTCAATTTAGCTAATAGGGGTCTGGTGTTTTAGGGGAAATACATGTGCGTAGGAGACTGTAGAGTGAGGAGTCATTATCTTGCATTTTTATCGAGTGTCCTATTTATGCAGGTTTGTGGAGTTCCATGTGCAAATGGTTATGCTTTTATTCTGCTAGTAGCACATGAATCAACTCAAAAAATTTCTTGGCGGTGGAAAATTGTCATCATCAAAGCTAGTTGTGTTGTGGTGCTTGTGTGTTTGGTGCATATGGAAGGCAAAGAATAATAAAATCTTCTAAAATGAAGAAATTCACATTGAAAATTTGGTTTAGGATGCCAAAATTTGTTCTTGGAACTGACTTAAGTTAAAATCGAATCAAATGAATAATGATTTCTCTATGTGGTATTTAAATCCTAAGGCTTGCATGGACATTATGGATGACTGAAACATCATTATTATGGGATCATATCATCATGGACATAGTCATTGCATGGTTGAAGCTTACTTGTCAAGGTGTTATTATTTTGAATTGCCATTATAGAAGTTTGTGCCTACTTCATTTTTATTCTGCCTTTTTTAGGTTGCAGGCATTGATTTTATCGTAGTTGTGTACATTGTACTATGGTGCGAGGTTGCTCATTTAGAATCATCAAATTTTAGTACTGGCATGGCTTTAGCCGATGTGGATCGCTTCTGGACAAGATTTTAGAAGTTTCAACTACGTATGTATGTGAGTAACAAGGTGTGTTTCATTGTTTCCAGCACCCATGTCGGCGTGTTTTGTCTTTGTTTCTTAAGTCCTATCTAAGGTGTTGTTTGAAGTCTTTGTTTCTTCAGCTCTTTGGAGGTATTTTAAGTTTACTGTAGTACTAGAAGTGTTTTGGTTGTTTATGTTTAAAGGCTAAATGT
Source organism: Lathyrus sativus (assembly GCA_963859935.3). Taxonomy (NCBI): domain Eukaryota; kingdom Viridiplantae; phylum Streptophyta; class Magnoliopsida; order Fabales; family Fabaceae; genus Lathyrus; species Lathyrus sativus. The sequence continues at coordinate 399,838,862 of OZ012739.1, read as the reverse complement.
TGGCTGTATAAGATTTTGTTATTGGGTGTTGTTTGTATATTTTACTGAATTGTTTCTGGTTTTGGTATGTTCATCTTTAATTAATTATTCTATGGGATGAATGGTGGTACTATCAAAATTATGTATGGTTGGTGCCCTTTTCTCTAGCAATCCTTGTGTTGGAATGAGTTGTTTTATTAAAAGTTTTTTTGGCCGCTTCAAAACAAAATCAATAAAAAAGGGAGATTTTTTTTGTTTTATTAGGGTTTTGCCAAAAAAGTTGTGGGCGACATTACTTTTAGAACTTAAATATTTGAATGGTAATACTTTATCTTCAATATTTTTACAATGTTTAACGACAATTGAGTATAAATTTATAATAATAAATTCATTAAAAAATTTGGGTTTTATTTAGAACTAGTGGTTAGAAATGAAATATCATATGAAAAATTTGGTTAGAAACTTTGCTTGAATTACTATTTCAAAAAATCATGCTCCATTTGAATTCCAGGAATATATTTGGGTTTTGGAATGTAATGAAAATGGAGGGCTAGTATTTTGGGACTGTGTAGAAAAGTTTACTTCTTGTTTCTGACTAACAATGTTATGTTGGTTTTGTATTAATTTGTAAGGCTTTGTTTTTTATAACTTGTTATTTTTCCTCATCAACTGTCCAACTTCTATTAGAAAAAATAATCAATTTTTCCTCTTAAAAAGTCAATAGTGTTTGCATTGGAATAACATAATATGCATTGCTTTGGTTAACATTCTTATATGTGATTTTTGAATGGTCTAATAATTTTGGATTTTTTCGATGGGAAACTCAATTGATTGGTTTTGACTAGAATACATAAGAGGTGGATGACCATGTATGTTTAGTGGCTAAATATATTATTAATTCATTAAGAAGTTCTACCCCTTCGTGAAGAGGTTGTTGATCTCGCCAATTTATGCATATAACTTTTTCGTAGATCTTACTGCTTTTATTTTTAAAATAAAAAATATTCAATATTTTATGCCATTTGGCAAAAAAGTTGTTTTTCAACTAAATTTTTTTACTTTGTTTTGTAAAATATCTTTTGCAGATTTACAATTCAACGCATACTAAAAACTTTTGATTTAACAAATGATATTGAAATTTTAAAATAGATAAAATAATAGCTAAAACTTTTTTTTAACCGTATAGTGTTTTTGTTATGCAGAATTCTAATGTTTAGAAGTGTATGGAGTTAGTTGTTCTTGGTCAGAGATTTTTTTATTTAAGAATATCACATAACTAATGTCAGCAACATCGATTTCAAAAAAAACAAAAAAACTTGAGGAATGGAAAGATAAAGACATGGAAGATCTTTTACTATATTCTTTTTATAGTTTTCACAATATTAGTATGAATGTCACACCAAAGAGGAAAGTCTTTCTTAAGTATATCATGAAGAGGTTTCATGATACTACTAAGTTGGTGGAAAAAGTTACAAGCATAATTTAGACAATCTAAAAATCTTTGCAATTGTGTCTTATCAATGATTTAGTTTAGAATTTTATCAACAAACTAAATTGATCCATGAATATGGATGTTAGTCCTTTGGTTAATGTTATGACCTAGGAATTCAATTTGTGTTTTAAAAAGGTTGATTTCTGTTTTACAAATAGCAATCCCATTTTGTTCGATCGAAGAGATGAAAATAGAAATATGTTTAAAATGTTGATATATAGATCGAGAAATGGTAGACATGATGTTAATGTAAACTATTATTAATTTTGAAAATAGATTGAATATATCATTTAGAATTGTTTGAAATTATAAAGAATTATTTTTTAATATAAAGGGCACTATGTTCCATTTGTATTGTCCAAAAGGGACAATGGAAGTTATTTTATTATGACCTTCTACTTAGATATGAATTTGTCAATAATTAAGAGGTTTAAAATTTATAATTAAACTATACCAAAAACTTTTGCTTTTCTTAATGAATTATTTTATTGAAAAACCTCTCATTCCTTTATGGAAAATTTGATGGAGATTTTTATTTATTTGAATTGGAGGTAGATGTTTTTCTCTAAAATCATTTTTATAAGGGAGGTCAACAACATGTTATTTTCTTTTCCAGTAGACATTAGAAAGATCATACCAAATTGTAAATTTAATTTATTCTAAGAGATTATGGATTCTTTGTTGTGTTATTGGTTGTTGTATTGGTAGTTTATATTTTCTAAATATTTTTTTTTAATTATTTGATTTTCTTTGTAATGGATAGAATTTAATATTGAATAAGTTGTTTCGTTAAAAATATGAATGCAAAATATTTGCCTAAGTGTCAAGTAATAAATCATTTGTTAGTTATAGTTGTAAAGAAAAATGTGATGTTATAAATGGTGTTCCTAAAATCACATTTTTAAAAAAAAGTTTGTTTACAAGGAGAAAGGAGGTTTTATCCTAAGATGTTGGTTTTCTATTATTGTCTTAGATAATCTATAATTAATTTTTAACTTGGTATAATTAGTGGTGTTAAGTGTTCAAAAGTTTTTTCAAAATATTTAATAGCTCTTTCGTTCGGGAATCATAAATGGATGTTTAGTTGCACGAAGGAACAAAAAATGAATATATTTGAATAGTTGGTGGTCTTGAATGATAACTCTGATCTCCTTTACGGCGGTGCAGTGTGAACATGCATGATTAACACTCTAACTCTTAAGTCAATTCAAGATTCCATATGAGTATAATGAAATTGGAAATCATAGATTTTGTACCTTCTCATAGCGCGTGAACTATTTTTTTATACATTGGGTCGAGTAGAGTGAATTTGAGATGAGTTGGGTCTTGGTCAATTGGTCATTTTACCGGGTTCAAAACAGTTGCCCCCAAGATTTTTTCAGGAACTAAAGAAGTTGGAGAAAGCCTTAATTATCATTGATAGGGCTCTATGTCTTAGTCCGATGTGATATAAAATCGAATCACTTGGGATCAATTTTTTGAAAAAGTAATGGGGAACATGTGCATTTAATACAGTCTCATCGATGAAACACTTCATCACCCAATCTTGACATGTGCATTGAAGTGACCAACTAGGGCATGTCGCAGTTTATAGAATACTTGAGTGCACTCTAGTTGGCGTGTATCCATATATGAAGATCTAGTCGTTGATATTGTGATCTTTGTTCATAGTTAGTCTCAATCTTTCAGATGTCGTTGTTTATAAATAAAGCGTGTTGAATATTTGGAATTTTCCCCCAACCTTTTAGTTTTCAAGCTTACAATTGTTTTTTTAGGAGAAACTTCTTCGTTCTTTTTCCTTGAGAACATCACTAGAAGTGATTCGGAGTGTTACTTAAAACGCTCACTTTTTTCATTCCTCTGCCTTCCTTATCAAGGTGCCCTTAGATCAATGCATTTTGATGCACACTCTTTTATTATTGTTCTACGAAAATTATATATTTTCTCTTATTATTTATATTGTTTTTAATGTGTTTTCAATTTTTAATTTAATTTTGCTCTTATTTTATTTTCGTAATTTATTTTCTGAAGAAATAGTAATTTGACGCCTTCTCGCCGTGCGAATTATGACTTGAGCTATGAGATATCATTTGAATCGTTATAATATGCGTTGGAAGCTAATCTACAAGTTTCATGTTGCATTTAAAATCCAATTCAGAGTGCAGAAGACTCAATTTATTATTTTCATGCCAAATTTAATGAATAATTAGTTTTTTGGGCCGAATGTATCTGTTGTTTGGTTGATTTCTCTTAGGGACTGATTTTTCTTATACTATTTAACCTTGTAAGATATTGGATCAAACTCTAGTATGGTTGAAGTCTGTTTGCGAGTAATGTGTGTTGTAGTCGAAGTTTGTTCTAACATGCAATAGTCAATATTGCAAGGTTTGTTAGCATGTTGAATTGGCCCTTGCTTGTAAGCCCAATTGTTTAAGTTAGCTTATACTCTAAGTTAGTTTATAATGGATAATTGTTAAAAAGCTCATTAGGTTAGTGTGTTAGTTTTCTTATAAATAGCATGCTAGCCTCTCGACTTGTATTAGGAAAAATAGAAAGATAAAATCTTAATTTAAGAGAGAGGGGTTATTTTGTTATTCTTGTATATTGTAATCTTATTTGATAGATAAAGGAAATAATAACAGTTTATAACTAATCCTTGTTGATTCTTCTTGTTCTTCTTGCTTGTTTTCTTTGTTAACCCTAACCCTTGCGTGCTTCTTGAATATAAACAAACCGTTTATAATTTGTTTCAAGGCATTATATTCACAACAAATTGGTGTGGTGAGCGTGGAAAAGATGCCTTTAACAAAGTATGAGATTTAAAAGTTCATCGGAGTGAACGACTTTGGTCTGTGGCGCTTGAAGATGAAAGCCCTAATGGTTCAGGAGGGTTGTTTGGAAGCGTTGAAGGGATAAGCAGTCATGGACGTTGCGTTAACGGCAAAATAAAAGACTGCCATGATTGAGAAAATCCACAGTGCAATATTGTTGAGCCTTGGTGATAAGCTTCCTCGACAAGTATCAAAGGAGACTACATCATCGGGATTTTGGATGAAACTTGAAAGTTTGTACATGACCAAATCTCTGGTGAATCGAATCTACCCGAGTCAAGCTTTGTATTCATTCAAGATGAGTGAAGATAAAGTGTTGGCTGGACAGTTAGATATGTTCAACAAGCTCATTCTTGATCTTGAAAATATTGATGTGAAGATTGATGATGAAGATCAAGCACTGTTGTTGTTGTGTGCTTTACCCATAACACATGTTCACTTGAAATAAACTCTCTTGTATGGAAGGGAGTCCCTGAGCTTTGAAGAAGTTCAATCAACCTTGTATTCTAAGGACTTGAACGAACGAAAGGGGCATAAACCTTTGACGGTGAGCGAAGGTTTGGTCGTTAAGGGAAAATTCTTGCGAAAGGATGGTAAGTTCGATAAGAAAAAAGGTAAAAGTCAGCAAAAATCTTATAGTGGCGAAACATCTGGTATTTGATGTTATCACTACGAGAAGGAGGGTCACACAAGAAAGGTGTGCTCTGAACGTCTGAAAGGTCATAGAGGTAAGGATAATGGCAAAGCAACCATTGCTCAAGATGACTTTGTCTCATCTGATGTTCTTGTGGTTTCAAGTGGTGACTCAAGAAAATAGTGGATTATGTATTCAGGTTGCACTGGCACATGACTCAAAACAGAGAATTGTTCTAGGAGCTATATGATCAAGATGGTGGATTGGTGCTGCTGGGAAATAACAGATCTTACAAAATTGCAAGTATTGGATATGTGAGATTCAAGCTCCATGATGAGTCAATAAGGTTATTGACTAAAGTCAGGTATATATCTGATTTGAAGAGAAACTTGATTTCTCTTGGTGAATTCCACAGGAAGGGATATGTTTTTCAAGGAGAGAAAAGTATCCTAAGAGTCATGAAGGGGTCGAAGGAAGTCTTGAGAGGCCTGAAGAAACAAGACTTGTATACCCTTGAGGCTGAGGTTGTAAGTGGTTCGACAAATGTTGTATTCATGAAACCTGTGTCAAAGGCAGAATTATGGCACATAGGTTGGGCCATGTCAACAAAAGAGGTCTGGTCAAATTGGGGAAGCAGAACCTGCTAGGAGGTGACAAAGTCGAAAAGTTAGAGTTTTGTGAATCTTGTGTATTTGGTAAATCTTGTAGGGTGAAGTTTAACAAAGGAAAGCAAAGAATATATGGATCCCTAGATTACATTCATGCTGATCTTTAGGGGCCTGCAAGGAATCCTTCACACTCAGGTATAAGGTATTTTCTATCCATTGTTGATGACTATTCCAGAAAACTATGGGTATTCATCCAATAGACGAAGGATGGAACTTTTGGGAATTTCAAAAGTTGGAAGGTTCTGGTCGAAACTCAAACTAGCAGAAAGGTTAAGAGGTTGAGAACCAGCAATGACCTTGAGTTCTGCAACAAAGCGTTCGACAGTTATTGTGTTGAGTCTAGGATTGCAACGCATAAGACTGTAGCAGGTACTCCTCAACAAAATAGCTTAGATGAGAGATTCAAACAAACAATCATTGAAAGGGTTAAATGCATGTTGGTTAGCGTTAGATTGAAGAAGGTTTTTTAGGCGGAGGCTGTTTTGACAGCAGCCTATCTGATAAATAGATGTCCCTCGACTGCCTTGAGAATGAAGACACCTGAAAAAGTTTGGTCGAGACATCCACCTAGTCTCGACAGACTGAGAATATTTGGTTGTGTGACTTATGCTCATATTAGGCAAAACAAGGCCGAACCTAGAGCACTGAAGTGCAAGTTCATAGGATACCCTGAAGGAGTCAAAGCGTATAGGCTATGGTTCCTAGAGCCATGTCACAGGAGGTGTATCACCAGTCGAGATGTAGTTTTCAATGAAGCGGAAATGGCTTTTAAGAAAACTAATGATGCTGACGAAGACTTGGAACAGGTAGAGATTCCTGTTGAGGTGGAGCATGTTAATGTTGAATTGCGTATTCTAGATGAAGTCGAAAAAGATGCAGAAGATGTTATTGAAGATGAGGAGATTGATAATGACTACCTGCTAGCAAGAGACAGGTCGAGGAGAGTTATCAAGCCACATCAGATACTTGGGTATGCAGATATTATAGCTTATGCCTTAATCTCTACAAGTGAGGTTCTAGATGAAGAATCTAGAGACTATAAATAAGTTATGAGGAGTCGTAAGAAGATTGAATCGCTAAAGTCCATGGATGATGAAATGAAATCTCTTTATGATAACAACACCTGGGAACTGATAAAGAAACCTACTGAAGCCAGGTTAGTCAGTTGTAAATGGGGTTTCAAAGTTAAGAAAGGGATCGAAGGAGTGACGTCAAAGAGATACAAGGAAAGATTGGTTGCTAAGGGGTTTACTCGAAAGAAAGTGTTGAGTTTAATGATGTGTCCTCTCCTATTATGAAGCACAAATCCATTCAAATGTTGCTTGCAACAGTGGCATAGTTCAACTTTGAACTGGAATAGATGGATGTGAAGACTGCATTCTTGTATGGTGATCTAGATGAAACAATCTGTATGAGGCGACCTGAAGGGTATGTCGAAAAAGGGAAGGAAGATTATGTGTGAAAACTGAATAGATCTTTATATGGACTGAAACAAACTCCTCGACAGTGGAATAGGAGATCTGACAAGTTTATGGAACGTATAATTTCATTAGAAGTCAATTCGACCATTATGTTTACTTCAGATTTCGACCTGGTAATTCATTTGTTATTCTGTTTCTTTATGTGGATGATATTCTAATAGCAAGAAACAATGTCGAAGATGTAATGTTGGTGAATGTTGAACTCAATAAGGAGTTCAACATGAATGATCTGGGAGTTGCGTCCAGGATTCTTGAAATTGACATCCAAAGAGATAAAAAGCAGTCAAAATTATGCTTATCTCAAGAGGCATACCTACGGAAGATTCTCGACAAGTTTGGTATATCGAATTTAAAGCCTGTTGTGACTCCGAAAAACCCTCAATTCAAGCTGAGTATAGATTAGTGTCCCAGTACTGATGTCGAAATAGCTTATATGAATAACATTCCATATGCTAATATAGTGGGTTCTTTTATTTATGTTATGGTTTGTACTAGACCCGACATAGCATATGCAATAAGTCTTGTAAGCAGGTACATGACGAATCTTGGAAATGCTCACTGGAAAGTATTAAAGTGGATTCTAAGGTACATAAATGTGTCTCTGAATAGAGTCCTAATTTATGGTGGAGCCTTGAGTGAAGATAGTAAAGCAGCAATTGAAGGATATGTCAACTTTGATTATGCAGGATTATGGATTCCAAAAAATATATTTCTGGATATGTGTTCACTATGTTTGGGACAATAATCAGTTGGAAAGCTACTTTTCATAAGGTCATTGCCTTATCAACCACCAAAGCGAAATATATCGCCCTAATTGAAGCTGTGAAGGAAGCATTGTGGCTTGAATGTTTTGCAGAGGAGCTGAAACATCAAGGTCGAGTTATCACTGTTAAATGTGATAGTTGTCGCTACTGCGAAAATCGGCGCCGGCTGACAGGAGAGTCGCCACCGTGCGTTATTTATCCCAAAGGAGGGAAATGAAATGCTCGAAGTAAACCTCGCAAAGACGGGAAAAGGTATGGTCATCGCAACCAAAACCTGGATTCGGGAGTCGGTTACGCAAGGGGAAGGTATTAGCACCCCTCACGTCCGTCGTACTCGACGGGATCCATGCTTGGTGTTTATAAGGAAAAGGGTGTGTTTATCTATCTACGCTAATGGTCAGGCTGAAAAGAAAAGAAAAGGACAGGACTCGACAGAACATACGGTGTTCTGGGCCTACGTACTCCCTCGTGCAATGGGAAAGTCAGAGTCAACGTAGTTCGACTACCTACATCTAAACGGGGGAAAGGTTGCTCGCCAGGACATCGCGTCCTGTGCCTACGTACTTCCATACAGCATGGAAGATCAGAGCAAACGTAGTTCGACTAACTACGACTAAACAGGGGGTTCTCACACAGCAGTGAGAAATAAACTGGTTTTAAGGGTTCGGGAACCTACAACTACGATCTGGTCTCAAATGCACTTGGGCAAGAGAAAAGGGTAACAGTCAGTCGTCAGCGGGAAAGTCTCGATCGCACAGCCGCGAGAGAACAAAGGTTAGTTGTTAGTGTGCTCGCTAGGATATCGCATCCTATGCCTACATATTCTCGTCTGGTACGAGAAATCAGAGCAGCTGTAGTTCGGCTAACTACGACACAAGCTACTCAAGGGCTCCTATTGCTGAGAAAGGAAAAGACACCCTAAAACTATGGCTGGGAAAGGGGAATCTACCTACTGTTATCATTCCTGGTTGACCATCCTAATGTCTATCATAACTCCCCGCAGCGGAGAAGTCAGAGCTCCTAAGGGATCATGGCAACAGGACTAAACAGCAAACAAGAATCAACTGCAACGTAAAGAAATACTGGAAATATGCATGAATGCAACAACCAAACAAGCAAGGCACAAAGGCCGCAAACCCCAGAGGTAAGGGAGCTCAGCTCTACCAAATACCAGCAAGCAAAGCTACTCAATAACAAACAAGCAGAAGGAGGACCACCTCAACTTCTCATGCACACAAAGCCTATTTCTAAGATGCACCTACCTCAGAAATATCTAGATGAACCCCTAAGTCTAATGCAGCACAACACCACACAAGTCAAACAACACAAAGAGAAGACAAACCAGCATGACAAGCCCCTATCTAAAACTTAAACAAAAACCCTGAGCAAGACCCCTAAACAAAACTCTGAAATAAACCCCTGATCAAACCCTGAACAAAGCTCGATGCAAAACCCTAAGCGAAACCCTAATCAAATCTCCAATCAAATCTATAAGCAAAACCCTAATCAAATGAAATAAATCCCAATCTTCAAGCTTCAAAACAATCTTACCAAAGAAAGGGAGCTAAGCAGACAGACTCATAGTGCCTTCCTCAGGAAAGTACCAGGAGGTTACCACTCAGGAATCATATCCTATGCGGCTCAACAACTGTGATCAGTTTACATTCCTCCTCAGGAGAAACTAAACTCACGTGAAGGCTCCAGCATCATTGGATATTTGAGAAATCCTACCTGAACTAAGGGAACTAAGTGAACAGACCCATAGTGCCTTCCTCAGGAAAGTACTAGGAGGCTTCCACTTAGGAATCGCATCCCATGTGGCTCAACAACTGTGATCAGTTTACATTCCTCCTTAGGAGAAACTAAACTCACATGAAGGCTCCAACATCATTGGATACTTAAGAAAGCCTATAAGAACTAGGGGAACTAAGTGAACAGACCCATAGTGCCTTCCTCGGGAAAGTACTAGGAGGCTTCCACTTAGGAATCGTATCCCATGTGGCTCGACAACTGTGATCAGTTTACATTCCTCCTCAGGAGAAACTAAACTCACATAAAGGCTCCAACATCATTGGATACTTAAGAAAGAGGTGAGAAGAAAGAATGAAAGACATTCATAGTGCCTTCCTCAGGAAAGTACCATAAACTCCCTTCAAACTTCAGGATCTCAAACCTCACAAACAGAGAGCAAGCTCTTAGACTAGGTCTTCAATATTCTCCTCATCATGCTCCTTGCAAGCTCTTAAAAACAAGCTAAGCCCCAAAGCAATTCCCCAAAGATGACCCCAAAGATAGACAAATATTACACAGACAGTCAATACAATCAGTCAACTTTTGAAACTATCCAAAAATATAAAGACAAGAAAGAAAATTCTAACAATTATTTACAATGGTCTATGTACCTACCCATAACATCCCCATATACCCATACCCCAAAAATCAAGTCAACACTCCTAAAAGAAAGTGATTTACTTCACCTATGTCACACCTAAAACCCTAATTTGGTCATGTTAATGTCAATTAATCAAACTATCCAAAATAAGCTCCTAAAAATTGTGGTATAAAAACCAGGGGATCCTAACATTCATATCTAATTGTACTAAGAAGAATGAATCAAAAATATTATGGGAAGATCATGAACGAAAATGGAGAAAATCATGTATGAACCAAAAGATATTAAAAAGTCATTTAAATGGAAAATATGCTAAAAATAGCAAACAAAAATAAAATGACATTTTTATTTTCATATAATTTTCTAGACATTTATATGAGGTGGTAGAAAAAACAAGAAATTAAAAATCAATTATTTTCATTTTTTTATGAATTTTACAAGGGCAAGAAAATATTAAAAGAAATTAAAATTCAAAATTGGAATAAATGGGGAGGGGGTTCAAACAGCATATGCCCCCAGTTATTTTGCTTGATGGGCCACGAGGTGGGGGTGTGATTAGCAGAAGGCGCAGGCCCAAGTATCATCAGAAAATCAATTGAAAATAAAAAGCAAAAGAAAAAACGCGCGGGGTGCATTGAGCAACTATCCTAAGTGCAAATTCAGTTGGGCTGCTAATGGAGGGTGCGTTTAGCAAGTGGGGCAACGGCCCAATCCAACCCTTCAGCCACTTCACACGCATGGGGGGGGGGGGGGGGATACGAGCAAAACGGGGATACTACCAGCAAAACGAACTTGGGCTTGGGCCCAATCCCAAACCCTAATCCAAGTTAATGATCAACAAAACCATCTTCTCCTCTAACAAGTCTGAACACTGTTCACCCAAACTAAACCCTAGCCGTCTGCAACTCCACCATTCTCTCCCTTCTCTGAGAAACCTCCCAAAACAAACTCAAACTCTCACGAATCTCAAACAAAAACCATTACCCCACCCAAATCCATTCAAACCTAATCTAATCTCTAAACGAATCTAAAACGAAACCAGAACATCTCAGCTATCAACAAGAAAACCACAACCAAGATCGCAAGAACGTGTACCTGGTTATGGAGTACGAGTGAGTCTTGAAGCTTCTGGAATCTTTCAGCGAGAAGTTCTTGAGGCGTATTGAAGAGTTTGAAGACGTTCTGGAGGATCTTGAAGAACCGCTTGAAGATCGACAATCTGGACAATGTTTGAAGATGATCTTGAAGGTTTTCTGAACCTGGTGTGGAGTGTGTTCATAGATGGATGAACGTTCGCTGGGTGAAGTTGAAGCTCTTGATGATGTTCATTGGGAAGTGAAGGAGATCTGAAGATTTGATGCGTGGTGATTCCTGGAAATTGAGGTGGAGAATCTATGGAGGTAGAGGACGATCGTTGATGATTGGAGATAGGTGAACAAAGTCGAAGAACAGATCTGGAAATTGTGAAGGAGATGAAGGTTGATTTTTGGAAAATTCTTTGTGAAGAACGATGACCGTTCAAAGATTTTCTGGAAATCTGCTTTGAAGGACGATGAATGTTTGAATGTTCTGGAAAATTGTTCTTGAAGCACGGTGGAGATGGATGTGTTCTGGAGAATTCTTCGAAGTTTCCGGCGAAGTGGTTGAGTTCTCCGGTGAGGTATTGATGAAGGTGGACGGAGGAAGAAGGGGGAGGAAGAAGAAGAGGGGAGGATTTCTGGGCAAAAAGTAGCTCCGGCGATGGTTGCGGTGGTCTGGTGACGGTTGGGGCTGCCGACGATGGGAGTTCACCGGATTTGCATGCCGGTCAGGGGCGTTTCCGGTGAAGCATGGTGCGGTGACAAGTGGCACGGTGGGTTAATGCATGGAGGACGCGTGGCCTGAGTGGGAGAGAGAGTGGAGACGCGTGTGGGATTCTGAGCTGAGGGAGATTATGAGGTGGGATGCCCACGTTGACACGCGTGACATCACTTTTATAGTGACAAGTGTCACCTTTTGTGGACAAAAACCGAATTGGACTTGATTGCTGGGCCTCCAAAAAATTCCCTTCCGGGCCCACACGAAATAATGGACAAAAAACCCCAAAACTGCATTTAAAATGATTAGTAATTCTGAATTAAAATACTTAAACCTTATTAAAAATTAATCAAAGCTTAAACCTAACTAACTCTAAAACAATTAACTAAATGAACTCAATTAACTCTAAATGACTCAATTAAAATCTAACTAATACTAAACTCTAATTAAACCAATTAAGTCCTAATTAACTCTAAAAAAATGATTAAATAAGTGTTTGTTTCAAAAGAGAGGAGGGGAGGGGAGGGGAGGGATTTTAATTAAAAGTGTGTTTGGTTCAGAAGGAGAGGGGAGGGGAGGGGAGGTATTTTAATTAAAAGTGTGTTTGGTTCAGAAGGGGAGGGGAGGGGTTTTATTAATAATTTACATTTTTATCCTTATGATCTTATATAAGTCATATGATATTAAAATGTGAAAAATTCGTGCGTATTTTTGTTGGTAATAAAATTTCTAATATTGAGTGATTAAAAAAAATATTTATTTGTCACTAAAGTTAAAAAATTGAGTACAATCGATTCGATTTATAACTTTCCAACATAAATTAAACTATATGCCAATAACATCGTTTAAATTGTGATGAATCATATAACAAAACAAATATATAAAATAACTTATTACTAAATATTAATGGTTCAAAATATTTAATAAAATGAATAAACAAAAATAAATAAAATGATATGGTTTACAATTTGATATAAAAGAAAATATGATAGAGTACATAACAAAATTAAAAGAAAAAAACGAATATGACGAAACATGATTTTTTTATAAAAAAAAAAGACAATGATTATGATTTATATTAATTATAAAAATTATAAAATAATTTGAAGGTGAAGAACAATTATAATAAATTGATGAAAACAATCGAGAAAAAACAATAACATAAAAGATAACAAATAGTTTTGAAATAATAAAATTAAACTGAGGATATTTTAGTAAATATAATAATTTTTAAATATCAAAATTAATATTCCCTCCCCTCCCCTCCAAATCCCCCCAATTCGGAGGGAACCAAAAAGTGTGTTTTGGAGGGATTTTGCTCTCCTCCCCTCCCCTCCCCTCCCCTCCTAAAATTTGAACCAAACATATTTAATTAAAAATTTCCCCTCCCCTCCGCTCCCCTCCCCTCCATCTACCCCGAACCAAACACACCCTAAAACAATTAACTAAATGAACTCAATTAACTCTAAATGACTCAATTAAAATCTAACTAATACTAAACTCTAATTAAACCAATTAAGTCTTAATTAACTCTAAAAAAATGATTAAAATCTAATAACTCTAATAACCTCTATTATCTAAAAAAAATCATTAAAACTCTAATGACTCCTATTTAAAATTCTATTAAAACCCTATTAATTCTAATAAAATCTATACCCTTTATTTAACACTATCAAAAAAGCTATTATTAATAAAAGAAAAACTATATTCTTTCTATTTTTTTCTAAAAATGATTAAAAAACTATTTAAAATCTTTTATATTCTAAAATGATTAAGAAACTATTAAATCTATAAAAAAAATTCTATAAAATTCTAAAAAAGATTTAAACTATTAAAAAATGTTAAAAAAACCTATTTAAATTCTAAAAAAATCTAACAAGCCTATTTAAAATCTACAAAGGCTATTAAATCCTAAAAAAAAATGCAGACAAATGCAAATGACCGACACAAACGAGCGTGAGACCAGATCGAAGCGAACAGTAAACCCCCGGGCATCAGAATATCCCGAAAACCACCATGCAAACTGAAAACACCGAGAAGCGCACAATTTTCCCGAAAATAAAACCCTGATTATCTAGACTGGCCCAGAAATATCTGGTGGATAAAAACCAAGCTGTAACCCTGATATCCTCTGTCTGTGCACAAGTGTCATGCATCTGATATGCGAATATGAATTTAAACCACGAGTCAGATAGGAGAACCGGTTGGTCAAATTTTAGGGTGCAACAGCTGCCCCTATTCAAGCGACTTGGACCTGAAAGGTTGAAGAGCGCTCAACCTTCAAACATTCGGAGGTACGAGACGGTTGAATACCAATAAAACCCGAAAATTTGCCAACCGTGAGAATATACTGTAAAACTGCTTGGGGAATAAAATCCAGAACCGAGTCCAATCATTACGGCAACAAACTGATCAACCATCTAGTAAGGAACTCCTGATTTTAACACCTGTTACCCGTGATATCCCAAATAACAAACCCGAGGGTTGCAACAAAACATCTGATCCTCTCACATCGTCTACGGATAGACAGGAAGAGAAATACTCACATCGTCTAAAGATAGACGGGAAGAAAACCTGAAATTCAATACTCACATCGTCTAATGATAGACGGGAAGAAAACCTGAAATTCAATACTCACATCGTCTAAGGATAGACGGGAAGAAAACCTGAAATTCAATACTCACATCGTCTAATGATAGACGGGAAGAAAACCTGAAATTCAATACTCACATCGTCTAATGATAGACAGGAAGAGAAATAATACTCACATCGTCTAAAGATAGACGGAAAGACACCCTTGATTCATTCAACACCATCCCGAAGGAAAAAAACCAATACTCACATCGTCTAATGATAGACGGAAAGACAGCCATAATCCCGAAGGAAAAATTCAATACTCACATCGTCTAAGGATAGACGGGAAGACACCCTGCTTCATACTCACATCGTCTAATGATAGACGGGAAGACAACCATAATCCCGAAGGAAAAATTCAATACTCACATCGTCTAAGGATAGACGGGAAGACACCCTGCTTCATACTCACATCGTCTAATGATAGACGGGAAGACAACCATAATCCCGAAGGAAAAGTTCAATACTCACATCGTCTAAGGATAGACGGGAAGACACCCTGACACACTTCAACACCATCCATCAAATTTCAGAATCCTTTTGTCTACGGGATTTGATGGAAAGAACACTATCCTTAAAGGGGCCACATCATCAGTAAGAACCGACGGGAAGAAAACCACCTTCAAATAGCCCTGTCGTCAATGAGAATCGACAATCAGGAAAAACCCCTCTTGCAATGCCACCTCATCCAATAAACAGAAAGAAAACCACTATCCGAAAGATCACTTTGAAACCCCTCAACATATAAAGATAGCCGGAGAAGACTCGCTGGGGAAACACGCCATCCATATGATCTGACGATAAGAAACCCGCTGAAAAATCCTGAAATTTCACATCGTCTACTGATAGACGGAAAGAACAGCCACTTAGAGAAACCCATCTTGACACCCCACTGGAAAATCACCCGAAGCTTCACATCGTCTACTGCTAGACGGAAAGAACACCACTTAGAAAAACCCCATCTTGAAACCCCACTGAAACGAATCACCTGAAACTTCACATCGTCTGCTGATAGACGGGAAGAAAGCCATATTCGAACTCAAGACGTCTAATGATAGACGGAGAAATCCACTTATTGGAGGAACACATCGTCAATATGAATTGACGGGAAGAAAAGCCTGTCGATGCCAGATGACTGACTGATCAAAGCATAACTGTTGTATGATCTGGAATACGAATAAACTGCTGAACTGTCTGAACACTGCTGCTGGATAAATGCCCTTGAACTGATCACAGCGTAGTTCACGCGCCATACGAGGCTGATAGAAAACCTGGCTTATGCTTCGTATGCATATGCATATGCTTGAATCTTTCTATGGCGTAATGCTCCATTCAGGATGGAAATGCCACGCATTTTGGAAATGAAATGCAGGTATGATGCAAATATGAAGATGCATGCAATATGCTAATGCAGGCTCGGGCTGCTGGAGAAAGCTGGGTACAGAAAACCACTTCAGCAAAATAAATGTTGAAGATGAAGCCAACTCCGCTGAGGATAAACCGGATATCACAGAACCATTCCAGCAAAATAAATGCTGGAAGAATGAAATCAACTCCGCTGGGGAAATTGAGAACTTAACCACGCACCTCATTGAAGTAACACCCTGCCGGGGAACATAACTCTGCTGTGAAATAGCAGATGTGCCAAGTATGATTGGACTTCTCTGGGGATAACTTACCCGTGCCAATGAAAAATTGGACTTTGCTGGAGAAAATAGCCGGAGTCTTCCTGCGTACTGATGACGATTGGATTTGGAAACTGATGCGCCAACACGGATGGGCCTCACAGTGATCGCCAACATGGACTTAGACTTTTAGGCTATCTGCGATGGGTCAAGTACACCTGACGCCGGAAAACATTATGTCTGCATACACAGTCTCTTGGTTGAAGAGTCAAGGAATAGTAACACAACTTCCCGACATCCGCCTCGCACTCGAGAATTGGCTGAATCTGCTCGAATAGCTCTGAATAACCTTGCTGATACGGAGAAAAACAATCCCTTCACTTCTGATATGCCCCAGCCTACGGGATCTCTGTGGGGATAGTCCTCGAGAGGAAATTTGCAAATCTGTTCCTTGATGGTCTGACATGAAATGCCCCAGCATTCTGAACTTCGGAGAGATACTTCACCTCAAATGCTTCTCGAATAAAGAAATTCTGCGCTCTTAAGATGGCCTGCCCCTGACTGCAATGACTTTGCCCCTGATTAGCTGATTCAGAGTAGTGCCCTTGACTACAAGATATTCACCGAATTTCAACCTGATTGCCCCAGGATAACTGACTTCGAAAGGCTGACCTGACTGGGGGTCACGATAATAGCTTGCCCCTGCTCTCGGAACATTCGGGCGCTCAGTATTCTATCCTGACCATACCTTCCACTGTAGGAAACTTTTCTGCTGTCAAGCGCTTACTCGCAAGTAAAACAAGTTGTTCTGCGTAAAAGACATATTAATGCAACACATATGACAGCTTTGACATCCAATATGTTCACTGGGAAAAGGAAAAAATAGTTTATGGCATAAAATGCACAAAACATTTATCAACATTAGTACCAACATGGTAAGAGGAACCCTTTCAGGAGTCAGAATTGACGCGACCTTTACCGAAGTATGTTTTCGAAATGACCTGCTTCAATTAGGACTTTTGAAGGTTGTAACGTGGTCAGGTTCACGGTTTTGAAGGAAAGGATAAAGGCTCAGAGTTTATTTTAACCCCCCCATTCTCCTTGATGTTCTCCCATCCTACGTTCAGCTAATTCGACCTCAGCGCTCACCTCTCAGAGGTTGAAAGATAGGAGTGATAGTTCGAGAAATTATGATTGTTGGGAGTGACAGCCACTCACCTTTCGTCTTTGACACTTGATGTCACCCGACTTGTATTTGTCCGAGGATTTTTCTTTTGCCATCCTTTCATCTTTTTTCTTATCCCTAACTTTTGCCTGGACTAACTCCTTTTGAGTTTCTTTTGATTTTTTAAGTCCAGCGGGATGCCCTCATTTTTGCCTAAGTCAATCGTTTTCTTTTCTTGACTTAGCGGGCTTTTGGTTCTTCCTTTTTTCGCTTTCTCTTTTTTCGAACAAGTCGTGTGACACTGGTTGCTTGACTCATTGGAGAATAATGTGACTGTCTCACTCTTGATTTAACCATTGTGGGTTTTTTAGGCACGCCCCCTAGAGGTGTGATTGATCCTCGAACGGACACTCCCTTTATTTGATTCAGACGCTCGGTCAAATTAGCTAACACCTACCCTGCCCCAGGTTAAGATTGAGGTTTTTTCATTCACAGAAAGAAACTCCTACTACAAGGCTCAAAGGGGTGACAAGGGATTATCTTCCTTATATCTTCGGTGTTTGGGGATTTGAAACAATGCCTGTACATCATCAACAGGTTTTACTTCAAAAGCATACAATCAGAAGCTGCATGTCGTTCATTTTCGTCATCCTCCCCAGATTCCTCTTAACCAGGCATTGGACATTTGTAAAAACAATTAGTGAACACGAATGGATTTAATCAAAACATGCATATTTATTTCATTATTATTAATTGAATGAAAACAACAAGTTTTACAAACAAGATTGTATTTTAAACAGGAAAGAAACTACAAACGTAAAGAAACGACAAGATAAAACAAAGAAAAATGCCAGCTTCCTAGAGCCGGGCTCTCGCATTTGTCCTGCTGCTGAACCAGCTATCTTCACAATCAGTTATTAGAGGCAACCCGAAGCTGTCCTGATCTGCTTTCAACGACCCAACCAAATTATAGAGCCTCCTTCCTCATTCAGATGATTTTGGGCCCTTCCTACCCGAAGTTGATTGCTGCACTATCAAGTAGGTCCTGCACTTTGTGCTTAAAGGCCAGACTGTTGCACCCTAAAATTTGACCAACCGGTTCTCCTAGCTGGCTCGTGGTTTAAATTCATGTTCGCATATCAGATGCATGATATTTGTGCACAGACAGAGGATATCATAGTTACAGTTTGGGTTTCGTCTATCAGATATTCCAGATCTAGTCTAGGTCATCAGGGTTTTATTTCGGGAAATTGTGCGCTTCTCGGGATTTTCAGCTTGCATGGTGGTTTTCGGGATATTCTGATGCCAGGGGTTTATTGTTTGATTCGATCTGGTCTCGCGCGCTCTTTTATGGTGGTCATTTGCATTTGTCTGCATTTTTTAGGGTTTAATAGCCTCTTGCGGATTTTTAATAGGCTTTTTAGATTTTTTAGGATTTAAATGGATTTGTTAACTTTTTTTAAATAGTTTAAATCTTTTTCTAGAGCTTTATAGATTTTTTTCCAGAATTTAAATAGGTTAATTGGTTTAATAGTTTTTAAATCATTTTTAAAAATTGTTTTTAATTGTTTTTAGATAATATAGAAAGAGTATAGTTTTTCTTCTTTTATTAATAATGGAGTTTGTTTTAATATAGATTTAATCTTTTATAGATTTTTCTTTTATTAGTTTTAAATAGGATTTTAATAGTTTTTTAAATAATATTAGAGATTAAATAGAGATTAAATAGAAATTAGTAGAAGTTTTATTAATATAGGTTTAATTAGATTTTTAACCATTTTTAGATTTAATTAGGGCTTAATTAGGATTAATTAGGATTTGATATTTTGTTTAGATTTTAATTAGGGTTAATTGAATTTTCACTCAGTTAATTGTTTTTAGAATTAAGTAGGTTTAATTTCTGATTAGTGATTAATTAGGGTTAGTTTTAATTAGGTTAATTGAGTTTAATCTTTTTAATTCAGACTTTTTTTGGCTTATTGATAATCAGTTTCGTGGGCCCAGTGTAGTTTTGGAAGCCCAATCAAGTCCAATTCATTTTTTTTGTCCATTTTTGTCCAGCAGATGACACATGTCTACTATATAACGTGTCACGCGTGTACCCAGAGGGGCCCCCACCTCACCATTCACTACACTCAGCAGCACACACGTGGACTCCACTACTCCCTCTCTCTCCACACGTGCCCCCCCACTAACTCCATCCTCCTGCCACCTGTCCCCACCAACTTCTCACCGGAGCCCCCAATCGCCGGCCATGCAGCCGCCGACCCGGACGTCTCCCTCCACCGTAACAGTCGCCGGAGACCGGTAAGGTCGCCGGAAACTGCAAAAACTCAGAAACTCCCAGCAACACCTCGTTCTCCGATCTTCCTCCATCCACCTTCATCACCACTCGCCGGAGAACTCAACCACTTCGCCGGGAACTTCAAACACTTTTCCAGAACGTTCACATCTCCTTCGTTCTTCAAGAACTCTTTTCCAGAAAATCCTCGCACCTTCATCGCTCTTCAAGGAAGCCCAGAAAACGGTCAAACCTTCATCGTGTTCATCTGGATTTTCCAGAAATTCACCCGTTGTTCTTCATTTTCTTCAAGATCCTCAACAATGATCTCCAGAAATCAGCCTGATATTTGACTACCTTCAACGCGCAAGAACGCTCGCGTTCGTCGCCTTCAACCTTTCTCCGTTTCCAGATCGTGGTAGCCTCCAGTTGGCTTCGTCTTCCCCAAGGACCTTCAACCTCCAGCAACCTTCATAGTTCCCAGATCCCCATTGAAGGTCTCAAGAACTTCATCAGCTTCGTCTTCCAAAAGCGTTCTCCCGAAGCCTCACCGTCTTCGTCGCTTCATCCAGGTTTGATTCTTTTCGCCTCTTAGTCAATTATTCAGATGGATTAGGGTTCGCTTGAGATTTGCGTGTTAGTTGTTGAGGAAGCTTGTTTAGGTTAGGGTTTGAGTTGAACGAATTTTGCGTTTAGGTTCAAGTGTGGATTGGGTGAGATATTGTTTGAGTTTGTTTTGAGAATTTCTCAGGGAGAGTGGGGAGAGGAATTGCAGAGAGGATGGAGGTTAGGGGGAAGTGGCTAGGGTTCGGTTTGGGTAGATGAACAGTGATCTGATAATAGAAAAGGAGATTAGGTTTTGTTAATTGGTTAGTTGGGCTAGGGTTTGGGCAGCGTTTGGGCCCAAGTTCGTTTTGCTGAACGCACACCTGGTTTACTCGTATCACCCCCCCCTGCGTGAGATTACTGAAGGGATTTGGATTGGGCCTAAGGCCCCATTGCTATTGACACCCCCACCAGCGAGCCCATCTCAGAATAACCCTAAAAACCAATGCTATTTGCACCGTCCTCATGTCCTTTTTCTTTTTATTTTTCAAGTGTTTTTTCTGGTAACCATTGGGCCCAGGCGCGCCCTGCTAGGCGCACCCCCCTTCCTGGGCCCATCATGAGAATCAACTAAGCGTGTCTACTTTTCACACCCCCTCCCCTTTTGTCTTTTATTTCTTTTATTTTTAATTCCCTTTATATTTCTTGCATATTAAAAATTCATAGAAAATCCAAAAATTAATATTTTCCAATTCTTGTTTTTTCTATAGGTTTATAAATTTGTCTAGAAAATTATATATAAATAAAATTCCCATTTTATTTTCTTTTAATATTTTTAGTATATTTTTCATTTAAATAGCTTTTAAATAGGTTTAATATTGTACCCCAATTTTGTAGAATTTCTTTTAGGGCTTTCCCTTAGTCTTTTTAATTCATTCTTTTGGTGTGATTAGATATTGAATCATAGTTCCCCATGGGATTTAATTCTTGATTTTTAGATTAAAATTTGATTAGTTTAATTAGGTTAGCATTAGGGTATCATAATTAGGGTTTAGGTTATGCATAGGTGAAATAATTCATTTTCTGTGGAGAGTTTTGATTTGATTTTTGGGTATGGGCATGTATGGATGATATGGGTAGATGTTATGGACCCTTGTGAATAATTGTTAGATTTTTCCCCCTCTCTGTAGTATTTTTAGGTATTTTCTGAAGTTGACTGATGGTTTTGACTGTTCTGTGGTTATTTGTCTGTCCCCTGGGGTTTATTTCTGGGGAATTTGTTGTGGGGCTTAGTTTGTTTTGAAGATCTTATTGAAGAGAATGATGGGAGAGAAGATTGTAGATCAAGACTCAGAGACTCAGAGGTTGGAGCTTCTTCTCTGTTTGTGAGGTTTGAGATCCTGAAGTTTGAAGGAAGTTCATAGTACTTTCCTGAGGAAGGCACTATGAATGACTTTCATGCTTTCTTCTCACCTCATTCTTAAGTATCCAATGATGTTGGAGCCAACTTGTGAGTTTAATTTCTCCTGAGGAGGAATGTAAACTGATCACAGTTGTTGAGCCACATGGGACACAATTCCTAAGTGGAAGCCTCCTAGTACTTTCCTGAGGAAGGTCCTATGGGTCTATTCACTTAGTTCCACTAGTTCAGGTAGGATTTCTTAAGTATCCAATGATGTTGGAGCCAACTTGTGAGTTTAATTTCTCCTGAGGAGGAATGTAAACTGATCACAGTTGTTGAGCCACATGGGATACAATTCCTAAGTGGAAGCCTCCTAGTACTTTCCTGAGGAAGGCACTATGGGTCTGTTCACTTAGTTCCACTAGTTCAGGTAGGATTTCTTAAATATCCAGTGATGTTGGAGCCTTCATGTGAGTTTAGTTTCTCCTGAGGAGGAATGTAAACTGATCACAGTGGTTGAGCCACATAGGATATGATTCCTGAGTATACACCTCCTAGTGCTTTCCTGAGGAGGGCACTATGAGTCTGCCTACTTAGCTCCCTTTCTTTGGTAAGCTTGTTTTGAAGCTTGAAGACTGGGATTGTTTTAGTTAGGGTGTTGCTTTAGGGCATTGCTTAGATTTGATCAGGAGTCTGTTCTGTTTTAGGGTTAGGATTAGACTTTCTCAAGCAGGTGTTTTGTTTGCCTGATGGCATTTTCATTTCTTTTATCTGTATGATTGCAGTTTGCTGTTTATTGCTTGATAGCATGTTGTTTATTTTTCAGTATGATTACTGTTATTTCATGACTGGCTTGAGGTTGAGATGAGCTTGTGGAGGCTGAAGCCTCACACACATTTCCTCCCTCACTTGCATTGCATGCATTTTACTGTTAAGCTGATGCTTTGTTTGTTTTGGTGTATCATTGACATGATCCCTTAGGACTCTCATTTCCTCTGATGAGGATTTGATGATAGACTTTTAGGTTGAAACCTATGCATGACAACTTCTAGGAGTTCCCTGTTCAAACCTCAACCATAGGATGAATCCATGGCATGATAACAGTAGGACTTGATAGTCTCCCTCCTAGTTGGGCCTGTTCTCTTCTCATCTCAAAACAGTTTAAGATACAGTAATCATGAACGATTTCTTTCGTACGTTACGAGCCTTAAGCCATCTGTGGATGGATGTTTAGTATGGTACCCTTTGGGTGACATGCGACGCATTCACTCTCAGGTCATAGTCTCTAGTGCGGTTGAAATTGCAAATACAATAAAAAACACTTCTTTCAGGAAATAAGCCGTAGTGTCCCGAACTACGTTTGCTCTGATCTTCCATACAGTGTGGAAGTACGTAGGCATAGGATGCGATATCCTAGCGAGCAACCTTCAACCTTTCCCTATCTTCCCCCGTAGTTAGCCGAACTACGTTGACTCTGATTTCTCATTCTCTGATGAGAATACGTAGGCATAAAGTGCGACGCTTTGCCGAGTCTTTTTTCTTTTCTTTTTCAGCCAGCCTTGATAGGTAGATAGATTATAACCAACCCGTCCAAGTAAACAAACAAGCGTGGATCCCATCGAGTACGATGGACATGAGGGGTGCTAATACCTTCCCCTTGCGTAACCGACTCCCGAACCCAGACAATGGTTGCGATGACCTTGTCTTACCCTTTTTCGTCAGGTTTTTCCGATCGTTTCCTTTCCCGCTCTGAGGGATAAATAACGAAAGGTGGCGACTCTTCTGTCATGCCGACACCTTATTTTCGCGCAAGCGACAACTGGCGACTCTGCTGGGGATCGAACCCAAAATCTCTGGTTCTCCGGTTCCCTATGAGAGTCAATCCTAGCGCTTGTATGTTTGCTTGTTAGGTTGCGTTTATTTATCGCATTTTTACTTCTCGCACTTTACTTCCCGCATTTTATTTTCCAGTTTGATATGATTATCTGTGCTGCTGTGGGAGAGGGGTGTTACTATGAGTGAGAAGCCGGACCTGGGCTTGAGTATACACCTAGATATAGTTGCGGAGAAGTAGTAGACGAACCTGTCTGCTGAGTAGGCACAGTTCCCTACGAAAATCTGCGCTCAGACGAGATTCTTGCAGAGGTGCTCCTTTCCGGTCCTGAGGATCTGAGAGGAGTCCAGACGTGAGGATTGTCGACTCTGGGGACCGATCATTTGGAAGTCAGCTAAGTGAGGCCTCTTCATGACTTGATGATGCCACTCCTTCTGGGAATCGTATCGTCACTCATGAAAGTCTGTGACGCTGATGACCGTATAGGATGCCGTACCTTTGTCCGTGGATTAGGTCCATACCTGTGAGTGGGATGGGTTTATTGCAGGAAACTTAGACCTTCAGACTACCTGGTTTTCTTGACAGTGAATCAGTTATGTTGGTACCAGGATTGCTCAGTTGCAGATTTGTCTGTTCTCGACAGAGCAAGTTTTTGATCAGAGGATTTTATCATCGGGTGTATGTCTGTTCCTGATAGAGCAGGTTTCGATCAGAGTATTGTTATCAGAGGTTTGTCCTGGATGGAGCAGATTTTGAGTGGGGTCTGAAGATCTCATCAGCAGATGTTGTTTGTTCTTGATAGGGCAGATTTTTGATTTGGGGTCTGAAGACTTCAGCAACAGATATTTCTTGACCGTACGCTCGGGGTCCTTATTACCAGACATTTGCTCTAGACAAAACAGAGTTTTGATCTTACGTATATGGTCCTGTCAGAAGGTCGTTCCTAGCAGATCAGATTAGTGGTCCTACACCGGGGTTTTCTTCTCGTCAGTGATTATTGACCCAGAATCCCCACAGCAGCTACCTGGATATATTATTGCATGACTGCATTTTGCATTAGCTCGCATATTCATGTTTGCATTCCATTAGCATGTGTCTGTGCTGCAGGCGCGTTTCGTACCCTGATTCTGGTGTCCCGAGCAATATGAGATATTTTCTTCCATGAATGGATTCGGTCTTATCACTGCATTGACACTATGTTGGCACGTTGACATCAGAATTAGGGGTGATCTCCTAAACGTACAGACACCCATGGCATTAGCATAATTCACCTTGCATGACAAAAGCCGGGGCTTGTCTTCTAACCCTTGTGTTTGCAGGTTTGACTCAGAATCGAGCAACTCAGACTAATGGAGCAGGTACAAGCTGAGTTGGGGAAAATCCAAAGCCAGCTGGGGCAGGTCATGAATGACATACAGGCAGTGCGTCTGGACCAGCAAGTACTCAGAGAGGAGAATCAGCAGCTGCAGAATCAGTTGAGCTTTCTCATGGGAGTGGTGAGAAGTATGCTAAAGAAGGAGAGTGATCAAGCACCCAAGGAGGAGACCAAAGTGCTTCCCCCATTGCCGTCAGTGCCACCTGTGCTGAAGCCAAATTGACCTCATAGATCCTCCACACAGCATGAAGCTCGAGACCTGTCTCGTCAGCAGCCGCGCCGGGCATCTCAGAACAACCCTGAAGGTTATAATCAAAAGAAGAAGCTACTTGATAGGGCTGTGGACCCAATACCTGTGAGTTATGCCCAGCTGTTGCCACTGTTGGTTCAGAACCGTGTTCTCAAGCTTCGAACCTCAGATCCACCAGATGACGTGTCACCAGACATTGATTTCAGCACACGTTGTGATTTCCACTCAGGAGCACCGGGGCACCATGTTGAAACATGTAAGGCTCTCAAGAATAAGATCCAAGACCTTATTGACTCAAGGACAATTAGGCTTGTGCCGGGCGGCATGAGAGTATCGGGAAAGTTCATCCCTTACCCTGCAGAAGAAGTGAATGATTCCACTCCTTTGCCTGAAGCTGAGAAAGATCTCGAATATGTCCCGCGACCTTTGGTGACTGAATCGCCTCGCTCGCAGTTTCTACCTGGATCAAGTTCAAGGACGCAAGCGCCTAAACAAGGGACCGTTGCCATGCAGAAACGACGACCTCTTGCTCCTTGGCAGAAAGAATACCAACACCAGGATCACAAGAGACCTCACAACCACTTAGAATGAAGGAATGCTTCTTCCTATCCAGTGCCTGTGCCGTATAGCCAGATTCTTCCACAGTTGATTCAGAATTCTTTGGTGGAACCGAAAGCTCTCAAGCCCGTGCCAGAACCTTACCCTCCAGGGCACGATCCTCATGCTCAGTGTGGTTACCATGGTGGATCTCCGGGGCATTCAACTGAAGATTGCAAGGCTTTCCAGGAGAAAGTGCAACAATTGATCGACCAAGGGTGTATTTCCTTTCCAGATGGAGTTTTGGTTGTGCGTGACAACCTCTCAGCTGTTTGAGCTCGCAGATTCAGAGGGTTATTTCCAGAAGCCGGTGGTCCAGACAGGCAGACGTCCTCGGCATTGGCAGTCCTCGGACTTTTTACCATTTGCATTTGTAGTTTCTTTTCTGTTAGTTACTACTTGCTGTTAAACATTGTATGTTTCGAATGGTAATATTAATAAAGTGACTATGCATTTTTTCTGAATTAGTTACGTCGTTGTCACTCATTTACTGCATTGCACTGACACTTGCATTTTATTTACTCCACTTTATTACCATGATTAGCAATGAGCGGAGGGAGGATGATGAAACTGAATACTCATAGCCAATGATCGTATTGCTTTCAGATAAAACTTTGCCGATGACGTATAAGGCATTGTTTCAAATCCCTAAACACCGGAGAGATAAGGAAGAGAATCCCTTGTTAACCACTTCGAGCCGAGGAGTAGGAGTTTCTTTCGGACTTTTTAACCCTCACATCTTAATCCGGGGCAGGGTAGTTGTCAGTCAGCTTGATCGAGCATTCAAGTCTTATAGAGGAGTGTTGTCCTTCGAGGACCAATCACATCATATTCCTCTCCAGAGGTCGTACCTCATCAACCACAATGGTTAAACCTCACCAATCAGGAGTGAGACAGTTACAAACCTCTCGGATGAATCCAGACAGCCAGTGTCGCACGACTTGTTCCAAGAAAAAGAAAAAGGAATAAGAAAGCCCGCTAAGTAAAAGAAAAAGCTGGAAAGCAAATACTTAGGCAAAAAATCAGGGCATCCCGCTGGACTTCAAAAAGAAAAATCGAAAAGAACTCAAAAGGAGTCAGTCCGGGCAAAAATTAGGGAATCAAAAAAAAAAATGAATGAAAAAGAAAGGATTATAAAAAAGAAAAATCCTCAAACAAGGACAAAGTCGTGTAGATACAGACACTGAAAACGAAAAAGGAGTAACTGTCACTCCGAAACACCTTGTGAGTTCTTTAACCAGTTGTTCCCAATGTTCAACATACCTCTCGAAGAGGCGAGCGCTCGAGCTAAGTTAACTGGACTTTAGGATCGGAGATCATCACGTAGAAGGGGTGGGTACAAATCATAATTTGAGCCAAATATCCTTTGTTTCACTAACCGTGATCCCGACCACGATACAACCCTTAAAAGACCTAATTGAGGCAGGGTTTATTCTGAAAGCGCATTACGATAAGGTTGAGTAACCTGACCCCTTCATGATTTACTAATCATATCCTTATTGTATTTTTCACTGATTACATCAGCACTACGTTTGAACTCTTTGGTTCATTCGTCACTCACTAGCATGACACGTAAATGAGGGACAATACAACCTTTTTTAGAAATTTGCATGAACACTGCATTAAAATTACCATTCGTGAATAAACAATTTTTGCAGGTTGGTAGCTGATACGAAGGAACTTCAGCAGGGAATAATCAATCAGGACTGAGTCGTCAGAGGTCTGGATCAGAATGGTGTGCTGTGGAACCCTGTGAATCTGGGGCAATGACTTCCGAAGAATTTGGAATCGGACCAGTCCCAGAGCATCAGTTGATTATGGGGCAGTTTATGCAAGAAGCAGTTGATCGGAAGTGAATTTTCTCGAGACCCAATCAGGGGCAGTTATCCAGAATTCTTGCGATTTAAGGGCAGATCCCTCCAGTGTTCGATCAGAGCATGTTGAGTCGCTCATCGCTCGTTCAGGGGCAAACTACTTCAGAGATATTGAAGCCGACCATGCTGAGAGTGGATTAGTGGAGGATGAATCCTTCTGTTGTGCAGATGTTGGGGCAAGCCCTCTGAAGATTGTCTTGTTGCCAGTTGTTTTCGGTTCAGAATGAATTATTCCCAAAAGTCGGATTGGGGCAAGTTGAATTGCGCTGGGGCAAGTTGTTCAAATGAGTTTGTTCACCCTAGCAAGAATTGAGCATCGGGGAATCGTGTCATTACCCTGCCAAAACCTGAGCCTTCTGAAGAAGCCTTGCTGGCATTGGGTTGTTATCCTACAGCCTAACCTGTTACTCGGTTCCATAATTGGTAGCTTGTAGTCCCTGTGTTGATGTTGTTGAACCAGGATCGTTCCTCAGCAGAGATGTACGGTTTAAGGTTGTTCCCCCCGTACAGTTTGAGACTGCGGCAAATTGAGAGAGCGTTTATCCCTTATCAGATTAGGGTCAAGATTACCCTCAGCAGACCAGGATTGATATCCCCGAAGCAGGGCGAGTCCTCCTTCTCCAGCAGAGTTCAGTAGTCTCTCCTCCATAGAATCTGAATGCAAGATAGCAAGCATTGACATGTTTCCCCAGGCAGAGATGATTCTCTTCCCCAAGCAGACGCATCCTGAAGGAACGTCACCTCATCAGCTGAGCCAAGCACCGAAGAATGATGTCTTCTTCCCCCAGCACCGGGTCACAAGTGCAGATTTCGTAGAAATGTTCGGGTGCCAAAGCTCGTGTGTCCCCAGTAAAGTCGCCGAAGCAGGTGTCTCCCCAGCACCGGGTCACAAGTGCAGATTTCGTAGAAATGTTCGGGTGCCGAAGCTCGTGTGTCCCCAGTAAAGTCGCCGAAGCAGGTGTCTCCCCAGCACCGGGCCACAAGTGCAGGTTTCGTAGGGAATTGTTCGTACGCCAAAATATGCAGTAACTAATGGCGCCAGACTGAAGTCTCCAGCGGAATTGAGATTCCCCACCAGAGTCGTATTCTCTCCCGAAGTCGGGTGATTCCCTCTTCCCCAATAGAGTGTTGGAACAGCTGACGTTGTATTCCCCTGCAGAGTTGCACTCTCCCCCGAAGTCAGATGATTCTTTCTTCCCCGGCGAAATTAAAATTCCTCATCAGAGTCGTACCCTCCCGTTGAAGTAGAACGATTTCTCTCTCCCCGGCTGAGTCCGCAAACCCCCAGAAAAGCAGAATCCTTGGAAGCAGTTGGGACCTTGAGTGGATGTTCCCTAGCAGAGCATGGGGCAGCTGATGCTGTATTTCCCCAGAGTCGCACTCTCTCCAGCGAAGCAGAATGATTTCTCCTTCCCCAGCCGAGTGTGCAGATATCCACGAGAGTCGAATCCTTGGAAGGTGATCAGACCATGTTTAGTTGTTTCCCCAGTGGGGTGTTGAGCAGCTGAAGTTGTTTCCCCACAGAGTTGTTATCCCCAGAAGAGTGGCCGAGACGGCCGCGCAGCTTATTCTCGCGATTGACATCGCTTTCCTTCAGCAGGCCTAGGTTCTCGTATAGCTTCGTCCCCTGTAGCAATCAACTGAAGTTGTTTCCCCTGCAGCAGTCAACCGAAGATCACTTCCCCAGGCAGAGTCCGATTGATATTGGCGTGTCCACGTTCTCCTCAGCAGGATGATTCCTCTATCTGAGTAGTTCTTTCTCCTTGACAGGAGAATTCCCCTTCGGCATTTATTTTGCTGACGGGATTGCATAGCATTGTGCATGATTGCATAACATTTAGCATAAACGCATAGCATTACCACCGTGTGGGGCATGGCGCCGAAGCATATGCATCATAAACATGATCTAGGTTATTATCACTCTTGTTTTATAGGTGTTCGGCCGAAGGATCAGTTGCTCAGGATGATTCCTGGCATTCTCCCCAACGAGGTCGCTTTCCTAAGATGATTCTTAAGACCCCGGTGTAATCCCCACAGTCGCTCGCTCAGGATGATTCTCGAGATCCCAGCGAAGTCTTGAGTTCGAGATGATTCTCGAATCCCTCAGCAGGGCCATTTGCTCAAGATGATTTGTGGGATCCCCAGCGCAGTTTCCCGAGTTGGTTGCTTAAGATGATTCATGAGCTCCCCAGTAGCGTCCCTAACAAGAGCTGCCCAGGATGAGTCCTGGAATCCCCAACAGAGTGGAAGCCTTTTCCCCAGCAGGTGGTTGGCACTTCCCCAGCAGCAGACAGGTAGATTGATATCCCCAGCCGAGCACAGCCAGGAGTGGTAGATGAAATGTTTCCCCAAGCGGATCCTGAAGGATTGTCCAGCAAGCAGAAGTTTGTTTATCCCCGTGAGTTTGAGGACTTAATGACATGAGTGTCTTGTAGCCTGAAGGCTATGTTCCCTAGAAGGGTCGTTTCCCCGAGAGCCGTTCAGGGCATTTATCGCATTCCCCATGCAGAGTATAGCAGAGAATAGTGTGTTGATCAGCCTGATGTGTTGTGTTCTCAGGAGGAGCCCGTCATCCTCAAGTATAAGTCCAGATGAGATTGGCCGAGAATGCAGTCCCCTTGAAGGGTAGCTCTCCCTCAGTAGATTGGTTACTCTCCCCGAGAGGATAATTCCTCTTCCCAGCATTTATTTTGCTGGGGCATTTCCTTGCATGATTGCATAACATTTACTCGAAAGCGTAGCATTCCGTTTCGCGCGGAGCATTACGCCCATTTTTCCAGCATTTGCATACGAAGCATGAACCAGGTGGTTACCGTGCTCTCGAACAGAAGTACTTGCTCCCCAGTAAAGTTGGTAGGAATCGTCTGAGTGAGCTCTTTCGTTATTCTCCAGCAGTTGTTGAAGTCGTTTGGGTGAGCTCTCTCGTCTTTCTGCAGCAAAGTCTACAAGGTTGTTTGGGTGAACCCTTCTTCCTTTTCCCCAGTGAGTCGTCAGGATTGTTTGGGTGAACCCTCCTTCCTCTCTCCTCAACAAAGTTGTTAACCTGGTGATTATGTCCGGGGACCCGGCATGTTTGCTTTTATTTAGCAACGACTTGACGGGATGTCAAGAGAATAGCAGCGTGATATGTTTGCTCCAACCGTGATGTCTAATCTGAAGTTTGACTTCGTGAACGCCTGAAGGCGATATCAGAATGTTCCTGTGGATTCAGATTTCCTTGTTGATGAATCAACGTTTGTCTGAAGACAGAGTTCAAAAGTTTGTAGATGCAGCTTTTATGTGCAAAGTGATCCGTGTTGGCCTGAAGACCAAGTCAGTTGTCCTGAGGTGATGATTGATCGCGATCAAGTGAACAGTTTTTCTTCTGACTGAAGTCGAAGATGTTGCTCCAGCTGAAGCGGAGTTTGCCTGAAGGCAAAGTGTTTGAATCCCCGTAGAGTCATGAATGGCTCAGGATACCATTTCTTTGACTGAAGTCACAGATTTCCAAAGTTGAAGCGAAGGTGCCTAAGGGCAAGGTTATCCCCAAGGTCATGAATGACCTAGGATTCATTGTTCGGACTGAAGGCCGAAGTATATCCCTGACTGAAGTCACGGATGCTCTATAGCAGAGGTGGAGTTTCCTGAAGGCATATCCATGTATCCTTGAAGGCCAAGGACCATTTCTTCAGACTGAAGTCGAAGATACCTCCTGCAGAGTTGCCGACGGGCAAAGTTTACATCCTTGAAGGTCAAGGATGCTTATCTTTAGAAATACTTGAAGATCTTTTCTAGCTGAAGCTGGAATCGCCGACGGGCAAGGTTTATGTCCTTGGAGGCCAAGGATACCATCTTCAGAAATACTTGAAGATCTTTTCTAGCTGAAGCTGGAAGTGGCCAGGGGCCAGGGTTTCATATATCTTTAATGTTGAAGTTCTACCGTGGGATCAGTATGCAGTAGTATTTGGATGTTCGTTATGGTTCTGAGGGTGAACCCCAGATCAGAGTGTGCTTGGTTGAGTCTCTCATCCCCAGCAGGATAGCTCCAAATACGCAAGCGTACCTTTTGTTCCATTTACCAGGGGTGAACCCCAGGTCAAAGTTGTTTTGTCAGATTTAGTTCTCCAGCAGTAATGTTGGGTGTTTTGGTTGTCTGAAGTCAATATCAGAAGAAGTTAACGTGGATAACTGACAGCGACGTCAGATCAGCATTTCTCCAGCTAGTTGCCGTGCAGCTAGTATTGCAGTATTCGAAGACTTGTTCCCCGCAGAGTATCGTGTGCTCGTGCAGTTGGCAAATTTTCGGGTTTACCGGTATTCAATCGTCTCACACCTTGATTGGCTGAGAGCCGTTCGCTTCTCACCCAGTCAGGTTCAAGCCGTTTGAATAGGGGCAGCTGTTGCACCCTAAAATTTGACCAACCGGTTCTCCTAGCTGGCTCGTGGTTTAAATTCATGTTCGCATATCAGATGCATGATATTTGTGCACAGACAGAGGATATCAGAGTTACAGTTTGGGTTTCGTCTATCAGATATTCCAGATCCAGTTTAGGTCATCAGGGTTTTATTTCGGGAAATTGTGCGCTTCTCGGGATTTTCAGCTTGCATGGTGGTTTTCGGGATATTCTGATGCCAGGGGTTTATTGTTTGATTCGATCTGGTCTCGCGCGCTCTTTTATGGTGGTCATTTGCATTTGTCTGCATTTTTTAGGGTTTAATAGCCTCTTGCGGATTTTTAATAGGCTTTTTAGATTTTTTAGGATTTAAATAGATTTGTTAACTTTTTTTAAATAGTTTAAATCTTTTTTTAGAGCTTTATAGATTTTTTTCCAGAATTTAAATAGGTTAATTGGTTTAATAGTTTTTAAATCATTTTTAAAAATTGTTTTTAATTGTTTTTAGATAATATAGAAAGAGTATAGTTTTTCTTCTTTTATTAATAATGGAGTTTGTTTTAATATAGATTTAATCTTTTATAGATTTTTCTTTTATTAGTTTTAAATAGGATTTTAATAGTTTTTTAAATAATATTAGAGATTAAATAGAGATTAAATAGAAATTAGTAGAAGTTTTATTAATATAGGTTTAATTAGATTTTTAACCATTTTTAGATTTAATTAGGGCTTAATTAGGATTAATTAGGATTTGATATTTTGTTTAGATTTTAATTAGGGTTAATTGAATTTTCACTCAGTTAATTGTTTTTAGAATTAAGTAGGTTTAATTTCTGATTAGTGATTAATTAGGGTTAGTTTTAATTAGGTTAATTGAGTTTAATCTTTTTAATTCAGACTTTTTTTGGCTTATTGATAATCAGTTTCGTGGGCCCAGTGTAGTTTTTGGAAGCCCAATCAAGTCCAATTCATTTTTTTTGTCCATTTTTGTCCAGCAGATGACACATGTCTACTATATAACGTGTCACGCGTGTACCCAGAGGGGCCCCTACCTCACCATTCACTACACTCAGCAGCACACACGTGGACTCCACTACTCCCTCTCTCTCCACACGTGCCCCCCACTAACTCCATCCTCCTGCCACCTGTCCCCACCAACTTCTCACCGGAGCCCCCAATCGCCGGCCATGCAGCCGCCGGCCCGGACGTCTCCCTCCACCGTAACAGTCGCCGGAGACCGGTAAGGTCGCCGGAAACTGCAAAAACTCAGAAACTCCCAGCAACACCTCGTTCTCCGATCTTCCTCCATCCACCTTCATCACCACTCGCCGGAGAACTCAACCACTTCGCCGGGAACTTCAAACACTTTTCCAGAACGTTCACATCTCCTTCGTTCTTCAAGAACTCTTTTCCAGAAAATCCTCGCACCTTCATCGCTCTTCAAGGAAGCCCAGAAAACGGTCAAACCTTCATCGTGTTCATCTGGATTTTCCAGAAATTCACCCGTTGTTCTTCATTTTCTTCAAGATCCTCAGCAATGATCTCCAGAAATCAGCCTGATATTTGACTACCTTCAACGCGCAAGAACGCTCGCGTTCGTCGCCTTCAACCTTTCTCCGTTTCCAGATCGTGGTAGCCTCCAGTTGTCTTCGTCTTCCCCAAGGACCTTCAACCTCCAACAACCTTCATAGTTCCCAGATCCCCATTGAAGGTCTCAAGAACTTCATCAGCTTCGTCTTCCAGAAGCGTTCTCCTGAAGCCTCACCGTCTTCGTCGCTTCATCCAAGTTTGATTCTTTTCACCTCTTAGTCAATTATTCAGATGGATTAGGGTTCGCTTGAGATTTGCGTGTTAGTTGTTGAGGAAGCTTGTTTAGGTTAGGGTTTGAGTTGAACGAATTTTGTGTTTAGGTTCAAGTGTGGATTGGGTGAGATATTGTTTGAGTTTGTTTTGAGAATTTCTCAGGGAGAGTGGGGAGAGGAATTGCAGAGAGGATGGAGGTTAGGGGGAAGCGGCTAGGGTTCGGTTTGGGTAGATGAACAATGATCTGAGAATAGAAAAGGAGATTAGGTTTTGTTAATTGGTTAGTTGGGCTAGGGTTTGGGCAGCGTTTGGGCCCAAGTTCGTTTTGCTGAACGCACACCTGGTTTACTCGTATCACCCCCCCCCCCTGCGTGAGATTACTGAAGGGATTTGGATTGGGCCTAAGGCCCCATTGCTATTGACACCCCCACCAGCGAGCCCATCTCAGAATAACCCTAAAAACCAATGCTATTTGCACCGTCCTCATGTCCTTTTTCTTTTTATTTTTCAAGTGTTTTTTCTGGTAACCATTGGGCCCAGGCGTGCCCTGCTAGGCGCACCCCCTTCCTGGGCCCATCATGAGAATCAACTAAGCGTGTCTACTTTTCACACCCCCTCCCCTTTTGTCTTTTATTTCTTTTATTTTTAATTCCCTTTATATTTCTTGCATATTAAAAATTCATAGAAAATCCAAAAATTAATATTTTCCAATTTTTGTTTTTTCTATAGGTTTATAAATTTGTGTAGAAAATTATAAATAAATAAAATTCCCATTTTATTTTCTTTTAATATTTTTAGTATTTTTTTCATTTAAATAGCTTTTAAATAGGTTTAATATTGTACCCCAATTTTGTAGAATTTCTTTTAGGGCTTTCCCTTAGTCTTTTTAATTCATTCTTTTGGTGTGATTAGATATTGAATCATAGTTCCCCATGGGATTTAATTCTTGATTTTTAGATTAAAATTTGATTAGTTTAATTAGGTTAGCATTAGGGTATCATAATTAGGGTTTAGGTTATGCATAGGTGAAATAATTCATTTTCTGTGGAGAGTTTTGATTTGATTTTTGGGTATGGGCATGTATGGATGATATGGGTAGATGTTATGGACCCTTGTGAATAATTGTTAGATTTTTCCCCCTCTCTGTAGTATTTTTAGGTATTTTCTGAAGTTGACTGATGGTTTTGACTGTTCTGTGGTTATTTGTCTGTCCCCTGGGGTTTATTTCTGGGGAATTTGTTGTGGGGCTTAGTTTGTTTTGAAGATCTTATTGAAGAGCATGACGGAAGAGAAGATTGTAGATCAAGACTCAAAGACTCAGAGGTTGGAGCTTGTTCTCTGTTTGTGAGGTTTGAGATCCTGAAGTTTGAAGGAAGTTCATAGTACTTTCCTGAGGAAGGCACTATGAATGACTTTCATGCTTTCTTCTCACCTCATTCTTAAGTATCCAATGATGTTGGAGCCAACTTGTGAGTTTAATTTCTCCTGAGGAGGAATGTAAACTGATCACAGTTGTTGAGCCACATGGGACACAATTCCTAAGTGGAAGCCTCCTAGTACTTTCCTGAGGAAGGTCCTATGGGTCTATTCACTTAGTTCCACTAGTTCAGGTAGGATTTCTTAAGTATCCAATGATGTTGGAGCCAACTTGTGAGTTTAATTTCTCCTGAGGAGGAATGTAAACTGATCACAGTTGTTGAGCCACATGGGATACAATTCCTAAGTGGAAGCCTCCTAGTACTTTCCCGAGGAAGACACTATGGGTCTGTTCACTTAGTTCCACTAGTTCAGGTAGGATTTCTTAAATATCCAGTGATGTTGGAGCCTTCATGTGAGTTTAGTTTCTCCTGAGGAGGAATGTAAACTGATCACAGTGGTTGAGCCACATAGGATATGATTCCTGAGTATACACCTCCTAGTGCTTTCCTGAGGAGGGCACTATGAGTCTGCCTACTTAGCTCCCTTTCTTTGGTAAGCTTGTTTTGAAGCTTGAAGACTGGTATTGTTTTAATTAGGGTGTTGCTTTAGGGCATTGCTTAGATTTGATCAGGAGTCTGTTCTGTTTTAGGGTTAGGATTAGACTTTCTCAAGCAAGTGTTTTGTTTGCCTGATGGCATTTTCATTTCTTTTATCTGTATGATTGCAGTTTGCTGTTTATTGCTTGATAGCATGTTGTTTATTTTTCAGTATGATTACTGTTATTTCATGACTGGCTTGAGGTTGAGATGAGCTTGTGGAGGCTGAAGCCCCACACACATTTCCTCCCTCACTTGCATTGCATGCATTTTACTGTTAAGCTGATGCTTTGTTTGTTTTGGTGTATCATTGACATGATCCCTTAGGACTCTCATTTCCTCTGATGAGGATTTGATGATAGAATTTTAGGTTGAAACCTATGCATGGCAACTTCTAGGAGTTCCCTGTTCAAACCTCAACCATAGGATGAATCCATGGCATGATAACAGTAGGACTTGATAGTCTCCCTCCTAGTTGGGCCTGTTCTCTTCTCATCTCAAAACAGTTTAAGATACAGTAATCATGAAAGATTTCTTTCGTACGTTACGAGCCTTAAGCCATCTGTGGATGGATGTTTAGTATGGTACCCTTTGGGTGACATGCGACGCATTCACTCTCAGGTCATAGTCTCTAGTGCGGTTGAAATCGCAAATACAATAAAAAACACTTCTTTCAGGAAATAAGCCGTAGTGTCCCGAACTACGTTTGCTATGATCTTCCATACAGTGTAGAAGTACGTAGGCATAGGATGTGATATCCTAGCGAGCAACCTTCAACCTTTCCCCATCTTCCCCCGTAGTTAGCCGAACTACGTTGACTCTGATTTCTCATTCTCTGATGAGAATACGTAGGCATAAAGTGCGACGCTTTGCCGAGTCTTTTTTCTTTTCTTTTTCAGCCAGCCTTGATAGGTAGATAGATTATAACCAACCCGTCCAAGTAAACAAACAAGCGTGGATCCCATCGAGTACGATGGATGTGAGGGGTGCTAATACCTTCCCCTTGCGTAACCGACTCCCGAACCCAGACAATGGTTGCGATGACCTTGTCTTACCCTTTTTCGTCAGGTTTTTCCGATCGTTTCCTTTCCCGCTCTGAGGGATAAATAACGAAAGGTGGCGACTCTTCTGTCATGCCGGCACCTTATTTTCGCGCAAGCGACACAGACAATCTTCAATGTTGTGCCCCGGTGCCCCAGAATGAAACTCACATTGCTTACTGGTATCGTAACCTGCTGGAGGCGTACCTGTCACCGGGGCTAACTTCCTATTCTCAACCAACTGCAATCGTAGCAACACCTGAAGAAGTTCGGCATACGGCATCGGAGGCACCTTAAATACCCTCAATGGCCTCTGATTTTGAGCTCCTCGCTGATTGGGATGCTGCTGCCTTTTCCACTGTTGAGATCGTTGCTGTTGTTGCTGGAATCGGGTTGACTGTTGAACAACCTTCGTAGCAAATACAACATCGGTTTCTTGACTTTCACCGCACTGATTAAGGCACTCCTTATGCTTAGCCATTTTCTTTCTCAGATCTGCCCCAGGAATAGGCAACAGTTGTGGGCATGGAGATTCTGACACCATGGAATCTAGGATACGTTTCTGACCTACTGCAGCTTTAGAAACATCCGTCATCTTGACATCAACTGGGATAGGAGCAATACGTACAGCTACACCGCTCGGCGTGAATTCAATATCCTTCGAGTCAATCAGGTCTTGAACATTGTGCTTAAAAGCATGACAATCCTCGATGTCGTGTCCGAGTGCCCCAGAATGAAATTCACATTGCTTACTGGCATCGTACCCATGAGGAAGCGCTCCTGTGGGTGGGTCCAACGTTCTCTTCTCAACCAGATTAAACTTCAATAAAGTCTGCAAGAGCTCAGCATATGTTGTAGGCGGCGCCTCAAATATTCTTTTTGGCTTCCCTTCCTGGATCCTCCGTTGAGCCGGATGCACCCTCTATTGCTGTTGCTCAGGTTCCACAGGCACAGATGGCACGAGCTTCTTCACTGCGGCTTCAAATAGCTGATCGTCCTCTTTCCTAAGCACACTCTTGACTACTTCCATGATCAAGCTCATTTGGGTCTTCAGCTGACTATTTTCCTCTTTGAGGATCTTCTGCTCCAGACGCACCTCTTGCATGTCTCTCATCATCTGCCCCAGCTGGCTTCGGACTTCAATCAATTCAACCTGATTCTGTTCCATATCTCTGAAGGAACTCCTGCAACAAACTGGACGATGAGGAAATAAGACCCACGGTTCTGATGTACCTGTTAAATGATAATGCAAAGCAGAAAGCAAACACATATTCATAACGAGACAAAGAGAAACTCAAGCTATCAGCACACAGACGAACATCTCCCACACATGTATAACCAACAAAAGCAGCACGTAAGCACAAATGAGTACGAATACAATGACCCCAGCCAACAATCCTGGTGGTGGTCGACCAACAATACTGCACAAAAGCTAAACGGATTAAGCAGAGAAAACAGATGCGACACCCGGCACAGAAACCTCTAGAAACTTCTCCCATATTCAACTGAACTCTCTGATTGACATTCTTCAGAATACACACTTCCCGTGTAGTCTTCCATGACATTAACTGACGAACCCGCACAACTGGATGACGGAGAATCGTTAATCTGAACAAAACCCTAGGGCGTGATGAAGATCCGGTTGGAGTCTAACAGATCCTGAACCTGACTTCTAAGCACCTTACAATCATTCGTTGAATGCCCCTGTGCCCCAACATGGTACTCACAGCGGGCGCTGGCATCAACACCTGGAGGATACGGTGGAATCACTGGATTAGTCTCTTTCGGCACTATCAATCCACTTCTGACCAGATCTGGCAACAACTGACTGTACGGCACCGATAGCTGAGTAAACTGCCTTTCAGGTTTCCTTGGTCTTCGTTGGGCGTGCTGACGCGATCGACGACAGGATGACCATTGACTTGAAGTGTCTGAAAACCGATCCTGAGATGCTAGAGATTCTGAGACGACATCATTTCCTTCTTCCCACTCTTCTTGAGAACTGACGACTGATTCATTCTTATCAACTGGGAAATAAGGAGCATCTCGAAGCTTTCCACTCTTGAGTCCTCTCTCAACAAGTTCCCCCATTCTCATCAGGCCCACAAAGTTGGTACAACTGAACAATTTGTCATAATAGTGGCCTTTCAGAGTACCCAAGAAGATGTCAACCATTTCTCTTTCCTGAAGCGGTGGTTGAACACCAGCAGCCAATTCTTTCCATCTTTGCACATACCCTCTGAATGATTCATTCTCCGCCCGAGATAATTCTTGCAGATGTACGAGACTAGGAGCCAAATCCAGGTTGTAATCGTACTGCTTCATGAAAGCTCTGGCTAAATCCATCCATGATCGAATCTGATTACTCCCTAATTGCACATACCACCTCAAGGATGCCCCAGTCAGACTATACTGAAAGCAATGGATCATCAACTTGTCATCTCGCACAAATGTAGTCATTCTTCGACAGAACATCATCAAATGCATCTTCGGACAGCTATCTCCCGTGTACTTCTCAAATGTCGGCACTTTGAACTTGTAAGGCAACACCAGATCAGGAACCAAACACATGTCTACAGCATCCAGGTTAACAACATCTTTCACTTTCAAGGCTTTCATTCCTTCTTCCAACGCTCGAAGTCTTCTATCCTTTTCAAGAGCTCTTGGATCTACCATCCCGGCCATTGGAATATCTCTTCGGTAATTCATCACAGGGAAAGCAACACCTTGATTGTTAGCAGGAGGAGGACGTTCATTTCGGGTAACAAACTGCTCATGTCGATCTCGGTTCTCATCCGTAGGCTGTACAACTTGGTCTGCCGTAAGGTTGTTCGCTTGCGGGAAGTCTTCCATAGAATCATACTGAGGGTTGGACGCCATAGTAAACCCTGTCGAGGTTTTAGGAGCCTGGAAATTGCCTTCAGACACAGCTACCAATTACCTGTAACTGACTACCCTGCTTGATTCTGAAATCTGCTTCAGCCCCTTGGTCGTCTTCAACACTCTACTCTTGCCTCGAACAATCCCCCGAGAATCACCCTCTGGTGAAAACAAAGGCTTGATAAGTGCTCTGGCCAGCTAGAGAAATGCTATGCAATATGATTTATGCAGACAGAATATAAAAATGCTAATGTGCGTGTGTGCATTGGAGATATTTCCCCTCCAATTCCAGTGTCAGTGGTAGCAAGGCGAGATAAACCATAAAGACAATATTTAGAAAAACCCTCATATATTTATTGGAATAACAGTCTTGTCAAGATGTTACACAACTATGTTCCATACAACTGATACGATAAAGGAGGATCCCGACCAACATGCCTGGTGGTGACCTCAACACAACAGAATACAAGAGAGAAATCAAGTGCGAGTACGGTCGCGGAAATCCTCAACCAGCTTCTTCGTCTCTGCGTGATCCGGTCGATAAATCAAGCCTTCTATCAACTGATCCCATTTTCTGACCGTTCCCTGGATATCTCTGACAAAGTCTTCCCAAGCCTTATCCTGGGCACCATCCCCAGGTTTGGGCCTCTTGACGTCTGCTCTGCACTGACAATCTTCCAGATTCTTCAAGGCATCAATCAGTTTGCGTTCGGCCTCGTATCGACGACATGCTTCTTCTTCAAGCTCTTCAGTTTTGGCTTTAACCTGTTCTCCCAACTGAGCAACCTGTGTCTTTAGCTCTTCTTCCCGTTCTTTGCGTTTGGCCATGGTGAGGTCCCAATGCTCTCTGAACTTAGCTAACTTCGTGTAGGCCCTTTCCAGCTCTTGTTTCTTAGTAGCCAATACACTGCTAACTGAGTCTACATCTAACTCCAGACGCTTCTTGGTTTCAGTCAACTCCAATAAAGTAGTCTTTAGATGTTTCAAAGTTTCGGCCTGTTGCTTGGAAAAATATCCTGTTTCAATCTTTTCGTGACGAAGCTGGGCATTCTCTCTCTCTAAAGCCTCTTTAGCCTTTGCTAACTCTTCTTTCTCCGCCATCAGCTGCTTGTATACCTGCATGTCTATAGTGGTGGGCTCCTCCACCGGAGATGGATACAATGGTTGAGCTGCAGGATAAGGCATAAGGAATTTCATAGCTCGTTCACGAATCCATTCCACATACGGACCAAGAACTCGAGTACCTCCTCTGCTACCCGAAAGCTTCCCTCTCTTATGCAGGTTCTTCCATGCTTTCTCAAGCTTAACCAACATCTTTTCCTCTATTGCCCCAGTGAGATACAGAGATTCCTGTATCTCCTCGGGTTTCGACGCTTCCTGAGGTGCATACCCAAACTGCCTGATTAATAAGGAAGGGTTGTAATTAACACACCCTTTCCTTCCTATCAAAGGAACATTAGGGAATCCTTCGCATTTGTATATGACCTCAACTCCGAACACCTCCTCGTTAACCCACACCACATTCTCAGCAGTCAACCCCATCAAGCGCTCCAGCCATCCTAAAGAATCAATAGAAGTGACAAAAGGCCCTGACTTCGGCATGTGACTGGCGAACCACCTGCACAGTAGAGGTACACAGCAAGAGACATTCCTTCCTTGCTGCTTCTCATTTTGGTAGTGAGTGGAATGGTGGATATCTCCCAGCAAGGTAGGAACTGGGTTCCTTGCAGCCAAAATATAGAAAGCATCTGCATCAACAAAATCAGGAATATTTGGGAACAATACGATGCCATAAACACACACTGCAAGGATGGCGTCAAAAACAACCCAGCCACCCTTCTTGGCATACTCCCGAGCCTTCTCCACCAAAACATCCAACGGGATTCCCCACACATCTCCTCTTCTGATCATCTTCCCTGTCAGCTCAAACTCTCTTAAGTGCAGGATATCAGAAAGCTCAGCCAGATTAGGCTTAGCGTCCGTGTGATAGAAAGGCATCTGCTCGCGAATTGGTATATCCAAGAGTGCAGAATACTCCTCCAGGGTAGGAGCCAAGACGAAATCAGGAAATACGAAACACCTGAGCTCCGCATCATAAAACTGCAACAGGGTATAAATGCCGCTGATCTCATAAGCCGAGGGCTGGTAAACATAAGTCAGGATCCTCCCATAGGTCTTCCTGAAATCTCCCATCACCCTCTTCTTAGCAATAGTAATCAGCTCTGACAACAGACTGATATCTGGAGACGGGAATTTATAGGGTAACACTCTCTTCATGGCTTCCATGTCTTGCTAGGAAACAAACACCGGAACTGGGAGGGAAAATATGTACCTGCAATACACACACGTTAGTTGAATGCAAATGGTAATGCAATGATGCAGTATGATAAATAATGCAATCAGTGAACACAGGGGCCATGCTGTAGCCTGAGGAGGGACATCTCTGTGATATCAAGAACAGAAAACCACCACAGTCACCAGAACTTCATGACACTAACTATCATCTGATACTCAAAATACCACCCCTGGTAAGAAATCCATCTGAACCTCTGTATCTGACGGGAAAACCATCTGATAATAATATCAACCTCAGATAAGAAACCCATCTGATCCAAACAACACACCTGGAGATGAATCAAGAACATCGTATGATAAATACTGAGTCATGGTTTCTGAAGGCCAGTTTTCCTGCAATAACCCAATCCCC
Organism: Lathyrus sativus; assembly: GCA_963859935.3. Taxonomy (NCBI): domain Eukaryota; kingdom Viridiplantae; phylum Streptophyta; class Magnoliopsida; order Fabales; family Fabaceae; genus Lathyrus; species Lathyrus sativus. The sequence continues at coordinate 399,796,423 of OZ012739.1, read as the reverse complement.
CTCACAGGTATAGACCTAATCCACGGACAAAGGTACGACATCCTATGCGGTCATCAGCGTCACAAACTTTCATGAGTGACGATACGATTCCCAGAAGGAGTGGCATCATCAAGTCATGAAGAGGCCTCACTTAGCTGACTTCCAAATGATCGGTCCCCAGAGTCGACAATCCCCACGTCTGGACTCCCCTCAGATCCTCAGGACCGGAAAGGAGCACCTCTGCGAGAACCTCGTCTGAGCGCAGATTTCGTAGGGAACTGTGCCTGCTCAGCAGACAGGTTCGTCTACTACTCTCCGCAACTATATCTAGGTGCATACTCAAGCCCAGGTCCGACTTCTCACTCATAGTAACATCCCTCTCCCACAGCAATAATCATAATAATATAGTGCTGAAAGTAAATGCGGAAAGGTAAAGGTGCAGAAAAGTAAAGTGCGGAAAGATAAAACACATATACACAACACCCAACGAATAAACACCCAAGCGCTAGGATTGACTCGCGTAGGGGATGGGAAACAGTCCCAGCATAAGGGATGGGAAAAGTCCCTAGATGCTATAAGTCCCCAGCAGAGTCACCAGCTGTCGCTACTGCGAAAATCGGCGCCGGCTGACAGGAGAGTCGCCACCGTGCGTTATTTATCCCAAAGGAGGGAAAGGAAACGCTCGAAGTAAACCTCGCAAAGACGGGAAAAGGTATGGTCATCGCAACCAAAACCTGGATTCGGGAGTCGGTTACGCAAGGGGAAGGTATTAGCACCCCTCACGTCCGTCGTACTCGACGGGATCCACGCTTGGTGTTTATAAGGAAAATGGTTTGTTTATCTATCTACGCTAATGGTCAGGCTGAAAAGAAAAGAAAAGGACAGGACTCGACAGAACATACGTTGTTCTGGGCCTATGTACTCCCTCGTGCAATGGGAAAGTCAGAGTCAACGTAGTTCGACTACCTACGTCTAAACGGGGGAAAGGTTGCTCGCCAGGACATCGTGTCCTGTGCCTACGTACTTCCATACAGCATGGAAGATCAGAGCAAACGTAGTTCGACTAACTACGACTAAACAGGGGGTTCTCACACAGCAGTGAGAAATAAACTGGTTTTAAGGGTTCGGGAACCTACAACTACGATCTGGTCTCAAATGCACTTGGGCAAGAGAAAAGGGTAACAGTCAGTCGTCAGCGGGAAAGTCTCGATCGCACAGCCGCGAGAGAACAAAGGTTAGTTGTTAGTGTGCTTGCTAGGATATCGCATCCTATGCCTACATATTCTCGTCTGGTACGAGAAATCAGAGCAGCTGTAGTTCGGCTAACTACGACACAAGCTACTCAAGGGCTCCTATTGCTGAGAAAGGAAAAGACACCCTAAAACTATGGCTGGGAAAGGGGAATCTACCTACTGTTATCATGCCTGGTTGACCATCCTAATGTCTATCATAACTCCCCGCAGCGGAGAAGTCAGAGCTCCTAAGGGATCATGGCAACAGGACTAAACAGCAAACAAGAATCAACTGCAACGTAAAGAAATACTGGAAATATGCATGAATGCAACAACCAAACAAGCAAGGCACAAAGGCCGCAAACCCCAGAGGTAAGGGAGCTCAGCTCTACCAAATACCAGCAAGCAAAGCCACTCAATAACAAACAAGCAGAAGGAGGACCACCTCAACTTCTCATGCACACAAAGCCTATTTCTAAGATGCACCTACCTCAGAAATATCTAGATGAACCCCTAAGTCTAATGCAGCACAACACCACACAAGTCAAACAACACAAAGAGAAGACAAACCAGCATGACAAGCCCCTATCTAAAACTTAAACAAAAACCCTGAGCAAGACCCCTAAACAAAACTCTGAAATAAACCCCTGATCAAACCCTGAACAAAGCTCGATGCAAAACCCTAAGCAAAACCCTAATCAAATCTCCAATCAAATCTATAAGCAAAACCCTAATCAAATGAAATCAATCCCAATCTTCAAGCTTCAAAACAAGCTTACCAAAGAAAGGGAGCTAAGCAGACAGACTCCTAGTGCCTTCCTCAGGAAAGTACCAGGAGGTTACCACTCAGGAATCATATCCTATGCGGCTCAACAACTGTGATCAGTTTACATTCCTCCTCAGGAGAAACTAAACTCACATGAAGGCTCCAGCATCATTGGATATTTGAGAAATCCTACCTGAACTAAGGGAACTAAGTGAACAGACCCATAGTGCCTTCCTCAGGAAAGTACTAGGAGGCTTCCACTTAGGAATCGCATCCCATGTGGCTCAACAACTGTGATCAGTTTACATTCCTCCTCAGGAGAAACTAAACTCACATGAAGGCTCCAACATCATTGGATACTTAAGAAAGCCTATAAGAACTAGGGGAACTAAGTGAATAGACCCATAGTGCCTTCCTCGGGAAAGTACTAGGAGGCTTCCACTTAGGAATCGTATCCCATGTGGCTCGACAACTGTGATCAGTTTACATTCCTCCTCAGGAGAAACTAAACTCACATAAAGGCTCCAACATCATTGGATACTTAAGAAAGAGGTGAGAAGAAAGAATGAAAGACATTCATAGTGCCTTCCTCAGGAAAGTACCATAAACTCCCTTCAAACTTCAGGATCTCAAACCTCACAAACAGAGAGCAAGCTCTTAGACTAGGTCTTCAATCTTCTCCTCATCATGCTCCTTGCAAGCTCTTCAAAACAAGCTAAGCCCCAAAGCAATTCCCCAAAGATGACCCCAAAGATAGACAAATATTACACAGACAGTCAATACAATCAGTCAACTTTTGAAACTATCCAAAAATATAAAGACAAGGAAGAAAATTCTAACAGTTATTTACAATGGTCTATGTACCTACCCATAACATCCCCATATACCTGTCGCTACTGCGAAAATCGGCGCCGGCTGAACAGAAGAGTCGCCACCGTGCGTTATTTATCCCACGGGAGGGAAAGGAAACGCTCAGAGTAAACCTCGCACAACATGGGAAAGGTATGGTCATCGCAACCAAAACTTGGGTTCGGGAGTCGGTTACGCAAGGGGAAGGTATTAGCACCCCTCACGTCCGTCGTACTCGACGGGATCCACGCTTGTTTTCGGGTATGGATTGTTATTCTATCTACTCTATAGGTCAAGGGTTAAAAAGAAAATAAAATGAAAATAAAAATGACTCGGCAAAGTATCGCACTTTATACCTACGTATTCCCATCTTGAACGAGAAATCAGAGTCAACGTAGTTCGCCTACCTACGGGAAAGGAGGGGAAGGTTGCTCGCTAGGATATCGCATCCTGTGCCTACGTACTTTCATACAGCATGAAAGATCAGAGCAAACGTAGTTCGGGCCACGTACGACACAAGTCTGTCTTGGTTGATTTTATTCCTTCTGAAAAAGGTTTTTCTGATTAACAGTCCCGACGGACAAAAATGACGGCTTGATGAGTTCACATTCTTTTACGGAAGAAGTGTCTTTTATTGTGTTTGAAATTTTATTGTATTTTTCTGTTTGCTTTGAGAAAGAAAGAGACAGAACTCTAACCTACGGTTGCGAAGGGAATCAAACTATCCTAATGTTGTCATGCATGGGTTAAGACCTAGTGTCTATCATGCTCCTCTCTTGCGCAGAGAGAAACAGAGATCCTACGGGAATAGACGGAAACAACAACAATATCAGATGTACAGTAAAGCGGTAAAATGCATGAATGCAACAATACAAGCGAGGCAAGGGAGTCCCACTCAACCTCGAACCTAGAAAACAATAGGCAAAAGTGAACAGGCTTCACTTTTAACCCAACAGGGTAAACAGCAAACAATACAGTCAGGAAGACCAATCAATACATCAGAAATGAAATACAGCAAAATAAACAGCCACAGCAGCTCTGCATCAATATCCATCTTCAAGTTATCTCTAATCAGCTACAAGCTTCAGTCAGCATTAGTCTCCATCTCCACAGCCTTCCAGCAAGGTCTTGATCATCAATCTTCCATCTGCAATGGCTTTTCTTCAAGTCTCAAGCTCCAGGAGGGATATCAGTCAACCAGATGAAGTGATGAATGTTAGACAGTCAATTACCTACCAAGGGTGGTTCATCAACTGTTAACATTAAACAGACAGTTTCCCCTCAAAAGTTCTATCTTTCAAATACATCCACTGATCCTTCCAAAGGAAGGAGGTGGATATTTGAAAGGGACTTTGAATCATAGAGAAAGGATGGATGCAGACAAGGCATTCCATGTTTGAGAAACAAGCTTTCTAATCTAGGGCTCTGTCTCCTAAACCCTAATCTCCTCACCAGCTGCTAGCAGGAATCCCCTCTCCAATCTCTGGAAGTTGGTCTTTAGGATCTGGATCTCCAATGGTCTTCATCTCCTCAAGTCCTCAGCTTCCCCAATCCCAGACAATCCCAATACCCACACAGACAAATCAATAATCCCCAGAGGGCACACCACACCAATCAATCAAATATAGCAGTAATATATCAATAGCAGTAGGGGAATCCTAGTGATTTCTAAGGGGAACTATCCTATACCCATAACCCCTATAGTCCATACCCCAAAAATCAAATGAAAATTTCCTAAAAGAATTAAACTATCTCACCTAAGTTGATTTAAAACCCTAATTTTGTTCAAGTTATTCAAGCCTAAACCAATCATCTAAAATTAATCTCTAAAAATATGAACTAAATTGCATATACAAGCTAACAATGTCTATTAATCAACCTAAAAAGAAAGAGTGAAAAATATTAAAGCCACTAATAGAACAAAAATTATCAAGATCATGTATGAAATGAAACACTTAAAATATGCATTTATTTGGAAAATATGGGAAAAATATCAAATAAAAATAAAATGCAATTTTTATTTTTTTATAATTTTCTAGACTCTTTAAAGAAAATGTTAAAAAAAGAATGAATTAAAAATATGCAATTTCTAATTTGTTATGAATTTTCAAAAATGAATGAAAATAAAAAGAAATTGAAAAAGAAAATGGAAAGAAATAAAGGGAGGGGGTGTAACAAGCAATCAGAACCCAGTTCAACGCGTTGGGCCCATCAAATGAGGGGTGCAAATATGAATACAAGCCCAATGCCTCGTTAATGAAACGTTGCGTTTCACGTGGCTTTGTAATTCCCTCCAAAATGCAGATTGAATGCCAGCCCTTGATCTTGAAGTCAATTCAACGTTTTCTTTCCCATCCAACGGCCATTGTGTTTCTTCCCCAAATGAAACCCTAGGTTCAGGTTTTGTCCATGCCATGCAACCAACTTCTAATGATTCGTTCTCCTTCCCCAAGCCATGAAACAACACGATCCAAAAACCAAAATTGATCCCCTTCTTCCCCTCTATCCATCCATGGCCATAGTTCATCTTGAAACAACCTCTAACCTTCAAACAGAGAGCACTAACACACGGGTACCACCATGAATATGTGCCCTGCAACTCCATTAAACCTTGAAATTCTTGATGTTAACTTGTTTTACATGCCACCCTGAGTACACTAAGCTATAATACACGCTTTAAAACTCCATAACCAAAGCTTCCTTGATCTTGCAAGAATTGATACCATCTTTCGAAACTTCATGAAATGATCTTAAACTACTCATGGATGATCCCTAGATTGTCTCTATTGCAAATAACTTAAGATCTAACCCTAACAGTGGCTAATCATGGTGATTCGAATCAAATTGCATTCTTACCAAATGGATATGGTGATGATGGTTATCCCTCGTTTCAACCCTTGCCACTTGTGCTAATTGATCCTTAGATGATGGTGATGATTCCTGTGAAGAGAATTGGTGCTTAAATCCCTTGAGAATGGCAATTCACACCTTCATGCAAGTTGGAGTGATGAATGGGAACTAACAATCCAGCCACGAATCCTTGAGCCTTCTTCTTGCTTTTTACTCCACAACAATGGAGGATGATGATGATAACAGAAATTGAGATGATTGATGAAGCTTCAATGGAGTTTGAAGAGAAAATGCAAATTAGAGTGAAGGATTCAAAGTAGTGTTTACAAGTTCAAAGAATCACCAACCCATGCACAAATAGCTTCATTTCCTCATATAGGAGAGGATTAACAGAATGAGAAGTTTCTAGATTGGTCCTAGAGGGATCTAGAAGCTTATGGAACTTTCATGAATTTATCATTTGATGGCATTTTGAATCATATCATATCATGCTTGCACCTTGGGTAAACTTGAGTGAAAATCTCCTCTCATGAGATATTAGGAGTGTATGTATAAAAAACCAAGCTTTCCTTGCCTTGTGTTAAGCTTTACCATGTTGCCTTATGATGTAAGAAACAAATTTACAAAGGAAGTCCAATTTTTAAACCTAAACTCAAAAATGTGGCTGAACCAATGTCTTTAAAATGATGTTGGGAATCAATTTGGTATATTGGATGACCCATATTGGCTTTGTAGATCTCTCAAACCATTTTCCAACTTGAACTTTTTCAAGTTATATGCCTTTTTTAAGTCATTTTTCACCACTTTTAAAATTCCATGCTCCAAGCTTTTCCAAACTTTCACACCTTCTTTTCTAGCCTTAAAATCCCATTTTGAACAACTTTGATGTTGTGAAGTTTTTCATTTGAAGCTTCCTTGTATGAGTTTTAGGCATATGCTATGAATGACCTGTAATCACCAAATGACCAAAATACCCTTTGCTTGCCAAGACCATAAGTAGAGTTCCACAAATCCTATGAAGGCATACCATACCATTCTAGAAAGCTAAAACAATGAGGAACAACTCTTATGTTGACCAGAAATTCATTTTAAATCTCCTTGAGGGGTAAAAATAGCTTGGAAGTCAAGTCACTTTTACAGACAAAATTTCAGATACCTCAGATGACCTGTAACTTGCAAGGACCATAACTTGAGTTCTATAAATCTCCTTGATGTCTTCCACCACTCAAATTAAAGGTATTGATATCCTCTACAAGTTTCATGTTGTCCAAGGATCCATTTGAAGCTTGCATTTTGACTTATCTTGCTTGGAAGTTTGTCCTAAACTAGGGAATTTTACACAGAAACCCTAATTTAGAAACTCCTCTTCTCCTTGATTTCTCTTGAATTCTTCTTAGCATAACAACATATACTTATTCTTCATGTCAACTGATGAACCCCACATCTCTCCAATAGCCCTTAATTCCTTTCAATCAGTCAGTTGACCTAGAGTTGACCCAGGGTTGACCCAGATGAAACCCTAGTTGACTGTCTTCAACTGCAATTCTTGTGACTTCACCAATGACTTGTCTCCTTCTCCAAATGACTTTCTAAGTCCTCCAAGATGTCTAGATACTCCCCATGCTCATCCCACAGCTCACAAATTGCTTGTTGATCCTCAGAGACCCTCAGATAGGAGATGGATGCACTTGCTTGATCCATTGACTTGATAGCTTTCAAATTCTTTCTGATGACTTGAATGGGATTGAATCAGGATAATAACCTCTTGATAGGCCTCTAGAGATGAGAATAATGACTGGTCCCCTGTTGGATGACTTGCTATGCTTATGTTATGCAGATGATTAGACTATGTACATGCCTCTATATGCAAATGCTAATGATATTGAAACCTAAACCAAGTGAATAAGGTTGAGCAAATTTTAGGGTGTAACAGCTGCCCCTATTCAAGCGACTTGGACCCGATTGGGTGAAGAGCCCGGAGCCTTCAGACATTCGCGGTACGAGGCGGTTGAATACCAGTGAAACCAGAAATTTGCCAACCGCAGAAATAAACTATGCTCCTGCTTGGGGAACGACATTCATCAGCTGAATCTGACTGTTACGGCAACCCACTGATCTCGTGCGACCGTGCTGGGGATTCTTCTCATCATCCTGAAAAAGATTTTATCATTGCAGAGATAGAACATTGTCCATGTTAGGACGTCTGCTTCGTCAATTCGGAAAACTTCAACAACTTTGTCGGGGATGTCTCGTCTGCCTTCTTGTCAGAAATAAATCGTCCATGTTAGGAATAAACTCTTCCACATTAGGAATAACCGTTCCACGTTAGGAATAATACTGTCCACGTTAGGACTCACCTTTCCACGTAAGGCATACATCGCTTTTCCCCGTCAGGGGTGACTTTTCTCTGCTTTGTCAAACTCTTCCACGTAAGGAATACGTCTTCTTTTGCTTTGTCCATGTAAGGACTCTTTCTTTTTCCACGTTAGGAATAACTTCTTTGATCTGTCCGCGTCAGGACTAAACTCTTCCACGTCAGGAATAATCTCTTTCTTTCCACGTCAGGAATCAATCTTGATATGTTCGCGTGAGGACTCAATCTTTCCACGTAAGGAATAAACTCGTCTTTCCACGTAAGGAAACCATTTTTCTTCCACGTAAGGAATGCTCTTGATATGTCCACGTAAGGACTCTGATCTTTCCACGTAAGGAAATGTATTTTGATTTGTCCACGTAAGGACTCACATCTTCATCTGATGAAATAATAGAACCTGTCCACGTTAGGACTTGCGCGTCTTTGACTTGATGGGAAAATAAACCCCGTCCACGTCAGGACACACACTTTGCCAATAACACGAAGAAGGATAAAATTGTCCACGTCAGGACTCTCGCGTCTTGCCAACACGAAGAACTACAAACTTGTCCACGTTAGGGCATCCCTTTCACCCTTACGAATAAAGCTATTTGCTGAAAATAAATGGTCCACGTCAGGACACCAACACGAAGAGTAACCCACTTTTATCCACGTCAGGACTCTTCACTCAATCAATACCGAGCACTCGAATTTGTCCACGTTAGGACTAACACATATCGTCACCTGGAAGAAATGTCCACATCAGGACTCCACATTCCAACAATCTTCTCTAGCACAAAGAAATCCCGTCAATAAAATTGTCCACGTTAGGACTCGTCCTTCCATTGGTCCGCGAACTTCCTATCACTGACGTTACAGCAACTTTGAGGCTGACTCTACTGGGGACATTTGGAAACCCAACTTCCGGACGCCTGTTCTGATAACCGGCGGCAGCCTCTGAAATTCTGATTCATGAATCCTTTGATGACCAATAGCTCTGCTTGGGGATAAGGAGAAACTTATCCTGCTGACTCTGTGGGGAGTAGTGCCACAACTGACACTTCGTCGGATGTCTCACGTCGAGATCCTGAATGTTTATGGATTCACCTGAGCAAGGGCTCTCTCTTCCTGCAAAAGAAACAATGCTTGGGACAAACGGTTAGTCAACCTAGTTTATGTTTCACAAATGCATATGTTCGGCAATGATGCAATGCTTCCTTCGACATGGGAATGCTACGCCTCTATTTGGTGAATGCGAATATGACACTATATGCCACTGCAAATGCCGTCTCGAACTGCTGAGATATAGGAACTGCTTCAACAAAATAACTGCTGAAGATGATGCCGACTCCGCTGAGGATAGCCAGATGCCACCGAGCTATCTCAGCAAAATAAATGCTGGGAGAGTGAAGTCGACTTAGCTGGGAAACTGGGAACTTAAACCAAGCACCTCGTTGAAGTAACACCCTACTGGGGAATATAACTCTGCTGGGGAATAACAGATGTGCACAGTACGATTGGATTTCTGCCGGAGAGGGAACTGATATTACACATTATCCCTGACAAAATAAATGCCAGGACCCACACCAACTCTTCCGGGGAGAATTAACTGACTCCACTGGAGGATGGGATGATTCTCTTGGGGAAAATTAACTGACTCCACTGGAGGAGAGTAAATGACCCTGCGGGGAAAGGTAAACTGCCTGAATACAGCTCACAAATATTAATCTTCTGTGGCTAAACCACTCTGCTCGAGCTAAGGGAATCCTTCTGGGGGGACACCATACTGTCTGAATACAGCCTTACGATCCTGGAATCGTCAATTCTGTTGAGGATAAGTGCCTTTGTTTGAGCATGTCCTTTGGATAAGCTGCGACTAGCTGGGGAATTCTATCCTTCTTCAGGAAGAACATGCATGACCTGCGTGAGGGTCGAGTCTTTCGTTATTGCGATCTTTTGATCATCTTCCTCGTACGGCTATGAACCCTGCAACGACACAAACAAGGCAAGACAAATCTATACAACCGAATCAATTCAGGTTAGTGACATTATTTTCAGTTAATTCAAAGCTTTAGCAATTGTTGGCAAGGGCCAATGATGTTATACACATGCTAGTTTCAGTAAACTTAGGCGCTTTATCATGCACAAAACAGTAAAGAACCAGCATCAAGTACTGAATAACATATTTTATTGATTGGGCCCCTGAATGGGCGGAGTTTTATACACGGGATGTAACTCCTGAAATGAGGAAGCTACGCAAAGCAAATACACAAGTATGCACAAGAAGCATAAATATTTTGACAAATCAAATTTTGTACGCATGTCGGCAACGGGATGCAGACGAACACCACGAGCTGATCCTCCTATGACTCATCCGACTCTAATGCTCTCCTAGTATTCACTCTTCCGAAGAGGTTGTATCTGATAATCGACCCCTCAGGTATTCTCCCGCACTGATGCTCACTGTAGTATCTAATTCGGACCGCAGTCATTTCCTTTTTAAATCCCTAACTTTTGCGTGAACCGCCCTTTACGGGTTTTCAATTCATCGGGATACCCCTTTTTGCCGAAGCCGCCCAGTGTAGGTTTTCAACTTCGCGGGTGTACATTTTTTCAATTTTATCCCTAACTTTTGCCCGAACCTTTCATTCTGTTTTTGGTTCGCCAGGATGCCCCATTTTTGCCTGGACTCTCTTTTTTCTGTCCAGCGGGTCAATTTTAAGCAAAGTATTTTTTAACTGCGTCCGAATTCACAGGCGACGTAAAGTCTTCACCGTCCATGGTGGACAACAACAACGCTCCTCCTGAAAAGACTTTCCTGACAACGTAGGGCCCTTCGTAGTTAGGGGTCCACTTGCCCCTGTGATCTGCTTGCGGCGGGAGAATCCTTTTCAGCACAAGGTCGCCCGTCTGAAAGCTTCGCGGATGTATCTTCTTGTCGTATGCTTTCTTCATTCGGCTCTGGTACAAACGACCGTATGCTAGAGAAGCTAGCCTCTTCTCGTCCATCAAACTCAATTGGTTCAACCTGTCTTTTACCCATTCTGCCTCGTCCAGCTGAACGTCTCGCAATACCCTCAGAGAAGGGATCTCAACTTCCAATGGTAATACCACTTCCATTCCATACACTAATGAGAACGGGGTTGCCCCGGTTGATGTGCGTACCGTCGTACGATAACCGTGCAAAGCGAAAGGCAGCATCTCGTGCCAATCCTTATAGGTCACCACCATTTTCTGAACAATCTTCTTGATATTCTTACTGGCCGCCTCAACAGCGCCATTCATCTTGGGTCGGTACGGGGAGGAGTTGTGGTGTTCGATCTTGAAATTCTGACAGAGCTCCTTCATCATTTTGTTGTTCAGGTTCGAACCGTTGTCCGTGATTATCCGCTCGGGGATCCCATATCGGCAAATGATATCTCTCTTGATGAATCTGGCCACCACTTGCTTCGTTACATTGGCGTAGGACGCCGCTTCCACCCACTTGGTGAAATAATCGATTGCTACTAGGATGAATCGGTGCCCGTTAGAAGCTGTCGGCTCGATCTTTCCAATCATATCGATTCCCCACATCGAGAATGGCCATGGTGATGACATCACATTTAGAGGACTCGGAGGCACATGGATCTTGTCAGCATAGATTTGGCACTTGTGGCACTTCCTCGCAAACTTGAAACAATCAGTTTCCATCGTCAGCCAAAAGTAACCTGCCCTCAGCAGCTTTCTTGTCATAGCATGCCCACCAGCATGCGTACCAAAGGTACCTTCGTGTATTTCCTCCATGAGCAGCTTTGCCTCTCTTTCGTCTACACAACGCAACAACACCAAGTCGTGGTTTCTTCTGTATAAGACGCCATCTGGATTCAAATAGAAATTACCCGCTAATCTCCTGAGAGTCTTCTGATCTTAACTGGATGCCCCAGCCGGATACCCTTTGTTCTTCAGGAAATTAAGGATGTCGAAATACCACGGTTTGTCACCGGACGCTTCATCAATAGCAAATACATAGGCAGGCCTGTCAAGCCGAGAGATAATGATTCGGGGAGCCTCATTCCAAAAGTTGACTTTGTACATGGAAGACAAAGTGGTCAGGGCGTCAGCCATTTGATTTTCTGCCCGCGGCACGTGATGCAATTCCACCTTATCGAAGAAAGGCAACAATCTCCTTGCATAATTCATGTAATGCATCAAGTTGGGCTGACGCGTCTCCCATTCCCCTTTGATCTGATTCACCACCAGAGCTGAGTCTCCGTATACGTCTAAATTCTTGATTCGCAAATCAATGGCTTCTTCAAGCCCCATTATACAAGCTTCGTATTCGGCCTCATTATTGGTAACGGCAAAGGTCAATCGGGCAGTAAACGGGATGTGCGACCCGTGTGGCGTAGTGATGATTGCCCCTATTCCGCTACCGTAAGCATTCACAGCTCCGTCAAATATCATCTTCCACTTAGAACCCAACTCTGGCCCCTCGTCTGGCAACGGCTCTTCACAATCTTTCATCTTTAGGTACATGATATCCTCGTCAGGAAAATCAAACCTCATCGATTGGTACTCTTCAATAGGCTGCTCTGCCAGATACTCAGACAGCACACTCCCCTTTATAGCCTTTTGCGAGACGTATTGAATGTCATATTCGGTCAAGACCATCTGCCAACGGGCAATTCTTCCTGACAACGCCTGCTTTTCGAATACATATTTGATAGGATCCATCTTCGAGATGAGCATGGTTGTATGATTCAGCATGTATTGCCTCAAACGCTTGGCGGCCCAGGCTAGCGCGCAACAAGTTTTCTCAAGCATTAAATATCGAGATTCACAATCTGTAAATTTCTTACTCAAGTAATAGATTGCATGCTCTTTTCTCCCTGTCTCGTCGTGCTGACCGAGAACACAACCCATGCTTCCCTCCAGAACCGTCAAATACATGATCAAGGGTCTGCCCGCCACTGGGGGTATCAAAATAGGAGGTTCCTGCAAATACTGCCTTATTTTATCGAACGCCCTTTGACAATTTTCGTTCCACGTTACAGCTTGATCTTTCTTCAACAGCTTGAATAATGGTTCACACGTGGCAGTTAGGTGAGATATGAACCGAGCGATGTAGTTCAACCTCCCTAAAAACCCGCGCACCTCTTTTTCTGTTTTAGGCGTCGGCATTTCTTGAATCGCTTTTATTTTAGCAGGATCGACCTCTATTCCTCTTTCGCTAACGATAAACCCCAGCAGTTTACCCGACCTCACCCCGAAGGTGCATTTGTTAGGGTTCAGTCTCAGCCTGAACTTCCTAAGCCTTTTAAATAACTTCAGCAAATTCACCAGATGCTCTTCCTCAGTCTGGGATTTGGCAATCATATCGTCAACATAAACTTCGATCTCTTTATGCATCATATCATGGAAAAGAGTCGTCATCGCACGCTGATATGTTGCCCCAGCATTTTTCAAGCCAAAGGGCATCACTTTATAGCAAAATGTTCCCCAAGGCGTTATGAAAGTGGTCTTCTCCATATCCTCTGGCACCATTTTAATCTGGTTATAGCCTGAAAAGCCATCCATGAAGGAGAATACGGAGTACTGAGCAGTATTATCAACTAACACGTCAATGTGAGGAAGTGGAAAATCGTCTTTTGGGCTTGCTTTATTCAAATCTCTATAATCCACGCACATTCGAACCTTGCCATCTTTCTTTGGCACTGGTACGATGTTAGCAACCCATGAGGGATACTTTGTCACAGCGAGGAAACCAGCGTCCCACTGTCTTTGGACTTCCTCTTTGATCTTCACTGCCATATCTGGTCGAGTTCTGCGAAGCTTTTGTTTGACTGGCGGGAAATCTTCTTTCAGTGGCAGGCGATGCACAACCATATCTGTATCGAGCCCCGGCATATCTTCATATGACCAAGCGAATGCATCACTATATTCTCGGAGCATTTCGACCAGTTTTCGCTTGATATCGCCCTGCAGTGCGGCCCCGATGCGGATATTCTTCTCAACCCCTTCCGACCCTAAGTTGATAATTTCGATGACCTCGTCGTGAGGCAGAATGGCTCTTTCCTCTTGCTTCACCAACCAAGACAGTTCTTCAGGAATATCACTATCTTCGACAACCTCTTCTTCGGCCTGAAATACCGGACGCTCAAAGTCGGGACGAGTCATAGGTGGTTCAAGGATGTCATCTGAAAATGTTATCCTGCAAAAGGAATGGTTCAGTGCTTCAAAATGCGTATAAAGCGAATAACCACGTTGCCATTTTATTGAAAAATATAAAACAAGAAAGACAGGGATTACAGTATTTGCACATGAAAAAAAACGCCATTTATTTAATGAATAATACGCAATGTTCATAACAACACAGCCCTAAGCACATCCTGATGCCCCGGGCAAGACATCAGATTATTCAACAATTAATAAAGCAAAGCATTACTGTTTAAGAGTCACAGGAACAAGCTCCTGAATGGACCAGTTGCACAGTCCTTGTCCTGGCGTGCTTGGCTGAATCCAGGCATCCATATCACAGTCGCTGTCTCCTTCGTCAGACTCTGAAGCGGCATTGACGGTTTCATGACATACTCCACTGGCAGAGATTGTGACCGGCCCTCTGAAACGGGGCGCCCCCACAGCAGGTGCTGACAACGACGGTTGGTATCCCAGCCCGAACCGGTCCATCTTCACAGGAATGTCCAGCACTTTGCCCCAGCCTTTTGCTTCTCCTGCCTCCACTAGAGCTTGAGCTTCTTTATACGATGAGACGGCTATCTCCGCCGCTTTGCTCGGCCCGGGACCTTTGTCCTTGACACGCAACCCTTCAAATGCCTGGCAGGGCGTCTCGTGGATCTCTCCGTCGACCTCCACATATTTGAATGACGATAGATGGCTGACCAGGATGTCTTCTTCTCCGCATACGGTGACTACGCTGTCTCCGACCATATATTTCAACTTCTGATGCAGGGTAGACGTAACTGCCCCAGCCCCATGGATCCAAGGTCTTCCAAGCAAGCAGCTGTACGCAGGCTGTATATCCATGATATAAAACTCAGTTGCAAACACCTCCGGCCCCACCTGTAGAGGCAGTGTGATTGATCCAAAAACTGTGCTTCGCGTGCCGTCGAAGGCTCTAACTACCAAGTCACTGGGCGTGCACAAAATTCCTCTAACATCCAGCTTCATCATCGCCTTCTTGGGTAGCACATTCAAAGACGATCCAGTGTCGACCAATACGTGCGACATTACTGATCCTCTACATTCGACAGATATGTGCAACGCCATATTATGATCTCTCCCTTTTGGGGTCAAATCGAAGTCGGTAAAGCCCAAGTTGTGGCCTGCATTTACATGTGCCAACACTCCTTCCAACTGATTTACAGAGACGTCTTGGGGTATAAAAGAAGTATCCAAGACCTTCAACAAAGCGTTCCGGTGAGCCTCTGAACACAAAAGCAATGACAGGATAGATATTTTGGACGGCGTCTGTTGCAGATGCTCCACAATCTTATAATCACTTTTTCGAATCAAGCGCATGAACTCTTCTACATCTTTCGATGCCGATTCTTTTTCGCTTGCCTGCACTGGGACATTCTCAACCACTTTTCCTTTTCCTTTCGCTAGTCTTTCGGCCTCCACTTCTGGCGATACGAAGATCCTACCACTCCTTGTCATACCTCCTGAACCAACAACGTTATCCACAGTCTCGGCTGGCTGCTTGTTAACATCAATCTTTATTCCGTCACAATACACCTCCAACCCATATGACCATGGGACTGCCTTCGTGTTCTCGTACGGGATCGGCCCGGCCTTAGTTATGGTGATCGGTGGTCGCTGAGCTGGTGCTGCAATAGTGATGGTCTTTCGAGGAATCGTTACAGTGGCCACATCACTCTGATCATCTGCTACTGCCCTTGCAGGCTCTTCGGTTGCTGCTCGGTCAAACTGCAATGTGCCTCCATCGATTAAAGCCTGAATGCCTTTCTTCAAATCATCACACCCCCCAGCTAGGGTCGAACATTCTAAGCAATACTCGTCACATCCCGGGTAAACACCCCCCTGTAACAGTCGGCTCTTTATCTCGCCCATCGGAGTCTTTAAATCGTCGACATTCATAATCAGATTCAACCCTTCCTCAGTCAGAATGGCGTTTGCCCCATGATTAGGCATGGGTTTCTGCACTATATTCGGACCCGCCGTTCCGAAATTGATAGTCTTATTGTCCAAAAGATCCTGCACAACGTGCTTAAAAGCATGGCAACCTTCTATATCGTGGCCCGGAGCCCCAGAATGAAACTCACAGTGCCTACTTGCATCGTAGCCAAACGGAGGAGTTCCCATTATCGGTGCCAGAGTTCTCTTCTCTACCAGGTTCAATCCCAACAATGTCTGCAATAAATCAGCATATGTCGTGGGAGGCTTCTCAAACACTCTTCTTGGTTTACCACCCTGGAATCTTCGTTGAGCCTGATGTACCCCCTGCTGAGGCTGCTGCTGCTGCATTGGCTGCTGCTGAGACGGTTGTTGTTGCTGAAGTGATTGTTGCTGGTACGGGATAGTAACACTCGCCACCTGCTGCGGCTGATGATATTGGTTTCGTCCCCTGCCTCGGCCTCGGCCTCGGCCTCCAAACACTGCGCTTGCCTCGCCCTGACGGCGCCCACCAAAAGCCTTCCTATTACTGCCAGATGTAGTGGATTCCTCAACCTGGAATTTTCCTTGATTAATGTTACGCTCAATCTTTTCTCCCATCAGAATTAGGTCTAAAAAACTGGCCAGAGATGTATGAAACAGCATGTCATGAAACAAGCCTGTGAATGTGCCGACGAACATGTCATTCATTTCCTTATCTTCTACAGGAGGACGGACCCTGGCAGCCATATTGCGCCACCTTTGCGCGTACTCTTTAAAGCTCTCTCCCTTCTTCTGCGACAGCCCCGCCAATTGGACCCGATTGGGCGCCAAATCGCTGTTATACTTGTAGTGAGCTACAAATGCCTCTTCCAATTGCTTCCATGTCTTGATATCGGTTGGCTCCAACCCCATATACCACTCTAGGGAAGGACCCGACAGACTATCTTGAAAGAAATGCATTAGCATTCTTTCATCAGTTGAGTATGTCGACATCTTTCTGTAATAAGCTCGTACGTGCACTTTCGGACATGTGTCCCCTTTATACTTATCAAACGCAGGAGCTTTGAATTTGATTGGCACCCTTAAGCCAGGTACCAGACCCATTGTTGTCATGTCCAAGCCCACAGCACTTTGGTTCAGGACCCCCCTCATCTGCTCTTCCAGCATTCTGATCTTCTGGGAGTCATCCATCGGTCCTTCGAAACCTCCGCCGAAGAAGGCGTCCTCCTGCTGATCTTCTTGCCACATACCATTTCCAGCTCCGTACCCGTCATATCCATTATTACGTCCAGCCCTGATCTGATTCATCCCCGGACCTCGTCCTCTGTTGCCGTACCCTTGAACACCTCCAGCAGGCCCAAAAGCCATAAACCCAGCGCCATTTCCATTTCCAAAACCTCCGTAGCCCTGATTGGCCATACCATAACCGTCTTGCCCAAAGCCTTGAGCATTGAAACCATATTTCCCAGTGTTATCGAATCCCTGATCGTTGAATCCGAATCCAGCATTGACAAAGCCGTTGCCTCCCATATTATCACCCAAGTTGACATCACCAAGCCCAACGTTATGGACAGCAGTCTCATTCCCAACTCCGACGTTACCGTTCACAGCAGCGGTAGCGTTGTTGATATTAGCAGCAGGTATATTGACTACAGGCGGAGCCACTGGCGTAGGAGTGCCATCTCCATGAACAGTGTCGACTCGCACAGACTGATGATCCTCGTTACCGTGGCCAGCGTTCCGGGCCAACAGAGGCTGGACCATGGCTTGCAAATTCTCCTGACCTTTTGCAATAGCTTCCATGGTCTGCATAAAGAGAGCTAGCTTCTCGCGCACGTCTTGCATCTCGTTCTGCATTTGATCCATGATTCTTCGACAGTTGGTGCGAGTAGAATAGCGATGCGGGTGCTGATCTGCAATCCTGAAAAGTACCTGGTACAGAGCAGGAAATAAGATAACATCCAATGATTACCTGTAATGCAATATGAATATGAATGCAATGCAATGTGTGCCTGTGCATTAGGGAAATTCATTCCCCGATTCTAGTGTGAAGATGCCGGTGCAGTGACAGTGCTAACAATATAAATATCGGAGCTGAATCACAGAAAGCCTCATATATTGCTGAGAAACCAATGAACCAAGAATATAATATCACTAAGAGTACAAAGAGAAAGCATGACCTCAACCAACAATCCTGGTGATGGTCAGCACTATGCAAATAAAGCATACAAGTTACTACATGAAATGATCAAATCCTCCCATAAGTCTGGTATTCTTCTAGCAACTTCTTGGTCTCCGGATGACTGGGTCGAGCGAGCAGCCCTTCGACAAGTTGGTTTCTCTTCTTAAGAACACGGCGCACGTCTTCAGCAGTGTCTTCCCATGCCCCATCTCCGAAGCGATCTTCTAGTTTACGCTTCTGAGACACAGCTTCATCTCTGCCTTTGATGGCCTTGTTTAGTGCATTCTGGAGACTATACCGGGTCATCACTTCTTCCTCACACTTCTTGATGCTGGACTTCAACTGCTCTTCGAGGTCGGAGATTTGCTGCTTCAACTTATCTTCCCTCTTCTTATTGTTGGTGAGTGTAGCATTCCAAGTCTTATTGCAAGAAGAGATCTCTCGGTGAGCGATGTCAAGCGCTTTCTTCTTGGATTCAAGCATGTCATGGGAGCTTCTGAACTCTTGCCCCAGACGTTCGCGCTTCTTCCTCTCCTCAGTCAACTCATCCCCCAATCTGTTCATTAGCTCAATCTGCTATTGGAAAGCATACACGGCCTTGTTTTTCTCACTGCGTACCTGGGCTAACTCCTGCTCTAACCCTTCGTTAATCTTCATCAAGGCTTCTTTTTCTTTCACAACTTGCTCGTAGGCTTCCCGAGAAACAGTAGTTGGCTCTGCTACCGGAATAGGATCAAGAACTGGTGCATCTGGAAATGGCATCCTCAACTGACTAGCTCTCTCCCGGATCCAAACCCTGTAAGGTTCATAGGCCTGACAGTCATTCTTCCCTAACAACGGCTTCCCCCTTCGGATAATACGCGTCCATGCATGCTGCAACTTGGCTAGTAACTCCCCCTTCACGTCTCCGGTGAAGTACAGAGATTCCTGTACTTCCTCCTCCTTTGGCGGGTTCTTCAGCGCATATCCGAACTGACGGACGAACAGAGATGAGTTGTAGTTGATACACCCTTTCCTTCCAATCAATGGGACACTAGGGTACCCCGAACAACTGAAGATAAGTTCAGACCCCAGTAGGTCTCTGTCAAACCATCCAATGTCTTCGGAAGATAGCCTCATCAGGCGTTCTGACCAGCTAGCAGTGGTTGCACTTTCCACAAAGGACCCCTTCATTGGAAGATGACTTTTGAACCACATATTCAATAAAGGAGCACAGCAGTAAACAACTTTTCCCCTTCGGTTTTCGTTCTTGTAGTGCAATGAGTGGTAGAAGTCCCCGATCAATGTTGGCACTGGATTGCCGGCAGCGAATAGATGGAAAGCGTCCAGGTCTACGAAGTTGGGTAAGTTAGGGAACAGCACAATCCCATAAATACAGAGAGCCAAAATAGCATTGAAAACCACCCAACATCCGCTCTTGGCATACTCCTGAGCTTTGCCAACCAAGAAATCAAGAGAGAAACCTGATACCCCAAGCCAAGAAGTCAATAACAGTTCTGCAGCGTCCATATGTAAGGCTTTGGCTAAGTCCTCCAACTTGGGCTCAGCAGCAGAGTGAATAAAGGGAACCTTGTTCTGCACCGGTAACTCAGTAAACTCCACATACTCCTCAATGGTAGGCCCTAGAATGAAATCAGCAAACGTAAAACATCTCAATGCGGGGTCATAGAACTGCATCAAGGTGTACAGCCCGTTCATCTCATCAGTAGTGGGCTTGCAGACTAATCTCAGTAACCTCCCGTGACTCATTCTGAAGCTTCTCCTAACCTCCTCATCAGCAAGAGATATCAGACCAAGCAAAGAAGTAATATCAGGTGAAGGCAGCTTATACGCAACTGTTTTCCTCAAACTGGCCATGATCAATACTCAGAAGTCTGGGCACTAGAATCGGAGGATATGCAAATGCACCTGCAGCACAGACACACGTTAATGGGATGCAATGATAATGGGTATGCAAACAATGCAATGCAAGTAACATGCAACAGGGACCATCTGCCGTAGCTAAATAGCCTGAACCATATCAAGAAGTCTCGGATAGACTCTATAGAAGTCCTCAAACCCTGGTCTCAGATAGACCTAAAACAAAGCTCCAACAATGGTCTCTGACAGACCTCAAACCATAACTCCAACTGGTCTCTGGCAGACCTCAAGACTCTCAACTGGTCTCTGACAGACCTCAGAACACATCTCCAAATGGTCTCTGACAGACCTCCTAACTCTCCATAAATACCCTGGATCTCTGATCAAGAAATAACCGGTAGTCTGAAGGTCTAGTTACCTGTATAACCCCAAACCCTCTCACAGGTGGATGTCCTAGTAACTGACAAAGGTATGGCATCCTATGCGGTCGTCGGCGTCACAGACTTTCAGGGTTGATGATACGATTCCTAGAAGGAGTGGCATCATCAAATCCTGAAGAGGCCTCACTTAGCCAACTTCCAAATGATCGGTTCCCGGAGTCGACAATTCAGCTGACCAACAACCCCTTCGACCCAAAGGGTAGAAAAAGAAGCCAACCAGAAGAACCTCGTCCGAGTGTAGATTTCATGAGACACTAATGCAAGCAAAGCCGGCACGCGCCCACTACTCTCTACTCTAATTCTAGGTGCACTCAAGCCCAGGTCCGGCTTCTCACTCAGCATCAGAACACCCGTCACACCCCAATACAGCAATAGTAATCAATACATATATAAAGCTGAAAAATAAAGGTCAGAAATGTATAGATCCATACAAAATCCTCGACGAGAAAACAAGCGTTAGGATTGACTCTCTTAAGGGACGTTGGATCCCAAATGCATAAGAACCATCGCAGTCCTTAGCAGCCAGGGGACGTTGATTCCCCAGCAGAGTCGCCAGCTGTCGCTACTGCGAAAATCGGCGCCGGCTGAACAGAAGAGTCGCCACCGTGCGTTATTTATCCCACGGGAGGGAAAGGAAACGCTCAGAGTAAACCTCGCACAACACGGGAAAGGTATGGTCATCGCAACCAAAACCTGGGTTCGGGAGTCGGTTACGCAAGGGGAAGGTATTAGCACCCCTCACGTCCGTCGTACTCGACGGGATCCACGCTTGTTTTCGGGTATGGATTGTTATTCTATCTACTCTATAGGTCAAAGGTTAAAAAGAAAATAAAATGAAAATAAAAATGACTCGGCAAAGTATCGCACTTTATGCCTACGTATTCCCGTCTGGAACGAGAAATCAGAGTCAACGTAGTTCGCTTACCTACGGGAAAGGAGGGGAAGGTTGCTCGCTAGGATATCACATCCTGTGCCTACGTACTTTCATACAGCATGAAAGATCAGAGCAAACGTAGTTCGGGCCACGTACGACACAAGTCTGTCTTGGTTGATTTTATTCCTTCTGAAAAAGGTTTTTCTGATTAACAGTCCCGACGGACAAAAATGACGGCTTGATGAGTTCACATTCTTTTACGGAAGAAGTGTCTTTTATTGTGTTTGAAATTTTATTGTATTTTTCTGTTTGCTTTGAGAAAGAAAGAGACAGAACTCTAACCTACGGTTGCGAAGGGAATCAAACTATCCTAATGTTGTCATGCATGGGTTAAGACCTAGTGTCTATCATGCTCCTCTCTTGCGCAGAGAGAAACAGAGATCCTACAGCAATAGACGGAAACAGCAACAATATCAGATGTACAGTAAAGCGGTAAAATGCATGAATGCAACAATACAAGCGAGGCAAGGGAGTCCCACTCAACCTCGAACCTAGAAAACAATAGGCAAAAGTGAACAGGCTTCACTTTTAACCCAACAGGGTAAACAACAAACAATACAGTCAGGAAGACCAATCAATACATCAGAAATGAAATACAGCAAAATAAACAGCCACAGCAGCTCTGCATCAATATCCATCTTCAAGTTATCTCTAATCAGCTACAAGCTTCAGTCAGCATTAGTCTCCATCTCCACAGCCTTCCAGCAAGGTCTTGATCATTAATCTTCCATCTGCAATGGCTTTTCTTCAAGTCTCAAGCTCCAGGAGGGATATCAGTCAACCAGATGAAATGATGAATGTTAGACAGTCAATTACCTACCAAGGGTGGTTCATCAACTGTTAACATTAAACAGACAGTTTCCCCTCAAAAGTTCTATCTTTCAAATACATTCACTGATCCTTCCAAAGGAAGGAGGTGGATATTTAAAAGGGACTTTGAATCATAGAGAAAGGATGGATGCAGACAAGGCATTCCATGTTTGAAAAACAAGCTTTCTAATCTAGGGCTCTGCCTAGCTCCTAAACCCTAATCTCCTCACCAGCTGCTAGCAGGAATCCCCTCTCCAATCTCTGGAAGTTGGTCTTTAGGCTCTGGATCTCCAATGGTCTTCATCTCCTCAAGTCCTCAGCTTCCCCAATCCCAGACAATCCCAATACCCACACAGACAAATCAATAATCCCCAGAGGGCACACCACACCAATCAATCAAATATAGCAGTAATATATCAATAGCAGTAGGGGAATCCTAGTGATTTCTAAGGAGAACTATCCTATACCCATAACCCCTATAGTCCATACCCCAAAAATCAAATGAAAATTTCCTAAAAGAATTAAACTATCTCACCTAAGTTGATTTAAAACCCTAATTTTGTTCAAGTTATTCAAGCCTAAACCAATCATCTAAAATTAATCTCTAAAAATATGAACTAAATTTCATATACAAGCTAACAATGTCTATTAATCAACCTAAAAAGAAAGAGTGAAAAATATTAAAGCCACTAATAGAACAAAAATTATTAAGATCATGTATGAAATGAAACACTTAAAATATGCATTTATTTGGAAAATATGGGAAAAATATCAAATAAAAATAAAATGCAATTTTTATTTTTTTATAATTTTCTAGACTCTTTAAAGAAAATGTTAAAAAAAGAATGAATTAAAAATATGCAATTTCTAATTTGTTATGAATTTTCAAAAATGAATGAAAATAAAAAGAAATTGAAAAAGAAAATGGAAAGAAATAAAGGGAGGGGGTGTAACAAGCAATCAGAACCCAGTTCAACGCGTTGGGCCCATCAAATGAGGGGTGAAAATATGAATACAAGCCCAATGCCTCGTTAATGAAACGTTGCGTTTCACGTGGCTTTGTAATTCCCTCCAAAATGCAGATTGAATGCCAGCCCTTGATCTTGAAGTCAATTCAACGTTTTCTTTCCCATCCAACGGCCATTGTGTTTCTTCCCCAAATGAAACCCTAGGTTCAGGTTTTGTCCATGCCATGCAACCAACTTCTAATGATTCGTTCTCCTTCCCCAAGCCATGAAACAACACGATCCAAAAACCAAAATTGATCCCCTTCTTCCCCTCTATCCATCCATGGCCATAGTTCATCTTGAAACAACCTCTAACCTTCAAACAGAGAGCACTAACACACGGGTACCACCATGAATATGTGCCCTGCAACTCCATTAAACCTTGAAATTCTTGATGTTAACTTGTTCTACATGCCACCCTGAGTACACTAAGCTATAATACACGCTTTAAAACTCCATAACCAAAGCTTCCTTGATCTTGCAAGAATTGATACCATCTTTCGAAACTTCATGAAATGATCTTAAACTACTCATGGATGATCCCTAGATTGTCTCTATTGCAAATAACTTAAGATCTAACCCTAACAGTGGCTAATCATGGTGATTCGAATCAAATTGCATTCTTACCAAATGGATATGGTGATGATGGTTATCCCTCGTTTCAACCCTTGCCACTTGTGCTAATTGATCCTTAGATGATGATGATGATTCCTGTGAAGAGAATTGGTGCTTAAATCCCTTGAGAATGGCAATTCACACCTTCATGCAAGTTGGAGTGATGAATGGGAACTAACAATCCAGCCACGAATCCTTGAGCCTTCTTCTTGCTTTTTACTCCACAACAATGGAGGATGATGATGATAACAGAAATTGAGATGATTGATGAAGCTTCAATGGAGTTTGAAGAGAAAATGCAAATTGGAGTGAAGGATTCAAAGTAGTGTTTACAAGTTCAAAGAATCACCAACCCATGCACAAATAGCTTCATTTCCTCATATAGGAGAGGATTAACAGAATGAGAAGTTTCTAGATTGGTCCTAGAGGGATCTAGAAGCTTATGGAACTTTCATGAATTTATCATTTGATGGCATTTTGAATCATATCATATCATGCTTGCACCTTGGGTAAACTTGAGTGAAAATCTCCTCTCATGAGATATTAGGAGTGTATGTATAAAAAACCAAGCTTTCCTTGCCTTGTGTTAAGCTTTACCATGTTGCCTTATGATGTAAGAAACAAATTTACAAAGGAAGTCCAATTTTTAAACCTAAACTCAAAAATGTGGCTGAACCAATGTCTTTAAAATGATGTTGGGAATCAATTTGGTATATTGGATGACCCATATTGGCTTTGTAGATCTCTCAAACCATTTTCCAACTTGAACTTTTTCAAGTTATATGCCTTTTTTAAGTCATTTTTCACCACTTTTAAAATTCCATGCTCCAAGCTTTTCCAAACTTTCACACCTTCTTTTCTAGCCTTAAAATCCCATTTTGAACAACTTTTATGTTGTGAAGTTTTTCATTTGAAGCTTCCTTGTATGAGTTTTAGGCATATGCTATGAATGACCTGTAATCACCAAATGACCAAAATACCCTTTGCTTGCCAAGACCATAAGTAGAGTTCCACAAATCCTATGAAGGCATACCATACCATTCTAGAAATCTAAAACAATGAGGAACAACTCTTATGTTGACCAGAAATTCATTTGAAATTTCCTTGAGGGGTAAAAATAGCTTAGAAGTCAAGTCACTTTTACAGACAAAATTTCAGATACCTCAGATGACCTGTAACTTGCAAGGACCATAACTTGAGTTCTATAAATCTCCTTGATGTCTTCCACCACTAAAATTAAAGGTCTTGAGATCCTCTACAAGTTTCATGTTGGCCAAGGATCCATTTGAAGCTTGCATTTTGACTTATCTTGCTTGGAAGTTTGTCCTAAACTAGGGAATTTTACACAGAAACCCTAATTTAGAAACTCCTCTTCTCCTTGATTTCTATTGAATTCTTCTTAGCATAACAACATATCCTTATTCTTCATGTCAACTGATGAACCCCACATCTCTCCAATAGCCCTTAATGCCTTTCAATCAGTCAGTTGACCTAGAGTTGACCCAGGGTTGACCCAGATGAAACCCTAGTTGACTGTCTTCAACTGCAATTCTTGTGACTTCACCAATGACTTGTCTCCTTCTCCAAATGACTTTCTAAGTCCTCCAAGATGTCTAGATACTCCCCATGCTCAGCCCACAGCTCTCAAATTGCTTGTTGATCCTCAGAGACCCTCAAATAGGAGATGGATGCACTTGCTTGATCCATTGACTTGATAGCTTTCAAATTCTTTCTGATGACTTGAATGGGATTGAATCAGGATAATAACCTCTTGATAGGCCTCTAGAGATGAGAATAATGACTGGTCCCCTTTTGGATGACTTGCTATGCTTATGCTATGCAGATGATTAGACTATGTACATGCCTCTATATGCAAATGCTAATGATATTGAAACCTAAACCAAGTGAATAAGGTTGAGCAAATTTTAGGGTGCAACAATACCCATACCCCAAAAATCAAGTCAACACTCCTAAAAGAAAGTGATTTACTTCACCTATGTCACACCTAAAACCCTAATTTGGTCATGTTAATGTCAATTGATCAAACTATCCAAAATAAGCTCCTAAAAATTGTGGTATAAAAACCAGGGGATCCTAACATTCATTTCTAATTGTACTAAGAAGAATGAATCAAAAATATTATGGGAAGATCATGAACGAAAATGGAGAAAATCATGTATGAACTAAAAGATATTAAAAAGTCATTTAAATGGAAAATATGCTAAAAATAGCAAACAAAAATAAAATGGCATTTTTATTTTCATATAATTTTCTAGACATTTATATGAGGTGGTAGAAAAAACAAGAAATTAAAAATCAATTATTTTCATTTTTTTATGAATTTTACAAGGGCAAGAAAATATTAAAAGAAATTAAAATTCAAAATTGGAATAAATGGGGAGGGGGGTTCAAACAGCATATGCCCCCAGTTATTTTGCTTGATGGGCCACGAGGTGGGGGTGTGATTAGCAGAAGGCGCAGGCCCAAGTATCATCAGAAAATCAATTGAAAATAAAAAGCAAAAGAAAAAAACGCGTGGGGTGCATTGAGCAACTATCCTAAGTGCAAATTCAGTAGGGCTGCTAATGGAGGGTGCGTTTAGCAAGTGGGGCAACGGCCCAATCCAACCCTTCAGCCACTTCACACGCATGGGGGGGGGGATACGAGCAAAACGGGGATACTACCAGCAAAACGAACTTGGGCTTGGGCCCAATCCCAAACCCTAATCCAAGTTAATGATCAACAAAACCATCTTCTCCTCTAACAAGTCTGAACACTGTTCACCCAAACTAAACCCTAGCCATCTGCAACTCCACCATTCTCTCCCTTCTCTGAGAAACCTCCCAAAACAAACTCAAACTCTCACGAATCTCAAACAAAAACCATTACCCCACCCAAATCCATTCAAACCTAATCTAATCTCTAAACGGATCTAAAACGAAACCAGAACATCTCAGCTATCAGCAAGAAAACCACAACCAAGATCGCAAGAACGTGTACCTGGTTATGGAGTACGAGTGAGTCTTGAAGCTTCTGGAATCTTTCAGCGAGAAGTTCTTGAGGCGTATTGAAGAGTTTGAAGACGTTCTGGAGGATCTTGAAGAACCGCTTGAAGATCGACAATCTGGACAATGTTTGAAGATGATCTTGAAGGTTTTCTGAACCTGGTGTGGAGTGTGTTCATAGATGGATGAACGTTCGCTGGGTGAAGTTGAAGCTCTTGATGATGTTCATTGGGAAGTGAAGGAGATCTGAAGATTTGATGCGTGGTGATTCCTGGAAATTGAGGTGGAGAATCTATGGAGGTAGAGGACGATCGTTGATGATTGGAGATAGGTGAACAAAGTCGAAGAACAGATCTGGAAATTGTGAAGGAGATGAAGGTTGATTTCTGGAAAATTCTTTGTGAAGAACGATGATCGTTCAAAGATTTTCTGGAAATCTGCTTTGAAGAACGATGAATGTTTGAATGTTCTGGAAAATTGTTCTTAAAGCACGGTGGAGATGGATGTGTTCTGGAGAATTCTTCGAAGTTTCCGGCGAAGTGGTTGAGTTCTCCGGTGAGGTATTGATGAAGGTGGACGGAGGAAGAAGGGGGAGGAAGAAGAAGAGGGGAGGATTTCTGGGCAAAAAGTAGCTCCGGCGATGGTTGCGGTGGTCTGGTGACGGTTGGGGCTGCCGGCGATGGGAGTTCACCGGATTTGCATGCCGGTCAGGGGCGTTTCCGGTGAAGCATGGTGCGGTGACAAGTGGCACGGTGGGTTAATGCATGGAGGACGCGTGGCCTGAGTGGGAGAGAGAGTGGAGACGCGTGTGGGATTCTGAGCTGAGGGAGATTGTGAGGTGGGATGCCCACGTTGACACGCGTGGCATCACTTTTATAGTGACAAGTGTCACCTTCTATGGACAAAAACGGACAAAAACCGAATTGGACTTGATTGCTGGGCCTCCAAAAAATTCCCTTCCGGGCCCACACGAAATAATGGACAAAAAACCCCAAAACTGCATTTAAAATGATTAGTAATTCTGAATTAAAATACTTAAACCTTATTAAAAATTAATCAAAGCTTAAACCTAACTAACTCTAAAACAATTAACTAAATGAACTCAATTAACTCTAAATGACTCAATTAAAATCTAACTAATACTAAACTCTAATTAAACCAATTAAGTCCTAATTAACTCTAAAAAATGATTAAAATCTAATAACTCTAATAACCTCTATTATCTAAAAAAATCATTAAAACTCTAATGACTCCTATTTAAAATTCTATTAAAACCCTATTAATTCTAATAAAATTTATACCCTTTATTTAACACTATTAAAAAAACTATTATTAATAAAAGAAAAACTATATTCTTTCTATTTTTTTCTAAAAATGATTAAAAAACTATTTAAAATCTTTTATATTCTAAAATGATTAAGAAACTATTAAATCTATAAAAAAAATTCTATAAAATTCTAAAAAAGATTTAAACTATTAAAAAATGTTAAAAAAACCTATTTAAATTCTAAAAAAATCTAACAAGCCTATTTAAAATCTACAAAGGCTATTAAATCCTAAAAAAAATGCAGACAAATGCAAATGACCGACACAAACGAGCGCGAGACCAGATCGAAGCGAACAGTAAACCCCCGGGCATCAGAATATCCCGAAAACCACCATGCAAACTGAAAACACCGAGAAGCGCACAATTTTCCCAAAAATAAAACCCTGATTATCTAGACTGGCCCAGAAATATCCGGTGGATGAAAACCAAGCTGTAACCCTGATATCCTCTGTCTGTGCACAAGTGTCATGCATCTGATATGTGAATATGAATTTAAACCACGAGTCAGATAGGAGAACCGGTTGGTCAAATTTTAGGGTGCAACAATAGTCAAAGTGCAATACACCTTTAGCCTATCATGAGCGAACCAAGCACATTAATGTGAGGCTGCATTTCGTCAGAGGGGCAATCGAGTGTGGAGAAGTCTAAGTGCTGAAGGTTTCAAAAGATTATAATGTTGCTGATATGATCACCAAGATGTCGCCCAGTTGCAAGTTTTTCCACTGTATGCAGTTGATAAAGCTACATGAAGAAAGCTAGTTTCTTGATGTTATAGAGTTAGATCCAAGGTTGAGATTTGTGAGATATTGGATCGAACTCTAGTATGGTCGAAGTCTATTCGCGAGTAATGTGTGTTGTAGTTGAAGTTTGTTCTAACATGCATTAGTCAATATTGGTAGGTTTGTTAGCATGTTGAATTGGGTCTTTCTTGTAAGTTCAATTGTTTAAGTTAGCTTGTACACTAAGTTAGCTTGTAATAGGTAATTGTTAAAAACCTCATTAGGTTAGTGTGTTAGTTTTCTTATAAATAGCATGTTAGTCTCTCAATTTGTATAAGAAAAAATAGGAAGATAAAATCCTAATTCAAGAGAGAGAGATGGTTTATTTTTTATTCTTGTATACTTGTAATCTTGTTTGATAGATGAAGAAAAGAATAACAGTTTATAACCAATCATTGTTGTTTCTTCTTGCTTGTTTTCTTTGTTAACCCTAACCCTTGCGTGTTTCTTGAATATAAGGAAACCATTTATATTTTGTTTCAAGGCATTGTATTTCCAACAAACCTAAAATGCAACACTACTTCTAGGTATTTAGTTTTCACGAAATAAGAAAATACAACTATGAATTCTATGGAGAACTAATCACCTAAGGTTGATATATTGTTACTGTTTTCATAGTTTTAAAAAATTCTAAAAAAAATCTCTAAATTCTTATTTTGCCTAATTAGATTAAATTTCGTGTTTTTAGATTTTTCTGAATTTATTTTAATCATATTTATTCTTTGAATTTGTTTCTGCCTATATAGGGACATTATTGGCATTTCCGCATTTGTTGCTGCATTAGTTCTGTCTACTAGGTCTTCTTGTTCTGCCCTTTTTTATTTTGATCCTGAGATAGAAATAACCTTGCATGTACGTCTTAGAGATAATTAGGCCAGCCCTAGTTCACCATCCCTTAACGATTGTGATTCTGATTCTTTGTTTTCACATTACTTGTTTGATTCTGATTTCGAATTTGATTTTGATGATAACATGGCTGGATAAAGAATATTAAGAGAGCTTGCTGCTCCTGATGTTAATTATAATGGTTTGTGTATTAAATACGCTGACCTTATTATTCCTTTTGAATTAAAATCTGGATCAATACACTTTTTGCCAAGGTTTAGTGGTCTTGCAGATGAGGATTCACACAAGCATCTTAAAGAATTCTAGATCATTTGTTCTATTACATTGAGGCCTGAAGGAATTACAGAAGATTACATTAAGCCAAGAGCCTTTCTGTTTTCACTACAGGGTGCAACCAAGGATTGATTATACTATCTTGAGCCAAATTCGGTCACAACTTGGAATGATATGAAGAAAGTCTTTCTAAAGAAATATTATCCTGCCTCTAGAGGTGCCTTGATCCAAAAAGATATTTGTGGTATTAGACAGCTTGCAATTAATCATTGGCTGAATATTGGGAGAGATTCAAACAATTAGTTTCAAGTTGCCCACAACACTAGATCACCGAGTTGTTACTGATTCACTATTTCTATGAAAAATTGTAACCAATGGGTAAGAACATTTTAGATGCCACTAGTGGTGGAGCACTTATTGATAAGACTTCAGCTCTTGCCGAAGCTCTGATTGAGAATATGTCACTCAACTCCCAACAGTTCATAACTAGAAACAATTGTGTCCAAATAAAAGGCGTGAATGAGGTTCATGTCTCTTCTTCTAACAAGGCCTTCGAAAATAGAACAAATGAGTTGACCTCTTTAATGATACAATTGGTAGTGGTAGGTAAAGCTTAAATAGTAGCCCAAACAGAAAGGTTATATGGTATTTGTATTTATCCCGACCATCCCACCGATACATGTCCTATTGTGTAAGATGAAAATACTACTAAGTTACCTCAAGCATATGCAACAGCCCTTTACAATCAAGGTAACAACCAAAACAGGTACAATATTCCTGACCTGTCCACTAATAAATACCATCCAAATTGGGGGAACCATCCAAACCTTCGATATGGAAATCAGCAACCCACCTAACAACAATTGATGCTACCATTACCACCACCACATAACCCTCAACAGGATGCAACCACTTCTGCCCCAACTTTTGGACCTTCCTTAAAGGATATTGTTAAGCAAATGATTGTCAATAATCTCCAATTCTAGTAGCGGACAAATTCCAGTATCCAAACCTTGTAGACATAAATTGGATAACTTGCTTCTGTGATGAATGCCATGCAGTAAGTACAAGGATCCAACCAACTACCTTCTCAAACAATGGTGAATCCTAAAGGTTATAATGTGAGTGCAATTTCCTTAAGATCCAGAAAAGTTACAGATTCTACCCAAAAAAAAATGAGAAAGTTGTTGAGTTCACACTTGAACCTTTTACTGAACATGAACCTGAACCTGAACCTTCTGTTGTTGTTGAGGCAAAAGAAAAAAAGTATGTACCTAAGATACCTTTCCCACACAGAGTGTAGAAAAATAAGAATACTCTCGAGGAAGACACACACACACACACACACACACACACACACACACACACACACACACACACACACACACAGAGATTTTAGATGTGTTCAAAAAGGTGGCGGTTCCGCTTCTTGATGTAATAAAGCAAATTCTAAAGTATGCAAAGTTTCTTAAGAATTTATGTACTCGCAAGAGGATATTGAAAGGGAATGAGAGAGTGAATATGGGAAGGAATGTTTCTGCCTTTATTCAGCCTAAGGATATAATTGAGCAAAATGTTTCAGCTCTCACCCAGGCCATGCCTCAAAAGTGCAAGGATCCTAGAATTTTCCGTTATTCCTTGTACCATTGAGGATAGTAAATTCGAAAATTGCATGCTTGATTTAGGAGAGGGTATTAATGTCATGCCTACTTCTATTTATAATAATCTTGATCTTGGTCCTTTGCAGTATACAAGTTTAATTGTTCCGTTGGCGAACAGAAGCAATGCTCGCCCCGCCGGAGTCATGGAAGATATCCTCGTGCAAGCTAATGACTTGGTTTTCCTTGCAGATATTTACATTCTAGACATGGAAGGAGAAAAAAAAGTCAAACAGGGCACCTATCATACTAGGCAGATCGTTCATGAAAATGGTGAAGACAAAAATTGATGTTGATGATGGCACGATGTCCATGAAGTTTGGTGATATCATCGATAAATTTAACATCTTTGATGCCATGAAACATCCCATGGAAGAACAATTTGTTTTTCGCATTGAGTTACTTTCTAATTTAGTTGATGATATTTATTCTGAGTTGTTATCTTATTTTCCATCTTTATTAGACTATGATGATACTTACTCTTGCGATTTATGTACTAACACTAACGTTTGCTCTATTTATGTTGAGATTAATGTTGTCCTGCAGGTTGATGTTTTACATGTAGATGAAGTTATAGATGAATTTGTTTATGTGGCTGAAGCTACATGTTATAATTTCTTCTAACCTTGATTTTGATCAAGAAAATAAGCTTTTCCATGTCTTAAAGAAGCATAAAAAGGCAATTGGGTGGACCTTGGCAGATATTCCCGATACTAGCCTTTTTCATATGCATGCACTTGATTTTGTGTGAAGAACAAGATAAGGTAGTAAGGCAGACCCAAAGGATGTTTAATCTTTTAATTCTTGATATGGTGAAGAAATAGGTAACCAAGTTGTTGCAAGAATGTATCATATATCCCATCTCTGCCAGCAATTAGGTAAGTCCAATACAGGTTGTACCTAAGAAATCTGGACTCACTGTGGTGAAAAATGAAAAGAATGATCTTGTTCCCACTAGAGTTCAAAATAGATGGAAAGTATGTATTGATAACAAGAGGTTGAACCAGGCTACTAGAAATGATCTCTTTCATTTGTCATTCATTGGTCAAATGCTTGAACGACTAGCAGGTAAATCCCACTATTGTTTTCTTGATGGTTTTTCTGGTTATTTTTAGATCCATATTGCACCAGAGGATCAAGAAAAGACAACTCTCACGCGCTCATTCAGTACATTATGTCCACCATGGTCTACATATGATTTAAAATACACTATAATATCATCAATAAACACCACCACAAACTAATCCAAATAGGGATAGAAGATCCTATTCATTTACTCAATAAATACACCAGGGGCATTAGACACACCGAACAACATCACCAATTAGTAATAGTGATTGTATCGTGTCCTAAATGCAGTATTCGAGATATCCTCATCCTTCACTCAAATCTGATGATAACCCATACTTAATTCAATCTTACTGGAAATGTAAGCACCCACTAAGTGATCCATAAGGTCTTCGATCCCTGAAAGAGGATACTTATTATTGATGGTGACCTTATTCAGCTAATGGTAATTGTCGCTACTACGAAAAAGGTGTCGGCAATGACAGAAGAGTCGCCACCGTTTGTTATTTATCCCAAAGAGAGGGAAAGGAAACGATCAGAGAAAACCTGACAAAAATGGGAGAAGACAGGTCATCACAACCATGTCTCGAGTTCGGGAGTCGATTACGCAAGGTAAGGTGTTAGCACCCCTCACGTCCGTCGTACTCGACGGGATCCACGCTTGTTGTCTATCTAAAAGGGTGTTAAACTATCTAGATAAAGGCTTATGGATAAAAGAAAAGAAAAGTGACTCGGCAGAGCATCGCCGCTCTGTGCCTATGTATTCCCTCGTGCAATGGGAAAGTCAGAGTCAACGTAGTTCGGCTAACTACAGGCGAAAGGTGGGGAAGGTTGCTCGCCGAGACATCGCCGTCTCGTGCCTACGTATTCTCATATGGTATGAGAAGTCAGAGCAAACGTAGTTCGGGCTAACAAGAACACCGGTTGGTTCAAATGTTTTTTTAGGCCCGAGTAGGGTTAACAACTAGTTCTAGCAGTTAGGTGTATGCAGCTCGACCATTGGAGACTTAGGCGTTACCTGTTTGCGGTAGAACTAAGAGTTAACGAAACTCTTATTTATGAAAAAAGGTTTTCCATTATTAAGGGTCCCAAAGGACAAAAATGATTTGAAGTTGTTTTTGAAGTCTTTTAGAGAAGAAGTGCATTGATTAGGGCTTGCAATTCATGTTGCACTAAAGACTATGACCTAGGAGCGAATGCGTCGCATATCACCCAAAGGGTGTACACTAAACACTCTAGACAATTGAGAGGAAGCCGCTCAATCA
This sequence comes from Lathyrus sativus, assembly GCA_963859935.3. Classification (NCBI taxonomy): domain Eukaryota; kingdom Viridiplantae; phylum Streptophyta; class Magnoliopsida; order Fabales; family Fabaceae; genus Lathyrus; species Lathyrus sativus. The sequence continues at coordinate 399,762,210 of OZ012739.1, read as the reverse complement.
TCATTTCCCAAGTACTTAAGGCTTGTAGCGTACAATATTCATCATCCTTTATTAAGTGTTTTAAAGGTGTTTGAAGATGAGAAGAGAAAGGACGCACTAAAGGGAGACTAACTCAAACCTAGTAGTTGTCATACAAAATGATCCTAAGATTGAGGTTAGGGGGATACTACCTAATGTTATCATGCATGGTTTAAATCTTAAGGTCTATCATAATCTTAAGAGATTATATATCCTAAGGGAACATGGCAACGAGAAAGCAAAAAAAGAAGGCATAATCAAATCATAAGATATGAAAGATGCAAATATGCATATGCAATGCAACACACAAGAAAAGAGAGGAAAAAGTGTGGGGTAAACACCTCCACAATCATATCTCAACCTTTATTAATGCAAGAAGAAATTAAAGGAAGAAAGGAGAAGGAATGCATAAAAGAGAATGCAATCACATACACAAAAGAATGCAAGACATACATCGTGTGAAACCCTAATGGCAAGCTTAAAAAGATGCACAAACTTTAACAAGATATGGGAAAATTTTTGACCTATAATTGAGCACACAAACACTTCAACATGTCTATAATATGATTCCACAAGAGCTAGGGGTTCAAGGAATGCACACAAGTCATTTTCAAAGCAAACTAGTCCAAGCACTATTGTAAACATCACTTAGATGTAGCCTAACTTGGAAATTACCCTAAAAATAGGAAACATTTTCAAAAATTACCAAATAAAATCTCAAATGACCCTAAGGGGGTTGGCAACTAGGGGTCAAAAGTATGAGGACAAAGTTCTACCAAAACTATGCAAACAGAAATGAAACCTTAATGGTACGCCAAATGCAAGGATGAATCGAGGGTCACTAAAACTAGCCTAAAACCCTAACTAAAATGCCCCCAATCAGGGGAAAAATTGACTTAAAAAATCAATTAACATATCATGAGTAAGAGGGAAAAAAATCAAGCATTGGAATGGAGAATTACTCAAGAAATAAAATCAAGATCATGAAGGTATCAATTTTAGAACAACAAAAACACCTCAAACGTAAAAATCTTTATTTAATTGAAAAGTGATTTAAAAAATAAAGTGAAAACTTTCTAAAATCAGAGGACATCCTAAAATGTGTAAAGAATATTTTTGCAAGATTTTTAGTTTGAGGTATTTTCCTTGAATTAAAATTCAAACAGAAAAATAAAATGAAAAAGGAAATAAGAGAAAAGAAAATGGAAAAAGGCGCGTGCTGAATAGAAATTGTTTCAGTTCATTTTATTGGGCTTATGCAGGGGGGGGTGCAATTATCAAGTCTGGCCCAAGATCTAAAACAAGGCTGAATTAAGCAAAACACACAGCTTTACTTAACTACGTGGCCAGTCAACAAGTCAATATGACCAGTCAAACGCATCATGGTCGTTCATTATAGCTTAGTCAACAGGTCAAATGTGCGTGTGGAAAGACGCGCTGACAATGGAGCAAGCAAACCAGACGGTGGCTCCAGTCATCTTCTCTGTTTGGCTCGCCAGAGAAGAATGTGCAAGAATGAACCAAAACGCGCAATTCTTGATACCAAAATGATCCTCGTGTTATGCACATCATGAATCTAGGTTTTAATCTTACTTATCACTCATAAATAAGGAGATTCGAATCAATCAAGAAACAAGCTCAAATCACAAAACCTCAAGAACAAGTGCCTAACTAATCCAGAATCTGCCTACGTGAGTAGGGCTTCAATATGCACCAACAATGACATGAAATGGATGCTTGAAGAGAGTGTAATCTTGAAAGAGAGTTTACCTAATGGAGCTCCTCCGTTGGGTCTTGAATTGATGCTTAAACTCGTGAGAAACAATCCAGAAACCATCAATGATCTTTAAGGAAGCTATTGGTGATCTTCAATTGGCCTGAATTGCTCTTAAATAGAATTCATGATTTCACCTTGCTTCTTGATTTTTGCAACTGCTCCTAGCTCCAATTTCCACCAATTTTCCCTTCTGAGCCTTTGTTCTTCATTAGAGACTTTTATATTTTGGATCTGAGATTAATTGGAGGCCCAATCATGGGCTGTTATGATGAATTGAAAAATCCAAAGTTTGGAAGTGAAGCTTCAAAATCACACGTGAAAATGGCGCCACAGGCTTTGTTTCTGATTCAAATGTGTTGCTGGTGATGAGTAGTGATCCAATGGATGAAATTGATCCCTTGAAATGATCCTATGGTGGATTTTGTATATGTGACTTACAGATGAAGCAACTTGGAATTTTGACATGTTTTGCTCACCATGAACCAATTCTAATTTGTGCATTACATTTGGTATGTTAAAGGGACTCAAAAAATGCACAAACATGTCATGAAATGATTTAAAATGGATTGAATTCAAATCATGGCCTTGAATGCCTTTTTTTTAATGAAATTCCTTCACCAATCTCCAAACCCTAGCCAAATCCATGACAAATGAATGTTCCATGATGAAATTGATGTCATTTGATGCAAGTTTGATGTTGGAGAAATTTCCATTTGAAGTGCACAAAGTCATGAAAAGGACCTATAATGAAAATGACCTATAATCTCACTTTCCCAAAATACCCCTGCCTTGCAAGCCTCGTAACTAGAGTTATACAAATTAGATGAAGGACTTCTAGGACTTTTTGGAAATCTAAGATCATGAGGAACAACTTTCATGTTTGAGTCGAAGTGAGGACAAACATGATTCTAGGTCAAAAATGCCTTGGAAGTTGGTTGTCTTTTAGTGACTGAAATTACATTCATATGAGGACCCATAACTTGTAAGCATCATAGCTTGAGATCTAGAAACCCAATGGATGAGTTATAGTACTCAAAAGAAATCTAAGAACATGCTCTACAAGTCCCAGGTTGGCATCAAAGTGAGATGAAACTTGTATCTTGAGATATGTGGTCTTGAAGTTAGGCACTAAACAGGGGATTTTACACTGACAAGCTTAGAAACCCTAGCTTAGTAACTTCTCACACTCTTGATTCTTCTTGAATGGATCTTGGAATAACATCTCAGATGCTTCAACACAACTTTCCATGATCACAATTACTTGGAATTAAGTCTCAAACCACTTCAAATCTCCAGATGACTTTGCACTAGGCAGATGAATCCCTAGGTGTACAATCCTTTGACTGCAACCTCTTGTACATGATGTAATCACTTGGATAAGCTCCACAATGGCTCTTCAAGCACTCAGTGAGATTTCACAACATTATCCATCCATAGCCATGGACTCACAATCCTCTGATAATCTTCATTTGGCCTCCAAGATAGAAGTTATACCACAAACATCCATCTCCTTTCTTAGAGAGATTTGAACTTCTCTTGATAATGATAAACACTTGACCACTTGAATAAAACCTCCTACTTAGGCTTAGACCCTGGGTAACCTTCTCTTACTATGCACACCTCTCCTGTTCCCCTGCAAATGAACAATGATATGAAAATGCAAATGCTAGAACATTGAGATGAAACATAAACCAAGTTAGAAAAAGGTTGGACAAATTTTGGGGAACAACAGTAATCAACACATAATCTCATATCGTCGTCTTTCTTCTTCGCTAATAACATTGAAGCTCCCCAAGGTGATACACTTGGTTTGACAAATTTATTATCAAGCAAATCTTCCATTTGAATATTAAGCTCACTCAATTCTGTTGGAGACATTCTATAAGGTACCATCAACATAAGTCTAGTATCAGGTACTAAATCTATGGCGAACTCGACCTCTCTCTCTGGCAGTAAATCAGTAATACCATTAGGGAACACATATGGAAATTCACACACCATAGGTAATCATCCAACATTGTTTTACCCTCAATTTGCAAGGAAGAAAACATTGCAAACATTCGAGCTTCATCTTTCATGAACTATTCGACATGTCTAGCAGAAATAAACTGCGAACCTTTCTCCTCCACAAACTCAAGACATATTATTATCTTGTTATATATATATATATATATATATATATATATATATATATATATATATATATATATATATATATATATATATATATATATATATATATATATATATATATATATATATATATATATATATATATATATATAGTTAAACTCCAACCAATTCATACCCAATATAACATTAAGTTGACTCAATGGTAAGTAGGGGTGGAAATAGGTCAGGCCGATAACAGGGGCCTACGAGTCTATCCTACACAGGCTCAGGTCAGGCCAAGTTTTTTTTAATAGAAAAGGCCTAGGCTTTTTTATAATCCTACTTGGTTAAAAAGATTAGGCCTCAGGCCATGAAAAAATCTTTTACGCCTAACAGGCTGACCTATTTAAATAAATATGAATAATATTTTTATTATCATTATGTTATGTTTTGTACTTTGAATTAAAATACATAAATAAAAATTGGTTATATTGGAGAACTTATGAAAATAAGATGAAAAAATTTTATGAACAATGTTATAAGTTATTTTCATAAGTTATCTTAAACAAATAATCTCACAAAACTTTTGCTAATAAGTAAGTTAAAATAAGTCAATGTAAACAAACTTTTAGTCTCATTGGTTTTTTAGTTTGCTAGTATATTTAAAATAACAAGATTTTATGTAGGCTAACATACTAACCAGGCTTTAGAAAAAGCCAGACTCAGGCCTAAAAATAAGCCTATGACAGGCTACATGCCAGGCTTAGGCTTTAGTTTTTTTGACAGGCCAGACTTAGGATTGGCAAAGCCTAGCTCGGCCCAGCTTATTTCCACCCCTAACGGTAAGAGAACTAATTCGATGCTAAAGCCCATACTATATATTATCAATGGAAAATTCAAACAAACTAGAAAAGTAGTTACCAACCCATTCGCTAGAGTATCAATAACCATGCTGCCATTCATAGCAGACACCACAAGACCCAGTCTCTTCACACAATCACTAGATTTAAAGGAATGTCGCACGCCAGTATCAATGATAGTAATTAGAGGAATGTCATTAATGAAATAAGTACCTCGAACCAGATTATCAGGCTTGGAGGCCTCTGTACCACTAAGAGAAAATATCTTTCCACCAACTTTCACATTCTGACATTGTTTATTAATATGACCAGTCTCACCACAGTTGAAGCAAACCACACCAACACTCATGCATTTAGTAGCTTTATATCTTACCTTCCCACATTTAAAGCATATGAAAGTATTACACTATGAAGCACGGTGATAAAGTACCCCACATTTGAAACATTTGAGAAGAGCATAAACACCTCCCCCACTTTGACTTTTCCCACCATTATTCCTCTGCTAAAAGTTTTGTTTACCCATACCATATGGAACGACATACAACTTTTCGTGATTCGGATCACCATTTCTCTTATCACTAACACTCTTATAATTAGTGAATCTAGCATGATTGTCTACATCATATATACGACATGTGTTGACCAACACGAAGAACTGATGAATTTCCTAATACCCAATAAACAATTTGATCTTTGGGTGAAGTACAATTTAAAACTTAATGCATTTAGACACTTCATCTTCTATCCCATTATAATGAGGGTAAAACATAGACAATTTTTCAAACTTGGCAACATAATCTGTAACAGTCATATTCCCTTACTTAAGTTCAAGGAATTTAATCTTCTTTTTGCTACGCACGTCAGCTGGGAAATACACAAGCCATTGCTCAGAAGATTTTCTCGATGTCTTGCAACCAAACTTTTGCGCCTTTTAGATTATACCTTCCTTTAAAGGTTGATGGCTTGTTTCTATGAAACATGTCCAGTCCCCAAGACTTAGCATTTTCAATATGTGGATTTTGTTGAGCTTGCAAAACTTTAGCCAAAGTTGCCAAGGCATTAACAATAGCGCAATCATTTCTTCCAGTCATTTCTCTGTTACAAGAGAAAACAACTATTATAAGAAATATTGTATCGACAATGTTCACACACTTGTCGTACACCATGAAATAAATAAAATCATAAAAACCTGGTCGTACGGACCGACCTGCTCTAATACCACTAAGTAACACCCTAAACCCTGATTCACAATATAAAAGAGAAAATTATACTGTTTAAGAATGTTACTTCATACAAATTATGCATTTCATAAAATAAATATAAACTCATAGCGGAAAATCAACAATACTCATAATCATCAATAATATATTAAACCATCAAATAATGAAAATAAGCTTTAACAAAAACTCCAAAACAAATAATACGCCTGTTCCCAGTGTTACATACCAGAGCAGGCGACAACCAACTAAAAGCGATAAAAAAGAATGAAGAAAGCTCCAAGGCAGTATCCCACTCACAAATGACTACTCCTGGTGAGTATATGTACATCAATTTTCACACAGCCAACAAAATAAACAATAAAATGGTGAGAATATATCTTACAAATATTAACGATGAAATTCAACAATATGATAGTGGTAACGAGTTTCATAAATACATTATTCACACTCAAAAGTACAATCAAAGTCAAATAATAATGAAAATTCTCATGATAATGCCACCAACTCCTCATAAAAAATGCATGTGGTACTGGGTGTTTGGGGTGAGAGATATGTTATTGATTTACCCATGTCTCTGGTTTCTCTTAAACAGTGTCCCTCTCTGGACGTGAGATCACCATAGTCCCTCTCTTAACCAGGCCATCATTGGACCGAACTTCTACCTAACTCTGAAATAAATGCATGCATGGTCATGTATAATATAAGCATACAAAATCATCAACATCATAACATAATAAAATTACAAACGTCAAAAACATCATAAAAAAGGTTCCACTTTTAAACTTATAGGTTGTCAATCACAGACTGTCACTATAATCCCTTCAGATTACTAATCATCATAAATCGCCAACTAAGGTCGTCACTGTAATCCCTCTGGATTACTATTCTTCAGAAATTGCCAATTAAAGTTGTCACTATAATCCCTCTGGATTACTATACTCAAAATTATGGTTTAAAATAATTTTAATCATTTTCCATTAAAAAAAGGCAAGGTTATGTTATTACCCCAAACCCTCAACTCATCAAATTTTTTTAGGGAAACTCAAAATCAAACATCACAATTCTAAAAATAAATCCTAGAGTACCCCCGAAAGTACTCTAAAGTACCCAAAATGCTTTAAGGGTAAAGGTTCACAAGTGATAATTTTACTAAACATAAAGTCGGGCAGTTTTACTTAAATTGCTCAAAAGTGACCCTAAGGTTACCTAAAGGGTTCTAACATCAAAATTTGCTAAAAAAGAATCACCAAAACACTTTCGAACTTGAAAAACTGTTGAAAGACGCCCGAACTCAAAAAACGTCTGAACGCCTGAAAATTGTCGTCAGACCCCCGACAACGCCGCCGGAAGGTGGCGAGGCCCGTCACCATGACACTCGACGTGCAGTCTGATAACAAACTTCGGCTACCACCTTTTCAGCACAACCTGACCACCGTTGTCGTGTGCTTCCCGATCGTTGCCTCCATCGCTCGCGTCCCGACTTCGGCTAGTACTGATTGATGCAACTGTCAGCTTTTCCCCCGAACTGATTTTTGATTTTTTTTTTTCAAAAGTCCCAATTTTTCAAATGTTCCAAATTTTAAGTTTTTGTTAAAATTCATATTGTTTTTAATGTAAAATGTCTCATTTTGAAAAAGAGGTTTTACTGCATTTGGGAAAAATTGGGGAAATAGAACACAGTTCATGAAACATCACAAAATTGGGAAACCAACGACTCAAACAGAGTCGTTCGAATTCGTGGGGCAAAATTCCAACTAAAAAAATGCGATCAAACATCATGTCAAGAAATTTATATAAATTACCACAATCCACCACAACAATGCAAGCCTACAAACAATAACACAATCCTATGAGATTTATCTCAAATACCCTTTTAGGGTCTCAGAACAACCATACGAACAAATAATTACATCGATTATGTCGATAGTGAAAAACAACATAAATCCCAAGACGCTGGTATGAGGGTAAAGAACCCTCATTATCTTGCATGCCTAAATCACCTATAAGAAGACAATTCCCGCTTATCTTGAAATTACATAGTTCTTGATGAAGTTTTGTTTTTCCTTCCTAGAACTCTCCTCAGGGTTTTCTCGTAACCGTTACTCAGACTCTTCTCAATTCCACGTAAAAATGTTTTCCCAAATCCCAAATTTTATATTTACCCACAACATCTCATTATTACAACTCAACCTTGCAACTTCTCTAAAAACTCAACTTCTCCCCCATTCTCATTTTTTTTATAAATTAAATTTTAAATTAAATAAATATTTAATTTAAACAATTATTTGATAAATGTTTCTATATTTTTTACTCAGTTACAAAATACTTAAATATATTTATTTATCTGCAATATTCCTAATAGTGTTTTATTTTTCTGCTCTCCAGTTTCATGACCCCGACAATTAATAAATTACTAAAATACCTCTAAACTCTGAAAAACATCAGAATTTAAGTATAATAAATAAAATACGCCAATAAATAAATAAAATACACGATTCAAAAGTCGTGGTGTTACACTGAAAGAATATAATAAGCTCTCTAAAAAGATCAAGGAGAAAACATGGCTATAGAGATAACTGTAGCTTCCCTCATCGGGAAACTCAGTAGGATGTGCATCCAGTCATACCTTGAAAAAAGCACGACCCTTCGTGAATGGTCGTGGAAAACAGATTCATCACTGATCTTTATTCATTCTAAGATGGAATAGGAAAATATCGAGAAAACCTTTAAGGAAAGAACATGGTCATCGCAACCAAGTTCTAGGTTCGGTAGTCGGTTACATGAGGGGAATGTATTAGCACCCCTCACGTCCGTTGTACTCAACGGGAACCTCTTGATTCGATTCGTGATAAATGTTATGTCAGATTATTTGTTTTCTTCTAAGGAAATAAACTGAAAAGGTAAGGTAAAAGGATTAAATTTCTAAGGAGAAAATGGTTGGTTCTTTATTAGGATTCTCGCCACAGATTATGGCCTTTGTGCCTACGTACCTTCACTTTAAAAAAGTGAAGAATTAGAGCGTCTGTAGTTCATGAAACTACGGTGAAAAGAGAGGAGGTTGCTCGCTAGTGTCGCTACTCAAAAATGCAACGACGGAGAGGCGGAAACTGGAAGACAAAAGTGTCGCTATTAAACATTATTTATCCCATAAGGGGAAAGGAAAAAATCGAGAAAACCCTAAGAAAGAAACAGATAAGATGGTCTCATAACCAAGGAAACTGGTTTGGAAGCCGGTTATGCAAAGGGAAGGTATTAGCACTGTTTCGGTGAAAATAGGATATCAAACTATTAATTAGTTTGAATCACAATTTTGATTCACAGCCGACTTTGATTTATCCAAAGGAAAAGGTCAAAAGAAGAAAAACCTATTTTGCATCGTAAACACAATGCAGGGAGAGCTCTAGGTAAGGGGTTGGTTAAGCTTAGGGAAGGTACTAACACCCTAAACTTCTGTGGTACTCTACAGGAACCTTTTGTTTATTTTTGTTATTTTGCTTTATTATTTGCTTGAAGTATATACTGAGCTAAGGGTTAGAGTGACCTAAAGAGACCTAAGGGTTAGTCCTAAGTTTACTCGGCAAGATTCACATCTTGTGCCTACGTATCCTAGATAGGAAATGGAATCAGAGTAATCGTAATTCCCCTCGAAAGGAAGGTTAGAAACGTCTTGACTATGGTCAAGGTTTCAATGGGGAGTAAGCATTTCTTAAGGAAACACTTACGTGGAGTCTTAAAACTCCTATTTATACGTTGAATTGAATTTAAATTAGGGTTGACTAAATATTCCATGGCGGGAAACTCTAAAATAGAGTACGCGACTCTTTGACCTAACGCTAGGGTAAAGAGCATTTTCGTCCACGGCGGGACACCTAGGCTATTAGGGTTTTGAAACGGTCTAGGGTTAGGACTATTGACTCGGCGGTCAAACGGTTTAGACCTAATCCTTCGGAAGGGACATAACGGTAAATTAATGCAAACATTCGAATATTATCATGTGGCAGAATTGAAAGACGAAAATAAATAAAGCGGTAAAGAAAAGCATCGTGACGATCACTCGCGTAAATTACAAATCCCAAAAATAAACATAAGAATAAAAGGCCAATAGTGACGATGTCTCGCATAAGTTACAACCATAAGCAATAAGCAGGAATATTAACGGCGACAAGGTCCTCGCCTAATTACACCCAAAAAATGAAGCGGACAGTAAAATGTGAGATGAAACAAAATCCGAAGAGTTAAATTTTTAAACTTTTAACAGTTACGCTTTATAGGATGCTCTAAAAATATTTAGTTAGTTTTAAAATGTTCTAATTAATTAAAAGAAAAAAAGATTTTTGTTTCAAGCATGTTTTGATTTGAAAAGTGTTGATGACTTTTTAATTAAAAAATTGGCTTTAATTTTGCTTTAATTTAGAAAAAAAATGTTTTTATTTTAATGTTCTAATTAAGAAAAAAATTGTTTTCAATCTCTAAAGTTTTAATAAAGAAAATTGTTTTTTCCTAAAATGAGTTTTATTTCAAAAAGATTTTAATTACCGAAATTTTTTTAAACTTATGCCATGATTTAATTAAAATGATGGAATGAAAGTAGTTTAAGTAAAATGATTTAACTTACATAGTTTAACTAGTAATTATTAAATCATAAAAAACAAGAAACAAGTTATAAGAATAAAAATAAAACAAAATGTAAACAAGATAATAAAAGGGGGGGGGGTGCGGATTTCCCGAAGCTTTCCATTTAGGGTTCTTATCTTCAACCCTCTTGTCTTCTCCTTCCTCACCAAACGGCCGACGACCATGGATGATTTTTGAGCTTTTTCATTTCGCGGTGGCTTGCATGTTGCCTTGCTGCTTCTTCTTTGTGCCTGAAACGAAAAAATGTCGGTTAGAATTGCTGCTCACCTCGTTTGAGGTTGGAAGCGGCGGCTCCGGCGGTTTGGGGTCCGATGATGCTTAAAAATTAAGGATGATGATGATGCGCTGTGGTTCTTTGAATCCTTCGTTTGGTTGTCGTTTTCACTTTTGGGCTTCCGTTGAACCTTTTTCTTTCTTGGCAACACAGCCGGCGATGATGGTGAAGAGGACGAATTTCCGTCCTCGCTCTGAGTCCGGCCGAAGGTGATGATGATTTCGTTTGAAGTCTGAACCTCTGAGCTTCGAAACTTGATGAAGCTTTACGATCTCGTTGGCATTCGCGGATGGTAATGCTTCATTCTTCTTCTTCCCTCTTTCCGTTTGGGTGATGATGAGGGAGAAATCCCTCTGAGCCTCTTGCTTGCGCCACCGCCTTTTGGTCTTTTAGGGTTTCTCCTCCTTTTCTGAACTCTTATGATGGCTTTTATATGTTGTTCATGATTTTGTTCATGGGCCTGGATGATAATCTGATTAAATCTGGATTCGTGGGTCCTCCCATTCTCAGGAACTTTTTGACGGTTTTGTACTGTTCTTGTGATCGCGACTTTCTAAGTCTAACCTTAACTGACTGCAAGTGCACAGTCTATCTCGTAGTAATAAAAGATATCGATCCCACAGGGACTCATAATCAAACTAGTGTTCTCGGGCGTTACTATGTTTAACTAGGTTGGATATGGTTTAAGGGAAAAGATGCAAAAGTAAAGGCTAAAGTAAGAAAGACTATAAGGTTTCTTAGAATATTAATACGAGGAATCGGTATGCCCTAACTTAGTTCTTCGAGGATTCGATAAGTTACCGACGTAGTTTAATAAATTCAAAATAGTTTTCAGAAGAAAATAACAGTTTAAAGACCTTTGTCTCACGTTGGTTGTTGACGCTAGTCGCAACTCTAAGGTGGAATGTATGCTTTCGCTATCCTGTTCGGGGTTAAAATTGATTTTTGAAAACCATTGAGTTCTAATCATTTTAAAGTGCTTTTACTATATTTAAAATAGATGCCTAGTTTTTACTATCCGGTCCTAGCCTCAGCTTTCACATGTCAGTTCATACCTTAATGGATCTCCCACAGTCGTGGCGAGATTACTTTAAACAAATTCTCGCTGTCGCGACGAAGTTTATTTTAACAAATTGGATTAAAAACTATGGCCAGAAACAAGTTTGAAAAAATGGAAATATGCCGGTTATTATCAAACCTCATCCTACTAATTCATTACATACTGATCGATATGGTTTAGCTAGACATAAATCTTAAAGCAAACATAGTTGAATTAAAATAACAGAACATGAAAATATACATTATAAAGCAAATGGAATTAATTAATAATAACGGAACCTGTAAACAATTCTGGCTCGGCACTTGGATAATCCCCCATAATGTCGGCAAGATTACTCTGGTGACGATTAACGTACGAAAAGTTTAAAGAATAAAAATTACAAACTCTTGAAAGAAAATAAAGGAAAAAAACAAAGCGGAAATAAGAATGACTTTCTGTAGTAAATTCGGCAGCACTTCGTGGTCTTCAATGCGGCTCCCCTTATTCCAGTCCTCAAGCTCTCCTTTTATAGTGAATGTTTTCTAAGTGAACTGCCTCAGAAAGTGTAGTTGAGGGTGAGAGAATCTAGGGAGTCGTGATTTTGTTTTTGGGCTTCTGCTGCACGTTCTCAGAGGTGAACGTTAACTGAATTTTGCAAGTGTGACGGTCGTAAGGAGTGCATGACGTTCGTGACGTTCATGACGGTCGTCATACACGTGACGGTCGTAAGAGACCTGTGACGACCGTCATATCAGCAAAATTCATTTCTGTTACTTTTTCGTCCTTTTTCTTCTGTTATGTGTCTTTTAGTACTTGTTTTCCTTGCCTTGCTTCATTTGAGTGTTAACTTCGTAAACCTGCAAAATACTTAACAAACAATGCGGAGACGGTTCGGAATAGGGGTGAAATCGACCATTAGTAGCATAAAATCATGGCATTAAATATATATGTTTTCGCGTTATCAAACTCCCCTAAACTTGAATCTTTGCTTGTCCTCAAGCAAAAAGCATAAGAGTTGAGACGATGCAGCCACACGATGCGTTCCTTTGTGTTTTCAAAGTAGCTTCAGAGGCGCTGAGTTGGGAATTCGGGGAGGATTTATAACAACACGCATACGACATTGACACTAAGCAGTAATACTCTCGAACGCCTCCTTCTTATACGAGCCGGTTCCAATCATGCTGCTGTAGCTCGGCGTAAAGTTCATCTCACCAAGTTTTACCCAGTTTCGTTCCAGCGCAATCACATTAAGCCCTTTACCTCTTTGCACGCACGTAGTGGAATAGCCTGTTAGTGATTTCAGTCTTTTCTTTCTACAGGGTCTGGTGCACGAGTGCGGTACCCTATGATATGTCCATTTTGTAAGTTGTGGGGGATCAAACCGTAATTCGCCCTACCAAGTCCATAACTAGAGACCTATGGACCAACTGACAGAGAACTTCTTTTCTTTATGAGCTTATTTTTCTTTTGTTATTATGAGATATCAGAGGTAGATAATCACTACATGGATGCAGAGCAATTTGTTTTATTTATGATCTTACCGATCACTTATTTGCATCGGCTTTCCACGTGGTATATGCTCAAGGCGGTGTTGACTGCTTGTATAAACTACTGAGGGCTTCGCTTGGTGCTTGAACCTGAGGCTTTGGTACAGTAGGTAGTGGAACTGACTCGCATAAACCGGAGGTCTAAGGTGTCAAAGAGGTATGGGTATCGTTAGCAATCATTCTCAAGTTTCCTTGACTCGACCTTAATCTTGGTGCATCGGATGTTTGCATCAGTTTTTGGAATAGTTTTTATATAGCTCGAGTAAAGCAGATTAAGCGGGGGAAGCTCTCGCAACGGAAAAGAATATAAAAATGTGTTTTATTGAACTGAATTGAAATGACTAGAATAAGATAATTGAAATGGAAGTAGAGTACATAATAGAAATGGAATTAAAGTGCCGCTCCCACACCATCTCAAGCAGTGTCCTCACTGCTTTGAAACGACTGTGGAAGGTGTACAACAACAAAAACTGAAAATGCAATAAAGAAAATCACACTACTCTCTGCCTCGTCCTCTTCCGCAATGTCGTCCTCCTCGGGTCGTGGGGTGTAGAATGCATGTGTGAAAGATGGCATCGCGTAGGTCGTCCACATGGACGTTTAGAGCGGCCATCTCATCTACTACGTGGTTGAGGCGTTCCCCTTGGGCGACCAGCAAATCTATCACCCGCTGATGTTGTTCTTGTTGACGACGTTCAAGCAGGACTGCGGTCTTGTTCTATTGCCAAATGTTGTGAAGGATCTCTTCGTTGGTTACTTCGGTTTGAGGACAGCAGCGACGACGGGAGGAAGGACCTTCAGGAGGTGGTTACTGAGAAGCTTCAGCCTGAGCAGCCCGGTCCAATTCATCATGTACCTCATCAATTGGCACTTGAATGTTTTCTTGAGGTGTTGTAGCATTAGCCTCTGGTGCCGCTGGGTCAAAGAGCCAGTTGGCTCTGTTCTGAGGATGAGCACGATCATAGCATGGTGCGGTTGCGAACCACCGGATGATATCATCCGTCGGCTCGGACCTTGATGAGGTGGGAGGAGCGGCAGTAGTCGATATCAAGGAATACCGGAGGCAAAGACGGGAGGTCCTGAAGGCGATTACCGAGGTCGAGGGACAAGGCAATGGAAGTGATGATACCTCCGAAGTAGAAAGGCTTTGAGCTTCGACCACAGTTTGCCTGGATGTGGGCCAATAGAAACGGGGCGGCATTGATGGCTTCTGGAGCAAAGATGCATTGCAGAAAGAACAACTCCTTAGAGTTAACCTTGTCGTTGCTATCTCGTGCAAAGATAGTGTTACCGAGCACCCTGTGAAAGTAGCGGATGGCTCGGTGGTAAATGTATGTGGCATTTAGGATGTCCCAGCTATCGGCGGTGGTGCCGATAAGTTGGTTCTAAAGTGCAAAGGCTTCCTGAAAGAATTGCTCAGAAGGAACACGACAGTGAGCGTCAGCACCATGGTGGAGTTGTAGCATCTGAGCAAGTTGAGTTTGGTTTAGTTGGTATTCCCGTCCGAACAATCGGAAACATGCAACACCGATAAGCTGGTTAGTTTCGCCGGTGGGGGTTATGTACGAGAACGAACTCAGGAACTCCAGAGTTAACTATTCATACGTTGGTTGCGGGGTTGTCGAGAGAAACCAAAGACCGGCATTCTGCAGCATCCATTGGACGCCTTCTAAAATGCCCAATTCCGTTAAGCATGTGACATCAGCGTAACGAGTGGGTTGAACATAGCGCTGATAGAATGAAATGTAGTTGGCTCGCTGTTGTTCACCTCTTTCGCCGTCTCTGAAGATAATGTTAGACATATCTGGAAGTTCACCTTGGCGTGCCATTGTTTCCGTTGTTTGGTGGAAGAGAAAGTGTGTTTAGGGAGATTGGTTCTTTCGGTTGAATGAATGAGATAAGAACCGTGAGTTTATAATAAGGGATTTGAAAATGAACGGGTGAAATGAGCAATAATGGAGTTGAATGTAATGAATGAGGGAATAATTTGGAAGTTTGAAAAATGCAGAGGTATTTGGAACGTGAGAGAGTGGGAGGTTATGAAATGAAAGAGGGAAAAATTCTGAACGGGCGTATTCTGCCAGTTTAGCAGAATTCGTAATCGCGTGACGGTCATGAGGGGCGTCACGATCGTGAAGCTCGTGACGAGCGTAACGGGACCGTGACGGTCGTTATAGCAGCAAACTCTACAGCTGTAGAATTTGTGCTTTGTGGTGCGAATTGGAGTTATGTAGTAATATTGAATCTCATTTCAGGCCAGTATATCAAATAAGACAATGAGTTGTAAATGAAGAAGTCTTGATTAAACTAAAATTGCAAACGAAATTCATTAATTAAAGAACGGAGTACAAGAATTGAAATGTAGTTCAAATTGTAAAAACATAAAAGCAGAAATAGTTCAGAATGCAGTAAAGACTAAAAATAAAACTAAAGTTAATCAATTCTTCTGTTGTTTCAGTTTGTCAAGCTGTTGAGTAATGTGGTCGAACTGATCATAAACTACGTCCATGAAAGTTGTGACATTTGTCTGCAGTTTAGTTAGCTCATCCTTAACTGTTGTGATTTCCAACTTGATATTGTCCATTGTTTTCAGAATGGTGTTCATCTGTTCTGTTTGTTGTTTAGGGACGGGGTCAAGAAAATTATGGTAATTTGGAGGAGTCTCAAGGTCGGTCTCAGCTTCTGACACATAGTCTTCATAGTACATAAAATCTTGAGCTTCTGATATATGATCACTGTCGTACATGTAAGCCTGAGGTGTAGAATGAGGTGAGGTAGGACCCATAGGCTCATCCAACTCATACAACCAGTTGTTTCGGTTGTGGACACTTCTCATCTCATGGTTAGGCAATGTGAAAAGTTGAACAGGTCAGCCAGCAATGAGGTGCTCGTAAGCTCCAGGTCCTAAGTTACCTATGATATGTTGGTTAAATAAAAATGGTATATCCATAGGTCTGATCTAGCCAGAGACTTTGGTTCTATTCAGCTGGTACCTAAGTCTGATTGCATGTGCAATCATGGTGACGAGGCCTCCTATAAGAATAAGTGAATTTTGTTCCTGAGTAATCTTTTCAAAGGTTCTCATCATAAACGGTACAACATTGACGGAACGACCTTGTGAGGCACAATACAGGATAAACAACTCTTCCTTAGAGACTGCGGTGACGTTTTCCTCCTTCCCAAAGAGTGTATGGGCTAATATCCTATGGAAGTAGCAAAGTGCAGGATTATGTATCTCGTTAGAATTCATGTCAGTCGGCTCAGGGTGATAATTACTTGTAATGGTACTCCAAAAATAGTCTAACTCGATATCCATATCTTCTTCTTGAGTATCAGTATACGAGAAGGGTCCGCTAGGGAAACCTAAGAGATCAGCTAATGACTTACGGTTGTATGTGAATTTTGTCCCAAACAGTCTAAAGCATATCAGCTCCTTGGTGGATCCATAGCCGTATTCGAGTCTGTAGCCTAGGGAGTTAAGGAATTCGAACGTGAGTTCGCGATAGGTGACAAAACGGGTTTTTAGAGCAGTTCGCTCCCAGTCTAGTTGGTTAAACAAATAGAGGATGCTATCATGAATTCCTAACCGATCCATAGTGGATCCATCATAGTAAAGGGTCAAAGTGATGCCTCTCTAAGTCAGAGCCTCAAATCTGGCTTGCTGAGTTGGTCCTCTAAAAACGGTAACCGTGTAGTCGTGTTAGCCATACTCGCGAGTTAGTCAGACAAAAAGGAGATAAGTAGGAAGGCTTTAAAATCCTGTAAATAGTTGAAAACACATTTTGCTCAAATTAGATTTTTAGAAACAGAAGGTGATAAAAATAAAGAAAATAAAATACAATAGTATAAATCAAATTAAAAACACAAAGAAAATAATTTCAAAGGGAAAAACGAGGGAAAATGGGTTGCCTCTCATTCAGCGCTGTTTTTAACGTCGAAAGTCTGACGATAGCTTGGTGACAAGCTATTCGGGATGTTGAGCTGGAAGCTCTAGCAGTTTCAACCTGCTCACATGGTTACTGTTGTCATTTTGATTGTAGTGCTTTAAGCGCTGGTCGTTGACTATGAACGACGCATTGATTTTATTGCAAATTTCGACAGCTCCACTGTGAAGGATTCTAGTTATCTCGAAAGGACCTGACCATCTTGATTTTAGTTTTCCTGGGAAGAGTTTCAATCTTGAGTTGAATAGGAGCACGACGTCTCCCACATTGAACTGTTTCCGGACTAAACGCTTATCGTGCCACTTTTTGCTTCTTTGCTTGTATATGCGGGCATTCTCATATGCGTGTAATCTAAGTTCTTTCAATTCATGCATATTCAAGATTTGTTTTTTGCCTGCTTCAGTATAGTTGAGGTTTAGCGTCTTAATAGCCCAAAAAGCTTTATGCTCAAGTTCCACTGGCAGGTGACATGATTTCCCATAGACTAATTTAAAGGGTGTAGTTCCTATCGGCGTTTTGTAAGCGGTCCTATAGGCCCATAAAGCGTCGTTTAGTTTCGATGACCAATCTTTCCTAGAGGTGGCAACTGTCTTTTCTAAGATTTGCTTTATTTCTCTATTGGAGACCTCCACTTGACCGCTGGTTTGCGGGTGATACGGTGTTGCAACATGGTGTTTTACTCCATATTTCGATAGCATTTTGTAAAAAATTCGCACTATGAAGTGTGAACCACCGTCACTGATGACAAGTCTGGGTACACCGAATCTGGGAAAGATGGTATTCTTAAAGAGTTTGATAACTACTCGCGTGTCGTTATTTGGAGCGGCAACGACCTCAATCCATTTCGATACATAGTCAACAGTGACGAGTATATACTTGTTTCCAAAAGAATATGAGAATGAACCCATGAAATGGATCCCCCATGCGTCAAAGACTTCCACTTCCAAGATACCTTTTTGGGGCATCTCGTTGCGCCTCGAAATGTTTCCAGTGCGCTAGCACTGGTCACATCTTAGTATAGCAGCATGGACATCTTTCCAAATGCTAGGCCAAAATAGGCCAGATTGTAGGATTTTCGCACATGTCTTTGAAGTACTGGCATGTCCTCCGTAAGGGGCGGAGTGGCACTAAGAGATGACGTCTTCAGTTTCTTCTTCTGGGACGTGTAACCCGGTGAACTGACTTTAAACAATGTTGCGGATAGCAAGAGTCGCCACCGACTTTTATTTTATCCATAAGGAAAGGTTATAAAAGAACAGGAAAGACCTTAGAGAATATTTTGGGTCCGGGGGGTAGGTTATGAAAAGGGAAGGTGTTAGCACCCTTTTCATCCATGGTTATCCATGGGCTCTTAGGTACTTAAGCTCACTTTTGAATTGTTTTGAAATTGTAATGTGTGAATAGAAAATTTTCAGAATAGTTAATAAATAATCCATGTAAGGATG
Organism: Lathyrus sativus; assembly: GCA_963859935.3. NCBI lineage: Eukaryota > Viridiplantae > Streptophyta > Magnoliopsida > Fabales > Fabaceae > Lathyrus > Lathyrus sativus. Next base: position 399,743,339 of record OZ012739.1, on the reverse strand, counting down.
TGTTAAGAACTTGTTTGAAAACTTGTTGAAAATTTGTTTAAGTGCGAAACAGTTTTGAAGTGAGCAAGCACCTAGGGGTAACCTACCCTAATGTTTAGAGGTCTTTCTTATTCTTCATTCTTTTCTTTAGTAAGACTATCCCTACTATAATGGAGTAGGTAGTCCTTACTTTGGATGTTAAGGGGTATGTGAGGGACAATTTGACTTTGAAGGCCATTGTGGGATGTAATAAGCACATATAAGGGACCATCATCATTTTTCGAAAGGGACTTGATTCGTAAAGGCAACCATAAGGGACTTTGATGATTTTTTTTATTTGAGGGACTTGCTTTATACACCCCACTTAACCATTATTCGTAGGCAACTTGAGGGATATCCTTAGGAAGTGAGACGGCGGTTAAAATCGACTTACGTGTGTGACGTGTTTATTTTAATTATCTTTATTTAAAAGTGATCTAAATTTATTTTAATATTACATACATGTTGTTACACTCCCTAATTACTAACCATAATAATAATTAATTAATTAAACAACTTTACATCCAAGAAACAATTACAAAATAATAAGCAAAATAATTAAATAGCAAAGATAAATAAAATATAAATAAGCAATAATAAATAATAAAGGGGGTTAATTCTAAGTTTACTCGGCAAGACATCGCATCTTGTGCCTACGTATCCTTACGGGAGTGGAATCAGAGTAATCGTAGTTCCCCTCAATAGGGAGGTTAGAAACTTCTTGACTGTGGTCAAGGTCTCAAGGGGAATAAACGCATCTTAAGGACACGCTTACGTGGAGTGTAGAAACTCCAAATCTCTACGTTGAAATGTTAAGTTGTAATTAGGGTTAAATTAGGGATTCCACGGCGGGAAACCCTAAAATGAGCGCGGCGGCTCTTTGACCTAATGCTAAGGGTAAAATTGTAATTTTGCCTGCGGCGAGGCATTTGTGAAAATTAGGGTTTGTAGTTTATAGTTTTGAGGATTTGAAATTGAATGTGTGAAGTTTTACGGACTATTGGCGCGGCGGCCAAACAGTTAGACCTAACCTTCGGATGTGTGCAATGTGACAGAAATAATAGTAAACGCGTGAGATAATTGAATCATGCAAACAGAGAGATAATGTCATAATTTAAACCATGCAAGCAGAAATTTAAAGGCAGAATTTAAAGAGCGATTGTTAAGTTCGCGAGGTTACATGAGAGGAGCAGATACAATATGATAATGAAATTTGAATTGAACAATAATAAAATAAAATAAATAACGGTTCTAGTTATTATTTTAAAAAAAAAGATTTTAGTTATTATTTTAAATTTATCTAAAAAAAAGTTTTTCTTAAAAATAATAGGTTTTCATATTAATTTGGAAAAGATGTTAATGTTATTTATAAAAAAACAGATTTTTATATTATAACAAATTTTAATAAATTAATGATAACAATAATAATAATAATGGTAATAATAATGATAATAATGATAATAATAATAAATAATGATAATAATAATAATAATAATAATAATAATAATAATAATAATAATAATAATAAAGCAATAATGAATTTTAAATGTGCCAAATAACCCAACAATGTTGCTAACGCAGAAATGCGCTCATCGCAACCAGATCTAAATCGGACGAAACAAAATTTATCGCAAAGAAAAAGAAATTAAGCAAAAAATAGTATTATTGCTCACACAAAAATGCGATCATCGCAACCAGATCGAACTAACACAAATGTCACGCGTCATGCACACAAATGTGCAAACATCGTATCGACATAATTCGATCAAAAATCTTATATATATAAACTCTAACAATTTAAAAATTATATATATATAAACGTAACAGTAATAGATAAAGAAAAAGAAATAACGGTAATAGATGAAGAAAAAGAAATAACGGTAAAAGATGAAGAAAAAGAAACAACAGTAATAGATGAAGGAAAAGAAATAACGGTAAACGATGAAGAAAAAGAAACAATAGTAATGGATGAAGAAGAAAACTAAATAACGGCAAACGGCACTCACTCCTCTTAGGTTTTTTTCATTCTCCCCTTTTTTCCAACAAGGCAACACATGTATATATAGGGAACAAATTAGGGTTAACACCAAATTGTCAATAATGTCCCTAAGCCCATTTTAAAGCCCAAACTAAATAATTAGTTAAGAAAAAATAAAATTTAAATAATTTAAAATAATTAAAATAAACTTAAAATAAAAACTAATAATCCTATTGATTCCTAAAATAAAAAATATTATAAAAAGAACAAAATTTTTTTCAATATTTTTTATTTTATGATTTTTTGGATATTTTTATGAATAATTTAGAAAAAAGTGAAAAAAATAATATTTTAAAAAATGATTTAATTAAAATACGAAAATAATAATTAAATAATAATAAAAAAACTATTTTTGTTATTTTTTTAATGAAAGATAGAAAAATTTAGAGTAAAAATAATAAAAAACAAAAAAAATGACAAAGGTGAGATTCGAACTCTCAACCTCTCACACTCATAACTCCTTACACATGTCCTCCTGCCAATTGTGCCATTTTTACTTTTTAGAAAAAAAATGCATGCCATATGATATTTACCTACAAAAAGTCAAACGACTACACAAATTTGTTAGTAATTGATTAAATGCAATGAAATGCGACGACAAATCTTAGGGCAAAATTTGGGGTGCAACAGCTGCCCCTGTTCAATTTTCTGAAACCTGAGGGGTTAGATTGGTATATTTGCCAGTCGTAACCTGGAAGGTTGAAGGGGATTGAACACAAAAGCCCAAAAATTTGCACTCACCAGTGCATGGAGTGATATTGATGGTTGGTTGAACATGATTGAGTGGGCTTAAAGATGCCACTAGGGGAAAGTTCTTCAGTAGTATAATGAGAACTGTCAGGAGTCTGGAGTAATACTGATGTAACAGCATGTCTTCATGAGGATAGAGCAATCAATAATGATAACCCTAAAGCAGTCTTGAAGTGATAAATCTGACCTCAGGAGGATAGAGCAATCAATAGCTCTAAAGCAGTCTTGAAGTAATAATGGCTTCAGGAGGATAGAGCAATCAATAGCTCTAAAGCAGTCTTGAAGTAATAGAATGGCTTCAGTAGGATAGAGCAATCAACAGCTCTAAAGCAGTCTTGAAATAATAATGTGATATGTCTTCAGGAGGATAGAGCAATCAATAGCTCTAAAGCAGTCTTGAAGTAATGATTTCAGGAGGATAGAGCAATGGATAGCTCTAAAGCAGTCTTGAAATAATAATGTAATTTCAGGAGGATAGAGCAATGGAGAACTCTAAAGCAGTCTTGAAATAATTAGATGGCTTCAGGAGGATAGAGCAATGAATAGCTCTAAAGCAGTCTTGAAGTAGTAGGATGATTTCAGGAGGATAGAGCAATCAGTAGCTCTAAAGCAGTCTTGAAGTCATGAGAGGCTATCAGGAGGATAAAATAACCCTGAGGTTACAATAAAGCAGTCCCAAAGTAATAAGAAGCTCATCAGGAGGATAAAGTAACCCTGAGGTTACAATAAAGCAGTCCCAAAGATCATAAGATTGTTTGTTGGATAATTAACCTGAAAACAAGGTAGCATTCTGTATAACAACATTAGTTTATGCTTTATGTATGCATGTATGACATGATGCACTTAGGTAATGTACTATAGACATATATGTTATGGTATGATGTAAATGATGTATGTATGCTATGACACTGCTGGAAGTGTCTGGATATCCTTGTATAACAACTGCTGGCCAAGGAAAATAAATCCCGATTCGTTGTTGAAGAATATATAACCCTCCGTCTGCTGGGGATAACAAGGTATAGATAACCTCCCGTTGTTGGGGATAACAAGGTATAGATAACCTCCCGTTGTTGGGGATAACAAGGTATAGATAACCTCCCGTTGTTGGGGATAGTAGGGTATAGATAACCTTCGTTTTCGTATGATAGTAGGATAAGTATAACATCCCGTCTTCGTTCATCGTGCCCTTATTGGAAAGTAATTTCCCGTATATCCGTATGAGGATAAAAGAGATGGATATAAATTCCAGGGGAGATTAGACTTTGTGAAAATGGCTTAGTCCTACTGATGGTTTGTAACTGTCTTGTAAAGATGAACCTGCGAAGCTTCGTTGAAATCCTGCCCTCGTTCGTCCTTAGTAAATACTATTACTGCATTTTCATGCATTTCTGGTAAACATCAATCATATTAAAAGCATACATGCATTTCTGGTAAACATCAATCATATTCAAAGGCATACATACATTCAAACACAACCAATGGACGTTTCGCTTATGTAAATAGGGTAAAAGTAAATCTGGATTCAAAAGATGGAGTTTATTTATATCAAAAGTGACCCATACACGGGTAAGTTTGTACAAGGAGACATAAACCCTAGTAAGAGAATTTTGTCATGAAGTTTTACAAAAAGAATCAGCTATGTGGGAAATAATCCTATTGAGTTTCAATTCTACTATTGCCACTCAAGTATCTCATCTTCTTGCTGTTGAGACGGAAACGATTGGATTGAGCTTTATCTGTTTGAGCTTGAGTAAGTAGTACAACTGGTTGCAGTTTCATGAGTGATCCAAACGAGACATAGTCATACGCTTTAATCCCTAACTTTTGCCTGGATTGCCCTTTCAGGTTTTCAATCCACCGGGATACCCTTTTTTGCCCAAGCCGCCTTTTCAGGTTTTCGACTTGCCGGGTGTACATCTTTTTATATATATATATCCCTAATTTTTGCCCAAACCCTTTTGGTTTGCCGGGATGCCCTTATTTTTGCCTAGGCCTGTCAACCTAGCGGGTCTCTTTTTATGCGTAGTATTTTTTAACTATGTCCGCGTTTACAGGTTGTGGGAAGTCTTCACCATCCATTGTAGTCAGTATCATGGCACCTCCTGAGAACACTGTCTTGACTACAAATGGTCCCTCATATGTTGGAGTCCACTTGCCCCTAGGATTACCCTGTGGTAATATGATACGCTTGATTACCAAGTCACCAGCCTGATATACCTTTGGCTTAACCTTCTTGTTAAAAGCTTTGATCATCCGTTTCTGGTACATCTGGCCATGACAAACTGCTGCTAACCTTTTCTCATCAATCAAATTTATCTGGTCAAGTCGAGTCTGAATCCACTCATCTTCATCCAAGCCTGCATCCTTCATAATTCTCAAGGAGGGGATCTGAACTTCAATAGGCAGAACTGCTTCCATACCATAGACTAAGGAGAATGGGGTTGCCCCTGTTGAAGTACGTATTGTAGTACGATAACCATGCAGAGCAAATGGTAACATCTCGTGCCAATCCTTGTAAGTAACAGTCATCTTCTGTACAATCTTCTTAATGTTCTTATTAGCAGCTTCAACTGCCCCATTCATCTTTGGACGATACGGAGAAGAGTTGTGATGCTTAATCTTGAACTGCGTACAGAGATCAGTAATCATAGTGTTGTTCAGATTAGAGCCATTGTCAGTGATAATCCTTTCAGGGATACCATACCTACGTATGAGATTATTCTTAATGAACCGAGCCACAACATTCTTAGTCACAGATGCAAATGAAGCTGCCTCTACCCACTTCGTGAAGTAATCAATAGCAACCAGGATGAAACGATGCCCATTAGAAGCAGTAGGCTTGATCTCACCAATCATATCAATGCCCCACATGGCAAAGGGCCAAGGAGCAGTCAACACATTCAATGGAGATGGAGGTACATGTACTTTATCAGCATAGATTTGACATTTGTGACATGTTCTGGAGTGTTGATAGCAATCAGCTTCCATGGTAGACCAATAGTAACCTGCTCTCAAAATCTTCTTTGCCATGGTATGACCGCTAGAATGAGTGCCAAAGGTCCCATCATGCATCTCTTCCATAATTTCTGTAGCTTCCTTCTTATCCACACAACGAAGCATAGTTGAATCATGATTACGCTTATACAGAATGCCATTACTCAGAAAGAACTTAGCAGAAAACCTTCTCAGGAACTTCTTATCTTTGACAGATGCCCCTTCAGGGAACTCCTGAGCTTCAAGATAGTTTTTCACTTCATAGAACCAAGGCTTCTCCTCTGCCCCTTCAGTGTCAATCTTATTGCAGTATGCAGGCTTCTCAAATCTATCAATGGTAATCTTGGGAGCTTCATCATCCCAGCTGATCTCAAACATAGATGCCATGGTGGCCAATGCGTCTGCCAACTGATTCTCTCTTCGTGGAATATGTCCAAAAGTAATCTCTTTGAAATGTGGGATCAAAGACAACACATGTTCTCTGTAAGGAATGAGATTATCATGCTTTGTATCCCAATCTCCTTTAATCTGACTTACTACCAGAGCTGAATCTCCATACACCTCAAGGAACTGAATCTTCATATCAATAGCAACTTGCATACCCATGATACATGCCTCATACTCAGCCATGTTATTGGTACAATAGAAACAAAGTCTGGCAGTAATCGGGGTATGACAACCTTCAGGGGAGCTAATCACAACACCAACACCATTACCATGTGCATTGGAGGCACCATCAAAAACCATAGTCCATCGGGATCCTTGTTCAGGTCCGTCATATTGTCCAGGTTCTTTGGTAACAGACATAATGTCTTCATCAGGGAACTCAAAATTCATTGACTGGTAATCATCTACTGCTTGATGAGCCAAATGATCAGCAACAACACTCCCCTTAATGGCCTTCTGAGTAGTATACTGTATATCATATTCAGTCAAGATCATTTGCCATCTTGCAATTCTTCCGGAGAGAGCAGGTTTCTCAAATATGTACTTGATTGGATCCATCTTCGAAATCAACAAGGTAGTATGGGTCAACATATACTGTCTTAGTCGGCGAGCAGCCCATGCCAAAGCGCAGCAAGTTTTCTCGAGTAGTGAGTATCTTGTTTCACAGTCGGTAAACTTTTTGCTAAGGTAGTATATTGCCTGTTCTTTTCGACCAGACTCGTCATGTTGCCCCAATACACACCCCATTGAGTTGTCTAATACTGTTAAATACATAATCAAGGGTCTTCCATCAACTGGTGGCATTAAAATTGGAGGTTCTAGCAAATATCTCTTGATTTCATCAAAGGCAGTCTGGCACTCATCATTCCATTCCATCACCTGATCTTTCTTCAACAACTTGAAGATTGGCTCACAAATGGTAGTTAATTGGGAAATAAATCTTGCAATGTAGTTCAATCGTCCCAAGAAACCTCTAACCTCCTTCTCAGTACGTGGAGCTGGCATCTCTCGTATAGCTTTCACTTTTGCAGGATCCACTTCAATACCTTTTCCACTGACAATGAAACCCAAGAGTTTTCCAGATCTAACTCCAAAAGTACACTTGTTTGGGTTCAATCTCAACTTGTATTTCTTCAACCTCTCAAACAACTTGTGCAGATGATCAAGATGTTGCTCTTTATTCTGAGATCTGGCTATCATATCATCCACATATACCTCTATCTCATGATGAATCATATCATGAAACAAAGCCACCATAGCACGCTGATATGTTGCCCCTGCATTCTTCAAACCAAATGGCATTACCTTATAGCAAAAGGTGCCCCACTGTGTCACAAATGTTGTCTTCTCCATATCTTCAGGTGCCATCTTGATTTGATTGTAACCAGAGAAACCATCCATAAAAGAGAATACCTTATGCTGAGCAGTGTTGTCTAAATCAGCCCCTATCTGGACCTCTTTTCTGTTTTCTTCAGTTCCCAGATTCACAACTTCGACTGGCTCTTCATGTGGCTGCATAGCTTTCTCTTCTTGTTGTAACAACCTAGCAAGCCCTACAGGTATTTCACAATCGTCCTCGTTTCCGTCTTCAGTTTGATAGATCGGATTCTCGAAATTGTAATTGGCAATAGTAGAACTGTTATCAACTGGATCCAGAGTGGATGAGGATCTGCATTTTAGTGACGTGGGTGTGTGTAAGAACACATAGCTGATAAAGCAAAAATAAAAGAAAAAGAAAGACAAGGAACACAATATTTACGAAAACGAAACGTCCACTGATTTTATTGAATGAAGTATGCAAATGAAATGACAACCCGTAACAAGCACACCATTGTGCCCCGGGTAAGGCACATGGCTTGAAAGTTTTAATTGTTCCAGAAATTATAAATTTAAAAACATAACACAGTAATAGTATTTACTCCTGACTAAAGGAGATAGGGATAACATCTTCAGTTGTCCAATTATTGAGTCCAGCACCCACAGTAGGAAAAATCCATGCCTCCAAGTTGTAGTCTTCATCTTGATCTCCCACAGCATTGATAACCCCTTGATTGGTGATACGAACAGCACGGGCACGACGGACAGCCTTCTGGGACTCTGCAGTGAAACCCAAACCAAACTTGTCAGACTTGTATGGAATATCAGGAAGCTGACCCCAAATAGTACAACCACCTTCTTCCACCACAGCTTTTGCATCATTGAGGGAGGCCATTGCCATTGTTGGAGGGTTTCTGATGACCACAGGAACCTTCTTCACAGCAGGAGGAGTCACACAATCCTTAACAGCCCAGGGAACCACTTCAAATGACTGACATGGAGTTTCAATGTATTCACCTTCTACTTCCAGATACTTGAAAGTGTTTACATGGCTGACAAAGTATTCTTCCTCTCCAAAGACAGTAACAACTTTTCCATTCACCGGATATCTCAACTTTTGATGTAATGTGGAGGTCACAGCACCTGCCCCATGGATCCAGGGACGACCAAGCAGACATGAGTACGAAGGACGAATATCCATCACATAGAATGTAGCAGTGAACACCTGAGAGCCAACCTTGATTGGAAGATCAATTTCCCCATGCACTACTCTTCTAGAACCATCAAAAGCCTTTACCACAATATTACTGGGCTTCAATACCGTATCTTCAGGACTCAGCTTGTTCAGGACTTCCTTAGGCAACACATTCAGAGAGGAACCATTGTCTATCAACACATGAGACAGGGTAGTGCCCCTGCATTCAATTGAAATATGCAAGGCCCTGTTATGATCCCTCTTGGCAGGGGTCAAGTCAGCATCAGAAAATCCTAACCCGTTGTCATAGGTTAGGTGAGCAACACAATTCTCAAACTGGTCCACAGAAATTGCACTGGGTACATGAGCCATCTTTAGAAACTTGATCAATGACTTGGCATGAGCCTCAGAACATAATAACAGGGAGAGCATAGAAATCTTTGAGGGAGTATGCCCCAGCTGATCAACAATATCATAATCACTCTTGCGAATGATTTTCAATACTTCTTCCATCTGCTTAGAGAGGTCATCAGCAGCTGGCACATCAGTAGATACAGGCTCAATAACAGGACCCTTGCCCCGAGCATCAGTGGTGGAAGTAACAGCAGGAGTAACTGCACTCTTAGAAGCAACTGGAGGAGAGAAGACTCTTCCACTACGAGTGATCTTGCTAGATCCAGCAATATTATCAATGTCAACAGGCATATCAGGTAAAGGCTCCTGCTTGACACCATGGATGTAAACATCAGACCCATAGTGCCAAGGCACAGCTTTGTCAGATGTATAAGGAATAGGACCAGGAGTGGTAATGATCAGAGGAGCTACTCTGGCTTCAGCAACAACTTTCACAGGACCTTCAGCAGTAATCTTGATTGGGCCCTGATGAGTGATTTTAATGGGACCCTTTGAAGTGATTCTTAGTGGTACTTTGTCAACCATGTCAACCTCTTCAATCTTCTTACCCTGAGTCAGATGATCCACCATACTTTCTACAGATGTTGGTCTTCTTTCAAACACTATAGTATATTTATCCATGAGACGTTGAATCCCATCTCTCAAAATGAAGCAACTATCCGGCTTATAGGTACAATATAGACAATCTTCATGACAACCTGGAAAGATCGCAGCTTGTACTAACCTCTTTTTGATAACAGACGATGGTGTGCTCAACTCCATAACCGAATAGACATGCAGATCTTCATCAATATCTTCACCAATGGCGTTGACAGTCTTCTTGTGATTTGGCATTGGAGCTGTAATCACATTTGGAGTACCTGGTGGATCAAACTCAATTTCTCCAGCATCAATCATATCTTGAATTTTGTTCTTCAAGACCCAGCAGTTATTAGTATCATGTCCTGGACAGTTTGAATGATATGCACATCGTGCATTGGGATTGTACTTGGGAGAGGTAACATTAGGATTCTGAGGGGCCTCCCTCAGGGTAATAAGTTCAGCTTTCAACAAGTGTTGCAATGCCTGAGCCATTGACATGTTGATCTTCGTGAACTGTCTTCTAGCCCTCTGTTGGTTGCCTTGAGGCTGCTCTGTTGTTGCAGGAGTTGGATTTGAAATATGAACTGCACTAACAGACTGATGCCTTCTGTTACGATCAGGCTGACCATACACAGCATTAGATTCTCTCTTCCCAGTGGGAGGCTTCTTTGCAACACCTGATGAAGAAGTGCCCACTTGGATCTTACCACTCTTGATACCATTCTCTACTCGCTCTCCTGTCATGATCAACTCAGTGAAGCCAGATGATGAGCTTCCAATGAGATGACTGTAAAACAGACCATTCAGCGTACACATGAACATATCAACCAACTCCCTATCAGTCAAAGGGGGTTGAACTCTTCCAGCTAAGTCTCTCCACTTCTGAGCATACTCCTTAAAGCTTTCTTTGGCACCCATAGACATGCTCTGAAGCTGCATGCGAGTGGGGGCTAAGTCAGCATTGTATTGATACTGCTTGTAGAAAGCTTCAGCAAGGTCAATCCAATCTCTGATGTTGACACTCTCCAACTGATAATACCACTCTAGCTGAGCTCCAGATAAACTCTCTTGAAAGAAATGGATCCACAACTTTTTATCAGCAGTGTGGGGTTGCATTCTTCTGACATAAGACCTCAGATGCAATTTGGGACAAGAGACCCCATCATAGACAACAAATGTAGGAACTTTGAACCCAATGGGTATGACCACCCCAGATATCAAGCTCAAATCCTCAAAATCCAGCCCAGATGATTTCTGTAATTCCATAGCATCCATTCTATCCACCAGCATCTTGAATTTGTCTTCGTTAGGCTCATGGTAGTAGTTAGCCTCAGAATCAGAGTCCCCCATAGTATTGTGGAGACTGCCTCTCTCCTGCTCAGATTCTTCAGATTCATAGTCTTCAACCTGTTCCTTGGTCTTGGCAGGACCTTTGAACCTTCTTCCCATGTTGAGCAACCCAGCAGACCTTCTAGCCTTCTTAGTCTTCTTGGCCAGCAGTGTCTTCAATTCATCCTGCCCCTTGGATAGGTTCAGGATCAGCTCTTGGAACTGTGCATTCTGTGCCTGGAGATCCTTAACTGATTGTTCAAGAGCCATTGCTGAAATAAACAGCGAGAAGATGAGAAACCTGTGCACAATTATAAACCTGTGATGCAATGATATGGGAATGCATATGCAATGTTTTCAAGGACCGCAGGATTTAAATTTGCTTAAACAAACAAGAAAGTAACTTTTTATTAGTAATAACTTGTTTTGCCTTTTAGGCTTACAGAAAATGAAAACGAAATAAGTACAAAAGATGGGGTTTTAAGTCTCCCATGGACGTTTCCTCTTTGTGTTGAGGTATGAGTTGAGGTTTCGTTCCTCATGAAGTAGCTTTGTTAGCTCTAGGATCCTTGCTTGGCTTGCTTTGTAATGAGCCTCGAAAGCATCCCTTTGCTCTTTCAGTTGGATCCATGATCTCTGCAAGTCTTCCATATCAGTAGGCATGTCTGGGTGAAGGATGGTATAAGCTGTGTCTCCTTCAGCAACAGGTTCCATGGTAACTGGTAGGATGGCAGGATATGGCATCATGAGTGTCTGAGCACGAAATCGTACCCATCTGAGATAAGCCTCCATAGGAATGGTGTACTTAGGCTCCAGTGTCTTGCTGTCAATCCTGTTTACCTTTCCCCAAGCTCGTATGAATCTCTGACGGTAACCCTGAAGATCGTAGTCAAACACGATGCCCTGAATCAACATGTCATGTGGACCATCGCTCCGGGCGTAACCAAACTGTCGTAAAGCTAGAGATGGGTTGTAGGTGATGCCTCCTCTTATGCCTAGAAGTGGCACATTAGGAAACTCCCCACAACGGTCAATGATGGTGACATTCTCCATAGATCTGGAGCACCAATGGATGTCTGAGTGAGAAAGTGACATGATCCTCTTGGACCATCTGAACCCTTGCTCATTCTTTATTGCTGAGCGAGGAAGGTGAGAAATAAACCACCTAGAAAGTAAAGGTATGCAACACATCAAAGTTCCTCTTGCCCTTGTAGTACGGGTGTGAAGAGAATGTAGGATGTCTCCAAGTAAGGTAGGCACTGGATTGTGACTCAGGAATATGTTGATGGCATGAACGTCTATGAACTGATCAGGATTGGGGAACAACACTAAGCCATAAATCAATAAGGCTAAGATCTCCTCAAAAGCATCGTAGCTCATAGCCTTCAAGAACATTTGAGCTTTATCCACTAATACCTTGGCAAGAATACCTTTAACTCCACTTCTCGTCTCTAGAACAATGTCAGACTTCTTCAGATGTAGAGCTGCAGCAATAACTTCTGGTTTAAGCTCCTTCTCTAAGCCTGTGAATGGCTTCTGATCAAGAACAGGTATACCCAGAAGTTTAGAGAACTCCTCCATGGTTGGAACCAGCTGATAATCAGGAAATGTAAAGCAATGGTGCTTAGGGTCAAAGAACTGAAACAGCACACTCATCATGTCTTCACTGAACCCTGAAGTAACTAGGTCCAATAAGTGACCATGTCTCTTGTTGAACTGGGAATGATCAGGCACTAGGGAAACCAACTCCTTGAGCTTAGCAGGTATCCCTACAAAGTTGATCCTGATGGTGTTTCTACGAGCAGAAGCCATGACCTGCAACAAAGAACAAAGATAAATCCTTTGGTCCTTGAAATGGTTAGGGAAAATGATATGCTTATGATGCATGATGATGTCATGATGTCATGCTCAATCACAAACATGTGGCACACACAAACAAGTCACACCATAGCCCTAGGTTTAAAGGCTTGCATGAGGTTCAAAGGCAAGTACCCTCCCCTGAAGTTAGATGGTTCATCCTGTCCTACAAAAGTAACCAGGTTCTAAGGGATCTCAATATCATTGATCCTTCACAAGGGTGGTTGTTCAGAAGGCAACTTACTTGCCAACCAAAACCCTCCAAGTTTAAGATCTCAATGAGCGTAGTATCGAGTGTCAACCAACTTCAGTCTGCACCAAAGCCGGTTACCTCACTACTTTCTAAAGGCCAAGATGAGTTAACTAGGGTTCTAAAAGTCAGTTAGTGCATTGACAACATATGGCAGCCTCAATATTATCCTCAACTTGACTTAAGGAATATAAGCACCAACCAAGAAGTCGCACTAACTATGGCCACCAGATCAACCGTATCGATATACGTCGTACAGTTTCCTTGGTCTATTGCCATTTACCTAAGGTACACTAGATCCGGGTTAGGACCTTTCACACATAAGAGCACCCCAACAATATAATAATAAAGCAAACAAGGCAAACAATTTAAAGTGATCTTAATTCCTAAGGGTACCCCTCTTAAATAGATCCCCAGCAGAGTCGCCAGTTCTGTAACCCGGTGAACTGACTTTAAACAATGTTGCGGATAGCAAGAGTCGCCACCGACTTTTATTTTATCCATAAGGAAAGGTTATAAAAGAACAGGAAATACCTTAGAGAATATTTTGGGTCTGGGGGGTAGGTTATGAAAAGGGAAGGTGTTAGCACCCTTTTCATCCATGGTTATCCATGGGCTCTTAGGTACTTAAGCTCACTTTTGAATTGTTTTGAAAGTGTAGTGTGTGAATAGAAAATTTTCAGAATAGTTAATAAATAATCCATGTAAGGATGTGTTAAGAACTTGTTTGAAAACTTGTTGAAAATTTGTTTAAGTGCGAAACAGTTTTGAAGTGAGCAAGCACCTAGGGGTAACCTACCCTAATGTTTAGAGGTCTTTCTTATTCTTCATTCTTTCCTTTAGTAAGACTATCCCTACTATAATGGAGTAGGTAGTCCTTACTTTGGATGTTAAGGGGTATGTGAGGGACAATTTGACTTTGAAGGCCATTGTGGGATGTAATAAGCACATATAAGGGACCATCATCATTTTTCGAAAGGGACTTGATTCGTAAAGGCAACCATAAGGGACTTTGATGATTTTTTTATTTGAGGGACTTGCTTTATACACCCCACTTAACCATTATTCGTAGGCAACTTGAGGGATATCCTTAGGAAGTGAGACGGCGGTTAAAATCGACTTACGTGTGTGACGTGTTTATTTTAATTATCTTTATTTAAAAGTGATCTAAATTTATTTTAATATTACATACATGTTGTTACACTCCCTAATTACTAACCATAATAATAATTAAATAATTAAACAACTTTACATCCAAGAAACAATTACAAAATAATAAGCAAAATAATTAAATAGCAAAGATAAATAAAATATAAATAAGCAATAATAAATAATAAAGGGGGTTAATTCTAAGTTTACTCGGCAAGACATCGCATCTTGTGCCTACGTATCCTTACGGGAGTGGAATCAGAGTAATCGTAGTTCCCCTCAATAGGGAGGTTAGAAACTTCTTGACTGTGGTCAAGGTCTCAAGGGGAATAAACGCATCTTAAGGACACGCTTACGTGGAGTGTAGAAACTCCAAATCTCTACGTTGAAATGTTAAGTTGTAATTAGGGTTAAATTAGGGATTCCACGGCGGGAAACCCTAAAATGAGCGCGGCGGCTCTTTGACCTAATGCTAAGGGTAAAATTGTAATTTTGCCTGCGGCGAGGCATTTGTGAAAATTAGGGTTTGTAGTTTATAGTTTTGAGGATTTGAAATTGAATGTGTGAAGTTTTACGGACTATTGGCGCGGCGGCCAAACAGTTAGACCTAACCTTCGGATGTGTGCAATGTGACAGAAATAATAGTAAACGCGTGAGATAATTGAATCATGCAAACAGAGAGATAATGTCATAATTTAAACCATGCAAGCAGAAATTTAAAGGCAGAATTTAAAGAGCGATTGTTAAGTTCGCGAGGTTACATGAGAGAAGCAGATACAATATGATAATGAAATTTGAATTGAACAATAATAAAATAAAATAAATAACGGTTCTAGTTATTATTTTAAAAAAAAGATTTTAGTTATTATTTTAAATTTATCTAAAAAAAAGTTTTTCTTAAAAATAATAGGTTTTCATATTAATTTGGAAAAGATGTTAATGTTATTTATAAAAAAACAGATTTTTATATTATAACAAATTTTAATAAATTAATGATAACAATAATAATAATAATGGTAATAATAATGATAATAATAATAAATAATGATAATAATAATAATAATAATAATAATAATAATAATAATAATAATAATAATAATAATAATAATAATAATAATAATAAAGCAATAATGAATTTTAAATGTGCCAAATAACCCAACAATGTTGCTAACGCAGAAATGCGCTCATCGCAACCAGATCTAAATCGGACGAAACAAAATTTATCGCAAAGAAAAAGAAATTAAGCAAAAAATAGTATTATTGCTCACACAAAAATGCGATCATCGCAAACAGATCGAACTAACACAAATGTCACGCGTCATGCACACAAATGTGCAAACATCGTATCGACATAATTCGATCAAAAATCTTATATATATAAACTCTAACAATTTAAAAATTATATATATATAAACGTAACAGTAATAGATAAAGAAAAAGAAATAACGGTAATAGATGAAGAAAAAGAAATAACGGTAAAAGATGAAGAAAAAGAAACAACAGTAATAGATGAAGGAAAAGAAATAACGGTAAACGATGAAGAAAAAGAAACAATAGTAATGGATGAAGAAGAAAACTAAATAACGGCAAACGGCACTCACTCCTCTTAGGTTTTTTTCATTCTCCCCTTTTTTCCAACAAGGCAACACATGTATATATAGGGAACAAATTAGGGTTAACACCAAATTGTCAATAATGTCCCTAAGCCCATTTTAAAGCCCAAACTAAATAATTAGTTAAGAAAAAATAAAATTTAAATAATTTAAAATAATTAAAATAAACTTAAAATAAAAACTAATAATCCTATTGATTCCTAAAATAAAAAATATTATAAAAAGAACAAAATTTTTTTCAATATTTTTTATTTTATGATTTTTTGGATATTTTTATGAATAATTTAGAAAAAAGTGAAAAAAATAATATTTTAAAAAATGATTTAATTAAAATACGAAAATAATAATTAAATAATAATAAAAAACTATTTTTGTTATTTTTTTAATGAAAGATAGAAAAATTTAGAGTAAAAATAATAAAAAACAAAAAAAATGACAAAGGTGAGATTCGAACTCTCAACCTCTCACACTCATAACTCCTTACACATGTCCTCCTGCCAATTGTGCCATTTTTACTTTTTAGAAAAAAAATGCATGCCATATGATATTTACCTGCAAAAAGTCAAACGACTACACAAATTTGTTAGTAATTGATTAAATGCAATGAAATGCGACGACAAATCTTAGGGCAAAATTTGGGGTGCAACAGGACGCATCGACGAAATATGTTGTCGGCTCCTCTCTTGAAAAGCAGAGGTTCGTTCCAATAATAATGCGTTAAGTCGTGGAAGAATTTCTTCTTTTGCTGATAACTGAAGTCCAGTGGGAGCACGCCTGCGGCTAAGTAATTTACAATATCAGCGTACCAAGGCAGGGTGACTTGTGGGTAGACGACTTCCATGACTTTTTCTAGTTCTGGTTCTTCCGAGGTTAATGATGGCATATCACTTTCCAATCTGGCTATCAGACGTTCGTAAGGAAAATCGTCGTTGATAGGCACTGATTCTGGCTTAATGCCTTCTATTTGGGATAGGTGATCGGCCACTACGTTCTCGGTTCATTTCTTATCTTTGATTTCTAAGTAAAACTCTTGTAACAGTAGGATCCATCGCAATAATCTCGACTTGGCATCCTTTTTGCTTATCAGGTACCTATTGGCAGCATGGTCTGTGTAGATGATGATTTTCGCTCCTACCAAGTAGGAACATAATTTGTCAAGGGCGAACACAATTGCTAGAAGTTCCTTTTCTATTGTGGCGTGTTGCACCCTAAAATTTGCCCAACCTTATTCCTTGGGTTTATGTTTCAATATCATTAGCATTTGCATATAGAGTCATGTACATAGACTAACCATCTGCATATCATAAGCATAGCAAGTCATTCAACAGGGGACCAATCATTATTCTCATCTCTAGGGGCCTATCAAGAGGTTATTATCCTAATTCCATCTCATTCAAGTCATCAGGAAAGAATTTGAAAGCAAAGAGTTCAGCAGATCAAGCCTTGAGTCCATCTCCTAGCTGAGGGTATCTGAGGATCAACAAGAGGATTGTGAGCTGTGAGTTGAAGGCATGGAGAGTATCTAGACATTATGAGAGACTTAGAAAGTCATTTGGAGAAGGAGACAAGTCATTGATGAGAGCACAAGTATTGCAGTTGAAGACAGTCAACTAGGGTTTCATCTGGGTCAACCCTAGGTCAACCCTAGGTCAATTGACTGATTTAAGGGGTGTTCAAGTCTAGTGGAGAGATGTGGGGTTCATCATGGGACATATAAAGAAGGATATGGAGATATGCCAAGGAGAATTCAAGAGAAATCAAGGAGAAGAGGAGTTTCTAAATTAGGGTTTCTGTGTAAAATCCCCTAGTTTAGGTCAAATTTCCAAGCAAGATAAGTCAAAATGCAAGCTTCAAATAGCTTCTTGGCCAACATGAAACTTGTAGAGGATCTCAAGACCTTTAATTTGAGTGGTGGAAGACATCAAGGAGATTTATAGAACTCAAGTTATGGTCCTTGCAAGTTACAGGTCATCTGAGGTATCTGAAATTTTGTCTGTGAAAGTGACTTGACTTCCAAGCTAGTTTTACCCCTCAAGGAGATTTCAAATGAATTCTTGGTCAACATAAGAATTATTCCTCATTGTCTTAGCTTTATAGAATGGTATAGTATGCCTTCATATGATGTGTGGAGCTCAACTTATGGTCTTGGCAAGCAAAGGGTATTTTGGGCATTTGTGAATTACAGGTCATTTTAACCTATGTCCAAAACTCATACAAGGAGGCCTCAAATGGAAAAACTTACAACATAAAACTTGCTCCAAATGGGATTTTAAGTCTAGAAAGAAGGTCACAAATTGTTGGAAAAGCTCATAGCATGAAGTTGCATGATTGGTCCAAATTTGAACTAAAATGGCTTATAATTTAAAGAAATTCAAAGTGAAAAATGGTTTGGGAGATTTATGAGTCCAAATGGAGACTTCCAATATATGATTTTGAATGGAAAAGAAATTCTAAGAACAATGGTTCAAACACTTTTTTGAGTTTAGAAGGAAAAAAGAAAGATATTCATGGTTACTTGCCTTTTAAGAAACATTTCAAAAATGGATCAAAGTTGGAAGGCAAGGGAATGTGCAAGATGGATCTAGAATGTTCATGTGAGCCCTATATATTCATGAAATGAGGATTGATCAAGGGTTGGCTTCATTTTCACCAAGAATTCCCCAAATTCTCTCATTCTTTTTCATTGAATTTTCACTCCAATTCCTCAAATTCTTCACCAAATCATCATCAAAATCAACTTCATTATACTGTTTCATCATCATAGATCATAATTCAATCAAGAACAAGGTGTGATTACTCCATTTTCGAGCACTTCCATCATCAACATCAAAATTGAAGTTTCAAGTGGATAGCACAATTCAAGTCAAGAATCATCAAGGTATTGCATACAGAATCAATCACTGAGTTAATTGATCAAGATCCAAGCCTTGGAAGCCTCAGATCCACGAGTCTCCATAGCTGTTTTCAAGATTTCACACCAGGTACATTTACTCTGCCACAGCTTGATTCAATTAGGTTAGCATGATTTTATTAGTTTAGATATAATGTAGGAGGTTAGTAGAGCAATTAGGTTGAATTTGGAGTGGTTTAGAGGCAATTGTTAGCAGGTATACCAAGCTGTTAGGACCTAGATCTCTTAGGTTAGTGCATCATAATGTTAGGTTGTTAGCGCAGGTTAATCACCATTAGTTATAGACTAGATTAGTGCAAGTTTGATGGAGAATTGTGACGATGAGTTGCAGAGTGTATTCATGGTGACCAGAATTTGTCTTGATCGGGTTGAGAGTTGTGATGAGTTTCAAAGCAAACTGATGCCATAGGATTATAGAGAGAGGGATTTAGAGTAATTTTCGTGTTTATAGCGTGGCGTTTCATGGCCTGGAGAGGGAGAACTGAGAGCTTGAATTTTGATCGTGCATGGCATTCATGGAGTCCAAACCCTAATTCAGTTGATCCATTGAGGAAGACGCAATCTGGAGCGTCCAATTCGTGCAAGACCTTTGACTTGTAGAGCCATCGTGTGGCTCTCATTTGAAGCAGATTTTGGAGGGAAGCGTTAGCCCTAAACGCACCGTTTCATTAATTGAAACGGGCGGGCCTCAGATTATGTTGCTAATCCCACCCCCCAGTAATAGGCCCATTATCCATTTGAACGCGAATCCTATGTTTTTCTCACCCCCCAGCATCCTTCTATTGTTTCATTAATTCTGAAGTGTTTCTGGGCCTAAACCAATTCGCTAACCACACCCCCTGTCTGCCTGGCCCATCCAATTATTAACTGGGCGTGATTGCTATTCAAACCCCCCTGGCTATTTCTCTATTCTTTTTATTATTTTCTTTTCATGTTTTTGCATTCATTTTAAAAAATTCATAATAAATTCATAGAAAATCATTTTCACTTCATTCTTTTTACATCATCTTCTTTAGGATGTCTAGAAAATTGTAGGAAAATAAAATTGCATTTTTATTTTTATTTCATATTTTTTCCATATTTTCTAAATAAATGTCATTTTAGATAGCTTCATTTCATGCATGATTTTATTAATTTTTGTTCTACCAAATGCTTTAATATTTTTTGTTCATTCTTTTTATGTTGATTAGATTAGATGTTGAACTTGTAAATTCCATTTAGTTCCCATTTTTAGAAATTAATTTTAGGTGCTTAATATAGGCTTGAACAACATGTACAAATTAGGGTTTTTAGGTGATGACTTAGGAAGTTTGATTTCATTTCCCTTAGGACTTAGGGTTTGAATAGATTAGTTATGGGACTATAGGGGCTATGGGTAGTTATTAGATCCCTTAGAGAAAAAGTTAGGATTCCCCTACTGCTATTAATACTGTCTGTATATCTGATTGACTGGTGTGGTGTGCCCTCTGGGGATTATTGCTTGCTTGCTTGGGTATTGGGTTTGTCTGGGGCCTTGGGGAAGCTGAAGACTTGAGGAGATGAAGACCATTGGAGATCCAGAGATTGAAAATCAACTGTCAGAGTTGAGGAGGAGGTTCTTGCTAGCAGCTGCTGAGGAGACTAGGGTTTAGGAGCTAGGCAGAGCTCTAGATCAGAAAGCTTGTTTCTCAAACATGGAATGCCTTGTCTGCATCCATCCTTTCTCTACGATTCAAAGTCTCTTTCAAATATCCACCTCCTTCCTTTGGAAGGATCAGTGAATATATTTGAAAGATAGAACTTTTGAGAGGAAACTTTCTGTTTAATGTTAACAGTTGATGAACCACCCTTGGTAGGTAATTAACTGTCTAACATTCATCCCTTCACTCTTGTGACTGATTCCTCATCCTGGAGGTTTGAGCTTGAAGAAAAGCCATTGCAGATGGGAGACTGATGATCAAAGCCCTTGCCTGAAGGCCATGAAGATGGAGATTGATGCTTGTTGAAGCCTGTAGCTGATTGGAGATTACTTGAAGCCAGATGTTGATTCAGAGCTGCTGATGCTGTTGTATTTTATTGCTGATGTATTGATTGGTTTTCTGGACTGTATTGTTTGCTGCTTACCCTGCTGGGTTGAAAGTGAAGCCTGTTCACTTTTGCCTATTGTTTTCTAGGTTCGAGGTTGAGTGGGACTCCCTTGCCTCGCTTGTACTGTTGCATCCATGCATTTTACTGCTTTACTGTATATATCTGATATTGTTTCTGTTTCTGCCTATCCCGTAGGATCTCTGTTTCTCTCTGTGCCAGAGAGGAGCATGATAGACACTAGGTCTTAACCCATGCATGATAACATTAGGTTAGTTTGTTTCCCTTCGCAACCGTAGGATAGAGTTCTTTCTCTTTCTTTCTCAAGACAAACAGAAAAACACCATAAAGATTTAAACACAATAAAAGACACTTCTTCCGTAAAAGAATGTGAACTCATCAAGACGTCATTTTTGTCCGCCGGGACTGCTAATCAAGAAACCCTTTTTTAGAAGGAATAAAATCAATCAAGGACAGACTTGTGTCGTACGTGGCCCGAACTACGTTTGCTCTGATCTTCCATGCAGTGTGGAAGTACGTAGGCATAGGATGCGATATCCTAGCGAGCAACCTTCCCCTCCTTTCCCGTAGGTAGGCGAACTACGTTGACTCTGATTTCTCGTTCCAGACGGGAATACGTAGGCATAAAGTGCGATACTTTGCCGAGTCATTTTTTATTTTCATTTTATTTTCTTTTTAACCCTTGACCTATAGTTTAGATAGAATAACAATCCGTACTAGAAAACAAGCGTGGATCCCGTCGAGTACGACGGACGTGAGGGGTGCTAATACCTTCCCCTTGCGTAACCGACTCCCGAACCCAGGTTTTGGTTGCGACGACCATACCTTTCCCGTGTTGTGCGAGGTTTACTCTGAGCGTTTCCTTTCCCTCCCGTGGGATAAATAACGCACGGTGGCGACTCTTCTGTTCAGCCGGCGCCGATTTTCGCAGTAGCGACAGCTGGCGACTCTGCTGGGGATCCAACGTCCCCTGGCTGCTAAGAACTGCGATGGTTCTTATGCATTTGGGATCCAACGTCCCTTTGAGCGAGTCAATCCTAGCGCTTGTTTTCCCGTCGAGGATTTTGTATGGAGTTATTGTATATTTTTGACCTTGTATTTTTCAGCTTTGTATATTGATTATTATTGCTATATTTGGGGTGTGACGGGTGTTCTGATATTGAGAGATAAGCCGGACCTGGGCTTGAGTGCACCTAGAATTAGCGTAGAAAGTAGTGGGCGCGTGCCGGCTTTGCTTGCATTAGTGTCTCATGAAATCTACACTCGGACGAGGTTCTTCTGGTTGGCTTCTTTTTCTGCCCTTTGGGTCGAAGGGGTTGTTGGTCAGCTGAATTGTCGACTCCGGGAACCGATCATTTGGAAGTTGGCTAAGTGAGGCCTCTTCAGGAATTGATGATGCCACTCCTTCTGGGAATCGTATCATCAACCCTGAAAGTCTGTGACGCCGACGACCGCATAGGATGCCGTACCTTGTGCCAGTTATAGGGCCACCCACCTGTGAGGGGATTCGGGGTTATGCAGGTAACTAGACCTTCAGATATCGGTTATTTCTTGATTAGAGATCCTGGTTATTTATGGAGAGTTACGAGGTCTGTCAGAGGCCATTTGGAGATGTGTTCTGAGGTCTGTCAGAGGCCATTTGGAGATGTGTTCTGAGGTCTGTCAGAGACCAGTAGGAGAGTCCTGAGGTCTGTCAGAGACCAATTGGAGATATGATTTGAGGTCTACCAGAGACCAGTTGGAGTTATGGTTTGAGGTCTGTCAGAGACCAGTATGGGAGCTTTGTGTTAGGTCTATCTGAGACCAGGGTTTGATGACTTCTGGATGGTCTATCTGAGACCTTTCTTGATTGGGTTTAGGCTATTCAGCTGCAGCTTTGGTCCCTGTTGCATGTTACTTGCATTGCATTGCCTGCATATCCATTACCATTTGCATTTCACTAACGTGTGTCTGTGCTGCAGGTGCATTTGCATTTCCCTAGTTCTAGTGCCCGGACTCCTGAGTATTGATTATGGCTGGTTTGAGGAAAACAGTGGCGTATAAGCTGCCTTCACCTGATATTACTTCTTTGCTTGGTCTGATATCTCTTGCCGATGAGGAGGTTAGGAGAAGCTTCAGAATGAGCCATGGGAGATTACTGGGATTAGTCTGTAAGCCCACTGCTGATGAGATGAACGGGCTATACACCTTGATGCAGTTCTATGACCCCGCATTGAGATGCTTTACTTTTGCCGACTTCATTCTAGGACCTACCATTGAGGAGTATATGGAGTTTACCGAGCTTCCCGTGCAGAACAAGGTTCCCTTTATTCACTCTGCTGCTGAGCCCAAGTTGGAGGACTTAGCCAAAGCCTTACATATGGACGCTGCAGATCTGTTATTGACTTCTTGGCTTGGGGTGTCAGGTTTCTCTCTGGATTTCTTAGTTGTCAAAGCTCGAGAGTACGCCAAGAACGGTTGTTGGGTGGTTTTCAATGCTATCTTGGCTTTATGCATCTATGGAATTGTGCTGTTTCCTAATTTGCCCAACTTTGTGGATTTGGATGCTTTCTATCTGTTTGCTGCAGGCAACCCAGTGCCAACGCTGATTGGGGACTTCTATCATTCATTGCACTATAAGAATGAGAACCGAAGAGGAAAGGTTGTGTACTGTTGTACTCCTCTGCTGAATATGTGGTTCAAAAGTCATCTCCCCATAAAGGGACCCTTTATAGACAGTGCAACCTCAGCTAGTTGGTCAGAACGCCTGATGAGGCTATCTTCCGAAGACGTTGTATGGTTTGATCGAGATTTGTTGGGATCTGAGCTCATCTTTAGTTGTTCTGGGTACCCTAATGTGCCGCTGATAGGAAGAAAAGGGTGTATCAACTACAACCCATCTCTGTTCGTCCGTCAGTTCGGATATGCACTGAAGAATCCACCTCAGGAGGAAGAAGTACAGGAATCTCTGTACTTCACCGGTGACGTGAAGGGGGAGTTATTAGCCAAGTTGCAACATGCCTGGACGCGTATTAACCGCAAAGGGAAGCCACTGTTAGGAAAGAACGACTGTCAGGCCTATGCACCTTATAAAGTTTGGATTCAGGAGAGGGCTAGTCAGTTGAGGATGCCGTTTCCAGATGCACCAATCCTTGATCCTATTCCGGTAGCAGAGCCAACTACTGTTCCTAGAGAGGCCTACGAGCAAGTTGTGAAAGAAAAAGAAGCCTTGATAAAGGTCAACAAAGGGTTAGAGCAAGAGTTAGCCCAGGTACGCAGTGAGAAAAACAAGGCCGTATATGCTTTCCAACAACAGATCGAGCTGGTAAACAGGTTAGGGGCTGAGTTGACCGAGGAAAAGAAAAAGCGTGAACGTCTGGGGCAAGAGTTCAGAAGCTCCCATGACATGCTTGAATCCAAGAAGAAAGCGCTTGACATCGCTCACCGAGAGATCTCTTCTTGCAATAAGACTTGGAATGCTACGCTCACTAACAACAAGAAGAGGGAGGATAAGTTGAAGCAGCAAATTTCCGACCTCGAAGAGAAGTTGAAGTCTAGCATCAAGAGGTGTGAGGAGGAAGTGATGACCCGGTATAGTGTCCAGCATGCACTGAACAAGGCAATCAAATCCAGAGATGAAGCAGTGTCTCAGAAGCGAAAGTTAGAAGATTGCTTCGGAGAAGCAACATGGGAAGAAACTGCTGAAGACGTACGCCGTGTCCTTAAGAGGAGAAACCAACTTGTTGAAGGGCTGCTTGATCGACCAAGCCATCCGGAGACCAAGAAGTTGATAGAGGAGTACCAGACTTTCGGGAGGATTTGATCATTTCATGTAGTTACTTGTATGCTTTATTTGCATAGTGCTGACCATCACCAGGATTGTTGGTTGAGGTCATGCCTTCTTTGTACTCTCAGTGATATTGTACCCTGGGCTTATTGATTCTCCCTGCAATATATGAGGCTTTCTATGATTCAGCTCCGATATTCCTATTGTCAACACTGTCACTGCACCGGCACCTTCGCACTAGAACTGGGGGAATGAATCACCCTAATGCACAGGCACACACATTGCATTGCATTCATATTCCTATTGCATTACAGGCAATTATTAAATTGTATCTCATCTCCTGTATCCACCAGGTCCTCCAAGATTAGCGACCGAAGAATTCACTGGCGTTCAACCAGAAGCAGCAGCAAGGAAGTCATGAGTCAGGATCCGACTGAGATGCAAGAGGTGCGCGACCACATAACGCGGATCATACAGGTAATGGAAGCCATGGCCGAGAGTCAGAAGCAGTTGCAGGATACGGTACAGCCTCTGATGGCACGGGCTAATGATAGAGCTGCCGGCTTTGCTCAGCTAGAGAATCAAGGTCTTCTCCCAGGCCGCATACGCCAACTTGTGGGGGTAGCCATCAAACAGGTTCGAGCAGAATTAACGGATGTTCGAGGCCAGCTGGGGCAGTTCACGAAAGATATGCAAGAGTTGCGCTCGAATCAAGAGACGCTAGAAGAAGAGAACTGCCGACTGAAGGCACAGATAGGGTTGATGGCTGAAGTATTGAGGAACGTACTCAGGAGAGAAGGAGGGCAAATGTTGGAAGACGCGGCTGGATTATCTGTTCCTCAGGGGTCTGAAGAACCATTACCCACGCAGGATAGGTTTAAGAGACCTTCCCCAGGATTCGAAGCTCAGAATTCTCCTCGTCAGCAGTCGCAATTGATTTTGCAGGATAACTCAAGAAGGTGTGGTAAGAGGATGAAGTCTTCTAACAGAGTATTTGATGAGATCCCTGTGGATTATGATCAGCTGGTGCAACTCTTGTTCCAACTTCAACTGGTTGAGCCCCGCATTTTGGTTCCACTGACAGGGCAGCCGCCACCAGACTATGACCCGAACGCCCATTGTGCCTTCCACTCCGGAGCACCGGGGCATATTATTGCAAACTGCAAAGCTTTTAAGCATAAGATTCAAGATTTGCTGGATGAGAAAGTAATTGAGTTTGTACCGGGGGGCATAAAAGTTGCAGGGACTGATATTCCCATTTCTCCGCCAGAGGTTGCAGATGAATCGAGGTATATCCCAGAGCCACTGGAAGCTAAGTCTCCATGTCCACAACAGTTGCCGATGCCAGGGTTGAACTTAAGGATGATAACGCGTGAGCCCAAGGAATCGCTCGAGCAAAGCCAGCAGCATACAAGATTCCAGCATACGACTCAGCAAAGAATTCGGGGAAAGAAGCCAAGGAGGGTGTTTGAAAAGCCTCCCTCAACATACGCAGATTTGTTACAGACACTACTAAGATTGAACTTGGTGGAGAAAAGAACTCTGGCGCCAATAACCGGCACTCTGCCGGATGGCTATGATGCAAGCAGACACTGTGAATTCCACTCCGGGGCTCCCGGCCATGATATTGAAGGTTGTCACGCGTTCAAGCATAGCGTCCAAGATTTAATCGACAGCAGGGTCATTAACTTCTCCGATAGGGTCCCCAAGGTGGTGCAAAACCATAAACAAGCAAAAGCCGGGGTGATGAAAAGGTTTCCCAGATTTGATCGGGCCGGTGAAAGAAGATCGAGACAGCAGTAGACTACCCCTGATGATAGCTTCTGAGGATGGTTGACTCACCAATAAGTCAGAGTGCAGGAAGTCCAGTTCTGAGACGCCGACATTTTTCATGTTATCTTGTTCATATCCTCGCATTTGTAGTTTCCTTTCTGTGTAATTGCAAATTTCGCTCTTAAAACTTGTTGTTTTTTCAATTGATATTGATAAACGAAATGAATATGCATGTTTTGAATTAATCCAGTCGTGTTCACTCTTTGCTTTCTTAATGCTTAATGCTTGTTTTAGCAGGAATCCGGGGAGGATGACGAAAACAGACGACGAATAATATTCCGATTGTATGCTTTTGGATAAAAAAACTTGTTGATGAGATACAGGCATTGTTTCAATCCATAAACACCGGAGATATAAGGAAGATAATCCCTTGATAACCCCTTTTGAGCCCAGTAGTAGGAGTTTCTTGTTTCGAAAATGAAAAACCCTAAATCTTAACCCGGGACAGGGTAGGTGTCAGTTAGTTTGACCAAGCGTTCGAATTACGAAAGGAGTGCCCGTTTGAGGATAAATCACACTTGCATAGGTCGTGCCTAAAGAACCACAAAGGTTAAACCTCGCCGACACGGAGTGAAACAGTCACATTGCTCCACAAGAAGTCAGACAAACCAGTGTCACACGACTTGTTCAAGAAAAAAAAGAGAACGAAAAGTGAAAAGAATCAGGAGCCCGCTAAGTCAAAACTTGAAAACAAATGACTTAGGCAAAAACAGGGGCATCCCGCGGGACTGGAAAATCAAAAGAATCTCAAAAGATACTCAGTCCAGGCAAAAGTTAGGGAACGGAAAAAACAAAAGACGGAAAGGATTGTCAAAGAAAAAGAAAAATCCTCAAAAGGGACAAAAGTCGTGTGATTCTAGGTACCCAAAGACGAAAAGCAAATGACTGTCACTCAAAAACAAAAAATGTGTGGTATCCTGATCCATCACTCCTATCATTCCACCTTTAATAGGTGAACGCTGAAGTCAGATTAGCTGAACATAGGATTGGAGAACATCACGAAGAATGGGTGGGTCAAAATAAATTTTGAGCCTATATCTTTCCTTGTTAACCGTGAACCTGACCACGTTACAACCCGAAAAAGTCCTAATTGAAACAGGTTTTGTCCGAGGGCATACATCAGTAAAGATCTCGTCGATTCTGACTCCTAAAAGGGTTCCTCTTACCAGCTTTCATATTGACATTTTGATAATTGATTCATTACATGTCACAAAATTTTTAGTGAACAGACTTGGATTTTGAAACTGTCATATGCATTGCGTTTAATATATCTTTTATGCAGAACAACTTGTGTTACTTGCGAGTAAGCGCATGCCGACAGGAAAGATTCCTACAGTGGAAGGTATGATCGGGATGAAATGCAGAATGCCCAAATATTTCGTGAACTGGGGCAAGCTATACTGATTAATTCAGGTAAAGTCAGTCAGCCTAGAATCAGTAAATCCGGGGCAGTCAGGTCAAGATTTGGCAAATCTCTCATAGCCATGGGCAGTACTCCACGACACAGTCGATCAGAGACAAAGATTGTTGCGAAACCGGGGCATGTCACCCTAGAAGCACGGAAGTTATGTTCTTGAAACACCCCTTCAAGGTCCGAAATGTAGAAGCCGTCCATGTCTGGTTGTCAAGATACAAGGACTGTAGGGGCCATTCCAAGATGGTTGCAGATTCAGGGGCAAGCTATACAAAATACAGACTGGGGGCACGTTAGTATCCCCGAAGCGGAATTCTCTCTTGTCAGCAAGTGTTCTTTCCTCCCAGTGGGACTCGAAGATCAAGACTCTCCCCAGCAGAGTTGGTGGTGGGTCCTGTCATTTATTTTGTCAGGGATACTGTGTAATATCAGTTCACTCTCCAGCAGAAAGTCCGATCATACTGTGCACCTATGCTATTCCCCAGCAAAGTTATATTCCCCATCAGGGGGTTACCTCAACAGGGTGTTTGGTTTGAGTTCCCAATTTCCCAGCAGGGCTGACTTCACCCTTCCAGCATTTATTTTGCTGGAATAATTCTGTAGCATCTGGCTATCCCCGGCGGCGTCGGCATTATCTTCAGCATTTATTTTGCTGAAGCAGTTTCTGTACTCTAGCAGTTCAGGTGGAGAGAACTCTTGCTCAAATGAACTACCAAACATTCAAGATCTCGGCATGAGATATTCAATGATAATGTCAGTTTCGACAGTATTCCCCACAGAGTTACCAGGATAGGTCTCTCTTTATTCCCAAGCAGAGTTATTTGTCATCAAAAGGTTTCATGAACCAGAATTTCAGAAGTGGCCTCCGGGCATCAGAACAGGCATCCGGTAGTTTGGTTTCCAGATATCCCCAGTAGAGTCCGCCTCAAAGTCGCTGTCACGTCAGTGCTAAGAAGTTTGTGGGTTGGGATCAGTGGAGAACTAAGTCCTGACGCGGACAACTTACTTCTATATTGACGGGATTTCTTCAGAAGTGGGCGTCCTAATGGGGACAGGTTTATTTCCCCGGATTGGTGGGGTGTGTTAGTCCTATCGTGGGCAGATTCACGTTCTCGAGATTAGTGGAATGGGAGGTCATGACGTTGGCAAAAGTGATTACTCTTTGTGTTGGTGTCCTGACGTGGACAGATCAGACCAGGGTGTGAGTCCTTACGTGGACAAGTCTTATTTCCTCAGCGGGTCGAGGACGCCTGAGTCCTAACGTGGACAAATCAAGACGAGATCAGCGTCCTGACGTGGACAAATCAAAGAAATTATTATTCCTAACGTGGAGAAGTGGGTCCTAACGTGGACGATGTAGTCCTTACGCGGACATATCAAGTCGGATTCCTTACGTGGAAAGAGATGATTCCTTACGTGGAAAAAGATAGTTTCCTTACGTGGAAATGACAGCATTCCTGACGTGGAAAGATTGGAGTCCTTACGTGGGCAGATTAAGATGGTGTTCCTGACGTGGAAAGGTGGGTCCTAACGTGGACGATGTTCTCCTTACGTGGAAAGACGAATTTATTCCTTACGCGGAAAAAAGTTGGTATTCCTTACGCGGAAAGATGTAGTCCTTACGCGGACATATCGAAATGGATTCCTTACGGGGAAACAAGTGCATTCCTAACGTGGAAGAGTTTAGTCCTGACGCGGACAGATCCAGACGAAGTCTTATTCCTTACGTGGAAAAATGGTGATTCCTTACGTGGAAAAATGGTGATTCCTTACGTGGAAAGATTGGAGTCCTTACGGGGACAGAGAAAGTGATGACTCCTTACGTGGAAAGATTGAGTCCATACGCGGACATATCAAAAGTTATTCCTTACGTGGATAAGAGCATTCCTTATGTGGAAAAGAAGTTATTCCTAACGTGGAAGAAGAAGAAGTATTCCTAACGTGGAAAGAAAGCGTGTTCCTTACGTGGAAGAGAAAGAAAAGTTCCAGTTCCTTACGTGGAAAGATTGAGATTCCTTACGTGGAAAGAGAAAATGATTCCTTACGTGGAAAAGAGACGGAGATTCCTAACGCGGAAAAGAGTGAGCCCATACGCGGACATATCAGAAGCGGATTCCTTACGTGGAAAGAGGTGATTCCTAACGTGGAAAGAGTGGAGTCCTTACGCGGACAGATTAAAATGGCATTCCTTACGTGGAAGAATGTAGTCCTGATGCGGACAAATCGGAAAGAAATTGGTATTCCTTACGTGGAAAGATCAGAGTCCTTACGTGGACATATCAAGAGCATTCCTTACGTGGAAGAAAAATGGTTTCCTTACGTGGAAAGACGAGTTTATTCCTTATGTGGAAAGATTGAGTCCTGACGCGGACAGATCAAAGAAGTTATTCCTAATGTGGAAGAAGAAGATTTACTCCTTACGTGGAAAAATTGGGGTCCTGACGTGGACAGATTCAAGAAAAGTTGAGTCCTGACGTGGACAGGTTCGGAACCAAAGTTGAATTCCTTACGTGGAAAGATTGGAGTCCTGACGCGGACATGTCAAGTGGTATTGGAGTCCTTACGTGGACAGATTGATATAGTTCTCCTTACGCGGAAAGAGGATGGCTTCCTGACGTGGAAAGATGAAAGGGTTAGTCCTGACGTGGACAGATACAGAAGAAATGATTCCTAGCATGGACAAGTGTTACTCCTAACGTGGAAGTATTTTATTCCTAACGTGGGCGATTCAGTTTATGGAAATGCAGACGAATTATCCCCAGCGGAGTTGCCGAGATTTTTCTAGGTTAACAGCAAGTGGAGTCCTAACGTGGACAGGTTCTAGTTGAGATTTCTTCGTATTGATGACAGACAGAGTCCTAATGTGGACAAGCAAGCAATCTGTGATGACAGAATCCTCTTCAGAACGATGAAGACAATCCCCAGCACGGTCGCGCGAGATCAGTGGGTTACTGTAACAGTCAGATTCAGCTGATGGATGTCGTTCCTCAAGCAGGAGCGCAATTTAGTTTTGTGGTTGGCAAATTTCTGGTTTCACTAGTATTCAACCGTCTCGTACCGCGAATGTCTGAAGGCTCCGGGCTCTTCACCCAATCGGGTCCAAGTCGCTTGAATAGGGGCAGCTGTTGCACCCTAAAATTTGCCCAACCTTATTCCTTGGGTTTATGTTTCAATATCATTAGCATTTGCATATAGAGTCATGTACATAGACTAACCATCTGCATAGCATAAGCATAGCAAGTCATTCAACAGGGGACCAATCATTATTCTCATCTCTAGGGGCCTATCAAGAGGTTATTATCCTAATTCCATCTCATTCAAGTCATCAGGAAAGAATTTGAAAGCAAAGAGTTCAGCAGATCAAGCCTTGAGTCCATCTCCTAGCTGAGGGTATCTGAGGATCAACAAGAGGATTGTGAGCTGTGAGTTGAAGGCATGGAGAGTATCTAGACATTATGAGAGACTTAGAAAGTCATTTGGAGAAGGAGACAAGTCATTGATGAGAGCACAAGTATTGCAGTTGAAGACAGTCAACTAGGGTTTCATCTGGGTCAACCCTAGGTCAACCCTAGGTCAATTGACTGATTTAAGGGGTGTTCAAGTCTAGTGGAGAGATGTGGGGTTCATCATGGGACATATAAAGAAGGATATGGAGATATGCCAAGGAGAATTCAAGAGAAATCAAGGAGAAGAGGAGTTTCTAAATTAGGGTTTCTGTGTAAAATCCCCTAGTTTAGGTCAAATTTCCAAGCAAGATAAGTCAAAATGCAAGCTTCAAATGGCTTCTTGGCCAACATGAAACTTGTAGAGGATCTCAAGACATTTAATTTGAGTGGTGGAAGACATCAAGGAGATTTATAGAACTCAAGTTATGGTCCTTGCAAGTTACAGGTCATCTGAGGTATCTGTAATTTTGTCTGTGAAAGTGACTTGACTTCCAAGCTAGTTTTACCCCTCAAGGAGATTTCAAATGAATTCTTGGTCAACATAAGAATTATTCCTCATTGTCTTAGCTTTCTATAATGGTATAGTATGCCTTCATATGATGTGTGGAGCTCAACTTATGGTCTTGGCAAGCAAAGGGTATTTTGGGCATTTGTGAATTACAGGTCATTTTAACCTATGTCCAAAACTCATACAAGGAGGCCTCAAATGGAAAAACTTACAACATCAAACTTGCTCCAAATGGGATTTTAAGTCTATAAAGAAGGTCACAAATTGTTGGAAAAGCTCATAGCATGAAGTTGCATGATTGGTCCAAATTTGAACTAAAATGGCTTATAATTTAAAGAAATTCAAAGTGAAAAATGGTTTGGGAGATTTATGAGTCCAAATGGAGACTTCCAATATATGATTTTGAATGGAAAAGCAATTCTAAGAACAATGGTTCAAACACTTTTTTGAGTTTAGAAGGAAAAAAGAAAGATATTCATGGTTACTTGCCTTTTAAGAAACATTTCAAAAATGGATCAAAGTTGGAAGGCAAGGGAATGTGCAAGATGGATCTAGAATGTTCATGTGAGCCCTATATATTCATGAAATGAGGATTGATCAAGGGTTGGCTTCATTTTCACCAAGAATTCCCCAAATTCTCTCATTCTTTTTCATTGAATTTTCACTCCAATTCCTCAAATTCTTCACCAAATCATCATCAAAATCAACTTCATTATACTGTTTCATCATCATAGATCATAATTCAATCAAGAACAAGGTGTGATTACTCCATTTTTGAGCACTTCCATCATCAACATCAAAATTGAAGTTTCAAGTGGATAGCACAATTCAAGTCAAGAATCATCAAGGTATTGCATACAGAATCAATCACTGAGTTAATTGATCAAGATCCAAGCCTTGGAAGCCTCAGATCCACGAGTCTCCATAGCTGTTTTCAAGATTTCACACCAGGTACATTTACTCTGCCACAGCTTGATTCAATTAGGTTAGCATGATTTTATTAGTTTAGATATAATATAGGAGGTTAGTAGAGCAATTAGGTTGAATTTGGAGTGGTTTAGAGGCAATTGTTAGCAGGTATACCAAGCTGTTAGGACCTAGATCTCTTAGGTTAGTGCATCATAATGTTAGGTTGTTAGCGCAGGTTAATCACCATTAGTTATAGACTAGATTAGTGCAAGTTTGATGGAGAATTGTGACGATGAGTTGCAGAGTGTATTCATGGTGACCAGAATTTGTCTTGATCGGGTTGAGAGTTGTGATGAGTTTCAAAGCAAACTGATGCCATAGGATTATAGAGAGAGGGATTTAGAGTAATTTTCGTGTTTATAGCGTGGCGTTTCATGGCCTGGAGAGGGAGAACTGAGAGCTTGAATTTTGATCGTGCATGGCATTCATGGAGTCCAAACCCTAATTCAGTTGATCCATTGAGGAAGACGCAATCTGGAGCGTCCAATTCGTGCAAGACCTTTGACTTGTAGAGCCATCGTGTGGCTCTCATTTGAAGCAGATTTTGGAGGGAAGCGTTAGCCCTAAACGCACCGTTTCATTAATTGAAACGGGCGGGCCTCAGATTATGTTGCTAATCCCACCCCCCAGTAATAGGCCCATTATCCATTTGAACGCGAATCCTATGTTTTTCTCACCCCCCAGCATCCTTCTATTGTTTCATTAATTCTGAAGTGTTTCTGGGCCTAAACCAATTCGCTAACCACACCCCCTGTCTGCCTGGCCCATCCAATTATTAACTGGGCGTGATTGCTATTCAAACCCCCCTGGCTATTTCTCTATTCTTTTTATTATTTTCTTTTCATGTTTTTGCATTCATTTTAAAAAATTCATAATAAATTCATAGAAAATCATTTTCACTTCATTCTTTTTACATCATCTTCTTTAGGATGTCTAGAAAATTGTAGGAAAATAAAATTGCATTTTTATTTTTATTTCATATTTTTTCCATATTTTCTAAATAAATGTCATTTTAGATAGCTTCATTTCATGCATGATTTTATTAATTTTTCTTCTACCAAATGCTTTAATATTTTTTGTTCATTCTTTTTATGTTGATTAGATTAGATGTTGAACTTGTAAATTCCATTTAGTTCCCATTTTTAGAAATTAATTTTAGGTGCTTAATATAGGCTTGAACAACATGTACAAATTAGGGTTTTTAGGTGATGACTTAGGAAGTTTGATTTCATTTCCCTTAGGACTTAGGGTTTGAATAGATTAGTTATGGGACTATAGGGGCTATGGGTAGTTATTAGATCCCTTAGAGAAAAAGTTAGGATTCCCCTACTGCTATTAATACTGTCTGTATATCTGATTGACTGGTGTGGTGTGCCCTCTGGGGATTATTACTTGCTTGCTTGGGTATTGGGTTTGTCTGGGGCCTTGGGGAAGCTGAAGACTTGAGGAGATGAAGACCATTGGAGATCCAGAGATTGAAGATCAACTGTCAGAGTTGAGGAGGAGGTTCTTGCTAGCAGCTGCTGAGGAGACTAGGGTTTAGGAGCTAGGCAGAGCTCTAGATCAGAAAGCTTGTTTCTCAAACATGGAATGCCTTGTCTGCATCCATCCTTTCTCTACGATTCAAAGTCTCTTTAAAATATCCACCTCCTTCCTTTGGAAGGATCAGTGAATATATTTGAAAGATAGAACTTTTGAGAGGAAACTTTCTGTTTAATGTTAACAGTTGATGAACCACCCTTGGTAGGTAATTAACTGTCTAACATTCATCCCTTCACTCTTGTGACTGATTCCTCATCCTGGAGGTTTGAGCTTGAAGAAAAGCCATTGCAGATGGGAGACTGATGATCAAAGCCCTTGCCTGAAGGCCATGAAGATGGAGATTGATGCTTGTTGAAGCCTGTAGCTGATTGGAGATTACTTGAAGCCAGATGTTGATTCAGAGCTGCTGATGCTATTGTATTTTATTGCTGATGTATTGATTGGTTTTCTGGACTGTATTGTTTGCTGCTTACCCTGCTGGGTTGAAAGTGAAGCCTGTTCACTTTTGCCTATTGTTTTCTAGGTTCGAGGTTGAGTGGGACTCCCTTGCCTCGCTTGTACTGTTGCATCCATGCATTTTACTGCTTTACTGTATATATCTGATATTGTTTCTGTTTCTGCCTATCCCGTAGGATCTCTGTTTCTCTCTGTGCCAGAGAGGAGCATGATAGACACTAGGTCTTAACCCATGCATGATAACATTAGGTTAGTTTGTTTCCCTTCGCAACCGTAGGATAAAGTTCTTTCTCTTTCTTTCTCAAGACAAACAGAAAAACACCATAAAGATTTAAACACAATAAAAGACACTTCTTCCGTAAAAGAATGTGAACTCATCAAGACGTCATTTTTGTCCGCCGGGACTGCTAATCAAGAAACCCTTTTTTAGAAGGAATAAAATCAATCAAGGACAGACTTGTGTCGTACGTGGCCCGAACTACGTTTGCTCTGATCTTCCATGCAGTGTGGAAGTACGTAGGCATAGGATGCGATATCCTAGCGAGCAACCTTCCCCTCCTTTCCCGTAGGTAGGCGAACTACGTTGACTCTGATTTCTCGTTCCAGACGGGAATACGTAGGCATAAAGTGCGATACTTTGCCGAGTCATTTTTTATTTTCATTTTATTTTCTTTTTAACCCTTGACCTATAGTTTAGATAGAATAACAATCCGTACTAGAAAACAAGCGTGGATCCCGTCGAGTACGACGGACGTGAGGGGTGCTAATACCTTCCCCTTGCGTAACCGACTCCCGAACCCAGGTTTTGGTTGCGACGACCATACCTTTCCCGTGTTGTGCGAGGTTTACTCTGAGCGTTTCCTTTCCCTCCCGTGGGATAAATAACGCACGGTGGCGACTCTTCTGTTCAGCCGGCGCCGATTTTCGCAGTAGCGACATGGCGTAGTTCATTTGGGCAGGATCTAAAGTTCTACTGGCATAGTAGATTGTGTGAAGCTTCTTGTCTTTCCTTTGTCCTAGAACTACACCTACAACGTAATCACTCGCATCGCACATGATTTCGAATGGTAGTTGCATGATTGGTGTGGTAATGAGTGTTGTTTTTAGAGTTTCGAATGCTTCCAAGCAGCCCTTGTCGAAAACGAATTCAACATCTTTCATCAACAGACCTGTTAGAGGTTTTGTAATTTTCGAGAAATCCTTTATGAATCGTCAGTAGAATCCGACGTGTCCTAAAAAGCTTCGTATTTTTCGTACGGTTTTCGGAGGTTGAAGATACTTTATAATTTCTATTTTTGCTTTGTCAACCTCAATCCCTTTGTCAGATATGACGTGTCCTAAAAATATACCTTGTCGGGCCATGAAATGGCATTTCTCCCAATTGAGAACAAGGTTCACTTTCGTGCATCTTTCGAGTACCATTTTTAGGTTTGACAAGAAACCTTCAAAACTTTGTTCGCATACAGAGAAGTCATCCATAAAGACTTCCATGATGTCATCTATGAAATCCGCGAAGATTGCCATCATGCATCTTTGGAATGTTGCTGGAGCATTGCAGAGTCCAAACGGCATTCGTCGATAAGCGAAAGTTCCATAAGGACAGGTGAATGTAGTCTTTTTTTGGTCATCGGGGTGAATAGGAATTTGGAAAATTCCCGAATAACCGTCTAGATAGCAGAAATACGAATGTTTGGCCAATCTTTCCAACATATGGTCTATGAAAGGTAAAGGGAAATGATCTTTCCGAGTTGCCTTATTCAGTTTTCTGTAATCGATACACATCCTGCTTCCAGTTACAACTCTTTGGGTTATCGATTCACCTTTCGCGTTCTTTACCACGGTGACGCCTCCTTTCTTGGGTACTAAGTGCACTGGGCTAACCCATTGGTTGTCGGAGATCGGATATATGATTCCCGCATCGAGTAACTTTTTCACTTCGTCTTTGACTACAGTGCTTAGGATAGGATTTATCCTTCTCTGATGTTCTCTAGATGTTTTGCAGTCTTCCTCTAGCATGATTCGATGCATACAGATGGAAGGTCTTATACCCTTGAGGTCGGTTATGCTATAGCCTAACGCAGTTGGGTATTTCCTTAGGACTTCTAATAGCTTCTCAATTTCTAACTGTCTTAAATCGGTGTTGACTATTACTGATCTTTTGAATTCGATATCTAAGAATTTGTACCTGGGGGTCTTAGGTAATTCCTTAAGTTCTAAAGCTGGATTCTTTGGACTTGGCATGTGATTAGGAGTTAGTGCTAAGATTTCGCTTAGACTATCATCTTTGTATGGCGCACGCCAATTGTCGTCTTCATGAATTTCAGGGATTTGGATTTTCATGATTTCAGAGTATTTAGTTTCTTCCTTTTCCAGTTCTCGTATGCATTCATCAATGACATCCACTAAATAGCATGTGTCATCTATGGCTGGTGCTTTTAAGAACTTGGTGAGGATGAATTCTATCTTTTCTTCTCCTACTTCAAATGTTAACCTACCTTTCTTTACGTCTATAATAGCTCCGGTTGTTGCTAGGAAGGGTCTTCCTAAGATAATTGGGGTAACAGAGTCCTCCTTAATATCCATGATTATGAAGTCGGTTGAAATGTAGAATTGACCTATGCGTACTGGAACGTTTCCAGTATACCGACGAGATACTTGACTGATCGGTCAGCCAATTGCACGGACATTTTGGTTGGTCTTAGTTCTCTCATATTCAACTTTTTGCATATAGATAAGGGCATAACATTTATACTGGCTCCTAAATCTCACAAAGCTTTGTCTATGATGAACTTTCCTATGACACAAGGTATGGAGAAGCTACCTGGGTCTTTTAGTTTAGGAGGCATGTTGTTTTGAATGATTGCGCTACACTCGGCAGTAAGTGTAACTGTTTCGTTATCTTCGATTTCTATTTTGTTAGACAAGATTTCTTTGAGAAATTTAGCGTATGAGGGCATTTGAGTTATAGCTTCTGTGAAAGGAATGGTGATATTCAGTTGTTTCAGAAGTTCTACGAATTTCTTGAATTGTCCTGTAGTTTTGGAATTTATGAATATTTGAGGATAAGGAATTGGTGGCTTATACGGCGGTGGAGGCACATATGGATTTTCATCTTTGGCGGCCTCTTGCTCGTTATCTTCCTTCTTTTTGGTTTCATACTCCTTTTCTGCTGGTTCATCAGTTTTCTGATGCATGGCTGAGTTTTCACTCCTGGGATCGGTCGGTCCATCCAGTTCTTTTCCACTTCTTAATATGACAGCATTTGCATGACCTTTCGGATTTGGTTATGGCTGACCAGGAAATGTACCGGCTGGTGCGGTTGCAGAAGCTTGTTGTTGAGCCACTTGTGATATTTGTGTTTCAAGCATTTTGTGATGGGTGGCTAAAGCGTCTACTTTGCTGGTTAGCTGTTTAATCTGCTCGTTAGTGTGTATGTTTTGATTGAGGAATTCTTTGTTTGTTTGAGCTTGAGTAGCTATGAATTTTTCCATCATCAATTCAAGATTTGATTTTTTAGGGGCAATCGGGGCAGCTACGGCTGGTTTCTGATATCCTGGTGGAGCAGTAGGTGCTTGCAATGTGTTATCGCTTTTGTAGGAAAGGTTTGGGTGGTTTCTCCATCCTGGGTTGTAGGTATTCACGTAAGGGTTACCTTGAGCGTAGTTCACTTGGTCTGGTGGAATTCCTGCCAATAATGGGAATTCGGGCGCATTATGAGTGGCGATTCCACATAACTCGCAGTTTGGAGTTACAGCAGCTACGGTTGCAGGTGGCATTACAGTTAAACTGTCGGTCTTCTGGGTTAAAGCATCTACCTTAGCGTTAAATTTTTCAAGACTGCTGATCTCGTACATCCCACCTCTTGTTGTGGGTTTCTCTGATGGAATTCTTTCACCTCCCCATTGGCAATGGTTCTGAGACATGTTTTCGATAAGTTGATAGGCTTCATCATATGGCTTATCCATAAGTGCACCGCCCGCGGCGGCGTCTACTGTTAATCTGGTGTTATATAGAAGCCCATTGTAGAAAGTATGAATTGTCACCCAATTTTCTAAACCGTGGTGAGGACTTGCTCTCATCATATCTTTGAATCTTTCCCATGCTTCGTAGAGAGATTCAACATCTTTCTGTCGAAATTCGTTAATTTGAGCTCTAAGCATAGCAGTTTTGCTTGGCGGAAAGTATCTCGCTAAGAAAACGTTCTTCAATTGTTCCCACGTCATAACGGAGTTGGATGGCAAGGATTATAACCAAGCCCAAGCTCTATCTCTAAGAGAGAAAGGAAAAAGACGAAGTCTTATTGCGTCTAGAGTTACTCCATTTGCCTTCACTGTGTCCGCGTATTGCACAAACTTCGTTAAATGTTTGTTCGGATCCTCGGTTGCATTTCCTGAGAATTGATGTTGTTGTATAACTGACAATAATGATGGTTTTAGTTCGAAATCGTTCCGATTGATAGCGGGGGCAGCAATGCTACTATGGGGCTCTAGCTAAGATGGAGTAGCGTAGTCCTTCAGAGGTTTGTTCTGAGGTCCTTCAGCCATCGTTGATTCTTCTTCAGATTTAGGAGTGTGAACGAGAAGTTGGGGATTATTACGTCTTCGTTGATGTTCTACGAATCGTCTTCCTAAGTGTAGGAAGCGCTCGAGTTCAGTGATTGTTGGTAGTAAATGTTCGCTTTGGGAGCGAGTAATAGGCATACAATCGATGAACGAGTAAAAGGGAAATAAAATAGTTAACCTAGACTATCCTACGTAACAAAGTTTTACACTATTGACTAAACGGGTCCCCGACAACGGCGCCAAAAACTTAATTGCGACTTTCGAAGTCTATTCTTAACTGACTGCAAGTGCACAGTCTATCGTGTAGTAATAAAAGATATTACAACTGAACTCTTGAAAGAAAATAAAGGGGAAAAAACAAAGCGTAAACAAGAATGGCTTTCTGTAGTAAATTTGGCAGCACTTCGTGGTCTTCAATGCGGATCCCCTTATTCCAGTCCTCAAGCTCTCCTTTTATATTGAATGTTTTCTACGTGAACTGCCTCAGAAAGTGTAGTTGAGGGTGAGAGAATCCAGGGAGTCATGATTTTGTTTTTGGGCTTCTGCTGCACGTTCTCAGAAGTGAACGTTAACTGAATTTTGCAAGTGTGACGGTCGTAAGGAGTGCATGACGTTCGTGACGTTCATGACGGTCGTCACACACGTGACGGTCGTAAGGGACCTGTGACGACCGTCATATCAACAAAATTCATTTCTGTTACTTTTTTCGTCCTTTTTCTTCTGTTATGTGTCTTTTAGTACTTGTTTTCCTTGCCTTGCTTCATTTGAGTGTTAACTTCGTAAACCTGCAAAATAATTAACAAATAATACGGAGACGGTCCGAAATCGGGGTGAAATCGACCATTAGTGGCATAAAATCATGGTATTAAATATATATGTTTTTGCGTTATCATCTTGTGAGCTGGATTTCTTATGATTTTTTGGAGTTTTTAACGGTTGTTATGGATATTTTCATGGAAACGTTGTTGCTGACCCTTCACTTGTTCTTACGGTTTTTGTTGATGGGTTTTGAATGCATTGTACGCTTTCTGAATTGTTTCTGTTTGACTTGGATTGGAGATTGTTGGAAAGTTGCGAAATTGTCTCTGTTGAATCCGTGAAATCCAGAAATTTCTAGGAACCGTGTTTTGGCTGCGTTTGGCTGACCACTTTGAATAAGTGCTTTTCCAAATAAGCACTTTTTAAAAGCGCTTTTCTGGAAAACCTTTTATCTCTCTCTCTCTGGTAGCCTTAAGAACAGGAATTACCGGTCTTGTGTCGGGGTCGCAAAAATAAAGTCGGGAGCCGGCTTCGGAGTAAATCTGTTGCCCTCCCGACACATCTGATGATGAAATCTTTCTGAGGATGTCGGAGTCCCACCCTAATCGATGATATTTGCGGTTTGCTTATTGTTTGCAGGTTCGGAGAAAATGGAAAAAAGTCGGAAGCTCGGAATTGGGAATCGGAAGACCATAGGGCTTTTTAGGAATTTTATATTTTATGAAAATTTTAATTTGATTTATATTTTTTTTTGTAAAGAAATATTAATACTAAAATTTCTAACTTATTTATTAATATTTCATTTTTTGAGATTCAAATAAAAACTAACATAAAATAAAGATAAAATACTGAATGGAATAAAGATTAATTTAATGTAAAAAAATAAGAACTAAAATCATTAAAATGAAACTACCTACTTAAAATGAAAAGAAAATAAAAGTTAAAGATGAGTTAGAAATGACATAGATTTTTCTTGATAAAATAAAATAATGGTTGATCAAATGATGAAATTAATTTAAAATGAAAATATGGAAAAAGGAATTGATTCAACAAGGAATTTTAAAAATAAATAAAATTTGGTTTAATAAAGAACTTAATTAAAAATGAAATATCCAACTTACAAAAATGAAAATATTTTTGTCCTTTTTGATTAAAATGAAATTAAAATAATCACTAAAATTCCCTTTTTCGATTCAAATTATCTGACTAATCCTATCTCCAATGTGAACTTCCGACTAACCTCTCCGGCAACTCAAATGAACCAACTTATCTGAATAAAACCAAACTCCCCGATTGAACTCAAATGATCGTAACCTCAGGCTGACTTCAGTCCACTTGAAACGATTCATTTCCGAACAGCTCAAATATTTCTCAACCGAACAGTTCCAACTACACCTCGACCCCGATTCACATTAGTAATATCCAACGGCTCAAATCTCTTGACTACAACTCAAAATTCAACAGCCGGCTACAAACAAATGACCGTTTTACCCTTCATGAACCAAAGAGCACACCACCTAATATTTCCCTGCAAAATCAAACCAGCTACGCAAACCTGTTAGCGACTTGTTAAATGCAATGCATAAATGCAATGGAATGCAAAATGAAACAACAAATCTTAGGGAAAATTTGGAGGTATTACAGTTGCCCCTATTTAAATGGCTTCACCGGGTGATTTGAGCGACGAAGGCTCGAGAAATCATGGTGGAGGGATTTAAATATAGATAACCAAAATTTTTTCCCTTAGATGCAGTGATATGCAATGTTATGGACAAAACAAAACAAGAGATAATACTAACAATGCCATGAATATAGTATGATGTGTATGATGTTATGGTAAATGCAAATATGCATACGACCCGACGACACAGGGGGCAGACGCGACGAACGAACCATACTGTGGAATATGACGCACTGGGGAAACAACACGACACTGGGGAAGTCTAAAGATGATGGTCAACTGGTGCTAGCACGACTAATTGTCACTTTAGAGATAAATGGTAAGAACGGGATCCTTAATGGAGATGGCACCGACGAGACGGCCTCCGTTGGGGAATATCTGAGAGTAATTATCAACAGGTTCAGGCGTGACCGGATGATACTCTAGAGTAAAAGTAAAACTAGATCTGCACGACTGTAGGATTGATTAACAAGATGCTAGAGCATTGAGAAAAGAATAACATCCGTGCTTCTGGTAACTCGCCCTCGTGACAGGATCAAACGGAATTTTCAGAAATCCGTAGAAAATATACAGGGTAAAACCGGCTGTATGCCAAAATAAATGGACTTTAATGCAAAACGCCCTGACTAGCTTCTCGAGAAAGTACTGTTACTTATTGTTGGAAGGGACTTATATGCCAATTGGATAAGCTCTCAAATAAAGAGACTGCTGCTTATCTGTGATAATATGGTTGATTGATAAGCTCCGCTGGAGGGACTATTGCTCATTTGATAAAATAAGCTTCCATGATCAGGACATGATTAAGCTTCTTCGGATAAAATGAACTTCCTCATACTTCAAGATTTTGTACTCTCCTGAATATGATTCAGATCCTTCTTTTACTAAAGGATAAAATGAACTTCCTCATGCTTCAAGATTTTGTGCTCTTCTGAATATGATTCAGATCTTTCTTTTACTAAAGGATAAAATGAACTTCTTCATACTTCAAGATTTTGTGCTCTCCTGAATATGATTCAGCTTCTTCTTTTACTAAAGGATAAAATGAACTTATTCATACTTCAATATTTTATGCTCTCCTGAATATGATTCAGCTCCTTCTTTTACTAAAGGATAAAATGAACTTCCTCATGCTTCAAGATTTTGTGCTCTCCTGAATAAGATTTAGCTCCTTCTTTTACTAAAGGATAATATGAACTTCCTCATGCTTCAAGATTTTGTGCTCTCCAGAATATGGTTCAGCTCCTTCTCTTACTAAAGGATAAAACGGACTTCCTCATGCTTCAAGATTTTATGCTCTCCTGAATATGATTCAGTTCCTTCTTTTACTAAAGGATAAAATGAACTTCCTCATGCTTCAAGATTTTGTGCTCTCCTGAATACGATTCAGCTCAAACCTCCCCGCACTTCAAGATGAAAAGGAAAATGGAAACCAAACTGCTCGATGGAGATGGCCATTTGCTGCAAGTTATAACGAAGATAGGATAAGCTTCTCAGGTGAGAAATACCGCTTATTGGCAATGATAAGCTTCTCGGGTGAGAACTGCTTGCAGAGGTGGTAACAGGTAATGTAAATTGTAATGAAGGTTGTAATGAAGGTTATGAGCTTCTTGTACGAAAATATCAATTGTAGAGTGTGATGATAAATTGTAATGTGATAACGATGATAGGCTTCTCTGGTGAGAACAGTCGCATACCGGTTGTTGTAAGATGTACTATAATGACAATTGTAGTGATAAACTTCTCAGGCGAGAACTGTCGCATATTTGTAAAGGATTGTAAAGGCTTTTCTTGAAAGATAGTGAAAAATAAATGCACGCCCAGGTAGGTTCGAAGACCGACAGGCCCGAAGTTCGATCTAGAATTGGGCTAGAAAGAATCAACAA
Source organism: Lathyrus sativus (assembly GCA_963859935.3). Lineage (NCBI taxonomy): Eukaryota > Viridiplantae > Streptophyta > Magnoliopsida > Fabales > Fabaceae > Lathyrus > Lathyrus sativus. The sequence continues at coordinate 399,699,571 of OZ012739.1, read as the reverse complement.
ACAAGACTCCATTGAGGAAACGAACTCGAATGAGGACTATCTTATCCTAACGCGGAAATGTAACATAAATAACCATCGTCCACGAGTGTTGAACTCTATGGGGAAACTTGGAACAAACAAGTATTTTATGCTTAGGACTGACGATCTACTTGGAGAGAGCGGACCAACCCAATTACTCGCCGGTGACGACAAAGGATGACACAGATAGAAAACATGCAGATGCTAACGCGTATGCCAAAGTGTATACTAATGTGTATGAAAATGTCATGCAATGAGTATGCAATGCTTAAGCTCATGCATATGCTGACAAAACAGATGAGAGAGGAGACATGAGATGAAATAAACATCTCGACGGGAATACCCAGGGACCTCTGCAACAATACATCTATCGAGGGATAAGAAGAGTTGACGGTAGAACCAAATCTGCTTCAAAGTTCTAACTACCCTGGGGAGAAAATATCATGACTTCCACATAGGGATATGATACGACTTCACTAGAGAGTACGATGAATTCACCTGGGGATCCATGACCTCTGCATGGGGATACAATGTCATGACTTCACGGGAGAGATTGCTATCATGAACCATAATCAGCCAAAGAAAACCCTAGGATCCGAGACTTCCGGGGATAAAATAAATATCCGCTTCGTGGGGAAGATGTGAAGCTAGGTAGTTTCATGGAGACAATGTAGCGACTTCCTGGGAATAATACCTCGGCTTCCTGTGGAAAAGTACATCCAATTGGGGGATAAAGTATATCAAACTTCCCTGAGGAGAGTTCGTCGGACTAACTGGGGAGAAATCAACATACATTCTTAGGGACAATATCTTGACTTCTTAGGGAGAATATGGCAATCTCCTGGGGAATAGTCTTGAGGAAGGTAATGCAATTTCACTGAGGAACAGATGTTTCCACTGAGAATGGGTCTTCAAGAACATATATCAGTTGGAGGATACCGGGGACATCCCTGCAGTCTTGAGGGTCACTGGTAGGGCTGGAAATGAGTCGAGTCGAGTCGAACTCACCTCAGCTCAGCTCGACTCGTTAAGAATTGTTCGAATTCGAGTTCGAGTTCGACACGAACTTCTTTTTAAGCTTAAACTCGACTCGTTATAAGTTCACGAACAGTTCGGTTCGACTCGTTAGGTTCAGCTTACATGGTTCACGAACTTAAAAACTATTTTTTTAAATATATATATTTTTTAGTATAATTGACATTTTAAATAAATATATATATTTTAAATAAAATATTAAAATAAAATAAAAGTTATCATATTGATATTTAACTTTATCTTCGAAATCTACTAATTCAAAACCTACACAACTTTCAAGAGATACATTTGAGAGTCTAATTCAAAAACTACTAAATTGAAGATTAAATTTGTCTAAGATTTGAAGTAAATATTTAAACCTAATCTTAAAGACAGTATAATTCTTTTCATATGTAATCGAGTTGACTCATGAACCTAACGAGTCGAACTATGTATAGTTCAAGTTCAGCTCATTTAGTTAACGAACTTAATTTTTCGCTCATACTCAACTCATTTGGTTCATGAACCTAGTTCAATGATTTAATTGTCGAGTCGAATTCCAAACTATCTTCGAGTTGGTTTGGTTCATTGCCAGCCCTAGTCACTGGGGATTTATCGGATGGATCCCAAAAGTGTGGACAACTTAAAGTATCGATGGGGACTATCACAGGGAAGATGCTGGTATGATCTCTATAGTCTAGGAAATTACCAGCTCGATCCAAAGTGTTGTCAGCTTATAGTCTCACTGGGGACTGTGTCGGTTAAAGTCACTTTGGGGACTGATCTGAGGCGAAGGTTTAGACATACTTCTACAATGATGAGATTTACTGGGGAATGAAGACCGCCGGGAGTAAAGTCTATCGGGTGTATGAAGACATGTTGAGAAACAAGCTAGTTTTGATCTTAATGGACCTTGTAGTAGTCGCCATTTTGAAAAATATCATGCCCCAAAGTACCTGCTTTATGAGAAAGTCATCTCGAGGATTTTACAGATAAACATGGAGTCTAATTGCCCCACTATTTTCAAACTCTTGGAGAGATTTGTCAGATCTCGATGTAACTGGCACAGATCAACCATGTTACGACTGAGTCTACAAGAATAGCTCTTAAGTACGTCTGGCTCGCATTGGCAAGCGATTGGAGAACCACCTTCCCCTGTTTAGCAGGATCTTCGAGTCCTATTAATGACATCTATATGTAAGTTTCTAAGATATTAAGAAAAGTCGACACACGTGAAATGCTATCCTGAAACTATCAATGCAACAATATTTGTCTTGAAAATTTATTTTGAAAAAGGATATCGCTATAACTCGTGACTGAAATCACATAGCTACGATATGAATTTAATTTTTAATGCCAACATTGAGCGTAACTCGTAGGAGTCAGGAAACGTTATCTTGTCGAGTATGCTTTCAAAAGAATTCCTACTTCAATTAGGTCTTTGAAAGGTTGTATTGTGGCTTGGTTCACGGTTTAAGAAACAAAGGATAAAGGCCCAAAGTTATTTGTACCCACCCCTCTTTGTGATGTTCTCCACTCCTATTCAGTTAACGGGATACGAGCACTCATATCTCAATCGGATTTGATATGGTCGAGAACTCATCAAGGCTTTGAACAATGGCAGTCACTCACCTATTTCCTTTTGTGTTTGATCAACACGACTATGTTATTTATTGGGGATTCTTTATTGTAATCCTTTGTTTTTATTTTTCATTCCCTAACTTTTGCCTGGACAACGTCTTTTGGATTTGACTTTGGAGTCCAGCGGGATGCCCCAGTTTTGCCTAAGTCTCCTTCATAGGTTTTGACTTAGCGGGCTATTTTTTTATTTTATTTTTGTTGACTAAGTCGTGTGACTCTTTTGAAAAGCTCGTGGCTGCCCCATTCTTTTAGTATTAGAGGGATAGTCATGGACTTCTAACTTCCCAAGATGTTAGGGATAGATTCTCGAAGGTTCGCTCCTCCTTTTTGAGAGTCTGAGCGCTCAATCAATTTAACCGAAAAACTACCCTGCCCTAAGTTAAAGTAAAAGGTTTTTTAACATTTGGCAAAGAAAACTCCTACTTCAAGGCTCAAAGGGGTTAGCGAGGGGTTGTCATCCTTATATCTCCATTGTTTGGGATTTTGAAACAATGCCTTACATCACCAGCAGGTTTCAATCGAAAGCATACGATAAGAAATTTGACGTTTTTGGTTCATCATCCTCCTCCCAATTCTCTATTAAAGCGAGAGATCGGGTAAAGTTGGCATTGTAGTTTATGGAAAATATTTTTAATGGGTGAAACGAATGGGTTTATTCAAGACAAACATTATGCATTAATTATTCCAAAATAAACAAGTTCATACATGCTAACTATGCTTAATCAAATAAAAATACATATAAATAAACAAATGAACTGCATGACAAGTCCTTCTAAGCGTTTATGACGTCTTTGTATCTAAGCCTGGCACCATAGTAGTGGCTTCTCTCGGTGGAGCCTCACTGGAATGAATCGTCTTGCTTGCCCCAGCTATATCTGTCACGACTTCATTACCAGTCTACAAATCTTCATTCATAATAACTTTCCTAGATTCTTTGTCGATCGTGGTCATGTTATCTTGAGGAATGCTGAAATGACACGACCTAGGCTTCTGAATAACTACTGGCTTCGGCAGATTCACAAGAGAAGTAACTAGCTGAGGCATGTTGAAAACAAGGAGAGGAATATTGATCTCTGGTTGAGGATCACCGAAAGACAATATCTGCTGTTCCAAAAAATTTCTAACAATGTTATTGAGCGCATGGCAACCTTCTAAATCATGACCACACGCACCCTCATGAAATAAACAATGAGTGACAACGTTGTAGTTGGCAGGCAAAGGATTGGGAGGCGGACCCAAAGCTTGGGTAGTAATCAGACCTCGTTGCACTAAGAAAGGATACAACTCGGTGAAAGTCATCGAAATCGGAGGACAAGGTTTATATTGTCTCCTCGGACCACTCTGACGAGGTGTTTGCTTCTTAGGATGTTGTTTGGCAGGAGCGTTGGGCGCTCATTGACACTTGACAGGAGTTTGTGCAGGCTGATAACCAGGAGATTGTTGATAAACCGGATGCTGATATACTAGAGCCGGTTGCACAGACTGATATGGAAGGAACTGCTGATTGAAAGGAGGCGCAATAGCAGCTACATAAGGTTGTTGAGCATACTGAATCGGATAACCTTGAACACAATTCTGCTGATGTTGCCAAGGTTGGTGAGGAGCCATCGAGCAATTCCTCGGACGTGTAGATCCTTTATGGTGGTCAAGGCTCAAAGTTTTGTACTTCGGAGGAGTATCTCGTCGAACTGGTTGAGCAATGGTAGGATGCACCAAACTGGGTTGAAGACCATGAGGATATATGTTCTCAACAGTAACACCTGGTTGAGGATCCACAACAGTATGGGTAATCTCAGAAACAACAATGGGCTGAGAATCCATCTTTGCATTAAGAGCTTGTAGCATCTCCATAATCTGCCCCACACTTCCTCAAAGATCTTCGAGTTCATGGCTGACACGGTAAATCTCTTGATTTTGTTCTTCCATCCTTTTTCGAGCTTGGGCTCTAGTGTTGTACTGATGTGGAGGACCCAGGGTGACGAAACTGGAAGGCGAGAGAACCGAGTATGAGAAACCAGGAGACACATGCAATGCAAAATATGATGCTAAAATGTAGAATGCAAATGAAATGATCTCATGGAATTCAAATATTTACGAATATTACGGGATACTGAAAGAATTTTATGTATTTATTTGAAAATGGATTACAAATAATATTCTTGAAAGAAAGTCTTTACAAAAATAGCTAAATAAAAGCTAAGAAAGTCCTAAGGAAGCATTGTCCAAAACTTCAAGGCGTAGACGGAGAGTAGGAGGAAAATAAATCCTCGTAGAGTCTTCTCTTTTTGTAGGTAAGTACCTCTTCATTCTTCGATTGAAGCTACTTTTGAAGTTCGGCATTCTCACCTTTATTAGTCATATTATCCTTAATGTCAGATATCGTCAAGCATATGGCTCTAGAAAGGTCCTGCTCTTTAGGATTGTATAGAATTCTTTTGTGATACATTTGTATATGTATCTGCTGATGAATGTTTATGTAAACATGAATGATGATATGAATCAAACCGGATGATATATGTATACATGTTTGATGATGTTTAATGTTTAGATTTTCCGCTTTTATTCTAAATGTTGAGATGTGGGTGTAGGGACTAAGTTTCTCTGTTGAATTTACCCCATTGTTGCATATCTTTAAATGAGCAGGTGTTGAATGTTTTAATTTCACGATAATGTGACATGCTCTTTTATACCATGTTTTTAATTATACTCTAATGAAAATTTTAATATGTGCCTAAATGATTTATGTGATTATTTTAGGGTATAGAAAGGGGTGTTACACTAATAGTCCTCACTAGCTACCACTGGAAAACTGTTATTGTAGATACCAAATAAGTTCACGACCTTATAAACTTCTGATAGTTGTAAGAATGGATCGTGACGAGCACTGGAACATGCGGCAATGACATGTGAACAAGGCATGCGAAAGGTTTGAAACTTTCCGCAGTCGCACCAATTTTTATGAATTTCCACCCTGTAGTGTCCCATTGGCCGACCCCCATTGTGATCTATTGTTTCATAAACAATGAAGCTGTAATCGTGACGATCAAATGGTCTAACTCGATGTGAGGCCGCCTTAGAAGTTTCATCCTTCATATATTTTATACATGATTCGCTGGATATTTGCCCTGATTCCAAAACAGCGCTCCATTTTTTGCCTCTTTCCGTAGAAAGTGACCCCAATCTGTAATAGGTTGCTCTTACCAACACAATTATGGGGAGGTTCCTATATCCCTTAAATACGTCGTTCAGGGATTCTACAAGATTTGTGGTCATGTGACCCCATTGACATCCTCCATCAAAAGCCCTTGTCCATTTCTCGACTGGAATATTATCCACCCACCTTAATGCTTCCATGCTTAACAATCTTATTTATTCGCGGTAATACATGAACGATGGTTGGTTTAAGGCATACCCAGCGTTCACAACTTTTTTACGGAGATTTTTGCGTTTCATTTCCCGTATAAAATTATGAGCAATGTGTCTTATGCAGTAGACATGGACAGAAGGAGGATTGTGCCAACCATTAGCAGGATTGTTGTAGGCGCTCACAATAAAGGCATGTCTGTCGGAAATCAGACATAAGTTGGGTTGAGGAGCGACATGTGTTCTGATATTTTTGAGGAAGAAACTCCAACCTTCACCTGTCTCACCCTCGACTAGGGCAAAGGCAATCGAAAATATATTATTATTTCCGTCTTGTGCAACCACCGTCAACAATGTTCCTTTGTATTTTCCATACAACCATGTTCCATCGACTTGAATAACCGGTTTGCGGAATGCAAAACCTTTGATACATGATTGAAATGCCCAAAAGAGACGAGAGAATATCCTACTTCCATCAACACATGTTCCTTCAGGAGTGTATGTTGGTAGTGACTCCAATATTACAACCGTACCAAAAACATATTTCTGAAGTGCTAGTAAATACTGTGGAAGTTGATTGTAAGATTTTTTCCAATTCCTATATAAATGTTCAACCGCTTTTATTCTTCCAATCCAAGCTTTCCTGTACGATGAGGTATAATTGATTCGTGCAACAACATGAGATAATTGTGCTCACCTTCATAGATGGATCTACGCCCATAAGATGCAAAATCTCTTGGCATATTAATTGAGAGCTTAGTTTTTCATGATCTTGTCGATTGATGTTGGTTGTGCAACTATGAGGTGGATCCATCAAACCTATCTCCCAACAATCACTTCTTTTCCAATAGGACGCTGCTAACTAAAACTTGCAACCTTCGTTACGACAAACTATGACATAGCGTTTTGAGTCATTCTGATTGATGTAAAAATCAACGAAGTTATCTATATGAAACTTTCTTATAGCTCTCATGCACTCTTCTTTTGTGTGGAACTGGTTTCCCACTTTCAAAACACCTTCAATTTGTTGAGAAGGATTATAGAAAAAATCTGAGGAAGTATCGTTTCCACTCAATTACAAGTTAGTCATGTGTTGGAGAGGACAATACATATGACTTAATGGTAGTGCCTCTTCATCTATATCTTAAAGTGGAGTTGTTATAGTGTAGTCCCCAGTCCCGAACAAATTAACCATTTGATCAACCATGGCCTCAGGTTCTTCTTCCTCCTCGTCCACAACATCAACTTCATCTAGATCCGGTGTTTCATCGTGCGATTCACCAACTGCATGTTGAGTCTGGCAGAGTAATAGATAAACCTCGATATAGTCGAACCCAAAGTGTTCATGACTATCAAACATTTGTTGAACGTCGCTGTCATCTTGTATATTCTCTTGAAAATACTTGACCTGATTGTTGTCAAAGAAAACAAGGCTTTTGTATATGATTTGAGTGATTGGACCAGACAATATCTTCGACTCTATTCGCTCTTTGAAATGCAAAAAAATTGATTTTCTGCTCATTGTTAATCGGGTAACATCTGTATTTTGAAACTCAAAACCGGAATTTTCAGAGATCTATGTGTCTCCATTAAAATGAACATGAACAATATAATTTGTTGTTTTAGACATATTTGAATAAAAGTGTAAGAGATGTATTTGTATAAAATGAGATGTATTTAATATTTTTTTCAATGTATACATATATAATAAAAGTGCACGAATTAAATAATAATAAATGGTAAAGGGAGGCGCCATGCATGATGGAGTCCCTTCCTTAAGGTTAAAGGGAGGCGTCATTCATGGTGGAGCCCCTTCACTAAAGTTAAAGGGAGGCGCCATGGTGGTTGGAGTCACCTTGACATGTGTATGAAAAGTAAAATTTGCATGCATGCAGAATGCCAAGTGTGGAGGATTCTCTACACCAATTTAATTTTTCACTCTACCTCATTTACTTTTCTACACATCAATCAATATTTCAACTACACCAATTTAATTTTTCACTCTACCATAAATTCAAAATTCAAAATTCAAATTCAATTTTTTTACTATAAATACTTCTTCCTCCTCATTGTCAAAACTCATCAAATATATCCAACAATTCAAATTCTACCAATATTTTCTTCATATATTCACACTATATAGTCCATAGAAGAAATGTCTCTGTTAACATTGGGAGAAATGCATAGAGGAACACCAAGCAACATCGCGTCTTATGTAAGTATTTGTACCCGATAATTCACAATGTTGTATTGATTTGTAACATTCTACTATTGTTATAAATACAATGTTGTAATGATTTGTTGTATTGATTTGTAGAATACTCATGACTTCCAAACTCGTGGGCATAAACATTTCCCACATGACCCAATAATTCAACCATATTTGGCGAGCGCAGGATTTGGAGAAGTCATCAAAATAACAAATTATCTCCTTGATACCAAGTTCATTTTAGCACTTCAAGAAAGGTGGCGACCCGAGACGCATACATTTCATCTTCCAATAGGTGAATGTGTTGTTACTCTCGAGGAAACTTACATGTTATTGGGTTTACCTATTAATGGTAAAGCGGTAAACGGTCTCACCAATTCTAGCGGTAGTGTGATAGAAGAACTTTTAGGGGTTGAACCAACCCCACGCGATTTGAGGGGCCAAAAAATATTATTATCATGGCTCAATTTTTTTAGAGAGATGAGGTTAACCCGAGACTCTCCAGAAATATTGAAAATTAGAAAAAAAAAGAATTTATTTTATGCTACTAATAGGTTTATTTTTATGTCCAGATTCAAGTGGTAACGCTATTCATCCTATGTATTTAGCTTTATTAGATGACATAGACAAAATAAGAACATATAGTTGGGGGCCCGCTACACTAGCGCACCTATATCGGTCTTTGTGTAACAACACAATAGCAAATTCAGGATATCTTACTGGATGTGGTGTTATTCTTCAAGCTTGGGGTTGGTCAAGAATGACCAATCTAGCACCTATCCAACACAATAATTTCGAATTCCCATACGCTACAAGGTAATTACTTAGACCAAGAATGTCCAATCTTTCATAGTCTTTTACTTAATTAATCCTATTATTAACAAATGTTTTCTTTTTGATTTGTAGGTGGCCTTCACTTGGGATGAATTACGACAACTGTCCCCATTTCAGTATCACCCAGTATATAAATCTTATAGATCATTTAGGTCAAGATGATGTACCCTCAATAACCTACCTATTTAAAATATAGTCTCCTTGAGTATTATTAGAAAATACTAAATATTATTTTTTTCTCCTAAAGTTTATTTGGCAGCCATATCTTGGTCTAGAAGCCATTCATGAAGTTGACGAACACGACTCTGCAGTGTGGAGTGCAAAGGTGCCGATTATCAACTTCACCACCATGGAAATGCACAACAGTGATCGTGTCAAGCTCACTTTGGAATGCTGCAAGATATTCCATGTCCGCCAAAATGCATCCCCGACAAGTATCACATCGGTAAAATCTCCGATAGGGCTGGAAATGAGTCGAGTCGAGTCGAACTCACCTTAGCTCGGCTAGAATCGTTAAGAATTGGTTCAAGTTCGAGTTTGAGTTCGACACAAACTTTGTTTTAAGCTCAAACTCGACTAGTTATAAGTTCACGAACAGTTCGGTTCAACTCGTTAGGTTCAGCTCGCATGTTTCACGGGCTTAAAAACTATTTTTAAAAAATAAATATATTTTTTAGTATATTTGACATTTTAAATAAATATATATTTTTAAAAATAAAATATTAAAATAAAATAAAAGTTATCATATTGAAATTTAACTTTATCTTCGAAATCTACTAATTCAAAACCTACATAACTTTTAAGAGATACATTTGAGAGTCTAATTCAAAAACTACTAAATTGAAGATTAAATTTGTCTAAGATTTAGAATAAATATTTAAACCTAATTTTAAAGACAGTATAATTCTTCTCATATGTAATCGAGTTGACTCATGAACCTAACGAGTCGAACTATGTATAGTTCAAGTTCAGCTCATTTAGTTAATGAACTTAATTTTTCGTTCATACTCAACTCGTTTGGTTCGTGAACCTAGTTCAACGATTTAATTGTCGAATCGAATTCTGAACTATTTTCGAGTTGGTTCGGTTCATTGCCAGCCCTAGTCTCCGACCAATGGGAATATTCTCCATGGACCAAGTATGCAAAATATGAGTGTCGTGAATGGAAGCATCGCCGCCATTTTGTTTTATCCGACACTGTGTTGCCATACGAGAGAAAACAGTCTATCCAATACATGAATTGGTATAGGGCGGTATCCATTGGTTTCATTTCGTGTCCAAGATATCTTGATCCACGCTAACAAGCCTCATCATCAAGACCCCAACAACCTACCCAACCCCATTTCCAACCGTCAACCCAACCCCACTCACACAACCACAACTCCATGAACTCACCCCTAACCAATCCACCCCATTCACACAAACTTATTCACAGTCCCAATACCAAAAATATCCACCACCATACCAAACATACTCCTGCGATACTACAAACCAATTTAACACGCAGTATCAAACACCTAATCAACCCTTACCCACCCAAACATTTACACCCATGTCACCTTACGACTAGGCAGACTATCGTCCTGACATTGCCTCATCGAGCCAACCACCCCAACATAATTATGAAGGCATGGGAAACCCTATTAATTTGGATGACTTTGCGGAGATCGACTCGTCTTCATGAGCCGAAATGATCCAATTTCTTAAAGACGACACAGTGGACCCGACTCCACCACAAAGACCACCAACAAACGTACGTAATCGAGGATGCGGTACAAACAGACATTTACACCGACCTAGTCGTAGAAATTAGTGTATCATATATCTCATATGTACCCATTTATTATTAAATGAAAATATTAATTATTATTTAATTTATTATTTATTAAATACAATTTAATTTTTATTTGTTATTTAGAAATTATTAATGAAAATATTAATTATTATTTAACTATTAATTATTAATAAATATTAATATTATTTAGAAATTATTAATGAAAATATTAATTATTATTTAACTATTAATTGTTAATAAATATTAATATTATTTAGAAATTATTAATGAAAATATTAATTATTATTTATTAGTAAATATTAATATTATTTATAAAATTATTAAAAAAAATAATTAAACATATTATATATTAAAAATTAATTTAAAAAAATCGTATAAGGGCGCCTCCATCATGGATGGCGCCCCCCTTATAATTTAAAGGGTGCCTCCATCATGGATGACGCCTCCCTTTAAATTATAAGGGTGCCTCCATCCTGAATGGCGTCCCCTCACAAATAAAAAAAACTCTGAAACTTAAGTAGATTGGATAATATTTTAAAATGTTGGGTACATTGACACATAGTGTTGGAAAACTTAGTTATTGTGGTAAAAGTTTCCCAATGTTTCAATCTATTTATTTTATAATATCCAAATATAATTTAAAACTCGATAATAATATTTTCAATTAAGTTGTTATATGTATTTACATTTATTTTCATACTAAACTTAAGATTTTAAAATCCGATGCTAAGGATAAACTCATGCTATGCTACCTAACACTCCACAAAAATCATCTTCCAAGATAACTTTGCCACACAATGACAACACACGAATGCATGATGATCATAGAAACGCGATGACATCTAGGACAGAGATCATGATCATAGTGAATAATACCAATGCTTCTTTACGAGCTTTTACCGGCCAATCATCTAAATGAACATTTGAATTCTTGCATGGCCTTAACTAAAAAATTCAGTAAAAAAAAAAAGAAATAGAATAAAGAACCTTAGTTTTTTTAATAGAAAAAAGATAAAAATAATATAAAACCCCCGGAGCAATTCGCGTTGGTTTGGTCGTCCCTATGGCAGTAGCACCGCGTTTTTTCATCTCTGTTCAACCCCGTTTACCAGTCTCTTCCCTTCCATTGCTTCACTTTCTTTTATTATCCTTTCCTCTCTTCTTATCATCATTACAACAACTTCATGCTCTTTTGAGGGATCGACGCTTATTTATTTCTCCATGCATCAGATTTTCCATAACAATCTAACCAACGCCATGGACTCCAAGAAGCTTCGTAGAAAACCTAAACTCGAGCGTCGTAATGCTCTCAAGTACTTCGATTACGACGCCGGATCATCTTCCTCTTCCTCTTCCTCCGATGATTCTTCTGGTTCGCTTTATACTCGTTCTATGGAGTTGTATGATCGTACTAGCTTCCGAATTGAAGGGGTTGAGGGTGAGCTCGATCGGATTTGCAGGAGTTTGGGACTTTCTGGACCGGATGATTTTGCTATTCCGGCGGCTGCATGGGAGGCTATGAAGACTCGGTACTCTTTGGATAGTCTTCCTAGTTTGAAGCTTGAAGAGGTAGATTTTCAGAAGGTAAATAAGGTGAGAAAGTCAGACGAGGAGGAAGGTGAACTGGATGTGAAATACGAAGATAGGGATACAGATAGGGGTAGGGTTACAGATGAGGTTGCTGAGACTGTTGTTGTTGCTGCTAGTGATGGCGGTGGTGGTGGTGGTGGTGGTGGGGGTATCAATGAAATTCATCCACCTATGATTAAGACGTCGGAGTTGGCTCCGGTAAGGGAAGGGGAAGAAGGGATTTTGAATGAGGAAGTTGGTTTTGGCAGGGTAAGTTCAATTAGAGAAGAGGAAGAGCGGGCGGTGGAAAATATGGATATGATTGCTGAGATTGTTGTTGGCCTTTCAGAATCATCTTTGTTTAGTACTACATCTAATGAAGACGATTTATCTAGCACTGCCATGGAACCTTGGTACAATAATATGTCTCCTAATTGGAGAATTAAGCGTACTATTACCCCGGGATGCTGGCAAAAGGGTCATTTTTTGGGCGGTGGTTCGTTTGGATCTGTCTATGAAGGAATTTCTGAGTAAGTGTAATCAAACCCCCTTTCTTTCAACTTTACTTTAGCATATGCATATGTTTATGTATTCTGTCCCTTCTTTGCTATAATAATTGTAATTCAGCATATGAGCGAGTTAGTTAAGAAAATTCCATATTTGAATCACAAATAAGACAGTGTTGTTGATGATGGATGGCGGCAGTCCATAGAGAAGAGCCAAAATTTCGCCATACTGGCTGCTTTATGGCGCAACTATAGCGGATTGTGGTGGAAAAACCCGCAATATCAGCCGATATTTACCATTGCGGCTAGCTCAAACACCGCCGTGTATCTCCGCCACAGTGCCACCATGGCGGATATTTGATAACACTGGTTGGAGAATTTATGATTGGGAAGATTAATTCATTTCGAGAATATTGCTGTGTGGCTTTTTTGAATTTGAAGGTAAAATTGGCAATGCTTTGCTGTTGTGTGTTGCTACTCCTTTAATATACTGGAATGAATATTTTTGGTTAAAGGAGAATGCAAGAAATATACTTTTGTCTGATGTACTACCATTTATTCTCTCAAATTTTCAATTTCAAAATTAAGGGTAGCTAACTGTTATAATGAGTAGAATAAGAAAGGGGATGAGCTAGTTGAATCTGACAGGTCAGTTTATGTTTGACTAATTACTCAGAAATTGTCAGCTTATATCCTATAATAGTAAGGGTTTGTAAGCCCTCCAAGTTCTGGTGCTTTCTTTTCACAAAGACTTTCTTAAGAAATATATCGGATTGTTTGATCTTATCCAACAAATCATTTCCTTTATGCCCATGAATAACCACCCTTTGTTCTATGTGTGGTTGGAGTTCATCCCTTTGCTTCTGGTCTAGTACAATTGATGTGAGATGAAAACCATTATTTTGAAGGGTGTGTTCCTTTTTTATTACTTTTTTTGGGCTTAATTTCCTTAGCATTTTTAATAAACTTTGCTATTAGCCAAGGTGTCCCTCTAATGCACTGTTTTAATAAACTTTGCTATTAGCCTTTTACTGACAGATGATTTCTGAAGTGCAATTACATTAATGTCCCATTGGTCATCTTGATTAGGAAATGTATTTGAGTTTTAACACCCCTTAACTGAATGGTGAATTAGGTTGTCCCTGCATGATATAGATTCAGTAATAGAGACGGCTTCAGTTAAATAGGGAGTATCGATGTATTTAAAACTATACCAAATGAAAACTTTAGAAAAATGTAATGAGGTGAGGGAGCTACATTTTGGGAGGGCAAGGATACTTTAATTGCTATTTGATGCTAGTTTTTACTTGTCAAAATTACCAAAGTCTCGGGATTGTTTCAAATTTGGTATCTTCCTGGGCTGCTTATAATAGGGTACGAGTTATCATCCAATGTTTTTCATTCAAGTTGAAAGGGAGCCATGAGCCATGATGCAATAATTGAAGTTACTGCCACCATGATTAAGATGTCATAAGTTTGAGTTGTCGAATCAGTCTTCGGCAAATGAGTTTGGCCCTTCTGCGGATCTTGCCACAGTGGGAGATTGATAGCAAGTTACCTGCCCCTATTTTAACTTGAGTTGCTGCCTTTTGGTTTTGTCTGTATAAAGCTCAAGAACAAAGCATTTTTCAGCGTGATGATTGTACTGATTATTTACCTGTCTATTTTATGTTATAAGTGATAACTACTAACATGTTATGCACATCTTCTGAATCACTGCAGCGATGGATTCTTTTTTGCTGTAAAAGAAGTTTCATTGCTTGATCAAGGGGATCAGGGAAAACAAAGTGTCTATCAGCTGGAGCAGGTGACAGGCTTACAGCTTTTATTATTTTATCACCTATAATACCTTACTTGTCCAATATTGAGCATCCTATGATGAAGAAGAAATAAGAAGTTTTCTTACATAAATATAATGCCATTATAGGCAATATGTCGAATTGTTTGAGAGGTTGTTGTCTCCTACTCTCCTTTATGTCTCTCCTACTATGTTTATTTTCTCACATTCATTCTCTTTTCTCTCAGGAAATTGTACTTTTGAGTCGTTTTGAACATGATAATATAGTTCAATACTATGGCACTGAAATGGTATGGTACTTTCTTCTTATCCAGTCTTGTCTTCTTCTTTTGTGCTCACTTGGGGTACTTTCTTGTCATTTACCATTGTTGAATACAAGGTAGTTAAAATTGTGTAATATCCGAAAGGGGAAGTAAAATCTTAAATCGTGGAATCGTAACACTAATAGTAAGATTTTACAAAATTCTAAAACTCATACTTATGCATATAAATTCATATATATGCATATAAAATCGCATTAGCAAGACAAAGAAACCCTTAAATCACTTAAAATACTTGTGTAAATTTAAATTCATAAGCATAGTTCACAAGTAAGATAATTAAAACCTCAAATCACATTTCAAATACTTAGATTAATTTAAATTTATTCATAAGCATAATTGTATAAATGTTTCAAAGATCATAAAATTATACAATTTAACGATTAACAAAAGTGATTCTACCTGATTCCACCAAAATAGGATTATGCATATAGTCATAATTTCTGAGCGAAAGCATAATTGTAAAATCATGGGATTTTACAATTCAAATCGGCATTTTAACTACCATGGTTTTTACAATTCAAATTGGGATTTTAACTAATATGGTTGAATATGTGTTGAATATGGTTTGAATATGAGTAAAACTTGAAAGGTCCTTATGCATCTCAAACTTTTTACAATATTTTCAGTATAAGTAAAATGTTTGTGGATAGAGTCTTTATACGGCATCACGACAGACATGACTGTCACACTCTTAGGTTAATTGATAGAGTTAAACGGGTATGACCCTTGACATCAAATTTAAGTTAACTCGTTTGCAAATCGTTTCCATATAAACTTGAGTAGATTTGTATAGACTCACATACACGAGTTTGGGGATAATTTTCCACAGACATGACTAGACAGTTCAGTGTTAAAAAAAACCTTAAATGAAACAGCTGAATGATAGGGCTCTATATAGGGGACAAAAGCATTATCATCACAGGTATTGGACTTGACTCCACATATGTGTTTACTGTTGTATTGAGTCTCGGCCCCATAGATTGTAGCATAATGAAGTTACGATTAACAAGTTTGAAAGCGTGAACAAACAAACCCATCATTGTTGAATGAATCTAACAGGCCAACGCGGTGAATGAATCCAAATCTAATGAGTTGAGACCTAACTATATCGAGCTGAATCCAGCTCCAAAAAAGAGACCCCACCCCCACCGTCATTTTCAAGTAATTTTGAACATTGCAATTTATCAATTGTCTATCGATTTAGAACTTATTATACTCTTTTTTCATCCTGAACCGTGAACCTATATTGTGAATTTTAGTTGTGATGCTATGTTTGTGGCCTGGACCTATGAGATCGTCATAGTCTAATTTATGGATTGCTTCAAAATATTTAAATTTCATGTTAAGTAAACTCTCACAACTTTATGAGTCAAATTTATAATGATCCCACAAATTTAAAAAGACTTTTGAGTTTGACAATCATTGGGAATTCTCCCTTCACTACGGTCTGCCCCTAGTCACCTAATTGTGGCATTTGACTTGCCTTCGTTTCAGCCTCCAACACATTCAAGTGTTGGGTTTGAAGGGGTAGATTTAGTCCCATATTGCTTAGGGATATTGCCTGTGTAGTGTTTATAAAGTTTGGGCAGCTCTTGCCTTACAAGCTGATATAAAGCCTAGATGATAAGCAATGAAATGTGGCATGGAGCTACAAGCCCATCTTAATTTTAATTTTTAGTCCCACATTGCTTAGAGATATGACAGGGTTGATAAAACATGAGCATCCCTCACCTTACAAGCCGGTCTTGTAAGTATGAGTTAGACCAACCCAAATTTTAAAAAAAACCTAGATGATAAGCAATGAAATGTGGCATGGAGATACAAGCCCATCTTAATTATATTTATACTTTGCCTACAAAATATTTAAATCTTAATTTTATTTATACTTTGCCTACAAAATATTTAAATTTTGTATTGAGTAAACTCTTGAGTTTGACAACCTTGATGATAGGGAATGAAATATAGTCTATTACTTGTAATACAAAGGATCCACCAGAGTACAAGACTACAATAACTAGCAAGATGTATTTGTACATATAACAGAGTAAGCTCGTGAATCAAAATGAGATTTGTTCTTTATACCCTGCTTGATGTTATTGCAGGATGAATCCAAGCTTCATATCTTTATTGAGCTTGTAACCAAAGGTTCTCTTAGAAGCCTCTATCAGAGGTTTACTCTCCGAGATTCCCAAGTATCCGCCTATACAAGACAGATTCTGTATGGTTTGAAGTATCTTCACGATCAAAATGTGGTTCACAGGTGACTCCAGATTTTGTATTTTAATGTAATTTTGTTTTCTTATGCATACATGGCTGCTGATTTTCTGTGTTAATTCTTGTCTTGCATCATATGGTATGGTTGCCATTTCTCTAGTAATGCTGTCAAAGGTCCCCCCCGTCTATGGTTCTTGCTTTCCTTGCTTCAAATGAACTTTCATTTTTATCAAAGTTTCATCCTTGCAATATAAATATTCTTTGTAAATATTTCAGTTTTGCTTGCTCTTAAATAATTTTAATATAAACTCGTTGCAAATAGCTTGATGTATCTGTTTGACTTTTTCTTCTTTGATGTATTTGTTTTATTTTTTCTTCTTGGTATTTGGATTTCTCCATGGCAATATTGCTTCATTTTCATCGCTTAGTATTTGTGGTAGACATATTAGTTTTTATCAGTTTTTTATTACACTGAGCTTTGAATGCGGATTTTCTAATGATTAAAGAAGGAAACTCATGTTTATCAGTATCAGACTTAGGCAAGAGTAAGAGGGGACATAGTTACAATGCAATTTGGATTTTCAGTTTTGGAACTTTTAATTGGTAGAGTTTTTTCTTTCGGTTAAGCCCATCATGTCTATGAGATCTTCTCTGCATTCCTCTATCAGTAATGTCTTTGAGCTTTTTTCTGCATGCCTGTATCAGTTATATAATTAGGATGAAGCAATCATCATTAATATAATCTAACTATATCTCCCCAATTTAAGGGATATCAAATGTGCAAATATATTGGTGCATGCAAGTGGATCTGTCAAACTTGCAGATTTTGGGTTAGCAAAGGTATTCCATAGTTTATACTTCTCTTTCTAGAGCTTTTATTTCTTCAACATCTTAATTTCATTTACAGATATCTGAGCAATGTGCAACTACTTACAATTTCCATTTTCTGATATTGCTATATAAATTGTTTTTCAGGCAACCAAGTTGAATGATGTTAAATCATGCAAGGGGACAGCATTCTGGATGGCCCCTGAGGTTTGCCTTCAATCTTAACTTATGAATGGAAATACTGAATAATGGTTCAAATTTTCAAATTTATTTCATGGAGTGTACATAGGTCCAACTACTAAATAGTTTGATCAACAGCATTGAATGAAATTAAATTGCCTTACAATCATCATAAACTGTGAGTCTAAAACAAAAAATGCTTCTGCTTATCTGTGAAGTTGGTGGTATCCCCCATCTAGAATTCAAAGAAATTATTAGAGCGCCAAAAATAATATTCATAGAAACATGAGCATTTATTGTGCTAGATAAGTTGAAACAATGAAACTCTTGCGTGTTGAATTTATACATTTCTCTCTTGCTTTGTCCCATTTATTTTTCATGAGACTTGATCAATGGGATGAACAGATTGATATAGTTATTGATAGTGATGTAGCAATCAGGCGTAATCTGTTTCAAGAATTCATTGTCTCGAACTTATAATTGGTATTGACAAAACAAATAGCTAAAGCTATTCCTCCCATAGTAAACCAAAGGAAAATGAAATTAAGGGCTACCTTTGTAGTGGGACATTATATTGTGTCTATGTAGTGATTAGAGATTTTTCAAACTAGAAGCTTTAAACTTTCTAAAATCATCTTACTTGGTGTTTGATCTTGTAATTTCTTGATAACATAGCTATTGATTATTGTATTTAGTGAAACTAGGGGTTTTCAGAAGTGTGTGCACTAAACACATCTGTTTTGTTTATATGTACCTGATGCATAGTAATCACATTTTATACATCATCAATGCAATGCGCACACGGTGAAAAATGAGTTTATATTCTACTACACTTTTCCGTAAACTGAAACAAATATCACGTGCACAAAGTTTGTTCAAATATGTTCAACCCGAGGCCCGCAATGAGATTTAGTAAATATACCCACTAATTGTTGATTGAAATTGACAACCAATTGTGATTTTTCTCTAAATAAAAGTAACACTTTTCTCATAAAATGTCGTGCAATTTATGTGTTTGGTCCTTTCATTTAGAACAAAGTTGAGAGCAATATGTAGAGAAGCTTGATCATCTCAGATTATTTCCATGCTCTTGACGTCTCCTAGTTGAAGTTTTTGAAGTAACTATTTTAGCCACACAAGTTGTAATGTTGTTATCACCATGGCACTGTATTCTACCTCAACACAGAGATATAGCAGCGTTTTCCTAGGATTTTTGAGATTGCACATGTGAAGAATGAGCTTCTATTCTAATTCATATTAATTATTAATCATGAATATGCAGGTTGTGAAAGGAAAGAACAAAGGTTATGGGCTTCCAGCTGATATTTGGAGTCTGGGATGCACTGTGCTAGAGATGCTAACGGGACAAATTCCATACTCCAATTTGGAATGTGTATGTTTCATATTATTGCTATCTTTACTCTCATTTCCATTGGACTTTTACTCCTCTCCCAGTCTTTTTTGGTTCACGCTGTTGCCTCTTCAGAAGTATTTGCTTTTGCAGTGTTGTTAACTGTTAGGAAGATCCTAAAGTCTCACATTGGTTGGAGATAAAGTATTGAAATAGTTTATATAGAGTGACATCCCTCACCTTACCAAC
The DNA here is from genome assembly GCA_963859935.3 of Lathyrus sativus. Taxonomy (NCBI): domain Eukaryota; kingdom Viridiplantae; phylum Streptophyta; class Magnoliopsida; order Fabales; family Fabaceae; genus Lathyrus; species Lathyrus sativus. Next base: position 399,679,679 of record OZ012739.1, on the reverse strand, counting down.
CGGTTTTGTAAGGTTGTGTTAGGCCAAACTCTAATATGGTATCAGAGCCTATCGATCGGATCTTGGGCAGCCCACCGTTTAAAATCCACGTACCAAGCCCAAAAAGAGTGCTGGACGTGAGGGTGTGTGTTAGGAAGATCCTAAAGTCTCGCATTGGTTGGAGATAGAGCATTGAAATAGTTTATATAGAATGACACCCTCACTTTACCAACCGGTTTTGTAAGGTTGTGTTAGGCCAAACTCTAATATTAACCATTATTAAACAATTCAGGCTATCCACTCTGATTCAAATTCACAATTTTCCTGCTATTCATCTGTAAATTAAATTGTGGATTTTATCTATAATAACAGCTATCAAAATTGCATTAATACTGGTTATGACTTTCGATTGATCTTTGCTAATAGCAGATGCAGGCAATATTTAGAATAGGAAAAGGTGTGCTACCTCCTATTCCTGATACTCTTTCAAGAGATGCAAAAGATTTTATCATGCAGTGCCTTCAAGTTAATCCCGATGATCGTCCTACTGCTGCTCAACTCTTAAACCATCCGTTTCTCCAAAGGCCACTTTCACAGTCTTCATCTCCTTACATTCATGGCAGAAGGGATTAAACATTGTCGTCTTCAACCATGAAACATAACGAAGGTGAAAATTGTTACATGGCATCTCACTTTAATACTCTCTTTTACTCTTTATATCATGATGACACCAGAATCTTATAGACAACTGTTTTCATAGCTTTCATAAGAATTCCCATTCATAAATAATGAGTAATAAGGTAAACACAATACCTAAGATGCTTGAAATGCCAGGTTTGTTTTTCAGATTGCACATAGAATTTCTATATTTGAATTGGGTGGGGTTTAAATGTAATTTCACTCTTATTTTGGGGTAAGCTTTCTTTAGGGGGTGGCAAACGAGTCTGCCCCGCAAAAGCCTGCAAAAAAACAGGGCGGGGTGGACATAGTAGAGGATGCGAGCCTAAAACCTTGGGCCACCTCGTAAAAAATGAGGCGGGGCGGATCGGCGGATCGGACCGACGGGCCCTGCACCCTTAAAGCCTAAAAGTTGCAAAAGATTCACTGTAATGCTTGCGTCCACAAAAGCACGCTAAGAAATAGGGTGGGGTGGGCATAGTAGAGGTTGCGAGTCTAAAATCTTGACTCGGACCGCGAAAAATATGCTGGCAAAAACAGGCATGCCCAATGGGCCAGACCCGTTTTGCGACCCCTAGTGTTCTTGCAAGCATAAGTGACAAACTATAAAAATGAATAGAAGCAGGAATGTTTTAACCTGTGGTGGAATTCTCAAATGATAAGCTATATTGTTTGCATCCCTTTGGAAAAATCTTTGTAACATGGGTTAAATTTACATCTTTCAATGGTTTATTTGATTATTTTACTCTTGCATAGCATGTAGCAATGTAATATTTCCAATTTTCACTCTTAAAATTGCTGGAGTTGATCCGGGATCCATTTTTGCAGCAATTGTTACTTTGCTCATGTTGTGGCATTCAGAGTTTGCTTGCTTGTTTACAACTCAAGTAGATTTTTAGGCGCTGCTTCTGCTTAAATGATGTGAGCCCCACAGAACCAAAGCTATCAACTCGGCAAAGTGCTTATGGATATCTGTGCTCAATATGTATTTGTCCATTTACTCCATGATGATTTGTTCATTGTAACAACAACATATCAACGTCAAGCTGAAGAAAGTTACCCCCACATTTCCCTCTAATGAGCTAAACTATGCAAAAACAGGGTTTAGCTTTGGGGACAATAGTATCAAGAAACAGATAACCGTTCTTATTGTACATATTTATTAGCAAGCCATTTTTTGTGCATATGTATATTACAAAGTCGTGTTTTTTACATTTTTCTTTTGTTTGAATCCATGTTTAGTGTTTCTCATTTGGTTGAATATAGTGAATTGTTCGATTCATAATTTCAGATAACTGACTGATGCAGCAAGGAAGCAAGGAAGATTTCTGTTTATTTTGTGTAGTGTGTTTTCACTACTCCGAAGCCTATCAGTCTGCAGGGATTCTGTTTATATCAGCAAAATACTCAATGCACTCCTTGCACTAGTATCTGAAAATATGATATACTTATTTTACAACTTTGAAAATTTGATTTTATGAGAGAACCGATGGATAAAAATGAATTAAATGAACTATTGATTTAACACTCATTGTGAGAAAGTTGGTAGTAGTTAAAAAATTAAAGACTTCATTTTGTTCTACAAATTGACCATCAATGCTTTTTTATCACACTTTCCTATAGCACCTCCAATGGGTTATCTGTGGGTCCCATTGTGCCACATTTTAAAACAACTCTAATATTTGCTCCAATGGTGGAATTTAGAAAAATCTTATAATATGCCCCACAATAATTGAACAAATGGTAACTAAACAAGAAAATATATTATTTAATCAACGTAATGCCACTTGGTAAAATTATTTTCCTCCTCCAGGCGGGCGAACCAAGCCAAAAATAATCTCTAACTGGAGATGGTCTTAGAGCATGTTCACTAACTAGTGTAACTTAAGATTTTTTTATTCATCATGCTACATTATTTTAAAGCAACTAATTTAATTTTAATTTTAATAGTGTAATTTTAAAGAATTTATATTGAGAATCTCACAGTTTTATCTCATATATAAATATTTTATTCGTTAATTTGATACAAACTGTTTAAAATATTGTAATTAATGTTTCTTTATCATTTGTGTTAGCTACGAATATTATATGCGCAACACCATTTCTAAGTTGGTGAATTCCATTTATTGAACTGTTAAAAAAACTTGTTTTTTGTTGCTTCACTCCGACAAACAGGCTTGAAAAACAGTCCCCCAAGTTGCTCTTAGAATATCTTCAACTGTGGTTCTTCCTGCTTACTCGTCAGCATGGCATGTATTTTGCATAAAATATTCACTTGAATTAAGGTGTCAAGCAACAAATTAATGCATGAAGCAACACTACGGACTTTATAAAATACATATATTTAATGTTTGTTTGTCATTAATTTTTTTTAATATAAATAAAATATTAATATTTGAAATAAAATTGTGGGACTCATTAGGTTTTTAGAATTGAAAAATTAAATGAATTATTTCAAACTGATGTGGTTTAATGGATCGAACTCAAAACTAGATAGCACTATTGGATATGTTGTTAGTAACTTATATAAACAAATCCTCAAGCATCCTTAAAGATTTATGTGTCTCATGTGCCAATTTTCCAGATTATACTTGACTGTTGTTAGGAGTATTTTTTCTAAGATAACATAACAATAAGAAATTATCTTTAAAAGGAATTATCATTTAGGATCATAGGAAGATGGAACAAGAAAAACTAATTTTAAAGAAGAAAACAAAGGAAATTATTTCACATTTTAATAAATAAGTCATAGTATTGGAACCTTAGAGTGAGTCCATTTTAAGGTTTTAGGTATTTCACATTTTAATAAATAAGTTATAGTATTGAAATCTTAGATCGAGTCCATTTTAAGGTTTTAGGTTATCCAGTTAGGTGCTAACAACTTTTATATTTAGTTTGTTCATACATAACTTTGATTTTAAATGAGCCCCCCAAGTAGGCAATAAAATTGGCGACGAAAACCTTCAAGACATCCAAGAACAATAAAAATGTGTAGTTACTAAAGTAAAACTTAAGGAAGAATTACAATTTTGTTAGCAATAGAATTGATGATGAGAATGATAAATTGTATTTTTATCGTTTTTAGCCATTTGAATTTATCATTTATTCCTGACTTTTGTTTCCGTTTTCTTGTTTTTAATTTGTTTCGAAAGTTTGAAGAGTGTTCAAAGTCATGTTCAAAGAAAAACTCCATTTAAGCAAAACTCTGTTCTATTACTTTTAAGCAATCAATTCTAGGTTATATATATATATATATATATATATATATATATATATATATATATATATATATATATATATATATATATATATATATATATATATATATATATATATATATATATATATATATATATATATATATATATATATATATATATATATATATATATATATATATATATATATATATATATATATATATTGTATGCTTTATTTAAATTAACTTTATATCATATATATATTGTATGCTTTATTTAAATTAACTTTATATCATATATATTATGCTCAAATTTATATTATCTAATGACTCGATCCCAAATAAAAAGACGTTTTGGTCATTTCACACGAATTAAAAAACTTAATTATTACTTTATAGAAAAGACAAAATATGTATGACTTTACAGTAGCGCCCCTCATAATTACACAGAAGAGAGAAATTAAAAGAGTTGAAAGAATAAATAATAATAAATACTTGAGGATATATTGGAAAAAATGTCATTAATATTGCATTGCGAATGTAAGGTGACTTATAATTTGATAAATTTTTTTACCAAAGTAATTTATAATTTGGGACAGATGAAGTATAACTTTTATCATGAGTGAGTAGTTTTGTTGTGAACTGATGTTGTCAAGAACAAAACAAAATATGAGGAAAAAAATTGAGTTTCTTGAATAAACACAAAAAATTCTATTAGGTTTTACAAAAGATAGAGAAGAGAAAAAAAAGAAGAATAAGAATTGGTTAAAACTGTTTTATTATTCACTTATTCAATAAGGATTCAAAGATTACAAGTGAATGCCAACAATTAACCTCTCACAACAACCTGAGAGAACTACTCTATTTATAGACTATTAAGCTAACTTAATAATTGAGCTTACAAGCAAAACTTAATTCGACATGCTAACATAAACACATAGTTAATGATAAGTTCAAACTTTTGAAATTGACATTAATTTTGGTAAAACTAACTTGACAACAAGATGTCCTAACATGAAGAACAAATTGAAGAACAAGATGTTGGACAAGATGTCCTATCATGACGATTTGACATATTTGTCTGTTACTTTGCAGTTTTGATACTGCTAATTTATTTCTAATTTCAAAATATTGTGGGAATATTTGTTTATCCTAGGTGGCGTTCAAGATTGAGGAATCAGAGATTCTGTTTGAATTTGAAGATGTCGTTTTCTAAACATGGAGACATTTTAGGAAACTTTGGATTGAAGAAATTATTCTTGAGGAGAATAAGTTGCAGAAGATGTGTAACAGAATTGCTGCGTTTTTAAAGCCTAAATCCAGTCTAGTTTATGGTTATAAATAAGATGGATTTAACCTAATCAAGGTGTAGAAAATACATTGTTGCTTAGTGAGTTTTAGGGTTTGTGTATTTGCGAGCCTCTCTTGTATCGTGTTGATACTAGAGCTGGACTGTTTGCATTGAGTTGTAATTTCTGTCACTGTTGTGATTGAAAGAGATTTGAGAAGGGTCTCATACCTAGGAGAGTCTTAGGTAGAAATTAAGCACGAATAGTGATTAAGTGATAAGTTGTAAACTAGAGGTTTTTTAGCTTAGAATTAATAATTGTGGAGGCAAATCGCCACATATCACACAAGTCTGCAAGACATTGGTTAATGCAGGTTTCGATGATGACAAATTCCCCGGATAGATTGGAAAGTATGAATTCCAGATCTACTAAACCAGATGCAACGTATCACCCACCATATCCTTTTACGCTTGTCTTAAAACTTCTGAAATGAATATACTGTGTGTTGACAAAATGCAATCATGGCCAAAGGCATGAAAAACTTCAAACTAATGAATTTTTGCAGGCTTGCAGGACATGGGTCGACCATAGGGTCGGCGTATGCATCAGAAAAAGCCCAAACCAATCAGCACAAAGTATGCGTCGACCATAGGGTCAGCGCATGAAGGAACAACATTCCAGCGGGTCAGCGCGTAAAGGCATGGGTCGACCATAGGGTCGACGCACAAAGGAAATAGATTTCAACGGGTCAGCGCACGCCGACTATATGGTCGACGCACACTGATGAAATTTCCAGAATTTCAAAACAGCACAGGTCATGCGTCGACGCACAGACCTGTTATGGTCGACCGTTCGCGCGGAAAATCATTTTTAATATACTTCCCTCTCATATTTGAAATACTATTATGTCCTGAATCATGTTGGCACTATATATACTTGTTTAAACACTTGTGTCTACTAACATTTGATATTCTTTTGATTCATGTGTTCAAAAACAAGAAAGAGTGAAATAGGTGTCCAAGATTCATCATCTTCATCTTCAACATCTCACAACATTTCAATTACACATAATCATTTTTGAAATGCATTTGTGAGAGATTCAAGGTGATAAGGTTCGAGGCTTAGATTGGAGAATCAAGCTCAGGTTGAAGATTGTGACAGGTTCTTTCTTGAATAAAACCATTGGGGTGTTACCCTCCAAGATTGGTTCAAATTTTGGGGGTTTTTGGACGAGATTCTTCATCAACGATCAATCGAGCGAAGGTGATTGTGAAGAGGTGGTCTTCACAAGTCTAGTAGCGGATTCGGTGATTTTGAAGGGAAGATCTCGGGTTCGATTTGGTGCTGTTGAGATCAGCCGGAGCCAAAGGTTTGAACAACAACGTGTTATTCAATAAGGTGGCTGGAGTCGGAGGTCCATCAACACAAATCGAAGAACTTGATTCAGCTTGAATCAAGGGGCAATGAGTGAAGGCAACTTTCAACATATTGAGATTTCTGTTGTATATTTGCTGCTCAATCCTTCTATAAACTGTTCATTCAAACAGGTGATATCTATAAAATATATCTCAATTCTAGTTTTAGAATTGAGGGCAGACGTACCCCGAAGCGAGGACGACGGGGGAACTGCCTCACCAAATTATTTGTCTTCTCTATTTTCAGCATTTACGTTATAACTCAAAATAAGTAATTTTTGTGTAAGCTCTATTGTCAAAATTGTGATATCAATTGAGTAAGAGGTTAAAACTCTGTTTTTAACTTCAAAGTACAACAAGACATTGTACTAGGCTGGTTGAAATCACTTACTCAACATAAATATCACTTGGAGTGTTTTTGCACACCAAGTGTTTGACATATTGCTTGAACCAAAATTATCTTACTTGTGTATCTAGTTTTGGTTTGATTTTGAATCATTGGAACTAGGAACCCTTACAACTGAAGTAAATAATTGATAAGTGGAATTAGTGTTGTGATTCTATTTTTCCAAATTGTCATTAATCCAAAAGCTTACGTATATCCGGTTTTCCAATAACAGTTCGTTTTAGACTATATTTTTCCTCGGCCGCTTCCGCACTTAAAACATTTTTAAAACCAATTTTAAATTGGTAGCGCCGACTCAAATTTTAATTGGGGATCTATTCAACCCCCCCCCCCCCTTCTAGATTCGTGCCATAGTCTAACAAGTGGTATCTAGAGCTCCGGTTATTCGGTGCTTCAAATACAACGTAGATAGAAAATGGCAAACGAACCTAAAGGGGCGTACAATAGGGCTCCCGTTTTCAACGGTGAAAATTATAGTTATTGGAAAGACTGTATGCGTATGCATATAAACTCCATAGACAGAAAAATATGGAACGTTATCCTTAATGGTCCAATAGAAATTACTATGACCAATGCGGATAACGTAGTTGTGCCAAAGCCTGAAGCACAATGGACCGATGACGATGAGAAAAAATACAATTATGATTGGAAAGCTAAAAACATCTTAATCTCCTCATTAGGTGTAGATGAGTACTATCGTGTATCCCATTGTCCTACCGCTAAGGCCATGTGGGATTCACTACAAATAGCCCACGAGGGGACAAACGATGTTAAGTTGGCTAGAATCAATACATTAACACAAGAGTTTGATCTCTTTTTCATGGAGCAAGGGGAAACCATTGCTGACATGCAAAAGAGATTTACTCATCTCATCAATCGTTTACATTCATTAGGTAGGCCTGTTTCCAATGATATTGGTACTAATAAGATCTTAAGATGTCTTAACAGGGAATGGCAGCCTAAAGTGACCGCCATCAAAGAAGCAGATGATCTTACCTTATTAGATTTAACAACATTGTTTGGCAAACTACAAGAACATGAACAGGTACTCTTGAGCTTAGACCAACGCGAAAAGATGGAAAAGAAAGACAAAACGAAGGTGAGTGAAAAGAAATCAATAGCTCTCAAGACTTCCTCCTCGAAGTCTCAAGCAAAAGAGCAAAGTGATTATTCCTCAAGAGACGAAGAAGAGGATAAAAGCGAAGATATGGGGTTGTTTGTTAAACGGTATAACCGTTACGTGAGAAAGAACGGCATCCAACATTCCGAGAAGAACTTGGTAAACTTCCGAAAACAATCGAGGTACTCCAAGGATGATGACTCGAAAGGTAAAAAGACTAAAGGGACGTGCTACAAGTGTGGAAAGCCCGGTCACTACAAACCGGACTGTCCGATGAATAAAAAGGTAAAGGACAAGGAATCATCAAAGTCACACAAGAAATCATCAAAGCCTAGGAGAGCGTACATAGCGTGGGAAAGTGACAGCGACTCTTCCTCCTCTGATGAAAGTTCTAGTGATGAAGATGAGTCTGTGAATCTATGCCTTTCCGCCAATCAGAAAAATAAGAAAAAACAGGTACGCCACTCTAAATATGATAAGTCCTCAAATATGTCGCATTCAGAATTACAAACCGCATTTAATGCCTTACATAATGAAGCAGTTGAAGCCTTCAAGAAACTTGCTTCCAATAAGAATTTTTTTACGTATTTAGAGCACAAAGTTAAAGATTCCGAAAAGAAATTTGAGGACCTTAAGGCTTCCATTGTGAAAGGCAATGAATCGGATTGTAAAGACAATAGAAATCCTTTCAACTTCGGGTGTGGTACTTGTCATATTTGGCAAGGTGAGGTTAGAAACCTCAAGGCCAAATTAAGCAAGGCACTTGAGCCTAAAGTTACATTTGCTATTGATAAAAAGGATTTTAGAAAAAGTATGATTAACCCATACCAAAAATATGCATATGTAATTAGGGATCAAGCAAGTGAAAGTGTCTCTAAAGTTGATTTTGCTTGCTTATATTGTTGCAAGAAAGGCCACTCCATTGGTAAATTCCGGTTTAGGAGATTTCTTGTTCCTAAAGGCATCTACCAATGGTTGCCCAAACGCAACCATTTTGTCGCTAACCTATTAGGACCCAATATGTCATTGGGTACCTCCTTGTGCTAATTATGTTTTGACAGGTGAAATGTGTCGAGATCACCGAGAGAAGATGGGTTCTCGATAGTGGGTGCTCAAGACACATGTCTGGAGACATATCCTTATTCATAGACTTTGTGGCTAAGAAGAAAGGGTATGTAACTTATGGTGATAACAACCGCGAAGCAATACTAGGTAAAGGTAGTGTAGGTAATCCCGCCTCTACTATGATTTCCGACGTATTGCTTGTCGAAAACCTTAAACATAACCTGCTTAGCATTATCCAATTGTGCGATAAAGGATACAATGTATCCTTTTCAAAAGATTGTTGCAAAATTGTGCATGAAAATGATAAGAAGAATATGTTTAATGGTTTTAGAGTAAACAATGTATATATGCTTGACTTAAACGAAGTATCATTAACAAGCGACAAATGCCTCATAACTATGAGCGAAGACTCATGGCTATGGCATAGGCGTTTAGCGCATGTTAATTTTGACTTACTCAATAAGGTAGTCTCAAAAGACCTAGTCTTAGGACTTCCCAAAATAAAGTTCACCAAGGATCGCTTTTGTGATGCTTGTCAAAAAGGGAAGCAAACGAGGATCTCATTTAAGTCTAAAAAGATAATTTCAACAACGAGACCTCTTGAACTTCTACACATGGACTTGTTTGGGTCGTCTAGGATCAAAAGTCTAGGAGGAAACTATTACGGGTTCGTAATAGTGGACGACTTTTCTAGGTTTTGTTGGACCATCTTCTTAGTAAGTAAAAGTGATGCATTCGCCGCTTTTGAAAAGTTTGCTAAGCTTTCCCAAAATAAGTTAAATACAAACATAGTGTCCATTAGGAGCGACCATGGAGGTGAGTTTGAAAATCACTTATTTGAAGAATATTGCGGTAACCATGGTATAGATCATAACTTCTCCGCTCCACGCACTCCTCCACAAAACGGGGTTGTGGAGCGCAAAAACCGTATTTTAGAAGAATTGGGAAGAACAATGATTAACGAGAGTGGTTTACCTAAATATTTTTGGGTCGACGCCATTAGTACGGCGTGCTATGTTTTGAATAGGGTGCTTATTCTCCCCATTCTAAAAAAAACATCGTACGAGCTTTTAAAAGGGCGAAAGCCGAATGTTTCTCACTTGCACGTGTTTGGATGCAAATGCTTTGTATTAAACAATGGAAAGGAAAACTTGGGCAAATTTGATTCCAAAGTCGATGAAGGTATTTTTCTAGGATACTCTCAATCGAGTAAAGCATATAGAATATATAATAAATGATTACTTGCTGTAGAAGAGTCTGTGCATGTTACCTTTGATGAGTCCTACCCGAGAAATGTCGGAAAGGATAGTGTTGTTCATGGTGCAGGTACATCCACTGAAGACATACTCAAAAGTGGCGAGACGGGGATTGATCAACCTGACAAAGCCAAAATTGAGGAGGATAAGGATGCACACCGTGATGCAACAGAGGAAGTTCATCCGCCTTCAAACGACGATCTTCCTCAAGAGTGGAAGTCATCTAAAAACCATCCAATTGAAAACATTATTGGAGACATCACAAAGGGTGTAACAACTCGAGCTAAGCTAAGTAATTTCTGTTATTACTTCGCTTTCGTGTCACATATGGAACCTAAAAACCCTAAGGAAGCCCTACTCGATGAACATTGGTATTTGTCAATGCAGGAGGAACTGAATCAGTTTACTAGAAATGAGGTTTGGGACCTTGTCCCTCCTCCACGAGGTCATCGAGTAATCGGCACCCGATGGGTGTTTAGAAATAAACTGGACGAGAACAGAGTAATAACTCGCAACAAAGCGCGTTTTGTCGCGCAAGGGTATAACCAAGAGGAAGACATCGACTATGAGGAGACTTATGCGCCGGTTGCCCGACTCGAGGCGATACGCCTTCTACTTGCTTTCGCTTGTGCGAAAGATTATTTCAAATGGACGTCAAAAGTGCGTTCCTTAACGGTTTTATAAATGAAGAAGTCTATGTTGCTCAACCACCTGGTTTTGAGTCTCATGAGTATCCTGATCATGTCTATAAACTGAAAAGAGCTTTGTACGGTCTCAAACAAGCTCCTAGAGCTTGGTATGAGAGACTAAGCAAATTCTTACTTGATCAAGGCTACTCAAGAGGAAAGGTTGATACTACTCTCTTCATTAAACGTCAAGGAAAACACTTAATTCTTGTACAAATTTATGTTGACGATATCATATTTGGATCCACTAACATGAATCCCATAAGAGAGTTTGCTAAGCTTATGCAGGGTGAATTCGAGATGAGTATGATGGGTGAGCTCACATATTTTCTCGGGTTACAAATCAAGCAACTGAAGGAAGGAACATTCGTGAGCAAAACAAAATATTGTTTGGATCTTCTCAAGAGATTTGACATGGCAAATGCAAAAGCCATATACACCCCTATGCCAACATGTGCAAATATGAGTAAAGATGAAAGTGGCAAAGATGTTGAGGTAAAAAGGTACAGAGGTATGATTGGCTCGCTTCTCTATCTTACTGCTTCGCGTCCCGACATTATGTTTAGCGTGTGTATGTGCGCCAGATACCAATCATATCCTAAGGAATCCCACCTAAAATCTGTCAAACGCATACTTCGATACCTATCTGGTACTCCGAAGTATGGATTGTGGTATTCTAAGGGTAATGATTGTTCATTGGTAGGCTTCTCCGATTCTGATTTTGCCGGTTGCAAATCGGATAGGAAAAGCACCAGTGGTACGTGTCACTTATTTTCAAATTCCTTGGTTAGTTGGCACAGCAAGAAACAAGTGTCTGTTGCTCTGTCAACCGCCGCAGCGGAATACGTAGCCGCCGGTAGTTGTTGTGTGCAAGTCTTATGGCTTAAACAACAACTATTGGACTTCAATTTGAAACTAGAACGTGTTCCAATATTTTGTGACAACACCAGTGCTATAAATCTTACCAAGAATCCAGTGTTACACTCGCGTACCAAACACATAGAAATTCGACACCATTTTCTTAGGGACCATGTATAGAAGGGTGACGTTGTCTTTGAACACGTTGATACTAAAAACCAACTAGCGGACATTTTCACAAAGCCGCTATCCAATGAGCCCTTCTTTCATATCTGTCGAGAACTTGGTATTCTCGATATTTCTGATCGGGCTTAAAAATTACTACGTTCAAATTTAATGTATTTACAGCTGTGATTTTGTACCACTAACAATTTTTTTGAGCCTGTTGCAAGCACAAATCTGTGATTAACAAAAGTGGTCGGTATAGAGGTGATATTGCTTCTTTCTCCTTCTTTTTCTTCTCTCTCTCTTAACATTCATGACTTGAAAATAACTATATCGTTCTACAATCATGGTACTTATATATGTATATGACTGTTGTTGGTTGATACTATGTGTGTTGAATGCATGTCATATTGTGAAAAGATGAATAGGCATGATAAATAGGCAAGTGTGACATTCTGCATAACATAAAATTGAAAATTTTGAGTTTTTTGAAGGTTTGAGTCGACCTAAACAGGACAATGGTCGACGCATGCTGTAAACTTTCAAAATTATCAAAAACTGTGCAGTATGCGTCAACGCATGTAGGGGCTATGGTCGACGGCTCGCTTAAAAACCCAGAATCTTTCTCTTTTGAAAAACGTTCCAAGTTCCCACTCCCCTACATTTAATGTGCCGACAAGTCTTGTGATGATTTGATATGACATTTATCTTGTGCATTGCATCTACACACCTAGTATGTCCTCTTGTCTCCTCCCTCTTCCCAAAACTCTGAAGTCATTACCCTAAAGACTATCAACCATCTCAGCACTCATCACCTCCTCCGCCTTCGGACAACTCTGAAGTCATTAATATGATGCAGTCAATGCAGTTAGAACAACAAAACTTCATGAGGCGTCAAGACACTCAAATGGAGCAGATTAGAGCTGAGCTCCATGCCCAAAATGAAAGGTTCAATTCATTTTCTACTCGGATGGACGCCCGTATTAACTCTCTGGTTGAATCACATGAGCGGCAAGATTGGGAAATCACCAACTCTCTTAGTCATCTCAACATGTCCGTTGAAGCCTTTTTGGACTTCTCGGATCCTTACCACAATCCAGATGCTGCATACCGAGGGAGAGGCCGAGGACGGGGTCGTGGTTATTAGATTCATAGTTGCATATTTCATATTTGCTTATGTGTTTTCGGCTGTGTACGTTTCATTTTTTCTGTATTATGTGTGTCTGAACTTTCGTTACATGTTTTCGTCATTATCTATTAATTCAAGATATTTTTGTTCATTATCATGCTTATGTGTGAAGTTTGGTAATTAACTATCACCTATTGTATGTTCTCTGTTAATTGATGCGTTCTTCTTCTCTTTTTGATGGTGTCAAAGGGGGAGAAGACAATGTAGCAAACAAACACCAAAGCCAAGTCAGGATATCAACAGTGGTTGTCTGTTCTACAGCCTCATAGTACAAAAGAAAGGGGAGATTGTGTATACTTGTGTATATACATTGCATATTTGGTGTTGTAGTTGTATACAGGTTGTCATCATCAAAAAGGGGGAGATTGTGGAGGCAAATCGCCACATATCACACAAGTCTACAAGACATTGGTTAATGCAGGTTTCGATGATGACAAATTCCCCAGATAGATTGGAAAGTATGAATTCCAGATCTACTAAACCAGATGCAACGTATCACCCACCATATCCTTTTACGCTTGTCTTAAAACTTCTGAAATGAATATACTGTGTGTTGACAAAATGCAATCATGGCCAAAGGCATAAAAAACTTCAAACTAATGAATTTTTGCAGGCTTACAGGACATGGGTCGACCATAGGGTCGGCGTATGCATCAGAAAAAGCCCAAACCAATCAGCGCACAAAGTATGCGTCGATCATAGGGTCAGTGCATGAAGGAACAACATTCCAGCGGGTCAGCACGTAAAGGCATGGGTCGACCATAGGGTCGGCGCACAAAGGAAATAGATTTCAACGGGTCAGCGCACGCCGACTATATGGTCGATGCACACTGATGAAATTTCCAGAATTTCAAAACAACACAGGCCATGCGTCGACGCACAGACCTGTTATGGTCGACCGTTCGCACGGAAAATCTGTTTTAAAATACTTCCCTCTCATATTTGAAATATTGTTATGTCCGGAATCATGTTGGCACTATATATACTTGTTTAAACACTTGTGTCTACTAACATTTGATATTCTTTTGATTCATGTGTTCAAAAACAAGAAAGAGTGAAATAGGTGTCCAAGATTCATCATCTTCATCTTCAACATCTCACAACATTTCAATTACACATAATCATTTTTGAAATGCATTTGTGAGAGATTCAAGGTGATAAGGTTCGAGGCTTAGATTGGAGAATCAAGCTCGGGTTGAAGATTGTGACAGGTTCTTTCTTGAATAAAACCATTGGGGTTTTACCCTCCAAGATTGGTTCGAATTTTGGGGGTTTTTGGACGAGATTCTTCATCAACGATCAATCGAGCGAAGGTGATTGTGAAGAGGTGGTCTTCACAAGTCTAGTAGCGGATTCAGTGATTTTGAAGGGAAGATCTCGGGTTCGATTTGGTGCTGTTGAGATCAGCCGGAGCCAAAGGTTTGAACAACAACGTGTTATTCAATAAGGTGGCTGGAGTCGGAGGTCCATCAACACAAATCGAAGAACTTGATTCAGCTTGAATCAAGGGGAAAGGAGTGAAGGCAACTTTCAACACATTGAGATTTCTGTTGTATATTTGCTGCTCAATCCTTGTATAAATTGTTCATTCAAACAGGTGATATCTATAAAATATATCTCAATTCTAGTTCTAGAATTGAGGGCAGACGTACCCCGAAGTGAGGACGACGGGGGAACTGCCTCACCAAATTACTTGTCTTCTCTATTTTCAGCATTTACGTTATAGCTCAAAATAAGTAATTTTTGTGTAAGCTCTATTGTGAAAATTGTGATATCAATTGAGTAAGAGGTTAGAAATCTGTTTTTAACTTCACAGTACAACAAGACATTGTACTAGGCTGGTTGAAATCACTTACTCAACATAAATATCACTTGGAGTGTTTTTGCACACCAAGTGTTTGACATATTGCTTGAACCAAAATTATCTTACTTGTGTATCTAGTTTTGGTTTGATTTTGAATCATTGGAACTAGGAACCCTTACAACTGAAGTAAATAATTGATAAGTGGAATTAGTGTTGTGATTCTATTTTTCCAAATTGTCATTAATCCAAAGGCTTACGTATATCCGATTTTCCAATAACAGTTCGTTTTAGACTATATTTTTCCTCGGCCGCTTCCGCACTTAAAACATTTTTAAAACCAATTTTAAATTGGTAGCTGTTGCGGTGAAATTTGGATGTCAAGCTATTGATTAACTTGAATCTTAATTCATTTACAACCGGTCTTTGATTTATCCGAAGGAAAGGTTAAAGAAAGGAAAAACCTAAAGGGGAGAGATCTAAGGTTCGGGGGTTGGTTAAGATTAGGGAAGGTATTAGCACCCTAAACTTCCGTAGTACTCTACGGGAACCTTTTGTTTATTTTTTTTTTGATTTATTTCATTAATTATTTTGCTTTAGGGTATATACAAAGGATTGAAAATTAAAAAAGACCTAGGGGTTAATTCTAAGTTTACTCGGCAAGACATCGCATCTTGTGCCTACATATCCTTACGGGAATGGAATCAGAGTAACTGTAGTTCCCCTCAAAAGGGAGGTTAGAGACTTCTTGACTGTGGTCAAGGTCTCAAGGGGAATAAACGCATCTTAAGGACACGCTTACATGGAGTCTTAAACTCCGATCTCTATGTTATAAATTGTTAAGTGCATTAGGGTTAGGTTAGGGATTCCGCGGCGGGAAACCCTAAAGTGAGTGCGGCGACTCTTTGACCTAAAGCTAGGGGTAGTTTTGTAATTTTGTCCACGGCGAGACATTTGTGAAAAGTTAGGGTTTGATCCATTAAAGGGGTAAGACTATTGACTCGGCGGCCAAAAGGCTGGACCTAATCCTTCGGAAGGATAAAACTATAAAAAAATGTGAAAATATGACAAATCATTATATGGAGGAATAATTAAGGTACAGAAATAAGAAAAGTAATAAAGGCAGAGGGTATAAAGAAACAAAGAAACATTTCTGAAAACATGAAGAATATGAAAATATGTAATGACACTTAGAATGAAGTGAGGGAGGAAAATAGTGTGGGGCTGTGGCCACCACAAGCACATCTCAACCTTGAGCATGCACATGAAATGCCAAAAGAAAGAAAAGTAATAAAAGGGTAGATAAAATGACACGACAAACATCAAACATCAGGAGTCCCTTACGAAAAGGTTTTAATTTTTTAATATTTTAATTATAAAAAAAAGGTTTTAATTTTTTAATAAAAAATATTTAAGTTAAAATTATAAAAAAAATTAAGTTTAAATTATAAAAAAAAAGTTTTGGGGGAAAAGTCTTTTCAGTTTTTTTTAGAACAAAAAAAACTTTTCAGTTTTTTTTGGGAAAAGGCTTTTCAGTTTTTTTTTGGGAAAAAGCTTTTCAGTTTTTTTTTGGAAAAGGATTTTCAGTTTTTTGGGAAAAGGGCTTTTCAATTTTTAGGGAAAAGGCTTTTCAATTTTTTTGGGAACAAAAAGGTTTTTTTTTCTTCGGAACAAAAAGGCTTTTCAGTTTTTAAAAAAGGTCTTACTAAAAAAAAGGTTTTAATAATAAAAAAAAAAAAGGGTTTTGATTTAAAAAAAAAAAAAGGTTTTGTTAAAAAAGGGTTTTGATATTAAAATCTAGGGACCTAAACACACATGGAGATTAACATGGCAAAATATGCACATAAACATGAAAAAAGCAAAAGGGTTAGTAATTTAACGGACCTAAACACATTAACATGGCAAAATATGCACATAGACATGAAAAGGCAAAAGGTTTAGTAATTTAACCTACGAAGTGGAGGTTTGCTTCGGTAAATGTGAAAAAGGTTTGAATAAGGGAACACTGGAGAGCTCCAATCCTTCTGACGAGTTGTGGGAACGACCGCCTTTCTTCTCTGGGGATCTCCTTTGTTTCTCCCTTTCTCTCTCCTCTTTTCTGAAGAAAACCTTCTGACCCCAACTCCTTACACATGTCCTCTTGCCAATTATGCCATTTTTACTTTTTAGAAAAAAAAATGCATGCCATATGATATTTACCTGCAAAAAGTCAAACGACTACACAAATTTGTTAGTAGTTGATTAAATGCAATAAAAATGCAATGAAATGCGACGACAAATCTTAGGGCAAAATTTGGGGTATTACAGTAGCGCCGACTCAAATTTTAATTGGGGATCTATTCAACCCCCCCTTCTAGATCCGTGCCATAGTCTAACAATAATATCTAGTGGATTTTATTCCTAGCTTGGTAGCCCCCGGACGTAGGTGTTGTTGTACACCGAAATGGGTTAACAAATACTGTGTGTTCATTTACTTTCTGCAATTTTTATTCTGCTCCTTCTTGTCATTGTGTTTAAAGTAGAGATCAAGTGTTTCGACATCTCTTAGAACATCTGAGATCTGCATACCATAATTTCAATTGGTATCAGAGCAGACATCCTGCTCTGTATTTGGGTGAGATTCAAGGAAGTTACTTTCTGGTGCTATGGACAAGGAAGGAGGAATATTGAACAGACCACTCATCCTTGATGGATCCAATTATGAATATTAGAAAGTGCGCACGGTGGCCTTTATTAAGTGCATGGATGGTAAAGCTTGGAAATTTGTGGTCAAAGGATGGGATCCACCAAAGGCTAAAGATCAAGAAGGTAAGATTACTGATATGATAAAGCCCGAGAGGATTGGGATGATGAAGATGATAAGATAGCTTAAGATAATTTCAAAGTATTGAATGCCTTATTCAATGGAGTGGACAAGAACATCTTCAGATTGATAAAGAATTGTACCGAGGCCAAAGATGCTTGGGAGATTTTGAAGACTGCTGATGAAGGAACCTCTAGGGTGAAATCATCAAGACTTCAACTTCTTACAACCAAATTTGAGAACTTAAAGATGAAAGAGGATGAAAGTATTCAAGACTTTCACATGAACATTGTTGATATAGCCAATACTTCAAGTGATCTAGGAGAAAAGATTCCAGAAGCTAAGTTGGTCCAAAAAATCCTAAGATCTCTTCCAAAGAAATTTAACATGAAGGTGTCTGCCATTGAAGAAGCCTAAGACATAAACACCATGAAGGTGGATAAACTCATGGGATCTCTTCATACATTTGAATTGAAAATCAATGAGAAATATGAAAAGAAGAAAAGAATAACCTTGGTGTCTAATCAAGGTGAATGTGATCCAAATTCCAATGAAGAATTGTCCAAGGCTATTGTACATCTTAAAAAAGTAGTATAACTAATTGTTGAAAAAGATAGACGAGAAGTAAAAATCAAATGTTAAGACTCAGTCATCCAACAACAACAGAAGGAAGGATTTTGGAAGAAGAACCAACAATGATAAGAAGTCTAACAAAGGCAAAGGAATTCAATGTTATAAATGCAAAGGGTTTGGACACACAAAATTTGAGTGTCCTACCTTTCTCAAGAAGGAAAAGAAAGGTTTGTCTGCATCTTGGTCTGAAGATGATTCTTCAAGTGAAGGAGAATCTGCTAAACATGTTTATGCTTTTACTGGAGTATGTGATTCTGATAAAGAATCAGATGGTGAAGAATTCACTTTTGATGAATTGGTTGCCTCGTACAAGGAGTTATGCATCAGAAGTGCAGAAGTATGTCAACTAGGAAAGGATCAACAAAATCTTATTGTTCAACTTCATGATGAAAGATTGAAGCACTTGGTTATCATCTCTGACCTGGAGGATAAAGGTTTATTGCTCAACTCTAAACTTGAAAATATGACTAAATCTATAAGAATTCTCAATAGCAGTTATGACGTGCTGGATGGAATTCTTCAACTAGGAAGGAATGCTGGAAATATTAAAGGGCTTGGTTATAATGATCAAGTTAAGAATAAAGGAAAAGGGTCTGCCATGAATTCTGCTCAATCCAAAAGAAAGCAGAATCAAAATATGTCAAGTAAGATGTTCCAACATCAACAAAGACATTAGAAGAATTCCTTAGGAAGAAAGAACCAAGACTGGAAATGTCATCATTGTGGTATGTTTGGTCATATAAAACCTTAATGCTACAAGCTACATGGTTATCCCAAATCTACGACTCAATCTAGAAGGAAAGAGGTTGTTGTTAAAACAAAGAAGAAGTGGATTCCTAAGAATGGAACTGCTGGTCTCATAGCACACACCTCTCTAAGAGTGATCAGTCACCATTTCTATGTTATTTCTCGTACTTATTCGACATCTAATCCACGAATCGGTAATGTTTATGTGAGTCTTTTTACTGCTTTTGAGTGATATTTACTTTTTTATGTTTTTCTAGCGAGTTTGTTACATTTAGTGCATTTTACGCGTTTGGTAGTGGTCTTGATGTTTTCAGGTCCATACGGAGAAAGACAAAAGGCTCGCGCGAAGAAATAGGAGATTTAGAAAAAGTTGGCAGAATTTTTCAAGCATTGCAGTGGCCTGACACAGCCACCCGTGTCACCTAACACGGGTCGTGTCAGGAGAGCAGCCAGAGGGTTGTGTTGAAGGATAAAGCAGGAGGCTGACATGGGTGCCCGTGTCAGCAAGTCTGGCATAGAGGAGTTTTGGATCAGTGGAACAGAGAGCCAATATGGCTGTCCGTGTCAGCTAACATGACCCGTGTTGGCTTGGGCATGTCATTCCCTAATTTCCTATTATTTTTGTTTGTTTTGACCCCTGAGGGTATTTTCGGAATTTCTTGACTTCAGTATTGGATCTGTTAATATTTAAGATACATTTGGACAAAGAGAAAGACACTTTTTGACTATTGCATTTTGAGAACAAGGAAAGATTTTGACAAGAAGGATTGGACACTCAAGAGCAAAGGGAGAACATAAGATTTTCAAAGGCGGAAGCAATTGAAGATCAAAGTAATCCCCAAGCACCCTTGTAATGTTAAATCTAATTGTTAAATTTACTTTTGTTACTATGAGAGGCAATTCATACACTGCCCCTAGTGTTCCCTCATATCTTGTTAAACCTTATTCCTTCGTTTGCCTTATTTTAAATATTGTCATTTATTATTCTTAAATCAAATCTAAAAACTCCCAATTGAGTTTTGTTTGATTGAATACAAATTACGCTTATATTGCCTACGCAGTCCTTGAGATTGATACTGGGGATAACTCCCTTATTTTAACTACAATCGGCTGAATACTACACTTGTTATTTCTGCGATCAAGTTTTTGGCGTTGTTGCCGGGGACTGCCAAATATAAGCTGAATTTTATTCAATTGAAATTTTGTTGCTCTGCGACTAAAATTTTATTTTATTTTATTTTTAGATCTATTGTTATTTTACTAATATTTATCTAATATGTGTATGTGAGGAAAGCCCTCAACTGAGTTTCTTTTTGACGCAGAACCCAAAAGATCACTACACACGATACACCATCAAGCAAAACAAGCAAGACTGGCAAGGTCAGACGAAGAAATTTTGGTTCATTCTGACTCAGAGTCCAACACAGACTTAGAGGCACATCCAGAAGGAGTGAGAACGTCTGGACTTCCACCAGCAGAAAGAATTCTGGGTGATTATGGAGGAGCAAATGCTCCAGCAGGTCGGTTGACCATTGTGAATCAACCAGTTAATGTAGCAAACTTCCAACTGCACCCGACAATAATCCGTCAGCATGAAAAGAGATCTTTTACTGGAAAAATCAATGAAGATGCAAATAAGCATTTACAGAAGTTTCTTGCAATGAGCACAACATTGAAAATTGAAGGGCATTTGGAAGAAGCTAAAAAGTTATGTATGTTTCCATTCACTCTTTTCGAAGATGCCGAAGAGTGGTTCTATTCTTTACCTGCAGGGAGTATTACTACTTGGGAGGAGATGGAGACAACTTTCTTAAATGAGTACTTTCCAGCTTCTATTTATATTCGGAAAAGGTATGATATTGTGAATTTTAAACAGAAGGAATGAGAGTCACTTGGTGATGCATACAAGAGGTTTAATAGGTTATTGGTTGCTTGTCCCACACATAACGTGGATCAAATAGAACAAATGCAGATGTTTGTAAATAGCTCGAGAATGAAGACAAAACACCTTATTGATACAACTTCTGGTGGCTCTTCCAACTTTATAACAGCCACTAGTATCAAAAAGATCATTGAAGCCATTCCTGCAAATGAACACCTGGAATTGTATGATCGAAGTGTGAGCAAGCCTGAATGGGTGATTGATTTGAAACTTGATAGTCAAGTGGTGAAGATGGAGGATCAAATCACTGCTAAAGTTGAGAGGAGACTGAAAGCTATGAATATAGGTACCCAAACTGTAGCACAAGTTCAACTGGTACAAGCTGTTAGTTGTGAGATTTGTAGGGGTCCTCATTTTAATTGTGTAGCCACGGGTCAACAAAGTGAAGAAATTAATTTCTTAAAGCAGAACAATCCTTATTCTAATTCTTACAATCCGGGTTGGAAGAATCATCCAAACTTCTACTGGAAAGACTAACAAGGGAATTCACAGAGACAAGGACCTACTCAGTACCAAAACCAATCACAGGAACAACAATACCGACCTCAACAACAACAACCACAATATCAACAACAATATCAACAACCCCATCCACAGTATCAAAAACAAGCTCCAAAGAAAGAGGATTGGGAAATTGCCATAGAAAAGATGGCCGCTCAAAGTATCCAGTTCCAAGAAGAGACCAAAAATAATCAGAGGAAGACTAATGCTTCTATTAAGAATCTGGAGGTTCAAATGGGTCAGATAGTATAACAGGTAATAAATTTTTAAGCACAAGGTGACCTACCTAGTGTAATAGTGACAAATCCAAGATATTGTAATAACGTTAATGTCGTGACAACCCGAAGTGGGAATAAGGTTGAAGTGTCTAAAGAGAAATCTGAAGAAGAGGACCAATTACTTGAGGTAGATTTGGAAATCTTAGAAACTAAAATCCCCACCGAGGAAGAACAGATTCAAAAGCCAGTTGTGAAGGAAAAACTCACTGAACTAAAACTCGTCATTAAGCTTCCTTTCCTAACAAGAAACAAGAGAAAAGATCAGCATGAGAAAAACTTTGAGAAGTTTATAGAAATGTTCAGAAAGTTAGAGATCAACATCCCATTTGCCGAGGCACTTGAGCAAATGCCTATATATGCTAAATTCATGAAGGACATCATCTCTAAAAAGCGGATCATCGACACTGAACATGTTATTCTAACTGAAACTTGTTGTGCTATTTTGCAGGGTGTGAATATTCCAGTGAAGAAGCCAGATAGAGGATCAGTTACCATTCCGTGCACAATTGGAGATAGATCATTTAAAAAAACGCTTATTGATTTAGGGGCTAGTGTGAGTCTTATGCCATTGTCCATATACAAGAAGCTGGGAATAGGAAGTGTTCAAGATACTAGGATGAGACTCCAATTTGCAGATCATTCAATTAAGAGGCTTTATGGGGGTAGTCGAAGATGTTTTAGTAAAAATTGATAAATTTGTGTTTCCTATTGATTTTTTGATTCTGGAAATGCCCGAAGATGAGGATATCCCTCTGATTTTGGGGAGACCATTCTTAGAAACAGGAAGATGTATGATAGATATTGAGGGAGGCACTATGACCCTCAAAGTTTATGATGAAGAGATGGAAATTGATGTGAGGCATACCATGAAGCACAAAGAGGATATATGGACAAGTCACACTATGGAGGTTATAGATAGCATGGTAGTTATAGCTATTCATAGTTAAATCCCTAAGTCACCTTTGGAAAGAGTTCTTAGCTTATCAACCCAAGAGATAGAGGATAACAAGGATGAAGGAAAGAAAGAAGTTCTTATAATGTTGAATGCTCAACCACCTTGGTTGAAGTCCAAACCACACCGGTGGGAAGATTTGAGAGCTTCACCAGAAACAGAGACTAAAACTGAAAGCAAAACAGGTACAAATCCTGAACTAAAACAATTACCTGAAAATCTGAAATATGTGTTTTTGGATTCTAGAACAAAGTGTCCTGCTATAATCAATTATGGGCTGAAAGAAAAAGAAGAGGAAAAATTGGTACAAGTACTTAAGAAATACAAGAGCGCTATGGGATGGACCATTGAGGATTTTAAGGGAATTATCCCCACAGTATGCATGCATAAGATACTGATGGAGGACAATCACAAACTAGTAGTCCAACCCCAAAGAAGATTAAATCCAACAATGAAGGAAGTTGTGAGGAAAGAGGTAGTTAAATTGTTGGATGTTGGGCTAATTTACCCTATTTCTGATAGTTCTTGGGTAAGTCTGGTGCATGTGCTACCAAAGAAGGGAGGAACAATGGTGATTCTGAATGAGAAGAATGAATTGATCCCCACGCGAACTGTAACAGGTTAGAGAGTGTGTTTGATTACAGGAGGCTCAACACCGCAATAAGAAAATATCATTTTCCTTTCCCTTTCACCGACCAATTGTTGGAAAGACTTGCAGGTCATGAGTACTACTGCTTTTTGGATGGTTACTCAGGGGTATAGTCAAATTGCTTTAGCCTCAGAAGATCAAGAGAAGACCGTGTTTACATGCCCTTACAATATCTTTGCATATAGAAGGATTCCATTTGGGCTATGTAACGTTCCCGCTACATTTCCGAGGTGTATGACATCTATATTCGCCGACATGCTTGAAAAGCATATGGAGGTGTTTATGGATGATTTTTCTGTTTTTGGTTCTTCTTTTTGATACTTGTCTAACTAACTTGTCTCTTGTTTTGAAAATATGCCACGAAGCTAACCTTATTCTCAATTGGGAGAAGTGTCATTTTATGGTGTAGGAAGGTATAGTGCTTGGACATAAGATCTCTCACAAGGGGATTGAAGTGAACAAAGCAAAAGTGGAAGTGATATCTAATCTCCCACCCCCAGTGAATGAAAAGGGGGTTAGAAGCTTCTTAGGACATGCAGGTTTTTATCACAGGTTCATCAAATATTTCTCAAAAGTTGTCAAACCCTTGACGAATTTACTTGTCAAAGACAAACTCTTTAATTTTAATGATAAGTGTAAGGTGGATTTTGAGACTCTCAAGAGTAAGTTAATTCTGCACCAATAGTGATAGCCCCTGAGTGGTCACTACCCTTTGAAATAATGTGCAATGTTAGTGACATTGATATCGGGACTGTTTTAGGGTAAAGAAAGGACAAATTGTTGCACGTAATTTATTTTGCTAGTCATGTCCTTAATCCGGCCCAAATGAATTATGCAACTACCGAAAAGGAGTTGTTGGCCATATTGTATGCTTTTGAAAAATTCAAGTCATATCTACTTGGTTCCAAAATTATTGTTTATACCGACCATGCTGCATTGAAGTATTTGTTTGCCAAGCAGGAATCAAAGCCTCGACTTTTGAGGTGGATCCTCCTTCTTCAGGAATTTGATCTTAAAATTAAAGATAAAAAGGGTTGTGAGAATATTGTTGCAGATCACTTGTCCCGCAAGTCTCCAATAGAGGAAACTGAAAAAGAGCATCCAATCCGGGACACATTTGCAGATGAGAAAACCCTGGATATTACTAGTGTTCCATGGTTTACCGACTATGCAAACTATTTGGTAGGTGGAGTGATACCTGATGATTTTAACGCTAACTAAAAGAAAAAGTTTCTATATGATTGCAGGTTGTATCTATGGGATTACCCATTCCTATACAAAAGGGGAGTGGTTGGGTTAATCAGAAGATGTGTTCTAGAAAAGAAACCAAGAGACATACTGAAAGCTTGTCATGATTCTGAGTACAGAGGACATTTTAGTGGAGACAGAACAACTTGAAAGGTCCTCCAGTCAGAGTTGTATTGACCTGCCTTATTCAAGGACACTCATCATATCGTCCGAGAATGTGACAGGTGCCAAAGAACATGTAACATTTCCCGAAGGAACCAGATGCCTTAGAACGATATGTTAGAGGTATAATTATTTGACGTATGAGGTATAGACTTCATGGGACCTTTGCCACCATCCTTTGACAAAAACTATATTCTGGTCGTTGTCGACTATGTATCCAAGTGGGTGGAAGCTGTAGAGCTACCTACAAATGATGCTAAAGTGGTGGTGCACTTCCTTAAGCACAACATCTTCTATAGGTTTGGATTACCAAGAGCTTTAATCAGTGATGAAGGAACTCATTTTTTGAATAAGTTGATGGAAAACGTATTGAGGAAGTATAATGTGAAGTATAAGATTGCCACTCCGTATCATCCGCAGACAAGTGGGCAAGTTGAAGTTTCTAACAGACAAATAAAAAAAATTCTTAAAAAAGTTGTTAGTGCTTATCAGATAGATTGGTCAGTTAAGCTAGATTACGCATTGTGGGCATACAAAACAGCGTTCAAAACACATATAAATATGTCCCCTTATCAATTAGTTTATGGTAAGTTTGTCGCTACTCGAAAATGCATCGTGCAACAACGGGGAGGCGAAAAAGATAGACAGAAGAGTCGCCACCGAACTTTATTTATCCCATGAGGGGAAAGGAAAATATCGAGAAAACCTTAAAGAAACAGATAAGATGGTCTCGCGACCAAAGAACAGGTTCGAAAGCCTGTTATGCGAAGGGAAGATATTAGCACCCCTCGCATCCATCGTACTCGATGAGAACCATTTGTTTGTCGATGTGTGAATTTATTTGCTAAAAGAGTATGCTATAAAAGAGTGTTTTTAGGGAGGGAGAGAGAGAGAGAGAGAGAGAGAGAGAGAGAGAGAGAGAGAGAGAGAGAGAGAGAGAGAGAGAGAGAGAGAGAGAGAGAGAGAGAGAGAGAGAGAGAGAGAGAGAGAGAGAGAGAGAGAGAGAGAGAGAGAGAGAGAGAGAGAGAGAGAGAGGTTGGAAATAGGGGAAAGAGAGGTAACGGGGTAAGAAGAGAGAAAGAACAGACTCGGTAGGACTTCACGGTCCTAGGCCTACGTATTCTCAACAGATATGAGAAAGTCAGAGTCGACGTAGTTCGGGGAACTACAGAGTGATAAGGGGAGTTTGCAAAGTCTTCGTAGTGATTAGCCCTTGTTGAACCAGGTCAGGATAAAGTTCTGTGTATGTCATGGGAATAGGTTCAAAGTGATTCCTATTCCTATACTGGTTCTATCCAACAGCTGGACATTGAGGAATCTGAGTTGGTCATGGAGTAGCAAGAGCAGCAACAATATGATGATCAACAAACTGAGGTATAGGGTGAGGCCTTCTCACTTCAGTCATGACAACATTGGTCTGATCTTCTCTCTTCTTCTGGAAATTCCCATAGGATTTCTTTGCACCATTAGAAGATTCAGCAGCTTTGGATACCTTACCATTTTTCAGTCCTTCTTCTAACCTTTTGCTAATGGTCACCAGATCTGTAAAGCTCGAAGAAACACTCCCAATCATGTTTTCCCAATAGAAAGGAGACAAAGTATCCATGAACATTTTAGTTAGCTCCTTCTCTGCTACAAGGGGTTCAACTTGGGAAGCTAACTCTCTCCAACATTGAGCGTATTCTTTGAATGACTCTCTTTCGCCCTGAGACATATTTTGAATGAGACGACGATCAGGAGCCATGTCCAGATTGTACTTGTATTGCCTCATAAAAGCGTTGGCAAGATCCTGGAAGCAGTGGACGCTGTTGTGCTCTAAGTTCATATACCATTTGAGAGAAGCACCACTCAAATTGTCTTGAAAGCAATGGATGAGCAGCTTCTGATTGTTGGTGTAAGCTGCCATCCTTCAGAAGTACATGACCAGATGGGCTCTTGGACACGAGTGATCTTTATACTTCACAAACTCAGGAGTCTTGAACTTCGCAGGCATAACAAGACCAGAAACTAGGCACATATTGTCTGCATCAATGTTGAAGAAGTCAGTACCCTCGACGACCTTGAGTCTCTTATCTATGTTCTGAAACTGTTCACGGACAACTTCAGGCTCAACAAAATCTTCATGGTCTTCCCCTTGGGCACTGGCATCATTGTACTCATAGAGAGGATTCTCAAAGGGAGCTCGAACAGTCTGGGTAACAGTGTGGACCACAGGTCTGGGCTCAGCAAAGACAAGAGCATGAAAAACTGGTCTGACAGTCTGACAAATCATAGCAGTAGATGCAAGAGGTGGAGAGTAGTTGTGAGGTAAACCAAACTCTGGCCAAGTGGATGGTGGCATTTGAACAGGAGGAGGATCGGCACTTGAAACTTCCTGAATGACGGTCCTTTCAGATTCTCCTCTTTCCATCAGGACCTGAAGCATCTCGGTGAGTTTAGTCACGCCTGATTTCAACTCATCGATCTCCATTCGGATCCCTGCGTTGTGTACTTCTTGCTCTGACATCTTGCATCTATAGTTAGCTCTAGTCCGATATCGGTGTCGAGGAATCAACTTGACGACTCAAAGACACACTGGAAGATAAAATCTACTGGACATGAGTCACTGGACAAACAGAGGTACGCAACGAACCATGAAAAGATGAAAATGCAATGCAACGCGATGCAAGACAGAATGCAAAACACACATAACAAGATCAAAGGTTCGAGATCACAGCATGGAGTCTGGGTAAAGAACCAACCACAGGGTGTGTACTAGGGGTTCGCAAATATGCAAAACAGGGTTCTAAGAGGTTCCCAGAGTCAACAACCCATCTTTTGGATATAATCAATTTCCCAAATCACTCGGTAGTCGATAATATTCTCAAGAGAATCTCGTCCAAGTGTAGTATCGCGTAATAACTAGTTCGGGAATACTCCCTCATAGTCATCGTACTACGTCCTAAAAGGCCAAGTGGGGGTAAAAGGTAAATAAAGGTCCTCAGCGTCATAGGCTCCTAGGCTGAAAGTAGTAATGTTTTCACGAATACTCGTTCAACAAAACTACTCCCAAGAGGGCCTCCACTGAGCGCTGGTGTCGCGGTGAAAATCGGATACCAAACTATTGATTAGTTTGAATCTTTAATTTATTTTTGCAACCGAACTTTGATTTGTCCAAAGGAAGGGATAAAGACCGAAATTCCCACAATGCAATGCAAATGCAAGGTTTAGAGAGTTTTAGGTTCGGGGGTCGGTTAAACTTAGGGAAGGTACTAGCATCCTAAATTTTTGTAGTACTCTACAGGAACCTCTTGGTTTATGTTCGTTTATTGCTAAGTGTTTATATCTGCTTAAAGGTTAAAAGACCTAGGGGTTTATTTCTAAGTATACTCAATAAGATATCGCATCTTATGCCTACATATCCTTACGGGAGTGGAATCAGAATATGTTGTAGTTCCTCTAAAGGGTTAGAGGAGTTCTTTGAATGTGGTCAAAGTTCCTACGGGTTTAGGGTAGTTGATTGATTGATTTTAGGAGAAAAGATGTGTCTTCATTTTAAGAGAGATTTAACCGCCACAAGATGTAGGAAAATAGTCTTTGCATCGTCTTAAGAAAAGGACTTACGTACTCTGATAGGGATCAACGAGGTACACCTTTATCTCTCTTAAGGCAAAGTTCCTACTGTATTGACTGTAATTGATGTGGGGTGGAGATTCTATCTCACTTAAGATGAGTTGGCATCTTTCTCTAATGTGTTTGAATAATTGTTTTGTGTGTATTCGGTTGCAGTTGCTGCAGTAAGAGGGCTATCATAGCAATCTCTCATCTCTTGTATGTACTTAGCGGCATGAGCGAGCTCGGGAAGGAATCAAAGGAAAGGTTTGCACAGCTTAAGTATCATCACAGCTCTCAATTTTGTTCCCCTTATAATGACATTACTTGGAAAATTCATTTATTGTTTTCTTAAGCATGTTGCAGTCTTCAATCGGTGTAAAATCCTGTGTTAATCTTGGTTATTTCCATGATTTTCTAATGTAGGAACTGGTCATCACTTTATTGAGTCTGCGAGATAAAGCGGCATTTCCACTCTCACGCTACACAAGGACCTATGGATGTATCCATGCTGCCAGGGTGTTTAAGATGGTTCAGTAGTTGCTTTCCCGGACTTGGTTGTTTATAACTTTCCTTGCCGTTCAGGTTTTCGAGTTTTAACTTCTGATATGTCTTGTTGTATCTCGTATGCAGGTTTTTTGGTTTGAATGTGTGATGGTCTTGCTATTCTCTTTCAGGGGCGTGTTTGGTTATGGTTCTAGCTGGATGATGATGAAGTAATCCCACTTGCCAGCTGCATTCAGAATGGTGTTTCCATGTTTGCAAGGTTTCCAAAACACTTAGTGTGGTTCAAATGTCGGTAAGCTTTATGCATCTGTACCGTATATTCGCAACCTACCGTTGACACGCAGGGTTATAGCAAAACCTAACTTCTCGCTTTGCAATGAATTTCTGGAGCAGGTGTGGCGGACATGATCTTCTCACAACGCGAAGACTGGCCGTGTAGAAGAAGCCGCATGGGAAAAACGCACTAAAAGTCTACCACCTCCTCAAGGACATACCTGCAGACTGGATTTTCCTTCACCGTGTAGCCTTCCAACCTCTGTTTTTCCAGTGTAAACATGATACCATATTTGTGGTATGGTAGTTGGCATGTAAAAACCGTGGGGGCCATAACTCCATCCAGTATGACTTTGGCTTTATGTAAATACTTGATACTGTGGATGTAATTACTTTCAAAGTAGATAGTCTTGTAAACTCTTTGAATTTGAATGGTGATGAGTGGAAATGAATACTTAACTCTCACCTGAATTTAATGAACTGGGATGGTTCTATTATTTGTTCACTAAGTCAAAAACTTGTAAACTTATACAAAGCAACCTGCCACAGATAGGATCTTCGTAACTTGTAACTTCATTATTTTTAGTAAATATGAATGGGGCCCTTTCTTTGGATGCATAATAAACTCTTGTATAGCTCGTACGGATTTTTATAAATGGGCCTAAAGGCTCCTGATCTTAGGAAAGTTAGAATTTGTAAATGCCAACTAAGTATTCCTTTGGGATCAAGTTGGGATTATCTTACACTTGGATTTCTTGAAATAAGATTCCTCTTGCGGTAATTCACGATGAAGCCTTATTAGGACGTTAATATGGAATGATACTCGAAATCTTAAACAGACCCTTATGAACATCTTACTGAACCTGTGGCTTTGTGACAAATCAATTATTGGCGCCTGATGCCGAGTTCAATCAAATTCACCAAATTAAGGATGCATAAGTTAGCGAAATTTCCATGCTTCTGCTTGCCAACTAAACGATCCTCCTCTTCTTAGCATGCAAAGGACTATAGTTATACAGGACACACGCAACGCCTTTATGACTTTCAAACCTTCTTCTGCAAAAAAGAATAAACACAAACTGGGTAAACTGTTAGTTGTGCATGAATGATATGTAAGGAAAAACACAAGGAGGAGGTGGGGTCTTCCGGTCAAAAATTAGGGTGCAACAGGTGGTTACTCAAGTTAGCTTGGTCGGGAATCAACTCCCTATAAGCCTTCTTGAATATACCATTTTCCTATCATAAGTGCACTCAAGTCCGGGTGTAGGACTTATCCTCACCACTTAATATAACAACCCTGCGTACAAAAAAAAACCAGGCGCATACAGATATATGTACAAATATATACAAATATACAAACAAGCAAACATATAGCAAACACAAATATAAACAAGATGGGCTTAACCCTCTTAGGGGATGTCCCCAGTGAAGTCGCCATTTCTGTTGCGGTGAGAATCGTGATACTATGCTATTGATTAACTTGAATCTTAATTCTTAGAATTCACAACCGGACTTTAATTTATCCAAAAAGGAAAAGCTTAAAGAAAGAAAACCTATAAAAATGCAAAGCAAAAAACAAGGCTTAAAGCTAAGCAAAGAAAGATCTAAAGGTTCGGGGGTTGGTTATGCCTAGGGTAGGTATTTCACATCCTAAACATCTGTAGTACTCTACAGGAACCTCTTGTTAATATTTGTGTTTGCTAAAGTTTGCTTGCTAAAGGAAAATGTGTTAAGGGTAAAGATATAAAGTATATACAAAGTATGCTCACCAAGACATTGCATCTCGTGCCTACGTATCCTGACGGGAATGGAATCAGAGCAACCGTAGTTAGCAAGGAAGGGAATGTCCACGGCGGGACGACTAAATAGAGCACGGCGTCTCCAAGCCTTATGGCAAAGGTAAACATTCACGGAAAAACATCGTGGGAATAACAGACAATCACGGCAAAGCATCGTGACCAGAGAGAACATGCCCAAAAACATGGAAACGGACAAGTCATGAAAATAGAATCGGGTCACAAAAGAATTATTATTAATCAATTTAAATATAAATATTTAATAAGATTAATTAATAATTTAATTAATCAATATTATATAAAAATATTTAAATCAATTAATAATTACAAACTATTTTGTTTTACATTTTTATAATATCACAAAAAAAAACTTAATAAAATATATATAAAAAACAAAATATTTTGGTATTTTCAATAAAAATCATTAAAAACAATTTATTTACATTTTTTCTTTAAAGTATTTAACAAATGAACAAAATATTTTCTTCGGTATTTCAAATACCGTTCAGTTTTTAATATTGGTGAAACATATATATCAATGAAAAACTATATAATAATACTAAAATAACATATAATAATACCATAACCAAAACTAATATAATAATACTAAAATAACATTATAGTGAACCAAATTAAAACTGATGCAAAATGAAAATGATTTAAAACACAGTGTATGAAAATAACATGTTATTGTAGTGAAAAAGAAAGAAAAAAAATAGTAGCATCATGAAATACATGGTGAAAACGTAAAACTCACATGGACAGGAAACTCCAACAGCGGCTTCTCCAATACGTCTTCTTCTTCTTTCCCGCTGCACTTTCTAGTCTTCTCTGCTACTGCACGAGCCTTTTCCTCATGTTGCTTTTCAAATAGTGAGTTTTTGTTTTTATGAAGTTTAGATTTGAAGCAAAGTGATGGTGGTTTTCTTTGACAAATTTGGCTTATGGGGATGAAGACTGTTTTGACTGTGTATATGGTTATGGTTGAATAAATGAAGGTTTAGAGGTATGACGTTGTTGTTCGGTGGCTAAGCGTGTTGCCACGGAGTAACAGAAGTGGTGGTGGCAGCACGGGGAGGACGGTTTTGAAGTCTTGAGATAGTGTAGGTGGTTTGTGATGGTGGAAAGAGATGAAGTGAGGATGGTAGCTGGCCGGAGCAAGAAAATGGCCCAACAAAAACCGAATCGTGGCGGTTGTATGAGTGTTGTCAAGGGTGATGATGGAGGTAGATAAAACAAGGAGTTCTTGATGGTTCACGCGACGTCACTGTCGGAAACTTGGCGAGAATGTTGTGGTTGTGTTGTTATGAAATATTGTGTGTTTTTTTTACAGCAGCGATATGGTTCTCCTTTTTTTTAGGAAGTAAAGGAAATAAGATATATGGTGGAAGAAGATGGTAGCTTTTGAATTACAGCATGAAGATGGTTAATGGTGCAGTGGCCTATGTGACTTCTTTAGCACCAGGTTTCTTTTTTTGTTATTATTTTTGAATTAAAAGAGAGAGAGCTATGAAATGGTCAGATATGTACACAGGCTACGCGGTCCTTTATATTCAGTATGCAGTATTATCTACAACCAAAATAGAATCAAGTTAAAAATGACTTTATGAAAATTGTTAATTAAGTGTTACTAAAGATAGTTAAAAACAAATATTAAAAATATTAAAAAATAGAAATAACAAATAAAATAAAAATAAAATATTTAATATAATAAATCTAAATGAGAAAATAAATAGAGATTAAAAGAATATTATTAATGAAAAATAGAAATAAAATCGGTACAAAATAAATAATTGGACCGGTACCGAAGTGTTCAGAAAAATAAAATAAATACACTAAAATGATCAGCAAAAAATATACGATTCGAAAAAATACAGCGTTTGGTCAAATTTTGAAATAAATTTTACCCGCTAAAATGACTTGAACTGTCCAAAATGCGACCGAAAAGTGGTCGAAAAATTTAAATGAGGACGCCGGGTTAAACTACAAAAAACATAGATTAATATGACTAACGTTTGCAGGCTCGGTTTTAAAATTTCCCATCCACTGATTTTACGCACAATTGACTTTTAGTTTGACCGATTCGATTGTAATTCCAACAAGTTTATTTCAGCTGATAAATTGGGTATTATGAAAAATAATAGACATGATATAATACACAGGCAATGCAAAATAATATAAGGGTAAAATTTGGGGTATGACAAAGTCGTTTCATTTGTTGCTCGAACTCGAGTATAAGGCCTTTTGGGCTTCCAAGTTCCTGAACTATGATCTTTTAAAAGCTGGTGAATCCCGAACTCTCCAACTCCACGAGTTGGAAGAGTTTAGGAACCAAACATATGAGAATGCCAAGATTTATAAAGAAAAAACAAAAACTCGGCATGATCAGAAGATCCAGAAAAAGAAATTTTGGGAGGGACAATTGGTTTTGCTATTTAATTCCAGGTTGAAGTTGTTTCCTGAAAAGCTACGGTCAAGATGGTCAGGACCGTTTATGGTGCATAAGGTGTTTCTGCATGGAGCAATTGAATTAAAAAATCAAGTTAATGGAGACACCTTCAAGTTCAATGGACAGAGGCTTAAGCCTTACTACTAAGGACAAGATGGTGTTCAGATCGAAGATGTTCGTCTTACATGATAAGATGAACGACCGTCGAGCCATGCGACATTAAACGAAGCGCTTCGTGGAAGGAAACCCATGCATTTATGTCTAACGCTTTGTTTTTTATTTTTGTTTTTGTAGGTTTGTTAGGTTTTTACAGAGAACTCACAACAGAGGAAGTCGCCCCAAAGAGCAGGATGTTTCATCATACAAATTAAACATCATGTGTACCTGAGAAAAATTTGAAAACGAGCAAAAAACAGAGAAAATTGTGTGAAAAACAGGGGCCTGACACGGTCGCCCGTGTCTGGCCATGAGACTTGAAGGTAAAAAGTGGAGAGAGGAAAGATTCCAGTAGGCTAACACGGCCTCCCGTGCCAGTTGACACGACCCGTGTCAGGCCTACTGGGGATGGGACTTTTAGAATACAGATGAAGGAAGCAAAACAACATCTTGACACGGTCGCCCATGTCAGGCATGCTGAACCAAAATTTTCAAACTTTTTTCCTTTTGATTTGGTGGGCCCACACAAATCTCACCTCTTCATTACCCTATTAAACCCCATTCTACCTCATCATTTCAAATTTCTTACCATTAATTCCCATCATTCTTGATCTCTTACCTTCATTCTTCCAAAATCCTCCAAAAACCTCAATAACCATCCCACAAAAAGCTTCGATTTTTACACAATCCGAAGACCAAAACACCATCCCACCTTCATAAAAATAGTTCCCCTTTCCGTCCTCTTCACCGTTCCACAAAATTTTTCCCTTAACTCTATAATTTATTTTTCGTGAATTTCTCTGTGTTTCAGGTACAACAATAAGAATGCCTCCCGAACGTGTCGCTAAAGGAAAATAGCCGGAAACCAAAACCTCAAGGCCAAGGAAAAGAGCCAGTCGGACACCGAACACGCACGACATCGTATTCGACAAGCCCGAGCATGCAAAATGCTACGCATGCCACGTCAAGCGTAAAATTACACCGACCATGTACATGTGTAACAAAACCCTTTCTGAGTTAGGTTTGAATATTGAGATTGATCACATGTTTCGTAGTCTTGGTATGTTAGAATTTATGCATTTAGAGGCTCCGACGTATGAGCGCATAACGTTGGAGTTTTTAAGTACTATTGAATTTCTCTTGAAAAGGAGATGGACAGGAACAATGCAATATTTTTATGGCTCAATGACATTTCGGCTGTTTAATACTGATCATGAGCTCAGCGTTGAGGAGTTAGGAGGCATACTCCGACTCCCCGTCTATGGTAAGTATGATTATATCTCTAAGGGTGCCAAGGTGTCAGGGATCCAGAATCCTTATTTTAGATATACGCAGGAAGGCTTGTCATGCACTCTATTTGGTAGGGGAGACAGTACCAGAGTTACTACTCAAAGGGAGTTATTCTTCCTTTATGCTATGGTAAACTCTGAGATGGTAAGTGTGGTTGCTTTTGCAGCAGATTATCTGGGCCGAGTAGGCAGGGAAACACAGAGAGGAATATCTGTTGGTTGAATGATAACGCAGATAGCTGAGCATTTCGGCTATGATCCTACCGCATTGGGTGATACACCCGTAACAGGTAAAACTAGACTTGATATGGCTGCCCTTGTCCAACGGGGCACGATTTCTGTTTCCCCTACTCTTTATGATGTGATGAGTCTCAACAGGTTTATTATTGCCTTACTTGATCCTGATAGAGTCAGTATAGCTAATCTTAATAACTGGATTTATGATAGTACCATTCAATATGAGGACGAGTACCATGTTGATGATATGTTTGTAGGTGAACATGAAGAGGAGGATGCCCCAGACCATGAGCAGTTTGTTTCGTCTCAGGAGGGACCCATTTATGTAGGTAATGGCACCTCATCTGCAACTGAAGATAACTGGTCGTGAGTGCATGGTTAAATCGGATATCTCCAGGCAGAGCAAGCCAGGCAAGGATAAAAACTAGCCCGTCAAAGGGAGATCATGGATGACATGCATTCCATGATACAACAGCTGATGTTGCGCTTCCCTCCTCCGCAGTGAGGCTTTGTGAGTTTCCCTCTCGCACTTGTCCTAAAACATTGAGGTCAATGTTTGGTTCAAGTGGGGAGGGGGGGTTCTTTTGTTGATTTTCAGTATTTTTATTTTTGTTTCGGTTATTTTCATTAATTGTTACTTTGATTTTGTTATGTTTTTATTGTGTTGGTTACAGATTCGTAGGTGGATGTTGTTTGAGAAAGGGGACAGGTAGTAGTGGATGAGAAGATGCAATCCCAAATTGATTCTCCATAAAGGCCCAATAGGTTGACGCTAATGGATACTGTGTTGGACGCAACTCTATGACACCAGACCGTTTTGTATGCTGTGCACCCAAGCTGGATAGGAAGTTGTACCACACAAAGAAGCATTGTGGAACCTGTCGAGCTAGACCAAAACATGGTGAGAAACAAAAAGCCACACGCTTTTATCATCATGAAATAGATGCAGGTATGTCTCTATCACTCTGAGCTTGCATACTGACTGTTTGAATTTCACCACACACTTATATGCATCGAGGCAATTTTTTGGTGTTAACCCAGAGCCTTTCTAGCCAACCTTATGTTTTATCCTTTGCTAACCCATGTTGAGCCTTATTCCCTTTTGTTTGTTTATAACCCTGTCATGTGAACCCGTAGCCTAAATATTTTCCTCACCCTATTCGGATAGGTGTTGCAGTTAATCTGTGAAAAAAATTCTAAGTTTGGGGTAGTAGTACCAAAAAGGAATTAAGTAGGTGCAAGGAAAGAGAAAAATAAAAAGAAGAAAGAAAAAAGGGAGAATGATGAAGCATCTACTTAAAAAAAGAAATAAAAGCATTTGAGTAAGAACTAATCAAGTCCTATAAAAAGGTATTGAATGCTTCTAAGCAGTACAAAGTTACATAGAGAAACTGACGACACCGACTCTGAACCGTACCCCTTTGTTTTTCCTTTTTTTTTTTTGTTTATCCCACCATGACCCTTAGCCCCATTACAACCATCAAAGACCTCAAAAGGTGTGTGTGTGTGTGTGTGTGTGTGTGTGTGTGTGTGTTATTAAGATAAATGGTGTTCAAATTTATGAGTTGATGTTGCATAATCTGCTTTGAGTGTAAACACTATAACCAGGAGAGAGATTGGTGAGGGTGTGAAAAAGCCGACAGGTGAAGAAATGCTTTGATATGTGTTGCACCCTAAAATTTGACCAACCGGTTCTCCTATCTGACTCGTGGTTTAAATTCATATTCGCAAATCAGACGCATGATATTTGTGTACAGACAGAGGATATCAGGGTTACAGCTTGGTTTTCGTCTATCAGATATGGCAGATCCAGTCCAGATCATCAGGGTTTTATTTTCGGGAAATTGTGCGCTCCTCGGTGATTTTCAGCGTGCATAGTGATTTTGGGATATTCTGATGCCCAGGGTTCTCTGTTCGATTCGATCTGGTCTCGTGCGCTCTTTTATGGTGGTCATTTGCAGTTGTCTGCATTTTTTTTTAGGGTTTAATAGCTTTCGTGGATTTTAAATAGGCTTTAAGATTTTTTTTAGGATTTAAATAGGTTTTTTTAGAATTTTAAATAGTTTAAATCTTTCTTTTAGAATTTTATAGATTTTTAAAATAGATTTAATAGTTTTTTTTTATCATTTTTAGAATATAAAAGAATTTAAATAGTTTTAATTGTTTTAGATAATATAGAAAGTATTATAGATTTTTCTTTTATGCTAATAGGAATTTTAATAGTTTTTTAAAATAGAAATAAATAGGGTATGTTTTAATATAGTTTTTCTTTTAAATAGATATTATAAATAATAGTGTAGAATTTTAATAGGCATTTTATAGAATAGGAATTAAATAGAACTTTAATAGAGGTAACTAGATTTTTAATCATTTTTTTAGATTTAATTAGGGTAATTAGTTTAATATAGAATTTAGTTAGGTGTTAATTCTGTTTTTTAGGTTTAATCAGGTTAATTAGGATTTTAATCATGTTTAGGTCTAATTAGGATTAAGATAGTTTAATTTTCGGATTAGTTAGGGTAATTAGTTAATTAGGTCTTAATTGGTTAATTATGCTTAATCAGATTTAGAGTTTTATTTCAGTTTTCAGGTTTTTTGTTCAGTTTTCGTGTGGGCCCAGAAAGGGCATTTTTGAAGGCCCAATTCACCAATTTTTTTCTGTTTTTTTAGTCCAGAATTCTGCAAGTGACACTTGTCACTATAAAGGTGATGCCACACGTTGCACCAGATAGGACCCACCACACAACTCAGAGACCCCACTAGCTGCCACGTTTTCCGCTCTCTCTCAGTCCCTCACTGCCACCCGTCCTCACCACATTCTCTCCGGTGCCACTTGGCTTCACCAGGCTCCCCTCTCCCATGCACTGCCACGCGTCTGGCTAGGTGTCAACTCCTCACAGCTCGCATGCAAACCGTCGGAACCTCCCATCGGAGAAATCAAACCTATTAAGATCCCGCCGTAACCGTCGCCGGAGTTTACAACAGTCACCGGAAAGTTCATAGAACCTTCATCCGTTCATCTTTTTCCCAGATTCTTCATACAATCATCACAGTCTTCATCAAATTTCCAGAATCCTCATTGAAACCTTCATCAGTTTCATTGTAATTTTCCAGATTCTTCATCCAAACTTGCATCAGTTCATCATCCTTTTTCCAGAATTCATACGACTTTCAACTGTTCTTCGCGTTCGTCCGTTATCGTTTCCAGATTTCGCTGAGATCTTCATCGATCTTCATGATGTTCGTCTTCGTGTATCCAGATTCATCACCTTCATGATTCGTTCTTCAAGAACCTTCATCTACATCCATAGGTCTTCATGAGTCTCCAGATCAACATTGAACCATCAACACGCACACCGAATCCAGATCTGAACTCATAAACAACAATCAACGTGTAACACTCCTCCCAAATTCTTTCCAGATTTTCCAGAAATCTTCAAGCAAGATCTCAATGCAAGAGCTTCAAGAACTCCACGAGCTTGATTCCTCTCCAGGTATGCATTCTCTAAGCGTGACGCTAGTTCTTCTGCTTGATCGAACGAGTTTTGATGTTATTGTTTCGTTGAGATTCGGGTTTCGTAGCAATTGTTTGATTGTTTTGTGGAGTGATCCGAGAGAAAGTTGGTTGAAGTTTCTTGAGAATAGGTTTCAGAGAAGGGAGATTTGGGGAAACGAAGGAGACGGCTAGGGTTAGGTTAGGGATGAACAGTGTTTAGGGTTAGGGGAAGGGGATAGGTTTTGTTCGCTGGATAGTTGGACTAGGGTTCAGATTGGGTCAAAGCCCAATCTCGTTTGCTGAGATTCACCCCCATTTTGCTTAGTCCCCCCCATGCGTGTGAGAGACAGAATGAATGTGGACTGGGCCTTATGCCCACTGCTATTCGCACCCCCCTGGTGCGTAAGCCCAATGAAAATAACCAAAAAACCTGCTAATTGCACCCCAGGCGTTGTTTTTCTCTTTTATTTTTTCTGATTCCCATGGGCCTATGCCAGTCGCTATTAGCACCACCCCTCGTGGCCCATCAAGCAAAATAACTGGGCGCAGTCGCTATTAGCACCCCCCTCCTCTTTTATTTCAATTTTGTTCTGAAGCTCCCTTTCTTTGGTAAGCTTGTTCTGAAGCTTGGAGACTGGGATTGATTCCTCTTGCTTAGGGTTTTGATTAGAGTTTTGTTTAGGGCTTTGCATAGAGCTTTGTTCAGGGATAGATCAGAAGCTTTGTTAAGGGTCTTGCTCAGGGTTTTTGTTTAGGTTGTAGATAGGAGCGTGTCAGGCTGGTTCGCCTTCTCTTTGTGTTGTTTGACTTGTGTGGTGTTGTGTTGCATTAGACTTAGGTATTCATCTAGAGAGTTCTGAGGTAGGTGCATCTTAGAAATAGGCTTTGTGTGCATGAGAAGTTGAGGTGGTCCTCCTTCTGCTTGTTTGTTTTTGAGTGGCTTTGCTTGTTGGTATTTGGTAGAGCTGAGCTCCCTTGCCTCTGTGGTTTGCGGCCTTTGCGCCTTGTTTGTTTAGTTGTTGCATTCATGCATATTTCCAGTATTTCTTTACTTTGCAGTTGATTCCTGTTTGCTGTTTAGTCCTATTGCCATGATCCCTTAGGAGCTCTGACTTCTCCGCTGCGGAGTCGTTATGATAGACATTAGGATGGTCAACCAGGCATGATAACAATAGGTAGATTTCCCTCTTTAGTCATAGTTTTAGGGTGTCTTTTCCCGTTCTCATCAGTAGGAGCTTTTGAGTAGCTTGAGTCGTAGTTAGCCGAACTACAGCTGCTCTGATTCCTTGTGTCAGACGAGGATATGTAGGCATAGGATGCGATATCCTAGCGAGCACACTAACAACTAACCTTTTGTTCTCTTGCGGCTGTGCGATCGAGACTTTCCCGCTGACGACTGATTATTACCCTTTTCTCTTGTCCGAGTGCATTTGAGACCAGATCGTAGTTGTAGGTTCCCGAACCTTTAGAACCAGTTTGTTTTCTCACTGCTGTGTGAGAGCCCCCCCCTGTTTAGCCGTAGTTAGTCGAACTACGTTTGCTCTGATCTTCCATGCTGTGTGGAAGTGCGTAGGCACAGGACGCGATGTCCTGGCGAGCAACCTTTTCCCCGTTTAGACGTAGGTAGTCGAACTACGTTGACTCTGACTTTCCCATTGCACGAGGGAGTACGTAGGCCCAGAACACCGTATGTTCTGTCGAGTCCTGTCCTTTTATTTTCTTTTCAGACCGACCATTAGCGTAGATAGATAAAAACACCCTTTTCCTTATAAACACCAAGCGTGGATCCCATCGAGTACGATGGACGTGAGGGGTGTTAATACCTTCCCCTTGCGTAACCGACTCCCGAATCCAGGTTTTGGTTGCGATGACCATACCTTTTCCCGTCTTTGAGAGGTTTACTTCGAGCGTTTCCTTTCCCGTTTTGAGGGATAAATAACGCACGGTGGCGACTCTCCTGTCAAGCCGGCGCCGATTTTCGCAGTAGCGACAACTGGCGACTCTGCTGGGGACTTATGGCATCTAGGGACTTTTCCCATCCCTTATGCTGGGACCGTTTCCCATCCCCTACGCGAGTCAATCCTAGCGCTTGGGTGTTTATTTGTTGGGTGTTGTGCATATTGTGTTTTACTTTTCTGCACTTTACTTTTCCGTACCTTTACTTTTCCGCATTTACTTTCAATATTATATTATTATGTTTATTGTTGTGGGCAAGGGAGGTTACTGTGAGTGAGAAGCCGGACCTGGGATTGAGTATGCACCTAGATATAGTTGTGGAGAGTAGTAGACGAACCTGTCTGCTGAGCAGGCACAGTTCCCTACGAAATCTGTGCTCAGACGAGGTTCTCGCAGAGGTGCTCCTTTCCGGTCCTGAGGATCTGAGGGGAGTCCAGACGTGAGGATTGTCGACTCTGGGGACCGATCATTTGGAAGTCAGCTAAGTGAGGCCTCTTCATGACTTGATGATGCCACTCCTTCTGGGAATCGTATCGTCATTCATGAAAGTCTGTGACGCTGATGACCGCATAGGATGCCGTACCTTTGTCCGTGGATTAGGTCCATCATACCTGTGAGGGGGATTGGGTTATTGCAGGAAAACTGGCCTTCAGAAACCATGATTCAGTAGTTATCAAATGGTGTTCTTGATTCATCTCCAGGTGTTGTTTGGATCAGATGGGTTTCTTATCTGAGGTTGATACTATTATCAGATGGTTTTCTCGTCAGATACAGAGGTTCAGATGGATTTCTTACCGGGGGATTGATATTTTGAGTATCAGATGATAGTTAGTGTCATGAGGTTCTGGTGACTATGGTGGTTTTCTGTTCTTGATCACAGAGATGTTCCTCTTCAGGCTACAGCATAGCCCTTGTGTTCACAGATTGCATTATTTATCATACTGCATCATTGCATTATCGTTTGCATTCAACTAACGTGTGTGTATTGCAGGTACATATTTTCCCTCCCAGTTCTGGTGTTTGTTTCCTAGCAAGACATGGAAACCCTGAAGAGAGTGTTGCCCTACAAGTTTCCGTCTCCGGATATCAGTCTGTTGTTAGAGTTGATTACAATTGCTAAGAAGAGGGTAATGGGTGACTTTAGAAAGATATATGGGAGGATTCTGACCTATGTTTATCAGCCATCGGCCTACGAGATCAGCGGCATTTATACCCTGTTACAGTTTTACGATGCGGAGCTCAGGTGTTTTGTATTTCCTGACTTTGTTTTGGCTCCTACCCTGGAGGAGTATTCTGCACTTCTGGACATACCCATCCGCGAGCAGATGCCTTTCTATCGTACGGACGCTGAGCCTAAGCTGGCTGAGCTTTCTGCCATCCTGTACTTGAGAGAGTCTGAGCTGTCAGGGAAGATGATCAGAAGAGGAGATGTGTGGGGATTTCCGTTGGATGTCTTGGTGGAGAAGGCTCGGGAGTATGCCAAGGAAGGTGGCTGGGTTGTTTTTGACGTCATCCTTGCTGTATGTGTTTATGGCATCGTGTTGTTCCCGAACATTCCTGATTTTGTTGACTCAGATGCCTTCTATATTTTGGCTGCGAAGAACCCAGTTCCTACTTTGCTGGGAGATATCCACCATTCAACTCACTACCAAAATGAAAAGCGGCGAGGAAGGAATGTGTCTTGCTGTGTACCTCTCCTGTGCAGGTGGTTCACCAGTCATATGCCTAAGTCAGGCCCTTTTGTCACCTCTATTGATTCTCTAGGATGGCCCGAGCGCTTGATGGGGTTGACTGCTGAGAACGTGGTATGGGCTAATGAAGAGGTATTCGGAGTTGAGGTCATACTCAGATGCGAAGGATTCCCGAATGTTCCGTTAATAGGAAGGAAAGGGTGTGTCAATTACAACCCTTCCTTATTGATCAGGCAATTTGGGTATGTACCTCAGGGAGCGCCGAAGCCCGAGGAGATACAGGAATCTCTGTATCTCACCGGGGCAATAGGGAAAGAGATGTTGACCAAGCTTGAGAAGGCATGGGAGAACTTGCACAAGAGAGGGAAGCCTTCAGGTAGCAGAGGGGATACTCGAGTTCCTGGCCCGTATGTGGAATGGATTCGTGAGCGAGCTACGAAATTCCTTATGCCTTATCCAGCGGTTCAGCCATTGCATCCTTCTCCAGTGGAGGAGCCTACCACTGTGGACATACAGGTATACAAGCAGCTGATGGCGGAGAAAGAAGAGCTAGCAAAGGCTAAAGAGGCTTTAGAGAAGGAGAATGCCCAGCTTCGTCATGAAAAGATTGAAACAGGATATTTTTCTAAGCAACAGGCCGAAACTCTGAAACATCTGAAGACTACGTTATTGGAGTTGACTGAAACCAAGAAGCGTCTGGAGTTAGATGTAGACTCGGTTAGCAGTGTATTGGCTACTAAGAAGCAGGAGCTGGAAAGGGCCTACACGAAGCTAGCTAAGTTCAGAGAGCACTGGGATCTCACTATGGCCAAACGCAAAGAACGGGACGAAGAGCTAAAGACACAGGTTGCTCAGTTAGAAGAACAGGTCAAAGTGAAGACTGAAGAGCTTGAAGAAGAAGCATGCCGCCGATATGAAGCCGAACGCAAGCTGATTGATGCCATGAAGAATTTGGAAGATTTTCAGCATAGAGCAGACGCCAAGAGACCCAAACCTGGGGATGTTGCCCATGATAAGGCTTGGGAAGACTTTGTCAGAGACATCCAGGGGACGGTCAGAAAAAGGGATCAGTTGATAGAAGGTTTGATTTATCGACCGGATCACGCAGAGACAAAGAAGCTGGTTGAGGATTTCCGCAACCGTACCCGTACTTGATTTTTCTCTTGTATTCTGTTGTGTTGAGATCACCACCAGGCATGTTGGTTGGGATCCTCCTTTATCATCTCAGTTGTATGGAACATGATTGTGTAACATCTTGACAAGACTGATATTCCAATAAATATATGAGGGTTTTTCTAAATATTGTCTTTATGGTTTATCTCGTCTTGCTACCACTGACACTGGAATTGGAGGGGAAATATCTCCAATACACACATGCACGTTAGCATTTTTTTGTATTTCTGTCTGCATAAATCATATTGCATAGCATCACTCTAACAGGCCAGAGCACTTATCCAGCCTTTTGTTTCCATCAGAGGGGGATTCTCGGGGGATTGTTTGAGGCAAGAGTGGAGTGTTGAAGACGACCAAGGGGCTGAAGCAGAGTTGAGCAGAATCGAGCAGTGTAGTCAGTTACAGGTAATTGGTAGCTATGGCTGAAGGCAATTTCCAGGCTCCTAACACTTTGACAGGGTTTACTATGGTGTCCAACCATCGGTATGATTCTATGGAAGACTTCCCGAACAACCTTGCTGCAGACCAAGTCGTGCGGCCTACTACTGAGAACCGAGATCGACATGAGCGGATTGTTGCCCGAAATGAACTTCATCCTCCTGCTAACAATCAAGGTGTTGCTTTCCCTGTGATGAATTACCGAAGAGATGTCCCAATGGCCGGGATGGTAGATCCAAGAGCTCTTGAAAATGTTAGAAGACTCCGAGCGTTGGAAGAAGGAATGAAAGCCTTGGAATTGAAAGATGCTGTTAACCTGGATGCTGTAGACATGTGTTTGGTTCCTGACCTGGTGTTGCCTTACAAGTTCAAAGTGCCGGAATTCGAAAAGTACACGGGAGATAGCTGTCCGAAGTTGCATTTGATGATGTTCTGTCGAAGGATGACTTCGTTTGTGCGAAATGACAAGTTGATGATCCATTGCTTTCAGTATAGCCTGACTGGGGCATCTTTGAGGTGGTATGTGCAGTTAGAGAGTAATCAGATTCGATCATGGGTGGATTTAGCCAGAGCTTTCATAAAGCAGTACGATTACAACCTGGATTTGGCTCCTAGTCTCGTAC
This sequence comes from Lathyrus sativus, assembly GCA_963859935.3. Classification (NCBI taxonomy): domain Eukaryota; kingdom Viridiplantae; phylum Streptophyta; class Magnoliopsida; order Fabales; family Fabaceae; genus Lathyrus; species Lathyrus sativus. The sequence goes on along the minus strand of OZ012739.1, from coordinate 399,634,983 downwards.
ATCTGCAAGAATTATCTCAGGCGGAGAATGAATCCTTCAGAGGGTATTTGCGAAGATGGAAAGAATTGGCTGCTAGTGTTCAACCACCGCTTCCGGAAAAAGAAATGGTTGACATCTTCTTGGGTACTCTGAAAGGCCATTATTTTGACAAATTGTTCGGTTGCACAAGCTTTGTGGGCCTGATGAGAATGGGAGAGCTTGTTGAGAGAGGACTCAAGAGTGGAAAGTTTCGAGATGTTTCTTATGTCACAGTTGATAAGATTGAGTCAGTTGTCAGTTCTCAAGAAGAGTGGGAAGAAGGAAATGACGTCGTCTCAGAATCTCTAGCATCTCAAGATCGGTTTTCAGACACTTCAAGTCAACGATCATCCTATCGTCGGTCGCGTCAGCATGCCCCACGAAGACCAAGGAAGCCTGAAAGGCAGTTTACTCAGCTACCGGTGTCGTACAGTCAGTTGTTGCCAGATCTGGTCAAAAGTGGATTGATAGTGCCGAAAGAGACTAAGCCGGTGATTCCACCGTATCCTCCAGGTTTTGATGCCAGCGCCCGCTGTGAGTACCATGTTGGGGCACAGGGGCATTCAACCAATGATTGTAAGGTGCTTAGAAGCCAGATTCAAGATCTGTTAGACTCTAGCCGGATTTGCATCACGCCTCAGGGTTTTGTTCAGATTAATGATTCTCCGTCATCCAGGTGTGTGGGTTCGTTAGTTAATGTCATGGAAGACTCCACAGGAAGTGTGTGCTCTGAAGATTGTCAATCAGAGAGTTCAGTTGAATATGGGGGAAGTTTCTAGAGGTTTCTGTGCCGAGTGTCGCATCTGTTTTCCCTGCCTAATCCGTTTAGCTTTTGTGCACTAGTGTCTGCCGACCACCACCAGGATTGTTGGCTGGGGTCATTGTATTCGTACTCATTTGTGCCTACGTGATGCTTTTGTTGGTTATACATGTGTGGGAGATGTTCGTCTGTATGCTTATAGCTTGAGTTTCTCTTTGTCTCGTTATGAATATGTGTTTGCTTTCTGCATTGCGTTATCGTTTAACAGGTAAATCAGAACCGTGGGTCTCATTTCCTCATCCTCCAGTTTGTTGCAGGAATTTCTTCAGAGAGATGGAACAGAATCAGTTTGAATTGATTGAAGTCCGAAGCCAGCTGGGGCAGATGATGAGAGACATGCAAGAGATGCGTCTGGAACAGAAGATTCTCAAAGAGGAGAACAGTCAGCTGAAGACCCAAATGAGCTTGATCATGGAAGTAGTCAAGAACGTGCTTAGGAAAGAGGAGGATCAGCTATTTGAAGCCGCAATGAAGAAGCTCGTGCCGTCTGTGCCTGTGGAATCTGAGCAGCAGCAACAGAGGGTGCATCCGTCTCAACGGAGGATTCAGGAGGGGAAACCAAAGAGAATATTTGAGGCGCCGCCTACGACATATGCTGAGCTCTTGCAGACTTTATTGAGGTTTAATCTGGTTGAAAAGAGAACGTTGGAACCACCAGCAAGAGCGCTTCCTCATGGGTACGATGCCAGTAAGCAATGTGAGTTTCATGCTGGGGCATTCGGACACGACATCGAGGGTTGTCATGCTTTCAAGCACAATGTTCAAGACGTGATCGACTCAAAAGATATTGAATTCACGCCGAGCGGCGTAGCTGTACGTAGTAATCCTATCCCAGTCGATGCTAAGATGACAGATGTTTCTAAAGCTGCAGCGGGTCAGAAGCGTATCCTGGACTCCATGGTGTCAGAATCTCCATGCCCACAACTGTTGCCTATTCCTGGGGCAGATCTGAGAAATAAAATGGCTAAGCATAAAGAGTGTCTTGATCAGTACATTGAAAGTCAAGAAACCGATGTTGCATGTGCTATGAAGGGTGTTCAAGAGTCAACCCGATACCAGCAACAACAGCAACGATCTCAACAGTGGAAAAGGCAGCAGCATCCCAATCAGCGAAAAGCTCAAAGTCAGAAGCCATTGAGGGTATTTAAGGTGCCTCCGATGCCGTATGCCGAACTTCTTCAGGTGTTGCTACGATTGCAGTTGGTTGAGAAGAGGAAGTTAGCCCCGCTGACAGGTACACCTCCAGCAGGTTATGATATCTGTTGCGGTGGAAATAGGATCACAAACTATTAATGAGTTTGAATCGCAATTCAATTCACAACCGCTCTTTGATTTATCCGAAGGAAAAGGTCAAAAGAGGGAAAACCTATTTTGCATCGTAAACACAATGCGGGGAAAGATCTAGGGTTCGGGGGTTGATTAAGCTTAGGGAAGGTACTAGCACCCTAAACTTCTGTAGTACTCTACAGGAACCTTTTGTTCAAATGTTTACTATTTGCTTTATTCATTTGCTTAAGGTATATGTACAAAGGGATTAACAGTGAGAAAATAAACCTAAGGGTTAATTCTAAGTTTACTCGGCAAGACATCGCATCTTGTGCCTACGTATCCTTACGGGAGTGGAATCAGAGTAATCGTAGTTCCCCTCAAAAGGGAGGTTAGAGACTTCTTGACTGTGGTCAAGGTCTCAAGGGGAATAAACGCATCTTAAGGACACGCTTACGTGGAGTGTAGAAACTCCAAATCTCTACGTTGAATTGTTAAGTTGTAATTAGGGTTAAATTAGGGATTCCACGGCGGGAAACCCTAAAATGAGCGCGGCGGCTCTTTGACCTAATGCTAGGGGTAAAATTGTAATTTTGCCTGCGGCGAGGCATTTGTGAAAATTAGGGTTTGTGAGGTTGTAAGGGTTGAGGATTTGAGGGCTATCGACACGGCGGTCAAATGCTAGACCTAATTCCTTCGGATATGTAATGTGACAGAAATATTGCAATACATCAGCAGAAATTTAAATCATACATCATGCAGAAATTTAAATGCGAAAAGTAAACGCGATTATTAGGTTCGCGAGATTACAATTGAGATACAGATACAAATATGAATGAAACTTAAATGAAAATTCAATACACCAAATATGAACTGCAAAAAAATGAACACCCGTTAGTAGGCATAGTCAACCAGCTATCAGATGAATTACGAGGCAATGAAGAAAATGAGATACAAACTCGAGATCTATTATTGTTTTATTTAATATTTAATGATTTAGCTTACAAAAGAATTTAAAAAAAAAGTTTTATTTTTATATTTTTTTAAAAAAGAGTTTTTCATTATTTTATTAAAAGAGTTTTTCATTTTTATATTTACAAAAGTTTTAATTTTATATTTAAAAAAAGTTTTAATTTTTATTTTTTTTAAAAAAAAGGGTTTTTTATTATAGTAAAAAAAGTTTTATTTTAAAAGGATTAAAATGAAAATATTATGTTTTAAAATTTATAAAATTAAAATGTTAAGAAAAGTTTTTAAAAAACATAAAACAAATTAATTAAAACACAAAACAAAGAAGAAAAAAAAAATAAAAAGGGAAAGGGTTGGGCCGGTCACCACATCCGGACCCAACCCAGCTATGAGTCATAAGGAAAATTAGGGTTTCCAGACCCCAACTCAATCTCGCGGCGCCGTTTCAATTCGTTCTTCCTCTCGTTTCTCTCATTCTCATCTTTCTTCTTCCTCGCGCCGTGATCATCTCTTTTCCTGAAAAAATATGAACCACGAGAATATGTGAGATAATGCATTTACATTTGATTTGGCCGATGATGTCGAAGCTGAGGCCGTGGAGTCGATTGCCCGTCGTTCTTCGCGAACGGTGAAGGTGATCTCTCTGGGTATTGTTGATTCGCGTTCAGTGATGGTGATCTCTCTGAGCGATGATGACGATCGCTTCGTCTGAGCTCGTGCCGTTTAGGGTTTTTGCGTGTGACTTCTTCGCTAGGGTTTGTACGCGATCTGGGTGTTCTTCATTAGGGTTTCTCCCATCTCCTTCCATCAGGTTGTATCCTCCCTTTTATAACTTCTCTTTATCTCTCTTTTTGGGCCTTGAACTTGCGTTTTTTCTGAGATATGCATTTGATGATCTGATTTGATTTTGTGTTGATGCGATTTAATTTTGATTTTGATTTTTCCAGATTGAGTTCCAATAGGATGCTTTCTGATACGATTGGGATCTCATTTCTTCTCTTGGAATCCTGATTGGGGTTTTGGTGAGATTGAAATTCATTTTTCTGGTATGAATTTGATACTGATTCGTTGATTGATTCAAAATGAGTTCCAATGGGATACGATTTGGTTCCATCTGATACATGATTGAATCCTATTTCCCCTTTTAGGATTTGATTAGTCTTTCTGATTTCCAGCTGATTCTTCTGACCCTATTCGATTTAATAACCTGAACTGATTCGTTTTGATCTGCTTTGGGATTGACATCAAATCAAAATCTCTATTATTTTCTGATATGGTTTGCCTTCAGATTGGATTGATTGGCATCTGATATTAATTCACGGGATTTCTTGATGGATTCATTTTGATTTGTTTTGATTTTTCCCAGATTGAGTTCCAATGGGATATGATTTGGACCTGACTCGAAACTTTCCATTTCCAGATTCAATTTGATTTGATCATTTTCTGATTAGACTCTTGCAGACGTGAATTGGATTGCTTTTGGGGAATTTGGATACTGATTTGGTTCCTGATGCGATTTTGTTTTGATTCAATCCTGATCATTGGTACTTACTTTTCTTTTTCTTCTTTCAGGATGGACACTTTGCCTTGGTCTTTGCCGCCGAGACGGGTACATGGTAGTGATGACGCTTAGTCTGAACCACTTGGAGCAGGATGCTACAATCCTGGTTTTTACTTATGTTGCTGCCTCTGATTAAATTGGTGATGATGATTGGCTATCATATTGATGTCCTGAACCATTTGTTTTTCCAACGTGCTTGCACGTTTGGCCTATCTCGCCTTCTGTCATGGCTATGTGTTGTGATTCGATATAGTCCCTCACTTATGTATTGCTTGCCATTGCAACTGGTTCGGTTTTCGTGATGATCTGATTTTTGAATATGCTGCTAAACCATGTTTGATGCTGTTGTGCTTCTTTGGATATTTTCTTATGGCTTCTTGCGCATAAATCTGCCTTCTGATATATTATTTTGGCGCGGTTCAGTTTGCATATGGTGTTCTGTTTTGGAAATTGATGCAGTTTGGCTTGCATTTCAATTCTCTTGTCCTGTTTTGGTATGCTTTTGAGTTCTGATGATGCTTATGGCTTTTCAGGTGTTGGAAGTTTTGAAACCAAAGTGACTCAGACCTGCCGGCATCCGGGTCTGAGTCAGAACTTGCCTATGTTGCCTTATTCTCGTATTAGTTTGGAAATCCAATTGCGGCAAAACGAACCAGTCCCGCTTCATTTATTACTTCTATCTCTCGGATGTCCCGTATCGATAAGAACAGATATTACCTGATCTGACGCCCACGGCGCGGATCGGTAATGGGGGGTAGGACGCAGCTTCGGTTGTGCCCCTCCCGGCACTCGATGATGACATTGTTCTGAGAGTGTCAAAAACATCTTCTAACATTCTATTCTGTTTTGCTTTGTTTCTCTTTGTGCAGGTTGAAATTGGAGACCTTGCGGAGAAGCTCAAAGGACATCATGAAGGACATTTAGAAGTTCTAGGACTTAGGATTTTTTAGAGTCAATGTAATCTCTGTAGTTGTAATTTTACGGCAACTCAAATGTAAAATGATTCAAACCCTTTTGTGCAATAAAAATTCTTATGCAATAAAAATTCCCAAAAACTTCCATGTATCCCTGATCATTCAAGCTTGCAATTGTTTATGTTTACTTCTAGTTATAAATTGCAAACACTTGTGGATAAATCCACAAATATTTAAATTCATTACTCTAGTCATAAAACATAAACACTCCCAAAGGATATTGCACTTGTCTCATTCGTAATCTCAAACTCATCATCTGATTAAAACTCAATTTAAATGCTAACCAAACGTTTCATAACCAAACACGTATGTGCACCGTAATCACACCAGTTTCAGCATCAACAGTAACACTACTCGTAATTAAATTCCACTGACCAAATGCCAAGATCTTGATATGATCAGACCTGGTGATGGATAAATGCCTCGAAACAATAACGTATCAAACGCCTCAGAATTTTAATAACAGCCCGTCTTCAAGGAATTGGTAGAATTTGTGTAAAATGACCAAAATACCCCCGGGACCAAATCTGCAAAACAAACACCTTCATAACTTGTTAGTGGTTAGCAAATGTACATATGAGATGATATGCGAAATGACTGACTAAATATAAGGGTAAAATTTGGGGTATTACAGTTGCCCCTATTTAAATAGCTACACCGGACGATTTGAGTGACAGAGACTCGAGGAATCGTGGTGGAGAGATTTAAATATAGATAACCAAAAATTTTGCCCTTATATGCGACGGTATGCAATGCTATGGACAAAGCGAGGACCGCTTAATGCAGATGATATGGATATGATGTGATGCGTATGCTGGAATGATGAATATGAAAATGATGACAAGCGCTACGAGGCAGACGCTACGAGAAGAACACACTGGGGAAAATGTCGTGCTGAGACACAGTACAAACACTGGGGAATCCTAAAATGATAGTCAACTGGTGCGAACACGACCAATTGTCATCTTGGGAACGAGATTCTCAAATGGAGGTGACACCTGTGAGACGGCCTCCACTGGGAATCTAAAAATAAAACTGGATCACGTACGATTGCAAGATCGATTACAGAATGCTGGAGCATTGAGCAAAGAATAAAATCCAAGCTTCTGTAAACTATCTCTCGTGACAGGATCAAACGGACTTTTCGGAGCTCCGTAAAATATACAGGGTAAAGACCGACTGTATGCCAAAATAAATGGACTTTGATGGGAAATGCCCTGATAAGCTTCTCGAGGGAGAATTGTCACTTATCGTTGGAAGGGACTTATATGCCAAAGTGGATAAGCACTCAAATAAAGAGGTTGCTGCTTATCGGATAAATAAATCTTCTCGCATTTAGGGTCGGCGCCTGGAATACGATTATGATTTTTCTCTTACTGAAGGATAAATAAACTTCTCTATGCTTCAAGATCGTGCTCTCCTGAACATGAAAAGGGTAAACTGAACTTCATCATACCTCAGAATCGTGCTCTCCTGAATATGATTCGGCTTTCTCGTGTAAATGAAACTCTCCATACTTCAGAATCGTGCTCTCCTGAATATGAAAAGGGTGAACTGAACTTCCTCATACTTCAGAATCGTGCTCTCCTGAATATGATTCGGTTGTAAATGAATTTTTTCATACTTCAGAATCGTGCTCTCCTGAATATGAAAATGGCTAATTGAACTTCCTCATAACTCAGAATCGTGCTCTCCTGAATATGATTCGGTTGTTTCTTGTAAATGAAATTCTTCATACTTCAGAATCGTGCTCTCCTGAATATGAAAATGGATAATTGAACTTCCTCATAACTCAGAATCGTGCTCTCCTGAATATGATTCGGCTCTTGAAATTTCTTCATTCTTCAGAATCGTGCTCTCCTGAAAAACGGCCAATTGAACTTCCTCATAACTCAGAATCGTGCTCTCCTGAATATGATTCCGCTCCTTCTTTTACTAAAGGATAAATGAACTTCTTCATGCTTCAGAATCATGCTCTCCTGAATATGATTCCGCTCAAAACCTCCGCGTACTTCAAGATCGTGCTCTCCTGAATACGATTTGGTTCATACCTCCTATACTTCAAGACGACAGGTAAATGGAAGCCCAACTGCTCCATGGAGATGGCCATTTGCTGCGAGTCATAACGAAGATAGGATCGACTTCTTAGGTGAGAAATGTTGTATATTGATGCTGTAAGATGTAAAGTGTAAAGTGTTGTTGTAACATGTAGGATTGTAAAGTGTTGTATTGGTAGATTTTCCAGGCGTGAACTGGCGTGTATCTGTAAAGGATTGTAGTTGATTTTCTTGAAAGATAGTGCAAAATAAATGCACGTCCGGGTACAGTGATAAACTTCTCAAGCGAGAACAGTCGCGTATCTGTCATGGTATGGTGAAAATCTTCAGATGGTGCAAAATAAATGCACGTCCGGTTGGGCCTGACGACCGACAATACTGAGGTTCAATCTAGGATCGAGCTAGAAAGAAGACTGGTAATCAAGACTCCATCGAGGGAATGAACTCGAAGGGTAAACATCTTATCCTGGTGAGGAAAGATAGCTGAAGTAACCGTCATCCACGAGGATCGAGCTCTGTGGGGAAACTGGAAACACATATGTATTTTATGCTTAGGGCTGACAATCTATTTGGAGAGAATGGACAAACCCAGTTACTCGGTGGTAACGACCGATGGTAGAGACACAATGAACCTGTGCATGCTAACGCGTATGTTAATGAATATGTCAATATGAATGTATGTTGATGTCTATGTATGTAAATATGCAGGATGTTATGAAATGAGTATGTAATGAGTATGTAATGAATATGTAATGAATATGTAATGAATATGTAATGAATATGTAATGAAATATGTAATGAAATAGGCATGTGATGCTTATGCCCTTGCGTATGCTGACGAAACAGACTAGAGACGGGACGAGAGATGAAATAAACATCTCGACGGAAATACCCTGCGTTCTCTGCAACCAATACGTCAATCATGGGTAAGAAAGATCAATGGTAGAACCAAATCTGGTTTTAAAGTTCTGAATTCTCTGGGGAGAAGGTAATCTGCTTGGGTGTACAGTATCACGTATTCACATGGGGAGAAGAGAACCTGAGGGACACTTTCAAGTTACCCAAGAAAAAGTTGTCAGCTTATAGTCTCGCTGGGGACTGTGTTAGAGCAATGGTTTGAAAGTGTTTCTGCAATAATGATATTTCCGGGGAGTGAAAAGATCCTTCTGAAATTTCCACTAGTCAAAGTAATTTATTACATTTCGAATTTGTTGTTTTTGAAAAACAGTTTTGAAAAATCTACAATGCACCTTTCATTTTCGAATTTTAAGAATAAACGCATTTTGCATAACAATAGAAAACAAAGAGCAATGCACCAAGGAATATAAGTAACAAGACGGTATCTTTTATTTAAAGGGCGGTAGCTCGCTGAAGGCATAGCTCCACAGATGATTATGTTTTGAAATTGGCAACATGGGAAAGGTTACATCGAATCCAATGACACCTACTGACACTAATAACTAAGACTAATCCAGAATCCTGCTTTGGGCAAGGATGAAAGAACTGAAACATGGCTCTCATGCGGAAAGTGTGTTCGAGATGATCAGTGTCCTCTGATGCAATGAAATGCCTTTGTCCCTAACTTTTGCCTGGACCGCCCTCTCGGGTTTTCAATCCACCGGGACGCTCTTTTTTGCCTAAGCCGCCCTTTTGGGTTTTCAACTTAGCGAGCTTTTTATTATTATTTCTTTTTTCCAACCCTTACTTTTGCCTAAGTCGCCTTTTGCAGGTTTTCGACTTAGCGGGTTTTTAGGCATAATATTTTCGGACTGCATCAGAATTCACGGGGTGTGCAAGCTCTTCACCATCCATTGTCGTAAGTATCAGGGACCCTCCGGAGAAAACGGTCTTTACAACAAATGGGCCTTCATAATTGGGCATCCACTTTCCACGCATATCTTTGTGTACTGGCAAGATCTTTTTGAGTACGAGCTCTCCTTGACGGAACTCACGGATACGGATCTTCTTATCAAACGCTCTTTTCATCCGTTTCTGATATAATTGCCCATGGCACATGGCTGTCAAACGCTTCTCGTCAATGAGATTCAACTGATCCAGTCTGTCTTGAACCCACTCAGCTTCCTCAAGTTCAGCCTCCATTAACACTCTTAAAGAAGGTATCTCTACTTCGATGGGGAGCACGGCGTCCATTCCATATACCAGTGAGAAAGGCGTTGCCCCTGTCGAAGTTCTCACTGAGGTTCTGTATCCATGCAAAGCAAACGGTAACATATCATGCCAATCCTTGTAAGTCACAACCATCTTTTGCAGGATCTTCTTGATATTCTTATTCGCAGCTTCAACGGCCCCATTCATCTTAGGACGGTACGGAGAAGAATTGTGGTGAGTGATCTTGAAACTATCACACAGCTCTTTCATAGTCTTGTTGTTCAGATTGGTGCCATTGTCAGTTATTATCCGGCTTGGGACTCCATAACGGCAGATGATCTCTTTCCTGATGAAACGGGCAACCACTTGCTTGGTCACGTTGGTGTAGGAGGCAGCCTCTACCCACTTGGTGAAATAATCAATAGCAACAAGGATAAAACGATGACCGTTAGAAGCCTTCGGCTCGATCGCCCCAATCATGTCAATGCCCCACATAGAGAACGGCCATGGTGAAGACAAAACATTCAACGGTGACGGAGGTACATGCATTTTATCAGCATAAATTTGGCACTTATGGCATTTTCTAGCGTATTGGATGCAGTCGGCTTCCATGGTTAACCAATAATACCCAGCCCTTAACATCTTCTTGGACATAGCATAACCATTGGCATGAGTTCCGAAGGTCCCCTCATGAATTTCCTGTAGTAACATGTCCGCTTCCCGTTTATCAACACATCTGAGCAGAACCATGTCGTGATTTCTCTTGTATAACACACCATTACTAATAAAGAATTTGGACGCCAGTCTTCTCAATGTTTTCTTGTCCAGACCAGTAGCACCATCGGGATACTCCTGCTTGACGAGATAGTTCTTGATATCATGAAACCAAGGCTTTTCATCCACCTCAACTTCTTCGACCATCTGACAATAAGCGGGCTCAACTTTGCGCTCAATATGGATAAGAGGTGCTTCGTTAACGAATTTAACTTTCCACATGGATGCTAACATGGCTAAAGCATCAGCTACGTGATTCTCGGATCTAGGAACGTGCTCGAACTCTATCTCGTCGAAATACTTGATCAACTCAATAATATAGTCCTTATAAGGGATCAACTTCTCATTCTTCGTTTCCCATTTGCCTTGTACCTGGTAAATAACCAAGGCTGAGTCACCACTTACTTTGAGAAGTTTGATTCGGAGATGAATCGCCGCTTCGAGGCCAAGAATACATGCTTCATACTCTGCGACGTTATTAGTACACTCAAAGTCCAACCTTGTTGTAAATGGAGTGAATCCACCCTTTGGGTTCATCAAAACGGCGCCTATACCATGCCCATTGAAGTTCGAGGACCCATCAAACATCATCCTCCACCAAAGACCAGGTTCCGGACCTTCGCTCGGATCTGGCTCTTCACAATCTCTTTTAATCAACAAAATGTCCTCATCGGGGAAATCAAATTTAAGAGGTTCATAATCTTCAACTGGCTGGTCTGCAAGATAATCAGATAAAATACTACCCTTAATTGCCTTCTGGGGTACATACTGGATGTCATATTCGGATAACAACATGTGCCAACGGGCTAGCCTCCCGGTTTGAGCAGGTTTTTCAAAAATATACTTGATCGGATCCATTTTAGAAATCAATAATGTGGTATGACAGACCATATATTGCCGAAGGCGCCTAGCGGCCCATGCCAATGCACAACAAGTTTTCTCCAATGGTGAGTATCTGTTTTCACAATCGGTGAACTTCTTGCTCAGGTAATAAATCGCATGTTCCTTTTTCCCAGTCTCATCATGTTGCCCAAGCACACAACCCATAGACTTTTCAAGAACGGTAAGGTACATAAACAACGGTCTTCCAGGCACGGGAGGAATTAGAATAGGGGGATCTTGCAAATAACCTTTAATCTTCTCAAACGCTTTCTGACAATCGGGGTTCCACTCAACCGTCTGCCCCTTGCAAAGTAACTTGAATATCGGCTCACAAGTAGCGGTCATATTGGAGATAAACCTGGAAATATAATTCAAACGTCCCAGAAAACCTCTAACTTGCGTCTCGGTTCGCGGAGCCGGCATATCTTGAATGGCTCGGACTTTGTCAGGATCCACCTCAATCCCTCACTGGCTAACAATGAAACCAAGCAATTTTCCAGATCTGACACCGAAAGTACATTTAGCAGGATTCAATTTCAGCTGATATTTCCTGAGTCGTTCAAACAGCTTCACCAAATGGTCTAAATGCTCCTCTTCACTCTGAGATTTGGCTATCATATCGTCCACATACACCTCGATCTCTTTGTGCATCATATCATGAAAAAGAGTGGTCATAGCGCGTTGGTAAGTTGCCCCCGCGTTCTTTAAACCGAAGGGCATGACTTTGTAGCAGAAGGTTCCCCAAGGAGTAATGAAAGTAGTCTTCTCTCGATCGTCGGGATCCATCTTGATCTGATTATAGCCAGAGAAACCATCCATAAATGAAAACAACGCAAAACTGGCTGTATTGTCTACCAACGTATCAATATGTGGCAGAGGGAAGTCGTCTTTCGGACTTGCTTTGTTCAGATCCCTGTAATCCACACACATCCTAACTTTACCGTCCTTCTTGGGCACTGGCACAATGTTGGCAACCCAATCTGGATATTTTGCGACTGCCAAGAAACCTGCATCCAACTGCTTTTTAACCTCATCTCGAATCTTCAAAGCCATGTCGGGTCTCGTTCTTCGAAGTTTTTGCTTGATAGGTGGACAATCCGGCTTAAGCGGCAACTTGTGAACAACAATATCCGTGTCTAGGCCCGGCATATCTTGATACGACCACGCAAACACATCCATATACTCTTTTAACAACTCAATCAACCTCGGCTTAACCTCCGTCCCAAGCATTGCACCAATCTTGACCTCTTTCTTGCTCTCATTTGTACCGAGATTAATTAAGTCCACCTGCTCTTTATGCGGTTGAAGCTCTGTGTACTCGTACTCCATCAATCTTGTCAGTTCAGCGGGTACTTCAAAATCTTCTTCACCCTCGTCCTCAGCTTGATTTATGGGTGCATCCCAGTCAGGAGTGTCAGTAAAGTCATTGGATCCAACAAGGTTTACGATGTCTCTGCATGATGGAAGGCTTACTTAATTAAAATGCTCGAAGATATGTAAGAATGAAATGCTGTTTTTTTTTGTTTTTTTTTTGGGAAAAAGGTTGCCAATTTCATTTTTAAAGGTGAAAACGAAAAACGCAAATGAACCAAAGTGGAGTCGAACAAAATGCTTTTATTAATATCTTTTTAGGAATGAAAGGTGGCCCAATAAAAGCGACCCTATAGCCTTGGGCAGAGCTACGGATTTTTATTTGAAAATGTAAATGAAACTTTAAAAAACAATTACTTTGACAAGGGAAAGATAACAGGGATCTCTACGGCCTCCCAGTTGTTCAAAACTGCATCACCCTTAAACACCAGGTTGCTCAGCTCTTCATCTTCCTCACAGTCGCTGATGGCGTTGACTTGGAAACCTCTGCTGACAAATACCTCTTGGATAACCTTCGGACGCCCTTCGACAATTATGGCAGCTCCATTCTGAGTTGGTTTGTAACCCAACCCAGAGCGATCAGTCTTGGTCTTGACATCAATTACCTCTCCCCAACCTTCAGGAATGCCCCTGTCAATTGTTGATTTGGTACTCTTCAGAGATGCAAAAGATGGATTACCCTGACCCACTGTCTCTTCGACTTCTAGCAAAACAGCATTGGCGATCTCAAGTGCTTGAAAGGAGATTTCTAAAGCATTCTCATCGGCCTCGATGTAACGGAAAGAAGACAGGTTGCTGACCATCAGATCCTCCTCACCATGTATAATAACCAACTTTCCATCGATCACGAACTTCATCTTCTGATGTAACGTTGAGGTTACTGCCCCAGCGGCATGAATCCACGGCCTTCCAAGTAAACAACTGTAATTGGGATTAATGTCCATGACTTGAAACGTGATATTAAAAACTTGCGAACCAATCAGGATAGGAAGCTCAACCTCCCCCATTACCGACCGACGAGAGCCATCGAAAGCCTTGACGACCAAAGGAGTAGGTTTCAACACGGTCTCTTTACAAGCCAACTTATCAAGAACCCTCTTGGGTAGAACATTCAGAGAAGACTCGGTGTCCACTAGCACTCTCGCTAAATTGTCCTCCTGACATTTCACCGATATATGTAAAGCATGATTATGATTCGGACCCTCCTTCGGTAACTCTTCATTGCTGAAACTGAGGGTGTTACAGGCGGTCAAATTGGCAATCACACTATCAAACCGACTGGTGCTGATATCTTGATCCACATGTGCTTGAGTCAAAACCTTCTGCAAGGCCATCCTATGAGCGGGTGAACTCATCAACAGAGATAAAATCGAAATCTTGGAAGGAGTCTGATGAAGTTGATCGACAACTTTATAGTCACTTTTCTTGATGATCCTCAAAAACTCAGCATCTTCATCATTCGTAACGGCTCCCTTACCTTTGTCTTTGGCAGGCACTGGGATATTAGTGGTTTCCTCATTGGAACGGGGGGTATACACACGGCCACTGCGAGTCATCCTGCTTGCCTCTGCGATATTGGTCACAGTGCCCTTAACCTCTTCATTTGGAATAACTTTCCCAGACTCCTTGTCAATCATCGTCACGTCGTATTTCCAAGGCACAGCTTTAGGATCACTGAAAGGAAACGGACTTGGTCTTCGAATAACTATAGGCTTAGGCTGATTCACCTCAGGGATAGACGACTTTGGTATATCGAACACGGGATTGGCAGAACCTGCCCCTGATAGATTAAACACTGGTACCTTACCCTTTGATTCGGGCTGATGGAAGACAGGCTCAACCACAGCGACCTCATCCTTCTTGGCTTGGCTTGTCACTTGTAAAACACCCTCATTAATCAACCTCTGAACATCATTCTGAACCAACACACAACCCTTAATACTGGCTTCACAACTTACGCATGCAACGTGGGAAGTATCTACCAAACCAGCTTCAAACAGTTTCGAATGAAACATCTTGAGAGGAGTCTTAATCTGTTCAACGTCAAGGGCGTAACCTTCTTCTGAATCAGCACTAATGGCATTGACACTCTAATGGTTAGGAAAAGGGTTCTTCTTAACATTTGGTTGAGGATCTTCAAATGACAAAATCTTCTTTTCCAATAAATCCCTGACAATATTTTTGAGAGCATAACAATTCTCCAGATCATGACCAGGCGCACCCTCATGAAATAAACAATGAGCGGCGGCGTTGTAATTGGCGGGTAGAGGATTAGGAGGCGGACCCAAAGCCCGAGTGGTGATCAGACCTTGCTTGACCAAAGAGGGATACAACTCAGTGAAAGTCATCGGAATCGGCGGACAAGGCTTATACGTTCTTCTATTCGGAACATTCTGGCGAGGAGCCGGACTCTTTGGCTGTTGAGGGGCAGGGGCGTTGGGCGCCTGTAGATAGTTGACAGGAGGCGGATAAACAGGAGGTTGTTGCATAGGTTGATACATGGGAACCTGTTGATTGAAAGAAGGTGTAATAGCTGCCACATAGGGTTGTTGAGCATATTGGACTGGGTACCCTTGAGGTTGAGCATAACCTTGCGGATGTCGATAAAAGCGTTCTCTTGGTCTACCAGAGGATATAACATTAGTCTCACCCTCTTTCTTTTTCTGGGAGTTATACGGAGGTTTCTTCGGCTGATCCTTAGAAGCACCATGATTATTTGTCATTTTACCACTTTTCATACCCAATTCAATCTTGACACCCACAGCAACGATGTCGGAGAAATTTGAAGTCACACTACCTACCATTCTTTCGTAAAATTCTGGACGGACCGTGTCGACGAACCAATCAGCTAACTCTTTCTCGGTCAAAGGAGGCTCTACCTGCGAAGCAGTCTCTCTCCACCTTTGAGCGTACTCTTTGAATGACTCAGAATTCTTTTGCGACATACTCAACAACTGTCTTCTGTCAGGAGCCAGATCCATATTGTACTTGTAGTGTTTGATGAAAGCGTCAGATAAATCTTGAAAGCTCTTAATGCGAGACTGGTCTAAAGTTAAATACCACTTGGAGGAAGCACCCTTCAGACTATCTTGGAAGCAATGAATCATCAGTTTATCATTCTCAACATGGGCAGCCATTTTGCGATAATACATGATCAGATGACTCTTAGGACAGGTGGCACCTTCATAACGATCGAAGTTCGGAGTTTTGAACTTCGGGGGAATAACCAAACCTGAGACCAAACAAACATCCCTTGCAGCAGTCCCAAAAATTTGATCACCCTCTACCTTCTTCAATCTCTGAACGATGGTGTTTACTTCCTCACGAAGCTTATCATATTTCTCATAACCCTCAACATTCTCATCAAGATTATCAAAAACTGCCTCATTGAAGTACGGTTGCGCACGAGTGTGTACAACGGGTGGTGCAAAGATAGGAGCCCCCCTAGAAACTTCAGAAAATAAAGGCACGGCTTGCTGAATAGGCTGATTAATCGGAACAGTGGCTTGAGGAGGCACAAAACCGGGAGCAAGACCATAAGGTGGGTCCCTTGCTACGGTCACAATTGGTGGAGGGTCCACAGTAACGCCGGTAATCTCAGAAACAACAGTGGGCTGGGTATCCATCTTAGCATTCATGACATGTAACAATTCCATCATACGCCCCATACCCCCTCGAAGGTCTTCAAGTTCATTGCTAAGGCGATCAATCTCTTTTGCCTGATCCTCCATTCTCTTCCGAGTTTGAGCTCTGGTGTTGTATTGGTGCCGAGAACTCAGGGTGACGAAACTGGAAGGCGAGAGAACCGAACATGAGAAAACGGAAGACACATGCAATGCAAGAAAGTAAATGATGCTATAATGTGAATGTAAATGAAGATTTCATGGAATTTAAACATTTACGAATGTCGTGGGGTACCAAGGAAATCTTTTTCTTGTTTTTTTTTCATTTTTTTTTTATTTATGGTATCCCGCGATATCCATAAATGATGTTTGAACTCCATGAAATACAATGCAATGAGATGCTTTATGGATGCAATGCATGAAAACACACAAAGTCCTAGGTTAAAGGAACGTGAGCGGAGTCAAGGTCTACCCATCCCAAAAGGAGTGTACTATAGGTTAGTTGTACCTGCAGAACAAGGTTCTAAAAAGTGCCCAGAGTCATCAGTCCATCTTTCGGATATTATCAACCTTCCGACTGACTCGGGGGTTAATAATATTCTCAAGAGAACCTCTTTTGGGTGTAGTATCGCGTAGCAACCATTGTAGGACTACTCCCACATAGTTCCCGCACTACGTCCTAAATAAGGCCGAGGTGGTGTAAAGGTACTACGGTCCTCAATATCACAGACTCCAATCGACCATGGAAAAAGTTTTCGCGATTACTCGTTCAACCGAACCATTTTCGAAGAGGTCTCAACTGAGCGGTGATTCTCGAATCAGCTTGGTCGGGATTCACTCCCTATAAGCCTCATCGAATATATCCCCATCCTATAATAATGTCACTAGTCCGGGCGTAGGACTTATCTCACAGCACAAGGAACAGTCCCACAATCAAAGCACAAATATATACATGCAAATGAATAATAACACAGATAGTAATAAATATGAACAAATTAGGGATAACCCTCAAAAGTTTAGCGATTCCCCAGTGAAGTCGCCATTTTCTGTTGCGGTGGAAATAGGATCACAAACTATTAATGAGTTTGAATCGCAATTCAATTCACAACCGCTCTTTGATTTATCCGAAGGAAAAGGTCAAAAAGGGAAAACCTATTTTTGCATCGTAAACACAATGCGGGGAAAGATCTAGGGTTCGGGGGTTGATTAAGCTTAGGGAAGGTACTAGCACCCTAAACTTCTGTAGTACTCTACAGGAACCTTTTGTTCAAATGTTTACTATTTGCTTTATTCATTTGCTTAAGGTATATGTACAAAGGGATTAACAGTGAGAAAATAAACCTAAGGGTTAATTCTAAGTTTACTCGGCAAGACATCGTATCTTGTGCCTACGTATCCTTACGGGAGTGGAATCAGAGTAATCGTAGTTCCCCTCAAAAGGGAGGTTAGAGACTTCTTGACTGTGGTCAAGGTCTCAAGGGGAATAAACGCATCTTAAGGACACGCTTACGTGGAGTGTAGAAACTCCAAATCTCTACGTTGAATTGTTAAGTTGTAATTAGGGTTAAATTAGGGATTCCACGGCGGGAAACCCTAAAATGAGCGCGGCGGCTCTTTGACCTAATGCTAGGGGTAAAATTGTAATTTTGCCTGCGGCGAGGCATTTGTGAAAATTAGGGTTTGTGAGGTTGTAGGGGTTGAGGATTTGAGGGCTATCGACACGGCGGTCAAATGCTAGACCTAATTCCTTCGGATATGTAATGTGACAGAAATATTGCAATACATCAGCAGAAATTTAAATCATACATCATGCAGAAATTTAAATGCGAAAAGTAAACGCGATTATTAGGTTCGCGAGATTACAATTGAGATACAGATACAAATATGAATGAAACTTAAATGAAAATTCAATACACCAAATATGAACTGCAAAAAAATGAACACCCGTTAGTAGGCATAGTCAACCAGCTATCAGATGAATTACGAGGCAATGAAGAAAATGAGATACAAACTCGAGATCTATTATTGTTTTATTTAATATTTAATGATTTAGCTTACAAAAGAATTTTAAAAAAAAGTTTTATTTTTATATTTTTTTAAAAAAGAGTTTTTCATTATTTTATTAAAAGAGTTTTTCATTTTTATATTTACAAAAGTTTTAATTTTATATTTAAAAAAAGTTTTAATTTTTATTTTTTTTTAAAAAAAGGGTTTTTAATTATAGTAAAAAAAGTTTTATTTTAAAAGGATTAAAATGAAAATATTATGTTTTAAAATTTATAAAATTAAAATGTTAAGAAAAGTTTTTAAAAAACATAAAACAAATTAATTAAAACACAAAACAAAGAAGAAAAAAAAAATAAAAAGGGAAAGGGTTGGGCCGGTCACCACATCCGGACCCAACCCAGCTATGAGTCATAAGGAAAATTAGGGTTTCCAGACCCCAACTCAATCTCGCGGCGCCGTTTCAATTCGTTCTTCCTCTCGTTTCTCTCATTCTCATCTTTCTTCTTCCTCGCGCCGTGATCATCTCTTTTCCTGAAAAAATATGAACCACGAGAATATGTGAGATAATGCATTTACATTTGATTTGGCCGATGATGTCGAAGCTGAGGCCGTGGAGTCGATTGCCCGTCGTTCTTCGCGAACGGTGAAGGTGATCTCTCTGGGTATTGTTGATTCGCGTTCGGTGATGGTGATCTCTCTGAGCGATGATGACGATCGCTTCGTCTGAGCTCGTGCCGTTTAGGGTTTTTGCGTGTGACTTCTTCGCTAGGGTTTGTACGCGATCTGGGTGTTCTTCATTAGGGTTTCTCCCATCTCCTTCCATCAGGTTGTATCCTCCCTTTTATAACTTCTCTTTATCTCTCTTTTTGGGCCTTGAACTTGCGTTTTTTCTGAGATATGCATTTGATGATCTGATTTGATTTTGTGTTGATGCGATTTAATTTTGATTTTGATTTTTCCAGATTGAGTTCCAATAGGATGCTTTCTGATACGATTGGGATCTCATTTCTTCTCTTGGAATCCTGATTGGGGTTTTGGTGAGATTGAAATTCATTTTTCTGGTATGAATTTGATACTGATTCGTTGATTGATTCAAAATGAGTTCCAATGGGATACGATTTGGTTCCATCTGATACATGATTGAATCCTATTTCCCCTTTTAGGATTTGATTAGTCTTTCTGATTTCCAGCTGATTCTTCTGACCCTATTCGATTTAATAACCTGAACTGATTCGTTTTGATCTGCTTTGGGATTGACATCAAATCAAAATCTCTATTATTTTCTGATATGGTTTGCCTTCAAATTGGATTGATTGGCATCTGATATTAATTCACGGGATTTCTTGATGGATTCATTTTGATTTGTTTTGATTTTTCCCAGATTGAGTTCCAATGGGATATGATTTGGACCTGACTCGAAACTTTCCATTTCCAGATTCAATTTGATTTGATCATTTTCTGATTAGACTCTTGCAGACGTGAATTGGATTGCTTTTGGGGAATTTGGATACTGATTTGGTTCCTGATGCGATTTTGTTTTGATTCAATCCTGATCATTGGTACTTACTTTTCTTTTTCTTCTTTCAGGATGGACACTTTGCCTTGGTCTTTGCCGCCGAGACGGGTACATGGTAGTGATGACGCTTAGTCTGAACCACTTGGAGCAGGATGCTACAATCCTGGTTTTTGCTTATGTTGCTGCCTCTGATTAAATTGGTGATGATGATTGGCTATCATATTGATGTCCTGAACCATTTGTTTTTCCAACGTGCTTGCACGTTTGGCCTATCTCGCCTTCTGTCATGGCTATGTGCTGTGATTCGGTATAGTCCCTCACTTATGTATTGCTTGCCATTGCAACTGGTTCGGTTTTCGTGATGATTTGATTTTTGAATATGCTGCTAAACCATGTTTGATGCTGTTGTGCTTCTTTGGATATTTTCTTATGGCTTCTTGCGCATAAATCTGCCTTCTGATATATTATTTTGGCGCGGTTCAGTTTGCATATGGTGTTCTGTTTTGGAAATTGATGCAGTTTGGCTTGCATTTCAATTCTCTTGTCCTGTTTTGGTATGCTTTTGAGTTCTGATGATGCTTATGGCTTTTCAGGTGTTGGAAGTTTTGAAACCAAAGTGACTCAGACCTGCCGGCATCCGGGTCTGAGTCAGAACTTGCCTATGTTGCCTTATTCTCGTATCAGTTTGGAAATCCAATTGCGGCAAAACGAACCAGTCCCGCTTCATTTATTACTTCTATCTCTCGGATGTCCCGTATCGATAAGAACATATATTACCTGATCTGACGCCCACGGCGCGGATCGGTAATGGGGGGTAGGACGCAGCTTCGGTTGTGCCCCTCCCGGCACTCGATGATGACATTGTTCTGAGAGTGTCAAAAACATCTTCTAACATTCTATTCTGTTTTGCTTTGTTTCTCTTTGTGCAGGTTGAAATTGGAGACCTTGCGGAGAAGCTCAAAGGACATCATGAAGGACATTTAGAAGTTCTAGGACTTAGGATTTTTTAGAGTCAATGTAATCTCTGTAGTTGTAATTTTACGGCAACTCAAATGTAAAATGATTCAAACCCTTTTGTGCAATAAAAATTCTTATGCAATAAAAATTCCCAAAAACTTCCATGTATCCCTGATCATTCAAGCTTGCAATTGTTTATGTTTACTTCTAGTTATAAATTGCAAACACTTGTGGATAAATCCACAAATATTTAAATTCATTACTCTAGTCATAAAACATAAACACTCCCAAAGGATATTGCACTTGTCTCATTCGTAATCTCAAACTCATCATCTGATTAAAACTCAACTTAAATGCTAACCAAACGTTTCATAACCAAACACGTATGTGCACCGTAATCACACCAGTTTCAGCATCAACAGTAACACTACTCGTAATTAAATTCCACTGACCAAATGCCAAGATCTTGATATGATCAGACCTGGTGATGGATAAATGCCTCGAAACAATAACGTATCAAACGCCTCAGAATTTTAATAACAGCTCGTCTTCAAGGAATTGGTAGAATTTGCGTAAAATGACCAAAATACCCCCGGGACCAAATCTGCAAAACAAACACCTTCATAACTTGTTAGTGGTTAGCAAATGTACATATGAGATGATATGCGAAATGACTGACTAAATATAAGGGTAAAATTTGGGGTATTACAATATCAAGGAGCGATGTGATTTCCATTCAGGAGCACAAGGGCACAACATTGAAGATTGTCTGTCCTTCAAGCATAAAGTACAGGACTTACTTGATAGTGCAGCAATCAGATTCGGGCAGGAAGGTCCCAAAATCATCTGAATAAAGGAGAAGGGGCCCTATAACTTGGTTGAGTCGTTGAAAGCAGATCAGGACAGCTTCGGGTTGCCTCTAATAACTGATTGTGAAGATGGCTGGTTCAGCAGCAGGACAGATGTGAAAGCCCGGTTCTCGGAAGCTAGCATTTTTTTTCCTTCTTTGTTTTATCTTGTCATTTCTTTACGCATGTAGTTTCTTCCCTGTTTAAAATGCAATCTTGTTTGTAAAACTTGTTGTTTTCATTCAATTGATGATAATGAAATAAATATGCATGTTTTGATTAAATCCATTCGTGTTCACTAATTGTTTTTACAAATGTTCAACGCTTGGTTAAGAAGGATCTGGGGAGGATGACGAAAATGAACGACGTGCAAAATTCCGATTGTATGCTTTTGAAGTAAAAACCTGCTGATGATGTACAGGCATTGTTTCAAACCCCTAAACACCGGAGTTATAAGGAAGATAATCCCTTGTCAACCCTTTGAGCCTAGTATTAGGAGTTCTTTCTGAAAACGAAAAACCCTCAATCTTAACCTGGGGCAGGGTAGGTGTTAGCTAATTTGACCGAGCGTCCAAATTGCAAAAGGAGTGTCCGTTCGAGGATCAATCACACCTCTAGAGGTCGTGCCTAAAAAACCATAATGGTTAAATCAAGAGTGAGACAGTCACATCATTCTCCAAAGAGTCAGACAACCAGTGTCACACGACTTGTTCAGAAAAAAAAGAAAGGAAGCAAAAAGAATCAAAAGCCCGCTAAGTCAAGAAAAGAAGACAAATGACTTAGGCAAAAATGAGGGCATCCCGCTGGACTAAAAAAATCAATCAAAAGAAACTCAAAAGAGTCAGTCCATGCAAAAGTTAGGGATATGAAAGAAAAAAAATGAAAAGGATCAAAAGAAAAATCCTCAAATGAAATACGAGTTGTGTGACCTCAAGTGTCAAAGACGAAAGGTGTGTGGCTGTCACTCTAAAATCCAAAAGTTTCTCGAATTATCACTCCTATCTTTCGTCCTCTGAGAGGTGATTGCTAAGGTTGGATTAGCTGAACATAGGATCGGAGAACATCAAGGAGAGCGGGTGGGTTAAAATAAACTTTGAGCCTTTATCCTTTCCTTCAAAACCGTGAACCTGACCACGCTACAACCTTCAAAAGCCCTAATTGAAGTAGGTTGTTTCGAAAGCACACTCCGGTAAAGGTCGCGTCGATTCTGACTCCTAAAAGGGTTCTTCATACCATGTTGGTACTGATGTTGATATTCTTGATAAATGTTTTGTGCATTTTATGCCATAAACTGTTTTTGTCTATTCCCAGTGAACAGATTGGATGCCAAAGCTGTCATATGTGTTGCATTAATACATCTTTTACGCAGAACAACTTGTTTTACTTGCGAGTAAGCGCTTGACGGCAGAAAAGTTTCCTACAGTGGAAAGTACGGTCAGGATAGAATGCAGAGCGCCCGAATGTTCCGAGAGCAGGGGCAAGCTATTATCGTAATCCCCAGTCAAGTCAGCCTTTCGAAGTCAGTTATCCTGGGGCAATCAGGTTGAGATTCAGGTAAAGGCGGCGTAGCCAGGGGCACTACTCTGAATCAGATAATCAGGGGCAAGGTCATTGCAGTCAGGGGCAGGCCATCTTAAGAGCGTAGCGGTTGTTCTTTATTCGAGGAGCATTTGATGTGAAGTATCTCTCCGAAGTTCAGAATATTGGGGCATGTCGTATCAGACCATCCGGGAACAGATTTGCAGATTTCCTTTCAAGGACTATCCCCACAGAGGCTCCGTAGGCTGGGGCATATCAGGAGCTAAAGGATTGTTCTTCTCCGTGCTAGCAGGGTCATTCAGAGTTATTCGAGCAGATTTAGCCAATTTTTCGAGGGCGAGGCGAATGCGGGAGGTCGTGTTACTATCCCTTGACTCTTCACTAGGAGACTGTGGATTCAGGCAGAGTGTTTTCCAGCGTCAGTTGTACCTGACCCATCACAGATAGCCTAAGAGTTCAAATCCATGTTGGCAATCACTGTGAGGCCCATCCGTGTTAGCGCATCAGTTTCCAAATCCAATCTTCGGCAGTACGCGGGAAGACCCCCTCTATTTTCTCCAGCAAAGTCCAATTTTTCATTGGTACGGGTGAGCTATCCCCAGAGAAGTCCAATCATACTCGGCACATCTGCTATTTCACAGCGGAGTTATATTCCCCAGCAGGGTATTACTTCGTCGAGGTGTTCGGCTAAGTTCCCAATATCCCCAGCGGAGTTGATTTCACTCTCCCAACATTTATTTTGCTGGGTTAATCCTGTGATATCTGGTTTATCCCTAGCGGAGTTGGCTTCGTCTTCAACATTTATTTTGCTGAAGTGGTTTTCTGTACCCAGCTTTCTCCGGCAACTCGAGCCTGCATTAGCATATTGCATGCATTATCATATTTGCATCATACTTGCATGTCATTGTCAAAATGTGTAGCATTTCCATCCTGAATGGAGCATTACGCCATAGAAATATTAAAGCATATGCATATGCATACGAAGCATAAGTCAGGTTTTCTGCCAGCCTCACATGGCGCGTGAATTACTCTGTGATCAGTTCAGGGGCATTTATCCAGCAGCAGTGTTCAGACAGTTCAGCAGATTATTTGTATCAGATCATACAATAGTTGTGCTTTGATCAATCAGTCATCTGGTATCGACAGACGTTTCTTCCCGTTAATTCATATTGACGATATGTTCCTCCAATAAGTGGATTTCTCCGTCTATCATTAGACGTCTTGAGTTTGAACATGGTTTTCTTTCCGTCTATCCTTAGACGATGTGAAGTTTTGGGTGATTTTTAGTGGGGTTCAAGACGGGGTTTCTCTAGCAAGTGGCTTTTCTTCCCGTCTATCAGTAGACGATGTGAAGTTGCAGGGGATTTTTCAGCAGGTTTCTTATTGTCAGATCATACAGATGGGGTGTTTCCCCAGCGAGTCTTCTCCGACTATATTTGATTGTTGAGGGGTTCCAAAACGATATTTCAGATAGTGGTTTTCTTTCTGTTTATTGGATAAGATGACGTTTCAAGAGGGACTTTTCTGACCGTCAATCCTTATTGATGTCGAGGCTCTTCGAAGAATGTTCGGTTTTCGTGATTGTCGATTCTTATTGACGACATGGTTCTTTAAAGGTGGTTTTCTTCCCGTCGGTCCATACTGACGATGTGGCCCCTTCAAGGATATTGATCTTTCCATCAATTCCCGTAGACAGAAGGATTCTGAAATTCGAGGGATGGTGTTGAATTGCGTATGGTGTCTTTCCGTCTATCCTTAGACGATGTGAGTATTCGATTGCGTTCTTTCCGTCTACCCTTAGACGATGTGAGTATGGAGATTATTTCTTCCCGTCTATCCTTAGACGATGTGAATATTGATTTGTTTCATCAATCAGGATGATTCCGTCTATCCTTAGACGATGTGAGCATGGAGATTATGAATGTCTTTCCGTCTATCCTTAGACGATGTGAGTATGCGATCAGGCTTTCTTTCCGTCTGTCCTTAGACGATGTGAGTATGGAGATTAATGGCGTCTTGTCGTCTACCCTTAGACGATGTGAGTATTGGTGTTTCCTCCATTCAGGGTGTCTTCCCATCCATCGTTGGGCGATGTGAGTATTTTTCTTCCTGCCTATCAGTAGGGTATCACAGGTAATTGGCGTTAAAATCAGGAGTTCCTTATCGGATGAGTGATCAGTTTGGTGCCGTAATGACTGGACTCGGTTTTCTGGAGTTTATTCCCCAAGCAATTTTACAGTATATTCTCGCGGTTGGCAAATTTTCGGGTTTTATTTGTATTCAACCGTCTCGTACCTCCGAATGTTTGAAGGCTGAGCGCTCTTCAAACCCTTCAGGTCCAAGTCGCTTGAATAGGGGCAACTGTTGCACCCTAAAATTTGACCAACCGGTTCTCCTATCTAACTCGTGGTTTAAATTCATATTCGCAAATCAGACGCATGATATTTGTGTACAGACAGAGGATATCAGGGTTACAGCTTGGTTTTCGTCTATCAGATATGGCAGATCCAGTCCAGATCATCAGGGTTTTATTTTCGGGAAATTGTGCGCTCCTCGGTGATTTTCAGCGTGCATAGTGATTTTGGGATATTCTGATGCCCAGGGTTCTCTGTTCGATTCGATCTGGTCTCGTGCGCTCTTTTATGGTGGTCATTTGCAGTTGTCTGCATTTTTTTTTAGGGTTTAATAGCTTTCGTGGATTTTAAATAGGCTTTAAGATTTTTTTTAGGATTTAAATAGGTTTTTTTAGAATTTTAAATAGTTTAAATCTTTCTTTTAGAATTTTATAGATTTTTAAAATAGATTTAATAGTTTTTTTAATCATTTTTAGAATATAAAAGAATTTAAATAGTTTTAATTGTTTTAGATAATATAGAAAGTATTATAGATTTTTCTTTTATGCTAATAGGAATTTTAATAGTTTTTTAAAATAGAAATAAATAGGGTATGTTTTAATATAGTTTTTCTTTTAAATAGATATTATAAATAATAGTGTAGAATTTTAATAGGCATTTTATAGAATAGGAGTTAAATAGAACTTTAATAGAGGTAACTAGATTTTTAATCATTTTTTTAGATTTAATTAGGGTAATTAGTTTAATATAGAATTTAGTTAGGTGTTAATTCTATTTTTTAGGTTTAATCAGGTTAATTAGGATTTTAATCATGTTTAGGTCTAATTAGGATTAAGATAGTTTAATTTTCGGATTAGTTAGGGTAATTAGTTAATTAGGTCTTAATTGGTTAATTATGCTTAATCAGATTTAGAGTTTTATTTCAGTTTTCAGATTTTTTGTTCAGTTTTCGTGTGGGCCCAGAAAGGGCATTTTTGAAGGCCCAATTCACCAATTTTTTTCTGTTTTTTTAGTCCAGAATTCTGCAAGTGACACTTGTCACTATAAAGGTGATGCCACACGTTGCACCATAGAGGACCCACCACACAACTCAGAGACCCCACTAGCTGCCACGTTTTCCGCTCTCTCTCAGTCCCTCACTGCCACCCGTCCTCACCACATTCTCTCCGGTGCCACTTGGCTTCACCAGGCTCCCCTCTCCCATGCACTGCCACACGTCTGGCTAGGTGTCAACTCCTCACAGCTCGCATGCAAACCGTCGGAACCTCCCATCGGAGAAATCAAACCTATTAAGATCCCGCCGTAACCGTCGCCGGAGTTTACAACAGTCACCGGAAAGTTCATAGAACCTTCATCCGTTCATCTTTTTCCCAGATTCTTCATACAATCATCACAGTCTTCATCAAATTTCCAGAATCCTCATTGAAACCTTCATCAGTTTCATTGTAATTTTCCAGATTCTTCATCCAAACTTGCATCAGTTCATCATCCTTTTTCCAGAATTCATACGACTTTCAACTGTTCTTCGCGTTCGTCCGTTATCGTTTCCAGATTTCGCTGAAATCTTCATCGATCTTCATGATGTTCGTCTTCGTGTATCCAGATTCATCACCTTCATGATTCGTTCTTCAAGAACCTTCATCTACATCCATAGGTCTTCATGAGTCTCCAGATCAACATTGAACCATCAACACGCACACCGAATCCAGATCTGAACTCATAAACAACAATCAACGTGTAACACTCCTCCCAAATTCTTTCCAGATTTTCCAGAAATCTTCAAGCAAGATCTCAACGCAAGAGCTTCAAGAACTCCACGAGCTTGATTCCTCTCCAGGTATGCATTCTCTAAGCGTGACGCTAGTTCTTCTGCTTGATCGAACGAGTTTTGATGTTATTGTTTCGTTGAGATTCGGGTTTCGTAGCAATTGTTTGATTGTTTTGTGGAGTGATCCGAGAGAAAGTTGGTTGAAGTTTCTTGAGAATAGGTTTCAGAGAAGGGAGATTTGGGGAAACGAAGGAGACGGCTAGGGTTAGGTTGGGGATGAACAGTGTTTAGGGTTGGGGGAAGGGGATAGGTTTTGTTCGCTGGATAGTTGGACTAGGGTTCAGATTGGGTCAAAGCCCAATCTCGTTTGCTGAGATTCACCCCCATTTTGCTTAGTCCCCCCCATGCGTGTGAGAGACAGAATGAATGTGGACTGGGCCTTATGCCCACTGCTATTCGCACCCCCCTGGTGCGTAAGCCCAATGAAAATAACCAAAAAACCTGCTAATTGCACCCCAGGCGCTGTTTTTCTCTTTTATTTTTTCTGATTCCCATGGGCCTATGCCAGTCGCTATTAGCACCACCCCTCGTGGCCCATCAAGCAAAATAACTGGGCGCAGTCGCTATTAGCACCCCCTCCTCTTTTATTTCAATTTTGTTTTTTTTAATTTCTTTTAATATCTTCTTGCTCTTGTATAATTCATAAAAAAATAAAAACAATTGATTTTTTATTTCTTGCTTTTTCTACCACCTCATAATAATGTCTAGAAAATCATATAAAAATAAAAATGCCATTTTATTTTTGTTTGATATTTTTAGCATATTTTCCATTTCAATGACTCTTTTAATATCTTTTAGTGCATGCATATTAGTAGGAAATTCATAAAAAAATAGTAGGTTCGATCAAATAATTCCATTCTTTTTTCTGTAGACTCATAATTCAATGTAGAATTTTAAAGTACAAAAACATTAGCTTAATCATGCATTTTCATTTTAATTTCATTTTTTGCGTTGTTATTGATATTGAATAATTGGTTTGTGGCACGCCTGCCTTGTTGATTTTAGTTCTTTCATCTGGTAATGAATTTTGTTCTGATTTTTTAGTATGTTGTACTAGACTAATGCATGTTCCCCATAGATTTTTCATAGATTTTTAGAGGTTGATTTATATTGTTTTAGGGTTAGAGAATAGAGATCTCATAACTTGTTGGTAACCCTTGACCCTTCATATGTTAGGGATTGTTTAGTAGCCTTAGAAGTTGACTTAGGCTTTGAGATTTGATCTTGGGATCATAGAGTCATATAGGTTTCCCCTAGATTTTTGATAGATTTTTGTAGGGTGTTCTGATATTTTTTGTCTGAGCTTGAGGATAGGAGAAGTCTTGATGGCTTCTGACTTTGAAGTTCAACTGTGGTTGAACTTCAGAGATAGTTTCTTGTGGTCTGAGGATCTGTGGTTTCTTCTTGAAGATGGAGGCTGGATGAAGTCCTGTTGGAGCTTGCAAGGATGCATTGGATTGAGGCCTAGTCTAGGAGCTTGTTCTCTGTTTGTGAGGTTCGAGATCCTGAAGTTTGAGGGGAGTTTATGGTACTTTCCTGAGGAAGGCACTATGAATGACTTTCATTCTTTCTTCTCACCTCTTTCTCAAGTATCCAATGATGTTGGAGCCTTCATGTGAGTTTAGTTTCTCCTGAGGAGGAATGTAAACTGTTCACAGTGGTTGAGCCACATGGGATACGATTCCTAAGTGGAAGCCTCCTAGTACTTTCCTGAGGAAGGTCCTATGGGTCTGCTCACTTAGTTCCTCTAGTTCATCTAGGATTTCTTAAGTATCCAATGACGTCGAAGCCTTCATGTGAGTTTAATTTCTCCTGAGGAGGAACGTAAACTGATCACAGTTGTTGAGCCACATAGGATACGATTCCTAAGTGGAAGCCTCCTAGTACTTTCCTGAGGAAGGTCCTATGGGTCTGTTCACTTAGTTCCCTTAGTTCATATAGGCTTTCTTAAATATCCAATGATTCTGGAGCCTTCATGTGAGTTTAGTTTCTCCTGAGGAGGAATGTAAACTGATCACAGTTGTCGAGCCGCATAGGATATGACTCCTGAGTAGTAACCTCCTGGTACTTTCCCGAGGAAGGCACTATGAGTTTGTCTGCTTAGCTCCCTTTCTTTGGTAAGCTTGTTCTGAAGCTTGGAGACTGGGATTGATTCCTCTTGCTTAGGGTTTTGATTAGAGTTTTGTTTAGGGCTTTGCATAGAGCTTTGTTCAGGGATAGATCAGAAGCTTTGTTAAGGGTCTTGCTCAGGGTTTTTGTTTAGGTTGTAGATAGGAGCGTGTCAGGCTGGTTCGCCTTCTCTTTGTGTTGTTTGACTTGTGTGGTGTTGTGTTGCATTAGACTTAGGTATTCATCTAGAGAGTTCTGAGGTAGGTGCATCTTAGAAATAGGCTTTGTGTGCATGAGAAGTTGAGGTGGTCCTCCTTCTGCTTGTTTGTTTTTGAGTGGCTTTGCTTGTTGGTATTTGGTAGAGCTGAGCTCCCTTGCCTCTGTGGTTTGCGGCCTTTGCGCCTTGTTTGTTTAGTTGTTGCATTCATGCATATTTCCAGTATTTCTTTACTTTGCAGTTGATTCCTGTTTGCTGTTTAGTCCTATTGCCATGATCCCTTAGGAGCTCTGACTTCTCCGCTGCGGAGTCGTTATGATAGACATTAGGATGGTCAACCAGGCATGATAACAATAGGTAGATTTCCCTCTTTAGTCATAGTTTTAGGGTGTCTTTTCCCGTTCTCATCAGTAGGAGCTTTTGAGTAGCTTGAGTCGTAGTTAGCCGAACTACAGCTGCTCTGATTCCTTGTGTCAGACGAGGATATGTAGGCATAGGATGCGATATCCTAGCGAGCACACTAACAACTAACCTTTTATTCTCTCGCGGCTGTGCGATCGAGACTTTCCCGCTGACGACTGATTATTACCCTTTTCTCTTGTCCGAGTGCATTTGAGACCAGATCGTAGTTGTAGGTTCCCGAACCTTTAGAACCAGTTTGTTTTCTCACTGCTGTGTGAGAGCCCCCCCTGTTTAGCCGTAGTTAGTCGAACTACGTTTGCTCTGATCTTCCATGCTGTGTGGAAGTATGTAGGCACAGGACGCGATGTCCTGACGAGCAACCTTTTCCCCGTTTAGACGTAGGTAGTCGAACTACGTTGACTCTGACTTTCCCATTGCACGAGGGAGTACGTAGGCCCAGAACACCGTATGTTCTGTCGAGTCCTGTCCTTTTATTTTCTTTTCAGACCGACCATTAGCGTAGATAGATAAAAACACCCTTTTCCTTATAAACACCAAGCGTGGATCCCATCGAGTACGATGGACGTGAGGGGTGCTAATACCTTCCCCTTGCGTAACCGACTCCCGAATCCAGGTTTTGGTTGCGATGACCATACCTTTTCCCGTCTTTGCGAGGTTTACTTCGAGCGTTTCCTTTCCTGTTCTGAGGGATAAATAACGCACGGTGGCGACTCTCCTGTCAAGCCGGCGCCGATTTTCGCAGTAGCGACAATATGGAAGTGCAGCAGAGAGTTTAGATAGGGAAGCCGGAAACATAACGGAAAAGTGAAACAAGAGTTGCAAAAGACATCGGCAGTTGTCGCTACGCGAAAAATGACACAGAGTTGCCGCCGAATTTTATTTATCCCAAAGAGGGAAAGGGAAGTAACGATAAAACCTTTAGGAAAAGAACATGGTCATCACAACCAAGTTTTAGGGTTCGAGAGTCGGTTATGTGAGGGGAAGGTATTAGCACCCCTCACATCCATCATATTCGATGGGAACCTTCTAAGTTGTTTAGCTTAAATGGGTGTTTTAATCTAAGAGTTTGGTTGATTAAGGGAGAAAGGAGTTGTTTTTTATTAGGGTGCTCGCCAAGGATTGAAGCCCTTGTGCCTACGTATATTCACTTGTAAGAAGTGAAGAATCAGAGCATTCGTAGTTCACGGGACTACAGTGAAAAACGAGGAGTTTGGGTGGATGATGCTAATGTGCGCATTCTAGCAGTTAGGTGTATTGCAGCTCGCTCGTGGAGTCTTATGCGTTACCTGTTTGCGGTAGAACGGGCGTAACGTGTCCTTTTTGGGTGATGAGGAATGGAGGAAAAGGTGGAAAAGAAAGAAGAGTTCTCGCTAGGATTATCGCAGTCCTATGCCTACGTATTCTCAACAGGTGTGAGAAATCAGGGCAGCCTTAGTTCGGCCACTTGAGAAATGATTGTGTGTTGGTTGATTTTATACCTTGAAAAAGGGTTTTCGGATGATGCCCTAAGGCGAAAAAGAAGCTTGATGAGTTGATGTTATTTTTTTTATGGTTTTGAAATGAAGTTCTTGATTAGGATCACACTAAAGACTTTGGGTAGAGATGAATATCTTGAATATCCAAGTCGAACGCCTTGTATTCAAAATATTCGAAACGAGTGTAGGAGTGGTTCCATTCTCATTCCTTCACCACCATTTTAAAGCTCGTGGCGTGTAACCCTAATCGTATCTTTATTGTGTTTTGGATTTTTTATGAGAAAAATACCACTTGATGTTGGATCAAGGGTTTTATTGCTTACTAAAAAAAGGGTTTGAGGTGATGCGAACAAGGTTGATGGCGATGCACAAGGCAATCGACTTACAAGGTCAAAAATGGCTCGATAAGAATCGAGAGTTTGTTTTGAAAAGGGTTTTGGCAACACAAGTTGGAATGACATTATTAATATAAACATACAATGAAATATAAGACAAGATCAAGTTAGTTGGTTTGAGGACACAAGTTAAATTTCACAAAGTTTTTCCTTCAAATTATTAATTTAAACTAAACATGGATATTTAATTAATTAATATTTTAGTCAATAAATATAGATAACAAACAATTTTTTTTAATTATCATTTTTTTAATCTTTTCACCTAAAAGAATTTGAAACATAAAAAAAAAAACCTTAAGGAAAACAAGAAAATAGCAAAAATAAAGCATAAAAGGAAAAAAAAAAAAAAGCTTAAAAAAAAGGCATAAAGTTAGCTGTACGAACTTCATGCTGAATTTTCCCAAAAAAACATCACTAAGTTCGTTGTGCGAACTTCCTAGCAAATACACACTATTCACAAACAGAGGCAAAAGGGACCAAAGTTCGCTCTGTGAACTTACCAGCAAACATGACATCATTTTGAGGTTTTTTTTAAGTGTGCTCATCTCTCTCTCTACAAAACTCAGTCTCGTTTTTTCTACAATAACTAATCATTCTTAAACCCTCATTACACACATATGTATCCACAAATACTATCCAAACTAACAACAATGATAAAGCGTGCAACAACAATGCAGACAGACAAAAGTATATACAATGAAATATAAAGAGAGTAAGTTTCAAAGAAATGGATACCCAAGAGTTTCTAATCTCCTTCTAATCACCACTGTTGTTTTGTTTGATGTATTTTCTTCTTTAACACTCTATGTTTCTACCTCTCTGTTGCGGTGAGAATTGTGATACCAAGCTATTGATTAACTTGAATATTTAATTCTTAAATTTATAACCGAACTTTAATTTATCCAAAAAGGAAAGGTTTAAAGAAAGAAAAACATATAAAAATGCAAAGCAAAAAGTAAGGCTTAAAGCTAAGCAAAGAGATCTAAAGGTTCGGGGGTTGGTTATACCTAGGGAAGGTGTTAGCATCCTAAGTATCTGTAGTACTCTACAGGAACCTCTTGTTAGTATTTTTGTTATGCTAAATTTGTTTTCTAAAGGGAAAGTGCTAAGGGTAAAGATATAAAGTATAAACTATGTACAAAGTTTGCTCGCCAAGAAATCGCATCTCGTGCCTACGTATCCTGACGGGAATGGAATCAGAGCAACCGTAGTTTCCCTAACTAGGGGTGAGGAACTCTTGACTGTGGTCAAGGTTCCAAGGGGATGTAAGCATTCATAGAGAAGTACTTACATGGAGTGAGGCGACTCCTATTCTAAGTTGAGATTGTTATGGTAGAGAATGTCCACGGCGGGATGCTAAACATGAGTATAGCGACTCAGATCCTAGGGCTAGGATAAAAGGGTAAAAGATGTCCACGGCGGGACACTAAACATGAGTACGGCGACTCCAATCTTAAGGTTAGGATATAGGGATAAAGGATGTCCACGACGGGACGCTAAAAGTGAGCACGACAGCTCAAATCCTAAGGTTAGGATAAAGGGGAAAAGATGTCCACGGCGGAACGCTAAAAGTGAGTACGGCGACTCAAATCTTAAGGTTAGGATAAAGAGGAAAGGATGTCCACGGCGAGACTCTAAAAGTGAGCACGGCGACTCAAATCTTAAGGTTAGGATAAATGGGTAAATTGTCCACAGCGGGACGCTAAAAGTGAGCACGACGACTCTAAGTCCTATGGTTAGGATAAAGGGTAAAGACCTAAGGTTAGGCTAAATGTGACATGACAGTCAACCAGGATGATTCTTTCCTTTGGAATACATAAGCAATCAAGTGAATTAAAAACCAAAAAGGGAGACGACATCGAGGATCGAGAATTAAACACAGCAAAAAACAACAAAAATTGGATCAAACAACAAGACTAATGAAAATGGAAATGTTAAGATTAAATTAAAAATAAAATCAAATTAAACCGAAATCTAATTAGTTAACTAAAGTATGATTCTAACTAAAACTGAATTAAAATCCTAACTAGAAACTAAATTATTATTAAAACTAAATTAAAAAAATCTAATTAAAAACTAAATTAAATCCTAAATGAACTAATTAACTAAAACTAAACTAAGTCAATTCTAAATATATAAAACTAAAGAAACTAAATCTAGGGACTAATTTCTAGTGAAAAATTAATTAGGTTAAAATATAATTAAAACCAAAAATTAATTAAAACTAAATAGCTAATTAAACTAAAATCTAACATAAATCAAATTTAATTTAAAAGACTAAGTAAGAACCTAATATCTAAAAAAATCTAACTAACTAAATAAAATCTAATATAGTTGAAAACTAATTGACTAATTAACAAAATCTACCTAGACTAATTAAACTAAATCCAACTAATCTAAATCTTAACTTAAACTAAAAAAAATTAAACTAAGAACCAGGGGTGTGATATGAAATCCAGGGTGTGGATAAAACAACTCATGGGCTGTGAAGTCCAAAATCTCTTAACATAAAAAAATAAAAAATAAAAGTTAAAACAAAAAAAAAAATAAACCTCAGACTCAAGAAAAAAAAAAACCTCATTTCTCCTTCTCCTTGCTCGTGTGATATCCTCCAATCTTTGACAGAAACTCCTCACGGCGCGGCGGTTCACTCAACCTTTCCCACTCGCGATACCTTTCCTCCTTTAATTTCTTTGCTCGTGGTTTCGCCTCTTTGTCTCGTCC
This sequence comes from Lathyrus sativus, assembly GCA_963859935.3. Lineage (NCBI taxonomy): Eukaryota > Viridiplantae > Streptophyta > Magnoliopsida > Fabales > Fabaceae > Lathyrus > Lathyrus sativus. Next base: position 399,600,167 of record OZ012739.1, on the reverse strand, counting down.
TTCACAATTCTCTCTCGCTAACTTCTCTCTGTTTCAGGTTTGTCCGAATTTAGGTTTCACTAAAAAAAATCTCCTTTTCTCCATATTCATCTCTGCTTCACCGTTTCAATTCTGGGTTGATTGAGTTTGCTTGTGGTTTTTGATTGAAGATTGAGTGTGGTTGATGAAAATGATTTTTGTGTAATTTAACGGAGGGAGTGTATGGATGTGGAAAGGGTTGTGATGGAAAGAGTGAAAGAGGATTTCGGTGGGTCACGATGAAAAGGGTGGAAGGAAGGACAATGTTGTGTGGTTGTGCGAACCAAGCTAAAATATCAAGTCTCCCCCCTTTCAAGTGTGTTTTGTGTGTAGGTATTATGAAAAAATGAAGAGAGAATTCGGGAGCCCATTTGCCGGTTGAAAAATGTGGGTTTTCTCCTCGAGAAGTGGCTTCACTATCATTGTTTTTGAAACAAAGTATACACCGGTTTTGGCTTATGCAGAGATTGCAGGGGTATAGGTTGGATGTAAGATCCAATTTGGTGAATGTTTGAGTTTTGGTGTTTGGATGCTTCGTGAAATAGGCTCAGTTGCAGGCTGTAGTGTTTTGTCTGCAGTGTTTTGTAGCAAGGCCTTGGGATGGTACAGGTTTTGGTGCAAGTATATAGCAGGCTTTTTGGTCAAAGAGAAAACAGTGTTTGTCGTGTGATAGCAGAGGGCATGGCTAGGACATCAGTAACATGGCTTGGTTTTGCAGGTCCTTTTGAATGATAGTGTATTTAGGATAGTGTATTTAGTGTAAATGTGGATGTATACTAATGTTTTGTAGGCAAGGGGTGATAGCAGGATTTTATGTCAATGATGCAGAAAATTGAGAGGCATGGTTTTGGCTATGTCATGGTATTGGCAAAATGACTTTTGAAAAGCAAAATGTCTGTTTTGGCACCACAATTTGGATTCAGAAGTTTGGAGAGTAGAGAAGTTTGGTTAAGGTTTTGGGAGCTATGGTTGTGGTATAGTAATTATAATAAAAATAAAAATAAATAGTAATAACAATAATAAATAAATAAATAATAAAAACAAATAATAATAATAATAAATAAATAAATAAAAATAAAAATAAATAACTAATTATATATATATATATATATATATATATATATATATATATATATATATATATATATATATATAATAACAAATAAACTAAATTAAATAATAATAAAAACAATAACTAATAATAAGTAAATATAATAAATAATAATGATAATAATAATAGTAACAAATAAATTTAAACTAAATTAGTGATCTAAACCAATAAAAAAAAGATTGTAAATTAAAACTTAATTAACTAAGTAAATTTAAACTAATTTAATTAAAATAAAATGTGACAAAAATATAAATTAAATTAAGATATAAACTAAATAGAAATAACTAAAAAAAACTATACTAAAATAAGCTAAATAGAAATAACTAGAAACTATACTAAAATAGCAAATTATAAAATGCAAAAATGGTTGACTTAGAATGATGTAAAAGATCAAAGAAATCTGAGGGTAAAATTTGGGGTATGACTCTCTCCTTTTTTTTGTTTTTCTTTCTAAAACCCTCTTGTTCTCAATGTCACTTTTCTCTCTTATTTTTCTGGTTTTCTCTCTATCTCTTGCTCTCTATCTCCCCTCCTTTTTCTTACTTCTGCTCCTCTCCTTATAGTCAAACAATAGGGTTTCTTTCACTTGTTTGCTGCAAAATCTTTTTATTGGGATATGCTTCTCATCACTTTCTTGATGCCAAACCCAATTCTTTCCATTTCCATGAATTCTGCCTTGCTGTATTTTTGCTGCTGCATTTTGTCTTGTTCCAAAACCTGAACTCATTTGTTTGCTTGTGCTTGGACTGCCATTGTGGTCCAAGTTTCTACCTTTAAAAGCATTTCAAAATTCTGATATTTAGATGTATCATTATGAGTTCATTCCTTTGGTTTTGTGACATGAATTGTTTGGTTATGAGGCAATTTGTCACTTCTTGCATGAGACTGTTTTAGATCACATTAAAATTGCCCATGACTAAGCATGCATAGTCTTGATCTTGAAATGTTCCAATGTTAAGTTGAATCTTAATTATTTTCCTTGGATGTTTGTAGGCATAATGAGGAACATGTGGACTTGATGGGGCATGAATGGTACCATAGCATGAAGTTGATTAGAAACTTTAATTAAGATTAGAAATAGCTTAATTTTCTAAGCATTACTTAGAGTTAGAAACTTTGTAACAAATGTGACATTCTTGTAATGTCATGAAACTTCCCTTTGTAATATTCTTGAACCTAATCTTGAATTCATGAATCTTGAATTTGGAATGATGTATCTCCCTTATGCCATGGAATTTGAAAGGGATGAAGTCTTGAATTATGAACTTATGATCTTTTGAATTCCACTTGAACATAGAATTTGAAACAAAGTTGGATGAAGAAATCTTGAATTAGGCCTTTCACTTCATGTTCATTAGGAATATTGATCTTGAGTATCCTAATATTTTTCAAGTAACTTCTCTTTGAAGGAATCTACATAAGTAGACTTTTCAAATTGAACCAAACCTTAGATGATGAACCTTTTCTTCCATGTAGCCCATGATAGGCAATTTCTCTTATTTGAAATGGAAAACAAAGGACCGACCCAATCCTTACCTTGTGAACCCACATGCTCGATATACAATAGAACAATGTATGATATGACGAGCGTAAGGTATGAAAGGCTAAAGGTGAACATGAGGGTGTGACATCAGTGTTGTGGTAAATTATTTTGAAATTGGGGTGAACTTGAATGCTCTCTCAAAGAATTGTTTGAGGATAAACAATGAGCTAAGTTTGGGGTTATGATCAGTCACTATTTCTATGTTGTTTCCCGCACTTATTCGACATCTAATCCACGAATCGGTAATGTTTATGTGGGTCTTTTTACTGCTTTTGAATGATATTTACTATTTTTATGTTTTTCTCAAGTTTTATGTTTTTCTAGTGATTTTGTTACATTTAGTGCATTTTACACGTTTGGTAGTGGTCTTGATGTTTTCAGGTCCATACAGAGAAAGACAAAAGGCTCGGGCAAAGAAATAGGAGATTCGGGAAAAGTCGGAAGAGTTTTTCAAGCATTGCAGTGGCCTGAGGGGTTTTTCAGCAAGTCTGGCACAAAGGAGTTTTTCAGCAAGTTTGGCACAAAGGAGTTTTGGATCAATGGAACAGGGAGACAACACGGCTGCCCGTGTCAGCTGACACGACCCGTGTTGGCTTGGGCGTGTCATTCCCCAATTTCCTGTTATTTTTGTCTGTTTTGACCCCTGAGGGTATTTTCGAAATTTCCTAACTTCAGTATTGGATCTGTTAATAGTTTTAGATACATTTAGACAAAGAGAAAGACACTTTTTAACTATTATATTTTAAGAAGAAGGAAAGATTTTGACAAGAAGGATTAGGCACTCAAGAGCAAAGGGAGAACAGAAGATTTTCAAAGGCGGAAGCAATTGAAGATTAAAATAATCCCTAAGCACCCTTGTAATATTAAATCCAATTGTTGAATTTACTTTTGTTACTATGAGAGGCAATTCATACACTGCCCCTAGTTCGCCCTCATATCTTGTTAAACCTTATTCCTTCGTTTGCCTTATTTTAAATATTATCATTTATTATTCTTAAATCAAATCTAAAAAACCCCAATTGAGTTTTGTTTGATTGAATACAAATTACGCTTATATTGCCTATCCAGTCCTTGAGTTCGATACTGGGGATAACTCCCTTATTTTAACTACAATCGACAGAATAGTACACTTGCTATTTCTGCGATCAAAGAGCTTCTGCTAGAAAAGACTGATATTTTGATAGTGGTTGTTCTAAACACATGACTGGTGTCAAGAAATTTTTGGTGGATATTAAACCACGTTCCACTAGCTATGTCACCTTTGGAGATGTATCAAAAGGTGAAATAAAGGGTGTTGGGAAGCTGGACTATACTAGGCAACCTAGTATTGATAAGGTGTTGTTTGTCATAGGGCTGACTGCTAATCTGATAAGTATTAGTCAACTATGTGACCAAGGTCTCAAGGTTAACTTTATTAAATCTGAGTGTCTGGTAACAAATGATAAAGATGAAGTTGTCATGAAGGGAGCCAGATCTAATAATAATTGTTACTTATGGACTCCTCTAGAAACAAAGTGTTCTTTCATCTGCTTTATATCAAAAGAAGATGAGGTGAAAATGTGGCATCAGAAACATGGACACTTATACTTGAAGGGGATGAAGGAAGTCTTGTCAAAGGAAGTTGTCAGAGGTATTCCTAATCTAAAAATTGATGAAGGAAGAGTCTGTGGTGAATGTCAAATTGGAAAGTAGATAAGGATGTCACATAAGAAGCTTCAACATCTGACCACTTTAAAAATTATGGAGCTACTTCATATGGACTTGATGGGACCTATGCAGGTTGAAAGTCTTCAAGAAAAAAGGTATGCTTATGTTGTGGTTGATGACTTCTCAAGTTTCACCTGGGTGAATTTCATCAAAGAGAAGTCTGAGGTGTTTGAAGTGTTTAAAGAACTTTGTCAAAAACTTAAAAGAGAGAAGGATTGTGGCATAGTTAGAATTAAAAGTGACCATGGGAAGGAATTTAAAAACAACAAGTTTGATAGATTAAAAAGGAATTTTAGTAATTTTCAAATTTTGCGGAGTTGGAATAACAATATTTTCTTCCAAATTTAATTTAAGACTAGAAACTGGGCCCCGATATAGAAGCAACTTAATGGGCTCACGGGCCCATATATAATACCCTATCCTTCATTATGAATGGCGCTGTTACGACGAGAGAAAGAAGGTAAGAAGTAGAATAGATCAACACAGCATATGGTTTAGGTGTTGTTGCATCATACGTCACCCGAGGCAGTTTTTCCGCATTCTGGAGAACGCGAACGTGAAGATCGCTCTATCTCTCTCCGATTACCTTTCATTTCAATCTCGCCATTTTTCTCTAACCATATTTCCATCACTTCCAGGTAATATACTTTCTTGATTTATTATTCCGATGCTTTTCCACACTCTTCGATTTTCCGATCTCTGTTGCATTTTGTTTAACTGTTCTTATATGATTTTGTTTGATAATAGATGCTAGATCTCGACGGTTACGGTTTTTGAATTACCAGCGATCTTATATGTTTTTAGACTAGGTTACAATTTTGGCGTTGAATTGCTCGAGTTTGGAATCATAACTTTGTGATTCATTTTCACTTTTTGAAGTGATGGGATTCATAGTACAAGAGAGTTTCTTCCATAGTATATATTTATGAAATGTATTGTTAGATGAATCTGAATTTTGAATAATTTGGTTTGCGTGGATGATTAAATTTCGGATGATTTGTTAGGGTAAGTATGAGTGTTTTGTTGCCTTTTCTAGAAATGGATTCGAGGACTTTTTCATTAATTGGCAGAGATTAAGAATTATTCTTTCTTGTATACTGGATTGGTATTCTCTATTTATTATTAAAAAAAATAGGGATGCTTTGTTTTTTTTATTCACTTGTGGGAATGGAAGAATTGTAAATGGATATGGATCTGTTTGGATCGGATATTGCTTTCCATCATTTTATCTCTCAAACAGTTAATGGTAGTGCTACTATTTGCAGTACTGTTAAACTGAGGATATTAACGAGACTAAAAACGTTTAAACTTTCTATTCTCCACCATTTCTTTTCTTCTCCCTCAGTGTTGTTTTCCTCTTACAACCTTCTATTCTCTATCTTATTTTTTTTTCCGTCTGTTATTCTGTTATTAGAGTTTTTTTTTCTCCTTGTTTTTTGTTTTGTTTTTATAGTACTCTTTTTTTAATTTTTTTGGCTCTTTTTAACTCTATGTATACTATGTCTGAAAAGGAAGAAACTTCCCAAACCTCTAGGGCTGTTGGTTCAAAGAGAATTGACCCTGGATGGAAATAGTTAATGAAAGTTCTGTTTTTCTAATTCTCAATTTATTATTATGTTTTTCTGTGGTTTTGAAACATCAATTCTAGTTTGCTTTTTTATAATTCTGTTTTTTAAAGTCATGTAATTTAGTTTTTCTGGGTGTTGTTTCTGTTTTTGGTGAGTGTTTCCACACACACACACACATTATTTATTAGTTAATTAATGTGTAAGTTCTATCGGCTGTTATCCTCAATAAATAGGAAGATAGCAAAGCATAGTGGATTATCAGGGAATTAGTGAGTGGTTATTGGGAGAGACCCAAGTGTCGAACATTTGGGAAGGGAGAGATCCAAGACTCTCGAATTCTTGGAAGGGAGCAAGCTGGTCCCTGTCATTTTGTTTGTGTTACTTCTGCTTTGTACCAATAAATATCAGAAGTGTCCCAAACTTTATTGTAAAAGAACCAGTTTCTATCAACTGGTCAGAGCAGTTTCCTTCCAGGACTGCTTTATGGCATCTACGCAGGGGAAATGGAGGCCAGGTTTGAAATTCTCGATCGTGGATTTGAAGCGTTGTTGGCAATGAATGCGAAGAAGACTGTGTGGAGCAAATGGAGGTTAGACGACCAATGGAGAAACAATGCGAAGAAGACCGTGTGGAGCAAATGGAGGTTAGACGACCAATGGCGGAATTAGTTGAAACTGTTCGTCGCATGAGGCACCAAAGTCCAGCAGGATCACGACACAACGGGGACCAAACTGATGAAGAGGATGTGTCTGTGAATCACTGACATCCATGGCTGCAAAGAAAGATGGCGAGAATTGGAGATTTCAATTTTGAATGCCGAAGACGGATGCAGGCGGCTGGTTGAAACATGTCGAGCGTTATTTTGACCTGAAGCGAGTGGATGAAACAGAGAGATTGCAGGCAGCGATGGTAGCCATGGAGGGCTAAGCACTTGCATGGTATCAATAGTGGGAGGTGTCGTCACCAAACTCGACTTGGGAGGAATTCAAAACAGCCATCCTTAAACGTTTTCAACCCTCAATGATCCAAAGTCCCTTTGCATTGTTTCTGAGTCTCAAACAAACATGAACACTGGAAGAATATAGAGAGCAATTTGACCTATATGCAGGCCCCCTGAAAAGTGCTGAGATATAGAGAGCCGTCTTACTTAAAAGAATTTTTTTTTTGAATGGACTCAAAGATGTGATAAGGGCTGAACTAATTCATCCAGTTGAAAGATTATCTGAATTAATGGATTATGACAAAGGGTGGATGAAAAAAATAGCAGGGCTGTGACATGTGATCTTGGAAATAAAAGTCCTTCACAAACTGTTTTCAGTGCTGCAAGTTCCACATGTGAGGCAAATCAGTCACAACCAAATTTTTGCAAAGGCAAAGGCTTTAGAAGGCTGACAGATGCAGAATTGCAAGATAAATCACTTAAAGGATTAAGTTTTTGATGTGATGAGAAGTTTAGCCTTGGACATATATGTGCAAACAAACAATTTCAATCTTTTGGGGGAAGTATTGTTAGACCTTCAGAATTATTAGGAACCATTTCTATTCTGCCATGCAGTTATTATATTAGCCGTTACTATTTTATCTCTGTCAGTTACATTTTATTAATTAGTTAATTAATGTGTGTAAGTTTTATAGGCAGTTATGCTCATTAAATAGGAAGATAGCAAAGCATAGTGGGTTATAGGGATTTAGTGAGTCATTATTGGGAGAGACCCAACTTTTGAACATTTGGGAAGGGAGAGATCCAAGACTCTCGAATTCTTGGAAGGAACCAAACTGCTCCCTGTCATTCTGTTTGTGTTATATCTGTTTTGTACCAATAAATATCAGAAATTGTCCCATTTTTATTTTGTAAAAGAACCAGTTTCTATCAGATGATTAGATATGTTTTGTTTAAGTGCAACAAATCAAGCATTGAAGAGTGAACATTGTATCATAAATATAGCGGCGAGCTTATGATTGAGTTTCAACTGGGCTGTGCCTTCTCTACCAGTTTAGCTATGAATCATATGATTAGTGCTAATTGCTGCTAGAAAATATAAAGTATTTTAGTAGTCAATTACTTAGATCGCGCTTCATATGATTTTTGACTTTTAGTACTGCCATTTGTGACTAGTACTACATGAGCTGCAGATAATAAATGTATTACTTGATTTTTTGCATGCATTTTTGGGGCTAGCCTTACTACAAAGTCATCTAAATGATTTCACATCAGAAATGTACTTCAGAGTTGGACACTTAATTTATTTTGTTCTGAAATGTTCATCATTTTAATTTGTTGTGTTTGAAATTCTTTCTTTTAATACATGCTTTTCTTCTGATTAGTTCCAGATTCAGTTTTAAAATGGCTAAAGTTGGTAAGACGCGGTGCAAGTCCCGGTCTCGAGGTCACAGGGAAACCCCATATCTTTTATCTTGTCCAAGAAAAAATATGAAAAATGTTAAGAGCTTTTCTAAAGAGGTTGAAAAGAAAGACTGGAAAGGTGCTACCTGCTCAGTCTGTATGGAAGTTCCCCATAATGCTATCCTACTCCTCTGTTCATCGTATAACAAGGGCTGTCGCCCTTATATGTGTGCTACTAGCCGTCGCTATTCTAACTGTTTTGAACAGTATAAAAAGGCGTACACAAAAGCAACTTCTGTTAGTTCGCAGCAATTAACAGACTATTCGACTTTTGATTCTAGTGCTGGTGAACGCAGTGACAATGCAAAAGTTCCCGAGCTTCTTTGTCCCCTTTGCCGCCGGCAGGTGAAGGGTTGGACTGTGGTTGAAGCAGCTCGGAAGTCTTTGAATGCCAAGAAAAGAAGCTGTATGCAAGATGACTGCTCTTTTGTGGGGAGTTACAAGGAGCTTAGGAAACATGTTAGATCTAAGCATCCATTTTCGCGACCACGAGAAGTGGACCCTGTACGAGAAGAAAAATGGAAAAGACTCGAGTGTGAAAGAGAACGGAGTGATGTGATCAGCACAATTTTGTCTTCAACGCCAGGGGCTATGGTACTGGGGGATTATGTGCTCGAGCCAAATGACCATGCATTTTACAGCGATGAGACTGATTCTGATTCTGATTCTGATTCTGGATTTCGGGAAGATGATGGTGATTTCTTCTCCATGATGGGCGGACCTGGCAGCTTTTTGTCAAACATCAGGTATAATCAGGGTCGTGTTGGTTTCAGGAGAGTTGCGCCTACAGATTCTGCTGCTTTGTCTGGAGGGGGCCTCCACAGGCTACTGTTGGGAAGGTCTAGAAGACGAGGGAGGCACAGGATACTGAATGCGGGCCGGTAAATTAATAGAGAACTACTGAAATGTGGGGAAGGAGTCACTCTTCGTCAACAATATAGTACACGAATGGCCTTGACATGGCTTGTTTTGTTGCTATGCCAGAGTAAAGCGGTTGGCCATCTTTCTAGCTGTGTACCATCCTCACTCGTACCTCCAGTTATTTTCCCTGTTTTCAGTTTTCAAATAGACTGTACAAAAGGCAAATTTAGAATGCTCGTTGCCTCTTTTACTTTTAGGTTTAGGAGATTCAGATCATAATTATTATCATTGGGCCATGCAAATTGGTGAATTTAATTGAACAGGTTATCAGGGACATGGTGGATGTCTCAAATAATTTTATTTTGAAAATGACGCATTATTCTTCTTGTGATGATTTATTACTGTACAGTTTAAATTATTGTATAACAAATCATTTTTGACAGTATTAGGAAAATTGATTTTCTTTTGCTCATATTTCTTATTGCGCTAATCTCAATCGTTCATTCAACAATTAATGTCGTTGAGTTGATCGCATGGGGTAGACCGAGATGAGTGGTTGAGATCGTACAGAACCTATCCAACCACATGAGAGGATCTGCATCCCTAAGTTTTGCTCTATTTTTAGGATTTAACTTCTTAAAATCAAGAGTGTATTTTATAAGTCAAATGCAATGACAAATACTAAAATGAAATCAGAGCTCAAATTAGTGTTATCAAATAGTGGTGCTATATTTTAGTAAAATTTGAGTGTTTGAGAGGGTTAAAAAGAGTCTTCTTAGCATTCATTATCAAATAGTGGTTATACAATGCTACAAATTTTGAACAAACTGTTTGTTTTTGCTATCGACAACATTGAATCATAATATGTATTTGAATAACTATATAACAGTTAAATTACATGCATCTGTTTGATACATATTCTGATCTAAAGGTAGCCTTAATGATTTATTGAACATCTTGTTAGTCTGGAAGCAGCTAATGATGTGCTGTTTTTCATATACGAGTGCTGGTCTAATAAAGTTAAGGTTGTCCAACATTCTGAGACATATTTTTGTACTATCCGTTATTTTTATTATAAGCAAATTTTTTGTTTATAACAAACAACTTAGTGAGTATGTTTGTTTTACGAGAACATTATCAAATATTCTAATACATAAAATAAAACACCGTACTGTCATTTATTACACCACTAAATCAATAAATTTCACCATTAAATTACATGAAATATGATGAAACTCATTAATCTAAAAAAAAGTGCACAGTACAATAAAATTAATCTTTCTTTTACACCATTATATTTCTTTGCATGACAGTTGCTTCCACAGGCTATTCATTTTACCCTGCAAATCAATCAAAACCAAAATATAGAACAAAGAATTCAAATCATAATCAAAAATCAAAAAAGTGAAATACCCAAAATTAAATAATCAGTCTTACCAAAACCCTGGGAGAGTATTTTTCATTAAACTTTCTCTTCTCAGATAGGTCATCTTGTTTTTTCTCCTTGAGTTCATTTCTGCTCCGGATAGTTAAGCTCGGAACAGTCTCCATTGACGCCGAGCACGAGCAGATTCGAACCGGTTGATACGATATAAACTGAAAATTAGGTTAGAGTCAAATCTCTAGAAATATTTAAATAAGTTTCAGGGAAGAAAATACAGAAAATAATTTACCTTGCTTTTAGGTTTAGGTCTTGATTGTATAACAGGTAACGAAACCGTTTCTGACGTTGGATTTCTAAGATATCGAGAATGAGCAAGAAGCTGAGCACGACGATCATATTCGTAGCCATGCTTTTCTTCCTTTCTAAGATATTCGTTCGGTTTTGTTTTCTTCATGGAACGATTTTTCACTGATTCAACGTAATATTTGATAATCACACCATTCTCGTTCGTGTTTTTCTTCTCTTTTAATGATAACGTGGCCATGCGATGGATTCTTACGATGAATTTTGGTTCTCATTCATGGATAGTGATTCTTTCTCAGGTTGTTGGAAATGATAGGTTTTGGGATTTGATGTTTTATTATACTCACAAATATTCGGATAATTTAAAGAGAAAATAGATAATATACGGAGAATATAAATTATTTTTATATTATTAATTAATTAATTAATTAATGACGATCATATATTCCGATTTATCATATTAATATTTAAAAATAAAAATTAATAACAGAACAGAATATAGATTTTTTTTGTTGAATGACACTATAAAACTATTTTACACCCGTACACATCAATTAAACTATTATTTAATTTAATTTAATATTAAAATAAAACAAATGAATTGTTATTTTCTTTTATGGAATTTATTATAAATATTAGTTATTACAATTTGTTTGACTCATATTGGTTTTGTAAATGGAATGCTGATCCTTTTTTTTTCAAAAAAAAGGAATGTTGATATTTAAATAATCAATTCAATTCCATATATAAGAAAGTGTTTGAATTATCGTCTTTTTTTAAAAGGGAGTTTGAAAAATGGTTGACTCCTAATTATTATTTAAAAGAATAAATTTTTTTCAGATAGTTTAAATTTTATAATTGAAATATCACGAGTTCAAATTTTATAATTGAAATATCACGAGTTCAGACCGTGCATTTATGAAAAAGAGAAATATAAATTGTTATCTTTTTTAATGGAGGGCCTAAGCAGGAAATTACAGCTGAACAAATCTAACAATAGAATTACCAGCTAAATCATTCATAAACAAGTGTATAATAAGATATGAGAAACGTATCCAACAGACATATTCTTCTAGAACAATGGACTCCTTGCTAAATTAGATTTCCGATAGACATGAATAACATGGGTATCCTTGTCTGGTTGGAAGTACGACCTTATTTTTGCAACAAGGTTTCTTTCCAAAATGTTGCTAGTATGATTAGTATTAATATTTTGGACAACCTAAAAAGAGTCCACACAAATATCAATTTTAGTAAACCCAAGCCAATTTCTAGATTAAGACTTTATAACACTCCACATCTCAACTATATATGCATCACAGACTCCAATATGTTTTGAGAATTTCCAAGTCACTCTCCTTCATTTCTTCTAATAATGCCTCCATATTCTGCTATCCCTCAAATATCCCGCTATCGTTCGATTATCCCAGACTCCATCTGAAAAGAGAAGTATAAGTTGGTACATATACCTATGGATATTTAAAGGACACCAATTATATAAGTATAAAATAGGTAAAATATCCTTTTTATCCTTTAACTATACCTTTGGGTTCAAATTGGTCCCTTAATTATTTTTTGTGTCAGATTGATTCCTTAACTTTTTAAACGTGTCATGTTTGTCCTTTTCGTCTAATTAGCGACGAAATAAACATATAACATATGTTTGTTGGAATGCATAATTATGAATGCATTTCCGATATAGTCTACCTATATGAGAATGAAAGGGTACTGTTTCATAGAATTCAATGATTTAACTCTAAAATTCTCATGAAAAGGATATGAGATACAAGACTTTATTAAATGTGTCATATTGATAATTCAATCAATGATACTGAGATTTCATGTGTGATTTATACACGCTTATTCTAATGAATAATTGATTCAAAATTTGTCTACCAATCTATTCGAGGATGAGTGAAAACTTAGTTTACTAAGTAATGATTCAAATCGTAAGATACCTTTATTTGAAATCATGAAATTTTTTTAATAACAGATTTAGATATATTTTGAAAATGGTGGGGGATTGTTGGAGAGATTTCCAAAATATTTATTTGAGGAATAATAATGAGTAAATTCATTTGATGAATTTTTTTTATCACAATTGGTTTTAATAGCGCAGTGGTTCAGACTTTGTATAAAGAATCAAAGTGTCACAAGTTCGTCAATTGGTTTGGTTGTGTTTTGGAATTTATATGTTGTTTTAACAAATAAATGACAAAAATAATACCAAAAGTTGCACCCATCCAAATTCGAACTGGGGAAATTTCAGTCAAAAGACACATACGAACTAAAGCATCAACTTCTAAACTAATGCGTTAATTTGGAAGAAATTTGAACAAAAATGTATGTAACAATTTTAAATGACCAATGATTCAAACAATGCTTCCCTCCACCAAGTGACACGATTTTTTCTATAAATAGAAATATTGTGCAAACTAAAAATATACACAAAAATACATGTTTCAAGAGTCAAAATATATATATTTAAGTCATTCCTTTATTTTTCTAGTGCACGAGAATAAGTGAAGAAACTTTATTATGTAAAATACTGTTGATCAATATATTTAATGTGAATGTGTGATTCATGTTAAGGTTTCTAAAGTATTTTGAAAGGGATACGTCAGATTACTCATTTGCATCCAATGTGCCTAAATTGGCGGGAAGAATCGAATCTAAAACATAATATAAACACACACTTTAGAATTTATTTCATGCAACTTTCATCATACAAATTTTTGTCTTCTTTTTATCCATGTTTTGCAGCAGACCCCCAACACAAGATCTAACATAAACATTCTAAGGAAATTCAGTTTTTGACCAAACAAATCCATATAAATATTATTCTTGAAAATAATTATTCCAAAAATATGATTCCAAAGAATATTATTTCATTACTCTAAACAAATACACTCTAAGTTTTGCAAAACGATGAATTTTTTTATGCATAAGAGGTAGTTAAGTTTAGAAAAAAACATGGGTGTTAAGTTTTGAAAAACGTGGTTATTGTTGCAATTGATGGAACAATTAGACTTAAGAAGAAAAAGAGGGAGAGAATAATATTATTGAGTAAAATAGAAATGATTACAATGTAATTGTTATTTGAAAACTATAAATATATGCCTATATATAGGATACTAAGGCCCGAACAAAAAACATACAACCCAAACTCAAAATATATAAATTTATATTTTAGCCATCACAACAGCTATATGTTGTATTCAACTCTGTCAAATACTTCGAATAACTACTTCTACACAGCTAAATACTATATTTTCTACAAACCATCAAATTAAAAATTCTAACACACCCCCTAATTCATATTTTTAAGATTCTCATCCCGATGCTTTTCTTCAACTCGTCGAACTTGACTTACTTTGGGGGTTTGGTGAGTATGACAACTAGTTACCATTCTGTCTTGCAATGGTCAAGTTTAAGCTTTCCTTTGTTGACATGCTGCATATGATGCGTCCACGTACTCAGCTTCATAAGGTGAAAAAGTCACAATGCTTTGCTTTCTTGAAATCCATGATATTGGCGCACCTGCAATCATGAATGTGTAGTCTGCAGTACTTTTATTCTCGTCTTGATCTCCATTGAAATCTGAATCAGTGTAGCCATATACTTCTGAATCTGTTCTGGTCTTTTTTTTCCTCGACATCAGCACACCATGATTAATCATATCTTTGATGTCTCTTAGCACTCTCTTGTCTGCTGTTAGATGACATTCTTGAGGCTTCTCCATGAATCTTCTTAACAATCTGACACTTCGAAAAATGTATGGCCTAGTATTGCAAAGACACCTCAAAGATCCAATGATTTGTTTATATAGTGTTGCACTCACAAACTCATCATTTGTCTCCTTCCTCATCTTTGCTTCAGTTTGTAATGGCGTTGAAGATGCATTATAGTTGCTCATCTGGAACCTCTTCAAAATATCTTGGGGATACTTTTTCTGTGTGCAGGAACACTCCTTCACTTATGTATTTGAACTAGATCCCTAAGAGATATTAAAAATTCCCTAGGTAAGACATTTCAAACTCTTGCATCAGCTTTGACTTGACTTTTCTTATCTCTGCCTCATTTGCACTTGTAACCAACAAGTCATCTACATACAAGCATAAAATGGTTTGACTGACCCTGTTTGCATCATTGACATACACTGTCATACCCCAAAATTTTACCTACCCTTTCATTCAAACCTAGTAGCCTATGCATCTCATCCTCCTCATATGCACACTATACATTAGATCATTTTTACACATCATGCATCATTAATCAATAAATTGGCATGGAATCAAATGATTTCTTGTGATTTGAGTTTTCCCTATTCAAAGATGATTCATTTGATTCCTACTACATTTAAGTTGAGACAAGGCTTGAATTCATATCATCATGAACATTATAAGCATTTTTGTCAAGATTCATCAAGCTACAAGGTTTTCCTATATCAATGTACATCTTAAGGAGAGGATTATGGTTTGTTGCTCATCATGATTGAGCTTGTTAGCATTCATCAACTGAAGATCATTTTAGGGTTTCATGTCAAGTATCATTCACATTCAAGGATTCTTTAAGGAAATACTATGGTATTGATTATTAAGTCAAGGCATGAAGTAATGGATTCATTGTGTTCAAGAAATTATTATCACCTTCATTGCTTATGGCTTGTCATACAAGTTACTTGTGTTTTGGGAATGGGCTTAAAGTTGCATTGAAAGGAAGTTTCATTCAAGTGATTCCATGAGATCAATTTGATCAAAGTTTTCAAGGTTTGGTTGAATGTTTAAAGTGGATTTCTTGGGATTAAATTAACAAAGACATTATTCAAGTTGATCATCATTCATCATTCAAATTCATGCTCAAGTTCAAATTTAGAGTATCCATAACCATTTTTTAAATCCACGTTTCAAACCATCTAAACCCATTTTCTAAACCTAATATCTAACTAAAATCCAAAGTCCAAACCATTTTTCAAAAAACAATTCAATTGTCCAATTCTATATCCAATCACAACCAATATTTATTTCCAAATCTATATCCATTTTTTAAATCCATATTCAAATATCCAAGTCCACATTTTAAGCCCATATCCAAGCATTCCAGATTGTAATCCAAATCCATATTGATGTCCCAATATCCAAATTAAACCATACTCTAAATCAAAATCCAATTTTAAACCAAACTATACCAATATCCATATTCAAAATCTACATCCATTTGCAAACTAAACCAGTATCCATATTCAAAAAACAAAGGTCCATATCAAGAAAATAAAAAAGAAAAATGAAGGGTAAAAAAGTGAATTGAAAAAGGCATAGACCAATTGCCAAAATATATGCATAAAAAAAACCACATGCAGGCACTTGAAGTTTGTATGTGCAACAAAACAAACGGAAAAATATCTGCAGCAAAACAGAAAGCTCAAAATGCAAGTACTTAATAATCAAAACACAGTAGAGGGAAAGAAATGAACCTCCATCCACAAATAAATTCACGATGCATTTTAAACAGTGAATGAATTCCCAGCTTAACAAAAGATGAATAATAGAATAATAGAAAATCACAATTTAACTTCCCTAAACTAGCCTTAAAGATCTTCTATAAAAGCTGTTGCGTTCTTCATTTTGGGGGATTAGATCTTCATTCACACCTGCTCTGTATTTTCTTCATCATTTTCTTTGATTTACCTTCATCCTCACTCTTCACCTTCATATCATAACAACCTTGAAATTCATCTCCTACCTCTCAACCCTCCCTTGACAAAACCTGCACTTCTCTTCCAGTTTTATCAAAGTTCAATAGCCTGCAACAAGATTGGCACAATAATGTTCACGCAATCGTTCAATCTCAGATTCAATAGCGGAAATACGCAAAATATTTGCTACAATTCGTATAAGATTCAACAATTCATAATTGAAGATTCAAGAACACATCAAGAAGCAACGGTGATAGAAGAGGAGATCACGTGGAAGAATGTTAGGTTACACTAAAGAAATCAAATAGATCTAAAATGGCAAAGGAATATAAATGCAAAAGACATAAAATTTTCAGAATTTTCTTACCTCAAAAATTTCAAAGAGATGACAATAAATAGCTAGGGTTATCAGCTTGAAATAAAAGACTATGGGCCTAAGCAATTTAAATGACCCAATCAACAAAGGAATAAAAGTACTTTTCGCTATGCGAAAAATGACACAGAGTCGCCACCAGATTTTATTAATCCCAAGGAGGGAAAGGGAAATCACGATAAAACCATTAGGAAAAGAGCATGGTCATCGCAACCAAGTTTTAGGGTTCGAGAGTTGGTTATGCGAGGGGAAGGTATTAGCACCCCCTAACATCCATTGTATTCGATGGAAACCTTCTAAGTTGTTTAGCTTGAATGGGTGTTTTAATCTAAAAGTTTGCTTGCTTAAGGAAAAAATGGGTTGTTTTTTATTAGGGTGCTCGCCAAGGATTGTGGCCCTTGTGCCTACGTATCCTCACTTAAACAAAGTGAAGAATTAGAGCTCCGTAGTTCGGAGGCTTGTGAAATGGTTGTTTGTGAGTTGATTTTATACCTTGAAAAAGGGTTTTCGGATTGATACCCTAAGGCGAAGATAAGTTTGATGAGTTGATGTTTTTTAGGATTTTTGAGAAGAAATTGTTCTTGATTAGGATCACACTAAAGACTTTGGATAGAGATGAATGTTTCGAATAACCAAGTTGAGCGCCTTATATTCAAAACATTCGGAACGAGTGTATGAGGGGTTCCATTCTCATTCCTTCTCCACCACTTTAAAGCTCATGGCGTATAACCCCAATCGTATCTTTATTGTTTTTTTTTTGTTTTTTATGAGAAAAATACCACTTGATGTTGGACCAAGGGTTTTATTGCTTGTAAAAATGTTTGAAGTGATACGAGCAAGGTCGATGGCGACGCACAAGGCAATCGACTTACAAGGTTGAAAATGGCTCGATAAAATCGAGAGTTTATCTTTGAAAATAGTTTTTGGAACCAAAAGTAAAAAATGACCGTAATAATATCCACATACAATGGCCGTACAACCACATCGGGTTAATCGTCTAGAAAATATGAATAAAAACAAGAAATGGAAAAAAAAACAGCATGATTTTTTTTAAAAACTATGAAAAGTTCGTTGTGCGAACTTCTTAAGAATTTTACCAGATCAGTATACTATTCACAAACAGGGGCGAAAGGTATTGAAGTTCGCTGTGCGAACTTTGCAGCGAAGCTGCCCAGAAAAAACGTACCTAAGTTCACTGTGCGAACTTGATGGGGAAAACCACAAAACACGCACTATTCACAAACAGAGGCGAAAGGGGGCAAAGTTTGTTGTGCGAACTTTGCAGCAAACGACTCGCTGGCTCAAAATAGGGGAAAATTGGCTGTTCAGTGGCACTTTGAGTACCACAAAATCGTGTTCGCTAGGCGAAGAAAGCTTCGTAGTGCGAACATGACAATAGAAATGAGTTTTTTTTCCAAATCATTTCATTACAATAATCAATCTGTGTTCTTTCTTTTCTTTTGCTTCTTTTACAACATAAACCAACTTTGGGACCTCATTAAAATATGCATTCACCAATGATACTTTAGCTAGAAATTAGACAAGCATGCAATGGAATATATAAAGAGGGGAAGTTTGAAGAAAAGGATACCCAATAGTTGTTGTCTTTCCTGCAAATCTCCACTTGTTTTGGTTGGGTGTTCTCCTTACTCTCTACTTAATGCTTTGAAGGCTCTGTTTTTCAATGGTTTCTCTCAATGTTTCTATGTGACTCTCTTGATTTCTCTTAATCTCCTCCTCCTTCTTGTTTGCTGATGCTCTCTCTTTTTATCCTCAAAACATTAGGATTTTCACTTGTTTCAAAACATCAGATTTCTTCATTGGGGAATACCTTTTACCACTTTCTTGATATCACTCTCTTTCTTTCCATTTTCCATGAATGCTGCTTTTCTTCACTAGCTGTTGCACTTTGCCTAGGCTTGTTTTTCTGCTGCCCTTTTGCATTGCTTTCCTTTACTCACTTGTTCTTAGGCTGTCCTTGTGGTCCATGTTTCTCCCATTTACAGAATTTTAAAAATCTGGACTTTGGTATGTATGTGAACCAACATGAACTAGTTCCTTAAGTTTGTGAATGGTTTGTTTAGTTGTGAGTTAGTTGGTCATGAGGCTGTTTTGGATTAATTTGAAGTTGCCCATGAATATGCATAAATGGTCTTGCTTTTGAAAGGTTCCAATGTTGAATTAACCTTGATTATTTTCCTTGGATATTTGTGGGCATAATGTGGAACATGTAGACTTGTTGGGGCATGAAGGGTACCATAACATGAATTTGATTAGAAACCTAAATTAAGATTAGAAATAGCTTAATTTCTAAACATTGCTTAGAGTTGGAAATTTGTAATAAATGTGACATTCTTGTAATGTCATGAAATTCTCTTTGTAATATTCTAGTCTTGAATTCATGAATCTTAAATTTTGAATGACGGATTTCCCTTATACCATTATTTGAAATGGATGAAGTCTTGAATTATGAACTTGTGATCTTTTGAATTCCACTTAAACATAGAATTTGAAATAAAGTAGGATGAAGAAATCTTGAATTAGGCCTTGCCATTCCTGTTCATTAGGAATATTGATCTTGAATATCCTAATATTTTTCAAGTAACTTCTCTTTGGAGAAATCTACATGAGTAGACTTTCCGACTTGAATCAAACCTTAGATGATGAACCTTTCTTCAATGTAGCCCATGATAGGAAATTTCCCTTATTTGAAATGGAAAACAACAAACCGAACCAATCCTTACCTCGTAAATCCACATGCTCGATATGCAATAGATTGATGTATGATATGATAAATGTAGGATAGAAAGGCTAATGGTGAAAATGAGGGTGTGACAACTGCCCTTATTTAATCCTCTTGGACCTGAATGTCTGGAGGATAAAAGTGTTCGAACATTCATGGTAAAAGAGAATTAAATACTAGAATATCCGGGATTTTCAACTAGAGAGGTGTGGAATGAAAGTAGACAGTCAGCGAGATGGTTTGAAAAAGGTGTATGTTAGTGAAGAAGGGTTAAGGGGGATATGATGATATGCTTGAGATGTAATACAGAATGAACATGAGTACTTTGCCAGTCAGAAGAGGAGACACCTCGTAATAGGGAATCATAATTCGGCAGGAGATGTTCCTTCTACAAAAGGCAGAGAGGACTCAAGAAATATAGAAATATGAGATACTCCTTCTACGAGAGGTAGAGAGGACTTTAAAAATAAAGGATAATGAGATATTCCTTCTACGAAAGATAGAGAGGACTCTAGAAATTGGTTTTCCTCTTGCAAAAAGGCAAGGAGAACTCCTGAACAAAAGGTTCGAAGAAATTGTTTCCTTCTAGAAAAGGTAGAGAGGACTCCAAAACAAAAGGTTTAAAGACATGGTAACTCATTCTACATCAAGTAGAAGAGATTCCCTTGGGAGAATATGATCGTATTTCCTTCTGTAAAGGCAAAAAGGACTCCATAACAAAAGGTTAGGAGAAGAAGTTCCTTCTACAAAAGGTAGAGAGGACTCCAGGACAAAAGGTTTGGATATAATTCCTTCTACAAAAGGTAGATAGAAGACTCCCTTAGGAGAGGACAATCGTACTTTCTTCTGCGAAAAGCAAAAAAGACTCCTGAACAAAAGGTTAGGAGAAGAAATTCCTTCTACAAAAGGTAGAGAGGATACTTACAAAAGGTAATCTGACAAGAAACTTGTACAAAAGGCACAGGAGGTCTTACTAAAGGTAAGTTGAATCCATTGCGAAAGGCAAGGTGGAGATACTTCATGAAAAGACTCACATAAGGTAAGTTTAGGGCAATAACCATCCTCTTGCAAAAGGTAGAGGAAACTTGTATAGGGTACTAGAACGTCATTTGACCTCACAGGCACAATGGAGGATATGATATTCTTTAAGTATGGAGACCATTCAGCTTTTGGCCACACATGCATTAAGCATCCAAATTAATCGAAAATACCCAAAACAAAGTTTTGTCGCGTGTAAAAGACAGCGAAGACGCGCTTACAAAAGGAAAGCGAAAGGGAAAGATTTCACACGAAAGGCAATGAAATCCCTTACGAAAGTAAGGTGAGAAAATATCTCATGTAAAAGGCTCAGAAGGACTTACATAAGGTAAGTGAGGGGATAAACACTCCTAAAAGATCCTACCAGGATGTCCACAGGAAATCCACATCTTTGAGAACGAATGGCTAAGCACACATGCAATGATGCAAGATGTATGCAAAAATGTCGAGGACGTAAGGACATGGAGGTTATGGGTGATGATTTATGCCAAGTGATTGGACTTTGGTTTGGGGCGTCAAGTTTGACTTCCCAACATCCTTGTGACGAAATTTGGGTCATCTCCAGATGGTCTTAACAGATAAGCTGTGCTGGTCAGTTAGATTGTCGCTGACTTGGTCGAATCTTGGTGAACTTTGTGATTTGACGATGCTTCGTGTACACGTGCGCCTATTAGATATCACGTTTATCCTTCATACACCTTGATCGGAGAGCAACCTTATGCTTTCTTTTGTTATTATCTTCATCCCATAATTCTTAATGCAATATTTATTAAGAATGAAAATTCCACTTTTTGCAAACAAACATTAAAAGTAAAAAATGCGAAGCACGAATTAATGAAAGAGATTTTATTAATGATAAAGTGACCCATAAATGGGTAATTTTACATAAGGATACAATTCCTAAAAGAGGTAATTGCAAAAATATGACAAAAAGTCTAACTTTTTTCATTTTAACCCTAACTTTTTCCTGGACTTTTTTTCTTTTTGTTGTCCATCGGGTTTGCTTTCAAGCGTAGTATTTTTTGACTGCGTCTGCATTTACAGGGGATGACAGATCTTCACCGTCCATGTTGGATAATATAAAGGCTCCTCCGGAGAAAACCTTTTTCAGAACATATAGACCCTCATAGTTAGGTGTCCATTTCCCCCTTGGATCTATGTGGATTGGTAGAATATTTCTTAATACCAAGTCTCCCACTTCGAAATCTCGAGGGAAAACTTTCTTATCAAACGCCCTTTTCAACTGTTTTTGGTATAGCTGGCCATGGCAGATGGATGCCATGCGCTTTTCATTAATGAGATTAAGTTGATCAAATATTGCCTGTACCCATTCTGCTTTATCTAGCTTGACATCGGTCATAATCCTCAGGGAGGGAATTTCTACCTCAACGGGGAGTACCGCATCCATACCGTATACAAGAGAAAATGGAGTTGCCCCAGTAGAAGGGCACACTGAAGTGCGATAGACATGCAAAGCAAATGGTATCATTTCGTGCCAATCTTTGTATGTTTTCACCATTTTCTGAACAATCTTCTTGATATTTTTGTTCCCTGCCTCAACAACGCCATTTATCTCCGGGTGATATGGTGATGCGTTGTGATGCTCGATCTTGAAATTTTCACACAATTCCTTCACCATCTTGTTATTGAGGTTTAAAACATTGTCAGTAATGAATTTATTTGGGACCCCATAATGACAAATGATTTCTTTTTTGATAAAGCGAGCGACCACTTGTTTGGTGACATTGGCATAAGATGAGGCTTCCACCCATTTAGTGAAGTAGTTAATGGCCACTAAGATGAAACGATGACCGTTTGAAGCAGTTGGCTCGATGCGTCCAATCACATCTATGCCCCACACGACTAAGGGCCAAGGCGATGTCAATACATTTAGAGGAACCATCGGCACATGTATCTTATATGCATATATTTGACATTTGTGGCATGTTTGCACGTGACGATATCAATCAGTTTCCATCATCATCCAAATAATAACCAGCCCTCAAAATTTTCTTAACCATCGTGTGTCCACCGACACGTGTACCAAAAGAGCCTTCATGTATTTCGTTTATGATTCGGTCGGCTTCGTGTCTATCCCTGCATCTGAGCAGGACCGAGTCATAGTTTCGCTTATAAAGCACACTTCCGCTTAAGAAGAATTTGGCCGAGAGCCTTCTTAAATATTTCTTGTCTGTGATGGAAACGTTTTCTGGATACTCTTGCTTTTCTAGATACCTTTTGATATCATAGAACCAAGGTTGATCATCAATTGTTAACTCTGCTTCCAGACAGTGGGAAGGCTCATCAAGATGTTTAATGCGGATAACGGGTGCCTCATTTTCCCACTTAATTTTGAACATGGATGATAACGTGGCAAGAGCGTCTGCCAATTGATTGCTTTCTCTAGGAACATGATTGACTTCAAGACATGATCCCGATATGGAACTAGTTTGTTGTCACGTGCTTCCCAGTCGCTGCTGACTTGACTAATGACTAATGAGGAATCCCCATACACTTCTAAAATCTTGATTCTATGATCAATAGCGGCTTCGATTCCAAAGATACATGCTTCATATTCAGCCATATTGTTGGTGCATTCGAAACATAATCTTGCGATGAATGGGATATGAAAACCAGTAGGAGATGTGATGACTGCCCCTATTCCATTGCCTTGAGCATTTGCGGCGCCATCGAACACGAGCGTCCATCGCGATCCTGGTTTGGGTCCTTCGTATGGGCCAAATGTTTCATAATCTTTGACAAATATGATGTCTTCATCAGGGAAGTCAAAACGCATGGGCTGGTAATCTTCCACAGGTTGGTGGGAAAGATATTCAGATAACACACTCCATTTGATAACTTTTTGTGAGACGTACTGGATGTCATATTCTGTCAGTACCATTTGCCAACGGGCTACTCGTCCTGTGAGAGCAGGCTTTTCGAAGATGTACTTGAATGGATCCATCTTTGATATCAACAATATGGTATGGGTAAACATATCTTGCCTTAAACGTTTGGCAGCTCATGCGAGCACACAACATGTCTTTTCTAACATTGAGTATCTCGTTTCTCAGTTAGTGAACTTTTTGCTTAAGTAGTAGATAGCGTACTCCTTTCTACCTGTTTTGTCATGCTGCTCCAACACGCATCCCATAGATCCTTCCAGAACGGTCAAGTACATGATGAGAGGTCTTCCTAGCATGAGAGGCATTAAGATCGATGGATCTTGCAGATATTATTTTATTTTCTCAAATGCTTTTTGACAATTGTCATTCCACATGATTTCTTGATCTTTGCGAAGAAACTTGAATATTAGCTAATAGGTGGTTGTTAGGTGAGATATGAATCTGACAATGTAGTTTAATCTCTCTAAGAAACCACAGACCTCCTTCTCTGTTCTTGGAGCTGGCATATCTTGGATAGCTTTTACTTTGTCAAGATCGACTTCAATTCCTTTTTGGCTCACAATAAAACCTAGCAATTTACCAGATCTTACCCCAAAGATACATTTATTCAGATTGAGCCTTAGCCTGAACTTTCTCAGCCTTGTAAACAACTTTTCCAAGTGGGTGAGATGTTCCTCTTCAGTTTGAGATTTTGCAATCATATCATCAACGTAGACTTCAATCTCTTTATGAATCATATCATGAAAGAGAGTCACCATTTCTCGTTGATATGTCGCACCATCATTCTGTAGACCAAATGGCATAACCTTATAGCAGGAGGTTCCCCATGGGGTAATGAAGGTAGTCTTTTCCATATCCTATGGAACTATTTTAATCTGGTTGTATCCGGAGAAACCATCCATGAAAGAGAACACAGAGAATTGAGCCGTATTATCCACTAACACATCAATATGCGGTAGTGGAAAGTCGTCCTTTGGGATGACTCTATTTAGGTCTCTGTAGTCGACACACATCTACACCTTACCATCTTTTTTAGGCACAGGTACAATGTTGGTGACCCATTGAGGGTATTTCGATACTACCAAGAATTCGACATCAAGCTGCTTTTGCACTTCCTCCTTAATCTTAATGGCCATGTCGGGTCGAGTTCGTCTCATCTTTTGCTTTACAGGTAGAAAATCTTCCTTGAGTGGCAATTTATGTACTACGATGGCAGAATCCAATCCAGGAATGTCTTGGTATGACCAAGCAAACACATCTGCATACGCGCGTAGGAGCTCAATCAGTCTTCTCTTCACACTCTCTTCTAGGGCAGCGCCTACCTTGACTTCTTTCTTATCCTCTTCGGTTCCGAGATTGAAAAATTCCACTGATTCTTGATGTGGTTGAATGATCTTCGATTCTTGCTTTAATAATCTGGTCAACTCCTCGGGGAGCTCACAATCCTCATCAGCATGATAGATTGGGTTATCAAAGTCATATAGAACTGTAGCAATATTGTTATCAATAGAATCTGGGGTAGATCTGCATGATTGGTGATTTTATGCTTTATTTTGAGAAGATGAAAAAAGAAAAATGCAAGAAAATATTGCCATTTATTTATGCAAAAATAAAAAAGAAAGACAGGGAACACAATTGAGTGCAAAAGGTTCATTTCATTTATGATAAATATTAATTGAAAACATGGGGGGCCCTACAAAATATTCCTTATGCCTTGGGAAGAGCATAGGATTTGAATGCAAACAAGGAAAATTACTCTTCAACAAAGGTGACTTCTGGTATCTCCACGGTAATCCAATTGTTGAGTTGTTGATTCGGTGCTCTTGGGTACACCATGTAGACTTCATTCAGTGTATCATCTTCAGCCTCCACAAAGGTTACCTGACCATCTACCAGATGTCCACCACTAATGAAGGCCATTGGAGGAATAAACTCTTTGCTCTTGTTAACAATTGTCTTCTGCTGAACTGTGTGATCACCTGGGTAACCCAAACCAGCTTTGTTCTTGTTGATAGGTAATTCCAACACTCTTCCCTAACCTTCTGGGTGACCGGCCTCAATTACAGTCTTTGCGTCCTTCCACATAAGCATGGGGGATCCAGACCTTTCTGACTTCTTTTCCTCCTTCTTAGCATGGATCATTTCCACATTTATCACATCAAATGCTTGAAAAGAGGTCTCATGAACTTCACATCCCACTTCAACATAGCGAAATGAAGATAAATGACTTACTAGTATATCCTCTTCTCCCTCAGTGACGACAAGCTGATTGTTAACCATGAACTTTAGTCTTTGGTGAAGGGTGGATGTTATAACACCGACGACATGGATCCAGGGACGGCCTAACAGACCATTGTAAGCTGGATAGATATCCATCACATAGAATGTGATAATGAAAGTATGAGGTCCTATTTTAATAGGGAGGTCAACTTCCCCTATCACAATCCTTCTTGCTCCATCAAAAGCTTTCACTATCAATTAACTGGGTTTCATCATCAATCCTTCAATGGTCAGCTTGGCCAAAGAATTCTTTGGTAAGATGTTCAATGATGATCCAATATCTACCAACACCCTTGACAAAACAACATCAACACATTTGACAGAAATGTGCAAAGCTTTATTATGATTCTTCCCTTCGGGGGGCAACTCTCCACCATTGAAGCTTAGAATGTGTGTGGAGGCAATATTTGACACAACTCCTTCGAACTGTACAACAGATATTTCCTGAGGAACATGAGCAGTTGATGCATCCGCAAGTGCACGGAAATATCAAAGTAATATAAAATATTATCGAACCCACAGAGACCAATGTCAATCTACCATTAACTATTATTACGGAGTAAAGCTAAGGCTAATGGAATTAGGAAAGTTGAATGCGAATGAAATTAAATGCAAAGGAAATAAAGATAATTGGTTTAAAGAAAAAGCGGTAAAGGGATATCGGTATGCAAGGACTTAGTTATTGGGGATTCGACAGGTCACCGGTGCTTTCTACTTTTTGCAAACACTTTTAAGAAGAAAATAACGGTTTAAAGACCTTTGTCTCACGATGGTTGTTAACACTAGTTGCAACTCTAAGACGGAACGTATGCTGTCGCTATCCCGTTCGGGGTTAAAATTACTTTTTGAAAACCATTAAGTTCTAATCCCTTTTAAAGCACTGTCGCTATTTTTAAAATGAATGCCTAGTTTTTACTATCTGGTCTTAGCCGCAGCTGTCGCTTGTTGGTTCGTACCTTTATGAATTTCCCATTGTCGTGGCAAAACTACTTTTAAATAAGTTCTCCCTGTCGCGACGAACATTTATTTATAAATTAAGATTAAAAACTACGGCCAGAAAGGTTGTTTGTAAAAAGGGAAGGTACCAGTTACTATCGAATCCTGTCCTACTAATTCGGTTACATACCGATAAAACTAATTTAGCTAGACATGATAATTAATGCAAACGGAAATAGACATAAACAACTGAATAATAAAGCATGCATCATGACAAAAATAAAGTAGTAATTCAATTAATAAAAACCTGTAAATTGTATTGATCTCAAATCCTTGGGTAGTCCCCCACAATGTCGGCAGGATTCTACTTTGGCAAGAAGTAAAAGGTACAGGAACAAATAAAACCATACAAATGGGAATAAAAGGAAAAGGAAACGGGAAAATAATGCAAGAACGTAAATTCAGCACAATTGGTAATTTCGGAAGCACTTCGATACGTCGAAGGCTCCCCCAGAAACTCTGAATCTAAGGCCTATTTATAGGAGATAATTCATTCTTCAACTTCCAGAGATCATGGGTGAGTTATGGAGGGAGTGAGAGTAACTTCCAGTAGTGGGCAGTGAGTGGAGAAAGTGTAGGAAGAAATTAAGTTGAGAGTGATCGTGGCTACTTCTGATTTGAACGTACTGATATTTTGTCTGCGTGACGCTCGTCATAAAATGTGACAGTCGTAATATGCACGACGGTCGTAAGGGTCATGTGACGGCCGTCATATCAGCAAAATCCGTATCTGTTGTTTTTCATTTGTTTTCCTTCCATTTCTTCTTCTTTTCTTTCTTTAGTCCAAATTCTCCCCAATCTGCTAAACGAAGTAAACTAATCATATAACAGAACATAAATCAAGATAAATTAATAATAGTCACAAATAAATGCATGTAAATCAAGCCAAATAAACGATATGATTTCACGTTATCAAACACCCCCACACTTAAACCATTGCTTTTCCTCAAGCAATCAACCAACACGGTGAAAAAGAAATAAGCATAATTTGAAACAAGGACACGGTGAAACTCTAATCATACGTGGCTGTTAGGCTAATGTTATATCGACAGGTACTAAATATCAATATCAAGGATACCAAAAACTCCCTACTTATGCAAACTAACCTGAGTCATGCCATTATAACTCAACCTATACCTCATGCTCTCTTTCACCCCATTTCATTCTAATGCAGTCACATTAAGCCCGTTATCCATACACATTCATGGTAAGTAAACTTGTTAGTGACTATGATCTCATTGATATTTCATTCTTCTTTGCAAATATGCTTAAACATCAATTGAACTTAAAAGGTTTGTACCGTTGGGCTAAGTGATCGGGTGAGGAGCACCTAACTTAGAAGGAACAAGTCTTTTTCTTCATAATTTTTCTTCTTATTTTAAACTAGAGATCATACACTTATTTGCATCGGTTTCTTACTTAGTGTGGTTGGGATGGTGCTGACTGCTTAAATAAACTACTTAGGGATTACTAAAAGAACTGGAGCTTTAAGGTCTCGACGTAATGGATACTCAAGTTGATTTTGCATATTTAGGGGGTTAAGGGTGTCAGGATGATATCAATTTTATCAAAACTTTCCCAAGTTTTTTCTAACATAGCCTAAACAGCCTATATACTTTTAGAGTACCATGTCATGAATCAAAAAGTTTTTGTTGGAGGTTAGAATTTTGAAATTTTGAAATTTTGGGGAAGTTTGAATAATAGGCGAAAACCACGCATAAAGACTCGACATCACATGCACAGACTTTGACATATTAGAAACAACAGTAAATCAAGCTAAAACGCGATAAAATGAAAGCGGTAGAGTTCCTCCCCCACACTTAAACCAAACATTATCCTCAATGTTTTAATAAAAGGTGGAAAAAGGAAAGATAGAACCTGTATGAATGCTACTCCGTGCTAAATCCTCTATGGTCTTGCTCTTGATGTCCATGTCTTTGTTGATCACTTCTACTTCGGCGACGAGCATTTTGAGATGCCTTCGTTTGTGTAATTCTTGCACCAACTCATCATATTACTTACTTCCAGAGGAAGTACTCATCATCAGTGTCACCACCAGCAGCGACACTCGTAGGAATGTCTGTGGGCACAACTCATCGTCATATAGAGAGTTTTCGCCTAGATATAGCTAAAGCGTAACAAGCGATACATTTCTATATTTTCTGCAAATGTAAACAAACAAATTAAAATAAAAGCCTTGTGGGTTGCCTCCCACACAATGCTTTGTTTAACGTCGATAGCTCGACGGCTAAGGAGTGCAAGTACTCATGGTGGTTCTTTCGAGAATGGTTCCTCGATCGAACATTGAATAGTCTTCGATTTCCATGGCCACTTATCAAGCCATCGCTCATATCCCTCACCTTTTCGTTTCTTTCTTCTGTAGGGTGGTTCCTTGTTTTGAATGCATGGTGGTGGTTCTGGATCTATCCTGCGTATCAGCTTTTCAAATTTGGGCTTAGTTATTTCATCCACCACCTCAAAAATTAATCTTACCCTTTTAACAGTAATGATGACCCTAGTTTCACGGTCCTCGAATTTTCTTTTCTTATGAGGGACCTTAGACAAAGGTGCATTGGTGTGGGTATTTTCCAGTACCTCTACATATGTTTTGGATTGGGAGTTTACCTTAGCTTCCACAACCAATTGTGAGAAAGAATTAGGTGGGGTATAGGGAGGAGGAGCAACAATGGGTGCTTCTTTCTCTATCTCTTCGACAACCTCCCTTTCGGGTGGTGTCGGTGGATTTTTCTCAATAATTATGCTTGTCTCACCAAAACTCTCCTCAGACTCATCATCACTCTCCCTAGGATCTTCTATTTGTTCTTAATTACTAGTGGTTACAACATTCATATGACTCTCAAGGAAGGGTCCTAGAGATGTTTGTGTAAGCAAAAAGGTTTGATTCTCCAAAGCCTTGCTGTGAGTCGCGAGGGAATCGACTATAATGCTCATCTGCTTAAGGTCTTCATCAATTTGGAGATGTTGTTTTCTAAAATCTTCATTTTGGAGAGTTTGTGTCTCCACAAAGCGCTCCATCATAGATTCTATCCTAGAGTGAGTAAACGTCTCTTCGAATTCTTCTAGTAATAGTTCAAGGTTGGATGTATCAAAATCTTGCATTTCCTCAAAACATTGGGAGTCATCATCGTAGAGGGAATTTGGGTGAGAATGCGTCGTATTGAAATCTTCTAATAATATTTCGAGGTCCGATTTAAACGGATTTTGTGGTTCCTCAAAATATTGGAGGTGGTAGTTATAAGGGAAATATGGGTTATACATAATGATTTTGATAAGAGTGCCTTAGTCTATACTATGCAACAACAGAATCACAATATTGACTGTTGGTCCCCGGCAACGGCGCCAAAAACTTGATGCGTCCGCAAGTGCACGGAAATATCGAAGTAATATAAAAGATTATCGAACCCACAGAGACCAATGTCAATCTACCATTATCTATTATTACGGTGTAAAGCTAAGGCTAATGGAATTAGGAAAGTTGAATGTGAATGACATTAAATGCAAAGGAAATAAAGATAATTGGTTTAAAGAAAAAGCGGTAAAGGGATATCGGTATGCAAGGACTTAGTTATCGGGGATTCGACAGGTCACCAGTGCTTTCTACTCTTTGCAAACACTTTTAAGAAGAAAATAATGGTTTAAAGACCTTTGTCTCACGATGGTTGTTGACGTTAGTCGCAACTCTAAGGCGGAACGTATGTTGTCGCTATCCCGTTCGGGGTTAAAATTACTTTTTGAAAACCATTAAGTTCTAATCCCTTTTAAAGCGCTTTCGCTGTTTTTAAAACGAATGCCTAGTTTTTACTATCTGGTCTTAGCCGCAGCTGTCGCTTGTTGGTTCGTACCTTTACGAATTTCCCGCTGTCGTGGCAAAACTACTTTTAAATAAGTTCTCGCTGTCGCGACGAACGTTTATTTAGAAATTAAGATTAAAAACTACGGCCAGAAAGGTTGTTTGTAAAAAGGGAAGGTACCGGTTACTATCGAATCCTGTCCTACTAATTCGGTTACATACCGATAAAACTAATTTAGCTAGACATGATAATTAATGCAAACGGAAATAGACATAAACAACTGAATAAAAAAGCATGCATTATGACAAAAATAAAGTAGTAATTCAATTAATAAAAACCTGTAAATTGTACTGATCTCAAATCCTTGGGTAGTCCCCTACAATGTCGGCAGGATTCTACTTTGGCAAGAAGTAAAAGGTACAGGAACAAATAAAACCATACAAATGGGAATAAAAGGAAAAGGAAACGGGAAAATAATGCAAGAACGTAAATTCAGCTTCAATTGGTAATTTCGGCAGCACTTCGATACGTTGAAGGCTCCCCCAGAAACTCTGAATCTAAGGCCTATTTATAGGAGATAATTCATTCTTCAACTTCCAGAGATCATGGGTGAGTTATGGAGGGAGTGGGAGTAACTTCCAGTAGTGGGCAGTGAGTGGAGAAAGTGTAGGAAGAAATTAAGTTGAGAGTGATCGTGGCTACTTCTGATTTGAACGTACTGATATTTTGCCTGCGTGACTCTCGTCATGAAATGTGACGGTCGTAATACGCATGACGTTCGTAAGGGTCATGTGACGACCGTCATATCAACAAAATCTGTATCTGTTGTTTTTCATCTGTTTTCCTTCCATTTCTTCTTCTTTTCTTTCTTTAGTCCAAATTCTCCCCAATATGTAAAAGAAGTAAATTAATCATATAACAGAACATAAATCAAGATAAATTAATAATAGTCACAAATAAATGCATGTAAATCAAGCCAAATAAACTATATGATTTCACGTTATCAGCAGTCTTTAAAAAATTTATGAATGACTCCTGATGGGCAGGAGAGGACATTATTAGCGATAACATGGAAATCTTGGAAGGTGTTTGGTTGGGTTGGTCAACCACCTTATAATCACTTTTTTGGATGATTCTTAGAAATTCTTCAACATCTTCACCATATTTTCCTTTTTTAGTAGAGGTTTGCCCCTGCTCAATCGTTGTCTGCTTCTCATTTGTACTTTTTGGTGGTGGTATGGGTGCAAAAATCCTCCCGCTCCTAGTCATTCCACATGTTCCAACAATGTTCTCTATAGAGCTGTTAGCTTTCACAACATCCTCTTCCACCTTCTACCCATTAATGTAAACAATTGGCTTATACTTCAAGGGACAACTTGGGTGCTCTCAAAAGGGAAAGGAGCAGGCGTAAATATCACTAACAGAGCGAGTGAAAGTGGAGACAATGGGATCTCTACTTGATCGTACGGTATCTGTAGTGGTTGACGAGCTTGATTATATGGGGTCTGAACAGGATGCCAATCATAATCACAAGGGATTTCCAAAGGCACACAAGGCTGATCACATGGAATTGCTAGCGGTACAACATCATACGGGATTTGCAATGGAATTTAGACAGGATACCAATCTTCATCACATGGAATTGTTAGAGGCACGCGGGGACGCTGATATGGAATTGTCAGTGGTACACGGTTTTGACCATATGGATTGTTCAACAGTTCTTCATCATAAGGAAATTCCATCGGATCATACGGAATATCAATCGGGTCATATGGAATGTCTAGAGTTGCCACTTCTTCAGCATTTGATATCTGTTCTACCAATATGACGCCTTGATCTAATAACTTCTGGATGCCTATCTTCAGTTCATGACAGCTTTGGGGATCTTCCAAACAGTGTTGACAATCCTCGGTACATCCTGGGATAATATTCTTCATTAGCAATTGTTCTTTAACAACTGCAAAAGGGGTCTTCATCTTGTCAACTTCTGACACCAACTTCTTCCCTCTTGACTCTTCAATCATGTTTGTAGCATGGTTTGGCATTGGATTATTAGTCACATTATGAGTGTTTTTGGTGAAATTGATAGCTTTCGAATTGATAAGATCCTATACCGCGTACTTCAAAGCTTTGCATTTTTCAATATTATGTCCGGGAGCTCCATAATGAAATTCACAACGGGCATTTGCATCGTAGCTGGGAGGTAGAATAGCTGGGGAAGCTTTCATTTCTCTCAACTATACTAAAGAACCCTTAAGTAAAAATGGAAGCAACCTGGTGTAAGTTTTCGGAATAGGATCAAACTTTTTCT
The DNA here is from genome assembly GCA_963859935.3 of Lathyrus sativus. Classification (NCBI taxonomy): domain Eukaryota; kingdom Viridiplantae; phylum Streptophyta; class Magnoliopsida; order Fabales; family Fabaceae; genus Lathyrus; species Lathyrus sativus. Next base: position 399,567,114 of record OZ012739.1, on the reverse strand, counting down.
CAGGTCTCCTTTGCCTTGGCTGACCCTGATAATAGTTTTGACGTTGAGGTGCTTATTGTTGATAGGGGACTTGAACAACCGGTTGACTTACAGGTATGGAGAGAGGTTGATTTGGAGTAACAGTGGCCACATGATGATAAGAACCTTGATATGCTATGGATTTCCCCTTATCCATCAAGGCAGTGTTCGTTTCCCCTTCTCTTTTCCTTGCAAAACCTTGGTGGGGCTTCTTAGGTCCACTAGAAACTCCATCAGCATTCTGAATCTTCCCAATCTTTATCATGTTCTCGATCCTCTCACCAGACATAACTAAATCTAAGAATACAGAGGATGTGCATCTAGCCAGGCGTTCTAGGAAAGGACCTTGAAGAGTCCCTATGAACATATCTGTCAATTCTCTTTCAAGGAGAGGTGGATGGACTCTAGCAGCTAAGTCCCTCCATCTTTGTGCATAGTCTTTGAATGCTTCACCAGATTTCTGGGTCAGGCCTTGGAGTTGTATGCGATTAGGCGCCATGTCAGAATTGTATTGGTAGTGCTTCAAAAATGCCTCAACTAACTCTTTCCATGTCTTGATATACGTACCTTTCAATTGCATGTACCATTCAAGGGATGCCCCACTAAGCCTGTCTTGAAAGAAATGCATTAATAGTTTTTCGTCGCCGGAATAGGCAACCATCTTCCTACAATATGATCGGATGTGGGTACGGGGAAGCTGATCCCTTTGTATTTTTCAAAGTTGGGGACTTTGAACTTGAGCAGAATCTTAACACCGGGCACTAAACACATATCCGCGGCATCTAACCCAAAAGTGCTTGGGCCTTGTAGTCCTTTGACTGTCTCTTATAAGGCAAGTGCTTTCTTTTCCAAATCAGTAGTCGGTGCTCCGGAAGCGTCTACAGCCAAGTCGTTGTGAGGGTTGTAGAAACCTTCGTGATCATCAAAGTGGATTGGAGGAGGAACCACACCACCATCAGAAGTAAGGACTGCGCCTGCACCAGCAGGAGTAAGGATTGTGCCACCAGGAGCGGGGGTTGCACTTGCAGGAGTAGGAATGGCACCACCAGGAGTGGGGACTGAGCCTACAGTAGTAGGAATTGGAGTGTTGGTAGTGTTTCTCTCCATAGTTTGTCTCATATCTTCTTGTCCTCTAGCCATAGCCTGGATGACTTCCAATAGCTGGCCCATCTGAATCTTCATATGGGTCATCTCCTCCCTAAAGGCGGCTTGATTATGTTCAATCTGACCCCTTAGTAGTCTTCGATTGCCACATGTATAGTAAGGATGTCGGGAAGTCAACTTGTTTACTGCGAATGGAGGTCAAGTCTTTGTAAGTTTTGATTTTGTTTTATGGAATGCGATATGATGTATGAATGCGTATGTAATATGTTATGCGCAAAGCTCTTAGTAACCTTGTTAGTTATTGTTAAGAATATAAACATTTTCCATTGCAATTAATCAGAAGAGATATAATAGAACGAAAACTTTCATTTCATTAAGGATCGAAGTCGAATTCAAATACAAAATACAAGAGATACACTTCTTAAATAAATTACAAGTCAACCCTAAAAGTGATTCCTTGGGCTCTGCGAACTGCCTATAAATCATTAACAAGCTCTTCCACTGTCTTCTTAAAAAAATTTACAAAGTCGAACACAGGGACATGAGTGTTTTTAGGAGTCATTACTTGATCAACCACCTTCAATTTTTTGGGGATTTGTTGAAGCACAAAATTGGAGAATTCGACCAAGTTCACATATTTGCCCTTCCATTCAGCATAGAGGATTTGGAGATTGTAGATGAGGTCATCTCTTTGGAATATCACAACTTCTACTTTATGACAACTTTCTTCCCAATAGTGGCAACTATCCTGCACCTCTAGGTATAGCTCATCATAGATTCCATCTTTCAATCTCTAAATTTCCTCCATAGCTCTACTCAATTGGTATTCTGCTTGTATGAAATCTCGCTGCACATTCTCTTTTTCCAACAGTTCACGAGCTAATTGATCCTTGCAACCTTTGATAACGCCTCTTAGCTTTTGAATCTGGGCTTCAAAGTTTTCCCTTTCATATTTCTTCATCTGGGTGACTATTCTTACATCATTTTGTAAGTCTCTGACCTTTCGCCACACTCGGTCCAATTTATCATTTTGGTGATCCAAGTTTGCATTGGCACTTTTAAGTGCACCACCAACCCATTCTTTCTTTCCTTTCTCTTCCTTAGCCCTTTTCTTGTTATCCTCAAACTTTTCTTTCAACTCTTTGCTTTTGTCTTCCCAAGCTTCACTTTTTTGCTTAGTCTCATTGAGTTGCATTCGAAGTTGAGTGTTTTCATCCTCAAGTTCTTGGACTTTAGAATTAAGTTACTCCATGTCTTCGGGTAAGATTGGTTCAGGTTCGGGATTTGGTGGGAAAATAGATGCGTCAAAGACAAAAGGTAATCTGACTTTTTTTGCTCTCTCTTTTACCCACTGAACATAGGGCTCACGAGCAATGACGTTCTTCCTCCCATTGTTTGGATTGCTTCTTATGATTTTTGTCCATGCCCTTCTTACCTTTCTCACAGCCAGATCATTTGGATCGACCGTATTGACAAGGAATGACACCAAATCTTCCTCTATAGGAGGACCATCCTGGAGTGTCCAAACTGTCTTTTGAGTAACACCGGGTTGTAATTGATGCAACCTCATGTTCCCAAGAGAGGCACATTAGGAAATTCTCCACAAGAAAGATGATATCTCTGGTTTCCCACTCCCTCTTGTACCATGAGATGTAACTAGCGGTGAGTGAAGCGAATCTTTGAGGCCATGAGAGTTTCTCGGAAGCGAAAAGTCCTCTTTGAGGCATTTGGGTCCTTAGCCACTTATGCAAGAGTGGGGAACAACAGAGGAACATTCCACCTCCTTTTGTATGTTTTGTATGAAGTGTATGGTAGAAGTGTATGGTAGAAGGAAAGGCACGAGGTTTCCGGTCAAGAAAATTTCCACAGCCACTTGGTCCACAAAATTTTCCCCATTTGGAAACATCACAATTCCATGGACCAAGAGTGCCAAAACTGAACCATATATTTCCCATTTCTATTCTTTGGCATACTTCTATGTTTGTTCTTCTAAGAACTTCCTCGAGAATCCCCTAGCTCCTTTGGGTGCCCAATTGGCTTCACATCTCCTATGGGAATCCCTAAGGTAGAAGCCACTTTCTTCAAAGTAAATTCTTCTTCAAGCTTCGAAAAAGGATTGCAATCTTTGATGGAGAGGTTCAAAATCTTCTCGAATTCTTCCAAAGTGGGAGCCATTTGAAAATCAGCAAAGGTGAAACAACGGAGATAAGTGTCATAGTATTGAGTCAAGGCTGTGAGGGCTTCAAATTTTATCTTCTCTGTCAGCAAATCTAAGATTTTCCCATAAGAAGCGTGAAATTTGTTGTGCTTGATGGGGGTGATCTTGGCACTTAGGGCTTTCAGACTATCAATTGAAGGATCTTTGTATTTGAAAATGAAAGTACTTTTTCTATCGGTTTTATTGTTTAGTTTCATTGTCCCTAGATTCACATTCATCATGATTGCTTCTGAAAAATGCTTATATCTGCAATAAGAACAAGACACTAAGAGCTTTGTTTTTATGAAGTATGTATGTATGAGGGGATACATAAATGAAATCCAAGCACGTGGGTTCATAAGTATGAGGTACGAATACATCCGATACTGACTGCTTTATAAATAGGCTCTCACAAGGCGTGATCTATGGTTTAATAGGGATCCAAAAGTCATAGATTCATATGGCTGTTCATCATATACGACATGAATATGTCGGATGATGACTCCATCACATGAACCTCTTTTGGGTGAGATCTTCGTATCAAACCTCGTGAGAAGAATTTCTCGGGGACCCATACTACGAGACCATCGACACTGGGTTCTAGACAAGGATTTCAGAGTCATAGGCTTTCTTGACTGTTTGTTACGTATGTCAGTCATTTCCAGGCAACAACTCCATCAAGAAAGCCTCTTCTAAACGAGGTCTTCATATCGACCCACACGAGAAGAACTTCTCGGAGACCCATACTACGTGACAATCAATCTTAGTTGGCCAATGGTTTAGGGTTCTAAAAAGGTCCTTAGAGTAATGGATTCCCAAGAAAACATTGATCAAACATGCCAAGAACTTGGCGATTGTCATCATTCTCAAAGGAATATACTCTAAGTGAGGTTATCATATCGAATATCACGAGATGAGCATCTCGGAAGCGCATACTACTCAACCTCTCATATCTCAATTTTTAACACTCTAGACTCGGGTGTAGAGTCTTTCCCTCAAGTTTTCCACCAAAGTATCTAATCCATACCACAACAATGAGATCCATATACGATGAGATACAACTAAATAAATAAGGGAAAGTGATAAATAAAGTAAAGAATAAAGAGAAAACACCCACACATGTGAAAGAACCTAGATTAGGATTGACTCGCTTAGGTATCCCCAACAGAGTTGCCAGTTGTCACTACGCGAAAAATGACACAGAGTCGCCACCAAATTTTATTCATCCCAAGAAGGGAAAGGGAAATAACAATAAAACCTTTAGGAAAAGATCATGGTTATTGCAACCAAGTTTTAGGGTTCGGGAGTCGGTTATGCGAGGGGAAGGTATTAACACCCCCTCACATCCATCATATTCGATGGGAACTTTCTAAGTAGTTTAGCTTGAATGGGTGTTTTAATCTAAAAGTTTGCTTTCTTAAGGAAAAAAGGGGTTATTTTTTATTAGGGTGCTCTCCAAGGATTGAGGCCCTTGTGCCTACGTATCCTCACTTAAAATAAGTGAAGAATCAAAGCTCTGTAGTTCGGAGGCTTGTGAAATGGTTGTTTGTCGGTTGATTTTATACCTTAAAAAAGAGTTTTCGGATTGATGCCCTAAGGCGAAGATAAGTTTGATGAGTTGATGTTTTTTAGGATTTTTGAGAAGAAATTGTTCTTGATTAGGATCACACTAAAGACTTTGGGTAGAGATGAATGTTTTGAATAACCAAGTCGAGCGCCTTGTATTCAAAACATTCAGAACGAGTGTATGAGGGGTTCCATTCTCATTCCTTCTCCACCACTTTAAAGCTCATGGCGTATAACCCCAATCGTATCTTTATTGTTTTCTTTTTGGATTTTTTTTATGAGAAAATACCACTTGATGTTGGACCAAGGGTTTTATTTCTTGTAAAAATGTTTGAAGTGATGCGAATAAGGTCGATGGCGACGCACAAGGCAATCAACTTACAAGGTTGAAAATGGCTCGATAAAATCGAGAATTTATTTTTGAAAATAGTTTTTGGAATCAAAAGTCAAAAATGACCGTAATAATATCCACATACAATGGCCGTACAACCACATCGGGTTAATCGGCTTGAAAATATGAATAAAAACAAGAAATGAAAAAAAAAACAGCGTGAATTTTTTTTTGAAAACTATGAAAAGTTCGCTGTGCGGACTTCTTAAGGATTTTCCTAAATCAGTACACTATTCACAAACATGGGCGAAAGGTATTGAAGTTCGTTGTGCGAACTTTGCAGCGAAGCTACCCAGAAAAAACGTCCCTAAGTTCGCTGTGCAAACTTGCTGGGGAAAACCATAAAACACGCACTATTCACAAACAGAGGCGAAAGGGAGAAAAGTTCGCTGGGCAAACATTGCATCGAACGACTCTCTGGCTCAAAATAGGGGAAACTGGTTGTTCAATGGCACTTTGAGTACCACAAAATCCTGTTCGCTAGGCGAAGAAAGCTTCGCAGTGCAAACATGACAGTAGAAATGAGTTGTTTTTCCAACTCATTTCATTACCATAATCAATCTGTGTTCTTTGTTTTCTTTTACTTCTTTTACAATATAAACCAACTTCGAGACCTCATTACAATATGCATTCAATATTGATACTTTAGCTAGAAAATAGACAAGCATGAAATGGAATATATAAAGAGGGAAAAGTTTGAAGAAATGGATACCCAAGAGTTATTGTCTTTCCTGCAAACCTGCACTGGTTTTGGTTGGGTGTTCTCCTCACTCTCCACTCTATGCTTTGAAGGCTCTGTTTTTCAATGGTTTCTCATAATGTTTCTACGTGACTCTCTTGATTTCTCTTAATCTCCTCCTCCTTCTTGTTTGCTGCTGCTCCCTTTATTTTTATCCTCAAAACATTAGAGTTTTCACTTGTTTCAAAACTTCAGATTTCTTCATTGGGGAATACCTTTTACCATTTTCTTGATGTCACTCTCTTTCTTTCCATTTTCATGAATGCTGCTTTTCTGCACTAGCTGCTGCACTTTGCCTAGTCCTGTTTTTCTGCTGCCCTTTTGCATTGCTCTCCTTTATTCACTTGTTCTTGGGCTGTCCTTGTGGTCCATGTTTCTCCCATTGACGGAATTTTAAAAATCTGAACTTTGGTATATATGTGAACCAACATGAACTAGTTCCTTAAGTTTGTTACATGTTTTGTTTAGTTGTGAGTTAGTTGGTCATGGGGCTTTTTTGGATTAATTTGAAGTTACCCATGAATAAGCCTAAATGGTCTTGCTTTTGAAAGGTTCCAATGTTGAATTAACCTTGATTATTTTCCTTGGATATTTGTGGGCATAATGTGGAACATGTAGACTTGTTGGGGCATGAAGGGTACCATAGCATGAATTTGATTAGAAACTTGAATTAAGATTAGAAATAGCTTAATTTCCAAACATTACTTAGAGTTGGAAACTTTGTAACAAATGTGACATTCTTGTAATATCATGAAATTCCCTTTGTAATATTCTAGTCTTGAATTCATGAATCTTAAATTTTGAATGATTGATTTCCCTTATACCATTATTTGAAATGGATGAAGTCTTGAATTATGAACTTGTGATCTTTTGAATTCCACTTGAACATAGAATTTGAAACAAAGTAGGATGAGAAATCTTGAATTAGGCCTTTCCATTCCCGTTCATTAGGAATATTGATCTTGAATATCCTAATATTTTTCAAGTAACTTCTCTTTATAGAAATTTACATGAGTAGACTTTCTGACTTGAATCAAATCTTAGATTACGAACCTTTTTTCAATGTAGTCCATGATAGGCAATTTTTCTTATTTGAAATGGAAAACAACGAACCAACCCAATCCTTACCTCGTAAATCCACATGCTCAATATGCACTAGAACGATGTATGATATGATAAATGTAGGATAGAAAGGCTAAAGGTGAAAATGAGGATGTGACAGTACTAATTGAACCCCTAATTAATAATAAAAGTCCTTTAGCAAAACATATATTTTTTTGTTTCTAACTGCTCTTGGGCTCTTCATATCATTACTCATAGGCCCAATAAGAACCTTGTCCTCAAGGTTCATAGAGAAAATGTTAATGGGCTGGGAATTGGAGTCTGAATGTTGGCACAAGGAGGGGAAAATTGACTTGATCACGTGAGAAAGTGGGAGAATATGGTGAGGGGGAAACAAATTTTGAATTGGATGTAGATGGAAATATGGGGGAGTGGTGCGGATACGTGGCATCGGGAGGAGAAGTGGAAATCGTGATTAAGGGTGCAGATGGAAAAGAGTAGAATAAGGATGAGTTTGGGAAGCACACATTGGGGTGTGTGTGAGGTTGGGAATCAGAGCGGGTGGGGATAGGTAATGGGATTACTTCTTGAGCCGTATGAGCAGGGAAAATCCTTGTCAAAGCAGGTGATGGGGAAAAATGGACAAGCTATATGTAAGATGGGTGGGGCCCATAGCAACCTTTTATGTCAGCAGTATTAATTAATTGAGAATCTTGGGAAAAGGCTTCACGTGGGTGAGGAGTGTAACTTTCTGACCGTTGAAGAGAATTAGTACATAAGAGACTCTTGGTTAATTTTGGGACTTCCTTCAAAGCCGAAGAAGTGGGTGGTATGCTTCCCCACTTAAATTCTTTGGTCACGCATTCCTTTTCATTACCCCCCTTAAAGTCTTCTTTCACTCCTTGTTGTTTCTTTACTATAAACTCTTCATTAGTATTTAAAGAGGTAGTACATCTTTCAAAAGCGTATTTCGAAATACTTTTTTGTCAAACACCCTGAGTCATCCTGAGAGTTGTGATATCCACTATGGTTTTGGTGATGGTCGAAAAAATAGTAGTGTAATCCGGTGGAAGCGATCGACACTTTGAAAGTTATTGGTCACCAAAATAAGGTTTAAGGAGGAAGACATGCACAACAGGGTGGATTCTCAAAGATGAAGGTAAATCCAACAGATACACCACTTTCTCAACCTGTTTTATGATGGTGAAAGGTTCATAGAATCTTTTTGCTAACTTATGAGAAGTGCGGTTTGCAACGGTTTGTTGCCTATAAGGTTGAAGTTCCAACATGACTAGCTCTCCTTCCTTGAAGGTAAACTCGATTCTTTTCCTATTTGCCTATTTCTCCATTTCAATACGTTTTTTTTTTAAAAATTTTCCTTCAATTGTGTTAAGACATGATGACATTGTTGCAGGGAGTGCTCTAAGGTTTCATCAGAACCCTTATCTGACAAGTATTCTGGAATGGTGGGGGGGGGGGGGGGATCTCTGTCGTATAGGGCTTTGAATGGTATCATTTGAATGACAGAGTTAAATGAGGTATTATACCAAAACTCGGCAAGGTGAAGGAATTTGTACCATTTGCGTGGCTGATCGCTAGCAAAACAACGCATGTATGTACTAATATATCAATTTACCCCCTCAGTCTATCCGTCAGTCTCTGGGTGATAAGTTGTGCTATATTTTAATATTGTTCCCTGAACCTTGAAAAATTGTTTCCAGAATTTGCTCAGGAATAACGAGTTGCAATCAGAGATGATAGACTTTGGGATCCCATGAAGGCGTGAGACTTCCACAGAAAATCTGGAGGCGAGATCTTGTGCTGTAAACTTTGTGGCCATGGCAATGAAATGTATGTACTTTGTGAGGCGATCACACATAACCCAAATGACTGTATGACCAAACGAGTTTGGTAAGTTTGTTATGAAATCCATAGTCAGATCTTCCCAGACTTTATTTGGAATTGGCAGAGTTGTAATAACCCCTTCTTATTTTGTGTTTAATATTTGTTGTGTTGGCAGGTAGAACAATGCTTCACAAGATCTTTAACTGCGACGGATAACCCTGGCCATGAGAAAGATGGAGAGACATGTGCTAGAGTTGCTTTGACGCCGGAGTGACTGGATGTTGGGGTACTATGAAACTCAAGAAGAATATTATGACGAAGCCTGTGTAGATCAGGTATGAATAATCTATCCTTGTGGTACAATAGGCCTTTTGAAAATTTATAGAGTTGATTGTTATCATTGTGTAGGATTTGATCAACTAATGCTTTCCCTGCTGTGTCTTTTGCATAAAATTCTCTCTGTTTAACTAAGAGGTCTGGGATGGGGGATGATAAGGTTATCAACATGGTATCTTCAGTATGGGATTGTCTGCTCATAGCATCAACAACGATATTTGATTTCCCAGGTTTGTAAAATATTTCAAAGTTAAAGCATTGTAATTTAGAAGCTCATTTATGCTATTTTAGTGTTTGAATTTTCTGGAGTAGAAGATTTTGTAAACTCTTTTGATCTGTATGAATGTCAAAAATTTTCCCTAGAAGATATTGACGACATTTTTTTACAACTTCTATGATGGCGAACATCTCTCTCACATAAAATGAAGTCGGCTGCATTTGAGGACATAACTTCTTGCTAAAGAAAGCAATGAGATGGCCTCCTTGGGACAATACTGCGCCAACCGCAACTCCAAAAGCATTTGTCTCAACAATGAATTTTTTTGTAAAATCTGGTAAAGCCAAGACCGACATGCCAGTCATTGTTTTTTGTAACTTTATAAAGGCTTCAGCCACCTCTATACTCTATACCAACTTAGTGGAACGCAACAAATTGGTGAGGGGAGCGGCGAGAGTAGCATAATTACGCACGAATCGACGATAAAATCTAGTAAGACCCAAGAAGCCACAGAGAGCTGTGAGAGAACATGGTTGTGGCCACTCCAAGATGGCCATGACTTTATCTGGATCGGGTGCAACACCATCCACTGAAATTACATGACCAAGATAATTAACTTGATTCATTGCAAACATACACTTGGATAACTTCATATAAAAAAAATTAGAACTTAACAACTAAAATAACCTGCAAATGAAATAGATGATAATTTAAAGTAGGACAATATCAAAATGTCATCGAAAAAAACTAAATTTTTTTTCGTAAATGAGGGTGCAAAAGGTCGTTCATGGCTAACTGAAAAGTAGAGGAGGGGCATTAGTAAGACCAAAAGGCATAACGAGGAATTCATAATGCCCACCAAATTTTCCAAAAGATGTCTTATGCATGTCTTCTGATGCCACTCGGATCTGATGATAACCTGAGCGTAAGTCTAACTTGGTGAAAAATTGGGTCGAACCCAATTCATCTAGGAGTTCATCAATGGTAGGAATTGGAAAACGGTATTTGATAGTCACAACATTTAGAGCACGATAGTCGATGCAAAAATGCAAAGTTCCATCTTTTTTTACAAGTAATACAGGAGAGAAAAATGGGTTGTGACTTGGAATGATGACACCTTGTTGTAACATTTCTTGGATAATGGAGGTCATTGCTTCCTTGTGTGAGTGAAGGTATTAGTACGGTTTGACATAGGACTTGTGTTTAGGTTCAAGAGGAATATGGTGGTTATGAGGGCGTTTGGGTGGGAGGCCAAAATTTATTTGGAAGATTTTTGGGTATTTTTGGCGTAAGTCATGAATTTTTGGGTGTAAGTCTGGTGGTAAGGATTCAAAAGGGGAAGTTTTTATAGTGTTAGTTGGTTGGGAGGAATCAATTTGTTGAAAAGTCATTAGGTGAAATGAGGAGACAAAGTTAGTGTGAATAAGATGGAGAAATTGGTGGAATATGGTATGAATTGGTTGAGATGTAGAGTCTCCCGTCAAAGTTATAGAACTGTTGTGATGGGTAAAAGAGATTGAGGGAATGGAAAAATCTGTCTGAATTGGGCCCAAGGTGCGTAGCCACGCCATTCCCAAAATCACATCAGTGCCTTCAATTGGCAATATGTAAAATGGAATTTGGAAGGATTTGTTTTGCAAAAAAAGTTAAACCTTTTGGCAGATACCTTCGCATTTTAAGTGTGATCCATTTTCCACAATTACTGAAAAGTGAGGGATAAGGGTTGTTTTGAGGTTGATATGGTGAGCAATGTATGGTTGGAGAATATTGTGAGTACTGTCTGTATCAACTAGTACCATAACTGATAATCCACCAATTAGGCCTTTAAATTTGAGAGTTTGGGAAGAAAATTGACCAGTGAGGGCGTGAGTGGATAGATGAAAGTAAGTATCAACATTGTCTTGCTCCACATTTTCAAGGCCAGTATTGTCTTGGACCATATCATGGTCTTCAAAAACTTCATCTTCTGCCAAGAGAATAAGAAATCGATTTGTGGAACATTTGTGACCTGGAATAAATTTTTCATCACAATTGAAACATAGCCCTTTAGCTCTTCGTTCTTGAAGTTGAGTTTGAGAGAGGCGTCGAATGGGCAGTTTGGGGCTTTGTTGGGAGTGTTCCTTGGGGGTGGGGAGTGTTAGAGTGTTTTGAGGGTTGGGGACATGGATAATGTTTTTTTGGTAAAAGGTAGAGAAAAGTTTTGAGATTTTAGGCTTATAGTCCTTGGGTTTGGACTCGATGAGGTTAGCCAGCCTAATAGCTTGGGAAATTAAGGTGGGTTTATGAATAGCCAATTCATTGCGAATTTCGAGTGTCAACTCTGATGTAAAATAATTCAAAATTGCATTCAGAGGAAAACCAACAACTTGGTTGCCTAATTTCTCAAACTTTGATTGGTATTCCATAACTAACCCTTCTTGTTTTAATTTAAATAATTCAGCTTGATGATTCTCATAAGAAGAGGGACCAAAACGTAATTCCAAAGCTTTTTTGCACAAAACCCAATTAGATAAAAACAGATTCTGATGCATCCATTTAAACCAGCTCAAAGCCTCATCTTTCATGTAAAAAGAAATTTAAAACGATCTATTTTCATGGGGGCAGATTATAGAAACTGAAAATTGATCCTTCTGGAACAACCATTCTAAGGGATTTGAACCATCAAACATTGCAAGCTTACGCTTAGGGGTACAAAATGGTGGTAAAAGGGGAACATGAGAAAGTTGTGGGTAAGGTTTTTGTTGGAAAATGGGAAAGTTATAGTTTAAGGTGGTTGTAAAAACTGGTTGAGTGAGTATATATGGTGAGAAAGGAGGTGGTGGCTATATAGGTTGTGACAGTAAGTTGTGTGGTTGGGTTAGAAAAAGTGGCAGATTGTCTTTAAGAGGTGTTTGTGGGTGAGGGAATAGGAATAACAGGGGTGAGATCCATGGATATAAAAGAAAGGTAATGAGTAATACCTAAAAAACTTGTTGCTGAATGCACAACAACAGGTTGTGGTTGTTCCTTTTGTGTAAGGAGTTTGTAGAGGGTATACATAATTAAGTCATGTATAGAGTCTAGGATCTTTTTTTTCCTTATCCATTCTTGTGGCAATCTGACCCATATTCAGCTCTAGCTCTGCATTAACCCTGTCAAACCTTTCATCCATTTGTTGTTGAACTTGTGCCATATCATTGTCAAGGTGGAAATGAGCAGTTTGAAAAGCTTCTTCAACAATATCTTTGAAGGGGGATTTTTGGGTTTGGGAGGAGCCATGAGAACAAGATGAAAGCAACAAATGTTAGATTACACTAAGGAAATCAAATAGATCTAAAATGGAAAAGGAAGATAAATGCAAAAGACATAAAATTTTCAGAATTTTCTTACCTCCAAAATATCAAAGAGATGTAAATAAATAGCTAAGGTTATCAGCTTGAAATAAAAGACTATAGGCCTAAGCAATTTAAATGACCCAATCTACAAAGGAATAAAATTACTAATTGAACCCCTAATTAATAATAAAATTCCTTTAGCAAAACATATATTTTTTGTTTCTAACTGGTCTTTGGCTCTTCATATCAAAGAATCATAGCGAGTGTTTGTATTTGAGAAGATTCGGTAATCATCCATCGCTGTAGATTCACAATAAGTATTCTCTCTTTAAGCTTCGACCTCGCGGTAGCTTCATAGCATCATTTGTTATTTTCGATTTTGTGACGTGGATGTGAAATTGATAGTAGAAGGAGTGCGATCGAGGAATCATAAGTGAGATGTAGTAGAATAAGGTACCCTCTGCCTCCGCCGGCGTGAAGCCATGATGCGGAAGAGGTCATGTGCATAGCGAGGAACTTGGAGTGAGAGTGAAACGCATCGTTCGGAGAAAGAAATCCATATTTAGTTTTATGAGGCTGAGTGAATTGCAATTAACATGATCTCCCTCCTGGTGCGTTGGTTCGGGCCTCAGGCCCTTAGGTTATTTGCTAAACGATTTAAATTGTCCACCCCCATGAGTTTAGTACAAGTCTAGTGGGCCTCAAGCTTAGGCCCTGAGCCATTCTGCTACTGGCACACACCCCTGGTCCAACTCTGTACCTCCCCTTGTGTTCTCTTGTTCTTCTAATCAAAATTTTGTTTGAACTTTTAATTAGAATTTTGATTGCTATTTTGTATTAAATTTGTGATTGAATTTTAAGTAGAATTGCAAGGGAAATTTTGTTTATTTTTTTGAATAATATCTTGATCAAATTTGCTTGTTAGTTTCATTGGATAAATCTTGATTGAATTTATTGTTAAATTGTAATCAAATTTCTTGATAAATTTTGATTGAATTTCTTGTAGATTTTTTTATTAGTTTTTTCCATAGAATTCTTGATTAATTTAGCTTGAAGCCTTGTTTCTTTTATTTTGCCTTGATCATGTTGAATAAAATAAAACATAATGGACCTAAAAAAAATACGACTTTAAAGATCTTGGACTTCCATTTGACCTTTGCTTTGGAGTTTTGGACCATGGACTAATTGTTTAAACAATTACTTTGGAGTTTTGGACTATGGACTAATTGAATTAACCATTGCTTTGGAGTTTTGGACTATGGAATAATCGGTTAACCCTTTGCATTGGAGGATTCTTTGGACTATTTGGACAAGGGACTTAACATAGTCAACATTAACATTTTGACATAATTTTAATCCACCATGTTTGCTTGATTTTTAGGGCTTTTACTTGTGCTTCTTATTTGATATGGATTGATTGTTTTAATGCTTAGTTTCTATTCATCATTTGATTACAACATATTTCATCCACTTTACATACTACTAATTATGTTTCCTTTATTGTGAGGTACCACTTTGAGGCTTCGGATCATACCTTAGAATTTAATTCACTCTTCCCTTTTATTGTACTTTTATTCCTTTATTATTTTCATATGCCATTCCCCCATTGTGGGAAAAATGTCCCCCATTCCCATTAAAGTGTAATAGTTTAGGGTTTACATTCTTTAGTGCTTTATGCTTGCATGCTTGTATGTTAAAAAAAGATAAAATAAAGCGCTTAGAAAATGATTTCAAAAACAAGCCAAAATAATGCTTGATCCAACGTCAAGCCATTTTCAAAATCAATAATTGAAATTCACCACACCTTAGGGTTCCATCCAATCTATTCCCTCATCCCCCACAAGCAAGCCTTCTATGCATTAACCCTTGTAAGTTGATCTCCTTGCGCATCACCATCAACCTCCATCAATTCTTATCACACCTATCACCTTTCAAAACAATCCTTACTTGGTTCAACGCCATGTCTTCTCAAACCATTTTCTTAATAAACTCTAAAATAAAATAAGATACGATTATGATTGCGTGCCACAAGCCTTAAGCGATGGAGAGGGGTGAGAATGGAGCTTTCCTGCCCTTACTCTGAGTATTTTGACACAAGACGCTTGACTTGGTAGTCTAAGATGCTCGCCTCTATCCATAGTCTTTAGTGCAATCCTAATCAAGAAAAAATCTTCTCAATAATCCTAAAATTAAAATCAACTCATCAAACTCTCTTTTTGTCTTAGGGAACCACTCTAAAAACCCTTTTTTCAAGGTAAAATCAACTAACACACAATGATTTTTATCATGAACTCCGAAAGCTCTGATTCTCCATTTCACAATGGAGATACGTAGGCACAAGGTTTCAAAACCAAGGTGAGCACACTAATTATAAACCCTCCATTTCCCCTTTAACAAGTAAACATTTAGATAATGACACCCATTCACACTTAGATGATCTAGATGGTTCCTTTCGAGTACGAAAAATATGAGGGGTGCTAGTACCTTCCCATTGCATAACCGACTTCAGAACCTAAATTTGGTTGTGAGACCATATTTTTCACCTTTAGGTTTTTTTTTCATTATTTTTCCTTTCTTCGGAATAAATAAAATTCAGCGGAGACTCTGTGCATTTTTCATGTAGCGACATACTCCATGTTCAGAGACACACTTTGTGAAAAATGCTCTGATCAGGAAGCTATCTATTATCTTATTCCAAGCTCTTAGAGTTTGCTTCAAACCATAAATACCCTTCCTAAATCTATATACCTTTGACTCCTGCCATTTGATTTCAAATCTTTATGGTAGATTGAGATAAACTTCTTCTTCCAAAGGTCCATTCAAAAATGATGAGTTTGCATCTAAGTGATGTATCTTCCACCCTTTGTATGCTACTGTCGACACAACAATTCTGATTGTCTTCAGCCTTGCAACAGGTGCGTAGACTTTATCAAAATCAATACCAGGGTTTTGCGCAAAACCTCTCACCACTAGTCTTGCCTTATGCTTGGCAATTTCACTGTTTATCTTTTGTTTCAGCTTGTAAACACACTTAACATCAATTAGCTTCTTGATTGACTATTCGATAAAGTCCCAGGTCTTTTCCCTCATACTTAAACTTTTACACTTCGAGAAAAATATTATCAAGACTCATATAAAAAAGCATTTAGATACTCATTCTAGGCGGTAAACTCTTCTTCGGTCAAGATTGCATCGGTAGGTATTAATTTTGCACACTAAGGATATCGTAAGAACACAAATCCACATTTGTGTGGTCATAAAGCTCCCTCCTATACAAACCAATATGAATCATGTTATTATGCTTAAGTCTAACTTACTCACCTCCTTTTTGCTCTTTTTCGTTCTAATGCAATCACATTAAACCCTTTATCTATTCACCCACATGGTAAATAAGCTTGTTAGTGACTATGATCCATATATTTTCAGCAATTCAAAATTAACCACTTTTTTTTTAAGGTTTCACAACCGTTAGCCTAAGTGACTAGGTGAGGATCACCTAACTTAAAAGATGGATTCCTATTTAGACTTCTTATTAAGTACATGATTATTCACTTATTTGCATCAGCTTAATTACTTAGTGTGTGATTTCTTGATAGTGCTGACTGCTAGATAAACTACTTAAGAGCTATTAAAGGATGAGAACTCAAGGCTATGTCATAACAAGTATTTAAATCAATTTCCATATTCGAGAGACTTAAGGTGTTAAAACGATACCGATCATATGAAATTTTCCCAAGTCTCCACAATCTAACCTTAAATTAATCTATAGCCTAAAAATTTCCAAAGATGCATTGTGTTTCTAAGTAAAACAATTTTTTTTTATAAATTTAAGAACAAAACCAAACCAAAAGAAAATTTAAAACAAAATAAAGAAATGGTTCCCTCCCCCACACTTAAAACATGCATTGTCCTTAATGAAAGAATATAAATATAAAATAAGAGTGAGAGAAAGGAAAGAACACACCCGAGGAGTCAAGGCGGATAAGTGATCACATGAGCAGCCTTTCCCATATAGAGATCTTCTACAGGCTCCTCTCCCAAAGTGGGGATGTCATAAAGTGACTTTAGGTAGAATCTATCGATCTTGAAATTTTTATTAGTGCCTTCTCCTTTTATTCCAGGATCAAAGAAGAATCTTCGATAGGTAAAAGTGTCGAATGAGCCTGTGAATGTGATCTCTTTTTTCATAACATCAATAATCAAAGGATTAAGGAGTTGTGTCATTAATATTTTTCCATCTTCCATAGAGGTCCATCCAATTCTCTTCTTATGTTTCTTCAAAACCTGCAAAAGCTTATTTTCTTGATCAAAATCAAGGTTAGAAGAAACTATAATTGGAAGCTTTTCATCCCTCTCTAAATAAGCATATTTTAGATTATCAGAAAGTGGTTTAATCTCTAAGGGAGAAGGTTGTTCAATGGATAGTATGATCGAGGCAGCAGGAATATCAAAAGCTTTAGATGCATAAATGACATCATGAAAAGCATCACCCTGTAAGGCAGCATTAATCTCAGCACAAACAGAGCAAACGTTAGTGTTAGTGCATAAATCGCAAGAGTAAGTATCATCATAATCTAATAAAGATGGTAAATTAAATAACAACTCAAGATAAGTATCATCAACTAAATCAGACAATAACTCTTTTGGATTCACTACTGTTTGGGCAGGTAATTTGTTTGATTCTTGAGCTTGCTGCATGGCATTCACTATAGTGGCAAGCTGAAATTGGAGATCATTTATAGCCATTTGCTTGACAAGGTCCTCTAGTGAAGGTTCAAAAGGTGTAGAGCATACAAATTGGAATTCCTTCATATGCTTATTCGGATCC
This sequence comes from Lathyrus sativus, assembly GCA_963859935.3. Lineage (NCBI taxonomy): Eukaryota > Viridiplantae > Streptophyta > Magnoliopsida > Fabales > Fabaceae > Lathyrus > Lathyrus sativus. The sequence goes on along the minus strand of OZ012739.1, from coordinate 399,549,497 downwards.
TCACCTGCAAGTCCATTAAGCCTTGGCAACAAATGTATTAAACCATATTTCAATTCGAAAGGAACATCAACATCAATATATTCAATACTTAAATCATTATAATGAAAATCAAGAGCAATAAGCTCTCTTAATGTTCTTTGTTCAGCCATGTTATGAAAAGGGAAAAAGTTAACAAAGAATTAGAAATCACAAAACTAATTCAACACTACAACAACAATTCAAAAAATACCAACAATGTCCCTAATAAGAAAAAGAAAGGAAAATTAGAAAACTGAATAAAATAAAATATAAAAATCATGAAAATATAACTAAAAATCAAATCAAATCAGAATAAATCTCTACAAAAAATTTTGGATTTTTTTGAAAATATGAAAATAGAAAATAAATCAAATAAAATAGGAAAATAATGAATTTGTGATTTTCAGGGTCAGATTATTTTAGAATTTTATTCTAAAAGAGTAACGTTCTTCAATTTTTTTTCCTGATTTTCTGCAAAATTTTTGGAGCAAATCGAAACAGTAGCTTCCAAACACACTTGTTAGGCTGGAATGCTTACCACTGTACTGCAACCCTGAAAAATCAACAAGCAAACACAAAAAAAATCTAATAAAACTCTAAACTAAAATTATAAAATTGGCTAAAATCAACAGAATCCCCGGCAACAACGCCAATTTGATCCGCTGTCGCGCACAGATCAAAAACGAGTATTTTTGAAAACAGTAGTAATAGTAACGACAACTCGAGTATTTTTCTTGCAAAGATTCTTGTATTATTTCAACCAACTAAAGAAAAGGTTTATGGGGGGTTTTTAAGTTTTAATTTATAAAACAAGAGAAAAAGTGATTAAAATAAGTGATTATCAATTAAGCTAAAACGACTAATCCTACTGATTCAGATTCCGACTTATCATCGACTATTATAACACCAATCCCTAAGTGAATTCAATCCTATTCGATTATGATATTAATCAGACAAGCGCTTACCAAAATCATACGAATTATGTTCCTGTTACCAAATTAAGCAAACGATTAAGAATATGACGAGTTAATGAATTAAGCAAACGATAACACGCAATTAAATTTAGGAACATGCATACAATCAAATTTAATCAATTCTAACACAATCAAATTAAGCAAACGATTGTAATCAAATTAAGAAAATGATTTCATAGAAAAGAATTGAACAGAAATCAAATTAAATTGGTATTATAATAACCTCAAAGTGATGGAACCCGTAAGCAGCAGAATTTGCCTTGGGAATTAGTTTTCCATAAAAATCGTACAAAACACAATGAAATTCGTAAAAAAAAAAGGTCAAGTGACAGTAGTACGGATGATAGATATAAGAAAGCATCAAAACTTCTGGTTTTAACCCAACTGGGTCGAAAAACATAAAAAACCCGGTCCAAAACTAAATATTTCAAACGGTAGATTTCAGGTTCTGACTTCAACGAATTATTTGGACCTGCTACACTCCAAATCACCCTCTTCTTCAAACATAAAAGTTGTAGCTCTCTGTCTTAACTTTCCAACACCTATTAGAACACGCAAATCTAATTCTTGCAGCTCTAGTTATGATTCAAACAGTGGACATATATCAAATAACCGCTAAAGCTGAAAATAAGATGCGAAAATAAAATAAAGGTAAAACAAACTTAAATATGAAAACACATTAAAATAGTAAAAATACTCAAATAAACTGTAGGAATGCCTAAGTATAACAATGGAAGAATGTGTATGAAGATGTACTGATCATGGTGGACTGAGATAAACTTCTTCTTCCAGAAATGATGAGTTTGCATCTAAGTGATGTATCTTCCACCTTTTGTATGCTACTGTCGACACTATAATTCTGATTGTCTTCAGCCTTGCGGCAGGTGCGTAGACTTTATCAAAATGAATACCAGGTTTTCGCACAAAACCTCTCGCCACTAGTTTTGCCTTATGCTTGGAAATTTTACCGTTTAACTTTTGTTTCAGCTTGTAAACACACTTAACATCGATTGGCTTCTTGATTGAGTATTCAATAAAATCCCAGGTCTTTTTCTTCTTGATTGCCCCGAGTTCTTCTTTCATGGCTACTAACTAATTTGAAGCATTCATTGCTTGATCCAAATTAATTAGTTCTACTTTAGCCACCATCATTGCTTATTCTATTAAGTCACCATCTTCATCGTCTGCTTGATCTCGAAATCTCTCATATCTAGCTAGCCTTGTTAACTCAGTTCTTTCTCTAGTCGATCTCCTAAAATTCTGCTCAGGTGGTTCTTTATTTTGATTGGTTGTGACCTTAGTCTATTGATCTTCATCAAACATAGGTGTGCCTGTTTTGTGCTCTTGTCAAACTGACCCTTGACTCCAATCCCACCCTTTGCATTCATCCAATAGAGCATAACGATTGATCACAAGTTTATCATTATTTGGTGAATACAATTTGTATGCATCACTCGAAAGATAACCTATCAGCACCATAGTCTAACTTCGATCATCTAGTTTCTTCCTTAATTGTTCAGGTACATGCTTGAAGCACATTGATCCAACGAATCTAAGATGACTAACATTTGGCTTCTATCATGTCTAAGCCTCATAAGACGTCTTCTTAACTATCTTCTTTGTTCGACATCTGTTTAGAATGTATGCTGCTGTGGAAGCTGCTTCACCCTAATTTTTTTTGGACTTCTTTAGCTTTCGACATGCTCTTAGTCATGTTCAGTATACTTCTATTTCTTCTATACCATTATGCTGATGTGTATAGGGTGCAATAACCTCATGCTCATACCTTAATTCGTGTAAAACCTTCCAAACTCTCTAGAGATGTATTCACCACCACAATTAGTTCTCAGCTTCTTCAACTTGCACCCACTTTGCTTCTCGATATGCAATTTAAACTTCTTGAACCGTGTTAATACCTCACTTTTGCTTTCTATAAGGTAAATCCATCTATATCTAGTGAATTCATCTATGAAGGTTAGGAAATAGTGGTTACCTCCATTCGACTTTACTTCAAAAGGTCAACATACATCCGAGTGAGTAAGCTCCACCTTTTCTCTCGACTTCATGGATAAGACATGTTTGAATTCCTTTATGGACGGCTTTGCTTTGCAGAATTTCTCACATACCTGAGTTGGTTCCTTCACCTAAGGTAAGTCGTAAACCATCTTCTTCTGGTTGAGCATGCAAAGACCTCTGAAGTTGAAGTTTTCATACATGTGGTGCCATAGTTCTACAGTCGAAGCAAAACACATGTGATCAACTGTGTTGATCTCTAATTTGAAGGTCATGTTGTCTTCTAATGGTGCCTTTAGAATCAACCTTCCATCACCATGATCACCATGATCACCATGATACACCTTCATCTGATTCTTTTCTAGCTACATGTTGTACCCTTTTGTGAGTAATTGACCTACACTTATTAAGTTACTTGTCATCGAAGGTACATACAACATATTAGTGGGACTAACTTTTCAACCATCATTTCTAACAACAAAGATATCTCATTTCCCACCTGATGTGATGTGCATGCCATATGCAACTTTATCACTTTCTCAACAGATTCATCTAGATTGGTGAATCAGTTTTTATTACATGTCATATGGTTATTGCATCCTAAATTCAGGTACCACATGTTAGTTTGCTCAGTGTTTGGCTGAGTGTTGTCCATGAGCAGCACATCATCAAAATCACTATCTTTAGCATGTACATACTGAACTTCATCGATAACTTTCGCTCATACGTCCTTCTTTCTTCGACAGTCTCGAACATAGTGGCCAAATCCTTGACAATTGTAACACTGTACCTCTTTCATGGTAACTTTCTTCCCAAAATACTTGTTGTTCATGCCTTTATTGATCGGATCAAAGTGATTCTTTAAATTCATGCTTGAGTTCTCATCATTAGCAAGATTCTTTCACTGTTTCTCCTTCTCTTTCCCAAATTTCTTAATGAATCTTGCTTGTGGTGTCTGTTCAATCACCTTATCCCTTTCTGAGTTCCTCTGCTTCATCCTAATCTAATGAGTCTCCAATGAAGCTTGAAGTTCATCTAACTTTATCTCAGCTAGGTTCTTGGCCATTTCAATTGACACTACAATGTAATCAAAATTCACAGTTAGAGATCTCAACACTTTCTCAATCTTCTACAAATCGTTGATTGATTCACCACACACCTTCATCTGATTTGTTAACAACATCACACGTGAAAGGTATTTCGAGACTGACGCATCTTCCTTCATCAGAGTCATCTCGAATTGCTTTCTCAATGTCTACAACTTCATCCTTTTCAGTTTTTCATCTCCACCGTACAAGTTCTTCAACTTGCCTCACACTCCTTTAACCGTTTATTCTTCAATTATCTTCTCGAACACGTTAGGATCCACACATTGATGGATCAAGAAGAATTTTTTTTCATTTTCTTTCTTCGTTCCTTGTGTGCGGCTTGCTGAACATCGTTCGCATTCTCTTCCAATGCAGGTACTTCATCGTTCACGATTGCAGTCACATCTTGAAATTTGAAGATGACCTTCATCTGCGTAACCCATCTCTTGTAGTTCTCTCTTTTGAAAGTCGGTATATCCATTGAAAATTGTGTTGATGTTATGTTTCCATTTGCCATTACATATTCTCTCTGAATCGCAACCCACACTCCTTAATACTAATTTGTTGAAACAAAAGAGTTTTCAAGAAAGACGAGAGAAAAAGAAGAGAGAAAAGAAAAGAAAACTATAAACTAAATTTTTGTGATATGCGAAACCCTTATTGAGTGAAGTTGTTATTTATATCATATCATGCCTTTTGTATAGACAACTAAAACTAAGTCCAAAACTTACACAATATAAAATATAAAACTTCAAATTTTACTTCGACATAATAACTATATGCTATACTCGACTATGTTGAATACAATAGTTTACTTCAACTATTTTGCTTAATTATTACAACTTAGTCGAATGCTAATTTTCTATCAAACTATCAACTATAACTAACACTTTTCTGGAATAACTAGGCTCAAACCATATTCAATCATTAAAAATTGATAATGTTAAATAATAACAAGTTGTAATTTTAATAAATATTCAAATTTTGATTTATTGTTTTTGATACGGAATTCAAGTCTTTTTATTCCAAGCGAATATGTCATTCAGTTAATGACTTGTAGATAAAATAATTTGATTAGTGAACGGAATTTACATTATCTTCTGACAGAAAAAACTAATTGATTGCTGATATAGTATTACTAATAAATGTAACAATGTTATTGGATGAATTCCTCACTCATACATGGTTACACGTTTGAAATTGTCGATCATAATTTTTGGCTTTTCACCAAAATTATTGGTCATAATTGTTTAGTTTCTAGAGTTGATTATAAATATATACTTCATATAATACTGGGATAGAAATATCGTGTCGTGCACGGCATACGTTGCCTTTTAAAATATATACCATAAATAGTAATATTTTTGACTTTAGTGTATGTTGATATTAAATACGGTATTATTTAGTTTTTATTTAAATATTTAAAATGTGTGAAACTTATAATATTTAAAAGTAAAAAGTATAGATAAAGTATTTAATGTTACATACGATTTACTAAATAACACAATTATTTATAGATTTTTTTGTAAACATTTAAAATTTGTGATTTTACTTGCCTTGTGTATATGTTACTAATCTATTTCTTTTTATCTGCACATACATAAAAATAACAAAATTTTGAAGGGAATTATCCTCTCTATTTTGCATTTATATTTTTAGTGACAAATATGTATGAATTATCCTTTCCATTCCATTGTATCATTTTTCATTAATTAAAGCCCTAGCAGTACAATACACAAATTTACACAAATTTAAAGGAAATTTGTGGTTACGAGGAAAGGTGGATAAAACCAAATCAATTGGGTGAGTTGAAAACAAATTTGTAAAGACAAAAAGAAAGGTGGATTGAGCAGTAAAAAACTTAAAAGTCTTTAACATATCTCTATTATTCATATGAAAATGGAGACGCCTTTAAGAAATCAACTCTTTGTGATTTGAGATCTTAACTTTCAGGTATAGTGATGTAACTAACAAATTCATTTGCAGGAACATATTAACATTTAGTAAGATTCAATCTGGGAGGTAGTGTGACCTTATATCGTTGGAAAATCGGGGAGAATTTAGATGTGGATAAAAATATAATGAGTGCAGCAATTCCAAATGGATTAGGGCGGTAAAAGGCTTAAGATTTATTGAGGGTTAGAATTAGTTCACACGAGAATGGTGAGAAGCTTTGTATGGTGTTTTTTCTATATGTTAGAGATTGTCCTTTGTCATCATGACACCCATCTATTTATTGCCTCTGAAGGTTATTAATCAAGTGAGCCCAGTCTACTAGAATATCACAACCTTTGATGGAATTGGTGGTTGATAACCAGAAATCCGAAGAAGTAGTTCGACCCTACGACTTCCAAGGTATTAACAGTTAACCTAAGACACGTACGTCATGGACGGTGAGTGGAAGATTGGGCGTCTTATCATGACAAGGGCGATCGAACCCGATGAAGGACGCTTAAACTAATATTTGGCGACTCTGAAAGGACATTACTAACGTCTTTCTTCCTTACCTTAGGGTCTTCCTTTATTTTTCCATTACAAGATCAAACACATTCGTACATAACATTAGCAAGAGACTAGGTAATGGGCACACTATTTTATTTTGGAAGGAGAAATAGACTGGAGATAAACCATTAAAGAAGGTATTTCTAGATCTATTTGAGATATCCAGTGGTAAAAGTTTGTCAATATCATATATGGGCCAGTATAACGACAATTGTTAGGAATGGACAATTGAATTCAACCGAGATTTAAATGAACATGAACAACAATCGTTGCCAGATTTGCATAGCATAATACTCTAAATTTCCCCATATCAAAATGAGCATGATAAGAGAGTTTGAAATCTAGATTTTCTTAGAGGATTCTCAGTCAAATCCTTTTACTGGATTTATATGAAATATCATCACTCTTGTGTCATATCTCACTAACTAGTAGACACACTTCAGATTGTTTTGCAATTCAAATCCCTTTCAAAAATAGGTGTTTTTGAATGGTATTTTCTCCAACATAGATTACCTACATGAGAAGCACTTAAAAAAAAGTATTATTCATGATCCTTTTGCCTTATCGTGTTTTTTTTAATGTTTTTTCAAGTTTGGAAACTTCTTCACATATTGTACTTGTTAAAAAGTACAGGTGTGCATCATATCCCTACAAGGGTTGAGATACTTAGAGATCTTAGTAGGTTTATAATAGTTTAAGGTGGTTAGAGCTTGCCCGCGGAGGAGAGATATGGTGCTACGATATTTATGGTGGTGTGAGAGATCAACTTACGTGAGGTAATAGGCTCTATGTATTATGCGATATGTGGTTAAGTTAGGATATGTTCTTCTCGCATTAGAAGAGGAACATTTATAGACGCTCGTATGCCTAAGACTTAGAAAACCCTAAGAGGTGGTAACCGCTCCCCTTTGACTAAGGAAGGTTGTTGGCTATCTATTTTTCAGGAAGTCGTGGTATGACTCAGTTTGCATAACTGGTTGAAGGATAATAGAATTTGGGGTGTACCTGGCCTGGGTCAACCAATAAAACCCGGTCAAACACACAAAATATTAAAAAAAAATAAAAAAAACGAGTTGGGTAGGGTAATTAGATGAATATGAGTTTAAATAATAAAAACCTATTGAAAAAACCAAGTTTCGGACAAAACCGAATCCGAACCTAAAAAAATCACTAACCCACTAATCAAACATTTATTATTACAATTTTAAGGATTTTGATGAATATTAACTTAGTTGTTGCAATTGTAGTCTCTTTAACATTTACTATTTTAAAGAACCATGACTTTAACTAATTTTGAATGTTTCACTCTTTTCTTATTTTGATGCTAACACGATTTTATGTCGTGCAACTTTAGTTTGTTGCTAGTATTTAATATTATTTTTATTAGTTTATGTCATTCTTTATTATTTTATGATGCAAAAAAACTATTTAAAATAGGCTATATAATTTTTTAAAGATGAAAATGTTGAGTATCTTTTATGAAAAAATATGATGACTCATTATTTAGCCATTTAAAATTAATAAAAAAATAAATTATTTGGGTAACTCACTACTCAATCCAACCCAATCTAAAAATGAGTAGATTTGTCCAAACTGGCTCATTGGTGTAATGATTGATTAATTTACCTCAGACAAACAAGAGTTTCTTATATAAATTGGGTATTGGATTTGACCATACCCAACCCAAACCAGCCAATGTACACCCCTAAATGATATTGTACATGTGTCTTATTAGGAGGGTGAGCCCCTAACTATGCAAAGATATTGTCCAAGTGTCACCTCATATTGCAGGAATTTGTGCGTCACCCTTATTTAGCGACTTTCATAAATATAACACTATACAATCCATCAAGTACGAGGGTTTGTAAAGGGCGAAGTGTTTAAGGTGTCATTCGGGTTCCGTCCCATAGTCTAGCACGAGCCTTTTGACAAGAGGAAATTTCATTATTTTGGGACATGACCCCTTTAAGTAGGAGGAGAGTCCCTTAGCTTGGGGTGAGTCCCTCAGCTGAAGGAGACCTTTTTAATGAGAGGAGAGTCCATAAGCTTGGGGCGAGTCCCTCAGTTGTATATGACCTTTTTAACGGGAGGAGGTTCTCTCAGGTTAAAGTGAGTCCCTCAGCTGAAGGCAACATTTTTAATGAGAGACAAGCCCATCAACTCGGGGCGAGTCCCTCGACTTGGGGGCGAGAGCATATGGGAATAAACACCCCCTATATTGGGAGATGAATCCCTACTTCTTGCCCGATGTTTATGGGTAATCAAACATTAATGGAATACCTCAAGTTTTATTTGATTGATTTAAATACGTTAAGACGTCAGTCAATTACGAATGCTTGAGGACTTAGTGAAGAAGGCATGTGTAGCATTTAATGCAGCTAATGGTGGTTTTCCTAGAAAACCCAAATTAATTCCTTTTTCTGACACGTGTCCTCCAGGTGTTGAAACTTTTTCACTCCTCATGATAGTTACTTTCTTGAGTGGACAAAAAGAGTTGGTTCATTATTTAACGAGATCTTTTTCCTTTTATCTTTAGATTTTCCCCTTTTTACTTCCTCAAGAAAAGTACACTAGCTTAGAACAAAGCTCAGAAGCAAGAATAAGGATAGGTGATGACATTCACTCATTTTCCTGGGCATAGATTTTATTATTCATGTCCTCTTTTCTTTCTTCCTCTCACCTGAAGTTAATGGCTAGAAGGAACACTAAACATGTTCATGTTTGGGATGAAGAGTCTCTATATTCCAGCTCTAACATGATAAGAAAATTTCGTTTGGGCATTGGATTTTCTAGCACGAAGCATGAAAAGGACGTGGTCTAAAACCTTGTTTGAGAATAGAGAGGGTCAACATGAATAGCGTCGAAGAGGATCTCGTTCATTGCCTTTATTTTAGTTGTGTGTTATTAATGAGTTGGGGGGTTCTTATCCCCTTTACTCCCTTTGAGTCTGGTCTTTTGACAGTCGTTAACGTCGCCCCTCCCAGATTACTTCCAATAGACGAGCATTCTAAGGGTTTTTTAGATAACCTGATGTAGCCTAGGGGGCTCCTCCCACCATTTTGGTGTTTCTCTCTTTTAACATTATGAAGGTCCTTCCTAGCAGTGGCTGAATAACTTTGTGTGATCTTCCAGGAAAACATTTTTGGACCCTTATGCGAGTCCCTACGAGTATTTGAAATATACGTTTGTGCCAATGAGGGTGCGAGATGATGTTTCCCTTGTGACCATTGGTGTTGAGTAATCAAAAGGTAAGTATTTTGTTTTTATCATATCCACAGGGACTGGTGCGATATCAATGTCGTTCAACAGTTAATATGATTTTAAGCGGAAGTTTTGCAAGATATTTGATTTGTAAGTTACCAAATGTAAAAACATATAATTAATAAGGATAGTTTTCAGAGGAATAAGCTTGCTGGATTGGATTTCATCCACCAATTTAATATGCAAACCACTGATCAATTATACATAATCTAAGCATGTATCAATATCATCACGTATCGCTTACAAACATAGTTTGTGTCTAAACATCTGATGAGAATTCTACCTTATTGTTTAATTGACGATTTCTCAGCCTATTAAACAATACGACATCATTAAGAATCGATACTTACGGTGAATCTTAAACCTAAATCTATGTCTAGCATTTAGAGTTTAATAGATGATTATCTTGGATCGAGATTAGAATCGTATTTCTCAATACCAATTCAAATCCATGGAGTTAAACAATAAAACCAAGATAACATCAATAATGATTCATAAATACACTGAATATAACGCCATGATCAATGAAAATATATATTGTTTCAGTGAACTACAACCAATCCCAACAAGAAAGGGATTTAGCTACTCATGGTTGCTTGATACAAAATGGAGGAATTGATATGAATCAGCATCAACGATGATTTCCCGATTCTTGATGCGTATCCAGTTCGGATCCTCATTTTCCCTCTCTTACTATCTATTACAAACTAGTACTACTATATATTACAACTTCTATCTCTGTTCTCCTCTAATGATCCAAAATATTTCTACTGCACCCCCTTTATACTGGTTGAGTTGAGGAACTTTCGCTATGCGAAGTTCTGGTCGCTATGTGTAGTGAGCTTGCTTAACCATGAAGAATTTTTAAACCGCCCCTGGGAACCTCCATACTTCGCTATGCAAAGTAAACTTCGCATAGCAAACTTTTTTATGCTTTTCCTCACGTCTTTCGCGTCAAGCAAACTCTAGTGCTTTTGCTTCTATTTCTCACTTTGCTATGCAAAGTATGCTCACGATGCGAACGCCGCGTAGCGAAGTATTTCTCGCGATGCGAAGTTTTTTCATTTTGATTTTGTTTCTCTTTGGATGGGAATGAAACAAAACAATAGTGGGATAAAATTCACGAGTGGTACTCAAATCCATTGGTTTATCTGGAATAATAACGTTGTGTTATCCTGATGAATTTGTAAGAGAATGACAAAGGTGCATAGTGTTGCTTCTGTACTTATTATGGACAAAATATGCAAGAAATTATGCATAAGTGGATTACACAAAATTCCTTTAGCTGGAAAATATGCAAGTGGTATTTTACTGGATAAATTGAAAACATCGATGTGTTGCTGCCACAATTTTTGGAGCAGCTTTGTGATTTGGTTGTTGTCACGAGTTTTAGAGCAGCTGTGAGCTTTGGTTGTTGTCATGAGTTTTGAGTAGTTGTTGTCTCGTGGTCTTGGTTGATGCAGGAATGTATAGAAGGAGTAAAATGCAATAGTTTTCTTGGAAATAGGAATATCAAAAGATCAAGCTGTAGGAAACCATTCAAGTACTCTGCAGGTTAGACAAACACGCCATATGCACCACTATCTGCCAAACACAAGTTTCCAACAAATTACCATGAAACCAATTCCACAAGACAAACATAATCTTTCTTACCTTATGATCTTTAGTCGAACTTATCTTTGGAAAAATAACATCATTAGACTTTCCAAGTAAACTGGACCACCGATTAGAAAATCACAAATAACCCATATAAGACTCTCCTACTCACACTCAAAAACTCAAGCACCTAAAAAATATCGGCAATAGACTAAGACAAAACCACTTTTTATCCAACATAACTACAAAATCCACCTCGGCCATATTATTTACTGTGGCAAAATATATTTATTTAGTCGCTCTTTTTCTTTACTTTCAAGACACATTTCACCTTGGTTAGATTTTCTAAATGTGAGTAAATGTGCTGTGTTTATTTTTTTAATTTTAAAATCAAAATTAAATTACATTTCACCATAATCATATTTTCCAACCGTAGGAAAATCTCTTTCTCTCTCAAGGACATGCTTCGAATCTTAGTGCATATTGTTTAGTTTTTTGTTCATTTTTTAGATACTTTAATGTTGCAATATCTTCATTCAATTTTAATATCTTCAAAATTTTGATGTTGAAATCAATGTCAAGTTTCAAACATATCATTTACTTGATAAATCGAAACTTGATATTAATCTTCACACCAAGTTTTTCAATATACTATTTTAGCATCTTTAACTCCTAAACCTTCAGGTCAGCGATACAACCATGCAACAAGAGTGGAAGATGAAGTTTGGAGGCGGAATGTGTTAGGTTTAGTGAAAAGGTGAACGAACATGTTGAGCCTTTATATATGCACATTTGTAGAACATTTTCTCTTGGTTGATAAAATTAATTATGGTGAAATGTGTTACGTTATCACCACGATTGTTAATAATAACTCTGGTGAAAAGTATCACTTTTTAGTTAAAACATAACAAGCTGAAATTTATTTCCCTCATAACAGAACATCGCCCTAGCGAAATCCCTTCAGAACAAAACAACTCCCTAGCGAAAACTCATCTTCATAAACTCATTTCTTCATTAGTGTGAATCAAGGAAAGAAAAGTCAAAACTCACAAGAAGGGATCACGAAACTCATTTCTTTGACTCTTCTATTCACCTTTACGGCACGTGAAACATTTCACCACTAGTCATGTTACATTAATGTTGTTGTCCTTAAGACCCTAAACCCCATATTTTTAATGTTTAATGTTGTTTTTTGTTATTGTAGTTTAATGTTATATGTTGTTGTGATTGACAGTGAGATTAAGGTTGTTTTTTGTTGTTGAGAATATTATATGTGGTTGTTGTAGTTATTATATTATTGTTATGACATATCAATGTTTTGTTTTTAAAATGTGACCTAGTAAAGTTGTTGTATTGAAATTGATGTTCTTTTGTTGATAATGTTATTGTTGTATTGTTAAATGATTTTACAAGCATTAATTGATATAAAATTTAGAATGTATTATGGATCATAGTGGGATGAAAGCTAATAGATTAAGTCTGGTGTATGAGAAAGGACTTCTTTAATTTCTTGAATTAGAAGAAAGAAAACTTCCTAAAATCAATAGAATCTTTTATTGTCCTTGTGTTATATGCGGAAATATTGAAAAATTTGAAAATAAAGTAATATTCAATCACCTATATTGTGAAGAAATTAATCCAAATTATACAATATGGAAGATATGAAGGTAGATGTACTCAAGATTTAAATGTTAAGTCAATGACTCGGGATGTAGTTCTACAAGCACATTTGTATATATTGAATAATATTGATGAAGTTCAACCTCACTTATCTCCTCACAAAATACATATCAAGGAAAAATCCCCCCGGATGAGTGACCAATGGTTGTTGAAAGAGAATAACAAGAGTTTCATAAATTGGTTTACTAAAAGGATTTCTAATGATAGAAGTGCATTCAAGACAATAAAATGGATATCATAGATGCCTAAATTCAACGTAGTAACTTGGATTGCATATAACATTTGTAAAATTTCCTTTTATACCAAATCAAAGGACGACAATAGTACAATACAAATAGTAGGGTTATGGTTGAGGTTGAATCCATGTACTTCTCTAGTTCCAAAGATAAGAATTATATAATGACATCTAGATCGTGCTTTGTGGTCATTGAGGAGGTTTAGGACATTAATTATGTTATATTCAAAGTGCCTTTATTAAATGAAAGTGGATTGACAATAACTCTAGTGTACAAACTGATTAGTTAGGATTCATATAGATTGACCTTGGCAAGACAATTTATATGAACAGACCATTTATCATGGCATCACAAGCAAACACAAGTGTTTTATGTCACTGTTGTAATCATGAATAAGGAGTATGGGAAAACTAACAAGTGAATATTTTATTTTTTATTCATAATTTATAAGAGTTTATACATGTGTGCCAACAAATGTCATACTAATAAGTATTATTATTTCAAATTGTAGGTGTTTAGAGACAAGACACCAAAAGACGTCTGGTCACATTGTGCATCTTGCTTCTTTAGAATAATGAATAAAGTGCACTATAATTTTGTATGTTGATTGCTTATTTGCTTGATTTAATGATGTATAAAATGTATGTTATTTTGGTGCCTTTTGGTTTTGATGTAATAATACATATCTTTAGTTGATAATAGTTTCCGTTTTGGTTTTGGTTCAAAAAATGTATTGTTGCTATGTTCTGATATATTCTGATCCACAAAAATACAGGTTATAATAACGAGTTTTATGTAAAATAAAAAAAAAGTATATATTAAAAAACACATATTTCATGAAGGTTAATTTTTTTTAACTATGGTGAAAAGTAGCACGCTATCCAATTTAAAAAACACCAAAATGTTATTGTTGGGTATCAAACCCATGGCCTTTCCACTTTTCAATAGGGTTGGATTTCCAACTGTGGTAAAAAGTAGTGTGATATTCAGTTTATTACCATGACTAATAGCTTGTAGTGAAAAGTAACTCACTTACTATCACACCCTTCGTTACCACGGACCACCACTCATGGTGAAATTATTATCCCAACCGTGGTGAAATATAATTTTTGTAGTAGAGGAACCATTTAACAACTTTATACCAAATACCAATAAATCAACACACATCAAACAAATGGGCCATATAGTCCACCTTATTTTTGCACATCACCCAAAAATAGCATTAGGATTAGCAATGACACAAACCCTTAGAGGGGATCATATCTTGGAGGGCCCTCAACTCAATCATCCTCTAGCCAACAAATAGATAACTCGCTAGTGTCTAGGAGCCCTAACTTGAAGTCGATGAAACTAGAGCTTTATAAGAAGACCTATATGAAAACAGACCCTTATAGTCATGCTTCCAAACCCAAGAATGCTCATAACTGAGTCTAATTTTTCTGAGCAAAACATGAACCATAAACCCTAAAATCTCCTCCTCCCTAACAAAGAGGTTACACCTCTACTAGAAATCTCAAGCCCAGTTTGTCTCCATCTAAAACCCCATGTTTCCACTAGATGATTTTGTTTCTAGGAGATCCAAAAAAAACCTCTTAAATTAGTTATATGTGATATACACTCCACCAAAATATTTAATCAAAACCAAGTCCATGATATGGATCTTAGGTATCCTGTCAATAATGAGCAATAGATATGGATATTTAAGGAACATCTTGTTAAGGTATGTGAAATTTACGCACATACGCAATTTCCCTGAGTTCTTTTTCACCATCACTATGTTAGCCAACCATGTGGGATACTTGATTTCTTGAGTGAATCTCGCTTATAATAACTTTTTTACCTCTTCTGCAACTACCAATCTTTTCGTTTACCTTCCTTTCTCTTCCTTTAAATAACATGTTTCACTTTGAGTTTTATAGACAACTGATGACACACCATACTTGGATCTATCCCAGGCGTATCTACAGGGGCTCGGACGAAAATATCTTCATTATCATATAACATCCATACAATATTGATCTCTTCATCTTTCAGAAGGGTCATTCCGATCTAGGTAGTTTGATACTCCTTGGGTCCTATCTAAATAATCTTCATCTCTTTCATGGTAGTTACGTTATCTTCTAGGTCTACACATTGGACCTTGTGTATGTTCGAGATGATCTCTTTGTCAACCTTGTGTTTTAATCTTAGGTTATCTCTGTAGCAATGCATTTCTAACTCTTGGTTTCCCTTTATTAATCCAATTATCCTTCTATTCAACGTGCACTTCATGGTTAAATATAACGTCAATAAGACAACCTCCAAAGAGTTTGTAAGTGCTCTTGATTGGATGCATTTTGTGGCAAAAGACTAGAGCATGTATGTGTGTCATGTCTGATATTAGGGCATACATAATATGGACTGTGCAGGGTAAGTTAACTTAGCTAAAAGCAAGTTACGCTGGATGCCATACCCAATGTTATGACATGGGTCGTATGACATCAAACACAGGTTTTTTTTTTCCTGGTAGCTATAAACCAGGAAACAAAATAGGATCTCAAGCTGGATATCAGGAGACTTTCAGAAGCCCTAGGCGAACTAAAAGATCCCTGAATTAAGTGGCAAGCGTGCAGATAATTGAAAATAGGTTTGTTATGGATAAAACCTAATTTATGCACCAAGGCCCAAAAGGACTAACAACTGCTATGAATATCAGAAGAAGCAATCCTGAACAGCAGCTCTTAACAGAAGAATATAGAGTGCAGATTGCAGAGTCCTTGTGAGTGAAGAAGGCTACTCTTCACGTGTGAATCTGTTTAGGAATACTTGTACTCCAAGCAATTTTCTGGTGGATGATTGCATTGGATAGGTAGATTCTAGGCTGTATCTCACTCAAAGCTGTGAAGCAAGAGTGTGTGTGTTCCTTGATCAAAGCTGTGAAGCAAGATCAAGGTGTGTATGAAGTGTCTCTTCATATTTATTCTATATTTGTGAATTTTATATCACTATGGTGATTGAGGGGGAGTGAGTGGGTATACTCAGGTCTAGAGTGTCTCTAGGTTGAAGTGTCATTGGGTAGGGATTAAGTGAGGAGTGTAAACTGGAGGTTTAACTCTGAATTGATTCTACTAAAAGTGAATTTCCTCCTTGGCTTGGTAGCCCCCAGATGTAGGTGTTGTTGACACTGAACTGGGTGAACAATTGTCGTGTTATTTACTGCTTCTATTATTACTGATTATTAGCTATTAAGTAGCAGATGTCACAGTGGATGTTATAACTTTGGGAATAACATCCATCGTGTGCTTGCCAGAATTTTCAGAGTTGAAGGACAACATACCTATGATGGTGTTGTAGGGTGAAGGATAATTTATCATCATGTACCTTATAATTATCATCTTTGCAATCCCATTGGTTTCAAAGGTGGTCTTGATTGTGACATAACCCACGACCTGCACTTTCTCACCTAAGAAGTTTACTATTGATCCTTTGAATGGCTGGAGAAGTTATTGGTCTAACTTCAATCTTTGGAAAGCCTCCTAATAGATGACATTCTCCAAAATGTCGGGATTAATCAATACTCTCTTCATATTCCAATCATGGATTCAGAGATTAATCACCATTGAGTCATCTTCCTATGGAATTATATCTTATACGTCTCTGTGAGAGAACCTGACGGTTAGGACAAAGGTTCTATACTCGGTGGGAGCAGCATTGGCAACATGCATCACCTGTAAGGCATACATTTAATGGGATAAGCTAGATTCATTTCCGCCTATGAACTTGTTGGAGCGGTAAAGCAGCAAACAAAAATATTAAGTACCCAGTTTTGTCGTCTCTACAAGGATCGGTGTGAGGGAAATAATGCCATTCGACAATCTCCACGTCTCTAAGCTTGGGTATGAATGGTTTGAGATAAAAATGCAAAAGGAAAAACATAAAACAAGAAAATAAATACATTCTGCAGAAATGAAAAAACTCGTCAGGAGTTGTATTTCGTTCCACCCATCATGTACTAAAAATATATGGATCAAATGCACACAACCTAAATTGCTCGTCAATATCACCACATATCACTCATAATAGAGGTTATGTCTAACGCAAAGTCAAAATATCAACCGTATCCTCTCATCGGTGATGTCTCACGCAACTCGACAACACGGAGCATTAAGAATCGATACCCACGTGAATATCAGTCCTAAATTTATGTTTAGAGTTTAGAATATAACAGATGTTCATCTTAGATCGAGTTAGAACCGTATATGTCTATAGCAATCCAAACCCATTAAGTAAAAAATCAAGATAACCATCAATAAAGAGTTGTAAAAGAGATTTTATGCAAAGATTCATAAATATACATACAATCAAGATAAGCTTACATACAAAACCCCGACAAATAGAGAGTACAAAGATAAGAGAGAAGAAGAACACAAATCTCATGGTCTGTCAACTCCGATTGAAGTGGATTCCATTTCAGATCGTCAAGATGCACACTCTAATGTTTTTCTAAGCTAAATCTACTCAAGAATGTTTTTGATGAAGTTGGGGTAAAAAGTTCCCAACAACATAACCTAAAAACTGCTGAAAAATCACTTAAATAGGAAAAAAATGGGTTTTCGTGTTCGCTTGGCGAAGTCCCGTTTGCCCCGCGAACTTATGAAGCCTTAGCTACTGCCAAAACAATATTTTCCACACTTTTTAGAACTTTTTGTTCGCCTAGCAAACATGACAGCAAACCAACACTTGTTTTGACCATAACTTTTAAACCGTAACTCCGTTTTACGCGCGGTCGGAAGCGTTGGGTAGCTTATTCAATGCTCTATAAGACAATGATAAAATATCATTGCTTATATACCTACAAAAATGATAGAAAAATAATTAAACTCAATGATGTTTATGCGATACACAATATATACACTATAATAAACTATACAACATATGCACACAAGTTTAGGTTTCTTAGTTGAATTAAGCCAATAAGTGTCAATTATTCACACTAAAAATCAGTACATTTTAGCACTTATCAACTCTCCCCAACTTAAACTTGTTTATCCTCAAACAAAAATCGATCAACTCAAGGAAACAAAAGTAATAACCAAGCAATCATGATTCGACAAGTTTTGAAAAACAAAAACAAATGCATGGTTCAACACAAAAACGTACATGCAAAGAAAAACATACCAGTAAACTACAAAGATAACATGAAAACGAAACAACTCATAAATACAAAACACATGTCAAAAATTCTAAGACAAGACAATATTCAAAAATGAATCACACCTTGCACACACTTCATCGGTAGATGAATAAAAAAAACATTAGGGGCTTAACTCTTACACAACAATTATGCTAACAACAAGTTAAATTATGTATTCATCAAGAAAAAAACTCATATTGAACTGTATAAAAGCAAAAATCACAAGGGCTTTAAGGGTTGTAATGTGGCTTGGGTAACATACAATTGTTTTACTCAAGGTAAAAGTAACACAAATTTGCCTAATCAAATAAGAGTGACCATTTCTCACAATCTCAAGCACTCATAAATTCCAATCACCTTTTTCTCTTTTCCAAATTGTTACACCATTCCACACAACTTATTAGCATAACATTATTCTATTTTTTTCTTCTTCTTTTTTTTTTCAATTCTTTTCCTTTTCTTTCTTTTTCTTTTTCTTTTTCTTTTTCATTTTTTTCTTTTCTTTCTTTTTCAAACTTTTTCTTTTTCTCAACCTCTTAGTAACCAACCACTTCTCCCCAACTTGAATACAACCACACACAGCCACATGAATACTCTCAAACTTATTATGCAAGGGTAAAAAACTCAAATAATAATTCATGGTAATAGTTCAAGAAAAATATTAGAATCCATACAAAAATGAACTTAACACCAACATAGATTTTAACAAAGGCTCAAAGGGGGTAAGCAAATTCTCAATCACTCACAAGGTAGAGTGACTATTTGGTCAAGTGGGTTTGCTCAAAATCGAACAAAGTGCCTTGATCATTTAAGTGCTATCGTACAAATCAACACAAATACAAGATTAAACATAATAAAACCGAGTTGAACAAGAATGTTGGTCTCCTGCATATAGTAAACAATGGAAAGCTCCTCACAAAAAGGTTTTGTTCTAAAGTGATTCAAAACTGAACAAGTATGGTAAAAGAATGAATGACATAAAAATTGTACAAATGAAAAGTCTCATAATCATGCTATATTCTAAAAAGGGATAAAAGAGTACCTTGCAAAGTACCAACTTAAAGCAATATCAAAACCATATATTCACAAGTTAAAATTATCAAACTTGGAAAATCACAAAATGCATCCTCAAGCTAATAAAAAACAAACTTGAGAGCAAATACAAATAGTATTATAACAACCTAACAAAATTGAATTAAAACTAACTAAGCACAAAGACCAAAATTGGTGAAAGTGGATGGAAAATGAGATATTTGTCTTTACAAAACAAGACGCACTAAGCGCAGGCAAGAAAACTTCTATTTTCATATTCTTTTTCTCACACGTGGTCTATCCATTTTCACTTTATATTAACTATACTACTAAATATAAAACTATACAAACTCAAAAATTATTGGGTTGCCTCCTAGCAAGTGCTTGTTTCACATCGTAAGCTTGACGCCTTTATTTATGCACATGCTCCTCTATGTTGCTTGGTTCACCGGCTACTACCAAATAAACCTGCACAACACTTGAGCAAACGTAAACCAAAAACAAAAATATGCACAAACACATAAACATGATAGAAAACACATATATAATCACTTATGGAAAACAACTTTAAACATGTATATACAAAGCTTAAAAACATAGAATTTATCGCAATGTGATTCAATAACAAAACCAATCCCCGACAACGGTGCCATTTTGTTGTAGCGGTAAAGCAGCAAGTAAAAATATTAAGTACCCAGTTTTGTCGTCTCCACAAGGATCGGTGCGAGGGAAAGAATTCCATTCGACAATCTCCACGTCTCTAAGCTTGGGTTTGAATGGTTTAAGATAAAAATGAAAAAGGAAAAACATAAAACAAGAAAATAAATACATTCTTAAGAAATGAGAAAACTCGTCAGGAGTTGTATTTCGTTCCACCCATCAAGTACTAAAAAATATATGAATCTAATGCATGCAACCTAAATCGCTCGTCAATATCATCACGTATCGCTCACAATAGAGGTTATGTTTAACGCAAAGTCGAGAGATCAACCGTATCATCTCATCGGTGATGTCTCACGCAATTCGATAACACGGAGCATTAAGAATCGATGCCCATGTAAATATTAGTCCTAAATCTCTGTCTAGAGTTTAGAATCTAATAGATGTTCATCTTAGATCAAGTTAGAACCGTATATGTCTATAGCAATCCAAACCCATTAAGTAAAAAATCTAGATAACCATCGATAAAGAGTTGTAAAAGAGATTTTATACAAAGATCCATAAATATACATACAATCAAGATAAACTTACATACAAAACCCCAACAAATAGAGAGTACAAAGAGAAGAGAGAAGAAGAATACCATTCTCACGGTCTGTCAACTTCGATTAAAGTGGATTCGAGTCCGAATTGTCAAGATGCACACTCTAAAGTTTTTCTAAGCTAAATCTACTCAAGAATGTTTTTGATGAAGTTGGGGTAAAAAGTTCCCAACAACATAATCTAAAAAATGTTGAAAAATCACTTAAATATGTAAAAATGGGTTTCCGTGTTCGCCTAGCAAAATCTCGTTCACCCAGCGAACTTAAGCAGTCTTAGCTACTGTCAAAACAATGTTTTTCATGCTTTTAGAACTTTTTATTCACCTAGCAAACTGTTATTCGCTTAGCGAACATGACAGGAAACCAACACTTGTTTTGACCATAACTTTTAAACTGTAACTCCGTTTTACGCGCGGTCGGAAGCGTTGGAAAACTTATTCAATGCTCTATAAGACAATGACAAAATATCATTGCTTATATACCTACGAAAAAGAGAGAAAAAACAATTAAACTCAATGATATTTACGCGATACATAATATATACACTATAATGTAAACTATACAACATATGCATAAAAATTGAGGTTTATTGGTTGAATTAAGCCAATAAGTGCCAATTATTCACACTAAACATATGTACATTTTAGCACTTATCAACTCTTCCCAACTTAAACTTGTTTGTCCTCAAACAAGAATCGATCAACTCAAGGAAATAAAAGTAATAACCAAACAATCACGATTCAACAAGTTAAAAAAAAAACAAATGCATGGTTCAACACAAAAACGTACATGCAAAACAAAACATATCACTAAACTACAAAGATAACATGAAAACAAAACAACTCATAAATACAAAACACATGTTAAAAATTCTAAGACAATACAATATTCAAAAATGAATCACACCTAGCACATACTTCATCGGTAGATGAATAAAAAAAACATTAGGGGCTTAACTTTCACCCAACAATCATGCTAACAACAAGTTACACTATGTATTCATCAAGAAAAAAACTCACATCGAACAATATAAAAGCAAAAATCTCAAGGGCTTTAAGGATTGTAATGTGGCTTGGGTAACAAACAATTGTTTTTCTCAAGTAAAAAGAAACAAAACCTTTCCTAATCAAATGAGAGTGATCATTTCTCACAATCTCAAGCACGCATAAATTCCAATAACATTTTTATCTTTACCAAATTATTACACCATTCCACACAAATTATTAGCATAACATTATTCTATTTTTTTCAATTCTTTTTTTTTTTCAATTCTTTTCTTTTTTTTTTCTTTTTCCTTTTAATTTTTTTTCTTTTCTTTCTTTATCAAATTTTTTATGTTTTTCTCAACCTCTTAGCAACCAACCTCTTCTCCCCAACTTGAATACAACCACACAAACGACATGAGTACTCCCAAACTTATTAGACAAGGGTAAAAAACTCAAATAATAAGTCATGGTTATAGTTCAAGAAAAAATATTAGAATCCATACAAAAATGAACTTAACACCAACATAGATTCTAACAAAGGCTCAAAGGGGGTAAGAAAATTCTCACTCACTCATAAGGTAGATTGACTATTTGGTCAAGTGGGTATGCTCAAAATCAAACAAAATTCCTTGATCATTTTAGTGCTATCATACAAATCAACACAAATACAAGATTAAACATAATAAAACTGAGTTAAACAAGAGTGTTGGTCTCTTGCATATAGTAAATAATGGAAAACTCATCATAAAAAGGCTTTGTTCTAAAGTGATTCAAAACTGAACAAGTATGGCAAAAGAATGAATGACATGAAAATTGTACAAATGAAAAGTCTCCTAATCATGTTATGTTCTAGAAAGCGATAAACGAGTACCTTGCAAAGTACCAACTTCAAACAATATCAAAATCATACATTCGCAAGTTAAAATGATCAAACTTGGAAAATCACAAAATGCATTCTCAAGCTAATCAAAAACAAACTTCAGAGCAAACACAAACATTATTCTAACAACCTAACAAAATTAAATTAAAACTAACTAAACACAAAGGTCAAAATTGGTGAAGGTGGATGGAAAATGAGAGAACTGTCTTTGCAAAACAAGGCGCGTTAAGCGCCCTGTGCGCACGTTAAGCGCGGGCAGGAAAACTTCGATTTTCATATTCTTTTTCTCACAAGTGATCTATCCATTTTCACTTTATATTAACTAGACTACTAAATATAAAACTATACAAACTCAAAAACTGTTGGGTTGCCTCCTAGCAAGCGCTTGTTTCATGTCGTAAGCTCGACGCCTTTATTTATGCATATGCTCCTCTATATTGCTTGGTTCACTGGCTACTACCAAATAAACCTGCACAACACTTGAGCAAACGTAAACCAAAAACAAAAATATGCACAAACACTTAAACATGATAGAAAACATATATATATATATATATATATATATATATATATATATATATATATATATATATATATATATATATATATATATATATATATATATATAAAATCACTTATGGAAAACAACTATAAGCATGTATATACAAAGCTTAAAAACATAGAAATTATCGCAATGCGATTCAATATCAAAACCAATCCCCAGATACAACACCATTTTGTTGGAGCGGTAAAGCAACAAGCCAAAATATGAAGTATCTAGTTTTATCGTCTCCACAGGGATCGGTGCAAGGGAAAGAATTCCATTCGACAATCTCCACGTCTCTAAGCTTGGACTTGAATGGTTTGGGAAAAAATTCAAAAGGAAAAACATAAAACAAGAAAATAAATACATTCTTAAGAAATGAGAAAACTCGTCAGGAGTTGTATTTCGTTCCACTCATCATGTACTAAAAAAATATATGGATCAAATGCACGCAACCTAAATCACTCGTCAATATCATCACGTATCGCTCACAACAGAGGTTATGTCTAACACAAATTTGAGAGATCAATCGTATCGTCTCATCGATGATGTCTCACGCAACTCGATAACACGGAGCATTAAGAATCAATACCCACCTGAAT
This sequence comes from Lathyrus sativus, assembly GCA_963859935.3. Lineage (NCBI taxonomy): Eukaryota > Viridiplantae > Streptophyta > Magnoliopsida > Fabales > Fabaceae > Lathyrus > Lathyrus sativus. The sequence continues at coordinate 399,525,650 of OZ012739.1, read as the reverse complement.
ATTAGTCCTAAATCTATGTCTAGAGTTTAGAATCTAACAGATGTTCATCTTAGATCGAGTTAGAACCGTATATGTCTATAGCAATCCAAATCCATTAAGTAAAAAATCTAGATAACCATCGATAAAGAGTTATAAAATAGATTTTATACAAAGATCCATAAATATACATACAATCAAGATAAACTTACATACAAAACCCCAACAAATAAAGAGTACAAAGAGAAGAGAGAAGAAGAACACAAATCTCACGATCTGTCAACTCCGATTGAAGTGGATTCCACTTCGAATCGTCAAGATGCACACTCTAATGTTGTTTCTAAGCTAAATCTACTCAAGAATGTTTTTGATGAAGTTGGAGTAAAAAGTTCCCAACAATATAACCTAAAAAATGCTGAAAAATCAATTAAATAGGCAAAAATGAATTTCCGTGTTCGCCTAGCGAACTTATGCAGCCTTAGCTACTGCCAAAAAATTATTTTTCACGTTTTTTAGAACTTTCTGTTCTCCTAACGAACATGTCAACAAACCAACTCTTGTTTCGACCATGACTTTTAAACCGTAACTCCGTTTTACGCGCGGTCGGAAGCTTTGGAAAGCTGATTCAATGCTCTATAAGACAATGACAAAATATCAGTGCCTATATACCTACAAAAATGATATAAAAACAATTAAACTCAATGATATTTACACGATACACAATATATACACTATAATATAAACTATACAACATATGCACAAAAGTTGAGGTTTATTGGTTGAATTAAGCCAATAATTGCCAATTATTCACACTAAAAATCAGTACATTTTAGCACTTATCAGAATCCACCAACTATCATATTCAATATATGGCATGTTGTATCATCACTCTTCTTTCATGCTTTGAGACCACTTGGTTGGAGAGGTTCTTCCTCGGGTTCTTAGGGTAAAAATATTATTTTATCTGACTCAATCGTCATCCTGTACATATTTTTGAAGACATCATTTATATCAACTTCTCAATCTCCTTCTTTAAATGGTTCTAGTTATAAGTGTGATGACCCCACACCTTATTATATTTACACCATATGTCGGTATCCATCACCATGATGTTCCCCTTGGGAGAGTTAGGATTAGGGAGGATCTTTTGTATGGAAGACGTCTTGCAAAATTCATTTTCCAGTTTGTTTTCAATATGGTAAGATACTCGTAAGACTTTTGATTTGTTGTCAATCACGCTTTTTCCTAATGGGTGCTTGATCCATATGTATTTTTTGTTCGCTAAATTATTGTTTTGATAATCTCTTCTCTTTTGTACCCCTCAACCTCTTTTCTGCATTATTGTCCCCCTCTTGATGAAACATTTTGCTCACGCCATTATCTCCTTCATTATTATTGTTGGTTTTAAGTCAGGGACTCATTAAATTGCCCTGCCTTGAGACCATTCTAGAGGTCGTTACAAACATCTCATTATTAGGATTGGAAACCTTGATAGTCTCATCATTAAAATGAGCCGAGTACTCTCGTGGCGACTCTTCCGGTCCTTGGCGAACATTTAAAAACTAGTGGTAGACATCTTTCTGTGTTTGTTAGCAGATAATTGATGTACTGTTTTCCTCACCATATCCTAATGGCTACTTATAGAGAATATAGGAAGGCTCATGTATATTCTTAAAGATAAATCCTTCAACGTGGCCACCACCAACTTGCATTTCAGCGAGTTTGCAACTCTGATGATGGTTATCTAAGTGTAGATCATTATGATGTGCTTATGCGAGTCAGTCTTTTCGTCAAAAGTGCCTAATGGAGGTGACTTGAAATAATCTAGGACTTGATCATCCCATATTTCCACCGTTAAAAGTTTTGGATCAATCGAATCTTCAAACTCATCATCTTCTGGTTGAGAGAGATGTTTATTTTGCCGTAAGGTGTGCACGGTGCCTTGCAATAGCTCGTTTTGGTGGCACATGTCTTCAACGGCGGCCAGTAATTCCTCCATGGCAGCTTGCGATCCCTGATTGCTTTTGCTTTCTCTTGTCATGTAAAGCTGAAGAGTTTGATAATTTATAATTTGTATGCACCAAATAAGTTTTACTAAGGTCCCATAGTGGAAATCAAATGTTCACGCAAACAACACTAGTTGAATAACTCCTATGATGTGGCTAAAAAAGAGTCACATTAGGTGACTTCTTCGTATGAATTGATTGTGATTTTTTTTTGTTTGAAGTACACTCCCTCTTATATTGAATCCTTAGCCTAATATGAGACAATGGATATAAATTTAGTTAAATCCTAGTGAAGAACCATAATATCCCATTATCTGATTACTATTGTGTTAAGGCGACATGTTTGGACATGCTAACGTCATGTGATAAATGCACATAAATACTTGTCTTGGATATCTTAGTTTTGAGGAAGCCTACATCACACATGGGGTAAAATCCAGAAAAACCATTACAAGGAAAACCTTGTTTAGCTAGGGGTTAATCCCCTCATGAAATTAATACGTTGTTGGGGGTTAAACCTCTTATAACTCATAAAACAAAACAAACAAAAAAAAATTAAAAAGTGTGTGCTTTAAGGGGCATCCCCACGCCAATGTTGACCATTCATTTTGTAAGGGGTATCCCATTGAATATGCTAAGATTCTTCTGCCACTTTGTCTAATCACTGTTAGTGTATCAGTGGCTTTACACCCACTAAATATCAGCTGACCCCCCCCCCCCCCCCCCCACTAAATATGAGCGTTTAAAATGCATGGGGTCATTACCAGTTTTCATATGTTTATCCGAGTATTCTTTGTTTAGTGATACAGCATGTTGGATGCACTCTCTTGTCATGTTCATTCATGCCTAACAACTTAATGGCTTACTGCATGCTAAATTTGGCAGCAATTGTCATATCGAACTGGCAAGAGAAGAAGCAACATTATATTGGAACTTGTCCTGCGGAAGAATTTGCTGCGTAAACTTCTTTTTGAGTGGACCAGAATTATTGTTGTGAATTTGCTGGTTGTTGCTGCTGTCCAGGTATGACCTGCTGTTATAACTGATTTTGAACCATGATAGTTCTTGTATAATTAAGTATCTTGGATAACTTGTTTAACCATATCATAATTTCCGCAACTATGTTTAAATGTTGTAGGTGTATGTGACCTTGTAAGTCCTTTTTAGAAGGTTTTGAGAAGTCCTTCGAGCTTTTTGAAATGCCCTAACAACTTGGTAATGCTTTCTCCCTTATGTATTACTTATGGACCAACAAACACATGTGATGTTTTGAAGTTGATGTGAGTTAAAATGTGACTTTGTAAAGGTTTTCTTGTTTGTAGGGATTGTTAGTTCTTGATTAGCATGCATTTTCGTAAAACTAGGTGTAATCACAAGATGTCCTGCAGGATGTTGTGACATCTGTCTGTCAGGATCAGCAGGTTACTTTGGACTTTTTAACAGGACTTATCTCATGATGTCAAACAATATGTCTTGACACTCATGGACAAAACATTCTGTATGATTATGTTTGTCTGTCCATTTATTTATGTGCAAGCCTGCTGCACGATTCTGGTGTGGAATTTGCGAGGTTTTAGTGGAGTTTTAAACGCGTTTCTGATACACTTATTGTGGATTAGATTTGATTTGATATGGAGTTATTCTCAGAAGATTGATTGAAGATTGGAAGAATGATTTGATTAGATCTGATTGATCAAATCAAATCTGTTGCAATTGATGAAGATTGGAATCTTCTTAAAACCTGCTGTTACTTTTGCCACAGCCCAAGCCCATTCTGCATTGCTATTTAAAGAGGCGTATACCCTAGCTTGAAGACAAGAGAAGCAAGGATTAAAAGTGTGTGCATCTTAATCTTTCGTGTGTGTTAGTTTTGTGAGCCATTCACTCATTATTTAATGTGTGAATTGGACTAAGTTGTTAATTGTAAATTGTTCACTCAAAGCTTGTAAGCAAGAGTGTATTGTACTTGATTGAAGCTTTTAAGCAAGATCAAGTTGTGACTTTGAAGAGTGTCTTCTAAAGTATTCTTATTTTATTGACTGTTATCACTGCTTTGATTGAGGGGGAGTGAGAGGTGTCTCTTGTCTAGGTGTGTTCTAGGTAGAAATTGCATAGGTAGAGATTAAGTGAGGAGTTGTAAACTGGGAGTTTAGCTCTGAATTAATTCTACTGGTAGTGAATTTTCTCCCTGGCTTGGTAGCCCCCAGACGTAGGTGTGGTTGCACCGAACTGGGTTAACAATTGTTGTGTCTCTTTGCAATTGTTTTTGTTTATCTTTGTTCTTATTATATAGATATTTGTGTCGAGAACATCTCCTTCGACATCTAATATCTGATACTAGAATTTCAATTGGTATCAGAGCAGGCATCCTGCTCTGGTTCTGGGTGAGATCTAGGGACGATACTTTCTGATACCATGGACAAAGAAGGAGGATTTGTAAACAGACCACATGTTCTTGACGGGAACAATTATGACTACTGGAAATAGGTTTCCTTCTTAAAGTCTCTGGACAATAAGGCGTGGAACGCTATCATCAAGGGATGGGAACATCCTATGATTGTTGATAAAGATGGAAAGGCTACAACTGAATTAAAACCTGAGGAAGAATGGACAAAGGAAAAAGATGATCTAGCTCTGGGAAACTCCAAGGCCTTGAATGCCTTGTTCAATGGAATTGACAGGAACATATTCAGGTTGGTGAACAACTGTGAAATTGCCAAGGAAGCATGTGAGATTCTAAAGACTACTCATGAAGGCACATCTAAGGTAAAAATGTCTAGACTTCAACTCCTTACAACTAAGTTTGAAAGCCTGAGAATGAAAGGTGATGAAAGCATACATGACTTTCATATGAATATTCTTGAGATTGCCAATGCTTCAAGTGCTCTTGGTGAAAATATGTCTGAAGAAAAGCTGGTAAGAAAAATTCTTAGATCTCTCCCCAAGAGATTTGACATGAAAGTAACTGCCATAGAAGAAGCTCAAGACATCTGTAAGATGAGAGTTGATGAACTCATTGGCTCTCTACTAACCTTTGAAGTAGGAATAGGTGACAAAGCCGACAAGAAAAAAAGCATAGCCTTTGTGTCAAATAATAAAAGAGAGGATGGATTTGATGAGGATACAAATATCTCAAATGCCATAGTTATGCTGGGAAGACAATTCAACAAGGTAATGAAGAGAATTGATACTAGACCAAATACCAAGAACATCTCACTTGACATCAGTGAGTCAAATGATGCAGGAAGAAGAACTAGAACTGAAGAAAAACCTACAAACAACAAAGGGATAAAATGTCATGGGTGTGAAGGCTTTGGTTACATCAGATCTGAATGCCCAACCTATCTCAAGAAATAAAAAGGTCTAGCTGTTTCATGGACTGATGAAGACTCTGACAGTGATATTGAAGAAGAATATTCCAAGCATATAACTGCCTTAACTGGAAGATACTATTCTGATGAAGATTCCAATGAAGACAACTTAACTTTTAAAGAACTGACAGCTTCCTACAAAGAATTGTGCCTCAGAAGCGTAGAAGTTTACCAGCAAGGTGAAAAACAAAAGAAACACATCATCAAGCTAAAGACCAAAAAGGAGGAACATCTGACAATTATCAAGGGTTTGAATGATAAAGTTGCTCAACTAACTTCTCAACTTGACCATCTGGGAAACTCTGTTAAAATGATGAACAGTGGTACCAAAACCTTAGAAGAGATTTTTCAATATGGCAAAAGATCTGAAGACAAGACAGGGTTAGGGTTCAATAAAGACAATAACTCTGCCTCTCATCACAAACCTTCTGAATCAAGGCAGAAGATGTTCCAGCAGATGTCTACACATCATGACAGGAAACAAACCAATCAACCAAGAAAATTCCAAAGATGGAGATGTCATTATTGTGGTCACTTTGGGCACATAAAGTCCTTCTATTTCAAACTGTATGGATATCCAACCTCTACCACTCAGACAAGACCTAACACTCTTCTCTCCAAGAAACAATGGGTTCCTAAAACTGATACTACTTACCTCATAGCTCATATGTCCCTAAATGTTTCTACTAAGGAAGATTGATACTTTGACAGTGGGTGCTCAAGACACATGACTGGTATTAAAAATCTATTAGTTAACATCAAACCTCACTCAACCAGCTATGTAACCTTTGGAGATGGGGCCAAAGGTGAAATTAAGGGGGTTGGAAAGTTAAACTACTCAGGAACACCTGATCTTGACAATGTTCTGTTAGTCAAAGGATTAACTGCCAATCTAATTAGCATCAGTCAACTATGTGATCAAGGTCTAAGTGTCAACTTCACTAAACTTGAGTGTTTGGTTACAAATGAAAAGGGAGAGTTGATCATGAAGGGAGTTAGATCCAAGGACAATTGTTATCTATGGGCCTCTCAGGACTCTAAGTGTGCTCTTGCCAAAGAAGATGAAGTAAGATTGTGGCACCAGAAACTTGGGAATTTACATCTAAGAGGAATAAATAAGACCATATCTATGGAGGCTGTCAGAGGTATTCCTAAGCTAAAGATTGAAGAAGGAAAAATCTGTGGTGAATGCCAAATAGGAAAGCAAACAAGGATGTCTCATCAGAAGATCCAACATCTCACTACTTCTAAAGTGCTTGAACTTCTTCACATGGACTTAATGGGACCTATGCAAGTGGAAAGTATTGCTGGAAAGAAGTATGCTTATGTTGTTGTGGATGACTTCTCAAGATACACATGGGTGAATTTTATAAGAGAAAAATCTGAAGTGTTTGATGTGTTTAAAGACCTATATCAGAAACTTCAAAGAGAAAAAGAAAGTAAAGTTGTCAGAATCAGAAGTGATCATGGAAAGGAGTTTGAAAATCAAAAGTTTGCTGAATTTTGCTCCACTGAAGGAATTAACCAAAAACTCTCTTCTCCTATTACCCCTCAATAAAATAGGGTTGTGGAAAGAAAGAATAAAACAATACAAGAATCATCTAGAGCTATGATCCATGCTAAGAAACTACCTTACCATTTCTAGGCTGAAGCCATGAACACTGTCTGCTATGTTCACAACAGAGTAACCTTGAGAACGGGAACTATGACCACTCTGTATGAAATTTGGAAAGGAAGAAAACCTACTGTGAAATACTTTCATGTGTTTGGAAGCAAGTGCTACATTCTCTCAGATCGTGACCATAAAAGAAATATGGATCATAAGAGTGATAAAGGGATATTCTTGGGCTACTCTACCAACAACAGAGCCTATAGAGTATTTAACTACATAACTAATACCATGATGGAGTCTATCAATGTTGTTATAGATGACATGCATAAGGAAACTGATGTCCCAAAAGATGTTGGAACATCATTTGATATCTCAGATGAATCTGAAGACAAAACAATGATTCTAATCCCACCATCACTGAGGCTGAACCTGTTAATAAAGGACCTTCCATCAGAATTCAGAAAGACCACCCTATTGATCTTATCATAGGTGATCCAAATAAAAGGGTAACCACTAGATCCAGAGAAATTGTCTCAAGCTCCTGCTTTGTGTCAAAGATTGAACCTAATAACATCAAGGAAGCTTTAACTGATGAATTCTGCATAAATGCCATGCAAGAGGAATTAGGTGAATTCAAGAGGAATGAAGTTTGGGATCTTGTGCCAAGGCCTGAAGGAAAAAATGTGATTGGAACCAAATGGGTTTACAAGAATAAATCTGATGAAAAAGGAGTGGTCACTAGGAACAAAGCCAGGTTGGTTGCTCAAGGATATACTCAGGTTGAAGGGATTGATTTTGATGAAACTTTTGCTCCTGTAGCTAGACTTGAATCCATCAGACTTCTTCTGTGAGTTGCTTGCATTCTTAAAATCAAGCTGCTTCAAATGGATGTCAAAAGTGCCTTTTTAAATGGTTACCTAAGTGAAGAAGTCTATGTGGAACAGCCTAAGGATTTTGTTGATCCAGCCTTTCCTAATCATGTTTTCAAGTTGAAAAAGGCCCTGTATAGCCTGAAGCAAGCCTTTAGAGGATGGTACGAAATACTAACATAGTTTCTTGTTGAGAATGGATATAGGAAAGGTGGCATAGATAAGACCTTGTTTATCAAAGAAAAAGAGGCAAAACTCATGATTGCTCAAATCTATGTTGATGACATTGTCTTTGGTGGGATGTCAGAAGAGATGGTTCAACATTTTATACAGAAAATGCAATCTGAATTTGAAATGAGCCTTGTTGGGGAATTAACTTACTTTCTGGATCTTCAAGTCAAACAGATGGAAGAATCCATATTTCTATCTTAGCGTAAGTATGCCAAGAACATTGTTAAGAAGTTTGGAATGGAAAATGCTAGCCACAAAAGAACTCCTGCACCTACCCATCTAAAATTGTCCAAAGATGTAAAAGGAGTTAATGTGGATCAAAGTCTATACAGAAGCATGACAGGGAGCTTGTTATATCTTACAGCAAGCAGACCTGACATTGATTTTGCTATGGGAGTTTATGCCAGATATCAAGTTGAACCCAAGATTAGCCACATTAATCAAGTCAAAAGAATTTTTAAGTATATCAATGGAACAAGTGAGTAGGGGATGATGTACACTCATGGATCTGGATGTGTGATGTATGGATATTGTGATGCTGATTGGGCTGGAAGTGCTGATGATAGGAATAACACATCTGGAGGATGCTTCTTCCTGGGAAACAACCTCATCTCATGGTTTGGCAAGAAACAAAAATGTGTATCCCTGTCTACTGCAGAAGCAGAATACATAGCTACTGGGAGTAGCTGTTTCCAACTTGTATGGATGAAGCAGATGCTTACAGAATATAATGTCACACAAGATGTCATGACATTATATTATGATAATCTGAGTGCTATAAATATCTCCAAGAATCCTATTCAACATAGCAAAACTAATCATATTGATATTAGACACCATTTTACTAGGGAGTTTGTTGAAAGTAAAATCGTTACTCTTGAGCATGTCACTACAGCAAATCAATTGGCTGATATTTTTACCAAAGCATTGGATGCTAATCAGTTTGAGACCTTGAGAGGAAAGTTAGGAATTTGTATTTATGAGGACTTATAGCAATTACTTCTAAGAGGGATTTTTGAGTTTAAAAGAAGTTTTTCTAAAATAAACATGTTTCAACATCTCTCTTTAATGCATTGCACGCCTTTGACTACTAAAGCTCACTATCCCACACAAATTTTTCCCTCTAACTGCACCTACACCTCTCACACTCTGAACTGTATTATTTATCTCCATCATCCTCTAAACTTTTCTTCTCTCAACATCAAGATGTCTCCCAAACGTGATGCTTTCTAAACTGATGCCCACCCCATGAACACCCCCTTCGAAGATGCTCCTGAGGTGACACCCCCTCATGCAAACAAATCCCAACAACCTTCCAAAGGTAAATCTTCTGATTCCTCTTGTGACAACATTACTAGAATGAAAAACAAGGAAGGTTCTGCATATGTTGACAGATCCATTAGGGAACTTGTCACTAAGATTCTCCAGAAAGGTCGTGTTGTGCATGGTATTTCCACCCCAATTTCTTGCATAGATCCATCCCCTAGTTCTGATAATACTAGTGAAAAGGATGATAAGGCTGGGTCTGGGGAGGAGTCTGAGGATGGTAATGAAGATGTTCCAACTGATGCTGAAGATGTTGGATCTAGTTTTGCTTCTGAAGATGAAGATTAAGCTTTTTGCTTTGTTGTTGGGCTATTTTTGTTTGTTTGTTATTTGTGTTGTCTGCCTTGGCAGAATAGACTGATTTTATTGCACCTCATGTGCCTATGGGTTGTAATATTTGTGGGGTCTCTATTCCCTTAACTTGATTGTTTCTAGCCTTTTGATCTATGCTATATATCTTAGCTTTTTGTTCTAAAAATTATGGCTAAAAAGGAGAAGAGTATATTGTACACACTTTGGTATATGGCTATATGTACTGGTGTGTATAGGAGGTATGTAGCTGAAGGAGAAGATGGTGTCTGCTGCTCTGATTTGTTTGACAGGATGCTGATCCTGCTAGATGATAGTTTATTCCTTTTTGGGGCTATTGTGCAGCTTTCTGAATGTTGTAGTAGATTTTTTTTATTTGTTTTCCTGTATGCTTGGAGTTACAAGTTGCTGAAGGCTGTGAAGATTGTGGGTTGCTTTGTCTTATGCTTGGGTTGTTGTGATGTTTGTTGTTGAGGGGGAGCCTTGCTTTTACTCTCCTTCTGTGAATTTTTTCTGTTGTGTTGTACTCTTTACTGGTTTTCTTATTTCTTGTGATCTATTTTTGTTTTAGCTAAAATTTGCCAAAGGGGGAGTTTGTTAGTTCTTGATTGGCATGCATTTTGGTAAAACTAGGTGTAATCACAAGATGTTCTACAGGATGTCGTGACATCTGTCTGTTAGAATCATCATGTTACTTTGGACTTTTTAACAGGACTTATCTCATGATGTCAAACAAGACGTCTTGACACTCATGGACAAAACATTTTGTATGATTATGTTTGTTTGTCCATTTCTTTATGTGCAAGTCTGCTGCACGATTCTAGTGTGGAATTTACGAGGTTTTAGTGGAGTTTTAAAAGCGTTTTTGATATGGAGTTATTCTCAGAAGATTGATTGAAGATTGGAAGAATGATTTGTTTAGATCTGATTGATCAAATCAAATCTGTTGCTATTGATGAAGATTGGAATCTTCTCAAAACCTGTTGTTACTTTTTCCACAGCCCAAGCCCATTCTGCATTGCTATTTAAAGAGGCGTATACCCTAGCTTGAAGACAAGAGAAGCAAGGATTAAAAGTGTGTGCATCTTAAGCTTTCGTGTGTGTTAGTTTTCTGAGCCATTCACTCATTGTTTAATGTGTGAATTGGACTAAGTTGTTAATTGTAAATTGTTCACTCAAAGCTTATAAGCAAGAGTGTATTGTACTTGATTGAAGCTTTTAAGCAAGATCAAGTTGTGACTTTGAAAAGTGTCTTCTAAAGTATTTTTATTTTATTGACTGTTATCACTGTTGTGATTGAGGGGGAGTGAGAGGTGTCTCTTGTCTAGGTGTGTTCTAGGTAGAAATTGCATAGGTAGAGATTAAGTGAGGAGTTGTAAACTGGGAGTTTAGCTCTGAATTAATTCTACTGGTAGTGAATTTCCACCCTAGCTTGGTAGCCCCCAGACGTAGGTGTGGTTTCGCCGAACTGGGTTAACAATTGTTGTGTCTCTTTACAATTGTTTTTGTTTATCTTTGTTCTTATTATACAGATATTTGTGTCGAGAGCATCTCCTTCGACATCTAATATCTGATACCAGAATTTCAGGGACGAACTCATGTAGCATGGAGCATGGAGCATGGAGAGGAAGCTTTTTCCTTGAGACATCATTTTGCTTTGAATTTGGAATATTTGGGAACAAGAACTTTAGGATTTGCAATAATGGATTTTGTAGGATTGTAATAAGTTGAAACTTGAATGTAAAAGGATGTCGTAATTGGGATTTTTGTGTTTGAGTCTTTGAATGATGATTTGTATTTGATCATAAGTTTGTACCTTTGTACATGTTTTTTTTTGTAAAAATGGAAATGAACATGAACCCTACTAAGGAATTGGAATTGGGTCTTAACCACATGTGAATGCCAAAGTTCTTGAATTTTTTAGTTCTTGCACCTTGATCTTTGTTCGAATTGGATTGAAGTTTTGAAATTAAAAAGGCATTGTATTTGAATTCATCCTTTCATTTTGTGTCTTGGAAAGGAATTTCAGACTTGAATACTTGAATGTGGATCAATAGGTTTGAACTTGTAATTTTTCATGACATCATGACTTGGATCTATTCTCATTTTGCATCTTTGAACAAATAACCCTTGAGTTCACCTTGTACCACCTTGTTTAAATGAATCCTCTTATTGGAAATTCCGTGAAACAACATTAATTTGGAAATTTGGTATTAACACGTAAAGCTCATATGCAAAAAAAATGGTTCTTCTTCAAAATTTCCTTGAATTTAATAACTTGGATATCTTAAGTGGTCTTGGACTCATCTTTGAACAAACCAAACTCTTTATTCCATAAAATGTTCACCAAAACTCACATACTCGCCATGAAACATTATCCAACTAGAATTTAAATCATGTAATTTCCAGGATTCGAATGACAATTTAAAAGCTTGAGGACTTTGGTGCTTGAATCGTTTCAAAATGTTCAGTTTAAAATTCCAAATTTTCCAGATAACGACTAATGATCCCATTTTCTCTTTGTGGAACCCTTTAAGCAATCCTGATGAACACAAAGCTCTGTGCTGATTGAGAGACCAATAATAATGAAGGTACATCCTTTTTATATCCACGTAAATTCAATACAACTTGCAAAGGATGGGAACCAAGATGAGTGTACATATAGAGTCTTCGTGACCTGTGCTTTCTACAGCAATCATGTCCTTACAAATGAAAACAGCCAACAAAGTTAGTAAATTAGTTAACTTTGCATGAATGATTGACCTAGATGATAAGTAAAGGATCAAAGAATCTAAGGGTAAAATTTGGGGTATAACACATGAGGTACCTGTAGCGGGAAAATTTGTGAGCATAAGCTATTGATTTACTTAACTAAAAAATGTAAGAGTCGCCACCGCACTTTTATTTTATCCAAAAAGGAAAGGAAAAAGAGTGAACAAATTTTATGGGTAAGGGGGTTGGTTACGCAATGAGAAGGTGTTAGCATCCAAAACGTCTATAGTACTTTATAGGAGCCCATTGAAATATCTACGCTTTTTGGTTTGAAAAAGGTTTGTTTGAAAAGAGATTGGGGAGATGAGAAGAGAACTATTTTTAAGATTTTTGTGTTTGGAGAGACTTATCGCCTCATGCCTACGTATCCACAAATTTCAATATAAGATCAAAACCTCTTAGTTCGTGGTACAAATAACAAAGATTGGTTGGTTTTGAATGATTTTTAAATGTAAAGACAAATTGTCATTTTAAGAAGAAAACTACGACTAGTCGCCCACAAGTATAAGACAACATTTGCATCACCTAAAGATGGAGGATTTTGCTTGGATTAAAATCAACAAGTCTATCACTCAATAGCTAAGTGTAAAATATCAACATCTTAATACTATGGGGAATAAGAGAATTATATCTCAACTATGGAAATGACTCATGTCTAAACTTTATGAAAAGTTTTAAAATGAAAAGTTGTGCAAAGGCACAAAACGTTTGAATGAGGTTGATCTATTTTAAAGTCTTTTTGAAATTTGTCAAAATATGATTAACTTTGATTGACATTTATTAAACAAAAAAAAGTTTGAAAATCACTTGAGAAAAGTCAAAGTTTTATTATGAAAGTGGTTTTAAGTTTGAAAGCAAGAAATTTTTTGAAAAAGGGAGGAGATTTTGAAAATTTAAGAAGGAGAGAAGATGGAGTGACTATCCTAGAAATCAAACTAAAAGCTAGAGATAAGAAGGATCTAACCAACTTGTAGCACACTCCATAGCAAGCCAAATAAGAATTCCATCCATCTTAAGCATAAGCAAATAAGCAAGCCAAATAAAGGCAAAGATCCACAATACTTCAAGCAGAGGGAAATAGTCCTAATTCTAAGTCCAAGGGTCCAAGAATAGTCCAAGAGGTCCAAGGTCTAAGAATATTTCAAGAGCATAGCCACAAAGTTAAGAGAACCAAGTTTTTTAGAGATTTAATCCTTTATTAGTGTTTTAAACAAGATATGGTCCAAGTGGACAAAAGAAAAGAGCGAAAACATAAACATGTGTCCAACAGACAAATGAAGAATAACGGAAGCATAAACAATAGTATGATATGAGATGATAACAATGGAGCATAAAGATAAAAGAGAGATAAGGAGCAAGAAGGAAACATAAATAAAATTAGTACAATGGTATCGCTAGTGAGTTAGTGACTAGTTGTTAGAGTAAATGATCAACGGTGGTTAACTCATGCACTTAAGCCAAAGTTGATAAAAACTTATTAGAGGATTGATAAAATCAAAGCCTCATAACAACAAGTTTCATATGTGATGGAACTAAGACAAATAATCAATCATACTTGGACTTTCAAACATAATTTTGAGCCACGAATGATCACTTTCCGATTACGGGACAATTTAGCGCTATGTTAAGCAATCGTAATCGGGTTTATGTAGAAACCACGACTATCTGAGGCCGGTTGATAACAATGTTAGTGCTAATGCATGCAAGAGAAGTGATATGTAGATCACTCTCTGAAAGCAATACTGCACGAAAAGAAAATAGGTAACGATTTCATCTTCATCAAGAACTTGAAATAAGTTCAAACGATATCGAAGATTTTCATCGATCAAAAGAAAAAAGAGAAGAGGAAAGGGAATGCCAAATTAGATTACAAGTTTAAGGTCATTCTGTCTTTAAGTTCATCCACTCATCTTGATGGATTAAAGCAATAAACATATCATTAACTCAAAGCACCTAAAATGATTTGAACAATTCATTTTAAAGATAGATTTGAATTAGTGAATGTTTATCCAACTTCATCTACACCTTAAGTCCAATGAATTTAAATAGGAAAAAGACCTTTAAGAGTGCCTTCCAAGGCAAAAATCAAAAGGAAAATAGAAGAAGAAGAAGAAGAAAGAACCAAAATAGTCCCAAAACAGAGCCAAAAACTCAACATTAACACTGGGTAACCGGTTACCCAAATCTGGTAACCCGTTACCACTGCTAAAACAATAGAAAAAAGGCAAAATCAACACTAGGTAACCAGTTACCACTTCTAAAATAGCAGCAAAATAGATTTAAAAAGTGCAAAAATTTGATCAATCATTTCTTTAAATACCTCATGATCAAGGATGCAATTGAGCACAAAAATTCAAGTAAAATAACAACAATCAACACCAATAGAACACAATTTGCAAGATCCAAAGATCAAGAAACAAGAATCAATAATAGATCATATTGTGGAAGATGTATCAAGAACAACAATGGTGGATCAAGAAATTACCACTCCAAATCTGGAAATTCTTCAAATCAGCTCCACAAACTACACTCCAAAGCCTTGATCTACTAGAATTAATGATGAAAAAGTAAATGGATGAAGGTTTAGCTCAAAGATTAGTAAGTTCTAATGATGAACTTACTAACTTTCAAAGGAAGAAAGAACTTTGGTGAATTTGGTAGTTGGAGAAAATTGAGAGTCAAGAAAGAATTTGACAAGGTGAATTTGGCTATCAAAAGCTTATGAAATGAGAGAAATGAGGTCTCTATTTATAGGATTTAGGCTTAAAATATTTGGTGGATTAGAGTTTGGTTTGGAATCAAAATTAGGTTTGGATTTGAATTTGGAGGGAAATTAATGATCAAGTGGTGATTAGTGAAGGTGTATAGTGGGAATTAATTATGATGAGGTAGGGGAATTAAAATGAAGTGATCTAGAATATTCTCATGTTGCAATATTTGAATTTTGTGCCAAAAATGCTGCAGAATTTGAATTTGCCCAATTTTCACAAAATTCGCACTGGGTAATCGATTACCCAATACTGGTAATTGATTACCACAGGAGAAAATGGTGAAAAATTGCCTTTTTGATATGTTGTCTTGGCTGAGACTCGATTTTATTCCTTGTCAAAGAAGGCATGAAAATAAGCACATGAACCTTGGAGTCTCTTGAATAAAAGTCAATTAAATCTTGGGAAACTCTTGATCAGATGATTTTGAAATGGTTGCGGATCAACTTCGACTTTGTTCAAATGAGATTCATTCGAGCTGAGGGACTGATATTTGATATCTTTGCTCCAAAATCTTTCTGAAGAAGTTCGTAAATAAAAAACAAACATTTTTTTTGGATTTTAATTAATGGTTAGTAAACATAAACATAAACAAATATCAAACAAACAAGAAACCAGGGTGCCTGATTATCGCTCAAGAATAAACCTACAAAGGAAGGCAAAAGAGAACCAAAGCTTGCGATCTTGTTTGTGGGATGAGATGCAAATGATATGTGGGATCTTAGGATTAAAAATTAGGGTATTACAGCTGCCCTTATTTAAGTTTCTTCTATCCGGAGATATGAAGATTGATATCTTTGTCTCAACCAGATAGAAGAGACTTAAATATAACAAATAAGCCCAATTTTTGGCCCTAAGAGGCCACAAAATGACATGATTATGCTAATGATATGCAGGCACAAGACCTCTGTGGGGAGAAAATGCCACAGGAGATCAACAAACACTGGGGAGCAAAAGAAGAAAAGAGACGCCATAGGGGAAACCAAAAGAGCAAGATCCTATTCTGATAAAGGAAAGGAAACAACTCAATAGGGAAGGGATACCAACTGCCGATTACTGGGCGAAGATACTCAAATTGAAGAGAAGAGGTATAATACTTTCTACTAGTTACTGAGTAAAAAATAAGGGCAATAAACCAAAGGAAAGATTACCAACTACGTGTCACTGGGTAGAAAATAACGATAACCAACCCAAAAATGGGGGAGACAAATGCTACCTACTACCTCTCACTAGGTAGAGCAAATGAAATATACTCAAAAAAGGAAGAGACATTACTGGCTACCCGTCACTAGGTAGAAAATAAAGGCAATGGACTCACAAGGAAATATTACCGACTACTTGTCACTAGATAGAAAATATGACGGTAACTGACCAAAAAGGAGGAGGAATATTACCTACTATCTGTCACTGTATAGAAAATAAAGGAAATATACTCAAAAGGTGAAGAAACATTACCTGTTACCCGTCACTAGGTAGAAAATAAAGGTAATGAACTCACAAGAAAAGATTTCCGACTACCTGTCAATGGGTAGAAAATATGACGGTAATTGACCAAAAAGGAGGAGGAATATTACCTACTACCTGTCACTGGGTAGAAAATAAAGGAAATATACTCAAAAGGTGAAGAAACATTACCGGCTACCTGTCACTAGGTAGAAAATAAAGGTAATGAACTCACAAGGAAAGATTACCGACTACCTATTAATGGGTAGAAAATATGACGGTAACTGACCAAAAAGGAGGAGGAATATTACCTACTACCTGTCACTGGGTAGAAAATAAAGGTAATATACTCAAAAGGTGAAGAAAAATTACCGGCCACCCATCACTAGGTAGAAAATAAAGGTAATGAACTCACAAGGAATACCTGCTACCAGTCAATGGGTAGGGTATTATAAATGTCGACTACCTGTCACTGGGTAGGAGAAAGAAATAAAAGTCAACTACCTATCACTGGGCAGCTCAAATCACACAACAAACTTCTCAAATAAAAAGACGACCATTTGTTGGGGATGGAATATCAATAACTCTGTCGGAGATCTTCAAAAGAGATACAACCATATTAAATCATACAACAGACTTCTCAAATAAAGAGACAACCATATGTTAGGGGTTTCACAACAAACTTCTCACTGGGACTCCTTTCACAGAGATGCCATTTGATAGAAAATATGGTCGGATAAGGATCCATCATTTCATAATAAACTTTTCTGCTGAGTATGAACTAGAGAACTGCCATTTATTGCGAAGATACAAATAAATTTCTGAAGATTACACAAGTTGTTCAAACAAAGAGGCTGCCACTTGTACCAGGTGAGGTTTAACTAGCTGGGGACAAACATGTTGCTCAAATAAAGAAACTTCCACATGAGGTCGCACAAGCAATTACCAAGACAGTGTTATCAAAACACCGCTGGGAAATTTAAATTTTCATCTTCTGATGGGGATTAATAACAGAGTTCTGCCGAGGTTTAATTAAGAACGTACCTGTTACCGAGGTTTTTTTTTCTTTTTGCTGGAAAATCTTCTGTCGAGATTTAACCAAGGATTCTACTGCCGAGGTTCTAAAAAGAAAATAACTTCTGCCGAGGTCAACTGGAAATCTTCTGCCGAGATTTTCTAGGAAATGAAAGGAAACACCTTCTGCTGAAGTTTGCTGTAACCCTTTTTTTTGAAATTACATGATAAATCTACTGCCGAGATTCTTGGAAAGAAAATACCTTCTGCCGATGTTTGCTGAAAGTTCTATTACAAAAATTCACCAGAGAATCTACTGTCGAGATTAACCGAAGAATCTGGAATAAAGCCGCATTCTCCCAAGGTTTGTTGAAGATAAAAAACCAATTGATAGGATAAATTGATGGAGCAGCAACAAGCTTCTCAAAGAAAGAGATACCACTTGAATTCACACAATAGATTCCAAGAGAGTGTTGAAACAACACTGCTGCAGAACAAAAGTCTTCATCTTCTAATGGTAATCATAAACAAATCATCTACTGAGAAATACAAAATCCCCAAGGATGAAAAATAAATGCTTTCTCAATCATCTAAGTTGCATAGCCTGGAGAGCTTCGAAGTAGTCACTGTCGAGGACCAAAGTTCAATCCAAGAACAAACTAGAGAGAAATAGTCAAACAAGACTCATCCTAGAGAGGAAATATTTCAATTGGGGAAATTCCATCCAGATAATGAGTTGGAAAGGAAAACTGAAACAAAATCTTCCACAAGAATCAAACTCAGTGGGGAATTAGAAACGATAATTTTTTCTGCTTAAGGTCGACACTCTATTGGAGAGAGGACACACACATTCCATGGGGATAACAACACTAGAGAATGGGGAAGCACTAACAAAAATTCAAAATGCACAATGCAACAAAAACATGTTATGCTCAACAGAATGAATGTGCATGCAATATATATGAGTATGAATATGCTGACAAAACAGACAAAGAGGATAAATAGAGGGTGAACAAAACATCACAACACCACAAAAATACTCGGCTAATATCATCAAGCTGGAGACATCACTAGAGATCCTGCTAGGGATTTAACTAAAGAAATCTTGCAAGAGATAAATGAAAGCCATCAAAGCAAAATAAATCCTACTATAAGGCTCAAATATCGCAGAGGAGATGGAGATATTGCTTAGGGAGAAAACCCAAAGGTCAATATTCAAACATCAATAATCCAACAAGATGGATTAACAATATCAACTCCACTTCGAGGGAAAGATCTGTTGGAGAAAACACGGCAACACAAATCTTCCAACTCTGCTTAGGGATAAGAAAAATCCATATGAAGTCTACTTCAAAGGGATGAAGAGATCTGCTGTGAAATATAATGGATTTGTTGGAGGATTGTAGTCATGTAAACAGCTACGCAACTCCACTAGGGAATAATACAGCTCTTATAGGGATATCGGAAAAAGTTCTCTGAGGATAACTCTGAGAGAAACATCCTGGACTTGCCGGGGAAAATAAGAAGTTAACATCATAGCAAAAAGTCAAACTGTGGGGGATTTTACATCAACACCTAACACAAGGCGAGTGAAAACACGACAGGTAAATGCTATATCAACACTTCTTAGAATAAAGCAAAATTGCTCTTTTCTTGGGAAACATCCAAAGTAATAATGCACAACCTCTAATGGGAACCAGGAATGATAAATCTCTGCATGGGCATTAACATCAAGGAGAGGTGGCCTTCAAACTGCTCAACTTCCTGACCATAACCTGGATGGACGAAGGAAACATACTCTGCTGGAGGAGATTTGAATCAAGACTTAGCTGTGGAAAACTGAACAACACTCGTCTGGTTATCCATAGGAACAAAACTCTACTAAGGGAATATCAGCAAACTCTACTAAAGAAACCTCAACACAACTCTACTAGGGGAGAACATCAACAATGAAAAACTCAATTTGGGAGAATGTCGAGTACATAAGGACTTGAGATAATTTTCCCCAGTATCTTCTAACTTTGAGAGATTCATCGAATCTCGATGTAACTTCCCCAGATTGACTATACTCGACAGATTCATTGATCAATGGAGTATTCAAGCTTTGCCCCTATGAACACATCAACTGGGAAAACAGACTTTCTCATGCTGAACAAAATCTTCAGGCAACATGCCCCTGGATATGGTTATTCTTTGAAATGATTTATCAATTACTCATCAGAGTTTCAGGCTTCAAAAGATTAAACTCATCACTGATGCTCATATGTAAGCTTCTATGATGTCAACAAATGTATGCAAGCAGAAAATATTAATTCTGAGAATGATAATTCTAATGCAATTACATATGTTAGTCTTGAAGTTTTTTACTGAAAAAATGTCGCAAAAACTTGTGAACGAATCACTAGTTAAGATGTGACATTGATTTTTGAACGCATATGCAATACCAATAAAAATATTTTAGCACAACTCATGGGAGTCAGGAACGCTATCTCGTTAAAGCACACTTTCAAAATAAACACTGCTTCAATTAGGTATTTCGAGGGTTATAATGTGGTATGGTTCACGATTTTTAGAAAAAAGGATTTTTTAGGCTCAAAGTTTATCTGTACCCACCCATTCTCCGTGATATTTTTCAGTCCTAAATTCATCTAATTTGACACAAATGTTCATCTCTCAAAAATATTTTGTGATGGTTGATAATCCAATGAAACTTATGGTTTGAGGCTCTTCGGGGAATGACAATCGTCCCTTTTTGTCTTTTGGTGTTGTAGTCACATAGATTTGTTCAGGATTTTTCTTCGTAATCCTTTTCTTTTCACTTTTCATATTTTACATTTTTTTCCTAATTTTTTCCTGGACCAATTCTTTTGAAATTTTGATGTCCAGCGGGATGCCCTAATTTTTGCCTAAGTCACTTGTTTTCAAGTTTTACGACTTAGCGGGCTTTTTATTTTTCTCTTTTTTTTGTTGAACAAATCATGTAACATTGGCTTATTTGACTTGTTAAAAAGGTTTTGACTGTATCTTTCCTTTGGAATGAGGGATAATCATTATGTTGGTCCTTAGATGCACACTCATTTTGAAAATTTGAACACTTGATCAAATTAACTGAAGAATATCTTGCCCCAAGTTAAAATGTAAGGGTTTTTTCATTTAGAAATGAAACTCCTACTTCAAGGCTCAAATGGGTTAACATGGGATTATCTTCCTTATATCTCCGGTGTTTAGGAATTTGAAACAATGCCTTATATCATCAGCAGAGTCTTATTCAAAAGTATATAACCAAAAATTTTGCGTTTCCACTTCATCATCCTTCCTCCAAGAGTTTAAACAAGAAGTTGGTATTGCAAATGCAGGAAAAAAATTAATGAGCGAATGCGAATGGATTACTTCAAGACAAACACTCATTGCATTATGATTAATATTCAAAATCAAACAAGTTTCTACGTGCAAACAAAGCATTAACAATCATAAAAGATTACAAATAAAATTGCAGTAATAAACTAATGATCTGAGGAGACTATCTCAATGTGAGCTTTAAGAAACATCCTTAATCATTAAGTTGGAAAATCATTCATGACCAATGGTGTTTCTTGATTTAAACTTGGGCTTCTTTGAAAAGATTCAGAGTTGCGGCATGCATCTCAACTACAGTGACATCATCATGTTCAGGCAATGGATTGGCTTGGACGTTTATGCCTTCAAGAGACAAAATTGCTCTTTGCACTAGTCTTTGCACTTCATGTTTCAAAGGAAAACAATCTTCAAGATCATCCCCCGGTGCACCCTGATGGAAAGCACAACGAGCCTCTGGTTTATACCACCATGGAGTATCTTTTGGAATAGGAGGCGGAGACCTGGTCTTCACAAGATTCTTCTGTATCAAGGCAGGAAATAATTTCGCGTACGACATCGGAATCAGATCAAAGTGCATTTGCTTTTGAACACAACTTTGCTGATTAATCCTTTGTTGTGTATGTTGTTGCTTACTTTTGTTACGAGATCCTCTATGCTTTTCTTGTAAAATAGTGTTAGCAGCTTGTTCTTTCTTCTTGGGTGTCATACCTCAAATTTGTCCTACTTGTGTGCAACTTTCATTTTGTACATCCGTCCATTAACCATTATTTAGAAAAATTCAAAAAAAATGTATTGCTTTTATCATAAGAGTTGAGTTTCATTGGAGGTTGGTTTATCAAGTCAGAGATGAGTACGGTTGAAGTTTATCTGGTGGTGACATAATCTCGATTGGACCGAGAAATTCTCTTCATAATCCAAGCCACGATGTGCTCTAGTCAAGTGGTGTTTATGTGGGGTCGCCACTAGAGTCCTATGCCAATTTTCAAAATGAGTTTAGATTATGTTCCAAGAACGATGTTAATATCACTTGTTTAAAATTCAAGCTTGATTTGATTCAAAAATGATAGGATGAATTCTTTAGGGGTATATAAGAAAAGGTTTCAAGGGAAGTTCACGACATAGCCAATTCGTGATCTAAGCATATGCTCAGTCAAGTTGCATTAAAGATCAAGATTTCAAGTGGTGAGGGAACTAAATCCTCGGGTTATGTCAAAATCATGTTGGTTTTGTTTAGTATGTGCCAAGGCTATATTTAGAAGTTGTTCTTTATTTTTCTTTCAAGTCATGGCAAATTCACTTTTAAGTTTCAAAATGGACTCTAAACGTGGTATCAAAGTTTTGGGCCTAGCGAGAAATTTACTCAAGCAACGAAAAGAGTTTTGTGCTTAATATTTGAAAAGCATTCCATCAAAGCCATATGTTCTAAATTCAAAGTTGTACTCGAATGATTTTGGAAGTAAAGAAATACATTTGAATATAAGATCTTCTTATAAAACTTACAAGAATCCCAATCATAGTTCATTATTTTCTCAATACCCATGGCCCATGTCTGAAATACAGGTTTTTTTTATGTTTATTACACAAAAATTAAAAGAGAAAACTTTCAAGAGGAATTGCAATTGGAAGTGGGCCAAAGGAATTTTGTGACTCTTGTTTCCGGCAAATGAAGGCGAGCCAAACTCCACAAGCCATGGACAAAAGCTTCCATCTGCCTTCACAAAAATAACTTGCAGCAAGTCCACAAGGCTTTCTACCACCAACTTTTGATATCCACAATTCCTTCAAGTTCCAGTGCAGCACAATTCCTTCAACTTCCTACATAAACATGAAGCAATTTATAAAAAAACAAGCTTGTCCACTTCTCAGCATTGCACGACATCACGCAGCCACCGTAAATTAATGAAGCAGGCCCCACAAGGTCATGTTCATCAGTATTGATAATCTCCAAAAAACTTGTAACAACCAAAGGCAATAAAAACGTAGCAGTCAAGAGTCGTTTTGATTACACGTACCACCTGCGATAAGCTGCACGAATCGCACCGTACTTCCTTCATACGACCTCACCAACTTCCAACTCCATTCTACAAAACCAACACTAATAAGACTTGGCCCATAGCAGGTGCACAACCGGTACAGCAGCTCCCAATCACCTTCACTTTTTCGATTCACAGAAACATAAGTTGCTCACGACTATGACCTGCAAATTTTCACCAGAAAAAAACAACAAGTCTCTACAGACCATGCACATCACAAGCCCATGATAAGCCATGATATATACATACCGAGTCTCAAAAGAAACCGTCAGCCAAGCTTCAATTTCTTCCCAAGCCAAACGACTGCCTGCAGCCTGTATCAGTTCACAAAAAAAAAAAATAGTTAAAACCCCTGCATAATCTTAAGAGACAGTTAAAAAAGGCCAACCCTACTTGCAACACAATGTCTCGTCAAGCTGTAGCAAGTTCCCAGCCGTATGTATTGCATTGCTGCCCAAGTCTCACGCAACGTACATGCACCAGCCCACCATCAGCCTTGCCTGCAAAGAAAAACAATATGTATGCATCACTACATCAATACGTAATGGGTAGTGCGCATAACAAACTTTCCCAACACAATACAAAACCCTGCTGTAAAATTGGAGGATACCGCAAATACGACAACACCAACAGAATTTTATCAGCATAGGCATTTCCTGCACAAACCATAAACGGGCATAGTACCACAATTGAAATTCTTGTCATTTACAGCCTGTAAAGAAAGCAAAGGACATCAAACAATACGTTATTCTGTACCTGTAAAAATTGACAGCACAACAAAATACAGCAGCAGTACAAAATACCTCAAATGCCCCACACAGTACGACCACAAAACGACAATGCTTTAGAATATTTTGTGACCCAATTTCTTGAAACTTCAAGACCATTTTACCCTTCTCCATCCGATATAAAGAAGAAACAAAAAACTGTTGAGCGGAGACCTAGCCGTCATCTTGAAAAAGCTACAGCCGATAGAACCCCAAACTCCTCAACCATTCTCCCCTCACTGAACCATAACCCCAACTGTTCTTCTTCAAAACCCCTTCAAAGCCCAAAACCTCATTCTTCTTCCTCCATAACTAAACATCCGCCACTCCATCAACCTATCCAAATTCCTTCAACTCATAAACCCACATCCCTCTTCATTATTCTTCAATGTCAAAACTCACAAAATCTCACTCAAATCTACAACAACACATCTTCATCAACAACATAACCCACCCTTCGACATACCTCAAAAAACAAAGAATTAAACAACCTTCCATCTCTAATCTACCTTTAACATAACCAAAAACCTGTAGAAATCTCCTATAAGCCACCCAGAAATCCTTTAAATCTTCTGACTTTCATCTTCGTTCTCCATTACCCAATACCCTTCCATCACCTGCAACCCTTTCTATCCTCTTCCTCACAAAAGAAATCCGACCTTCTCAAATCCTCTTCTGAACCAGCACTAACCCCAAATCAGGGAAATTAAAAACAAACAAGAGTGGAACTAGATGAAGTAGAAGGAGAAGAGGGAGTAAAGCCAAAATGAGATTGAATCAAGGAAGTGAACCTGAAGCGAGGAGACAGGTGATGATAAACCCGCGATGAAGGAGCTTTCTCCTGAGCATCCATGGCGTGTTGCTTTGATTTTGAAGGAGAAATATTGAGGATGGAGAATCGTTTTTTTGTTTTGTCTCTGTTCTCTGTAAAAGGCGTGGTGGTACCTTAACCATGTTTCTCTTTTGGGTGGGGATTGTTTGGTCAGCCGGGCTTAGAGCCCATTCTGTTTTTGGCTTAGTTTCTGATGAGGTGATGGGCTTTGAAAGCCCAAAGGATCCTCCTGTTTTTAATACCCCCATCCGATTTTACACCTTTTTTTGACAAGTTTTTTGAGCTACAATCTTGTTAAATGAACTTTGTTAAGTTTTACGGGTTTGGTATTTGTTTGATGGCTTTACTTTGGTTAGTGTTTTATTAAGCTTTGCTAATATTTTCCGATTATTTTATTACATTTCAATTTCATTTTCTCGTTTCATTTTGATTATTTTTTATCGTTTTTGGGTCGATGACGAGACCTCCGTAAATCGTTATTGGTCAAACTATTGATAAGTAACGTTGGATCTGAGACCACCTTTCTCTCTTTCAAACTTTTCATTTTCAATTTTTATCGATTTTTACTCATTTTTGGTCAATGACAATTTTTACAAATTATTATCGGTCAAAATATTGATAGATGATAATTTATTCGAGACTATTTCATTTTCTATTTCATTTCCATTTTATCCAATTTTTTCGATCGATGATGTCTTCCAATTCGTAAGCGTCGTGTACCGAAGTCGATAACCTTCTCGATTTCAAATCTATGGAGAATGACCATTTAGGTCATTTTCCCTACTTTGGGGTCGTGATAGGCTACCTTCGATTCATCAACATTTTGTTTGCGATTAAGACGAGATCCCGTCCGTGCGACACGATTAAATTGGTGAATGATTCTCAATATCATTTCTCCATCTTGTTTTTGCACGGATATCAACTCACGCGACCTTCTATAGACCGACTTTCATTATAAGTCGAGCTACGACGGTTTAGCGTTACATTTGCCCCGATTTAATTCATAACCAAACTAATTACTAACTTTAATTTCCGTCAAAATATTATTGTGGATATTATTGTTATATTATCTTGTTATATTCATATTGTCATACTCATTATTCATTCTTATTCACCCATATTTGAAAACACCTAATAAACTATCGAAATCCTAAAATCCAAATTGGTGGACTGTTGTATCATTGGTTATTTGCAGGAACCCTAAATTTGAGTCGTGCCCGACTTTGCTCAAGGCGTAGTTTAGGACACAATGCACACACACAGCTTTTTCTTGGGCTACCTGACAATGAGACCCCTTTATTTCGTGCAATCCCGTGTAACTTACATGTACCCCTCTCCCACTCCAATGTATGTTTCGCATTTCTTTGATTATTAGTTTATCTCATAGGAGCACCCATAGGGACTAGAGTGGATCAAACTATTTTCAAACTAATTCTCGATTCATCATCGAGCCATTTTCAAACCCTCGTAAGTCGAGTGCTCATACGCATTCACCATCGACCTATTGCACACAACTCGACCCATGATGCTTAAGTCAAGTCGGTTCCTTTTTCAAATCATTTCCACTCCAACACGTTTTGCACGCGATAATAAGTCAAACCCTTGATCCAACGTCAAGTGGAATTTCATAACAAACTATCAATCAATTAACAACTATTCAATTCTTTTCAAAGTGTAAAGAGTGGGTTCAAGTCTTTGATCTTGCTTTCGGTTGTTTGGATGTGAGTTATCTTATTCGTGTGTGATCAATTGACGCCTTTAAATAACATTAACAACTCGACATCGTTCAACCATTTCCCATCTACTCATCATTTTACATACAACTCAAACAACTTTCTTTCATGATGAAAAAGAGAGGGTTCCAAGTCTTTGGTTCGCTCTCCCGACTACTTGGGTCCGAGAATCCTTTCTTAAGCTTCAAGTAGTCGTCATCCGATCAACCTCACCCTTTCAAACACATTATCTTCAAGATGAAAAAGAGAGAGTTCCAAGTCTTTGGTTCAATTTCCCGATTACTTGGGTCCGAGAAGTCTTTCTTAAGCTTCGAGTAATCGTCATCCGCACCCTTCAAACCCATTCAATCCCGTATCCTTTTCGTGGTTGTTACCACGAACTACGACTGCTATGATTCTTCATTCATTCCTAAATGCAAGATACGTAGGCACAAGATTGTGATGATCTTGGCGAGCATAATCCCCTGCATCTTCCATTTTCCCCTATCCTTTCTCGTAGTCGAACTACGAGAGCTCTGATTTCTCATTCTCGTCTGAATGAGCATACGTAGGCACAAAGGCCCCAATCCTTGGCAAGCACCCTATCTTCTAACCATCCCCTTACCGTTTTAGTATTTAGTATTAAGAAGAGAAGATTTAAGCTTAGCTAACAATCATATCAACTCAAATTAAGAGGTTCCCATTGAGTACAACGGACGTGAGGGGTGCTAATACCTTCCCCTCGCGTAACCGACTCCTGAACCCAGGAACATCAGGTTGTGACGACCTTGTTCCTTCCGTGTTTTAAGAGGTTTTCTCGATATTTTCCTCTCCCGTTTATTCGGGAAAAATAAAGTTCGGTGGCGACTCTGTCGAACCGCATTTTCCGCGCCTTTCGCGCGACGGTTGCGTTTTCGAAAAGGATTTTTCGAGGTGCGACAGTTGGCGACTCTGCTGGGGACTATTGCTCCATGCAAGAGAGAGTCGAGCCTATCTTAGTTTGAGTTGTTATCTTGTTGTCTGTTATTCTCTTCTCTCTTATTTATTGGTATCTTTCTCTTGGTTACTTGTGCTTGTGGCATTGTTTGGTTGTTCTACTTATGGTTACTTTGCGAGATGGCTCTACACCCGAGTCCAAGTATAACCCTAGGATTAGGATGGGGTTGTGTAGTGGAGACTTTCATGGAGTCTTTCACGTTGAGTTGAAGCGAAAGCCCCGTTTGGAGTAGATTCTCTTGGAGATGTTGTTGTTGTGGTGAGTCTTTGCCATAGCAATAATGTTTTCGAGCATGAATTGTTGATCCCAAGGACCATTAACCGTTTTATCCATAGCGGTTGGTAGTGTCGATTCCTTGTGGATTAATGCGAACACCCTAATCAGATGAGATCCCTTGAACGTATTACTTCTTTACAGTGATATTTTCAACCTCGATCTATGACTCTGAGAACCTTTTCTAGAACCCGTGTGTCGATGGTTGTGTAGTTGACGGCTCCGAGAAGTCTTTCTCGTGTGGAAGATACGAGAACCTCACCTAGAGGAGATTCTTTTGAGGATGTTATCGTCGTGATGAGGCTTTGTCATGGCTGTAATATCTTTGAAAGATATCCATGACTCTAGGCACCTACCCGTTTTAGAATCCTACCCGTGGGGTTTCTATAAGCAGTGATTGTGGTCCTTTATCATTCACCCGGCTAACTTCAGAACTGTTCGAATTTGTGATCCTGTGATCCTGGATCTTGCATCTTACATTTCATATCATTTGCATTGCATCTCATTTTTTGTGCATCTTGCATTCTCCTTTCTTCAGCAGTTTCTCATGTTTCCTTTCCTTCCTCTCCAATAAATCAAGCTGATTCCTCGACACCAGTATGCAACTAGAGCCAATACAAGACGAATGATGGAGCAGATTCAGCAAGAGCAACCTGCCTTCAAGGAAGAGTTAGATTCTCTCAAAGGAAAGATTGACCAGATCCTTGAAGCCATCATTGATGCCCGAAAGGAGGAAGAGATACGTGAAACTACTGTCGTCAACAACAATGGTCAGGGTCAAAGGTCTACCACAATAGTTCTAGTTCCTTTTCCCAACCCTTATGGAATGCCAATGAATTTCACTACTGCAGCTGAAAGGACCACTTCTCAGCCAATCCCAGTGCCTGGAGTTACTGTTGGAGCTATCCCGCAAGCTCAGCCTACTGTCGTGCAGATCCCTGTTCCTCAAACCGAAGATAATCTGATGGACCAATATGATGACGTTTAGAACTACCATGCTGCTATTCCCATTGCCAATCCTGCCACTGCTCAGGATTCAGAAGCTATGAAGATGTGTCGAGACCTAGCTGAGAAACTTCGAGTTATGGAAGGGCACAACTCAAACTCTCTCAGTGCTTTAGAAATGTGCTTGGTGCCTGATGTTGTCATTCCTCCCAAGTTCAAAGTGCATGAATTCTCGAAGTACAAAGGTCTCAGCTGCCCAAACATTCATCTGAAGATGTACTGTCGCAAGATGGCTGCCTATGCCAGAGATGAAAAGCTAATGATTCATTGCTTCTAAGACAGCTTATCTGTGGCATCTCTCGAATGGTATATGCAGTTGGAGCGTAATAGTGTGTGCACTTGGGCCGAGCTAGTCGATGCTTTTGTCAAGCAGTACAAATACAACACAGACCTTGCTCCTAATCGTACTCAACTTCAGAGTATAACTCAGAAGGACAGCGAATCCTTCAAGGAGTACGCGCAACGATGGAGAGAGCTAGCCGCAAGGGTGCATCCACCTCTTGTTGACTGTGAACTGATTGACATTTTCATGGGCACCTTGCAAGGCCAATACTACGAGAAGCTGATTGGTAGTGTCTCCGCTGGATTTTCTGACTTAGTGATTGTGGGCGAGAGAATTGAAGAAGGGATGAAGAGTGGAAAGATCCAAGGAAGTTCTAACCGCCAGGCCAATGCCAAGAAGCCTTTCAACGGATACAAGAAGAAAGAGGGCGAAACAAATGCCATCTCTTTGCAGAAAGGGCAAGCTTCTCAACAAGCTCTCGCTCCTATGCCTTATCAAGTTCCCTATTATCAGTATCCGTATGTTGCTACTGCGCAATATGCTCCAACGCCTTATCAACCAGCTGTTCAAGCAGTGCAAGCTCAGATGCCACAGTAACAGACTCCTCAGCAACAAGCCTACAACCAGCAAGGATATTAGTATCCTCCTCAGCAACAACAACTGCAAGCTGCTCAACAACAACAAGGTTCTCGCCAACAGTGTCAGCAGAGAACTTGGAGGCCAGACAAAGTTTTTGATCGCTTTCCAATGACATATGCTAGTATCTTTGCTCAGTTGATGGAGAAGAAAGTTATTGTTCCAAGACATTTGGCTCCTCCAACTGTCATTCCTGCCGACTATGATGCAAATGCTCATTGTGAGTTTCATAAGGGTGCTCCTGGTCACACCATTGAGAACTGTAGGGCTTTCAAGCACAAGGTTTAAGACATGATTGACAAGGATGCTATCAATTTCAATGGGAAGTCTCCAAATGTCATCAACAACCCGATGCCGCCAGCAATCTAGTGCCAACATCAGATCAACTCAAGTCGAGTTCATCTCCCAAAGAAGGCCGTCATGTTGCCATTTCATATTCTGCATTTCTTATATTTTGTCTTTGTTTGTTTAAGTATTGTATGCTTTGAACAATTGTCATTCATATTTGGTTTCATTAATGTATCATTTATGCATGTTTTGAATTAGTTATGTCGTATTCACTTAACACCGACACATTTTTTTCACTTCATTCTATCAACTGTTGTTTAGCATGATTTGAGGGAGGATGATGAAAACGAGATACCCATAATTGCAAACCGTATGCTTTTAGACAGAATCTCATCAATGATGTACAAGCATTGCTTCAATCCCCTAAACACTGGAGATATAAGGTGTTAATCCCTAGTAAACCACTTCGAGCCTAGAAGTAGCAGTTTCCTTCGGATATTCAAACCCTTTACATTCAACTTAGGGCAGGGTAGTGCTCAGTTAATCCAATCTCGCATTCGAATCAACAAAGAAAAATCCAGAAGACGGTTGTTCAACAATGGCCGGTGACATGGCAGTCACAACCTTCCAACAAAATTCAAAAAAATTAAAAGCCTGCTAAGTCAAGCACCTCAAAGGGGACTTAGGCAAAATCAAGGCAATCCCGATGGATCTGACAAACAAAATCAGTCCATGCAAAAGTTAGGGATCAAAAACAAAAACAAAAGAGGCCCTTGGAACCCTCAACAAAAACAAAATAAGATTCAGTGGCCATTCAAATAGGGTCACTGACATCCATCAAAATAAGGTGACTGCCGCGTCAAGCAAACCTTGGAGTATCAAGCTTACACCGTCAAGACAAATAGGTGCAGAATTAACTGAACGTAAGATTAGAGATCATCAAGAAGAAAGGGTGGGTACAAATCATACTTTGAGCCTAATACCTTTGTTTTCTAATCGTGAACCAGACCATGTTACAACCCTCGAAAGACCTAATTGAGACAAGGTTTATTCTGATAGCATACTATCGCAAGGTTGCGTAACCTGACTCCTCACATGATTGCTAATCATCAGCATTGGTGTTATTATCCTTGCAATATCTTTTACACCAATCAAAATTAGCACAATTTCTGGATTAACAGTCCATTCATTTCACACTATCACGACACTCTCAATAAATGACACTTTTTCAAACTTGCATTGAGCTTTGCATTAATATTACCATTTGTGAATGTACAATTTTTACTTGCAAATTAGTTCCAGACATCAAAGACACTCCAACAAGGGGCAATCAAAGGAGAAACTTTACTTTCAGTGGCGGACACAAAGCAAGACTACCTCAAAACCCACAGGCCGTGGAAAATCACTCAACAGCTCGAGCAGGGGCAAGTTATTTCAAGGCATCAAAGTTCAACTTCAACTTCAGAATTGGTTAATCTGGGGCAGACCATTACCATGTTCAAACTGGGGCAAGGCTAGGTCACCCCGATCATCAAACAGAGTTGCAACCTTCTCTGAAGCAAATTCACGACAGTACCCAGACTTAGGGCATCCAGAGTATCTTCGTCTGCTCCAATCATGGTGTCTTCAACGAACTGTGTGTCGAGGAAATCAACCCCTCCCACCACCCAAAGTTCAATCCGTATTGGCAACTACCAAAAATCCACCACGCTGGCGTCTCCACTTGCATTTCCAGTCTCCCGTTTACAATCATATGCATCATAAGCATCGCATACATTATCATAAGCATCTTGCATCATATGCATACCCAAATCATATCTTCCCCAGCTCTTGCATCTCCGCGCGTCAGCATTTGCATTTGCACTTCCATTCGTTATAGAACATCATTATCATTGAGCATTCACATATGCAAGTCAAGGTCCAGGATCAATCTCGAAGGTTTCCAAGACCATATTCAGCCCAGTCAGGGGCATCCTCCACAAGATCGTGGGCTCCTCCCACAAAATTCAAGAACTTCAAAGTAATCATCAGCCCAATCAGGGGCATCTTCTGTAAGACCGTGGGTTTCTCCTACGAAATTCAAGAGTATTCAAAGCAAGATTCATCCCAGTCAAGGGCATCTTTTTCAAGACCGTGGGTGTATTTTCAACCTCGTGGTTGATCAGATCTTCAAATCAACATACGGCCCAGCCAGGGGCATATCATTCAAGACCGTGGGATTTCCTCGCGAAGTTGTTCAACCTTTTGTTGGGCAAATTCAAGAGTTTCAGTGCAAGATTCAGCCCAGCCAGGGGCATCTTCAGCAAAGCCGTGAGCGTACCTCACGAAGTTATTCACCCTTTTGGTAACCAAGACAAGACATCAAGACAAATTCATCCCAGGCAGGGGCATCCTCTTCAAAGTTCATGGGCGTTCCTCATGATATCATTTCAACAAAACTATGATCTCCAAGCAAGACGGTGGGCGTACCCCGTTGATTCAGTTCAATCTAACCTTCCTCCTGGGTGTTCCCCAATGAGTTGTATCCAACAAGCGTGATTGTTGTCAATTGCCTTTCTATCATCCTTTTGGTGATAGTCGAACCTCGTCGGTTCAACCTAGCCTGCATCCTTTTGGTGTTGGTAACCTTCAATATGTGTCGTTCTATCATCCTTTTGGTGATAGAAACCTGTGTGTGTGTTTCTCTCCGTCATCCTTTGGATGGGGGTCTGTCATAGTCATTAATATCAGATTATGCAATAGTGTTTGTCCTATCATCCTTTTGGTGGTAGTGGCTGGTGTGAGTTTCGCTCTGTCATCCTTTGGATGGGGGGTCTGTCATAGTCATTAATGTCAGATTATGCGATGGTGTTTGTCCTATCATCCTTTTGGTGGTAGTGCACGGTGTGAGTTTTGCTACGTCATGCTTTGGATGGGGAGTCTGTCATAGTCATTAATGTTAGATTATGCGATAGTGTTTGTCCTATCATCCTTTTGGTGGTAGTGGCCAGTATGAGTTTCGCTCCGTTATCCTTTGGATGGGGGGTCTGTCATAGTCATTAATGTCAAATTATGCGATAGTGTTTGTCCTATCATCCTTTTGGTGGTAGTGGCCGGTGTGAGTTTCGCTTCGTCATCCTTTTGGTGGGGGGTCTGTCATCTCGTCTGATGTCAGATTGTGCGGTAGTGTTCGCTCTACCATCCTTTTGGTGGTAGTAGCCGTCTGTGCTTCATCCCATCATCCTTTTCGTGATGACGACCTTTTTCCAGTTATTTACAGTTTACTCAAAGGTTGTACCTTCATCCA
This sequence comes from Lathyrus sativus, assembly GCA_963859935.3. Taxonomy (NCBI): domain Eukaryota; kingdom Viridiplantae; phylum Streptophyta; class Magnoliopsida; order Fabales; family Fabaceae; genus Lathyrus; species Lathyrus sativus. Next base: position 399,492,484 of record OZ012739.1, on the reverse strand, counting down.
GTATTTTAATTCCCAAGCATCTATTTTCTTTTCGGACAAATTCAGGGTCTTCTTTATATCTAATTGACTTTTACTTCATAGAAAAGAACGCTGTAGCAATTCATCTTACTCGGTCTAAATTAATTAGATAGGGGCATCTGTCATACCCCAAATTTGTCCTACTTGTGTGCAACTTTCATTTGTACATCCGTCCATTAACCATTATTTAGAAAAATTCAAAAAAAAATGTATTGCTTTTATAATAAGAGTTGAGTTTCATTGGAGGTTGGTTTATCAAGTCAGGGATTAGTATTATTGAAGTTTATCTGGTGGTGAAATAATCTTGATTGGACCGAGAATTGCGCTTCATAATCCAAGCCACGATGTACTCTAGTCAAGTGGTGTTTATGTGGGTTCGCCACTAGAGTCCTATGCCAATTTTCAAAATGAGTTTAGATTATGTTCCATGATCGATGTTAATATCACTTGTTTAAAATTCAAGCTTGATTTGATTCAAAAATGATAGGATGAATTCTTTAAGGGTATATAAGAAAAGGTTTCAATGGAAGTTCACGGCATAGCCAATTCGTGATCTAAGCATATGCTCAGTCAAGTTGCATTGAATATCAAGATTTCAAGTGGTGAGGGAACTAAATCCTCGGGTTATGTCAAAATCATGTTGGTTTTGTTTAGTATGTGCCAAGGCTATATTTAGAAGTTGTTCTTTATTTTTCTTTCAAGTCATGGCCAATTCACTTTCAAGTTTCAAAATGGACTCTAAATGTGGTATCAAAGTTTTGGGCCTGGCGAGAAATTTACTCAAGCAACAAAAAGAGTTTTGTGCTTAATATTTGAAAAGCATTCCATCAAAGCCATATGTTCTAAATTCAAGGTTGTACTCGGATGATTTTGAAAGTAAATAAATACATTTGAATACAAGATCTTCTTACAAAAATTACAAGAATCCCAATCATAGTTCATTATTTTCTCAATACCCATGGCCCATGTCTGAAATACAGTTTTTTTTTATGTTTATTACATAAAAATTAAAAGAGAAAACTTTCAAGAGGAATTGCAATTAGAAGTGGGCCAAAGGTATTTTCTGACTCTTGTTTCCGGCAAATGATGGCGAGCCAAACTCCACAAGCCATGGACAAAAGCACTCCAGCTGCCTTCACAAAAATAACTTGCAGCAAGTCCACAAGGCTTTCTACCACCAACTTTTGATATCCACAATTCCTTCAAGTTCCAGTGCCGCACAATTCCTTCAAGTTCCTACATAAACATGAAGTAATTTATTAAAACAACAAGCTTGTCCACTTCTCGGCATTGGACGACATCACGCAACCACCATAAATTAATGAAGCAAACCCCACAAGGTCATGTTCATCAGTATTGATAATCTCCAAAAAACTTGTAACAACCAAAGGCAATAAAAATGTAGCAGTCAAGAGTTGTTTTGATTACGCGAACCACCTGCGATAACCGGTACAGTAGCTCCCAATCACCTTCACTTTTTTGATTCACAGAAACATAAGTTGCTCACGACTATGACCTGCAAATTTTCACCAGAAAAAAACAACAAGTCTCTACAGACCACGCACATCACAAGCCCATGATAAGCCATGATATATACACACCGAGTCTCAAAAGAAACCGTCAACCAAGCTTCAATTTCTTCCCAAGCCAAACGACTGCCTGCAGCCTGTATCAGTTCACAAAAAAAAAGAAATAGTTAAAACCCCTGCATAATCTTAAGAGACAGTTAAAAAAGGCCAACCCTACTTGCAACACAATGTCTCTTCAAGCTGTAGCAAGTTCCCAGCCGTATGTATTGCACTGCTGCCCAAGTCTCATGCAACGTACATGCACCAGCCCACCATCAGCCTTGCCTGCAAAGAAAAACAATATGTACGTATCACTACATCAATACGTAATGGGTAGTGCGCATAACAAACTTTCCCAACACAATACAAAACCCTGCTGTAAAATTGGAGGATACCGCAAATACGACAACACCAACAAAATTTTATCAGCATAGGCATTTCCTGAACAAACCATAAATGGGCATAGTACCATAATTGAAATTCTTGTCATTTACAGCCTGTAAAGAAAGCAAAGGACATCAAACAATACGTTATTCTGTACCTGTAAAAATTGACAGCACAACAAAATACAACAGCAGTACAAAATACCTCAAATGCCCCACACAGTACGACCACAAAACGACAATGCTTTAGAATATTTTGTGACCCAATTCCTTGAAACTTCAAGACCATTTTACCCTTCTCCATCCGATATAAAGAAGAAACAAAAAACTGTTGAGCGGAGACCTAGCCGTCATCTTGAAAAAGCTACAGCCGATAGAACCCTAAACTCCTCAACCATTCTCCCCTCACTGGACCATAACCCCAACTGTTCTTCTTCAAAACCCCTTCAAAGCCCAAAACCTCATTCTTCTTCCTCCATAACTAAACATCCGCCACTCCATCAACCTATCCAAATTCCTTCAACTCATAAACCCACATCCCTCTTCATTATTCTTCAACGTCAAAACTCACAAAATCTCACTCAAATCTACAACAACACATCTTCATCAACAACATAACCCACCCTTCGACATACCTCAAACAACAAAGAATTAAACAACCTTCCATCTCTAATCTACCTTTAACATAACCAAAAACCTGTAGAAATCTCCTATAAGCCACCCAGAAATCCTTTAAATCTTCCGACTTTCATCTTCGGTCTCCATTACCCAATACCCTTCCATCACCTGCAACCCTTTCTATCCTCTTCCTCATAAAAGAAATCTGACCTTCTCAAATCCTCTTCTGAACCAGCACTAACCCCAAATCAGAGAAATTAAAAACAAACAAGAGTGGAACTAGATGAAGTAGAAGGAGAAGAGGGAGTAAAGCCAAAATGAGATTGAATCAAGGAAGTGAACCTGAAGCGAGGAGACAGGTGATGATAAACCCGCGATGAAGGAGCTTTCTCCTGAGCATCCATGGCGTGTTGCTTTGATTTTGAAGGAGAAATATTGAGGATGGAGAATCGTTTTTTTGTTTTGTCTCTGTTCTCTGTAAAAGGCGTGGTGGTACCTTAACCATGTTTCTCTTTTGGGTGGGGGTTGTTTGGTCAGCCGGGCTTAGAGCCCATTATGTTTTTGGCTTAGTTTCTGATGAGGTGATGGGATTTGAAAGCCCAAAGGATCCTCCTGTTTTTAATACCCCCATCCGATTTTACACCGTTTTTTTGACAAGTTTTTTGAGACCTTTGTTAAATGAACTTTGTTAAGTTTTACGGGTTTGGTATTTGTTTGATGGCTTTACTTTGGTTAGTGTTTTATTAAGCTTTGCTAATATTTTCCGATTATTTTATTACATTTCAATTTCATTTTCTCGTTTCATTTTGATTATTTTTTATCGTTTTTGGGTCGATGACGAGACCTCCGTAAATCGTTATTGGTCAAACTATTGATAAGTAATGTTGGATCTGAGACCACCTTTCTCTCTTTCAAACTTTTCATTTTCTATTTTTATCGATTTTTACTCATTTTTGGTCAATGACAATTTTTACAAATTATTACCGGTCAAAATATTGATAGATGATAATTTATTCGAGACTATTTCATTTTCTATTTCATTTCCATTTTATCCAATTTTTCTGATCGATGATGTCTTCCGATTCGTAAGCGTCGTGTATTGAAGTCGATAACCTTCTCGATTTCAAATCTATGGAGAATGACCATTTAGGTCATTTTCCCTACTTTGGGGTCGTGATAGGCTACCTTCGATTCATCGACATTTTGTTTGCGATTAAGACGAGATCCCGTCCGTGCGACACGATTAAATTGGTGAATGATTCTCAATATCATTTCTCCATCTTGTTTTTGCACGGATATCAACTCACGCGACCTTCTATAGACCGACTTTCATTATAAGTCGAGCTACGACGGTTTAGCGTTACATTTGCCCCGATTTAATTCATAACCAAACTAACCACTAACTTTAATTTCCGTCAAAATATTATTTTGGATATTATTGTTATATTATCTTGTTATATTCATATTGTCATACTCATTATTCATTCTTATTCACCCATATTCGAAAACACCTAATAAACTATCAATCCTAAAATCCAAATTGGTGGACTGTTGTATCATTGGTTATTTGCAGGAACCCTAATTTTGAGTTGTGCCCGACTTTGCTCAAGGCGTAGTTTATGACACAATGCACACACACGACTTTCTCTTGAGCTACCTGAAAATGAGACCCCTTTATTTCGTGCAATCCCGTGTAACTTACATGTACCCCTCTCCCATTCCGATGTATGTTTCACATTTCTTTGATTATTAGTTTATCTCCTAGGAGCACCCATAGGGACTAGAGCGGATCAAACTATATTCAAACTAATTCTCGATTCGTCATCGAGCCATTTTCAAACCCTCGTAAGTCGAGTGCTCATACGCATTCACCATCGACCTATTGCACACAACTCGACCCATGATGCGTAAGTCAAGTCGGTTCCGTTTTTCAAATCATTTCCACTCCAACACGTTTTGCACGCGATAATAAGTCAAACCCCTTGATCCAACGTCAAGTGGATTTTCATAACAAACTATCAATCAATTAACAACTATTCAATTCTTTTCAAGGTGTAAAGAGTGGGTTCAAGTCTTTGATCTTGCTTTCGGTTGTTTGGATGTGAGTTATCTTATTCGTGTATGAGCAATTGACGCCTTTAAATAACATTAACAAATCGACATCATTCAACCATTGCCCATCTACTCATCATTTCAAATACAACTCAAACAACTTTATTTCATGATGAAAAATAGAGGGTTCCATGTCTTTGGTTCGCTCTCCCGACTACTTGGGTCCGAGAAGCGTTTCTCAAGCTTCAATTAGTCGTCATCCGATCAACCTCACCCTTTCAAACACATTATCTTCAAGATGAAAAAGAGAGAGTTCTAAGTCTTTGGTTCACTTTCTCGATTACCTGGGTCCGAGAAGTCTTTCTTAAGCTTCGAGTAATCGTCATCCGTACCCTTCAAACCCATTCAATCCCGTATCTTTTTCGTGGTTGTTACCATGAACTTCGACTGCTCTGATTCTTCATTCATTCTTAAATGCAAGATATGTAGGCATAAGATTGCGATGATCTTGGAGAGCATAATCCCCTTCATCTTCCATTTTCCCATATCCTTTCCCATAGTCGAACTACAAGAGCTCTAATTTCTCATTCTCGTCTGAATGAGCATACGTAGGCACAAGGGCCTCAATCCTTGGTGAGAACCCTATCTTCTAACCATCCCCTTTCCCCTTACCGTTTTAGTATTTAGTATTAAGAAGAGAAGATTTAAGCTTAGCTAACAATCATCATAACTCAAATTAAGAGGTTCCCGTTGAGTACAACGGACATGAGGGGTGCTAATACCTTCCCCTCGCGTAACCGACTCCCGAACCCAGGAACATCAGGTTGCGAAGGTCGTGTTCCTTCCGTGTTTTAAGAGGTTTTCTCGATATTTTCCTCTCCCGTTTATTCGGGAAAAATAAAGTTCGGTGGCGACTCTGTCGAACCGCATTTTCCGCGCCTTTCGCGCGAGGGTCGCATTTTCGAAAAGGATTTTTCAAGGTGCGACATTGGGAAAACCATTTCCATACTTTTTAGAACTGCTAGAAGAACCACTTTCTTTGGTCAACCGTCCTTTCTGGATACCTTCTTCGAGCCACAGAAATGAGTGTTGAAATGATTTCAGAAATCACATTCCTTTGAAGGGGAGTCAGAGAAATATGAGGAGAAAGTTGATTCTGAGTAACAACCAGAGTTTTAACCAAAGCAGATATCCTTTCCATGCCATTCCTCAAAGTAGTCACTTCCTCGCGAAGCTCACGGTTCTCTTATTGCAATTGATCCATCTTTTTCTTGAGATTAGCTCGAGTATCATACTGGTGCGACAACTTGGCTGAACGAAGACCAAAAGGAAACAAATAAGACACATGGAAAAGGAAAAAAACACAATGCACAATGATGCGAATGCAAATGCAAAATGCAAATGTTTCATTCAGTTTTCAAGGATCTTTAAGATATAAAGCAATTACAAACATTGTAAAGAAATAACACTTTTTGAAATACTGATAAACATCTCATTTCATTGAATATTGGGAAGAGTTACACTTGGAAGTACAAGTTACATAAGATTGTCATACCCCAAATTTTACCCTCATTTTTTTTTGCATCGCCTGTACAGTATATCATGTCTTTCATTTTTCATAATACTCAATTTATCAGCTAAAATAAACTTTTTGGACAATTTAAGTCATTTTAGCGGGTAAAACTTATTTCAAAATTTGACCAAACGCTGTATTTTTCCAAATTGTATATTTTTTGCTGATCATTTTGGTGTATTCGTTTTATTTTTTTGAACACTTAACTATGGTTCCTCTGATTCCATTCCCGTCAGGATACGTAGGCACGAGATGCGATGTCTTGGCGAGCATACTTAGTGTATATACCCTTAGATCTTTACCTTAGCACATTTCCTTTAGCAAGTAAACTTTAGCAAACACAAATATTAACAAGAGGTTCCTGTAGAGTACTACAGATACTTAGGATGCTAACACCTTCTCTAGGTATAACCAACCCCCGAACCTTTAGATCTCTTTGCTTAGCTTTAAGCCTTGCTTTTTTGCTTTGCATTTTTATAGGTTTTTCTTTCTTTAAACCTTTCCTTTTTGGATAAATTAAAGTCTGGTTGTGAATTTAAGAATTAAAGATTCAAGTTAATTCAATAGCTTGGTATCATGATTCTCACCGCAACAGAAATGGCGACTTCACTGGGGAAATCCCCTAAGAGGGTTAAGCCCACCTTGTTTATATTTGTGTTTGCTTAATGTTTGCTTGCTTTTATACTTGTATATTTGTATATATCTGTACATATATCTGTTTGTGCCTGGGTTTTTCTGTATGTAGGATTGTTACCTTGAGTGAGGATAAGTCCTATACCCGGACTTGAGTGCACTTATGATAGGAAGGTGGTATATTCAAGAAGGCTTATATGGAGTTGATTCCCGACCAAGCTGACTTGAGAAACCACCGCTCAGTGGAGGCCCTCTTGGGAGTAGTTTTGTTGAACGAGTATTCGTGAAAACATTACTACTTTCAACCTAGGAGCCTGTGACACTGAGGACCTTTAGTTACCTTTTACCCCCACTTGGCCTTTTAGGACGCAGTGCAATGACTATGAGGGAGTATTCCCGAATTAGTTGATACGTGATACTACACTTGGAAGAGACTCCCTTGAGAATATTATCGACTACCGAGTGATTTGGGAAATTGATAATATCCAAAAGATGGGTTGTTGACTCTGAGAACCTCTTAGAACCCTGTTTTACAGATTTGAGAACCCCTAGTACACACCCTATGGTTGGTTCTTTACCCAGACCTCATGTTGTGATCTCGAACCTTTGATCCTGTTATGTGTGTTTCGCATCTTGTCTTACATCACATTGCATTGCATTTTCATCTTTGCATGGTTCATTGCATACCTTTGTTTGTCTAGTGACTCATGTCTAGTCGTTTGATCTTCCAGTGTGCCTTTGAGTCGTCAAGCTGATTCCTCGACACCGATATCGGACTAGGGATAACTATAGACGCAAGATGTCAGAGCAAGAAGTACACAATGTAGAAATCCGAATGGAGATCGATGAGTTGAAATCATGCATGACTAAGCTCACCGAGATGCTTCAAGTATTGATAGCCAGAGGTGACTCTCAAAAGACCATCATTCAGGAAGTTTCAAGTGTTGATCCTCCTCATGTTCAGATGCCACCATCTACTTGACCAGAGTTTGGTTTACCGCCTAAATACTCTCCACCTCTTGCATCCACTGCTATGTTTGGTCCAACTGTCAGACCAGTTTTTCAAGCTCTTGTCTTTGCTGAGCCCAGACCTGTGGTCCATACTGCTAACCAGACTGTCCGAGTTCCCTTTGAGAATCCTCTCTATGAGCACAATGTTGACAGTGCTCAAGGTGAAGACCATGAAGATTTTGTTGAGCCTGAGATTGTCCGTGAACAATTTCAGAACATAGACAAGAGACTCAAGGCTGTCGAGGGTACAGACTTCTTCAATGTTGATGCAGAAAACATGTGCCTAGTTTCTAGTCTTGTTATGCCTGCAAAGTTCAAGACTCCTGAGTTTGTGAAGTATAAGAGTCACTCATGTCCAAGAGCCCATCTAGTTATGTACTTTTGAAAGATGGCAGCTTACACCAACAATCAGAGCCGCTCATCCATTGCTTTCAAGACAGTTTGAGTGGTGCTTCTCTCAAGTGGTATATGAACTTAGAGCATAACAGTGTCCACTACTTCCAGAATCTCGCCAATGCTTTTATGAAGCAATACAAATACAATCTGGATATGGCTCCAGATCACCGTCAACTTCAAAATATGTCTCAGAATGAAAGAGAGTCATTCAAAGAATACACTCAGCGTTGGAGAGAGTTAGCTTCCCAAGTTGAACCCCCTCTAGCAAAGAAGGAGCTAACTGGAATGTTCATGGATACTTTGTCCCCCTTTCTATTAGGAAAAGACGATTGGGAGTGTTTCTTCGAGCTTTACAGATCTGGTGACCATTGGCCAAAGGTTAGAAGAAGGGCTGAAAAATGGTAAGGCATCCAAAGCTGCTGAATCTTCTAATGGTGCAAAGAAATCCTATGGGAATTTTCAGAAGAAGATAGAAGATCAGACTAATGTTGTCATGGCTGAAGTGAGAAGGCCTCGCCTTAGACCTCAGTTTGTTGATCATCATGTTGTTGCTGCTGTTGCTACTCCACGACCAGCTCAAATTGCTCAACATCCAACTGTTGGACATAATCAGTATCAGAATAGGAATCATTTTGATCCTATTCCCATGGCGTACACAGAACTTTATCCTGACCTAGTCCAACAAGGGCTGATCACTACAAAGACTTTGCAACCTCCTCCTAATCCTCTTCCAGCTGGATTTAGAGCTGATCTCCACTATGCATTTCATGAGGGCGCCCCAGGCCACGACTTGGAGCATTGTTATGCACTGAAAGCCAGAGTATGTGAGCTGGTTAGAACTGGAATCCTTGATTTTAAGGATAGTCATCCGAATGTTCAGAACAATCCCTTGCCAGTGCATCAAAAGTGAAGCTTCAGTCCGACTTCAGCAGACTATCTTCTTTGACTCCAGTTTTTCAGACAGGACGACTCATCTTTGTACTGATTTAGTCACTAGGCCTTTTGTTTCTCATTGTTTGTACTTTCCTTAATTTCGTTTAAGCTGTTTGCTTTTAATTAGTGTTTGTACTTTCATATCAATGAAATGAGCATTGCAACTTTTGATTTCAATTCATTTTGTCTATTATCTGCACTTTTATACTTTCAATTATTTAATCTTTGTCCAAATTTTTGATTATGCAAATATTTGAGGGAGGATGATGAAAACGTTATACCCATAACTGTTGTCAGTATGCTTTAAATCAAACTTTGCTGACAATGTAAGGCATTGTTTCAACTCCCAAACACTGGAGAAATAAGGAATTTGTTCCCTTGTAAACCCCTTTGAGCCTAGAAGTTGGAGTTTCTTTCTTTACAAAAAAACCCAAAATCTGAACCTGGGGCAGGGTAGTTCTCAGTTAACTTGGTTATGTGTTCATATAATACATCTTTCATATAAAGGTTGCACTCACGGTTTTCCCTTGCACACTGCAAGAGAGTGTTGGAGATGTCTTTAAGTCGATGATGGTTCATTGTAATCATTAAAGCCAGGCAGTCACTTTCTTTTAAAATAAAAAAAATCAAATCAAAAGAAAAAAGTCCGCTAAGTCAAAACCTATGAAGGAGACTTAGGCAAAACTGGGGCATCCCGCTGACTATAAACTTTAAAAGAAACAGTTCAGGCAAAAGTTAGGGATAATAAAAAGAGGAGATCTTTAAATCCTTATCATGAAAATCCTCAATATCAAAACAACCAAATGTTGTAAAGAAGTAGTGACTGCCTTTTCAAAAAGTCTATTGACTTCTGAACCATCATCACTATTATCAGTGCAATTTCTAACCTATGGGAACCTGAGTGCATAGTTTAAGTTAATTGAGCGTAGGACTGAAGATCATCATGTAGATTGGGTGGGCACAAATAAACCTTGAGCCTTTATCCTTTGTTTCATAAACCGTGAACTAGACCATGTTACAACCCTCAAAAGACCTAATTGAAGCAAGGTTATTTTGAAAGCATACTACAACAAGGTTGCGTAAGCTGACTCCAAAAAAATTTTGCAAATCAACTATTTTGGCAGTATACCTTTGCTTTAAACTTTGAGTGTCTTGAACCACCGTGTTCTGACCAATGGCTCATTTATTTTTTCATCTTTCAAAAAAATGATTTTGATTTCAAAGTTGCATGAATTTTGCATTACCATGTTTGTATGAACACTTTTGTTTGCAAACTGGCTTTCCTCTCAAGGAATTTTCAAACATTGAGAAACTTGGTCAAATGATCCTGTCAGGGGCATGTCTTCTCAGAATTGATTTACTCAGTATATTTTTCTTCAAGACTCATACTGGGGCAAGCCTTCCGAGGGTACAATAAAGCATTTATTTTCAAGAATCAGAAAAGCTGAAGCAATTATCAGCTCATCTATAACAGACAGCTAATTTGAGGCAGTTTACTTGGAGAATCCCCAAGCAACTCTGAATCCTTCCTACAAGTATCATCCACTTGAGACCGTTTAGAAGTGTGGCAGAGATGTGTTCAGCAGTAACATCTTGGGTCCCTAAGCAGAATGACAGTGATCTCCGTGTTGAGGAATCAGTTCTCCAGTCCTGTCATCTCACCAAAAGAGTCGAGCCTTGTCGTCGGCATCTACATTTTGCATTATCATATATCATATCCATAATCCATATACATATGCATATCATGAGCGTTTCATCCTCATTTACATTTCTCCCGAGGTCGTGCTTTATCCACATCTTACCATGTGGTCAAAGTCCAACTCACTTGGCACCTACCCAACAGTTTTTGTCATGCCTATCTGATGTTCTTCCAGATATGACATTACTTATCTGATGGTTTTCCAGATATTTATTTCTCTTTCTGATGGTTTTCCAGATTGAGTCTCTGTTCTGATGTTCTTCCAGAACTTATCTGATGGTTTTCCAGATATTTATTTCTCTTTCTGATGGTTTTCCAGATTGAGTCTCTATTATGATGTTCTTCCAGAACTTATCTGATGGTTTTCCAGATATTTATTTCTCTTTCTGATGGTTTTCCAGATTGAGCCTCTGTTCTGATGTTCTTCCAGAACTTATCTGATGGTTTTCTAGATATTTATTTCTCTTTCTGATGGTTTTCTAGATTGAGCCTCTGTTCTGATGTTCTTCCAGAACTTATCTGATGGTTTTCCAGATATTTATTTCTCTTTCTGATGGTTTTCCAGATTGAGTCTCTGTTCTGATTTTCTTCCAAAACTAATCTGATGGTTTTCCAGATATTTATTTCTCTTTCTGATGGTTTTCCAGATTTAGTCTCTGTTCTGATGTTCTTCTAGAACTTATCTGATGGTTTTTCAGATATTTATTTCTCTTTCTGATGGTTTTCCAGATTGAGTTTCTGTTCTGATGTTCTTCCAGAACTTATCTGATGGTTTTCCAGATATTTATTTTTCTTTCTGATGGTTTTCCAGATTGAGTCTTTGTTCTGATGTTCTTCCAGAATCTATCCGACATTTTTCCGGATATGTTTTCTGTCTCTGATGTTTTTCCAGATTGAGTTTACGTTTTGATGTTCTTCCAGAACTCCTTTGTTGCTTATCTGATGTTCTTCCAGATATGTCTTCAAACTTTTTTCCGTACATCTATTACTCTTCTAAATGTCTTCAATATGCTTTTCTAGATGTTTCCCAGAGTTTATGCGATGTTTTTCAGAGTATCTCTGGTGTGTTTCCAAGTTCATTCGATGTTCTTCCGAATGTCTCTGATGTTTGTTTCTTTGTCCCTGATATATTTCCCAAGTTTCTCTTCACCTCATTCATTGATCTTCTGAATGTTGTGACTCTTTTCCATCCAATTCCGCTCTCAGATAATGATTGTTGCTTCCTCGATGTTGCTGTATTTCCCCAGTGAGTGGTTACTCGTTGTGTTGTCTCTGTCCCGTTTTGCTTTCGTGTCTGTTTGCATTTAAGCACCCTATCTTAAAACCACCATTTCCCCTTTAGCAAGCAATTCCTTAGAAGATAAACAAGTGTATCTAATTTCTCTCACGAATCGAATCAAGAGGTTTCCGTTGAGTACAACGGACATGAGGGGTGCTAATACCTTCCCCTCATATAATCGACTCCCGAACCTAGAATATTGGTTGCGATGACCATGTAATCGACCAGATAGAAGAGACTTAAATATAACAAATAAACCCAATTTTTGGCCCTAAGAGGCCACAAAATTACATGATTATGCTAATTATATGCAGACACAAGACCTCTGTAGGGAGAAACTTCCATAGGATATCAACAAACGCTAGGGAGCAAAAGAAGAAAAGAGACTCCACAGGGGAAAACAAAACCTTTGTGTGTGCGTGTGTGTGTGTGTGTGCATGCATGTGAGTGTGTGTGTGTGTGCGCGTGCATGTGTGTGTGTGTGTGCGCGTGTACGTATGTGTGTGTGTGTGCGTGTGTGTGTGTGTGTTGCATGCACGTGCACGTGCGCGTGTGCATATGCGTGTGCATGTGCGCGCGCACCTGCTTGCTTGTGTGCAATTTGTTAGTAGATCAATCCCCCTTTTAAAAAATAAGTAATTTATAAAAAAATTTAAAAATAAGTAATTTAAAAAAATGTTAGTTATATGATGTTATCGATGAAAATTTAAAAATTTGTCGAATCCCTCTTTTATTTGATGAACCATGTTGTAAATATGTAGTATATAATATTATAAATTATATCTTAGTAAGATATCTGATAGAATGTTTTTAGGAAGATGTCGGTTTAAACCATATTTTAATGAGGGAGTTGCCGGGTTTCTTACATATGTGTTTGCTTAAGAATGTTATCTAAACAAAGGAGGGGTAAGATGTCTCATGTTTAATGCGTGGTTGCAGAAATATAATTAGTGATCCAAGTGAAGTGATACGTCACTTGGAGAGAGTGGGTTTTAGGCAAAATTATTGGGTTTGGACATCTAATAGAGAAAAACTACCCGCTATGAATAGATAGGTGTTGTACCCCAAAATATACCTTCTTATTTCTAACCATAATTGGCTTGTGTTTCACGTTCATGTGCATTTTCCATTAGGGTATAACCTTGCATTCATTAATTTGTATTGAGCTCTTAAAGACGTGGATTAAAGCATTTTCCTGTGATTTAAGAGGTAATTTATCTGGCTATTGCACTCGAGTTGAGACAAAGGCTGAGTTCCCATCACCATGAACATCTTCTCATCAAAGTTCATCAAATATCAAGGTCATCTCCTTCAGCATTTCTCAAAGGACCCGAGTCGTTTCCTCATTCAGTGTATACCCTAGAGATTTATGGTTTTCCCTCCATTGGTTATGAGGGTAGTCTTGTGGAGACTCGGTAGGGTTTTTGCGGTATCCTTATTTCCTAGAATTCTTCAGGGCATGTCTCTTATACCAAGTTCATCTTCAATTGTGCAGGCAACCAAGGTCAAGTTTAAAAGAGACGTTGTTCGTACACACGAAGTTGGATCATTATTTGTTTCCCTTTCATCTCAAGTGAAAGAGTTTGGGTTTTCTTATTGGTAATTTGTGATCCATGCGCTTTGAAATGGTAAAGTTTGGATAAAATCTTGAATTGAGTTTAGGCAACTATAAATTGTAGTAATTGAAGTGGCTAAGATCATAATTATGGAATCAAGATTGTTCATTAACTTTCCAAACACAATCTAACATAAACTATGCATCATCAAAATCATGTCTAAGACATAGTTAAGAAATCATCATCAAACTTTCAGATTCTCATTGAAACAAAGAAATAAGGTGCAAATTTATTTCCAAAACATATCAGACATGTCGAACTTAAAAAAGAAAGAGTCGAACATGCTTCAAACGTGTTTAGCCTGAAAAGGAAAGCATTCAAAATAGGAAAACACCTATAAAAGAGAGACCAGTAGATAAAAAAAAGGAGAGACCAATCTCACATTCAAAAGAGAGTGCCGCCCACCAATCTATATAGATCTCTCTCAGTATTCATTAAAAAAGGAAAAAAATGTTAAATCACCACACCCAAATTTGGCCCATGGTTCACATTCAAATCGAGTTGCTGTGCACCTTACTTCAATATTGAGACCCTGATTTACTTCCAGCCAATAGAGTAAGTATATAGTTTTCCCTGTTTTAATTTATATATAATGTCGCGGTGAAATTTGGATACCAAACTATTAATTAGTTTGAATTTTTAATTCGTTTTGCAACCGAACTTTGATTTGTCCAAAGGAAGGGATAAAGATCGAAATTCTCACAATGCAATGCAAATGCAAGGTTTAGAGATTTTTTAGGTTCGGGGGTTGGTTAAACTTAGGGAAGGTGCTAGCATCCTAAGTTTCTGTAGTAATCTACAGGAACCTCTTGTTTTATGTTTGTTTATTGCTAAGTGTTTATCGGCTTAATAGTTGAGAGACCTATGGGGTTTATTTCTAAGTATACTCGATAAGATATCGCATCTTATGCCTACATATCCTTACGGGAGTGGAATCAGAGTATTTGTAGTTCCCCTAAAGGGTTTGAGGAGTTCTTTGACCGGGGTCAAAGTTCCTATGGGTTTAGGGTAGGTGATTGATTGATTTTAGGAGAAGAGATGTGTTATCATTTTAAGGGAGATTTAACCGCCACAAGTTGTAGGAATGTAGTCTTTGCATCGTCTTAAGAGAAGGGCTCAAGTACTCGGATAGGGATCGACGAGGTACACCTTTATCTCTCTTAAGGCAAAGTTCCTACGGTATTGACTGTATAATTGTGGGGTGGAGATTCTATCTCGCTTAAGATGATTAACATCTTTCACTAATGTGTTTGAATAATTGTTTTGAATTGTTTTGTTTCTATGTTGTAAAAGAAAAGGTCCTTCCTATGGGGTAGGATCTATCCTAGAGATCAACTTGAATGGGATCAAGGATCATGGGGAAAATGATGCGAATGATGTGCACTACACACAATTGTTGAATTATGTGTAGGTTTTTCCTTTGGATGGATGCAATTGCGAGAATGATAAATTGCGATAATATAAATGTGGAAATATAAAGTTGCGAATAAAGTAAAGGCGGATAAATAAACATAGACATACGCATGAAAGCGCTGAAGTGTGTGAGAGTGAATGTGTCGTGAAGTGTGCACGATTAGATTGATTAATCCGCGATGTTGATCAATTTTACGGTGATTGATTAGGGAAAGGTTGAATAGGTTTTAGATAAATTTATTTATTGAAGTCCTTAAAATAATAACTGGATTCTTTTTTTATAGGAAAGAGATTAATATATAAACTTGAGAAAAAGTTTTGGGTTTCTAGATTTTTAAAACTAACTAATAAATAACTACATGAATTGCTATTATTATTGAATGAAAATTGATTAAGTTGGACTAGATTTTTTTATTATAAAAGAAAAGGGTGTTATTATTAGATAAAGTTTTATTATTACATTTCTAGATTATTTAGAAAAAGAGCTTGAATAAATATTATATTATTTAATAAATTAAAAAAGGGTTAAACATTGATTATAAAAAGTTATCAGTTGTTTTTAAAAGGTCTAATTATTTAAGATAAAGATTGATTTATATTAGTTTAAACAAAGTAGTAGAATACATCATTATTAAATAAAATAAAATAGAAACCTAAAAAAACTATATGATTAGATTAAATGAAGACTGATTATTAAAGGTTAATAGTTATATTTTTTTTTAGGATTAAAATTTAGTTAACTAATTAATAAAAGGGTTAGAGTGTTGATTAAAAAAAGTTAAAACTGATTAAAATGAAAAGTGATTAAAGGGTGATTAATGGTGATTAGCGATTAAATGGATATTGTGTGTGGTGCTGTGTGTGCAAAGGATCAAAATACAGCTGCAGAAAATTGAAACAAGATGCGAACCCTAGCCCTCTTTCTGTCTCCCCTCCCAAATCAATTCTCTTCAATCCCTCTCTTCTTTCCTAATCGCGGTCGGTTTTTTCGTTCACTATCTCCTCCTATGCTTCGAACCTGAAAGAAAATCGGAAACATTAGTAGTTCGATAACATTGATGAGAAAGAAGCTTACCGAACGTTGGCGGTGGCGATGTTTGGAAGTGAGAACGGCGTCTCGTCCTGTTGAACCTACAGCTGCGTGCGGTGGTTTCGTCCACGGAAAAGCTAAGTGTTTGCTCTTCTCTCAAACTAGGTTTCCGAATTGGCTTTCTGTGGTATTCGGTTTCTTACGATAATCCCTTTTTCCACCCTTTCTCTCCTTCTACTAGCCTCCTTATATAGGCTTCAATTGAAATTCCTTGTGTTAAAATCTGATTAAAACCGTTTTGAATGCTGATTTGGATTTCCATTTTGGGTTTATACCAGATTTGAAATCTTTCCTTTTTTCTGTTTGATTGTATTTAATGTCCATTAATGAAAAATCTCAATCCATGTGATTTGTATTATTCACGTTTAATATGCTTGATTGTTCAGATTCAATGTCTTGAGGTAAACTAAAATTGCTAGTTGTCTGAATTAGATCCTTTTCCTAAACGAGTATATCCTCTTAATTGATTTGCTAATTAGGGATTTTTAACCTGACAGGTGTAGATAGTGATGACTTTGGGCCAAGAGAAAATTTCAGCCCAGAGTGAATACGGTAATAGAACTGGTGGACCCAAAACTTCATCGTTGGTGACAGTCATGAGTTTGCTAACTCTGTTTCTGGTGTTAAGACTGAGCAAACTTGGAGAGAGGTGTGGGATTGCTGCATTCCAACTTCCAACAAGAACGTCGATATTTACTCGTAGGTTCTGAGGCTTTAAGGCTATGACTTCAATTTAAACAAACTTCTACTTTGTATGGTGATCTCGCCTCAATCTGATGTTTTGAAATGGTGAAGGAAATTGAACTTGTTGTTGCAAATTGTGAGTGGGGATTCAAACTTCGCTGTTATATTAATTTTTTGTATTTTATTATCCAGGATCTTGAACCTTGAAGCTGTTCATCAAACCAAACGGGAACTTATTGAATCCTTCCTTTCATAAATGTTGTTTTCTTGTAACTATTCTAATCCAATCTTATTGTTTCATGTGTTGATGAGGGAGCTTGGAAGCACTTGGGTGATGGACTTGTATGGCGTAGAACATAGTCGAGGGTGCTGTTGTCATAGTTAGAGAGCACTCTAATTCTCTTTCATTTCACATGTGGGCTGTCACCTCCAACCGCAACATGATGATGGTGTCGGTGATGATAACGTTAGTGATGAATCAAGTATCCAGGATCTTGCTTGTAAAACATTTAATGAGTTCTGGTTTGAGGATTCTTCTGCTTCACAAACTCAGGTCTTTGAAGATGGTAGTACCTATTTTATTCGAGGTGGCTTCATGTTCCTCTTTCTGAATATGTTATTCTTCTTTCGCAGGTGATGAACTTGTACGTGTTTGGAGGTATATGATACTAGAACTGGGAGAATGATTGATAGTTGGCAATAAACTCTGCTCAACAGGGCTATTGCACCGTAACCAAATACCTGGTGGAGAGTTGGCTAGAGGTTGTGGCTTGATATTGTTCTGAGTCAGTTTAGTTGCAGATTTCATCCTTGAATTTCTTCTCAAAATTAGTCATCTAGTAGGACCTCTCATTTTGAATTTTCTTCAACAATTCTCATTACTCTTGAAGAGTGCATATTAATGTCATCAAAGAATTTTACAGTTGTCTCTGAAACCGCATGCACCAGAAGTGTACTTTGTTGTAATCCCTCCTCTTGTTGTTTAACGGAGAATGCTACTAGCCGTTTTTGTTCATCAGGAGAATCATGGATGTTGTCGGTCATATCATTAGCTTCAAGAACCGCAGTGGCAAGAAAATTCTCGATAGCTAATGTTTGCTTCTTCAAAAAGAGTTCTAGCAGCATACCAGCAACCACAGAATCCTCGATGTTCCTCTCACAAGGTAATAAAGACTTACATCTTCTTCTCATCCGAACGATGTTACCCGCGGTAGTCAAATAATATGATAATTCTCAATACTTATCTGAATACTAGAATTCAAATACGATTCCTACGCTCTCTAATCTCATGCATTTTGAATTTATGTAGGAACTGGAGCTGCGAGGAAGAAAAACTGCTGAGTCACAAGCTGGTCTTGCCTCTGAAATTGGTCTTGCTTGTATTGGTGTAGGATTCGAGAAGCCTGCAGAACATCCTCTTGCAGTATCTCCGGAGGGAACCTGGTAGAATCAGATGTCATGAACGGGGGTGGAATGTTGTCGCCCGTGGCTGTGACTTCATGTTGCTGACAGTATGTTTTAGCTGGTGAGATCAGTAACATCTAAAGACCCACCATAAGGAGGCCTTGTAAATGAGTTACTTGAAAGGGCGGGAGGTACTCCAAGAGGAGAAGTGAACATGTTACCCATAGCATTCCCAGTAATGTCGCTTCCATTTCCACTAGGGACACTATTTTGAAAAAGGGAATTGTCAATCCTCATATCCTGCTGATTTATGAGAATTGGCATTTGGGCCATATCTGACTGCTGGCGACCCAATGGTGGCATCTCTTGGTTAGAGTTATAATAATAGTCATTTCCAGCTCTACCGTGTACATTGTCATCATGTCCCATTTTTTCGGCAGCAGGATGCGCATTAGATGGATGTCCATGCATCATATCCGGGCTCATCTGGTTTTGAAAGTAAGGAGCATGTTGATAAAATGAGTCAGAACTACCCTGTTGTGACTGCATTGTCAGGGGCAGGCTGCTGCATGCTGCCTGAAAACCCCCTGAACTGTTGTAGTTGGCCAGAAATAACACCTGCATTAGACACCTGGCCAGAACTTACTTCAGCAGGAACATTTGGATTATTTTGACAGATTGAGTTTCTTCTCAGGATCCAATCTTGATTACACTTTGGAATTGAACCTTTTAGAGTAGTGACTTTAATCGTGTATGCTGGTTTGGTTTGCAGGATGTTCTAAGTGGCTCCTAATTCTGCTGAGTAGATGTTTCCTCCACTTCTTTGCTCATCTGAGTATTCTAAAAGCTTCACATAGAACTTGTTTATGTTGAGTGCATAAACAGAGTATTTGAGTATGTTCTAAGAGGTGGTTCTGATTTATTTCTTTCATGACTGCAGATCCTGTATTGAAGCGGTGGAATTATGAGCTAACTCCTCATCAAGAATGGTTTTCAAGTGGCGAGATGAAATGCTGAAGCTGAAGCCGACACCGACATAAGCTCATGTTGACGGATCCTACCATTAAGAGCTGCAAGGAACTGCATATGGACGGAAGGAAGAACACCTGTGTATTGCATATCCTGAGAAGCTTCTTCAAAACGGCTTTTTTAGAAGGTTGCCTCAAAGAGTTCTCGCTGAGTAGAGCTACAGCCTTGTTTATGACCATAATCATGTTTCGTTCTAGAAAAAATTTAATGAATTTGTAATAATGAACAGCCACTCATTTGTTTAACTTTTGGGCTCTAACACGGTGGTTGTGACAATATTTCCTGTGACAAACCTGCTTGGATGGCTTTAGTAAATAGAATTGTCTTTTGAATAGCACATTGCCTATTTAAATATCCCTCTCACTCTTTGAAAAAGACGGATGCGGTTCCAAGTAATTTATGCGTAAACAACTTTTTTATGCCTTGAATCAAATTCTCGAAAGCTATGAACCAACTTTGACAAAATGAATGTCAAGTAATAAACGGACATTCCACCTGAGTTCAAGGTTTTATTAAAACTAACTTGCAAAAAAAACAATGCCTCGACTCCTTTGCCTTATGCCGCGTATTCTGAGAAACTTTGAGGAAAGCGACCTAGTAAATCTGAGATCTTTATAATTCAAGGGTCGCACTCTGAAGTACTTGACTTATAAGGATCCACACCTGTCGTTACTGCACTTGCATAAACCGGTTAGCCGTAAAACATAAATAATAATAGAAAACACGCAAAAAGAGGTGGGATCTTGTGGTCAAAAATTAGGGTGCGACAGATGCCCCTATTTAAGTTACTTCTATCCGGAGATATGGAGATTGAAATCTTCGTATCGACGAGATAGGAGGGACTTAAATACGAACATTGCACGAATTTTTGGCCTTAAGAAGCCACCTAATGCATATGATATGCAATGATATGAAAATGCAAGACAGAGCTCCTGTGGGGAAATGATGCCACAGGGGAATAACTAGACATAACACGCGGAGATCAAACTCAACGACACGAGACACTACGAGAAAAGACAACAATCGGCATTGTGGGTTCTCCAAAATAAAGATAAGATTTGGTAATACCACCAGGCATACAGTAGCTTGAATAGTGAAACGAGATCTTGAAAGTGAAGGGTAGCCCACTACCAACGTGTGGCAGCCTAAACAAAGATATCCGGTTGAAACAAGAAGCGCATGTTACCTACTATCAAACATATGACAGTCTAAACAGGCAACATGGAGAGGAAAGATAACCTACTACCAATCTTGGCAGCCTAAGCAAAGGTGTCTGACCCAAAAGAAACGGTATATTACCTACTACCACACATATGGCAGCCTAAGCGAAGGTAATTAGCCAAAACAAAATGTATTACCTACTATCAAACATATGATAGCCTAAGAAACAGGTAATAACCAAAATGATATGTGTTACCTACTATCAAACATATGATAGTCTAAGAAAAAGTAAACACAAAAAGAAGGAAAGATCACCTACTACCAAACATATGGCAGCCTAAGCCGAGGCGTCTGACCACAATAAGATGTGTTACTTACTATCAAACATATGATAGCCTAAGAAAAGGTGAACACCAAAGGAAATATGACCTACTACCAATCTTGGCAGCCTAAGCAAAGGTATCTGACCAAAACAGATGGTATATTACCTACTATCAAACATATGATAGCCTAAGCGAAGGTAATAACCCAACGACGGAGAGATCACCTACTACCAAACATATGGCAGCCTAAGCCAAGGTGCCTGACCAAAACAAAATGTATTAGAGATTATGAAGTTTCAACGGGGATCTTCAAGAGATGTGAGCCTGTTGATCAGCAAAATATGTCCTCTCAAATAAAGAGAGATCCATTGTAATAAGCTTCATCAAAACTCTCGGGAGTGATGCCGTTTGATGGAATTAGCTTGTGTGATAGACTTGTTGGGGAAATCATTCCTGAGGAGCATCTTTACTGTAGCTGTAAAATATGTATCCTTGTAGTGTAAATTCTCAACTAAAGAGAAATATTTGTAAAGTCTTCGACGCATTTCTCTGACAGATTTCTGGAGGAATGCCTTTTGATGAGTTAGTAATCTTGATAAATCCACTGGGGATGGACGGATTGTCTTGAGGAGACTGCTATTTGTCGTTTTGAACAAGATCCTAATCAAAACGAGTTGCTCAAATAAAGAGAGTGCTTGCGGTCCCGATGTAAATTGTGGAGGAAATCTGATAACGCTGTTTGGAAAAAATAACCATCTTCAGTAGTCATCTTCATAAAGGGCTTCTTGGGGAACCGAGTGCAAAATAAATGCACACTTAATCCTTATTCAAGAGTTGGAGATGTCCAAAAATGTGATTGTCAAGTACCGAAGTTCATTTCAGGAAATAACTGAAGAGAAGCTGTCAAGCAAGACTCGACCATCGAGGTGTGAACTCAAATGGTATTTAACTAAAACAACCGTCTTCCACGAGGATCGAACTCTGTGGGGAAATAGAAGCATTGCACTTTTTCTGCTTAGGGCTGAAAATTCTACTTGAAAGGAAAAGACACACCCGAACGCCTGGGGATAACCACAGCTAAAGCGATAGAACAGGCAAACACAAAAAATGCAAAAATGCATATGCTATGCTATCTATCTATATGATATGCGTATGCTAACAAAAGAGATGAAAAACATTCCGGGAACTCAAACCAAATCTTCACAGATCAAACATTGCTCGAAGAGTGTACACTCACTTTAGGAGACCAGAGCTGTTGAATATGTTGGAGTTAAAACTTCGCTCGGGGATGAAACAAACATCCGCTTTGCTGGAAAGGTGAAGCTAGTCAGCCCACTGGGTGTTCTCAGGCCACCAACTGGATTTTTCTTGTGTTGAGAGTATTCGTTACGGAATTGTCAACCACATTTGATTTTCAGATGTCCCAAGTCACAAGGTTCACGATAAAAGGTCATCTTGAGAGGATTTTACAGAAAACATGGCGTCCAAATGCCCCACTGTTTTCAAACTCTTGGAGAGATTCGTAGAAGCTCGACGTAACTGCCCCTGATTAACGGTATAACCGAGTCTTCAAACTTGTGTTCTAAGTAAAGTCAAACTTGTGTGGATCAAAACCTCTTGGAAAATGACTTTCCCCAGGTTAGCAAAGTCTTCAAATTTAAATCGGTGATTTCTTCATGTAATCTTTCTAAGACATCAGGCAAATCTAGTGAGTCAGAACTGTCAATTCTGAAACTGTTAATGCAACACATATGTTTGTCTTGAAGTTTTGAAAATAGATATCGCGATAACTTGTGACAAAATCACTAGTTAGGATATTAATTTATAATGCCAACGTCAGATTGAGCATAGCTCATAGGAGTCAGGAAACAATATCTCATCGAGTATGCTTTCAAACTAAACCTTACCTCAATTAGGACTTTATGGGTTATATATATGGATTTAGTTTATGATTTGTAAATAAATGGTCAAAGTATATTTGTGCCCACCCAGTTTTTTTTTGAAGATGTTTATTCTCTTTCTCTTTTTTTTTTTGAAAGCTTTATCTGTAAATTACCCTGCCCCAGCTTAAGGATGAGGTTTTGATTTGGGAGAGAGAGGAAAAAACGAATCCTCTCTCAAGGCTCAAAGAGGGGTTAACCATTTTTGGTGTTTTTAGGAGGTTTGAAACAATGCCTTACATCATCAGTAGGGTTTTTATTCAAAAGCATACCACAAGATCCTGCGTTTTACTTCATTATCCACCCTCCAATAATTCACCAAAGTGAGAGAATTGGGTATAGTAGGCGTTATAAATTATGAAAAATATTTTACGAGTGAAACGAATGGATTTCTTCAAGACAGACATTTTATTGCATTAATTATTCAAAATAAACAAACCATACAAGCCAAACATGCTTTTAATCAAAGAAATGAAATACGCATAAGCAAACAAAAAGAAACCACCCTGATGAGCCCATCTCAGGATTTTATTCAGTCTTTGCATGGGATGGGGAAGCTTGCAGAATCGTCTGATATGTTGCCTTCAGATTCCTCTTTAGGCACTATATTGATATGAGCTTCCCGAATAACCTTGGATCATGTTCGCGGAGGACGAACCATGCTGAGGTGGCGGATTACCTTGCAGATAAGGAATGGAACCTTTAAAGGATAAAATTCCGTCCTTAACCAACCTTTGAACGTCTGCCTTCAAACCGTAGCAGTTCTCAGTATCGTGGCCTGGAGCACCTTGATGGTATAGGCAAAATTTGTCAGCTTTGTACCAGTACGGAAGTTTCTTGGGTACCTTAGGAGGAGCTCTCGTCTGGATGTGACCCTTTTGAATCAAAGATGGGAACAAGTCAGCGTATGTCATCGGGATGGGATCAAAGTCTAATCTTTTGTGTACACGTCTCTGATCGTTGAATGGTTGATTTTGTTGATTTTGTTGATGTTGTGGCTGATGAACCGCAGCAACCTGATGTGATGGCAGATATCCTCTCTTAGATCGCCCCTGCTGCACAACACTTGCCTCATGTTCTCTCTTTTTCATAAAACCACTCCCATACTTTCGAGCGTTATTAGAGGTACTCCCTTCCTTGACTAGTCTTACTTCGCAAACGCCTTCTTCTAAACGCATTCCCATATTAACCATTTCGGTGAAGTCACTGGGTGCACTTGCTACCATTTTCTCATAAAAGAACGGTCCTAGAGTCTTCAGAAAAATCTTGGTCATTTCTTTTTCTTCCAATGGCGGTATGACTTGAGCGGCTAATTCACACCAACGCTGAGCATATTCCTTGAAATTCTCCTTGTCCTTTTGAGTCATGGCTCTCAATTGATCACGGTCAGGAGCCATGTCCACATTGTACTTATACTGCTTGACAAAGGCTCCACCCAAATCATTGAAAGTTCGAATCTTTGCACTATCTAATCCCATATACCATCTGAGCGCAGCGCCTGTCAGACTGTCTTGAAAATAATGGATGAGCAATTTGTCATTGTTGGTTTGTGCAGACATCTTTCTAGCATACATAATAAGATGACTCTGAGGACAAGTATTCCCTTTGTACTTCTCGAAATCAGGGACCTTGAACATCGGTGGAACTTTGACATTCGGGACCAAACACAGGTCAGAAGCACTCTTTCCAAACAGATCTTTCCCACGAAGGGCTCTCAATTCCTTTTGCATCTCAAAAAATTGGTCTTGAAAACCGTCCATCCTCTCTTCAAAACCCACAGTTTCGCTGGGTGCTCTGTGGAAAATTAGTTTGTTTAGGACATATGGAGTAGTATTCACATGTGGAGGTGCGGTAGTCATGACAGCGGTAGTTGTAGGAATGACTTGAACAGTGGTCACGGCAGGGACCTCGGGAACAGGTGGACGATAACCGGCCGGATTGAAATAAGGAGGCATCCCCCACGGGAAACCTGGCGGCATGTTGTAGGTTACTTCAGCAACAGTAGACACTGTTGCACCCCAAAATTTGACCAATCGGGTCTCGTATCTGGCTCGAAGTTTAGACGCATAATCGCATTCGCATCTGCATATCGCATACCATGCATTTTTCATTTGTTTCGATTTTATTGGGATCACAGCTCTCGTCTCGTGTTTCAGGTGTTTTTTATCAGTTTAAATAGGTAGAATCGTATTTTTGGGATATTTCGGTGCCCGTTTATTTTTACCGGCTATTTTGGTGCGCTCTCGCGGTGTTATGTGTCGTTCAGTGCTTATTTTGTTCCTCTGGGAATTATTGTGATTTTTCTGGATTTTATTGGGCATTTTTAGGATTTAATAGATTTTTTAATTCATTTTTAGAATATATTAGGTATTTAATAGCATTTTTCATTTTAGAATATTAATAGGATATTAATAGCTTTTTTAAATAGTTTTAATAGTTTTAATCCATTTTTAGGATTTAGTAGATATTAATAGCTTTAAATCATTTTTTAGAATAATAGAGTTAAATAGATTTTATCATTTTCTTAATAGGATAAATAAGATTTTTCTTTTAGGAAATTAATAGGTTTTTTGAATATTAGGATTTAACAGATTTTTCTAGATTTTAATAGAATAATAGAATATTAAATAGATTTTAGAGGTTAATTGTTTGTTAGTTAGGATATTAGTTGTTTAGGATTTAATTGGCTTTTGATTAGTTGGAATTAAGTTTACAGTTTATTAGTTCATTTCACTTAGTCCGTTAATCATTTTTCATGTTCTGTTAATCAAATTCATAATCATCCATTTGTCATATTAATTCATTGTATGCAGTTTTTGGATTTTTTTTAATGATTTTCAGTGGGCCTTATTACCCAGTTCGCAGCCCAATTCAGCTTCAGTCCAGAAATGTCCAAAATAATCCAGCAAGTTCCAGAACGTTCCAGAAGCGTACAGAAAGTCTCAGTGCTGTAAATAGCTGCAGCAGTACACGTGTTCACAGAGGATGGCCCCACGTTATTCCACCTTCAGATGCCACCTCACCCTCCGTTCTTCTCTCACCCTGCCACGCGTAGGGACACGCGTCCCACATGCGTAACACCCCTCCACCATCTCTGGCCACGCGCATGCATCACATCCTCACCGTCTTTTCTCCCCGGCCGGCATGCATGGCCGGCGGCCACCGCACCCCTCACCGGAAAACACAAATCTCCAGATTCCGGCCAACATTCATCTTCCTCCTCTAATCTCCGATCAACACTCAACCAGATTCCGGCCAACATTCATCTTCCTCCCCTAATCTTCATCACCTAAAACCCAGAAACTACCAGATTCGACCAATCATCATCATCATCAACGATTTGTTCATCAGTCTTCATGCAAATCCCCAGATTGTTTCTCAGAAAATCAATCTTCAACTAGATTGTTTTCCAGAAGTTCTTCCTTTCAACTAACTGATGCGAGATCTTCATCTCACTTCCTTCATTCTTCATCGGCGTTCATCCCAATCTCAGAAACCTCCATCTCCTCCCATCCATTTTCTTCAATCTCCAGTACGACATCAAGAAACCCCAGAAAATGCCAAAGAATCTCCAGAAATTTCATCCATCAAGAACGAACATCATCAAGATCTTAGTTTCCAGGAGTCTTAACGAAAGTCAAGCACGCGAGGCCATCGATGGGAGCTCCATCAGCGAATCTTCATCAGAATGTTTTCAGAATCACTAAGACCTCTCGCCATTCATCCAAAACTCTTCAGCGAACTTCTTCAAGAACTCCATCTTCAAGCCAATGCCAGGAATCACCAGAAAGCTCCCCAACGCGTTCATCAGTTGGATGAACCTCCTTCAACTTTCCAGAAAGCGTCATCAAGAACGGCGAGCTCTTGATCAAGCCATTCAGAAGATTTGCGAAGTTTAAGTGCGTTCATGTTGTTCTAGTGGCTGGGAACTGGGTTGTATGAGTTTCGGAGGAAGAAGTTATTGGGAGCGGAAGCGGTGAAACGAGAGGAAGAAGGTTGACGGCGGCGGAGAAAAGTGAGAGTATTAGGGTTTCAGAATGAGTGGAAGAGGCAAGGGCATCTCTGGGCCTTGGGCCCAATGGGTTTTTGGATTCGCACCTCAATTGCCTTCGCACCCCCTTCCGTGTGTTTTTTTGCAGGATTGGGCCTGAGCCCAATGTTTTTCTGGCAACACCCTCCGTTCAACGCAGCACCCTCCCAGCTTTTTTTTTTGTTTGGTTTGTCTGCTGAGCTGGGCCCATTTGTTTTTTTATTATTTGTTTTGCTTGTATAACTCCCCAGCTGGGCTGGGTACCCCCCTCCCCTCTTTTTTATCTTTTTTTCTTTATGTTGATATTGTTTAGTTTTTTATTATTGAAAAACAATAAAGGAAAAGATTATAAGAAAAAGAAAATGGAGAGAAAAATATTATAAGAAAAAGAAAATAGAGAGAAAAATATTATAAGAAAAAGAAAATAGAGAGAAAAATATTGAAAGAAAAAGAAAAATAAAGAGAAAAATATATTGAAAAAAATAGAAAAATATTGTGAAAAAATATATAGAAAAATAGTAGAAAAAATATGAAAGAGGAGAAAAATATAGAAAAAAATATGGAAAATATATGAAGATATTTTGAAAAAGAAAAGAAGGAAAGAGAGGAAAAAATATTAGTGTAGACTTAATATTTTTTTAAAGCACATTTTCTTTTAGGATATATTTTCATAGAAATTATTTTACGATTTTAGGATAGTTTAGAAGCCCACTTGTTAGGGGGCTATTTTCCATTCGATTTTTCAGAATAGGATAGGATAGTGTTTCCTAGGAGATTTATTTCCAGTATTCACTCATTGTAATCATTTTTCAGAATGTTAATAAAACGAGATTTGAGCTGTGGTCCCGAAGTAGCCGAACTACAGCTGCTCTGATTTCTCGTACCAGACGAGAATATGTAGGCATAGGATGCGATATCCTAGCGAGCACACTAACAACTGACTTTCTGTTCTCTCGCTGCGGTGCGATCGAGACTTTCCCGCTGACGATTAATTTGTAACCCTTTTTCTCTCTTGCCCAAGTGCATTTGAGACCAAACCATAGTTTTGCCCATAGGTTCCCGACCCTGTGAAACCAGTTGTTTTTCTCACTGCTGTGTGAGAATGTTTGTTTAGCCGTAGTTAGTCTGAACTACGTAAAGCTCTGATCTTCCATGCAATGTGGAAGTACGTAGGCACAAGACGCGAGGTCTTGGCGAGCCAATTTTCCCCGTAGTCCCGAACTACGTTGACTCTGACTTTCTCTCTTGAGAATACGTAGGCATAGAGTGCGACGCTCTATCGAGTCAATTCCCTTCCGTTTAGATTTAGCAGCCGTAGATAGATTGTTTTGCATCCTTTAGACAACCCAAGCAAGCGTGGATCCCGTCGAGTACGACGGACGTGAGGGGTGCTAATACCTTCCCCTTGCGTAACCGACTCCCGAACCCAGGTTTTGGTTGCGATGACCATACCTTTCCCCGTTTTTTGCGAAGGTTTACTTCGAGCGTTTCCTTTCCCCCCGTTGGGATAAATAACGCACGGTGGCGACTCTTCTGTCAGCCGGCGCTGATTTTCGCAGTAGCGACAGCTGGCGACTCTGCTGGGGAAGTGATAGTTTCCTAGGGATCCAACGTCCCGAAAGCGAGTCAATTTTGGGATCCAACGTCCCCTAAGAGAGAGTCAATCCTAGCGCTTGTTTGCTTGTCTATTTGGGGCTTATTTATCGATATTATCTGTTGCTGTTGGGGTGTTACGGGTGTTCTATGATTGAGAGATAAGCCGGACCTGGGCTTGAGTATGCACCTAGATATAGTTGCGGAGAAGTAGTAGACGAACCTGTCTGCTGAACAGGCACAGTTCCCTACGAAAATCTGCGCTCAGACGAGGTTCTCGCAGAGGTGCTCCTTTCCGGTCCTGAGGATCTGAGGGGAGTCCAGACGTGAGGATTGTCGACTCTGGGAACCGATCATTTGGAAGTCAGCTAAGAGAGGCCTCTTCAGGACTCGATGATGCCACTCCTTCTGGGAATCGTATCGTCAGTTTTGAAAGTCTGTGACGCTGACGACCGCATAGGATGCCGTACCTTATCAGATATAGGTCCACACCTGTGAGTGGGGGGGTTTTTTTTGCAGGAAACTTGACTTCCAACCTACCCGTTATTCTGGTCTTCTCTTCAGAACAACCGTACTCCGTCAGCAGTGCAGCAGTATTTAGATTGTGTGGGGGCTGTGATCCCGTGTTTGTTGCATTGCATTGCATTTGCATAGGCATCTTCGCATCATATTGCATACTATTCGCCAGCTAGTCAGAGCTTTTATCCAGCCGTCATTTTGATTCTGAAGGTGAGTGTTGAAGACGACCAAGAGGTTGAAGCAGATCTAAAGCAGATTTGATCAGAGTCAAGCAGTAAAGTCAGCTGACAGTTGTTGGTAGCTATGTCAGAGAGCAGCTTCCAGTTTGTTGATACCTTGTCAGGTTTCACCGTGACGTCCAATCCTCTGTATGGATCTCCGCACGACGAATACTTTCCGCAAGTAAACAACCTTACTGCAGCTCAGCTTGTGCAGCCATCTGTTGAAGACCAAGGTCTGCGTGAGCAGTTTGTTGCCCGAGGTGAACGTTCTCCTTCTGTTGATGTCTCAGACTACCAGGGTTTTGCCTTCCCTGTGCCAAAGCCCCGAAGAGAGGTCCCGACAGCAAAGAATGAAGACCCATTAGCTCCCGTGTATGCTGAAAGGTTTCGTGCATTAGATGAGAGATTCAAAGCCTTGAAAGGTAAAGACGCTGTCACTCCTAGTGCTGCAGATATGTGTCTGGTTCCTAGCCTAGTGTTACCTCCGAAGTTCAGAATGCCGAGGTTTGAAAGGTACAAAGGAGATAGTTGCCCGAAGCAACATTTGGTGATGTTCTGCCGAAGAATGACTTCATTTGTGCACAACGACAAGCTGATGATTCATTGCTTTCAAGATAGTCTGACTAGGGCGCCTCTGAGTTGGTATATGCAGTTAGAGCGTGATCAGATCCGATCATGGATGGACTTAGCCAATGCCTTTCTGAAGCAGTACGACTATAATCTTGACGAATCTCTTACTCGTGTGCAACTGCAAGAATTGTCTCAAGGGAACAATGAATCTTTCAGAAAGTATGTTCAGAGATGGAGAGAATTTGCTGGTAGAGTGCAACCACTGCTCCTAGACCAAGAGCTGAAAGGCATGTTCGTAAACTCCTTGCAGAGCCCGTACTTCGAAAGAATGCTTGGAACCGCACCAAATTTCTCTGAGTTGGTAAGGACGGGAGAGTGCATCGAGTATGGTGTAAAGACTGGAAGAATCCCGTGTGTTTCAAAAGGTCAGGCCAGTGAAACTGAATCTCGCTATAGCTCTCAATCTGAAGATGAAACTATGATCAATGCGGTCCTGACAGATGTTGGATATCCTCAAGTCGAATCGGTGAAATCTGTTGGTTCTCCGTCTTCTCAGCGGTCAGTATCTTCTGTGTCTCGTTATTTTGGACAGACAGCCGTGCCTGGGGCACCCCATCGGGAACCTTATGTCGCTCCTCTTGCAAGTCCACGAGCCCGTGGCCGAGGTTATCAGAATCAGCGTCAGAACCAGAACAGACCTCGCAACAACTTGGAACGAAGTAACACTCCTTTCCATCCAGTACCTATGTCGTATGGCCAGTTGCTACCATCTCTGATCCAGAAGTCTTTGGTGGAACCTAAAGCTCTTAAGCCCGTGCCAGAGCCTTACCCTCCTGGGTATAATCCCCATGTTCAGTGTGGTTATCATGGTGGCTCACCGGGGCATTCAACAGAAGATTGTAAAGCATTTCAGGCGAAGGTACAACAGTTGATTGACCAAGATCGCATTTCCTTTCGAGAAGGGTTTCTATTTGTTCATCCCAACCGCTCAGCTGTCTAAGCTCGTAGACTCGGGAGGTATTCCCCAGCAAAAGCCAGTGGTTCAGACAGGCGGGCGCCTCAGCATTGGCAGTCCTCAGACCTTTATATCATTTGCATTTGTAGTTTCTTTTCTGTTAGTTACTACTTGCTTTTTAAACGTTGTATGTTTCGAATGGTGATAATAATAAAGTGACTATGCATTTTTCTGAATTAATCATGTCGCTGTCGCTCATTTACTGCATTGCACTGACACTTGCATTTTATTCACTCCACTTTATCCCTGTGACTAGCAAAGATTGGAGGGAGGATGACGAAACTGAAACTCATAACCGATGATCGTATGCTTTCAGATAAGACCTTACCGATGACGTACAAGGCATTGTTTCCAATCCCCCAAACACTGGAGATATAAGGAGTTAGTCCCTTGTCAACCACTTCGAGCCAAGAAGTAGAAGTTTTTTCGGACTTTTTAACCCTCACATCTTAACCCGGGGCAGGGTAGCTGTCAGTTAGCTTGACCGAGCATTCAAGTCTTACAGAGGAGTGTTGTCTTTCAGGGACCAATCAGTTTATACCTTTCAAGAGGTTAAACCTCACCAATCAGGAGTGAGACAGTTACAATCCTTTCGGAGCAATCAAGACAACCAGTGTCACACGACTTTGTTCCAAAAGAAAGAAGAAAGAAAGCCCGCTAAGTAAAAAGAAAGAAAAGCTGAGAAAGCTAATACTTAGGCAAAAATCAGGGCATCCCGCTGGACTTCAAAAAGAAAAAATCGAAAAGAACTCAAAATGAGTCAGTCCAGGCAAAAATTAGGGAATCAAAAGAATGAAAAAGAGGGATTAAAAAGAAAATTTTCCCCAGCAAATCACAAAGTCGTGTACACAGACACCGAAAATGAGAAGGAGTAATTGTCACTCCAGAAAAGCATTGTGAATTCCTTAGCTATGGTCCTTACCATTCAGCATACTTCTCGAAGAGGCGAGTGCTTGTACCAGGTTAACTGAACCTTAGGATCGGAGATCATCACGTAGAAGGGGTGGGTACAAATCAAAATTTGAGCCAAATATCCTTTGTTTCACGAACCGTGAACCCGACCACGATACAACCCTTAAAAGACCTAATTGAGGTAAGGTTAGTCTGAAGCGCATGACGATAAGGTTGAGTAACCTGACTCCTTCTTGACTCGCTAGTCACATCCTTGTTGTATTTTCACTGACCACGTAAGCACTACGTTTGAACTTTGGTTCATTCGTCACTCACAATCACAGCATGTAAATGAGTGACAGCTCAAAAAATTTTCAAAATCTGCATAAACGCTGCATTAAGATTACCATTCGTGAACAGACAATTTTAATTGCAGGTTAGTAGTTGGCATGAAAGAAATTCCCCAGGGAGTAATCAAGCAGGACCGAATAATTCAGCAGTCTGAACCAGAAGGGTGTATGTTGTGAAGCCTTGTGAATCAGGGGCATTGACTTCCAGTAAGTTCAGTATCAGTTAGTCTGAGGACCAGTCCCGAAGTTTCAGTTGAGCAGGGGCAGTTTGTCTGAGAAGCAGTTGATCAGAAATGAGTCTTCTCGAGAGCCAATCAGGGGCAATTATACAGAGCGCGGATATTTGAAAGCAGATACTTCAGATGGATAATCAGATCGGGTTAAGTCGCTAGAACGCTCATTCAGGGGCAAGTCATCGCAGAGAATGTTGAAATCAACTGGGTTGTTAGGTGTTTAATTGGAGATTGAATTCTTTTGTCGTACAGATGCCGGGGCAAGTATTCTCGAGGCAAGCTGTTCAGAGCAAGTACTCCCAAGAGTTAGATTGGGGCAAGTTGAAGTGTACTGGGGCAAGTGGTGCAAGCTAGTCTTTCTATCCCCAGCTGAGCATACTGGGGCAAGGTGTTCAAACAAGTTTGTTTATCCCCAGTCGGAGTTGAGTATCGGGGAATCATGTCAGTACCCTTATCAAAACCTGAACCTTTCAAATAAGAAGGTCGTGCTGTCATTGGATCATTATCCTACAGTCTAAACCTGTTGCGTGTCAGTAACCAGTCGTTTCCAAAGTCCAGTTCTCGCCTGGCAAACCGGTAACCAGTTCTCGTCTGGCCCACCTCTCCGTAAGCATCAGTTCCCGTCTGGTGCAGTTTATTGTAAGCATCAGTTCCCGTCTGGTGCAGTTTATTGCAACCAGTTCTCGTCTGGTTACCGTTTCTTCGAAGTGTTGTATCAGTTCTCGTCTGGTACATGTCGCCGCGTAACCAGTTCTCGTCCGATCATCGTGTGTTTTACCCTATGTGTTATACCAGTTCTTGCCTGGTGTACGTCAGCTTTCAGCCAGTTCTCGCCGGGTTGTCTATACCTCAGTCTGTTATCCAGTCAGCCCGTCTGATGTCCAAACCAAATCAATTCCCGTCTGATATCCAGAACCCGTAAATCAATTCTCGTCCAAACCTATTTTCCTATTAGTTCTCGTCTGGTAGTCCACCTTTGAATGCTAGTTCTCGTCCAGTATTTTTCATATCTCCCACTGTGTACATAGTCCATGTTTATCCTAAACCAGAAAAACAGAAAACCTAAAGGTATCTGACACAGTATTTCCCAATGACCCGCATGTTGTCATGTTCCCCGATACGAAGCTCGACGGATGCCAGCGCTCCGAGTAATGTTTGAATTCCTTGTGGATGTTGTTAAATCAGAATTGCCACTCTTCAGCAGATGAAAGTTGCTTATTATCCCCTGAAGAGTCGAGATCGTATTTTACCCTGTATCAGAGTAGGATCAGAAGGATCCTCAGCAGATTAAGATCGACATCCTTGATAGTAGGGGCATTTCCAGCAGTGTGCCGCGCGCAATCAACCTCAGTTTAGGTCAGTCCCCGCAGAGTACAATCAGTTGTCAATGGTTTGAAGGAAGCATCCCCAAGCAGAGTTGTTTTCTTTCCCCAGTAAAGTCACCGAAGCAGGATTCTTTCCCCAGCACCGGGTCACAAGTGCAGGTTTTGCAGGAAATTGTTCGTACGCCGAATTATGCAGTAACTGATGGTGCCAGACTGAAGTCTCCAGCGGAATTGAGATTCCTCACCAGAGTCATGCTCTCTCCTGAAGTTGGATGATTCCCTCTTCCCCAGTAGAGTGTTGGAACGGCTGATGGTGTGTTCCCCTGCAGAGTTGCACTCTCCCCTGAAGTCAGATGATTCTTTCTTCCCCAGCGAAATAGAAAATCCTCATCAGAGTCGCACTCTCCAGAGAAGTAGAATGATTTCTCTCCCCGGCTGAGTCCGCAGAAAAGCAGAATCCTTGGAAGCAGTTGGGACCTTGAATGGATGTTCCCTAGCAGATGTTGAACAGCTGATGCTGTATCTCCCTAGAGTCGTACTCTCTTTGGCGAAGCAAAATGATTTCTCCTTCCTCAACCGAGTTTGCAGATGTCCAAGAGAGCCGAGTCCTTGGAAGTTGATCAGATCATGATTGGTTTTCCCCAGTGGAGTGTGGAGAAGCTGAAGTTGTTTCCCCACAGAGTGGTTATCCCCAGAAAAGTAGCCGAGACGGCCGCGCAGTTTATTCCCGCGACTGATATCAGCAGGACCAGGTTCTCGTAGAGCTTCATCCCCTGCAGTAATCAACTGAAGTTGTTTTCCATGCAGCAGTCAACCGGAAGATCAATTCCCCAGACAGAGTCCGATTGACATCTGCATGTTCACGTTCTCCTCAGCAGGATGATTCCTCTATCTGAGTAGCTCTTTCTCCTTGACAGGAGAATCTCCCCTTGGCATTTATGTTGCGGACGGGATCGCATCATTGTGCATGACTGCATAGCATTTAACACTGCATAGCATTTAACGTTGCATAGCATTATGCATGATTGCATGGCATTTAGCATAAACGCATATCATTCCCATCGTGTGGGGCATAGCGCAGAAGCATACACATCATAAACATGACCTAGGTCGTTTTCATTCTTGTTTTACAGGCGTTCCACCAAGAGACCAGTTGCTCAGGACGATTCCTGATATTCTCTCCAACGAGGTCGCTTTCTTGAGATGATTCTTAAGACCCCGGTGTAATCCTCACAGTCGCTCGCTCAAGATGATTTTTGAGATCCCCAGCGAAGTTTTCAGTTCGAGATGACTCTCGAATTCCTCAGCAGAGTCGTTTGCTTAAGATGATTCTTAAGACCTCAGTACAGCTTCCCGAGTTGTTCGCCTAGCATGATGCTCGAGTTCCCCAGTAGCGTCCTCAGCAAGAGTTGCCCAGGAAGATTCCTGGAATACCCAGCAGAATAAAAGTCTCCAGAATGGTTATCAGTTCAGGACGATTCTTGAAGGTGCCCGACGGAGTTTGTTCAAGATGATTCTTGAAGCCCTTAGCAGCGTGCATGTTTGATTCCAAGCTCAGGTTTCGTACCTTTGGATATGTTTGATTCCAAGCTCAGGTTTCGTACCTTTGGATATGTTTGATTCCAAGCTCAGGTTTCGTACCTTTGGACATGTTTGATTCCAAGCTCAGGTTTCGTACCTTTGGATATGTTTGATTCCAAGCTCAGGTTTCGTACCTTTGGACATGTTTGATTCCAAGCTCAGGTTTCGTACCTTTGGATATGTTCGCCTCCAAGCTCAGGTTTCGTACCTTTGGATATGTTCGCCTCCAAACTCAGGTTTCGTACCTTTGGATATGTTTGTCTCCAATATTAGGATGTGTACCGTTGGAAGTGTTTGTTTCCATCCCAAGCTCAGGTTTTGTACCTTTGAGATGTATACTTCGGATTCCCGGACCGGGTTTGTGTTTGACGGCGAGGTCAGATCATCATTTGTTCAGCGGAGATGTTGGGCATGTCAAGGTGATCCAGTCTTCTGACGGCGATGTTAGGTGATGCAGATCCTTTAGTTCTCCAGCGGCGATGCGGGGTATTTTTGATTGTCCGACGACGATGTCAGATCAGTATTTCTCCAGATAGTTGTCGTGCAGCTATTATTCCAGTGTTCTGCAAGTTGAGCAGTTGGCAAATTTTCGGGTTTACCGGTATTCAACCGTCTCGCACCTTGATTGGTTGAGAGTCGTTCGCTCCTCACCCAGTCAGGTCCAAGCCGCTTGAATAGGGGCAGCTGTTGCACCCCAAAATTTGACCAACCGGGTCTCGTATCTGGCTCGAAGTTTAGACGCATAATCGCATTCGCATCTGCATATCGCATACCATGCATTTTTCATTTGTTTCGATTTTATTGGGATCACAGCTCTCGTCTCGTGTTTCAGGTGTTTTTTATCAGTTTAAATAGGTAGAATCGTATTTTTGGGATATTTCGGTGCCCGTTTATTTTTACCGGCTATTTTGGTGCGCTCTCGCGGTGTTATGTGTCGTTCAGTGCTTATTTTGTTCCTCTGGGAATTATTGTGATTTTTCTGGATTTTATTGGGCATTTTTAGGATTTAATAGATTTTTTAATTCATTTTTAGAATATATTAGGTATTTAATAGCATTTTTCATTTTAGAATATTAATAGGATATTAATAGCTTTTTTAAATAGTTTTAATAGTTTTAATTCATTTTTAGGATTTAGTAGATATTAATAGCTTTAAATCATTTTTTAGAATAATAGAGTTAAATAGATTTTATCATTTTCTTAATAGGATAAATAAGATTTTTCTTTTAGGAAATTAATAGGTTTTTTGAATATTAGGATTTAACAAATTTTTCTAGATTTTAATAGAATAATAGAATATTAAATAGATTTTAGAGGTTAATTGTTTGTTAGTTAGGATATTAGTTGTTTAGGATTTAATTGGCTTTTGATTAGTTGGAATTAAGTTTACAGTTTATTAGTTC
This sequence comes from Lathyrus sativus, assembly GCA_963859935.3. Taxonomy (NCBI): domain Eukaryota; kingdom Viridiplantae; phylum Streptophyta; class Magnoliopsida; order Fabales; family Fabaceae; genus Lathyrus; species Lathyrus sativus. The sequence continues at coordinate 399,455,930 of OZ012739.1, read as the reverse complement.
ATTTCACTTAGTCTGTTAATCATTTTTCATGTTCTGTTAATCAAATTCATAATCATCCATTTGTCATATTAATTCATTGTATGCAGTTTTTGGATTTTTTTTAATGATTTTCAGTGGGCCTTATTACCCAGTTCGCAGCCCAATTCAGCTTCAGTCCAGAAATGTCCAAAATAATCCAGCAAGTTCCAGAACGTTCCAGAAGCGTGCAGAAAGTCTCAGTGCTTTAAATAGCTGCAGCAGTACACGTGTTCACAGAGGATGGCCCCACGTTATTCCACCTTCAGATGCCACCTCACCCTCCGTTCTTCTCTCACCCTGCCACGCGTAGGGACAAGCGTCCCACATGCGTAACACCCCTCCACCATCTCTGGCCACGCGTACGCATCACATCCTCACCGTCTTTTCTCCCCGGTCGGCATGCATGGCCGGCGGCCACCGCACCCCTCACCGGAAAACACAAATCTCCAGATTCCGGCCAACATTCATCTTCCTCCTCTAATCTCCGATCAACACTCAACCAGATTCCGGCCAACATTCATCTTCCTCCCCTAATCTTCATCACCTAAAACCCAGAAACTACCAGATTCGACCAATCATCATCATCATCAACGATTTGTTCATCAGTCTTCATGCAAATCCCCAGATTGTTTCTCAGAAAATCAATCTTCAACCAGATTGTTTTCCAGAAGTTCTTCCTTTCAACTAACCGATGCGAGATCTTCATCTCACTTCCTTCATTCTTCATCGGCGTTCATCCCAATCTCAGAAACCTCCATCTCCTCCCATCCATTTTCTTCAATCTCCAGTACGACATCAAGAAACCCCAGAAAATGCCAAAGAATCTCCAGAAATTTCATCCATCAAGAATGAACATCATCAAGATCTTAGTTTCCAGGAGTCTTAACGAAAGTCAAGCACGCGAGGCCATCGATGGGAGCTCCATCAGCGAATCTTCATCAGAATGTTTTCAGAATCACTAAGACCTCTCGCCATTCATCCAAAACTCTTCAGCGAACTTCTTCAAGAACTCCATCTTCAAGCCAATGCCAGGAATCACCAGAAAGCTCCCCAACACGTTCATCAGTTGGATGAACCTCCTTCAACTTTCCAGAAAGCGTCATCAAGAACGGCGAGCTCTTGATCAAGCCATTCAGAAGATTTGCGAAGTTTAAGTGTGTTCATGTTGTTCTAGTGGCTGGGAACTGGGTTGTATGAGTTTCGGAGGAAGAAGTTATTGGGAGCGGAAGAGGTGAAACGAGAGGGAGAAGGAGAGGAAGAAGGTTGACGGCGGCGGAGAAAAGTGAGAGTATTAGGGTTTCAGAATGAGTGGGAGAGGCAAGGGCATCTCTGGGCCTTGGGCCCAATGGGTTTTTGGATTCGCACCTCAATTGCCTTCGCACCCCCTTCTGTGTGTTTTTTTGCAGGATTGGGCCTGAGCCCAATGTTTTTCTGGCAACACCCTCCGTTCAACGCAGCACCCTCCCAGCTTTTTTGTTGTTGTTTGGTTTGTCTGCTGGGCTGGGCCCATTTGTTTTTTTATTATTTGTTTTGCTTGTATAACTCCCCAGCTGGGCTGGGTACCCCCTCCCCTCTTTTTTATCTTTTTTTCTTTATGTTGATATTGTTTAGTTTTTTATTATTGAAAAACAATAAAGGAAAAGATTATAAGAAAAAGAAAATGGAGAGAAAAATATTATAAGAAAAAGAAAATAGAGAGAAAAATATTATAAGAAAAAGAAAATAGAGAGAAAAATATTGAAAGAAAAAGAAAAATAAAGAGAAAAATATATTGAAAAAAATAGAAAAATATTGTGAAAAAATATATAGAAAAATAGTAGAAAAAATATGAAAGAGGAGAAAAATATAGAAAAAAATATGGAAAATATATGAAGATATTTTGAAAAAGAAAAGAAGGAAAGAGAGGAAAAAATATTAGTGTAGACTTAATATTTTTTAAAGCACATTTTCTTTTAGGATATATTTTCATAGAAATTATTTTACGATTTTAGGATAGTTTAGAAGCCCACTTGTTAGGGGGCTATTTTCCATTCGATTTTTCAGAATAGGATAGGATAGTGTTTCCTAGGAGATTTATTTCCAGTATTCACTCATTGTAATCATTTTTCAGAATGTTAATAAAACGAGATTTGAGCTGTGGTCCCGAAGTAGCCGAACTACAGCTGCTCTGATTTCTCGTACCAGACGAGAATATGTAGGCATAGGATGCGATATCCTAGCGAGCACACTAACAACTGACTTTCTGTTCTCTCGCTGCGGTGCGATCGAGACTTTCCCGCTGACGATTAATTTGTAACCCTTTTTCTCTCTTGCCCAAGTGCATTTGAGACCAAACCATAGTTTTGCCCATAGGTTCCCGACCCTGTGAAACCAGTTGTTTTTCTCACTGCTGTGTGAGAATGTTTGTTTAGCCGTAGTTAGTCTGAACTACATAAAGCTCTGATCTTCCATGCAATGTGGAAGTACGTAGGCACAAGACGCGAGGTCTTGGCGAGCCAATTTTCCCCGTAGTCCCGAAGTACGTTGACTCTGACTTTCTCTCTTGAGAATACGTAGGCATAGAGTGCGACGCTCTATCGAGTCAATTCCCTTCCGTTTAGATTTAGCAGCCGTAGAAAGATTGTTTTGCATCCTTTAGACAACCCAAGCAAGCGTGGATCCCGTCGAGTACGACGGACGTGAGGGGTGCTAATACCTTCCCCTTGCGTAACCGACTCCCGAACCCAGGTTTTGGTTGCGATGACCATACCTTTCCCCGTTTTTTGCGAAGGTTTACTTCGAACGTTTCCTTTCCCCCCGTTGGGATAAATAACGCACGGTGGCGACTCTTCTGTTAGCCGGCGCCGATTTTCGCAGTAGCGACAGACACCACTGGGATCGGTGCTGATACTACTTCGGGGATAACGGTCCCTTGAACTTCTTGATTGTTGGGTGCAGACTGGTTAGACAGAGCTTCAACTATACCATTCAACCTTTCCAAATTTTCCTTTAGGGTTGCAACCTCGTCACGGAGCACTCTGTTTTCTTGTTCCAATTGATCCATCTTTTGACGTTGACTGGCTCGAGTGTTATACTGGTGATTCAGCTTGTGTGCGAAGACGAGGCAAGAGTGAGACCCCCCCCCCCCAGAATGCAAAGGATGTTATGCTGACTTAAAAATGAGAAATGCAAATGCAAATGTAAGAATGCAAAACGAAGGGTTTCATGGAACTCAAATGTTTATGAATATTATAGAATACCAAGTAAAATTATTTATTATTTTTCGATATTGGATTACAAGTGAATATTCTTATAAGAGTCCTTACTTAATAGCTAAATAAAAGCTAAATAAAGCCCTAAGGGAGTCCTTCATCGTGCTTGTCAATTTGTTCCTCCACTTGGATCTTTTTTTGAAAATGAGTGGTCCATAATCGTCTTTTAATGAGTAATGTGGTAGAGGAAAATAAATCCTTTATCCCTTGTTGGAAAACACAGAAGGAAGCCCTTGTTCACTTGGATCTTCAATATTAATAAAGGTATTTTGAACTTCTATGGAAGTCTCTTGTATTCCTTTTTGAGTTTGTTTGATTCTTCGATCGACACCCTTAACTTCCTTAGGTCATCCAAGCTAGGACTCTTAAAAGAATATTAAAAATATTTTTTTTGTAATCCTTATGGTTCTCTGTAATGTCTATAAATAAAACTCGAGATCCCATAAAACCAATGCAATATGATGCTATATGAGTGCAACAAACACAAGTAAGCACTTAAGGACACACAAAGATAAAACAGACATGGGAGACCCTAGGTTTGCAACGAGCATGGAGTAAAGGTATACCCATTCCCAAAGGTTGTGGACTAAAGGTTGATTGTACCTGCAGAACAAGGTTCTAAAGAGGTTCCCAAAGTCATCAGCCCATCTTTCGGATATTATCAACTTCCCAACTAACTCGGGGGTTAATAATATTCTCAAGAGAACTTCTTTTGAGTGTAGCATCGCGTAGCACTATTTCGGGTGTACTCTCTCATAGTCTCGCACTACGTCCTAATAAAGGCCAATAGTGGGGTTAAAGGTAACTACGGTCCTTAGTATCATGGACTCCAATTGAAAAAAGTAAAAGTTTTCACAACTAAACTCGTTCAACCGAACTATTTTCAAAAGGGTCTCAACTAAGCGGGATTCTCGAGTCAACTTAGTCGGGACTCACTCCCTATAAGCCTCATCGAATATATCACCATCCTATCATAATTTCTCTCAAGTCCGGATGTAGGACTTTGTCTCACCACTCAAGGATCACAGCTCAAAAGCAATAAAGGACACGGGCAAATAATCAAGTAAGCAAATATATAAAGCAATAAACAAGTAAAGCAAGATAGGGAAACCCACTAGAGAATCCCCAGTGAAGTCGCCATTTTTGTCGCGGTGAAATTTGGGTACCAAACTATTAATTAGTTTGAATCTTTAATTCGTTTTGCAACCGAACTTTGATTTGTCCAAAGGAAGGGATAAAGATCGAAATTCCCACAATGCAATGCAAATGCAAGGTTTAGAGAGTTTTTAGGTTCGGGGGTTGGTTAAACTTAGGGAAGGTGCTAGCATCTTAAGTTTCTGTAGTACTCTACATGAACCTCTTGTTTTATGTTTGTTTATTGCTAAGTGTTTATCTGCTTAATGGTTGAGAGACCTATGGGGTTTATTTATAAGTATACTCGATAAGATATCACATCTTATGCCTACATATCCTTACGGGAGTGGAATCAGAGTATTTGTAGTTCCCCTAAAGGGTTTGAGGAGTTCTTTGACCGGGGTCAAAGTTTCTATAGGTTTAGGGTAGGTGATTGATTAATTTTAGGAGAAGAGATGTGTTATCATTTTAAGGGAGATTTAACCGCCACAAGTTGTAGGAATGTAGTCTTTGCATCGTCTTAAGAGAAGGGCTCAAGTACTCGGATAGGGATCGACGAGGTACACCTTTATCTCTCTTAAGGCAAAGTTCCTACGGTATTGACTGTATAATTGTGGGGTGGAGATTCTATCTCGCTTAAGATGATTAACATCTTTCTCTAATGTGTTTGAATAATTGTTTTGAATTGTTTTGTTTCTATGTTGTAAAAGAAAAGGTCCTTCCTATGGGGTAGGATCTATCCTAGAGATCAACTTGAATGGGATCAAGGATCATGGGGAAAATGATGCGAATGATGTGCACTACACACAATTGTTGAATTATGTGTAGGTTTTTCCTTTGGACGGATGCAATTGCGAGAATGATAAATTGCAATAATATAAATGTGGAAATATAAAGTTGTGAATAAAGTAAAGCCGGATAAATAAACATACACATACGCATGAAAGCGCTGAAGTGTGTGAGAGTGAATGTGTCGTGAAGTGTGCACGATTAGATTGATTAATTTGCGATGTTGATCAATTTTACGGTAATTTATTAGGGAAAGGTTGAATAGGTTTTAGATAAATTTATTTATTGGAGTCCTTAAAATAATAACTGGATTCTTTTTTTATAGGAAAGAGATTAATATATAGACTTGAGAAAAAGTTTTGGTTTTCTAGATTTTTAAAACTAACTAATAAATAACTACATGAATTGCTATTATTATTGAATGAAAATTGATTAAGTTGGACAAGATTTTTTTATTATAAAAGAAAGGTATTATTATTAGATAAAGTTTTATTATTACATTTCTAGATTATTTAGAGAAAGAGCTTGAATAAATATTATTATTATTATTTAATAAATTAAAAAAGGGTTAAACATTGATTATAAAAAGTTATCAGTTGTTTTTAAAAAGTCTAATTATTTAAGATAAAGATTGATTTATATTAGGTTAAACAAAGTAGTAGAATACATCATTATTAAATAAAATAAAATAGAAACCTAAAAAAACTATATGATTAGATTAAATGAAGACTGATTATTAAAGGTTAATAGTTATATTTTTTTTTAGGATTAAAATTTAGTTAACTAATTAATAAAAGGGTTAGAGTGTTGATTAAAAAAAGTTAAAACGGATTAAAATGAAAAGTGATTAAAGGGTGATTAACAGTGATTAGCGATTAAATGGAGATTGTGTGTGGTGCTGTGTGTGCAAAGGATCAAAATACAGCTGCAGAAAATTGAAACAAGATGCGAACCCTAGCCCCCTTTCCGTCTCCCCTCCCAAATCAATTCTCGTCAATCCCTCTCTTCTTTCCCTATCGCGGTCGGTTTTTTCGTTCAGCATCTCCTCCTATGCTTCGAAACTAAAAGAAAATCGGAAACATCAGTAGTTCGATAACATTGATGAGAAAGAAGCTTACCAAACGTTGGCGGTGGCGATGTTTGGGAGTGAGAACGGTGTCTCGTCCTGTTGAACCTACAGCTGCGTGCGGTGGTTTCTTCCACAGAAAAGCTAAGTGTTTGCTCTTCTCTCAAACTAGGTTTCCGGATTGGCTTTCTGTGGTATTCGGTTTCTTACGATAATCCCTTTTTTCCACCCTTTATCTCCTTCTACTAGCCTCCTTATATAGGCTTCAATTGAAATTTCTTGTGTTAAAATCTGATTAAAACCGTTTTGAATGCTGATTTGGATTTCCATTTTGGGTTTATACGAGATTTGAAATCTTTCCTTTTTTCTGTTTGATTGTATTTGATGTCCATTAATGAAAAATCTCAATCCATGTGATTTGTATTATTCACGTTTAATATGCTTGATTGTTCAGATTCAATGTCTTGAGGTAAACGTAAATTGCTAGTTGTCTGAATTAGATCTTTTTCCCAAACGAGTATATCCTCTTAATTGATTTGCTAATTAGGGATTTGTAACCTGACAGGTGTAGATAGCGATGACTTTGGGCCAAGAGAAAATTTCAGCCCAGAGTGAATACGGTAATAGAACTGGTGGACCCAAAACTTCATCGTTGGTGACAGTCATGAGTTTGCTAACTCTGTTTTTGGTGTTAAGACTGAGCAAACTTGGAGAGAGGTGTGGGATTGCTGCATTCCAACTTCCAACAAGAACGTAGATATTTACTCGTAGGTTCTGAGGCTTTAAGGCTATGACCTCAATTTAAACAAACTTCTACTTTGTATGGTGATCTCGCCTCAATCTGATGTTTTGAAACGGTGAAGGAAATTGAACTTGTTGTTGCAAATTGTGAGTGGGGATTCAAACTTCGCTGTTATATTAATTTGTTTTATTTTATTATCCAGGATCTTGAATCTTGAAGCTGTTCATCAAACCGAACGGGAACTTATTGAATCCTTCCTTTCATAAATGTTGTTTTCTTGTAACTATTCTAATCCAATCTTATTGTTTCATGTGTTGATAGTCGAGGATGCTGCTGTCATAGTTAGAGAGCACTCTAATTCTCTTTCATTTCACATGTGGGCTGTCACCTCCAACCGCAACATGATGATGGTGCCGGTGATGATAACGTTAGTGATGAATCAAGTATCCAGGATCTTGCTTGTAAAACATTTAATGAGTTCTGGTTTGAGGATTCTTCTGCTTCACAAACTCAGGTCTTTGAAGATGGTAGTACCTGTTTTATTCGAGGTGGCTTCATGTTCCTCTTTCTGAATATGTTATTCTTCTTTCGCAGGTGATGAACTTGTATGCGTTTGGAGGTATATGATACTAGAACTGGGAGAATGATTGATAGTTGGCAATAAACTCTGCTCAACAGGGCTATTGCACCGTAACCAAATACCTGGTGGAGAGTTGGCTAGAGGTTGTGGCTTGATATTGTTCTGAGTCAGTTTAGTTGCAGATTTCATCCTTGAATTTCTTCTCAAAATTAGTCATCTAGTAGGACCTCTCATTTTGAATTTTCTTCAACAATTCTCATTACTCTTGAAGAGTGATTATTAATGTCATCAAAGAATTTTACAGTTGTCTCTGAAACCGCATGCGCCAGAAGTGTACTTTGTTGTAATCCCTCCTCTTGTTGTTTAACGGAGAATGCTACTAGCCGTTTTTGTTCATCAGGAGAATCATGGATGTTGTCGGTCATATCATTAGCTTCAAGAACCGCGGTGGCAAGAAAATTCTCGATAGCTAATGTTTGCTTCTTCAAAAAGAGTTCTAGCAGCATACCAGCAACCACAAAATCCTTGATGTTCCTCTCACAAGGCAATAAAGACTTACATCTTCTTCTCATCCGAACGATGTTACCCGCGGTAGTCAAATAATATGATAATTCTCAATACTTATCTGAATACTAGAATTCAAATACGATTTCGACGCTCTCTAATCTCATGCATTTTGAATTTGTGTAGGAACTGGAGTTGCGAGGAAGAAAAACTGCTAAGTCACAAGCTGGTCTTGCCTCTGAAACTGGTCTTGCTTGTATTGGTGTAGGATTCGAGAAGCCTGCAGAACATCCTCTTGCAGTATCTCCGGAGGGAACCTGGTAGAATCAGATGTCATGAACGGGGGTGGAATGTTGTCGCCCGTGGCTGTGACTTCATGTTGCTGACAGTATGTTTTAACTGGTGAGATCAGTAACATCTGAAGACCCACCATAAGTAGGCCTTGTAAATGAGTTACTTGAAAGGGCGGGAGGTACTCCAAGAGGAGAGGTGAACATGTTACCCATAGCATTCCCAGTAATGCCGCTTCCATTTCCACTAGGGACACTGTTTTGAAAAAGGGAATTGTCAATCCTCATATCCTGCTGATTTATGGGAATTGGCATTTGGGCCATATCTGACTGCTGGCGACCCAATGGTGGCATCTCTTGGTTAGAATTATAATAATAGTCATTTCCAGCTCTACCGTGTACATTGTCATCATGTCCCATTTTTTCGGCAGCAGGATGCGCATTAGATGGATGCCCATGCATCATATCCGGGCTCATCTGGTTTTGAAAGTAAGGAGCATGTTAATAAAATGAGTCAGAACTACCCTATTGTGACTGCATTGTCAGGGGTAGGTGTTGCACCCTAAAATTTGCCCACCCGTTTTTCTAGCTTTGACTGGCTTTTGCTTCGTTTTTCATCTGCATATCATTTAAGTCGCATTTTGCCCGTGTTATCAGCCGAATTGAATTTGTCAGGATTTTAGCCGCTTTGCTCGCGTTTCAGGCAAATCAAATTAATTCAAATAAGAAGTTCAATGTCAAAATCGAGCGAAAGTCGCTCTCCTCTTGATAATTCAATCCATGTTGATAACATTGGCGCATTTCGGTGCTCGCCCGTTTTTCCATGGCATTTTGCATTTATTTATTATTTTTTGCTTTATTTAATCATTTAGAATAGTTATTTATTTCTTTCTTTAGAATAGATTTTATTTTTATAGTTTTTATATAGAAGTTTAATTTATTTGAATTTTTATTAGAAATAGTTTTTCTTATTTAGAATAGAAATAGATTATTTTTATAGTATAGAATTAATTTATTTTTAGAATCATTTTAGTTTTAGAATTAATTAGATTTGATTTAATTTTAGAGACATTTTAGGATTTTAGAATTAAATTAGTATTGTTAGAGATATTTTAGGATTTAAATATTTTTAAATTTAGATTTTTTATTCTAGAGTTTTAACAGTTTTAATTTTTAGAAATAGTTTATTTTTTGGAATATAGATTTTTTGTTTAGAAAATAGGTTTTAGAATATTAAATAGTTTTGAATAGATTTTTATTTTCATATAGAAATTATTTTATTTTGTTTTAATAGTTTTTAAATAATTTTGTTTATAAGTTGTTTAGAGTTATGTATTAAATAGGTTTTTTAATATTAGGATTTATTGGTAATTAATTTTATTTAATAGTTTTTGTTAGAATTTTTCTTTTTTTTAAAGTTATTATCATTTTATTATTTATTACATTAGAATTAGTTTTAGCATAGAATATATATTAGTTTTTATTATTGTTCATTTATTGATTAGTTTAAAATAGTTTTTATTAATTAATTTTAATTTTTTTAATGTTCATGTAATATATATTTTGTTTGCGCGTTTTGTTAATGAAAGCAAATCCGTCCCAGCGGATGGAATTCTGTGTATTTGCTTATTATATTTCGTATATATATTTATTTTTGCAGGTTCATTAACGGATGTATACTCGCCCCAGCGGATGGATTTGTGTCCTTATTTACCTTATTTTGTTTTAACTTCTAAATAGTTTATGATTATTTTAATTTTTAATTAGATTATTATTATTATCTGATTTATTTTCTTTTATTTAGATTAGTTTAATTTTAGTTTTTCTATTATTTTGTTTTAACTTCTAAATAGTTTATGATTATTTTAATTTTATATTAGATTATTATTATTATCTGATTTATTTTCTTTTATTTAGATTAGTTTAATTATCACTGTTGTTTTGGTTTTTTTTAGGATTATTTTGTTTTTGTTATTTTTAATTAAATTATTATTGTTATTATTAGATTAGGAGTTAGATAAATTGCAGTCATTGTTAATATATATATATATATATATATATATATATATATATATATATATATATATATATATATATATATATATATATATATATATATATATATATATATATATATATATATATATATATATATATATATATATATATATATATATATATATATATATATTTATTTATTTATTTATTTTTTCTTTCTTTCTTTCTTTCTTTCTTTCTTTATATATATATATATATATATATATATATATATATATATATATATATATATATATATATATATATATATATATATATATATATATATATATATATATATATATATATATATATATATATATATATATATATATATATATATATATATATATATATATATATATATTTATTTATTTATTTATTTATTTATTCTTTCTTTCTTTCTTTCTTTCTTTCTTTCTTTCTTTCTTTCTTTCTTTCTTTCTTTCTTTCTTTCTTTCTTTCTTTCTTTCTTTCACCATCCTTGCCCACATGTCAAATTCTCAGCATATAAAAGACCTGTTCATCATCCCTTCAGGAAAAAAAAACCCAAAACCTAACAGCCTCCAAACCCAAAACCTGAAACCACCCAACCCAACCCAACCCAGAACGTCATCAGCATTCACCATTAACGTTCAAACCATCATCGTTGGAACCGCATTTCCAACATTCCTTTTTTTGTTTTCAAAGAGACAGAACAAACTCACCGTAAACCATATCCACCATTGAACAACAACTCTATCTCCTTCAAACTCCTCCATAGCCAACAACCTCACACAAACTCCATCCGCAAACCGTAAATCTCCCTTGTTCGCCATCTTCATTTACCAAAGTTTTCCCCAAAATCTTCATTACCCACAATATTGAAACCGCAAAGAATCGAACCGGGAGAAACCCAACATCTGCGGAAACCCCATCCTCAAACCCTTCCTCCTAAACTGAATCTTCTCAATGTCCTTTCCTCCTTAAACCCGGTTTCAACACTCTCAACCCAAAACAGTGAACCAGAAACGCAACAGAAGGAGATGTAGAGAGCATATCGAAACCGTGAACGAAAACAAACCTTAGATCAAAGCCGAATCTGAGACGAATGTGAATCTAGATCGGAACCAAGCTTGAACACAAACAGGCGATTGAGAATAAGAGACGACGAGAAACAGAGTCGGAAGAGAGAGTTGAAATAGAGCGAAATCGGAGAGTTCGAGATGAGCAGTGAGAGAGCGTGAAAAAGAGTGGGTTGAAACACGACGAAGAAGAAAGGATGCGGATGTTCTTTTGTGTTTTTTTTATTTATTTATTTTTATTTTAGGGTTTTATTTTATTTATTTATTTATTGATGTTGGGTTGAGTTTGTAGGAGGTTGGATCTGGAGCCCATTTGGACTGATATTATATCCACCGTGGCTTATCACACCCCCTGTTCTTCTTTTTTTTATATATATTATATTATATTTTTCTTAAATAATTTGTAAATATTATTTTTGTTTTCTATGAACAGGTTGTTTAATACATATTATATTTCTATTTTAATTTTCTTTTTTTGTACATATATTAAATAGTTTTGTTTATATTCATTATAGTTTGTTAATACATATTTATATTAGTTTAATAATATGGTTTTTTTTCTTTCCTTTCTTTGAGATTTTACTTTGTAAATATATATTATTAGCTATTATGTATATATTGTACTTTCTTTTAGAGTCTATGTATACTATTTTATATTTTTATATTTTATTTAGAAGTTAGTATTAATTTTTCTATTTAGATTTTCATATTTTATTATTTAGAAGTTGAGTTCTTTTTTTTCTTTTGTTATTGGGTATTTTCGCCTTTTAGGTCGATGACGAGACCTCCGTAAACCGTTATTAAGTCAAACTGTTGATAAATAACGTTGGATCTGAGACCATTTCTTTTCAACGCTTTTCCTCCTAAAACCTCGGTCCCGTACCGAGTGTATCCTCGAAAACATTTTCAAACCATCTTGTAAATAAATTCTTCGTATTGAATTAAAAATAGAGGATTGGGTGTAGACCTCTTCTTCTCCGAGTGTTGGGATGCCCACTGTAGTGAGGGTGGTTTCGACACTCGTCTTTCAATACGAAGACGCTTTCATCCTTTCTCTCCTAAAAAAAAACCTCGGCTCCGTGCCGAGTACATTTTCAAAACCTCGGTCTCGTGCTGAGTCCATTTTCAGATCTCATCTCCTTAAAACAAATTCTTTGTATTGAATTAAAGAGAGAGGATTGGGTGTAGACCTCTTCTTCTCCGAGTGTTGGGATGCCCACTGTAGTGAGGGTGGTTTCGACACTCGTCTTTCAATACGAAGACGTTTCTAAACTTTTCTCTCCTAAAAACATCGGTCCCATACCGAGTCCATTTTCAAACCATCTTTCAATAAATTAATATTCTTTGTATTGAATTAAAGAGAGAGGATTAGGTGTAGACCTCTTCTTCTCCGAGCGTTGGGATGCCCACTGTAGTGAGGGTGGTCTCGATACTCGTCTTTCAATACGAAGACGACTTCTTCCACCACTATCTCACTTTCATAACTTCATCCCATGACCTTTCTCGCCTAAAACCTCGGTCCCGCACCAAGTGCATTTTCAAATTCTTTTCATACCAAAACTTGAATGGCCGTGGAGTGGTTAGGCGTAGGCCTTCTCCTATCCCGAGTGTTGACGTTTACCGTAGGGTTCTCTGTCGCAAAACGCTTACTGTTTAAAACCAAAACAATTTAATAAGAGAATGAAACTCTCTTTATGTTGAATTAAAGAGAGAGGATTGGGTGTAGACCTCTTCTTCTTCGAGTGTTGGGATGCCCACTATAGTGAGGGTGGTTTCGACGTTCGTCTTTCAATACGAAGACGCCTCGTTCGCCACACCTTTTTATAACAAAAACTTTGAGATAACGAATTGGGTACTACCCGTAGGGGTTACTATCCGAGGACATGTCTCGCCCCTTAAAAAACAATCAAATCAATCAAACGTGACATCTTGCCTCGCGTGGCGAAAATCTAATCATTTCAAACAGGATATGTTACGTCCGTTCTACCGCAAACAGGTAACGCCTAAGTCTCCAACGAGCGAGCAGCAAAACACCTAACTGCTAGAATGCGCACGATAGCATCATCCGTAAAAACATCAACACACCATTAGCACGAACTACGTTGCTCTGATTTCTCATGTCAGATGAGAATACGTAGGCACAAGACGGCGATGTCTTGGCGAGCTCCCTTTTTCACCTTTCACCCGTAGTAGGCCGAACTACGGCTGCTCTGATTCTTTACTTCGTTCAAGTAAAGATACGTAGGCACAAGGGCCACAATCCTTGCCGAGCACAATCCCCCAATATTTGTAGTTTCCTCGAACTACGTCGACTCTGACTTTCTCATATCCGTTGAGAATACGTAGGCCTAGGACTGCGAAGTCCTACCGAGTCTTTTCTCTCTCTTCTTCCCCCCGTTACCTCTCTTTCCCCGTTTCTAAACCCTTCTCTTTATCCTTTGGAGCACTCTTTATAGCATAATATTTAAGCAAATAAATTCACACATTGACAAACAAAAGGTTCCCATCGAGTACGATGGATGCGAGGGGTGCTAATACCTTCCCTTCGCATAACCGGCTTCCGAACCCGTTCTTGGTTGCGAGACCAATCTTATCCGTTCGTTTCTTAAGGTTTTCTCGATATTTTCCTGTCCCCTCATGGGATAAATAAAGTTCGGTGGCGACTCTTCTGTCCTTTCTTTTCGCCTCCCCGTCGTTGCACGATGCATTTTTCGAGTAGCGACAGTAGGTTGTTGCATGCTGCCTGAAAACCCCCTGAACTGTTGTAGTTGGCCAGAAATAACACCTGCATTAGACACCTGGCCAAAACTTACTTCAGCAGGAACATTTGGATTATTTTGACAGGTTGAGTTTCTTCTCAGGATCCAATCTTAATTACACTTCGGAATTGAACCTTTTAGAGTAGTGACTTTAATCGTGTATGCTGGTTTGGTTTGCAGAATGTTCTAAGTGGCTCCTGATTCTGCTGAGTAGATGTTTCCTCCACTTCTTTGCTCATCTGAGTATTCTAAAAGCTTCACATAGAACTTGTTTATGTTGAGTGCATAAACAGAGTATTTGAGTATGTTCTAAGAGGTGGTTTTGATTTATTTCTTTCATGACTGCAGATCCTGTATTGAAGCGGTGGAATTATGAGCTAACTCCTCATCAAGAATGGTTTTCAAGTGGCGAGATGAAATGCTGAAGCTGAAGCCGACACCGACATAAGCTCATGTTGACGGATCCTACCATTAAGAGCTGCAAGGGACTGCATATGGACGGAAGGAAGAACACTTGTGTATTGCATATCCTGAGAAGCTTCTTCAAAACGGTTTTTTTAGAAGGTTGCCTCAAATAGTTCTCGCTGAGCAGAGTTACAGCCTTGTTTATGACCACAATCATGTTTCGTTCTAGAAAAAATTTAATGAATTTGTAATAATGAACAGCCACTCATTTGTTTAACTTCTAGGCTCTAACACGGTGGTTGTGACAATATTTCCTGTGACAAACCTGCTTGGATGGCTTTAATAAATAAAATTGTCTTTTGAATAGCACATTGCCTGTTTAAATATCCCTCTCACTCTTTGAAAAAGACGGATGCGGTTCCAAGTAATTTATCCGTAAACAACTTTTTTATGCCTTGAATCAAATTCTCGAAAGCTATGAACCAACTTTGACAAAATGAATGCCAAGTAATAAACGGACATTCCACCTGAGTTCAAGGTTTTATTAAAACTAACTTGCGAAAAAACAATGCCTCGACTCATTTGCCTTATGCCTCGTATTCTGAGAAACTTTGAGGAAAGCGACCTAGTAAATCTGAGATCTTTATAATTCAAGGGTCGCACTCTGAAGTACTTGACTTATAAGGATCTACACCTGTCGTTACTGCACTTGCATAAACCGGTTAGCCGTAAAACATAAATAATAATAGAAAACACGCAAAAAGAGGTGGGATCTTGTGGTCAAAAATTAGGGTGCAACATATAGGTCTTATTGTTGTTCCTTTAAATATAAACATACTGCTACAAGTTTAAATAAATGTATATATATGTCATGATTGTTTTATTTTATGTATGGATAGATACATTACTTTGACTTCAAATTTAAATATACATATCATGCTATTTCATTATATATATATATATATATATATATATATATATATATATATATATATATATATATATATATATATATATATATATATATATATATATATATATATATATATATATATATATATATATATATATATATATATATATATATATATATATATATATATATATATATATATATATATATATATATATATATATATATATATATATATATATATATATATATATATATATATATATATATATATATATATATATATATATATATATATATATATATATATATATATATATATATATATATATATATATATATACTTTTTTATATTTTAACATATACATATTTTATCTACTGTATCTAAGTTTAATACATATACAAATTCAATGTCTATTTTTTTTTTAGTTTTTAGTAATTAGTTTTTAATTTCATTTTAGCATTAATATGTTGATAACATTAGAGTTGTTTTATCTTAATTAGTGGTTTTAATATTAGTTTAAAAAAAAATTTTTAACTAGTTTAGTTTGAAAATTTGAAATATTTTTTTAATAATGTTTTATTTGAACTTTAACATTTTGGTTAGAATTTATAATCTCCGAACAAAGTTCACATTCATTGTAGATAAAATTATTTAGATGATAATTTGTAAATTAGAATTCATACTCCGTGCATATAGTCAAACTCACAAACTTGTACATAAATCGCTAATTACACAAAAATAAAATAAAAAATAAAATCTTTTTTTGCATCAAAAAAATAAAAATACGTAATAAATACGATAAGTATTGTACATCACGAGTCTTAAGTATATGTGAAATAATGAACGGGAGTCTCTCCTTACCTTGTCTAGAGTATTTTGCATACGTCTCGTCTTTGGTCGATCTTGCAAAGTATTCGATCTTGTGTCCTAGACTTTAGTGCAATACACATCTCAAACAAAGTCAATCCAATTCTATAAAAACTCTTGAACAAATTCAAATCATTTTGTCCTTTGGGATTTCCTTCCAAACCTTTTCAGAAAGGACATGCTACTTCCGTTTTACCGCAAACAGGTCTCGACCTTAACTGCTGGAATGCGAATTTAGCATCGCTCATAAAAGACACACAACCAACCAACAAAATATAGGGTCTAACTACGAGCGCTCTGACTTCTTCATTCTCGTCTGAATGAGGATACATAGACGCAAGACGGTGAAGTCTTGACTAACACAATCCCCCCATTCACCCGTAGTCTTCCGAACTACGTTGACTCTGACTTTTCCATTGTACGAGGGAATACGTAGGCCTAGGACGACGAAGTCCTATTGAGTCTCCTTTTTTTTTTCCCTTTTTCATTTTCGTTTCAGTTAGCATATAGGCTTTAGAATTACACACCCTTTGATTAGAACAACAAGATTGGATCTCATTGAGTACAACAGACGCAAAGGGGTGTTAATACCTTCCTCTTGCGTAATCGACTCCCGAACCCAGGATTTGGTTGTGAGACTATGTTTTCTACCTTTTGAGGTTTCTTAGATCATTTTCTCTCCCCCGTCGGGATAAATAACATTCGGTGGCGACTCTGTTTTTCCGCCGGTTTTTTTTGGGTTGCGATAATAGGCTTCTAGCTATCAAACACATATTGGACCCGAGATGAATAGAGATGCTTCAAGTAGTCAATCACATATGCAATTATAGAAAAAATTTAATCTAATATATGATATGGTCTGTGATGTATTTAGGGTGAATATGGCTTATGTGAGCCTCAAGAGTTTGATGCAAAAGAGCTCCCAAACGAGAAAACACAAAAGTTTTATCAGTTGTTGAAAGAAATAAATATACCATTGTTTGAGGAGTATTCTGGCTCTAGGCTATCAATGTGTGTGAGGTTATTAACTGCGAAGTCAAATTGGAATGTTCCTAATTAGTGTTTGGAATTCTTTGCAAAAAATGATGTTGGGCGCAACTCCTGTGAAAGAAAACATGCTTATAAGTTATTATGATACCAAGAGGATGGTGTCGAAGTTGAAACTAAAAGTAAAAAGATTGATTATTGCTTTGGAGGTTGCATATTATTTTATGACATGAGTTTGGTACAAATAATGGGGCATTGGAGGAATGCAAGTTTTGTAAGAGTTTAAGGTATTTAGTTTTCAGTAAAGGCGTTGATCAAAAGAAAAAACAACTTGCATTGATGTCCATGTTCTATCTTCCAATAATACCTATATTTAAAAGAATGTTTGCATCAATGCATAGTTCAAGCCAAAGGCATCATACAAACACAATTAATTCAGGCATGATGTGACATTCATCTGATGGTGAGGGACGAGAACTCTTTCATAAGTACATCCAGAATTTGTAGTAGAACCCAGAAATGTCAGACTTGGATTATACTCGGATTCTAAAGCAGTCCATTGGTGGTTAAATTAGTTAAGAATTCCCAATGGTTATTCTTCTAACACGGCAAGATGTATTGACGCCAAAACTAGGAAGTTTTATAGAATGAAAAGTCACAACTGTCATGTTTTTGTAGAACGATTACTTCCTGTTGCATTCAATTCACTTCTCCAGCATGTGCTTAATCCACTATCTGATATCAATCATTTTTTTAAATACATTTATGCGCCAACTTTAAGATTAGACGACATCATTAAATTGGACAAAAATATTCCTTTCATTCTCTGTAAGTTGAAGAAAATATTTTTGCCAGGTTTCTTTGATTCTATGGAGCATCTCCATGTGCATTTTTCTTATGAATCTTACCTTGAAGACCTAGTATTACATTTGATTAGTTTTTAAAATTAATACTAACTATTGTTTAGTATTGTGCCCTCACATCATGCAGCAAGGTGCATATCATAATTTAATAATGAAAAGTAAAAAAATTGGACGACTTATGGAGCACTTTCTGATGCTGACAAGGAAGATTGGTTTGAGTTCTTTCAAGCATAATTACCTAATTCATTTAAGTTATTATTATTTTAATTACCTTTATATTTATTGACATGTTCCTAATTATACTTTATTTAATATTTTTTGAACTCATAAAATAATGTAGGAGAAATGTACTTGGGATATTAGAGATCATCACAAAATTAAGAAAAAATTCACTCGAGACGTGCTGCCTGCCTTTCTGACACACTTAGGCATGCTAGACTTACCTAGATTAGAAAAGGATCACGTCCCTGTTGGATAGGTGAGGTGTATTTAAAGAGCTTATTGATCGTTGGAAATCCGATAACTTTAAGAAAATATCTAAACAAACCATAAAAAAGAAGAGCTTCTGAAGTTGGCTACTGCAACTATGCAACAAGCAGTATTAGTGTTGCTGAAGTTGCATGAAGGATGGTAAATTTATTTATTTATTTATTTATTTTTCATTTAGATTTTAGATTATTTAAAACTAATTATTTTTTAAATTATGTTTTCATTTAATCAGCATGAAGAGTTAGATAGAAATCCTATTCTTAATGAGATTCATGTGGAGATTCATATTGATCAAGAGAAATAGGGAGTATGTTGATGAACACTCAAGAATTACTCAAGTTTTTTTTTATATATTTAGTCATTTTATATATTTCTTTTATGTACCTAAATTATTTAAATTATGATAACATCAAATATTTTTTTATAGGAGGAGTATGATAGACAACTCGCCATTAAACTATTAGAGCATCATAAATTACCTCCACTGCCACTGGAATATCCTAATGATCCTAGTTTGAGTTTCCAGACTTAGTATGATGTATCAAGTGGGAAGAAGAAAAATGGGATAGTGTATGGTGCTGGAGGGTATACCAAGATATTAGGCGGCATGATAGGAGTTTGAGAATGAGAATGGCTGATGGAGAAGGATCATCATGTCCACCAATATTAACTGCTCAAATTCTAGAAACCGTGAGAAACCTAGTGCATACCGAGGAAGCTTGTGAAGCAACGACAAGAAAGGCATAAATGGAAGAAATGACGAGAAAAACAATGGCATATGAGGAAACCTTGCGAGTTGCAAATGAGTGCGCACATAGATTTGAACAATTTATGGCCTCACAAATGAACCAATGTTCTAGTGGTGGATATGTAAGAGTTGATGATCAAGGACATGATGGTGTAGAAGATAAGGATAATTAAAATGTTTGAATATAAAACTTTGTATTTTTAAATTTAACTTTGATGGATATGGAGACCTCTTTATTTTTATTTAAAATTTAATCATGAATTATTTAATTTTATAATTTTAGTAAAATTTATTTTTAAAATTTTAAAAATTATTGTTAAAGTTTCCGCTGCACAGTTAAAGTTTCCGCTTAAGGGGAGAGCATTGGGATAGACTCACACTTGAGGGAGAGTGTTAAGTATTAACAAGTGTGAGCTATGTGTGAGTAGTGTGGATAATAGTCCCACATTGGATAGAAATGTGGTGACTTGAGCATTTATAAGTGAGAGAACCCATACACCTATCACCATATATATATATATATATATATATATATATATATATATATATATATATATATATATATATATATATATATATATATATATATATATATATATATATATATATATATATATATATATATATATATATATATATATATATATATATATATATAATTTACATTGCGCCACCTAGCCTGCGTGTCTGAGACATGACATTTAGGGATCAGGGTTTGCAAGGGGTTAAGCCTCCGGCTAAATAGCGATGTAGCAGACCCCTCGCTAATTAATTATGACACCCTATTTTGCAATGTGTTTTGCCCCATTGGAAATATTTGTTTTGAGAGTTGGTTCTTCTTTAAATGGTGGCAGTCATCGGTGTGATGACCTCACACCCTATTGTATTTACACCATTTTTCGGTATCCATCCCCATGATGTTCCCCTTATGCGAGTTAGGCTCAGGGAGGATCTTTTGTATAGAAGACCTCTTGCAAAAAACCATTTCCCGTTTTGTGTTCAACGGGGTGAACTACTTGAACGACCTCCGATTTGCAATGTGTTTTGCCCCATTGGAAATATTTGTTTTGAGAGTTGGTTCTTCTTTAAATGGTGGCAGTCATCGGTGTGATGACCTCACACCCTATTGTATTTACACCATTTTTCGGTATCCATCCCCATGATGTTCCCCTTATGCGAGTTAGGCTCAGGGAGGATCTTTTGTATAGAAGACCTCTTGCAAAAAACCATTTCCCGTTTTGTGTTCAACGGGGTGAACTACTTGAACGACCTCCGATTTGTTGTGAACGAAGCTTTCTCCTAATGGGTGGTTGATCCATATGTCCTTTTTTGTTTGTCGAATTATGGTTTTGATACTCCCTTCTCTTTTGCATCCATCGACCTCTTCTCTGCATTACTTTCCCCTCTTAATGTAACATTCTTCTCACACCATTATCTCCTTCATTATTGTCGATGATTTCTAGATTAGGGACTCATTAAAGTTCTGCCTTGAGACCATTTTGTAAGGCCCCTAAAAATATTTCATGATTAGGATGGGCAACCTTGATAGTTTCATCATTAAAACAAGCCAAGTACTCTAGCGACGACTATTGTTGTCATTGGTGGACATTGAAAAGGCTAGTGGTTGACATATTCCTGTGTTTGCTAGCAGAGAATTGTTATCCTAATAGCTGGTTATAGAGAATATAAGAAGGCTCATGTACAAGTGTAAGACAACATCCTTCAACTTTCCCATCATCAACATGCATTTCAGTGAGTTAGCAGCTCTGATGATGGCTCTCTGAGTGTAGATCATTATGATGCGCTTCAATAAGTCACTATTTCCGTCGAAAGTGGTCAATTGAGGCAACTTAAAATTATCTAGGACTTGATCGTCCTAAATTTCCACCGTTAGAGGTTGTGGATCGCTCGAGTCTTCAAAGTCATTGTCTTCTGGTTGAGGATGATGTTGATTTTATTGCAAGGCTTGCACGGTGCTCTGCAATAGCTCGTTTTGGTGGCGTAGGTCTTCAACGGTGGCGAGTAGTTCCTTCATGGCAGTTTGTGATCCATGAATGTTACTGCTTGCTCTTATCATGTAAGACTGAAGAGTTCAATAACTTGTAATCTTATGCACCCCAAATAAGTTTTACTAAAGCCTCATGGCGGGTGTCGAATGTTAACACAAGAACACTAGTTGTATAACTCCTCTGATGCGGGTCAAAAAGAGTCACAATAGATGACTTCTCCATATGACTTAATTATGATATTTTAAGTTTGAAGTACACTTCCCCTTCTACTGATCCATTAGCCTAATGTGATACAAGGGATATAAATGCATTTAAATTCTAGTTAAGAGACATAATAATCAATTACCTGATAGTTATTGTGTTAAGACAACATATTTAGACATGCTAACGTCATGTGATAAATGCTCATAAATATTTGTCTTGAATATTTTGATTTTAAGGCAACCTACATCACGTTTGAATTTGAAAATGGGTCATGCCCGACTCGAATATGACTCAGCCCGTCAACTTAAATTTACCCGTCAATTTTTAAAATATTCACAATCATTCAAACATAAAGTTTATAGAGGTGAAGTATTGAAGAGCATATGTGTATATCATATTACTCTCCCATTTTTTAATTTCAACCATCATAATTTCCCCCATGTACAAAATCATTAAATCTTATGTCATTTTTATAAAAGTCATTTTAAAATAAATCATTAAATCTTATGTCATTTTTATAAAAATCATTTAAGAGTAAATTAAAATTCTAAATGTGTACTCAAGAATTTCGTATAAATAATTGTATTAGAGTGTTTGACGAGGACAAAATCATCCACATTTTAAGGAGAGGAAATAAAAACGTGATGAATTTGATTCACCATAGTCCACCATAATGCCTCTATATAAACTCTCTTCACTCCTTTCACTTTTCATCCCAACAAGAATATTCCATTTACTATTTTCTCCTCTTTGAATCTTGCTAAAAACACACCAAAATGTCTACTTCCATTGAAAACCGTGCCCTTGAATACGGGGTCGTTGAGCCCTTTAAGCAAATAACCCCATTCGTCTCGAACAAAGAGGAAGATGATAAGTATTTAAACATGGTCAAAAACATGATTATAAAAGGAAGATCCGAAATAGAACCCTCAATGTTAGACCCTCGTGATGAAGGAACTTCAGATCACTGGATTCAAAGAAACACTTCCTTGATCCGTCTCACTGGCAAACACCCTTTCAACTCAGAGCCACCACTCCAAACCCTCATGCACCACGGTTTCATAACACCCGTTCCGCTCCACTACGTCCGCAACCACGGGCCCGTTCCCAAAGCCCGCTGGGCTGATTGGACCATCGAAGTAACCGGCCTAGTAAAAAACCCAACCAACTTCACAATGGACCAGCTCGTCAACGACTTCCCAAGCCGAGAATTTCCCGTGACACTCGTTTGCTCCGCGAACCGCCGCAAGGAACAAAACATGGTGAAACAAACTATTGGCTTTAACTGGGGCCCTTCTGCTACCTCCACTTCGGTGTGGCGCGGTGTACCGCTTAGAACCATCCTCAAGCGTTGTGGAATCTATAACCGTAACAGTGGGGAGCTCTATGTTTGCTTTGAAGGCGCTGAGGAACTTCCAGGTGGCGGTGGGTGTAAATATGGAACTAGTATCTTGTGCGAGGTTGCACTGGATCGTACCCGCGATATCATTCTCGCATATATGCAAAACGGTGACGTTTTACTTCCTGATCATGGGTTTCCTGTACGTGTTATCGTGCCTGGTTTCACTGCAGGGAGAATGGTGAAATGGTTGAAGCGTATCGTTGTAACAACCACAGAATCTGATAGCTATTATCATTTCCATGATAACAGATTACTTCCCTCTCACGTTGATGCTGAGCTTGCCAATACAGAAGGTATATATGAAATGAAAGCCATTCCTTCTTTTACTAATTTATGGAATCAATTTCTGATTTATTATTTCAAAACTGTATCAGCTTGGTTCTACAAGCCGGAGTATATTATCAACGAGTTGAATATAAACTCCGTGATAACAACGCCGTGTCACGGTGAGATATTGGCGGTTAACTCAGACGCTACTCAGATGCCTTATTTACTTAGAGGTTACGCATATTCCGGTGAGTTTTATTCTAATGTATGATTAGTTTCATCATATAAATATTTAAGTAGAGAAATTAATTTGTGTGTCATGCGAAGGGGGTGGGAGAAAGGTGACACGAGTTGAGGTGACGATGGACGGTGGTGAAACGTGGAAAGTATGCAGATTGGAGCATCCGGAGAAACCAAGCAAATATGGTAAGTATTGGTGTTGGTGTTTTTGGTCGTTGGAGGTTGAAGTATTGGAGTTGCTTGGAGGCAAAGAGATTTCTGTGCGTGCATGGGATCTGGCTAACAACACCCAGCCTGAGAATCTCAATTGGAATCTTATGGTAAGATTTGCCCCACCTCATTTGGAATCTGATATACCGGCTGCTTAATAGTTGACTTTGAATCAATAGAAGTATATCATTTGACTTGGCAATATATTATTTCTAATGATTTAGAATCTAACTTATACTGAGTTCTTAATTATTTTAGAAAATTATCTCATACCTCTTACCATTTCACGATAAATGCCAACATGATATCCATCAATGACAAAAGATCAGATGCTGCTGAGGTCACAACTTCACAAGTTATAATATATAGTTGATTTTTTATTGATTACCAACTAAATGCTTCACCTTAAAATGAAAAGCCTACTTTTAATGCATATAGACGAATCTAAATGAAAAAAAAAAACTTCTTATTGACTAAATTCAAAGAAAAAGAAGAAGAAAAATTACACCACTTCAATTTTGGAAAAAAAAAAATTTGTCCGAGGGTTTGGAAGAAAAAAGAGAGTAGGATTTTGAAAATGAAGAAAGATCAAATGAAAAAAATAGAGATTTTAGTGGAGACGGTTTTTGACATTTCTTTTTTTGGACAATTTCTCAACTCATGGCAAAAAGTTGTGTATCTTTAATCAATTTAGTTAATGATAAATCATTTTTTTTATATTAAATTATTTATTTAATTAGTTAATGATTAATTATTTATTATATTTACTCTGTATCCAACTTTTTGAGATGGGTAGATAAGAATTCATCTTTATTTAATAGTTTAAATTTTAGAGTTTTTCAATATACTTTATTCTATGAATAACTCTACCCATGTTTTTGAAGTGGGTAAATAAGAATTATAATTTTCTTTTATTTATAATATAAATTTTTTTCTAATTTTGAAAACTAAAAAAATTGTTTTGAAGAGTTGTTTGAAGTATTTTTCAAGGACTTACATTAAATATTCAAATATAACTTATATTTTTATAATATTTTGAAAATTAAAAAAAAAATTAATGATTATTCTATATAAAATTATTCTTTAAAATAATAAAAAATATTTTGTTAAATTGTTTTTAAAATTTTTTTTAAAGCCCTAGCTTCATCTCCCAACTCACAATTAAAAGAATGTAGTTAAAAACATTTAAAATAATTCTCCTGTAAGAGCATATGGCGAATTTATATTATTTTGTTGCCCCCATAAAAAAAAACTTGACTTATAAATTTGATTATTAGTTCCTAATACTCCCTAAAAAATTTACAAATATTAAAACAAAAAAGTTGTTATAATAATAAAACAAATAAAGTTGTATGTTAATTTTATATAATTATCCTTACCATTAATAATATAAGAAAAGAGAGAAAACAATTCGTTCATGGTATAAAAAAGCTAAACTAGAATCATTAAGAAAAGTGATTGTGATACCTAGGAAAAATCACATTAATGTTTTATTGATTTTATTTGATAGAATGACTTATTACTAATTTTGTTCATACATTTTTGCTTTGCAATGTATAGGGCATGATGAACAACTGCTGGTTTAGAGTCAAAACAAACATGTACAAGCCTCATAATAAGGGAGAAATATTTGGGATAATGTTTGAGCACCCAACCCAACCAGGAAACCAATCTGGTGGATGGATGGTCAAAGAAAAAGAGCAAGCATATCACAAATCATCAAACTCTCACCCAACCAAAAAGATCAATGTTTCCTCGTCACTGCGCACAAACAATACTAGTCCTACTACTACCTCAAAAATATTCACTATCTCTGAGGTGAAAAAACATAATAACTCTGATTCTGCTTGGATCATCATAGATGGTCACGTTTATGATTGCACTCACTACCTCAAAGACCACCCCGGTGGTGCCGATAGCATCCTCATCAACGCCGGCACTGATTGTACAGAAGAGTTTCAAGCCATCCATTCTGATAAAGCAAAGAAAATGCTTGATGATTACTTAATCGGCGTGATTGTAGCCACGGACGGCGATGACACCGGCAAAGTTCTTGTTACACAAATGCATAACAATGTGGCTTTAACAAACCCACGAGAGAAAATCCCATGTAAGCTTGTGTCAAAAACATCAATCTCCCACAATGTTAGGATCTTCCGGTTTGCTTTACCTTATGAGGACCAACCATTGGGTTTACCAGTTGGGAAGCACTTATTTTTATGTGACACTATTGAAGATAAGTTATGCATGCGAGCTTTCACTCCTACAAGCAAAGTAGATGAAAAGGGATATTTTGATCTATTGGTTAAAATTTATTTCAAAGGAGTGCATCCAAAGTTTCCAAATGGTGGCATTATGTCTCAACATTTGGATTCATTGCCTATTGGATCAGTTTTTGATATAAAGGGTCCATTGGGACATATTGAGTATACTGGTAAAGGAAATTTTCTTGTTCGTGGAAAATATAAGTTTGCAAAGAAGTTAGCAATGTTGGCTGGTGGAACTGGGATAACACCGATTTACCAAGTGATTCAAGCGATAGTAGAAGATCCAGAAGATCTCACTGAAATGCATGTTGTGTATGGTAATCAAAGTGAGGATGATATATTGCTAAGAGAAGAGTTGGATGCTTGGGCTGAGAAATATGAACGGTTCAAAGTGTGGTACGTGGTACAAGAAAGTAAAAGAGAATATTGGGAGTATAGTGTAGGGTTCATGACGGAAAGTATATTGAAGAAGCATGTTCCAGGAGCATCAGAGGATACAGTGGCATTGGCATGTGGAACACCACCCATGATTCATGGGGTGCAATCACATTTGGAGAAATTGGGATATGATATCAACAACAACTTGCTTGTGTTTTAGGGTGTACTGATGAGTATTAAAGCATCGATATATAGGCTGTATTTATGGATAGTTGTATATACTTTGTTGCATTTAGTTAAATAATTACACATGTTTGACAAAAAAAAATAATACTTACACATGTATTTAATGTATTGTATTAAGAAAATTCCACCATGTATTATTATTTCAAGGAATTGCAAATGATATTAGTATATTACTTTTATATATGTTTTTACCTAGTTAACCATTCATCTAGCATCATTTGCTAAAGGAACTTGAATACCCATTTAGCAACATGAATACCCATCGAATATAGCTTATATGTTTGTACTCTATATATATCAATGTGGACTGGACCGAGTGTATCTGGAATGAGGATCTTCCTCCTGCTAAATCCTTTCTGACTTGGAGATTGAAGCATGAGAAGGTACCCACTGATGATCTCATGCAAGAGAGATTGTAATTTGGCTTCAATGTGCGGCATTTGCGGGTCTGGTCAAGATTCAAGAAACAACTGATCATGTTTTCTTCCTTTGTCCATATGCTATTAGAATTTGGATGTGGCTTGGCAGGACCCTTAATGCTTCATTTCTCGTAGTTTCCAAAGATGATGTTTGGTCCCTTTGCAATAAGAGCAAGTCCTTTTAAGCTCTACTTGTTATCAAAGCAATTATTGTATTGTGCAAGGTTTTATTATAGGTTTACTCCTATACACACATCTTGTGGTGATATATTTATAGAAAGACATATTAAGCGCAGGATGACTATTGATTATCTTTAAGGGACGACTCTGATCCGCCGCCCTCCATTAAGGACCGCCTCACCCTAAATATTTTCTACTGGCCTAATTGTAGAAAACACGTCGTTGGAAACAGGGGAGAAGTTGTTCTTCGGGAAAAGAAAAGTCAAAGTCAACAGTCAACAGTCCATCATTGATTGAGGAGGAGGTTATCATTCCCAAGGAAACCCTAGGCCCAAAATATCTCTATAAACAGTTCTTCTCTAACGGGAGAGAATAGCATATCATAACTTACCAAACATAAACACAAAGTCTTTCACTTCACGTGAGTTGACCCCTTCACATCACCATAAACACCACTAAACAAGGTCTCTCCCCGCTTGTTAAGCGTAAATTTTGACTTAAATTGAACCATCTTTCTTGGCATTTTTTCAACTCATTTCTCATGTTTTAATGAATTTATTTCTTGTTCTTGTGTGATTCTTCAACATATTGCAAATACCTTTGGATTCTTTAATGTGTGTGCTATTGTGTAGGATATAAGCATAAAATATCAATGATTAAAACACAAATGATTGGACAAGGAAGTCAAAGAAATGAAGAAGAATCAACATGTTCATTGTGCGAACACCAATGAGGTAAAAGTGAATGTTCGATGTGCGAGCTCCTGGTGAAGCCCCAGGGAACCATCTCAGATCAGAGGCAGTAAGAAAAAAAACCAAAGTTCGTTGTGCAAACTTGTAGCAAAGAAGTGTTCGCACTGCGAACTCAGATGTTTTCCAAGAGCGGTTTAACTGTTCCTGAGGCACTTGAAGTGCCTAAAAGTGTTCTTCGTTGTGCAAAGAAGGTGTTCGCTAGACGAACATGACAATTTTTGTAACACTCTATATGTACTTTCTCTTTTTTAAAAGATAACTTATATAATATATATTTTGAGGATCAGAACTTTATCTATCTTCATTCCAAGCATATTCTAGAGAGAGAAACACAAACCCTAAGAGGGAGAATCACAAATCGAAGCAACTCAGAGCTTAATCTTTGAGTAAGTGTTTCGATTTCTTGTTGGGTTTGAATGTAATCTATTAATAACTTATGTATTTCATCTAGTCTATGTATTGTGAACTAGTTTTGATTCAACATTGATGTTGTCTTTGATTTCTTATTTGTGGGTCTTGACAAAATATTTTCAAATCTTAAATCTTAGATATTCATCTATCAATGAGCAAACTTTTGACATAGTATCTTAAGTTGATATTCACTAGTATCTTTGTTTTTATTGTGTTGATTATTAGCATGAGTAGCGATCAATAAGATATTGTGAGGGTGTGTGATAATAGAGATGGGAAACTATGTTCACTTACATTTAGAAAATTAGTTGAATACATGTAAAAAGGGTTAAGCGTATGTACGTATTATGATCATGCTGTTTTATATGAATCAATCATGGATCTGATATGGATGTTATCCTTGTTTACTTGTTTATACATTGATTTAAACCTCTATAAAAAATATACTTTTCAGATCTGGATCTAGGATGATTATTTGTTAGGTTCTAGACTCTAGACATAGATTTAGCCTTAACATTTGCTTAAATATCAGTTCTTAATACTCTATATTGTTGAGTTACGTGGGACATCACCAATGAGACAATATGGTTGTTCTCTCGATGTTGCGTAAGACATAACCGCTGTTGCAGGTGATACGTAAGGATATTAGACGAATGATTGATTTATATTTAACTGGTCACAAGAATGCATGTGTTATCAATGATGAGATCTAATCCTAAAAAGGCTCCATTTATTTTAAAGTCTTTACTTTATATTTTCCGTCTTTATATTTTTTGCCTTTATTTATGGTACATTTGATCTTTCAACATATTTTCACAACAAGCTTAGAAATGTAGAGACTGTTGAGCGACATTCTTTCCCTCGCACCAATCCTGTGGAGACAATATAAATCCCGGAGGAAATCCTTCCAAAACTAAATTTTTGTTTCTTTCCGCTTTAGTGCAATTCGAACACCGCTACAGGCAAGCCCTAATCACCAGAAGACTACTAAGGCCTCTAGTCATCCCTACTAGCTCAGGAGTACCACACACTCTTGTACTTTTTGACAAGTACAGTGGCACCCACCTTGAGGCCCTGATAAAACTAACTTGGGTCACACCTTCGTCATTACCATTCTCACGACCTTCCTTTAAAGATGACCAATAAAGTTCCACACTCCGCGGTTAGTACCATAGCCGAGGGTTTTTTCAGCAGAAAGCTCTAACTCCTCCTAAAGAAGATACGTCAGTCAAGTATTGGTCCCAGACGCGATATCTCCGGGACTCTCCAAAAAATTAAAACCTTCTTTAAACTAACAAAACACCTAAAAACAATTTTAAGCCTTAGCTAGTTGATTAGGAAACTTCCAGCGTTATTAAAATAAATTTTTTTAGATCCTAAAGCTAATTGGTTAGTTGAAGCAAAATCAATCACCTAATTGATTATGACATTGTCTTAAATATTGGTAACAACCCTCTTTCCAAATATTCCAAATTGGGCTCACATAATTATTGTATCTAATTGATTAGGCTTAGGACCTGATCAATTAGGTGAGTTAATTAGACCATGAATAGTTTCCATTTTTAGCCAACTCTTCTCCTATATAAAGGAGGCGCTTCTCCTCTTCATTTCACACCAGAATTCGAGATTTGTCTTATTCTTTGCAATAATTACTCTTTAATCCCTCTTTCTCTAAATATTTTCTTTTCACAAATGTGCCTTGTGAGTGAAATATGCTTATGAGGAAAGAGTTGTATTCATGTCTTGTCATTGTTATCATTTTCAAGAGTGTGATGTTCTTCGAAGAGTTGAGTTTGTTTATTGAGATTAAACATTCTTAAAATATTCGTTTGGTTCAAGAACTTAGCCTGAAAAAGTTATGTTTAGTTATTGAGATTAACCTGTAAAATCTTTAATCAGTTCATTAGTTCAACATTTGGAAAGGTTTTCTTTTGGTTGGGGATAAGCTAGTGAAATATCTCTAGTTGTGGTTGTATAGAAAGTTCTTGCGTATAACCTGTAAAATCTTAATATTATAGTAAAATCTTAAGAAGATCTCTTGGAGACAGGAGTAGACCAATGTTCGGACAAACTTAGATAATGCGTTGGTGTCATTTCTCTAACCCTTATCTTTTGATTTCTACTATTATTTTCGTAAATTCGTAAAATTATTCTGACTACAATTTTGGGCATTATGCAAAATGAAATGCATGTCATGTTATGCAGATGATGCAGATGTTATGATAATTGTATTAATTCGGCGGTTCAGGGACAAAATTGGGGTATGACAAGTTCCATCAAAATAAGAGGATTTTTTTTATTATGAATGAAACCAAACCTTGAAAAACCCTCCACACATAAATCCCTTTATTTCTCGGTCATTCGTTTTCTATTTTCAAAGTCTTCTCCACCCTTTTCCTTCAAACTCTCAAACAAAATCCTTAGAATACTAATGTAGTATGTATTTTTTTCTCACTAATTTACCCTTATTTATTGTTTTTTAATTTATATAAATATTTCACTACCTATTATTAATAAAATTATTTTAATAAAAATAATTTGTTTTATCATTGAAATCAATACAATTAATTATTATCTTAAGAAGTTTGAGAACCTCAGAGAAAACACCTAATATGAGACCGTTGAAATATTATCGAATAATAAAATTGTTAAAAATTAATTAATGCTACATTAAAAAATAAATTCAAGTGACACTTGTTTTTGGATAATTTTTCTTACAATTGAGAGATAATTAAATTAACTTTATTAATATGTTAGAATTAGAGTACATAATAATAATTTAATGAAACAATTGAAAAAAAATATTTTTAAATTGAAAAGTGATAATAACATTTAATTTAAAACAAATTTTATTTGTAAAATGACATTTATTTTAAAAGATAAGGAGTATAAAATTTATATTATCAATTATTCTCCCATGCACAAAATTTATCATGGTAGGAATTAAGATAAAAGATAGTTGTCATGTTAAGTCAGTGTTAAAGTACTTGACAGTAAACTTGATCTACAAGTTAACTATTTTATCTTCAACATAAATTACACCATCACTATAGTACATGTAATGTAGAGTAGTATAACACAATAAAAGTTAGTTATCATTAATAGTTTGTTTGCTGAACTTAGGTAGGATTCGTAACTTTTATAAATAGTCATCTGTAACTAACTTGGAGTTTTATCAATGATCATTTACACACTTGATTTTACATTCGCTTTTTTCAAACTTTTAATTATGATGATGAAAAAATTCATGATGGTATTAGAGCTCTTTTAAGCTCTGTTGTACCTCGCTTTGTTTTTCTTCTCCTTCCACAACAGTTTGGGGTGTTGTTGTCGCCACTATTCGCGGCGGTAATGTTGCTGCTCTAGTTTAAGATCCTTCTGAACAATTTAGAAATGCGTGCTACGTGCATCCTTCGGACAATCCTTCTTCCATTTTCAGTTTCACCAATTTTGAACCACTCCAACTATCATGCATCGGCTAAATCTATGACACGTTCTCTTGGCAGAAAAAATAAATTTGATTTTGTTGGTAGCTTAATTCTCGTTCCAACCAAATTTGATCCATGTTTTAAGGCTTGGAATCGATGCAACATGCTTGTTCATTCATGGATCATGAATTTAGTTGAAAATTCAATTGTGCAAGTAATGTTTTCCTTGAGAACTCCATTGATGTGTGGAACGAGCTTAAAGAACGTTTCTCACAAGGTGACTACATTCAGATTTATGAATTACAGTGTGAAATCTTTAGTTTAAATCAAGATTCTCGTTTTATTTGAAATCCTTTACATCTTTGAAGGTTCTTTGGGAAGAACTTGATTCCTACTCCTATCTGTTATTGTCCACATCAATGTGTTTGCATCACAGGTTTGAGTAATGCAAAACATCAACATGAATTTACATAATCAATTCACTTTTTCAATGTTTTAAATGACTCATTTGATCTTGTTCATCTCATTAATCCATTACCAAACCTCAACACTAGTTTTCCTGTGGTAATGCAACATGAAAGATAGTTCAAAATTTCTACATATGATGAGCCCAAAATCACCATTATTTCATAAGTTTGATAGTGATCCTGAACTCAATGAATTGAAGGTGTTTGGATCACTATGTTATGCCTTTACTTTACAAAATCATAGAACTATGTTAGATTCTAGAGTAAGAAAGGGTGTTTCTTGGGATACACGCAAAATGTCAAAGGTGTCATTTTCATGAATCTAAATACCAAAACCATTTTCCTTTCTAGAAATGTAACTCGCTATGATCATATCATACCATATTTTAATCCAAACCAGCATTTCTAATGGACATATTGTGAGCGCATCTTTCCATTTAGTCATGTTTTGAATGATGTCAAAACTAGGATCAACTTTAGCGTTTTTGTATATTGGACGGTATCAACCAAATTCTAGATGTACATTGATCATCTTATCATTAGGGCGCATATAAATATGTTTGGAAATGATTGAAAATATCTTAGGCATAGACCGATCTATGTTGAATAAGCCAACACACATGCGCACAGGCCGACCTAATACCTTTGTAGGTCGACCTATTGCTTTCATAGACCGATCTATTGCCTTCAAAACTTAAAATTTTATTTTTCCTTTCAATTTCTCTTGCATTCCTTTTACTTATATATATATATATATATATATATATATATATATATATATATATATATATATATATATATATATATATATATATATATATATATATATATATATATATATATATATATATATATATATATATATATATATATATATATATATATATATATATATATATATATATATATATATATATATATATATATATATATATATATATATTCAAAACTTAAAATTTTATTTTTCCTTTCGATTTTTCTTGCATTCCTTTTACATACATATATATATATATATATATATATATATATATATATATATATATATATATATATATATATATATATATATATATATATATATATATATATATATATATATATATATATATATATATATATATATATATATATATATATATATATATATATATATATATATATATATATGCATCATTTTCTAGCAAGGTTCTAGTGTAAAACCTATAAGAAACCAAAATTTCAAAGATACTCATCCTCTTCAACCTCTTTTCTATGCATGCACACAATCAAACTACATATAATCATTTTTTGATTGGGTGACCATCTAAATTAGGGTTGATAACTTCCAATTAGGTTGGTGTGCCAAGAATATTGGGTTGAGTTATTTGATTGTTTCAAATAAGAAAACTGATTTGGGGTTTTCCTTCAAGATCATTGAGGATTTGAAGGTTTTGGACAAGATTACGCAAATACGGATTTGATGGAGTGGAGACATTGGGACAAAGTGGTACTTTGCAAGGGAGTAGCGTGAGACAGTGGATCGTGTTCATAAATTTTAGGTTTAACAAGTGAGTGCTTGGGATTAATCTTACTGAGAAAAAACCTTAAGACGAGAGGTCTTGCAAGGTAGTAACAAGAACTGGTGGACTGAAGCAGCATCATTGGTGACTTGATCAAAATTTGATCAAGGGTTTTGGAGGTGGTAGAATCAACAACAAACCATAGAGTTTGTAGGGTTAGATTTCTTCATCTCTTGTATATACATTATTTACAAAGTATGATTAATTGCAGGTATCTCAATTTGATTTCGAATTGAGGACATACGTACCCATAGCGAGGCCGATTGGAGAACTGCCTAAAAAAATTCTTCTCTCTCTCTCTCTCTCTCGTTATATTTTTGTGTTTGCAAATTATCGAATTTATTGTTGTTTTAATCAATTCATTTGGAAATCAATTTTTGATTACATTTTGAATTAAGGTTTGTTGATATAATTATAATCACTTTGAGTGTGATTGGCTTTAACATGAACATAACAAATTAAATTTCCAAACATTATCGATTGCACACAGTGTTAGATATATCATCTTTAGTGCTTTTATTTGATTTTTTATCATTGGAAATAAGCTATACGTATAGCTTAGCATTTAATTATTGTTGAACAATTGGTGTCATTATCATTCAATTGTGTAACTTTACGCATATCCGAGCTTTTCGATAGTAGGTTCGGTTAGACGATTCAATTCGGGTTGTTTCCGTTGTTCCATAAAAATTTTGAAAACCATTTTTTCCAAAAGTTTAAATTTTAAATTTGTGATCTATTCACCTCACCCCCTCTAGATCGAAGCCTATCGTCTAACACATATCACTCAAATCAATCCATAACATTCGATAATGAATATGAACCTAATAGAACAAATAATGCAAACTAAAATCAAATATAAAAACCTAATACACATGATATTGATGAATATACTCCACCATAAAAAACATATGAGACACAATTGCAAAATGATAACATAATTGAACCACAGACCTCGAGAAGGTCAACCAGACCTAAACAAAAGCCAACCCATCCGTCAGACTATATATACAGTATCTCAAAAGAATCAGTTGATCAAGAATCTTCAGGTACATTTTATCTTATTATTTATTTTCATTAATTAAATAATCTATATGTTTCGAAACAATACTTTGCTTTGTCTATGACTGGAAATTCTCTGGGCTAAATAGTTATAAAGAAGCAGTCAAACATGATTATTGTGTCAAGGCAATGAATTTTGAACGGGATGCTTTGAAACATGACAAAACTTGGATTTTTGATGATCTACCACATAATATTAAGCCTATTATAAGTCGATGAGTTTATAAAGTGAAACACAAATAAGATGGTACAATAGAGAAGTATAAGGATAGGCTAGTAGCCAAAGGCTACAATCAAGTTGAAGGGCTTGATTTCTTTGATATCTTGTCACATGTGTCAAAAATTACTACAGTGAGAACTTTGCTAGAATTGGCCCCCATAAATTCCTGGCTTCTACACTATTAGATGTAAATAATGAATTTTTTTAATGGAGATTTACATCAACAAGTGTACATGCTAGTGCCACAGGGGGTTACTAGTCCAAAACCAAATCAAGTGTGTAAGCTTTTGAAGTCACCTTATGGTCTAAAGCAGGGTAGCAGGAAGTGGTATAAAAAGTTGTCAAGTTTCTTGATTGCTTAAGGTTATAAATAATCTAATTCAAATCATTCCCTTTTCACTTTTCATAAAGAATAAAACTTCACTACATCATTAGTCTATGTGGGCGATGCGATTTTAGCAGGAAATTTCATAGATGACTTTGAAAGGATCAAAATCACACTTCATCCTGAATTCAAAATCAAAGATCTTGGCAAGTTAAAATACTTCTTAAAATTAGAGGTTGTCAATTCTAAAATTGACTTTAGTATTTGTCAAAGAAAGTATTGTTTGGATTTCTTGAAATATACACGTCTTTTTGGTTGCAAGTCTATCAAGACTCCTCTTGATCCATCTAACAAACTACATCAAGATTCATCCAAACCTTTTTAGGACATATTTAGTTACAAAAGATTAGTAGGAAAACTATTATATCTTACAACCACTATACCAGACATTGCATTTGTTACATAGTAGTTAAGCCAATTTCTCTCATCACCAACCATCACTCACTATGACACAACACGCAAGGATGTGAAGTACCTCAAAGGCTCCCTTGGAAAGTGTTTGTTGTTAGGAAGATAATCAAGCTTTCAACTTCTTGGTTTCACAAATGCAGACTAGGCAGGGTGTGTTGACACTAGAAGGTCAACATCAGACCATTATTTTTCATTTGATCACACTTGATTTCTTGGAGAGCAAAGAAGCAACACACAGTCTCCAGAAGTTCTTCTGAAGCTGAGTACCAAGCTTTATCCTTTGCTAGTTGTGAGCTCCAATGGTTACTCTACTTGATGCAAGATTTGGCAATAAGTTACATGAAGTCATCAGTGCTCTATTGTGACAATCATAGTGCAACTCACATTGTAGAAAATTCAATTTTTCATGAAAGGACAAAACATCTTGAAATAGATTGCCACTTTGTAAGAGAAAAGTTATTGCAATAAATATTCAAACTTCTTCATATCAAGTCACAAACTTAAATTGGAGACCTCTTCACAAAGCCTTTGCAACCTAAGAGCTTTAATTCTTTCATATCCAGGTTTAACGTGTTGGATATATACCATGTTAAGTTTGAGGGGGGGTGTTGAAGTACTTGACAATTAACTTGATCAACAAGTTAACTATTTTTCTTAAATATAAGTTGAACCATCACTATTAGGCACTTAATGCAGAATAGCATAACACAATATAAGTTATTTATTATTAATCGTTAGTTTGTTAAAATTAGTTAGGGTTACTAACTTCTATAAATAGTTGCTATTTGTAATTAACTTGCAATTTTATGAATAAGCATTGCACATTTATTTCTATCTTCTTCATTGATCTTGTAGCTTTTTTCTAAATTTTCTTCATGATGATGCAAATTTTTATAAGTCAACTCATTTAATAGTTGTGCAGGAACGCCCGACTGCAGACGAGTGGGTTTAAACTTGCAATATCTTATTTTTTATTTTTAAGAGTGAGATTTTATCCATTGGAATTTTTTTAATTATAACTATGTATTGTATATTAATTACCAAACAATTGAAGTTTTCCATGAATTTACAGAAGTAGCTACGTTTCAGCAGTCAATCGCCATTTCAAATGGCGACTTTGTGTAATGGACCTGCAAGCAATCGCCGGAGCAATTGGCGAATCAGTGTAATTTGAACAAAGTCGCCAGATGAATTGGCGAATTAGTTCAAGCATTAGGGTTTCGCTTTTTATTTTTTGTTTAATTTATATTATTATCAGTTTTTAATAAATTTAAATGATTATTTAAAATAAAGATTTTAATAAAT
The DNA here is from genome assembly GCA_963859935.3 of Lathyrus sativus. NCBI lineage: Eukaryota > Viridiplantae > Streptophyta > Magnoliopsida > Fabales > Fabaceae > Lathyrus > Lathyrus sativus. Next base: position 399,418,598 of record OZ012739.1, on the reverse strand, counting down.
TTAAGTAATTATAAAAAAAGAAGGTTTAATGAATTTAAGTAATATTTTTAAATAATATTTATGAAGTAAGTAATAATTATTATTTTTAAATTATAAATTATTTAAAAATTGATTAACCATTGAATTATAAGGTGTATAAATTTTGTAAGGGTATTTAAGACATTTCAATGGGGCACGTACTATTGTATTTTTCTATAAATACGACTGTAAACACATATATGTTTTCACAAAATTGTATACCAAAAGACTACGTTAGTGCATTTTGAGTGGAGTGAAGTCTAGAATGTCTGCATTTCTAAATCAACGTTCTTCGTCGTCGTCGTCATCAGCATCGGAGGAACCATTTCCAGAGTTCGATCTAATAAAAAGAAACACTGTAGTTGTGTTTTCAGCAACCAAGCCTCTGATGAAGGTGCTCTTGTGGAATACGTAGACGTTGGAGAACTTGCATAGGGAACTGAACCGCTGGCTAGAAGGAGATATTGCTCCAGGAGAAAAGATTAGGAAAATCGAGAGGCTAGTCGAGGAAACTGGGAGAAACGGAGTGACTCGTGAATGGAGAAAAGTGGAAAATGATGCTGGTGTCCTTGTGATGATATTGACACCAAAGAAGATAAAGTTGATGGTCGTGATATCATAGACGCCTTGGTGCAGTGTTATGCTTTAAGTCTTTACGTTGTTGTTATGTTTGTTTAATTTATGTTGCCTTTGTGCAGTGTTCTGTTTTCATGTTGTTGTTATGTCAGTTAAGTATGCTTTTAATTGATTGAAACTTGGTATTATTCTAATGAAATTTTCTATTAATGGAATAAAAGTTGTTATTAATCGAATGAAAGTTGATATTGATTTAACGGGACAAGATTACATTTGAAACTAAGATCTGCTGCTTGATCCCACATTAGGACATTTTGTTCGATTGTGTCCTGGTTGCCGACACGAACTACACAATCTCACCAGCTTGTCTGCGGTATCCATCTCAGTTCGAATGTGCGTGTTGTTAGGCCGACCCTTTTTCTGTCTGTGCATCAAGTCATTATGCCAAACAATTTCGCCTTCGTATTGAGGCCAATAGTCCTCCTTTGCCACCACTTGAAAGTTGCATGCGTAGACATTGCATAGACTAATGACTTGGTGAACTGCAGAAAGAAGGTTGGTTGGGTCCTGGCGCAACTTCGAACATGCTGTTATGACATGAGAGCAAGGCATATGAAATGCTCGAAACTTTCCACAATCACACCAGCTCTTATCCAATTTAACACGGTAACATCCCCTAGGCCTTCCTTCGTTGTGATCCATAGACTCGGCAACACTGAACCGACCAGTTTTACGGTCAAAGATTGTCACCACGTGTGTGTTGGCCTTGGCAGCTTCCTCTTTCATGAATTTCATTGAAGTATCGCTGTACAGCTAACCCGATTGTAATACCGACCCCCACTTCGTACGTCTGCTATCAAAGAGTGATCCTAGCCTAAAATAGGTTGCCTTTACCAAGGCAGTTATTGGGAGGTTTCGGATTCCCTTGAAAATAGAATTCATGGATTCGACGAGGTTAGTTGTCATGTGGCCCAATCGCACCCCATTGTCGTATACCCGCGTCCATTTCTGTCTATGAATGTTATCAATCCATCTTAATGCATCTGCGTTTGTCAGTCTGATCTAGTCACGGTAGTATCTGAAAGTGGGTTCAGTTAGTGCATATCCCGCGTTCACAACCTTCTTCCGTATTTCCCGCATGAAATTTTGGGCGATATGCCTTATGCAATAGACATGGGTCGAGGGAGGATCCTGCCAACCGTTGTCAACGTTGTTGTATGCACTCTCGATGATGGGTGTCGATCGGAGATCAAACATAAGTTAGGTTGCAGAGAAATGTAACGACGGAGTTTTTTTAAGAAAAAACTCCAACCCCCAGCAGTCTCCCTTTCCACTATAGCGAATGCTATTGAAAAAATGTTGTTGTTCCCATCCTGTGCCACAGCCATGAGAAGTGTGCCCTTATATTTCCCGTATAACCATGTTCCGTCAATTTGAATTATAGGCTTACAATATGCAAACCCTTTGATGCATGGTTCAAACGCCCAAAAGACTTGGTGAAAAATTCCATTTCCAGCAACGGAAGTCCCGTCTGGTGTCACGCGGCCATTGTCTCCAATACCGCAACAGTTCCCAGAGAGTAGTGTTTAAGAGCCACCAGGAATTTTGGAAGTTCCTTGTACGACTCCTCCCAATTCCCAAACACTCTTTCAACGGCTTTAATTTTGGCAATCCAGGCTTTTCGGTACGAAGAAGTGTAATTGTACCTTTGAACCATATGTGCAATTATGGTACTCGCCTTCAAAGACGGGTTATCGCTAACGACTGACAGAATCTCATCGCAAATCAATTGAGAGCTGAGTTTACGATGGTCTTGCATTGGATTAGAGATTATACAAGTGTGGGACGGACCCATAGACCCTATCTTCCAGGAATCGCTTCTCTTCCTGAAAGACGCTGTTAATCGGAAGGGACACTCCTTGTTACGACAATAGATCGTATACCACATCGGATTTGTTCGATCGACTCTATAATCGGCTGACAACCCCATGTGAAACCGTTTGATTTCCCGGACACAATCTTCTTTTGTACGAAACTCGTCACCCTCCTTTAGTTACCCATTTGTTGCGTAGTTGGGATTGTAGAAAACATACGTCGAGGGTTCATCATCACCCAAGTCGAGAGTTGTCATGTGTTGAGATGGACAATAAACATTTTCGGGTGGAACCCCGTCGTCCTGGTTGTTCATCATATCGTCAACAATGACTTTAGTTGCTTCTTTTTCTTCGTCAACAACATTGACTTCATCGTGTTCATCGTCAGACTCGCAAAAAACTTGAGAAGAATCAAGTTGCTGAGACAGTTGTTGTTGTTGTAACGTAACATATAACACGATATCTGAGAAACCCGAGTAATCGTGACTCCAGAACATGTTACGCACATCTTCATCGTCTCGCACCTTTAACGGAAAAAATTTACATTCCACATGGCCGCCAAAAAACACTGGGTTTTTGTATATTATTTTCCCAACTGGACCACATTGCAGTTTTTTTTCTATTCTTGACTTCAGGTGTAAAAAATTAGACCTTTTGTCAATTAAAAATCTTGTAACTTCAGTGTTTCTGAAATTGTAACCAGTTGTGTCACATTCGAAAACTTCACCGTTAAAATGTGCCAAAATCATATATTATGGTGTCTGAGACATAGCGAAAATGTGTTTGAGTGTTTGAGAGTTCGAGTGTTTGAGTGTTTGAGTGTTTGATTGTTTGAGAGTTTGGGGTTAAAAAGTTTAAAGACTTTATTAAATAGTCTGAGTGTTTGATTGTTTAAACATTTAACAAACTATAATAAATAAAACGCATGCAGCATGCAGTCAATGGAGGTATCTGCTTTAATATGCATTCAATGACATACAGCCTGCTTGATAAGACGGGACAATACAAAAATCTTCCAAAGCTACATGTGAATCTGCTTTAATATGCAATCAATTACATACAGCCTGTTTGATGAGACGGGACAATGAAGATATCTGCCATTCACATGTGATCCTGCAAGCAGCATGCTTGATGAGACAGGACAATGCAAGAATCTGCCTTTGCTACACGTGACCCTGCATGTTGCATAAATTACATTTATTTGGATACGTTAAACACTTAACAAACTATAATAAATAAAACACATGCATTATACTTAATGAGACGGAACAACACAAAGTTCTGCCTTTCACAAGTGACCCTGCATGCCTACATTGACCATGCAGGCCTACGAGATTCTCTATATGTGACCCTGCATGCAGTCAATGAAGGTATTTGCTTTACTATGCAATCAATGACATACAACATGCTTGATGAGACAGGACAATGCAAGAATCTGCCTTTTCTATATGTGACCCTGCATCCTTGTCACGCGTCCGTTTACCAAAAAACAATGCCTATGGTGAGTCAACACTGCAAAACTCTGCCATTCACATGTGAATCTGCTTTAATATGCAACCAATGACATACAATCCGTTTGATGAGACGAGACAATGAAGATATCTGTCATTCACATGTGATACTGCAAGCAGCATGCTTGATGAGACGGGACACTGCAAGAATCTGCCTTTGACATTGCATCAGTACACTTGTCCCGCATGTGGTTACAACACACATGCACCAGAACACTTGTCCCGCATGCGTTTACAACACACATGCACCAGTACACTTGTCTCCATACATTTACAACACACACCGACTTGTGGAATATAAATATAGGGTCTTTGCCCAGCAAACTCTGCTCACAAACCCTCAAACTCTCTAACTCTCAGACTCTCAAACTTTCTAACTCTCAAACTCTCAAACCCTCAAACTCTCTACCTCTCAAACTCCCAAACTCTCAACATCTCTAAATCTCAACATCCCAAACGACAATGTCTTTACTCACCATGGGTGACTCTCACAGAGGGACGACTGAAAACATCGCCGAGTTTGTAAGTCTTTTGTTCTTGTCTATGTTTACAATTTTGTCTAACAAAACGTTAGTAATTTTACTTCTTCTCTAATGTAACATTAATTATTCTGCAGGATGTATCGAGGTTTCGATGTCGTGTGCATGATTACATACCACACGACCCGCTCATTAAGGACTACCTTACTCATTGTGGGTTTGGTGATTTGATCGAAATCAAATCTTACTCCCTCGACATGAAATTTATTCTAGCGTTGTTAGAACGCTGGAGACATGAGACATATACATTTCACCTACCTTTTGGTGAGTGTATTGTGACTCTTCAGGACCTTTACATGTTGCTCGGCCTACACATCGATTATCAGAGATGTCCCAGGCACTCTATAATTCAATACCGCAACCTCATCGACCACCTTGGGCCAGATGATGTAAGTTATTTACCATTAATTTTTTTAATGTATATGCATAAACCTCTCAAACTCTGTCTAACTTATTTGTCCAACTTTATTGTAGTTTGTCTGGATGTCGTACGAGGGTCTCGACCACCAGCCCAACCCCGATGATGCCGCTGTGTGGACATCAAGGACACCCATAATTAGGTTCATTACGGTGGAGATGCACCAAAGTGACCGGGTGAAACTACAATTTGGGATGCATCAGGATATTCCAGATGCTCCGGTAGACTTGGGGCAATGGCATCAAAAGCAAGTGGACGCACAATAGAGTGTGAGTGATTGGAAGGAGTTTGCGAAGGAGTTGCGTATACATTGGAAAAGAAGAAGGCAGCATGTCTTAACCGACCGTATTGTGTACGGGGCTAGGCCAAGTCTTCAATATATGACTTGGTTTAGGTCTGTCACGACATCTCAGCCTTTCCTGTCCCAGCCAACCTATTTGGCCGACCCAAGGGAACGCGATTCTTCGTCAAACACACAGCAACAGGACAGTGCCCAAAATCAGCCTTACGAAAACCCATACATGCCAACAAATACCCCCCATCAACAACGACAACCTTACATGCCACCCACCCAATCCCAGCCTCAACCACCATACCATTACAGCCCTGATACGTCATTTGACCCTACCCCCTCTAACTACCCCTTCAACTACCCACTATTTGACTACCACACCCCACAGCAACCAACACACCAATTCCAACCAAATTCGATGTACGAATTCGGACAACCATACCGTCCATACTCCACCAAACCTCCCCGACAATCCTTCGAAAACATGGGCATTGGGCTTGACTACGGCAGCGCCATTGACAGTGGACCTCCCGGCTATTGGAGTCAAATGATGCAAAATCTATTTGATACGCCGGGGCCGTCCCAACAACATCCTCATCCACAACTCAACACACAACGGCCCAACACACCACAACAACCTCGTCGTAGACCTCGTCGCAACGCGCATCCTCCACAGTGTGGCACCGGTGGTTGCTTGGATAGAGCCGGCCATTAATTTTTTTTTTTGTTGTTTTAATTTTCATTATGTTAATATTTTTGTTGTTGTAATTTTCATTATATTAATATTTTTGTTGTTGTAATTTTAATTATATTATAAATTAATATATTTTAATATTTTATTTAAATCTAAATATTTTATGTTTATTAATAATAATTATGTTTAAAAACAAAATAATATTTAAAAGTTCTAAAATATTAATGATATTAAATATATTAAAATATTAATTGAAATTAATAAAATAATCAAAATTAAAAATATAAAATACAGCAAAAAATAAAAAAATAATTGAAACCCTTGCCAAGCCTGTTTCGCCAAATGGGATGGCGAATTTGCTCATTTTAGCCAATATCGCCAATTCAAATGGCGAATTTGTTGATGTCCAATTTGCACTATGTCGCCATACTGATTTGCGACTGTCAGTTGAATGTTAGTTGGTTTCGTAAATTTTTTGAAAACGACATTTATATGGTAATTTGTTTACAATACTGGACTAGTTTAAAAAAAAAATTCTATCCATTGAGCTTTATATATATATATATATATATATATATATATATATATATATATATATATATATATATATATATATATATATATATATATATATATATATATATATATATATATATATATATATATATATATATATATATATATATATATATATATATATATATATATATATATATATATATATAAAAAATAAAGATGATTGAAGAAGTTAATGAATCATCAAATTTCTTATTTGAAGAATTGAATACCTGTCATAACAAATTGTTTGGACTACGTTTTCAATAATTGAAATAGAAATAAACTATTGTGTAATAATGTTTTCTTTCTTGAAAAGCATAATAATATTATTTTGTTTTACATTTATTTGACAACTTCCTTTCCTAAAGAAAAATATAGTATAATAAATCAAATGAATAAACAATTAGACTTCCTTCTTATCAGGGCAATCTCTTGAAAATATTTATTTGACAATGAATGATATAGATATTTTAGAATCATTCATATTGAATTTATCTTCTTTAACATAAATAGTTAGTAAAATAAAATAAAAAATAAATATTTGCTTTTCTAACCACTTGTGATTTGTATGTATGAACAAGACAATGACATATTTCATTTTAGAAAAACAAAGACAGTGAAAGTGATTCAATTAAATAATGAAGAGTCTTCATAGCCTTAAGTAACAACAAATAAGATAATTATAAAGTGTCTATCTCTATATAGATTTAATGAAAATGATATGATACACCTATTTACATTGCTAAGTTGACATTTCTATGTGGCAAAAAGTTCCACTTATTGGTTAGGATTTAATTATTAGACACAATATAAATGTAAACATGTTTAACACGGAAGTTTTTATTAAACGTATAATTTTATGGGTCAAATTTTATATTAATATCATATCCATGCAAATGTTAATATAAAATTACACATGTGCAAGGAGATTTACAATACTGAATTTTAAATAATTAAGGATTTCAATTTTGTGTTGGATTTTATACAATATAATGAAAATGATAATATAAAATTACACATGTTCATGACTTTTGAACTCTCTTGCATCATCTGTGTGAATTGAACCAAGGCTTCTTCCAAACTAAAAATTTTCTTATTTGTTGTTGTTGTTGATGAGGTTGTTCTTGATATTGTCGTCCTTCTGAATTCTAGAGATGCCTCTGATTATTGTAGTACATGATATTCTACCTATGTGGGATGATCTATGATTAAAACCCCATGAATATATGACGATGAACAAATGCAGAAGATGATGACGTTTTGAATGAGGAAGTTGATGGTGTTTCGAATGAAAAAAATTAAATGGATGAGAAAGATGACTCATCTAATGAGTGTTCGTCTCAATTTCAATGTCTTCTAACACTTATTTGTGAAATGAAGATATGAGCTATAATTAAGGATTATGTAGAAAAACTAGAGTGCTTTTTATAACAAGCACTCTCATTTTTATGTACGTGATTATGAAAATACATGTGCAGCAAAATGAACACACTTTTTAAATAGAATCTCTATCCTTTTTAAGAGAGCTTTGGTAAATAAAATCATTCTTGCTAAATGTGTTTTTAAAAATCACGTGTAGAAAAAATAGAACGGTTTTTATGAAAAGTGCTTTAAATCACATACATTATTTTTTTTTTAATTTAATTCAAATTGATATTAAAAACATTTTTCTCCCGTGTTTTTTTAAGAGCACTTTTATATAAAAATGATCTTAAAAAAGAGTTATTAAAGCCTAAAGTTTGTGTAGTACATGATATAATACCTATATGGGATGATCTCCTTTTACATAAAAGGTAACTTTGGTGGTGAGGTGTGGTGTGTTTAAAGGAATTTTAATTCGATTTGCTCTAGTAGTGAGAGAATTAGGGTTAACGAATCTAATCGTCTCGATGGGTATATTAAGTGCCTATGCTTTAATAATATCATCTCATAAATGGAAATGATTGACATTTCCCTTTTAGGAAGGAACTTCACTTTTTTCAACTTAATATGGATTGCGAGTAGCCTTGATAATATCCTTATTTCAAAGGGTTGTTGGGAACCCAGAGAATGTTTTTGACCACTTTCTTATCATTCAACCCTTCAAGCTCATAGAATAAAGCTTGACCCTAAGGAAAGAAAGTGCATTTTTTGGGATACAAACCTGACATGAAAATAAATGCATTACTTGACATGCATAACCAATAAGTGATCGTCTTTATGAATGTTTCATTCCATTAGCACATTCTTCCCTACAAATCCATAATTAAGTCAATATCCACAACTTGGAACTACTTCCCATTAATGCTTGTCACAAACCACACAAATCGTAACAGTTACATACACCACCTGACACACCAAGCATAAATCTGGAAACACCTCCTGACACGATCCCTGAAACAAACAACTACATATTTCTTTATCTACTGATGGGCTAGAGACGTGTCTACTTATGCGTCTAGCGGTATCTTACTGCAAGTGCACAGCCTATCGAAGTAATATTTAAGATTATCGATCCACAGGGATTCTATGGTTACTTAGTGCTAGATGAACTTCTAGTTTAGCTAAGGCGAATGGTTGTCACGATTTTTTGTTGGTTTTTAAGACTATTAAAGGAGGAATTAAATTTAAGTTTTAATAAAGTAATATTAAGGCGGTCGGTATGTAATTATACTAACTTAGGTGGGTCAATCTAACCTAGGCTTATAAAGGTGTTCACTTAATCTATTCGGTAGAGATTACCAGTTTAAATACCCTCAACTCACACTCTCGTGGTCTTATATCAGATCTTATCCCTAAAGCCCTATGCCTGCTCTCGCTAGCCCATAAGTGTTTAGAGGTAATTTTTGGAAACTAAGTAATTCTAATTTATCTTAAAGCGCTCTCGCTGTGTTTAATTTAAATGCCTAACTTTAGCTATCTGGTTAAAATCTCACACTCTCGTGGTCTTGACCTAACCTAATACTCTTTTCTTACTCTCGTAACGAAAAGGTCTATTTCAATTAAAAAGTATCAGCCAGAATGTTAAGTGATTAATTATTTTTAGCCTATGGTTATATTTTACCGGTTAAGTTTGTTATAACTACATACCGCCCTAAGGTGTTTAGCTACTCATCGATGTTGAACCAGACAGAGACAGAAAATTTAATAATAACGTACTCATGGCAGAAAAATAAATAAACATTATAATTAGATTAAATTGCAATATAATGAAAAACCTGGTTAACAAATATTCGAGCAGACTCCTTCTTCCACAGACCGGAAAGCTTGGAGTTGGCGGAAATTGAAAATAAACGAATGCTGAAGGTTTAGAAACAAATAAATGTATAATAATTTCCTGATGTTGGAAATTGTTATATGGCGGGTTTGGATACAATAAAAAACGAAACAGAAAACTAAAAATAATGCAGGAATAGAAAGGCTGGTTCGTAATACAGTTCGGCAGAGCTTCCGCAGGAATTTGAATAAAAAATGCTCTCTCCCTTTGTTCATAGAACTTGTACTATTTATAGAATCCTTAATAGGCTGGATTTTTGGACCTTTGTTGCATGGGTCTTGCTGAATTTGTGGAAGGAATGCAGGAACGTGGAAACAAAATAGGAGAAGTGGTCTTCACGTAATGCCTTGACGTAGTCTGAGTCAAAAACCTAATTTTACCCTTGTCACGGTCGTGACAAGGTCTTCACGTTCGTAACTTGTGGTTTTTAAGTGTCACGGTCGTGACCACTCTCTTACGGTCGTGATGGCTCAAATTGGGGTGTCACGGTCGTGACACCCTTGTGACGGCCGTGACTGCAACAAATTATGCAGTCTTTTGCAGGCTTCTTCATTTCTTCATCTCTTTATGGTTTCTTTTGTTCCTTTTGCTCTTAATTCATGATTTAGCTTCATATAATGATGTACCTGCAAAATGGTAAGAAAAACTCGAGAAATCGAGTGTTAAAACGGTGAATATGCGATAAAACGTTAATGAAACCTAGCAATATAATCAATGCGTTTTCTCGTTATCAAACTTCCCCAAACTTAAACCTTTGCTTGTCCTCAAGCAAATAGTCGGTTGAAAATCGGCGGACAGGATTTTATTCACGCATACTCATAACAAACCGTACGAGGGATCGTTTTGTCGGATAATCCGGTACTTTGATAGAACACTACCGATACACTAATGACACAAGCAACAAGCTATGTCGTCGACTTCCCGTTAAACGAAACAATCGGCAATTACATTATGATTTCACCTGGAGTTTTTCGATCTTATTTCGCCCGGTTTCATTCTAGCGCAATCACATTAAGCCCTTTGCCTTAGCACGCACGTAGTGGAGTAGCCGGTTAGCGACTTTGATCCTTTTTTGAGCACGGGGTCTGGTACACGAGTGTGGTAACCCTACATATTTTATCCGATTTGGAGGTTGTGGGGGATCGAGTCGTAGCACGCCCTACCGAGTTCAGAACCAGTACCTCTGAACCAACTTGCAATGGACTCCTTCTCATATTTCTCGTTTCTTATATGCGACTGTGTACTTTGGTGCAATTTCTTTTCATTTTGCATCGAGATATGAAGGATCATTATTGATTAGACATCAAACGCTTATATTCATCGGCTCCCCACGTGATTTGTGTTCAGACGGTGCTGACTGCTAGTATAAACTACTAGGGGTTACTTTTGAACTGAAACTAAAAGTGTACTCGTAATGGTAATCGGGATGGAATTGCTTAAGTAGGGAGTCAAAGATGTCAAGATTGTATTGGTCTTGTTTAATCGTTCTCGGCTTCCTAATTACGATTCCGTAGGTAAGTCGGGTAATGTGAATAATTAAAGATTTTTTCTGGTATAGCTAAATAATCGGGGAAAGTTCGAAATTAAAGAAAATAGCACAAAGATTTGCTCATTTCATTAACTTGCGAAAAGAAATACAACGGAATTGAAAATACAACGAAATGGAAAAGTGCGAAAAAGGGAAAATGTGGAAATGAAAGGTACCTCTCCCACACTATATCAGACATTGTCCTCAATGTTGTGATATAAATGCGGTAAAAGTACAGTACAACGACAAAACGAAAAACAAACATAAGCAAACTAAAACTATGGCTGCTGAGGACCGCGGGCTCGGCCTCTGGTGCGGGAGCGGCGTCTGGAAGGAGTCGCTTCAGGATCAGAACCGGTGCCGGAGGCAGCAGTGATGTTAATGCGGAGGGCTTCTAGCTCGCTGAAAATTTCTCCAAACTTCTCATTAGTAGCTTCCTGGTTTGCTGCAATAGTGCTGAGTAAAGCATCATACTGCTCCTTCTGCCTTCGCTCCAGTGTGGCGTTCATCTGGTTCTGCTGATGAATCGCACGGAGGACTTCCTCAAGTGTGATTTCGGGAGCAGGGGGCTGTCGGGTAGATGTCTCTGGTATATCCTGGACAGGCTCAGCTGCATCCATAGCGTCCTGCATCTCATCCGCTGGAGGGTCTGCCTGATCATCATGAATAGGGACGTGATCGGCAGCAACAGGTAAAACAAAGAGCCAGTTGGCTCGGCTGGATGGATCGATGCGGTCGCGAGACGGCAGAATGATATGATGGAAAATGGTGCCATGGACAACAGGGTTATACCTGCCATCCTCTCGCTGCGCAATCAGGTGAGCGGACCTGCAATAACTCTTGGTGAGGAATTCTGCGGCTAGGTGAGGATGATTAACGACCAAGTCACCAAGCCCCAACTGAATGGTGAGGGTGGTGACAATGCCGCTTATGAAGAACGGGGTGGAGCCTCTGTGTGCAATGGTCTGGATATGATAAAGCATGAAAGGGGCAGCGTTGATCGGCTCGTCATTAAGAGCGCAGTGTAAGAATAGAAGCTCCTTGGAGTTGAGCTTATGGTTGCTTTCTCGAGCGAAGATGGTGTTGCATATGACACGGTGGAAATAGCAGATTGTCGGGTTGTGAATGTGCGTAGTGTTGAGGCTTTGGAAGGCTGATGCACGGGTGTTGGTTAAGTCGTTCCATAGAGTGAAAGCTTGTTCACTAAAATTATCGGGCACGCGACGGTGAGCTTCAGTTCCGTGATCGAAGCCTAACAACTCGGCTATCCTGGTTTGCGAAATGTTGAACTCTTGGCCATGCAATCTGAATTTGGCGACACCGGTGAGCTGACTCTGAGAACCGGTACCGGTGATGTAACTGAATGAGCTTAAGAACTCCAGTGTCAGAAGCTCGAATGTGGGCTGAGGTTGACTGCAAAGATCCCACAGACCGACTTTTTGAAGCAGGCTTTTAACACTGGCAAGCATTCCGAGTTCCCTCAAACAGACAGTGTCAATGTAACGTGTAGGTTGCACACCGCGGTTTTGGAATCGGAGAAAACGTTCTCTCTGAGTTTCTCCAACATCACCTTCTCTAAAAGTAATAGAATCCATTGCATGCAAGAGCTTAGAGTGAAGAATGAAGATTTTTGATGTTTTGTGAAAAAATGGTAAAATGAAAGAAATATTGATTCGGGATAAATAATGGAGAGTGAGAATGTGATAGGTTATGATAATGGGGGGTTAATGAGGTTTAAAGTTGGTAATGGGGAGGTTACGGAGGTTATGGAGAAAATGGGCAGTTTTGAGGAAGTTATGGAGGAAGAAGAAGAAGAGGCACGAAGAGAAACAGTTCTGTTTCTCACGATTCCTGTAATAGGGGTTGTCATGGTCGTGACAGGGGTGTGACGGTCGTGAAACGCTATTTAAGCACGTCACGATCGTGAGATGGGTATGACGACCGTGAGGGCACGCTTCGTTGAATAATTTCCAGAAAAACATTTTCTCACTTAATTCACATATTTTATAATAATGTATTTTCTTCACTAACACTCATATTAAATTATAAACACCATATAATATATAATTTCAACACAGTACTATACTAACTTGCATGGCATGAGAGATTGTATATAATATGAAATAATGCAAGCATAACAGTACATAGAATGAAAAAAATATATATAAATTGCTAAAAATGGAGAAATTTTGGAATTAAAGGTGCATTGCATAAAGTAATTGAAAATGAAGTTACATAAACGGAAATTACGGTATGAAATTGTTGCGAAAAATAAATCTAACTAGAAACGAAAACAATGAGAAAAATAAACTAAATCACTTATAGCATTTTCAAAAGCGTTTCTTCAAGTCTTCGATGGCGGAGTTCAAGTGATAGAACTGTTCGCAGGTTATGTCAGTCAATCCTATAATGTCCAATCGCATGCTCTTAATGTCTTCTTTAAATAAATTAATGTCAGTTTGGTAAGCATTGAGAGTGTTCATGATGTTTTGTAAGTTGTTAACATAATCTCCTTGATTCACTTCAGGGGTTTCATGTACTTCTTCAGTGTGGTCAATGTCATGGTAACCAGGAGGTGTCTCAGGGTCAGTTTCGACAGCGGTCATTATATCATCTTTTATCTTGTAAGACTGAGGTGTTTCAGGAGTAGATGGATAATCAGGTGGGTTTAACCCATAAAGCCAGTTATCCTTATTGTGAACACTTACTCTAGCATGGTTAGGCAATGTGAACAGGGTTACTACTTCGTTCCGGATTAGGTACTCAAAAGGTGGATGTCCTAAATTCCTTATGATATGTCTATTGAAGCAGAAATTAAGATTCATAGGGCGGGTTGTTCCTAGACGGTTGCACCTGTGCAGTTGGTACCTAAGTCCTATGGCATCAGCAATCATGGTTACAAGACCTCCTACTAATATAGGTAATTCAGGTTCTTCTTGGATACAGGTGAAGGTTTGCATCATGAAAGGTACACCATTAACAGGCTGTCCATTAGTGAAACATGACATAATAAATATTTCATCTTTAGAAACTTCGGTAATGTTTTCTTCTTTTCCAAAGAAGGTGTGGGCAAGGAATTTATGGAAGTAACGGAGAGCAGGATTATGGATCTCATCATTATTCATGTTATTTGGTTCAGGGTGGTAGTTTCCGGTTAAAGTTCCCCAAAAGAAACCTAGCTCCATATCCATCAATTCTACCTGTGTGGTAGTAAAAGCAAATGGTCCACTAGGGAATCCTAACAAGTCAGCTAGTTCTTTATGGTTAAAGTCATATTCTATTCCAAATAGGCGGAAACTAATAAATCCTTTCCTAAATCCAAAACCGCGCTCAGGTAGGTAAATTAAGGAGCTAAGGAACTCAAGGGTGAGCTCGCGGTAAGTCACAAACTTATGTTGGATCAATGCATTCTCCCATCCGAGTCGGTTTAACAAGTACATGACACTATCATGTATACCTAGGGTTTCCATAGTCTTATCATCCGGGTACAGGGTCAAATCCATTTGCCTCTGTGATAACTCTTCAAACTTCATTCTTTGGTTCCTACCTCTGAATTTGGTTTCCATATGGTTAATTGGTTGGTTAGCCATGGTCAGTGCAAATATGGGGGAAACAAATCAGGGGAAGAAGGAAAGTGGAAAAGACTTTAGAAAATCTGTAAAAAGTGATTTAAGATAAAAATAAGAAAATGAAATGCATAATGTAATGGCAATAATAGTAATACAAAATAAAACTATAAGATGACAAAACAATTAAACAAATAGTAAAACGATAAATAACAATATGCTAAAAGAAAAGAATAGTTTAAATAATTAAATATGTAAATGGGTTGCCTCCCACTAAGCGCTGTTTTTATCGTCAAAAGCCTGACGTAATGCTTAGGTTTAGATTAATCAGGGGAATTAGTGGACAATTCTAAAAGCTTTAGATTATTCGCATAATCTCTATTTTCAACTTTATGATAATGTTTTAAACGTTGTCCGTTTACTATGAATGGTTCACTATTCCTACCCTTAATTTCTATTGCTCCACTCGGGAATACTTTAGTTATTTCAAAGGGTCCTAACCATCTAGATTTTAATTTTCCAGGAAAGAGCCTAAGTCTTGAATTAAAGAGGAGTACAACGTCTCCCACACTAAATTCTTTCCTAGATAGGCGTTTATCATGCCATCGCTTAGTTCTTTCTTTATATATCTTAGCATTCTCATATGCATCTAACCTTAATTCTTCTAATTCGTTAATGTCTAGGATTCGCTTTTCTCCTGCAGCATTATAGTTTATATTGAGAGTTCTGATCGCCCAATAAGCTTTGTGTTCTAGTTCTACTGGGAGGTGACAAGATTTTCCATAAACTAGTTTGAAAGGTGTAGTACCTATGGGTGTCTTGTAAGCGGTCCTATAAGCCCATAAAGCTTCATTAAGTTTAGATGACCAATCTTTCCGAGATATGGCGACAGTCTTTTCTAAGATTTGTTTAATTTCTCTGTTTGAGACTTCGACTTGTCCACTTGTTTGTGGGTGATATGGTGTAGCCACACGGTGTCTTACTCCATATTTAGATAGTAATTTGTCAAAGATTTTTGAAATGAAGTGCGAGCCACTGTCACTTATGACGAGTCTAGGCACACCAAATCTGGGAAAGATTATATTTTTGAAAAGCTTTATTACTACTCGTGTATCGTTTGTAGGAGAAGCTATGGCTTCAATCCATTTCGAAACATAATCAACAGCTACGAGTATGTAATTATTACCGAAAGATAATGGGAATGGTCCCATGAAATCTATTCCCCAGACGTCAAAGATTTCTACTTCTAAAATTCCTTTTTGAGGCATTTCATCTCTTCTTGAAATATTGCCAGTGCGTTGACACCGATTGCAATTTATAACAGCGATGTGGACATCCTTCCATAGATTAGGCCAGAATAAGCCGGCTTGCAAGATTTTTGCACAAGTCTTGGAAGTGCTTGCATGTCCACCATAAGGAGATGAATGGCATTGAGCAATGACATCTTCTATTTCTTCTTCGGGAATACATCGGCGAAAGATTCCATCTGGTCCTCTTTTGAACAATAATGGTTCATCCCAATAGTAATGTTTCAGATTATGAAAGAATTTCTTTTTCTGCTGATAGGTTAGATCGGGTGGAAGAGCTCCTGCGGCTAGGTAGTTGACAATGTCAGCGTACCATGGCAGTCCTACAGTTGTCTGGATTGTTTCCACAGATTCTGGTTCATTTATATCTAACTGAGCTAGGTCGCTTCCTATTTGTGCTATCAGCTGTTCATACGGAAAATCATCGTTAATCGGCACTTGTTCGGGTTTAATACCTTCTATTCTAGATAAATGGTCCGCTACGACGTTCTCAATACCTTTCTTATCTTTTATTTCTAGATCAAACTCTTGTAAGAGTAAAATCCATCTTAAGAGTCTTGGTTTAGTATCTTTCTTAGTTAATAGATATCGGATAGCAGCATGGTCTGTGTAAATGATTATTTTCGCTCCAACTAGGTAAGAACGAAATTTGTCAAGCGCAAAGACAACTGCTAACAATTCTTTTTCGGTAGTAGCGTAGTTCATCTGGGCAAAATCTAAGGTTCTACTGGCATAGTAAATCGCATGAAGTTTCTTTTCCTTTCTCTGGCCTAGAACTGCGCCTACAGCATAGTCACTCGCATCGCACATGATTTCAAAAGGTAATCTCCAGTCAGGGGGTTGCATGATTGGTGCGGTGATGAGGGCTGTTTTTAGAGTTTCGAATGCTTTAAGACAATCTTCATTGAATATGAACTCAGCGTCTTTCATTAATAAACCAGTAAGAGGTTTAGTGATTTTCGAGAAATCTTTGATGAATCGTCGGTAAAAACCGGCGTGTCCTAAAAAGCTTCGTATTTCTCGAACGGTTTTAGGGGGTTGAAGATCTTTTATTACTTCAATCTTAGCTTTATCAACTTCAATTCCCTTGTCGGATATTACATGACCTAATACTATTCCTTCGTTGACCATAAAATGACATTTCTCCCAGTTAAGCACGAGATTTACTTTTACACATCTTTCTAACACCATTTCTAAGTTCGATAAGCATCCTTCAAAACTTTGCCCGCATACAGAGAAGTCGTCCATGAATACTTCCATGATGTTGTCTATAAAATCTGCGAAGATTGACATCATACATCTTTGAAAGGTTGCAGGAGCGTTGCATAATCCAAAGGGCATTCGCCTATAAGCGAACGTTCCATAAGGACATGTGAATGTAGTCTTCTCTTGATCATCAGGATGGATAGGGATTTGGAAAAATCCTGAGTAACCGTCAAGATAACAGAAGTAAGAATGCTTGGCTAATCGTTCTAACATTTGATCTATGAAAGGTAGTGGGAAATGATCTTTTCGAGTGGCTTTGTTTAGTTTACGATAATCTATGCACACTCTATATCCCGTCACTACTCTTTGCGATATCGATTCTCCTTGAGCGTTTTTCACAACAGTGATACCTCCTTTCTTTGGCACTACATGTATTGGACTAACATATTCACTATCAGAGATTGGATATATTATCCCGGCATCTAATAATTTCTTAACTTCTTCTTTTACTACAGTGCTAAGGGTTGGGTTAATTCTTCTTTGAGATTCTCTGGAGGTTCTGCAATCTTCTTCTAGCAGAATACGATGCATACAAACTGAAGGACATATTCCTTTGAGATCAGATATGTTATATCCTAATGCAGTTGGATATTTCTTCAAGACATCTAAAAGTTTCTTTGTTTCTATAGTTCCTAAACTGGAATTTACTATAACTGGTCTTTTACATTCAACGTCTAAGAATTCGTACCTTAGGTTATGAGGTAAAGTTTTTAATCCTAATGTAGGTTTATCTTTACTTGGCATGGGATCCGGTGTAAGTGCTAAACTTTCGCTTAGACTATCATCCTGATACGGTTTTCGCCAATTATCATCTTCGAAAATCGGAGGGATTTGAATTTTCATTATTTCAGAATAAGTGGTCTCTTTCAGTTCCATTTCTCTTACACATTCGTAAATTACGTCCAATAGATAGCATGTATCCTCTATAGCTGGTGATTGTAAGAATTATGTTAAAATAAATTCAACTTTCTCTTCACCTACTTCAAAGGTTAGCTTTCCTCTTTTTACGTCTATTATAGCTCCGGCGGTAGCTAAGAATGGTCTTCCTAGTATGATAGGTGTAGTGGAGTCTTCAGAGATGTCCATGATTATAAAATCAGTAGGGATGTAGAATTGTCCTATACGTACTGGGACGTTTTCTAGTATGCCTACAGGATATTTAACAGAGCGGTCGGCTAGTTGAACAGACATTTTAGTTGGTCTTAGGTCTCCCATGGCTAGCCTTTTGCAAATCGTTAAGGGCATAACACTGATACTGGCTCCTAAATCGCATAGAGCTTTGTCAATGACGAATTTTCCTATTACACAGGGTATAGAGAAACTTCCTGGATCTTTTAGCTTAGGAGGCATTTTATTCTGAATTATGGCGCTACACTCGGCAGTAAGTGTAACTGTTCCGTTATCCTCTATCTTTTTCTTATTGGATAAGATTTCCTTTAAAAACTTAGCATACGAGGGTATTTGGGTAATTGCTTCTGTAAACGGAATAGTAATATTCAACTGTTTCAGAAGTTCGACAAATTTCTTAAATTGACCCGTCGTCTTGGAATTTATTAATCTTTGAGGGTATGAAATTGGTGGTTTATAGGGTGGTGGAGGCACATAAGGTTGTTCTTTCTCCACTACCTCTCGATTGTCATCTTCCTTTTCTTCTGGATCATTCACCACTTCAGTCGGTTTATCCGGTTTTTTGTACATGGCTGGATTGTCAAGTCTTGGATCGGTAGGTCCGTCAAGTTCCTTGCCACTTCTTAATATTACAGCGTTAGCATGTCCTTTCGGATTAGGTTGAGGTTGTCCAGGGAATACTCCAGCTGGTGCAGCAGTAGGTGCTTGTTGTTGAGCTACTTGTGAAATCTGAGTTTCAAGCATTTTGTTATGTGTAGCTAATGCATCTACTTTGCTCACTAATTGTTTAATCTGCTCACTAGTGTGAATGTTTTGGTTTAAGAAGTCCTTGTTTGTTTGAGATTGGTTAGCTATAAAGTTCTCCATCATCAATTCAAGGTTCGATTTTCTAGGGATATTAGGAGCAGTCTTTTGATATCCTGGTGATGTAGCTGGTGCTTGACCTGGTGCGTAATAAGCATTGTTATTCTTATAGGAGAAGTTCGGATGATTCTTCCAACCTGGGTTGTATGTGTTTGAGTAAGGGTTTCCTTGAGCATAATTCACTTGATCAGTGGGAGTTCCTGCCAATAGTTGACAATCAGAAACTTCGTGTCCTGGAACTCCACATAACTCACAGTTAGGTGTTACTGCAGCCACGGTGGTTGTAGGTGTTATGGCCAAGTTATCGATCTTTTGGCTTAGTTGGTCAAACTTCGCATTGACTTGGTCCATACTACTTACTTCATACATACCTCCCTTTGTTGGTTTCTCAGTTGCGACTCTCTCGCTTCCCCAAAGGTAATGATTTTGAGCCATACTTTCGATAAGTGCATAGGCATCATTATATTCTTTGTCCATCAATGCACCACCCGCGGCAGCGTCAATTGTCATTCTTGTATTGTACAAGAGTCCATTATAGAAGGTATGGATGACCATCCATTCTATTAATCCATGATGTGGACAAAGTCTCAGTAGATCTTTATAGCGTTCCCAAGCTTCGAATAATGATTCACTTTCCCTTTGCTTAAATCCGTTGATCTGAGCTCTCAGCATAGCTGTCTTGCTAGGTGGAAAATACCTATTCAAGAAAACTCTCTTAAGTTCTTCCCACGTAGTTACTGAGTTCGAAGGCAGAGATTGAAGCCAAGCTCTTGCTCTGTCTCGAAGCGAAAAAGGAAATAAACGTAGTCTAATAGCTTCTTGGGTAACTCCATTGGCTTTTACGGTATCTGCATATTGCACAAAGATCGAAAGATGAAGATTCGGATCCTCGGTAGGATTTCTGGCGAATTGATTTTGTTGCACGGCTGATATCAACGAAGGTTTTAGTTCGAAATCATTTCGGTTGATAGTCGGCGCTGCAATGCTCGAATGCGGTTCAGCTTGCGAAGGATTAGCGTAATACTTGAGTGGATGAGTCTGTTCTTCAGCCATCTCTGCGTCCTTTGATTTTACGACTGGTTTAGGCGGATCTAATTGAAGATCTGGAATATTGTAATTATTTTCGAAATCGAATATACGTCTTCTTACGTGTAAGAAGCGTTCCGATTCAGGGATTAGAGGTTGCAAGTCTTCGCTTTTAGAGCGAGTACTTGGCATACACTCGGAGATTAGATTAAATTAAATAGTTGATACCTTAGTCTAGACAATGCTACCTAAATGCACTAGTAACTAAATTAAGGAATCCCCGGCAACGGCGCCAAAAACTTGATGGGTTAGAGACGTGTCTACTTATGCGTCTAGCGGTATCTTACTGCAAGTGCACAGCCTATCGAAGTAATATTTAAGATTATCGATCCACAGGGATTCTATGGTTACTTAGTGCTAGATGAACTTCTAGTTTAGCTAAGGCGAATGGTTGTCACGATTTTTTGTTGGTTTTTAAGACTATTAAAGGCGGAATTAAATTTAAGTTTTAATAAAGTAATATTAAGGCGGTCGGTATGTAATTATACTAACTTAGGTGGGTCAATCTAACCTAGGCTTATAAAGGTGTTCACTTAATCTATTCGGTAGAGATTACCAGTTTAAATACCCTCAACTCACACTCTCGTGGTCTTATATCAGATCTTATCCCTAAAGCCCTATGCCTGCTCTCGCTAGCCCATAAGTGTTTAGAGGTAATTTTTGGAAACTAAGTAATTCTAATTTATCTTAAAGCGCTCTCGCTGTGTTTAATTTAAATGCCTAACTTTAGCTATCTGGTTAAAATCTCACACTCTCGTGGTCTTGACCTAACCTAATACTCTTTTCTTACTCTCGTAACGAAAAGGTCTATTTCAATTAAAAAGTATCAGCCAGAATGTTAAGTGATTAATTATTTTTAGCCTATGGTTATATTTTACCAGTTAAGTTTGTTATAACTACATACCGCCCTAAGGTGTTTAGCTACTCATCGATGTTGAACCAGACAGAGACAGAAAATTTAATAATAACGTACTCATGGCAGAAAAATAAATAAACATTATAATTAGATTAAATTGCAATATAATGAAAAACCTGGTTAACAAATATTCGAGTAGACTCCTTCTTCCACAGACCGGAAAGCTTGGAGTTGGCGGAAATTGAAAATAAACGAATGCTGAAGGTTTAGAAACAAATAAATGTATAACAATTTCCTGATGTTGGAAATTGTTATATGGCGGGTTTGGATACAATAAAAAACGAAACAGAAAACTAAAAATAATGCAGGAATAGAAAGGCTGGTTTGTAATACAGTTCGGCAGAGCTTCCGCAGGAATTTGAATAAAAAATGCTCTCTCCCTTTGTTCATAGAACTTGTACTATTTATAGAATCCTTAATGGGCTGGATTTTTGGACCTTTGTTGCATGGGCCTTGCTGAATTTGTGGAAGGAATGCAGGAACGTGGCAACAAAATAGGAGAAGTGGTCTTCACGTAATGCCTTGACGTAGTCTGAGTCAAAAACCTAATTTTACCCTTGTCACGGTCGTGACAAGGTCTTCACGTTCGTAACTTGTGGTTTTTAAGTGTCACGGTCGTGACCACTCTCTTACGGTCGTGATGGCTCAAATTGGGGTGTCACGGTCGTGACACCCTTGTGACGGCCGTGACTGCAACAAATTATGCAGTCTTTTGCAGGCTTCTTCATTTCTTCATCTCTTTATGGTTTCTTTTGTTCCTTTTGCTCTTAATTCATGATTTAGCTCCATATAATGATGTACCTGCAAAATGGTAAGAAAAACTCGAGAAATCGAGTGTTAAAACGGTGAATATGCGATAAAACGTTAATGAAACCTAGCAATATAATCGATGCGTTTTCTCGTTATCATCTACCAAAATAACACACAAATCAGCTCCAAATACCTATTGATGACCCTACAACCACAAACCATTCCATCAAACCTCATACTTCTACCAATCCTAAAACCCATACAACCAATCACAATAACGCTCCAATAAGAACCTCTTTAAGGGTGAGACATCATCCCTCTTATTTGCAGGACTACATATGCAATTCTACTGCTACTTCAAAACAAGCATTCAAAGATATTCTCTATCTCATATCTAATTTCATTTCACATCATCCCTCTTATTTGCAAGACACATTCACATTATTCTTTGTCTCTAGTGTCAAATATTGAACCTACAAACTACATTGAGGCATCCAAACATGAATGTTGGAAATAAGCTATCCAACTTGAACTTAGTGCTCTTGAGAAAATAGGTACATAGAAATTTGTGGATCTCCCGTCTAGCATTACATCAATTGTTTATAGGTGGATCTATAAGATCAAATACTTGGCAGATGGCTCCATTGATAGGTTCAAAGTAAGACTAGTAGCTAAAGGTTATAACCAGATTAAAGGTCTTAATTACTTTGATACCTCTTCACTTGTTACCAAGCTCACCACTGTAAGAACTGTCATAGCTTTAGCTTCTCTCAATCAATAAATTTACATCAAATAGATGTAAATAATGCTTTCTTACATGGTGTACTCCAAGAGGATGTATACACGGTGGTCCCTCCTGGTGTCAATTCCACCAAACCAAACCAAGTTTATTAGATTGTTAAATCCTTCTATGGGCTTAAACAAGCTAGCATGCGATGGCATGAAAGACTTACCAATTATATCATTGAACACCAATACAAACAAGCTGAATTAGACCATACCTTATTTGTTAAGACTAATAATTCTTGTTTCACCATTTTATTAGTAAATGTGGATGATGTGATTTTGGCAGGAAATAATTCTAATGGACTCAAGTCTATCAAATAAGCATTGCATACGACATTCAAAATCAAGAATTTAGACAAACTAAAATACTTTTTAGGAATTTAGATTGCACATTCAAATGATGGAATTTCTTTATGCCAAATAAAGTATTGTCTTGATCTCTTGGATGACTTGGGTTTCATAGGTTCCAAACTTGTTTCTAAACCATCTAATCCTGCAATTAAATTGCACCAAGATTTCAATGATCATATCTAGACATATTTGCATATCGAAGGCTTGTAGGAAGACTATTATATTTGAATGCAACAAGTCGTGATATTACATGTTGCACTCAACAACTGAATCAAATTTTGTTTGCTCTTAATACCACTCACATCAATGCAGAATGCAGAGTTCTTAAGTATCTCAAAACATGCCCAGGTCGAGGTATATTGTTTTCTAGAGATTCACCAATTCAATCGAATGGATACTCGAATGCAAATTGGGCAAGATGTGTTGAAACTCAAATATCTATATCAAGTCAATGTTTCTTTCATGGAAAGTCTCTAATTTCTTGGAGAACTAAGAAACAACTAACAATCTCAAGATCATCATCTGAAAAAGAGTATTGAGCCCTCGTAACAAGAAAATGTGAATTAAAGTGGTTGTTTTACCTCTTGCATGTTCTTCAAGTCAAATGTATAAGAACACTGTCATTTATTGTGACAACCAAAGTGTTTTACATATTGCAGCTAATTCAGTTTTTTATGAAAGAACAAAGCACTTAGAGATTAATTGTCACATTGTGATGGAGAAACTAAGTCAAGGAATCATGAAGCTTCTTCTTGTCAAATTTAAAAATCAACTAGCAGATTTTTTTACCAAAGCATTGCATCCGCAACCATTCAACACATTTTTAACCAAATTGAAGATGATAGATATATACCAACCTTAAACTTATGGGGAGTATTGAAGCATGTAGAAGAAAGAAGTAGCTAAAACCTTGGAGCATATTAAAGTCAAAGTGAATAGAGATGTGATGACTTTGTAGCCTAATAACCACTTTCTATTTTCATTTAAAGTTAGTTAGAAAGTTGGTAACGTTGTTTCTTATCACTCAAACTATCATATAGTGTGACATGAACATGGTAACTTGTGCTGGAAGTAACCGTATGAGTATAAATAGAACAATGTAGTAGCTCTATAATCAATAAAAATTCACTTTTTTGTTATGTTTATTTTGATATTGTGATTTTTTTTTAATAAGGACTTGCTCATGTTTCTTTATCTCATGTTAATTCCCACTTTCAGTAATGATATCTCTGTTTTTAAACTTAACTTTAAAACTAAAATATGAGAATTTAATATTTTGAAACTTTTCTTAAAAATTAATAGAGACTATTATCCATGTGAACATGTGACCTCAAACAAAGATATATGACAATTCACTGTTACTACCCCCTATATATAAAAACATATAAAAAAAAATTAAAAATTTACAACGAAAATTTAAATTATTTATTTTCTTGATAGGACTTTTTCTTTTAATTTTTATTTTTTCTTAAAATAATTATTTACAAAATTAAATAATGTAGATATGGGGAATTGGACACTAAAACTTGGCTTGACATACTGTGATTATAACCACTGAGCCACATTTTTCATTAAAGTTAAAGTACTACAATATTTAATCAATCCATTAAACCTTTAAGAAACTGAAAACTTCCTCAAATTTTTGGAATAAGGTCATTTCAAATTCAATTTCATCAACTTTTCCTGCTTCCATTTCATTTCATCAACTTCCAAGATTTGTAGGAAGTTTTCAGCTTCTTGGAGATTTGTACCTTGTTCCTAGATTTGCAACGTGTAGATCTCAAGAAAAGTTGTGGTTCAATGGATATAAGGCACGGTCTATCACTTTGTCGTTTTAGGTTCGATATTTAAATATTATTGTCAACTAATCAAATATGAAGGAGGGTCGAAAAAATTCAACAAATATTATAGTTTTTAATTTTATAAAAAAGTTGTAATGGACAAAAGCTACCTAACATAAATAGAGAGTAATCATAAATTTAGCTGTTATGTTTAAAATATTTATCAAATTAACATTCATATATATGAATATCACAATAAAGTATATGTTAAAGTAGAGATTAACTGAATATTATCTTCAATACTTGTCAAACTTTCTCTTCATTTTTGCAATCAATT
Organism: Lathyrus sativus; assembly: GCA_963859935.3. Lineage (NCBI taxonomy): Eukaryota > Viridiplantae > Streptophyta > Magnoliopsida > Fabales > Fabaceae > Lathyrus > Lathyrus sativus. The sequence continues at coordinate 399,393,196 of OZ012739.1, read as the reverse complement.
CTTTGATCACATCATTTGAAAGTATATCTTCATCCTCTTTAACTTTTCTTTTCAAATGAAAATATAGTTATGCAATCATATCTTAACTTGACATGTTTTCTCCAAAATTAACTAAATTTATTTTTAATGGATCAGCCTGAAGTCCGCTTGACCGGTTCGGTCGAGCCCATAAAAAACATAGGTTTGATGAGTTGACTCAAAAAGATAGGATCGTGTTTTTTAAAGGTTTTTTGCGGTCCGATCCACTATAAAATATAGGGTAGGTGGGTCGGCCCGACGGACCAAGTCCATTTTGATAGTTGTAATAGTGTATACAAATCTTTATAAGTTAAAGATATATGATACTTCCTCGGTCCCACAATGAGTGATCCATTTAAAATAAAAAAGTGTCCTAAAATAAATGATCTACTTTAATTTTCAATCCACATTTTTTAATTCTATTCTTTAATTAATATTACTTTTATCATTCGTAATACTTAATAAAAAATACTTTAGTAAAAATATAATTCTCTCTTTTTTTTTTAATATGTGTGCAATGATCAACTAAATCACCTATAATAGAACAAAGAGAATAGTATGCAGAACAACTAACTTGGAGTTGTTATTGCAAACTTGTTGAAATTTGTTATTCTTCATTGCATACCACAAGTTATACCATGACGTATTTGAATTTTCAAGTATTTTTTTATTTTTTTAACTTTATTATTCTATCCATTTCAAAATTAGTAACAGACTTGTGCGCCCGCACGGGTCGCGAAATGTTATACAATTTAAAATATATATATATATATATATATATATATATATATATATATATATATATATATATATATATATATATATATATATATATATATATATATATATTAGATTGGTTATTTAATTGTAAAATGATCAATATTAATATGAATTCAATTGTATTAAATAATCATACAAAATGAAAAAGAGTTTGTGAAATGAAGAATAAAAAGAAAGATGTTAACATTTGAAAATAATAATTATGTCTCAAATAGAGACAATTGGTAATTATAATAAAATAGATATTTTGATGATAGCGACCCGTGAAAAAAAGAGAAATTTTAATATTTGAAAATAAGAATTTGTGTCTAAAATAAAGACAATTGTTAATTAAAATAAAATAGGTATTTACTGCTAGTAAACCGTGTGAAAAAGAGAAATTTTAACATTTAAAAATAAGAATGTCGTGTCTCCAATAAAATTAATTGTTAATTAAAATAAAATAGATATTTTGCTGATAACGACTCCTGATTGTATATAATTTAATAATATATTAAATTAAAAAAATAATTTTTTTAGACTTTTGATGCATATTAAAAATTACTTGTAATATATTAATATGCATATTTATAGTATATGATTATTAAACTAAATGTTTATTGGTGTATAAATGTATACAAATATTAATGTATAGTTTTGTTTTTACGACATATTCAATCAATTCGATTTACTTATTATTATTAAAAAAATACTAATTAATTTATTTATTTATTTTAACTAAAAATTCTATTTTTAATCTATTTTTATTATGTACTAACTAAATGTTAATATATTAAATATTTAATATGTACTGACTAAAATTTTAAAATAAATTTGAAAATTGTACCATTTATCGTCTCAGATCAAGAAATATTACAAATTTAAATTGTATTTATTTTTAAAATATTTTTAATTTATTCTGGTTTATAAAAACAATTTTAAAAATAATTTATTATAAATTATTAAAAATTTTGACAATTCACTTTGAGGCCAAGAATTTTAAAATAGATGGTAATATTTTAAATTTAAATATTTTCCATTTCTTACTAAGTTTTTTCTAAAAATCTTTAAAAAAAAAAAAACACATCTTACGATAGAAAACACAATAAAAATGTCCAATAAAATTTATCACAATGCAATTAAAAATATTTCATTCCGATTGTTCCAAGTCAATAAATTTTTTTCAATCTTTATGATGACCATTATTGAAAATTATTTGTTTAAAAGAGGCTATAATATTTTTCTTCTTTATTTAAACAAATCATAAGCTACTATATTATTGAGAAATAAAAAAAAAATCATTATGTTTTGAAATATTAAAAACATATTTAATTTTATAATTAAATATTCTACTTTTCGCATAAACCATAATTTATAAAGTGATCCATTAATTGAGCATGAAATTTTCAAAATATGTGTATATTTCTATTTTAGTGTGTTTCATATTCTTATTAACATGCTTATAAAAATTTTAAAAATTTAGAGTAAGAATTTCAAATTAATAAAAATAATTAAATGATAAAAAAAAAAACAAATTCATTGTATTAATCAAGTGGTTTATGTCCTCTTTATATTTACAATAATCTCTTTTTTTAAAAATAACCTGTAGCTACTCTTTAAGAAACAGATATAGCACAAGTGTTCTTCTAAGAGCATCTCCAACCGTGAACTCATTTTTGGGTTCTTTGTGGGACTTATTAAGCCACGTCAGCTTGAAGCAACTCAATTAATTTTTCACTCCAATGGTGCAACCCTGAAGAACTCATATTGGGGAGATGGCAAAGATGTCACAAATGTCAAATCTATGGTGACAAGATCCATGGGCCACCAACTCCATTGAATGTTTTGACTTCTTCTTGGCCCTTCTCTATGTGGGGTACTGATACGATTGAAATGATTGAACCAAAAGCTTCCAACGGTCATCGATTTATTCTAGCTGCTATCGATCACTTCACTAAGTGGGTTGAAGATGTTTCTTACGCAAATGTTACATGACAAGTGGTTGCAAGATTTATCAAGAAAGAGATAATATGTCGCTATGGTATTACTGGCAGTATTATCACTAACAATGCAAACAACTTGAACAATAAGATGATGAAAGAGTTGTGTCAAGAATTCAAGATCGAGCACCACAACTCTTCACCATATAGGCCTAAGATAAACGGCCTCGTCGAAGCAGCAAACGAGAACATCAAGAAAATTGTCCCTAAAATAGTTAAAACTTAAAAGGATTTGCATGAAACGCTTCCATTTGCATTGCATGGCTATAGAACTTCAGTTTGTACTTCTACTAAAGTCACTTTTATTAGAGTATAAGCATAGAATAGAATTATCTAAAAATGCTGACCTGACAGCATTTAATATAATTATGTTATCAGTGATAACTAACTGTTAGAGTTAGTTATGCTGAGTTGTACTTTCTGTTATGCAAAGCTTTGCCTATATATAAAGCATAACAGTGTATTCATTCTGTTGAGGATTAATCAATACAAAACTTTCCTTGAATGTGTTTTTCTTACAAAACTCTATTATAGTATCATGAGCTTGTGATTCATCACAGCCATGGCTTCTGTCTCTGATCCTCCACCATTCATCACGGGTCCTCCAACTCCGGGAAGTAGTACACAGTCTTCTTCAATATCCAACGCAGCAGCTTCAAATCTGAAGAATGCGTTCAAAAGTTTGGGCAACACATCACCATCAAGCTTGATAACAACAACTTCCTCTCTTGGAAGCAGCAAGTAGAAGGTATAATTCGCATTCGCAAACTTCAACGTCACCTTGCAAATCCTGATATTCCTCCTAGATATCTCTCCACAAACGACCGTGCTTCAGATCTGGAAAATCCTGCATATGTGCAGTGGCATCAAGAGGATTCTCCCCTCTTTACGTGGCTCCTCACTACCCTCTCTGATGTTGTTCTTCCTCGTGTTGTGAGGTGTGTTCATGCTCATGAGGTATGGACTGTAATAGACCAATTTTAGAGAACGCAAGTGTATGCTAAGTCACGACAGTTAAGGTTTGGTGATCCAGTTTCGCATCGTGATCATCTTGAAATGGATGGATTGCCTCAAGAATATCAAGCCCTAGCCTCCATTATTCAGTATCGCGACCAGCCTTGTGAAATTGTGGTTGCAGAGACGATGCTTCTCTCTCATGAAGCTCGTTTAGAAAGATCCACGCGTGTAGCTACGCACGATGCCCTAACAGTTAACCTAACGCAAAGATCTGTCTCGCAATCATCACCAGAAGCGCAATCGTCCATGATTTCAGATGCGACTGCGCAAAACAGTGTCGCGACGGTGCAAACTCAGTTTCACGGTAATCGCGATGGTCGTAGTGGCCGGTGCAATGTTATATTTGTGCTAAAATTGTACACGATACAAAGGTTTGCTACTTCAGACTTTCAGTTGCTGGTTCTAGATCTCAGCAATGGCGTGCTCCAGCTTTGGCTCCAGTACCAATGGCTAATTTTGTTGTGCCCTACTTTCAAGGCAATCCTGCAGACCAAATGCCTCATCAGTGGATGCCTCCCACTCAATGGTGTGGTCCTGCACAAGGATTTATTGCTACACCTTCTAGCATTACATCCGGTAGCAAACAACCTCATGCTTTTCTTGTAGGCACAAATATTCAATCTTTAGCTGGCAACAATCAGTGGTATGCAGATTCATGAGCAACTCACCATGTGAATAACTCTGCAGATCATTTTTGGATAGCATTCCTACCTCTGGCTTAGACCAAGTTATGCTTCGCAATGGTCAAGATCTGTCAATTACATCATTTGGTAACACTTCCATCACATCTTCACAAAACCACATGTTACACTTGCCTTAAATAATCTCTTATTAGTGCCACAAATTACGAAAAATCTGATATCTGTGAGTCAGTTTGCAAGAGACAACAAGGTATTTTTTGAGTTCCACCCTAATCACTATAATGTCAAATCCCAGGCTACTTATGAAGTCCTACTGCAAGGCACTCTTGGGAAGGATGGGCTTTATACATTTGACAACCTCACACTTATTGTCAGCTCCACCAATAAATCACTGAATATGCACACACACATCAAACTTTATGTACCTAGTGTTTCCTTAACTACTAATCAGAATAACATGTCTGAAATAGGACTTTCCTTGTATTCACAGTGGCATAATAGGTTGAGGCATCCTCATCATGAGGTCCTCAAAAGTGTTCTTACAAGTTGAAATATTCCTACACCAGTTAAATCTCAATTGGATTTTTATTCTGCTTGTCGTTTAGGAAAAGTGCACAGATTACCTTCACAGACATCCACTACACAATAGTATGCTCCCTTTGAATTACTTTATGCAGATGTGTGGGGTCCTTCCCCAGTAGCATCTGTTGCTGGATCCAAATACATGCTCACTGTGGTTGATGCCTTTACCAAGTTCACTTGGGTATTTTTAATGACTCAAAAATCAGAGGTAACATTTATCTTCAAGTTATTCTTGGCTCACATTACAACACAATTCAAGCACACACTCAAAGCCTTACAAACTGACGGAGGTGGAGAGTTTCAACCTCTCACTTCTATTTTGGTTGCACAAGGCATCATACACAGATTTACCTGACCTCACACTCACCGTCAAAATGGTGTTGTTAAGAGGAAACATAGACATGTTGTGGAAACAGGTTTCACACTGTTAGCACAAGCATCTATACCTCTAAAATTCTGGGACTATGCCTTTCAAGCAGCAGCTTTCCTGATTAACAGGCTGCCTACTCCTGTTTTGTCTATGCAATCCCCCTACCATTTACTCTATAATGATGCACCTGATTATATGGCACTTAGAGCATTTGGTTGTGCTTGTTTTCCTTATCTCAGACCATACAACCCTCACAAATTTAACTTCCATACCAAGGAATGTGTATTTCTTGGATTTTCTTCCCATCACAAAGACTACGTGTATGGCCTCTGATGGAAGGGAGTATATATCCAAGGATGTTGTTTTCAATGAGTCCAGATTTCCATATATGCATACATTGTCCAAGGTTGCAACCTCAACCTCTCCTTTATCTACCTCATTTGTCCCAGTTCCTCTTTCCTTTTCTACACCTATTTCACTTACACAATCATCTTCTTCTAATTTGCATCAACTTATACCTCTTACTGCAATACCTATCAACACTCACACTTATGTGTCTCATTCATCTCCTTCACAAGTATCTCCTCATACCCCATTATCCAACCCTCTTCTTGGCTCTTCATCAACAAGTCCATTATCAGCCTCTAGTTCTGAACATCTGCCTTTTCACCTTGTTTTTCCTCAAAACACTCATTCTATGATCACTAGGTCCAAGGCTGGTATTGTCCAGCATAGGATTCACCATACTCCCCTCTTAACTTAACTAGAACCTACCTCCTATAAAATGGCTCTCAAAGATCCAAAATGGTTAGAGGCCATGACTGCTGAGTACAATGCCATGTTACATAATCAAACATGGACTCTCACTACTCTTCCTCCTGGCATAAAGGCAATAGGATGCAAATGGGTTTTTAGGATCAAACAAAATCTTGATGGGTCTGTCCTTAAGTATAAAGTCAGACTGGTTGCAGAGGGGTTTCATCAAGTTCAGGGGTTTGATTTTCAGAAGACTTTCTCTCATGTGGTCAAACCTGTCACAGTCAGGGTGGTGCTCTCTATAGCTCTAACTAGGCAGTGGCCAATCACTTAACTAAATGTGAACAATGCTTTGTTTAGTTTGCAAACAGAAGTGGGATCAGTGTGAACAAAACCAGGGGGTTGTTGCATATAGACTTCCTCAGTGAGAATTTCATTTAAGAATGGTTTAAAACAGACTCCTAGGGCATAGTTTGAAAGACTTACAGGTGCTCTCCATTCCCTTGAGTTTGTAACAAGTAAATGTGACCCCTCCCTATTCATTTTATCCACCTCTACCTATGTTATTTTTATGCTAGTATATGTAGATGACATCATTGTCACTGGTAGCTCTCCTAATCATATTCAAAGTCTAGTTACCAAACTTCATAATCAGTTTTCTCTCAAATAGCTAGGTGACTTAAGCTACTTTCTAGGCATTAAAGTCTCCAAAACATCTCAAGGTGGCCTTTTTCTCTCTCAAACCAAATATGTGAGAGATCTCTTAGTCAAGACCAACATGAGTGAAGCAAAAAGCTTGTCACTCCTATGGTTTCAAATCTTAAACTGACTAAGGAAAGGTCATATTATCTTCAAGATCCTACTTACTACAGATCTATAGTAGGGAGCTTACAATATGCAACAATTACCAGGCCAGAAATCAGTTTTGTTGTCAACAAAGCCTGTCAGTTTTTGTCTCAACCAATGCAAAGCCACTGGAAAGCAGTCAAGAGAATACTCGGGTATCTCAGAGGCACACTTCATTATGGTCTGCAAATGTCACCTTACACTTCCTCCCCCTCTGTTTCCATCACAGCTTATTCTGATCCTGATTGGGGCTCTAACCCTGATGATAGGAAATTTACTTCAGGGTCCTGTATCTTCATTGGTTCTAATTTGGTCTCGTGGTGGTCTAAAAAACAGACTCTAGTAGCCAGATCCAATACTGAAGCAGAATACAAGAGTTTAGCTAGTACTGTTGCAAAGGTCCTGTGGATCAAGTCTCTCCTAGCAGAACTTCAGATCTCATCTCAAACTCCTCTTTTGCTTTGTGACAACTTAAGCACTGTGGCTCTCTCACATAATCCTGTTCTGCATGCTAAAACTAAGCATATGGAATTGGACATCTTCTTCCAAAGGGAAAAGGTGCTTAACCACACCTTGGTTGTCAAACATATTTCAGCTGTTTCACAAACAACAAACATCCTGACCAAACCTCTCTCAGCTCTCAGATTTCTTACACTTAAAGATTACTTGAAGGTTGTGGATAAATCCCCACTCCAAGGATGCAAATGACACTCTCAGAGTAGTAGCATTTGAAGGGGAAATATTAGAGTATAAGCATAGAATAGAATAGTCTAGAAATGCTGACCTGGCAACATTTAATATAATTTTGTTATCAGTCATAACTAGCTGTTAGAGTTAGTTATGTTGAGTTGTACTTTCTGTTATGCAAAGCATTGTCTATATAAAGCATAACAGTGTATTCATTCTGTTGAGGATTAATCAATACAAAACTCTTCTTGAATATGTTCTTCCTACAAAACTATATTAACTCTGTATTTGCTTGTGTATGGTATGGAGGTTGTTCTACCCATTGAAGTCGAAATTCCTTTGCTCAGAGTCATCATGGAAGCAGATCTCGATGAAGCTGAAAGGGTCCAATCCAGATTCGACCAACTGCATCTTATTGAAGAGAAGCGCCTGACAGTCATTTGTCATGGTCAATTGTATCAGAGACGTATCAAGCAAGCTTTTGACAAGAAAGTTCACCCTTAAGCGTTTCAAGAAGGAGAACTTGTGCTCAAGAGATATTCTAATTTTCACTCGGATCCACGAGGCAAGTGGACTCCCAATTACGAAGGACCCTTTGTTGCATAAGCATGTGCATCCGCATTTTCCGCATGCGCATTAACATTCTTCTTCTATGTTTTATTGCAGGATTATTCGGAAAATCGAAAAGTTTCAAAGCCTGATTAATCACATCATCACAGAGTCATCACATTATCACACCAAGGAAAATACAAAGGTGTCATATATATCAAAGTATCTCAACAAGTTCACTCAATCATCCAAGCCTGGAAGTATGCAAAACGATTTCCGTCGAGTACGACGGATGCGTGAGGTGTTAATCACTTCTTCTCGCAAAATCGACCCCCTTACCTGTTTCTCTTCCTTTTGGGTTTTATCAATATTTTCTTGATCCTTTGGAACTAAATAAAGTTCGATGGCGACTGTTTTATCTTTGAGCGTGTGATTCACTCAGGTATAATCCCACTAGCTTCAATATCAAATATAAGTTAAAAGAATTGATCATGCCAAATCATAAATTTTAGCAATAAAAACCTCGGTTAAGCTACATCGTGAAAAATGCGAAAACGATCGAAAACACAAAATCGAACAAGAATAACCATCCTTCAAGGCGGAGGTTTACCTTAGTAGTTGTTGCAAGTAAAATGTGGTGAGAATAAGCAAAGAAAATCAGAGCATTCTAAGCTTGAGATTAAATCGTAGTGAAACTGATAAAACACAATAAATGCTTCAAATGCGAAGTTGCTCCAAAATCCTTGAGATTATTACTTGAATTTAAGTAGAAGCTACTGTAATTTCAGAAATCCAAAAAGAAATACAAGATAATGGAGGTTAAGCTCAAGAGAAAAGCAATTTCAATGTTTGCTACTCTTCAATGGTGAAAAGAGCTCTAGTGTGTGGTTTGGTGAAGAAGATGAATGTGAGAAGAAGTGGAAGAAATTTCAGAGAGAATTGAGAGAGAAGAGTGAAATTTGAGAGAGTGATCAACTGTGAAAAGTGAATAATGGTTAAGGTCCTTTGCAAAAATGTCAAAGTTTCTTTATATAGTGGAGGTTTGGAATAGTCTAGATTTGAAACTTGCTTTGGAGCTTGGTTTGGAGCTAGCTTTAGAGTGTTGCATTTAACTCATTCAGTCGAAAGTTGACTCGGTTAGTTATTTGCTATATATATAACTTTAATAAAATATCAATTCCTCATATCTAACCAAGTCAACTTCTGACTAATGGTTGTTTGGGAAGGTTGCTTACTTTCCATAACCCCAACAGAGCCATGATTGGTCTGCAATACAACTCAAGGCGTTTTCTCCATTTTTAAACGTCACGACGCAGTGGAGATTTTAATTCTGTTACACAAATTTGTTATCAGAGATGAGAATTGAAATATTGTTCCTCTGTCATTATTTGAGGTGGAAGATGATCTTAATAGGGTTTCGTCGTTGTCATATTTCTTTGGGACACCGAAATCTTCAAAAACATTGTCGTTGGCTTCTACGTTCAAATGTAAGAAAAGCAATTCGACTTGTTTGTCTTTGCATTCTTCATCTTCAAAGCGATGAAAGTTTCTAAATTTTCTCTGGCAAGGTAAAAGTGACGTATAAGAGTTGTTGATTTTTAAAACTCCATTGTTATAATTTAAATAGGAGTAAAAAGCGGTGAATTCGAACGTTAAAAGCGGTGAGAAAAACCTTCTGATATTTACCAAAAAGAAAAATATTCTAGTAACGGAGAGAAAAATTCTAACACTGATAACGACTATGTAAGAGCTTTATCTAAGAAAGTAAAAGATTAAGAGAATAGCGGATTTACCTTATAAGAAAGAGTTAATTGATTTTGGTGTTGATTTTCATACTACTATTGGAAGAGTTTGTGTTTGATTAATTTTACTCAAATTTTAACTATTTTTAGTAAAAAAAATTAAGGTTATTAGGTTAATTTTTTAATTTTTAATTTCTTATGGAATTCAGGTTTGGAATAGGAAAATGAGATAGAGGAAAGTGAATTAATATCTTTAATCTTTAGTATAAGAAAATAATTACTTTTTAGATTTATTGATGAAATAAAATATTTGAACTATATGGAGTTTAGATTCATTGATTATTTAATAAATTTAAAAAATAATTTTTTTTCTTATATTAATGACTATTATATAAGATTTTAAATTTTATAAAATTATGCATGATACTTTTGTAACTATTTGAATCATAATCTACAAAAGATGTGTCATAATGTTTGTGGATTTGCTGCATTAATCAAGACTATTTTCTTTTTCTCAAGCCTATAATAAAGCGGTGATTTTTAATTTAAGGTAAAAATTGTAATACAAGTCGTTCCAACTTTAATTTTTAATTCATTTAGGCTACAAATTTGAATCCAACATAACTAAATCAATATTATCGGTGGACCTCATTCAATTTGCAAATGACACGCTCATCATAAGAGATGGTAGTTGGCAAAACTTATGGAGTATCAAGTCTATCCTAAGAGGACTGATAACCCGTCTTTTAATTTTTTGGGAATTCCAATCGGATGAAATCCTAGAAGAATCAATTCTTTTAATTCTTTTGTGGACATTTTCTAACAGATTGACGAGATGGGCAAGATGCTTTTTATTGGCTGGGGGGTTACATTGATTATTTCTATTTTATCAAGCTTACATGTTTTCTGGTTCTCTTTTTACAAAATTCTTGCAGCTGTTTTGAATCAGATTGATACAATAAGGAAAGTTTTCTTTAGAGAGGGAATGATGCGAAAAGAAAAATACATTGGTGTTGTCTTGGGAGGTCGGTTTGTAGTCCGAAGGTCAAAGGAGGTTTAGGAGTTACTAATTTGGTAGAATTCAATTATTATCTTCTCTCAGTGGAAGTGGAAGGTTTTGAAGAATAAGGTATCCATTTGGAAGGAGGTGTTAAAAGGTAGATACAACTTTGTCGAGGAAAAGGTGATGTCAGTTCCTCTTAGGCGGGACTAAAAAAATGTGGTTAGTTGGATTTTGGGAATTAACAACGGTTACTTGGTTCGAGATGTATACAAGCTGATCTGACCTGATCAGAAGGGGATCGCTGGCTGGCCACGCCTTGTTGGACTGCTACCTGTTCGCCGGTGATGAGGAGGAGGAGAGGGGTGTACCTGCAAGACACTCTGATGCCAAAGTAAGTACGGGCAGAGTGGTCACAAGCACAGAAAAGGGATAAGAAGTGAATTACCTAACCCTCTTGTGAAAGAGGGTATTTATAGAGAGGCCTCAGCGCTGGGCCAACGGCCACTTGTGTTGGACTGGATTGTCAGGCCCAACCCAGGTGACTGCTAGGGCTTACGTGGCGTAGTGAAGATCAGAACGTGGTCTTCGCCCTAGTCCAACTGTCCCTTGATCTACGGAAAATGGGTTTTACCTGCTCTTTCGGAGGTGGGCAGTTGGTTGGTGACGTGTTCCCGCGGAGAGAAGCAAGTGGAGAACGTGCGCATGGCACGTTGCTCTCCCCGCAGAGGGGAGCTCGCGAGGTTCCCCGGACGCGCATCGTTCTCTTCGCGGAGGGGAGCACCTGAGGGCGTGGGAGAGACACGATGTCCTGCTCGTCGGTATGGGGATTCCGCCCGTGGAGGGTTGTCCTGTCCGACGAGCGGACGACGACTGGCAAATGTCTTCCCGCGAAGACGAGGCCGCAAGGGTGTATTGAGGCACGCTGTCCTCCTCGGTGGGCGCGGACTCTGCCCGTCGAGGGTTCCGTGCCTGGTCATCTCAATAAAACCCACTGGGCTTTATTTCGTATACTATTGGGCTGGGCCGCGAGGCGAGGCCGGGGCCCAGGCCAGAACAGGAGCCCCCCAAGTCGAAGCTCTTCGGTGGACGAGCGAGGACTTGAGAACGCCGTTCCGGGGAAGAAGGTTGCGAGGTGTGTGATTACGCCGGCTCATGCTCGTCGAGGTGTGTGCGTGCGGCCGTCATTCCACGTCGCCGGGTGCACGAGGCAAAGGCATTCGAAGGGGCGCGACTGTCAGCCTACCGCCACGTGTCATGCCCTGAGTGGGCGTGATGGCGGCTACCCTAGGGCACTCAAGAGCCTAGTGCCTCTTGGGGTTCCGCGCCGGGTTATAAATATGGGGTCCCCGCGCTCTTTTTACTTTTCACCTTGCCTTTTCACTCGCGAAGCTCCGTAATTTTTCTCCGTCCGCCGTTGCCGTGAATCGCCGCCGCGCCGTCCGTTTTGCATTCCCTTATCGCCGCCTATACAGTGAGTTTTTCTTCCCTTTTTCTTTTATTTTCGCCGTTTATTTTGAGTTTGTGGCCGGGGCATGATGAATGCCCCGAGGAAAGACGCGATGCTCCGCCGTATCTGGTGGAGTTTTAGGGTTGTTTGGATGAACGCGTCGGGGAGGGATGATTACTCTGATGAAGACCCCAGGGACAGATGCTTCTTACGATGAAGCCCCTGGGGAAGGGCGATAGGTTAGCTTTGAATGCCTCGAGGAAATGTGGTGAGGAGTGCCCCCCGGGGCCTGCCCGGGCGTTTGTCTTTTGTTCGTGGGCCTGTCGCCGTCGCCCTTTCACTTGACCTGCGGTGGAAGGGTGGATTTGATCTTGGCTATCGAATTCACCATTATCCTATACTTTTCAGGTGTTCATGTCGGCCTTGATACCGGGGACGATGGTCGAAGACAACGAGCCCGAAGTCCCAGATTTTGACGAGAGGGTTCTCCCCATCGAGGAGTGGGTGGCCGAAGAGCCCCGGTCCACCCCGTCTTGTTTCGCCTTTGATCCGTCTGGTGCCCATACTATCGTAGAGGATCGGGTGGAGGGGGAGCCGCAACACCAGCAGGTGTACCGTCCCAAGGAGCATCATCGTATTTGCTCGAGTTATGGGCGGCGGACGTTTCCTATGCACGAGTTCTATTTTAAAGAGGCTCGACTCAGATTGTCGTTCTCTGCTTTCCATTTGGGTCTTTTCGACTGGTTGCGTTTGGCCCCGTCCCAGCTGCTTCCCAACGCCCTGGCCTTTATCCACGCATTCGAGCTGGTGTGCCACTTTCTCCAGGTCGAGGCCACGGTGTCCTTATTTTTCTGCATCTTCCACCTGCAGCGCCAATCGGTGAATGGTCGTCAAGGTTGGGTCTTGTTTAAACAATCGACTACGCTTTTTAAGACGTACAACGACTCCGTCCAGGATTTCAAGGGTCGATTCTTTCTCGTGAAGCCGATCACAAGGGAAGGGTCAGACTCTCTTTTTACTGAGGGGGAGCGAGTGGTGGACGGTAAGCGGTTCGTCGCGTGGCTCCCGAAGGTGCATTTGTTGTGGACCTCGGAGCACTTCAACCGCGGAACCGACCGATATATAGTGCGGGATGGGACCCTCGACGAGAGGGACATGGCCGCCTATATGAAAATAGTGGCGTTTGTACAGGGTCTTCCCTCGTTGAAACTGGTGACGCCTGATGGTCGGTATATCTTCGACGCGCAGGGGCACATGCGAACAAAGAAGAGGCTGATTAACACGAAGACCTTGCTCGGCTGCGCCTCGGCAGCGGACGCTCTGGAGTACCTAGGTAGGGACACTTCTTCTTTCTCGTGACCGTATGTTTTGTCTGTTGCTGATTCTTTTTGTTTTTTTGCAGCGAACATGTCTTCTGTTGAAGAGCGGGTGAAGAAGTTGCGCGCCTCGAAGGTCGCCGGTGCTGCGAAGACGCGGGTGAGCCAATTGGTCGGGCAGGAAGTTGTGGTCTAGAGTGGTCAGAGTTCGTCTTCGTCTCCACAGGAGAGTCAGTCTCCCTCATCTCAGGGAACTGCGAAGAGGCCAAGAACCGAGGAGCCCAGTGGCCTGATTGATCTGACGACCGGGTCAGCCGAGGAGGGTTATGTCGTCCCGTTGTGAACCAACACCCGGGTTATTTTCACGGGACCCGATCCCCCACTATTTCTGCAGGTGAAGTGAAGGCGATTCTGGATGCAGATCGAGAGTCTCGTCGTCGCATCTTGGCGGAGGACTTGGTTGCGATGATGTGGACTTTTACCACGGCGATGGTTCTGAGTGAGGAGGGATGCTCCTCCGCCGAGCTGACCAAGTTGCAGGGGGATCTCACCTTCATGCAGTCGCGCCTAGCCAAAGCTCACCGAGGAGCTGGAGAAGAGTCAGAGGGACGCTGCTGACCAGCGCAAGCGGGCGGATGGTGCCGAGGAGAAGGTGACGACTGTCGAGGAAAAGTTAGGGGCGGCGAAGGCCGATGTGCAAGAGCTGACGGTTCGCGTGGAGGTTCTCGACAGTGCCCTCCGTCCGGCCGAGGATGAGACTGAGGAAGACAGGCGGATGATTACGCGTGCTGATTTGATCGCCCGAATTCGGGTGCTGGAAAGCGATTGTCTGGACGCCGTCGAGGTCGGGTTCAAAAGTGTTGTTATGCAGCTCCAAGTCGTTAACCCTGTCGTCGCTTTGGTCGAGGACGGGCCCGGGCCCTATCATGAGATCGTCGACGGGAATGTGGTCGACCCGGAGGGAATGTGGTCGACCCGTGGATACCGACGTCGCTTTTTATAATTTTCTTTTAAGTGTCTTGTTTTGACGGGCCTGCGTGCCCTTGATGGTGTAACATAACTGCTGGGCTTGTGCCCTTTTATAATTCTCGAAATTTTTCTAAGTGTGCGCTCGGTTTTTCCCTGCATGTTTGTTTATGCTTGTTTTATTTCTGCACGTATTTGTATGCTCGAAATGTATGTATGTTTGAAAAATGCATGTTTATTATGCTTTTGGGCCCGTCCGGGGTGGTAGCTCGACGACAATTGTTTCTGGCGGTGTGGGGAATTAGCCGGCTGGTCGGCTTTGTTGCCTGACCGTCTCGGGGGTAGTTCTCCCCGTGGCGTGGACGTCCCATCGTGAGCTGGGTGTCTTGCCTGTGTTGGTACGGTGGCGAGGAGTCTCTATCGAGGCGTTCCCCGCCGAGCAAGGCCTTATGCCCGCGCACACAAGAGGCAGGGATTGCTTTTTCGTTGGTCGTCAAGAGACGCGAGGGGGTGTTGTGGTACCATGTCGCCCCCCAGTGGTCGCGACGTCTGGTCGTCGCGGGCAGTATTTAACTGTAGTACCGCTTCAGCTTCTCGGTATTCCATGGCCGAGCTAGTTGTTCTCCGTGTAAGTTTTCGAAGTAGTAAGCCCCGTGCTCCGTCTTGTCGCGGACGCAGTAGGGACCTTCCCAATTTGCGGCTAGTTTACCCTCGTGGGTGTCTTTCTGATTTCTGCGCAAGACTAAATCGCCGATTTGGAAGTCACGTTTTAGGACATTGTTGTCGTGGCGGAGTGCAACATGTTGTTTCAGCCGGGCTTCCCGAAGGGCTGCTCCTGATTGAATCTTTTCGACTAGGTCGAGCTCCTCTCGTAAGGCGTCGTCGTTGTCTTCAGTTTCGAGGGGAGCTTCAATTCGTCTGGATGGCTCGCGTATCTCGACCGGGATCACTGCCTCTGTTCCGTACGTGAGGCGGAATGGTGTTTCCCCCGGTGGTCGAGTGAGGCGTAGTTCGGTATGCCCATAGGGCGCTGTGTAGTTCCTCGACCCATGCCCGTTTGGCGTCGCCGAGTCTTCGTTTTAGCCCCCTGAGTATTACCCTGTTCACGGATCCGGCTTGGCCGTTCGTCTGAGGATGTTCGACCGAGGTGAAGTGGTGCTTGGTCCCGAGCTTGGTGACGAAGTCCGGGAATTTTTTGACGGTAAACTGCGTGCCATTGTCAGTGATGATGGCGAGCGGGACCCCGAATCTCGCAAGGATATTTCTCTTGTAGAATTGGAGTATGTTGTGGGTCGTGATTTTGGCCAGGGCTTTAGCCTCAATCCATTTGGTAAAGTAGTCGACGCCCACGATGAGATATTTATTCTGATAGGACCCTAGGATAAAGGGGTCGAGGATATCCATCCCCCATCAGGCGAACGACCATGGGGAGGAGAGGGATTTGAGTTCGGTCGGTGGAGCGAGGTGCATGTCCCCGTGCCTTTGGCATCTGTCGCATCTCTTAACGTGCTCCTTCGCGTCTGTTTGCACCGAAGGCCAGTAGCATCCTGCTCGTAAGGCCTTTCTCGCCAGGGATCTTCCTCCGAGATGCTGCGCGTTGATGCCCTCGTGGATTTTCTCCAGGACGGCTGCGGCCTGGGAGGATACTATAGGGTAAATTACTTGGTCTTACGATACTGCAAATCTAAACTCTTCTTCGAGTGTCCGGCTCTTTATATTACGAGTATTGATGCATGTCTATTCGTATATTATATAGAGTGGATATAATATATCCAATCGGTAGGGCAAAGTATCTACGAATATTCCAAACAAGTTATGATTATCAAATAAAAAAAAGAAAAACTCAGGTTATGATAGTCTGAAACCTCTATTTTATATCTACTAAGCATTTACAGCTCTCGAATAGTATATTTCAGCCGTGTAGTTATAGATTGTATGATAGGTCGTGTAGTTATAGATTGTTTGATAGGTCGTGTGGTTATAGAAATATTTATGGTGCTAGGTACAAATATACTTTAGTAGGAGATACTAATATTAAGGATGATAATAAGGTTTCTATTGAAACTCCTAAGATAGATAGTATTGAATATCCTAATAAGGATGATAATAAAGATACTATTGAAACTCCTAAGATAGATAGTATTGAATATCCTAATAAGGAGAAGGAGTCATTTGAAATTCTTAAGATAGATAGTATTGAATATCCTAATAAGGAGGAGTCATTTAAAACTCTTCCAATTTATGAGAGGTATTATCCTAAAAAGAGTATAAAAAATAGTCAACTATATGTAGATACTGAAATAAATCCTTATAATAAATTAGATCCTGATGATGCTATAGATCCTGATGATGATATAATCTCTGATGATCTCGACGATGATTTATTGGTAAATTCACTTTATATTACGTCTCCTGTAGGGAAAGATAAAGAGGAAGAGGAGGATGAAAAACCAAAAAGAAATCCTGAATTATTAAATAAAGAAAATATTAAAATTGAAAAAGATGATATAAATCCTGCTTTAAGTTTTTTGCCTGATAATGACGATAAATTTCCTGAAATAAAGAAACCTGAAATGACTAAATCCGAGTTATTTGTAATAAATTTTATTAAGGATCTCCCTAATAAACCTTATTTTAATGATATAAAAAGTACAACATCTGTTTCATCTAGAACATCCAAGTATCACCATTATGTATTTGAATTTGTTGAGAAGTGTGGTTGGGCCTAATTCAACCCTACAAAATCGGTTGGTAGAGTGAGGATTGCCCCCACTTATAAACACATGTTCATGTCATATATTGTCCGATGTGAGACTCTTAACACACCCCCTCACGCTCAGGATTGGACAACTGAAGCGTGGAAATAAATGGTGGGTGACCCGATAGCGGAAACCATAGAAGGTGGCCCACCGGATCTTAAACCAGGCTCTGATACCATGTTGAGAAGTGTGGTTGAACCTAACTCAACCCTACAAAACCAGTTGGTAGAGTGAGGATTGCCCCCACTTATAAACACATATTCATGTCATATATTGTCCGATGTGGGACTCTTAACAGAATTATTAGAGAAAGAAAAGAAAAATATTTATCATAAGGATTCAAGATCTTTATATAATCTTTAATTAAAAATTGAGAATATTACAATGCATTATGAAAATATAAATGAAAAAAGTGATGTATATAAAAATTATCCTAATTTAATAAATCTCTTTAATGATGATAATAAACATTCTGCTATTGAATATATAAAAAACAATGGTGAACTATCCTACGATGAATTAATATTACTTAACAACTTTGATCAGTATACTTTAGAGGGTATTATGATATATGTATTAGGCAATCTATTCCACTCAGTTGATAATGAAATTCCTGCTGTTCGAGTTTCTACTATGATAGATCAGATTGATAAGCATGTTAGATACCATTATAATACAGTTAAATATAGAGGTGTAAAATCAGATAATACCAGCACAGATAAATATATAAATATAATGATATATTTAATATACTATTGAAGTTTATTCAACGTGCTCGTTATGAATCATTTATAATTGAAATGGCATCAGCCTACAGTGGTTATAATTTCTATCTTCCAGCCTTTATGGATTTCCGTGGATGAATATATCGATCAGATGTGTTGCATTTTCACGAACGTGATTTGGCTCGAATAGTAAAAAATTATATACCAAAGATATAGATCATAAAGAATTATCTGAATTAACTGAAACAGTATTAAAGCCAGCTGCTGCATTTCATTACACTAAGTTAGCATGTCATGAACAAGCTACCCTGTGGTACAATAATACTATAATTAATATAAATGATAGTGAAATCCTCAATTATGCTCTTAAGGCTAAAGATCCCTTTCAGTTCATAAGTAAAGTAATATCTATCGAAAATAACAACTATAATAGAATTAGACTATCTCAAATTCCAATAACCCAAGATGCATCTGCCTCTGCATATCTCTGCATATCGGATATTGAGTTATTATGCATTAAATAAAAATTTAGCTGAGCTTACTAATTTAATTTATATTAAAAATGATTTTTCAATAATAAATGATATTTACAGTAGTTGTCTTATAGAACTAATTAATTACTTACCTAAACATTTGGATCAAAATATATGTGATATAGTTCTTGGTAAAAATCATATGCCTTTAACTCGTAATTTAATTAAAGGAATATTAATGCCAATGATATATGGAAAGACTCAAATTAGCATAACCGATGATTTATATAAACATTATAAAACAGTATTAACAATTAAGGAATGTTTAAATTTAGCTTCAAGTATCATAGATTACTTTAATTATTCTTTTCTGAGAATCAGAAATCTAATGAATTTATTCTGCAATATAGGATGGTTATGTTCAGCATTACAGAAACCTGTAAGCTATAAAGTACCAATATTCAGAACTTATCAAGACTATGTAAAGAGTGAATCAGTCAATATATGGATATACCATAGTGTTAGAAAGAAAAAACGTCAAGTTACTCTAAAAATTCCAACAGATAAAAGGAATAGAAGGAAGAGTTTTGTATCTACCTTTGTTAACTTCATTCATCAGAAAGATGCTTACATTGCAATGTTTATGATAAAATATATGTCTGATTTTGGAGCTCCAGTCTACACAGTTCACAATAACTTTATAAGCAATATATATAGCTTTCATTTTATCAATAAAATATATAATAAATATTTTATAGAACATAATCAACTATATAGTGTCATGAAATTTGGCTTGATGCCTTTCTCATTGCCTTTCATACTATATATAATAGTGTCGATAATTACAACTCATAATAACTAATTACAGCTGATAATAACTAATTACAATTCATAATGACTAATTTCCTATTCTATGAATGTAAATTATTCACAATAACTACAAAGATTATTTCCTAATTAACATCCCCCCTCAAATTGATGCGGCTGGTCAAGGAGCATCAATTTGCTAACAAGAAACTGATGTCTTGGGCGTAGAACAGCCTTGGTAAGAATATCTGCAACCTGCAACTGCGTACTGACGTGAGGAAGTGATATTATTCGATCATCGTAGGCGTCACGTATTGAATGACAATCAACTTCGATATGTTTGGTGCGTTCATGAAAAACAGGATTTGCAACAATTTGGATGACACTTGTATTGTCGGCATAAAGTGAAGTTGACTCTGTTTGGGAAAATCCAAGTTCAGCCAAAAGACCACGAAGCCAAAGTATTTCTGAACACGCAGCAGACATGGCACGATACTCTGATTCAGTAGAAGATTTAGAAACTCTTGCTTGCTTCTTACTTTTCCAAGAGATCAATGAAGAACCAAGAAACATACACCAACCAGTAACAGATCGACGAGTATCAGGACACCCTGCCCAATCAACATCACTATAAGAGTTCAACTAAAGAGAAGTTCCAACGGAAAAGAATAATCTGCGGTGAGAGGTTCCTTTTAAGTAGCGAATTATACGACGAACTGCAGCCAAGTGAAGATGGCGAGGAGAATGCATGAATTGACTTACTTGTTGAACAACAAAAGATATGTCAGGGCGAGTAATAGTCAAGTAGTTGAGGCTACCCACAAGTTGTCGATACAATAAGGGATCAGGCAACAGATCCCCATCATCACGATGATATTTAACATTAACCTCAAGAGGAGTATCTACTGGATTAGCCGATTCAAGACCGGCCATAGAAATCAAATCTGTAGCATACTTGTGTTGATGGAGAAAGATGCCCTTGGATGTAGAATGAACCTCAAGACCAAGAAAATAATGTAGATTACCCAGATCTTTCATATGAAATGAGGCCTGTAACTGTTGCTTAAGTCGCTGAATGGAAGCATGATCCGAACCAGTAATAACCATATCATCAACATACAAAAGAAGCAGAACAATACCCGCAGATGTGCTATGAATAAATAAAGATGAATCATACTGACTCTGAGTAAAGGAGAATCCAAGTATAGTGGCGCGGAATTTCTCGTACCATGCTCGAGGTGCCTGTTTCAAACCATATAAGGAGCGTTTGAGCTTACACACGCCTTTAGATGAAGAGAATAAGCCTTGAGGTGGAGTCATATAAATATCTTCTGTCAGGTCACCATGAAGAAAAGCATTCTTCACATCCATTTGATGAAGAGTCCACCCATTAGAAGCAGCTATAGACATGATTGTGCGGACAGTTGTCATTTTGGCAATCGGTGCAAATGTCTCATCATAATCAATTCCATATTCCTGCTTGTTTCCTAACGCAACCAAATGAGCCTTGTAACGGTTGAGGGACCCATCAGAATTCAGTTTCACAAAATACACCCATTTGCAACCTATAGGTTTTACATTTGGAGGATAAGTGACGATATCCCATGTGAAATTCTCTTGAAGAGCTTGGAGCTCTTCAGTCATCGCTTTCATCCATCGCACATCTTTAACAGCCTGTGAGTAACAAGTAGGAATAGATATGCTAGAGAGTGTGGCAGTCAGAGAAGTATGTGAGGAATCATACCTGTCTGGTGAATATCTATCTGGTGCGCGGGATATTCGACCAGAACGTCGTGGTTCAACCGGTACAGGATCAGGTGGTAGTTCAACATCGGGAAGGGGTGTGGGAACCTGTTGTCTGTGTTTTCTGACATATACATGACCTGGTTTATAACGTTCTATAGCTTGAGGCATAATAGAAAACTTAGGAAGAGTAACAATATTATTAATGGCAGGAGAACCACAAGGAAACATAAACTGATTATCAAAAAATGTCACATTTCTAGAAATGCGAAAACGATGGTTAGAGACATCACAACACACAAATCCCTTATGAGAGTTACTATATCCCATAAATGCACATTGAACGAATTGTGCTCCAAGCTTATGCCTTTCAAAAGGAGGTGAGTGAACAAAACACACACCCAAAAGCATGTAAAGCACTATAATCAGGATGAATTTTAAATAGACGGAAGAAAGGAGAATCAAGATCAATAACTGTAGAAGGAATACGATTGATCAAGAAGACAGTCGTGGAAAGAGCCTCCACCCAAAATCGGAATGGTACAGAAGCTTGGAGAAGTAAGATGCGTGTTACATCAAGCAAATGACGATTCTTATGTTCTGCCGTGCCATTTTGTTGAGGGGTATTGGGACAAGACCGTTTAGACAATATGCCTTTTTGTTGAAGGTATTCCTTAAACGCATGAGACATGTACTCACCACCAGAGTCAGATCGAAAAATTTTAACACTTGCTTGAAATTGAGTTTCAACATATGTCAAATATTTCTTAAACATAGAAAACACTTCGGATTTAGAACGGAGAAAATATATCCAAGTAAAACGACTATAATCATCAATAAATGTGACAAAATATTTATAGTGAGCATGAGAAACCACAGGAGACATTCCCCATACATCACTATGAATCATCTCAAAACAAGTGGAAGCACGATTAGCACCAGACGGAAAAGGAAGTGTTTTACTTTTAGCCAATTTGCAAACAGAACATGAAACAGAGGCATCAGGAATAACATTTTTATTTCCCAACAAGCCACTTTTACATAAATGAGACAAAACAGAAGAGTTTGGATGACCTAGTTTTCTATGCCAATCCTCATAGGAATTCAAAACATTATGACAAGCAAGAGACAAATGATTAGAAATAAACTGTATGGGAAACAATCTTCCCACTTTAGGCCCCTTCGCGATCACTTTCCCCGACACCTGCTCCTGCACAAGACAACCAGATCGAGAAAAATTAACATTACAATTATTGTCCACCAATTGACCAACAGACAATAAATTAGAAGCAAGTCCAGGTGAGACAAGCACATTCTGAAAATCCGAGTTTATGTCCCCAACGTTAGTGATAGACAAGGTATTACCATTAGCAATCTGAATTTTCTGATTACTATGATAAGAATGTAAATTGTGCAAGTTTCCAGATGAACCTGTCATGTGATTGGATTCTTACTACTGTGATACTGACTCAGTTGTTCTCGAAAATCCTCTTCCTAATGAAATGGTTTCTCCTACAGAATTAGGTAAATTTCGAAAATCCTCTTCCTAATGAAATGGTTTCTCCTACAGAATTAGGTAAATTTAAGTTAGAATATGAAGTATCGGAAGGTATATTCTTAGCTCCTAAGACATATAAAATAGAAAGTACAAAAAATCAAAATGTAAGGCACAAGGGTGCAGCCAAAGCAAAAATAGAGGATGATTGGTATATAAATCAGTATAGTAAAATAAATAAAATTTTGAATGTAAATGTGTCACATAAGTTTAGAATTCAATGGGAAAAACTTCGCCTCATACAAAAAGATATAGATTATGAGCTAGGTATAAAAATAAATTTAAAGAGGAAACCTGTATTTAATAATAATAAATGGGTAGGCAGAAAACCTATTAAGGTTAAAGACTTAGGTGATAAAAAAGAGTATTTACTTAATCGTCAAATACAGCAACAAAAGGAATTAATAGATAAACTTAATCTTAAGATTCATACTTTACAATCTAATATTGATGATAATTTCAGTAAAGATGAATGTGTCAATATAAGTCAAGATAATTGTATCGATATCCCTAAAGATGTATGTGTCAATATCCCTAAAGGTGAATGTGTAAATATCCATTATGAATATATACTTGAAGAATCGAACACAGCTGAAGATTCAAAGCATACTATATCCAAAGATGATAAATATGAATCAAAGCAACCTATATGCAAAGATGAAGTAAATATAATGAAAGATAAAGCTAATACTCATAAAAAGAAGAATAATAAGCCGGGTTAGGCTTGTAATTAGACACATGTAGCCCTTAGTAACAAACCTATAAGGTTTGAGAGGTCACTGCTATGGTAATAGATAATTCATTATCTTTAACTATGGTAGTGAGTAGACAGGTGGGAGCAAGCTGAAAAGCTTAAACCTAATATAACTTCTATTGTTCATTCCGCCATCCCTGTGACCATAACATCATTGAAAAGCTTAAACTAACTTCCTGCCTTAAGCTCATACATAAATAGCAAGCTGTCATAAAAAAGGATTTAAATGCAAGACGGAGCTATAAAGAGAACATGAAACCTTGTTATATTTTCCAAAGCAGTAGGCATCCCTGTTTATAAGGCTAGTCATAGTGATTAGCTTGATATGTCAAACACCAGGTTTTTACCTATAGATCACTTATTTCTACATCTTTAAGCTATGATTGACTTAATACTGAGGTAGTTACGAAAATGGCTTTATTACCTTCTTAATACATATAATAGTTTATATTGTTATATGCTGTAATATTCCATGTGTAGAAATACTCTCATTAAGCCTTATAGCTAAAATAATAAATCCTAACATTAATGCCATAGTTTTTTTATATTTATAACTAGGATCCGGTTTAGGAATACTCTCACGTATTATTGAATTGATAGGTTCACCGCACACACATGGGCTGATCATATCACGGTGAGTACAACATACATTATTAGTATAGGTATCATGGATAAGATCTAATAATTTATCCAAGTTAGCCGTATTATATAATTCAGGCATTTTTGTAATATTAAGGGTACTATATTATGCCATATATTAAATCCCATAAATAATAAAATAAAGAGCGAATAGCGTATATCGGTGAATTCAAGATAGTTAATACTATTAGATGTATCTTTTATTTTACCCCAATCAAAGCCTAAAGATTCAAATCCCTTGCCTAAAGAATCTAATCCCTTAGTATTAAAACTATTTTTTTTTTATATTTCATTAAAAAGGATGCCATGAAGCTAATGTATAAAATGTTTTACCCATTGGAATACCTAAATTTCTTATTTTATTTAATTTATTAGGTTGCATGGTATAACTTTGATTTATTATATTATACATCTCTTCCTCAATATTAGTTTTACTAAAAGATTGATCCTGTAATGCGTTCTGTAATAAACCAGTATTTTGACGCCATAATTGTGGTTTAAATCCTAAATTACCTATATTTATATCAGGTTCATTTATAAAGTGTTGTTTATTAGATGTAAACATAATATATATTTTATATAATCCGCTCTTACTATTTTTATGTCGGCTCTTTTTTTTATGGCCGCTGCAGAGCTGTGGGGCATAGCGGCGCCCTCGCCTGGCGCCATTCCCGGATCTAGCAGCAGACGGGCGGGCCGGGCCTGAATTCAGACCAGACTCTTCTTTATTTGAGCTGCTCCCACGCACGCAGACCGGAAGATCTCAGTTGTCCTGGACTTGACAAGTACGTAGAGATCTTCGTGGAACCGGGGAGGGAGTCTCAATCGATCTTTTCTAGGATTCCTTATCACGCACGGAGATCTTTCCATTGATAGATAAGAGGGCTCCCCCCCTTGAACATACTCTTAAAGGTTAGGTAGGTTACTACCTGCCTCTACGGAAGGGGTGTACTTTGTACCGCCCGGAGGTCATATAAATAGAAACCCGGAGCGATAAGAACGAAAGGGTTGGTGTGGCCACAGCTACAACTACTGGCGCTTCAAAAGGCTTAGATTTCTTCTAAGGGCGCTACAGTAAGCTACCTTTTTTTAGGTCGTGTAATAGGAAGGTGTATGCCTCGAAAGCGTTTAGTACTTCGGTAGGGCGAGCAGCCCTTAAACCGGTTTGGAACTCTTCCCGTATTTCTGCATTTCATTCTCTATTCGGCCCGCCTCAAACAAAATGATAAAAAAGGATAGGACTATTGATTCGAAGTCACTACGAAAGGGTCGGTCAATAGCATAGCTCTTTATTTCCCCGGTCTCCTTTCGAAGGAAAGGCCTTCGCATTCCTAATCCGGTAGGGGGCCGGACGGCTTTGTTTGCCCCAGCTTGGCTAAACGCATCCCCGCGCAACGACATTCCGCCCCGTTCTCGCTCAGTCTTTGCAACGGCTGGGGAGGCAGTCGTAGAAGCGAAGCCTATCGCCACGCCGACCATAAAATACGAGATTGGCCCCCTTCTCAAAGATTTGATGGAATGGCCCAGCCCACCCAAGAGCGCTTATGTAATATGGGAACTCATGGCTGGAAACAATCCTTATGGTTTTGATATCCGGTAGGAATAATCAGAATAAAAGTCCAGGTTGGTTGGTGAGCCTAGTGATAGGAGACTATCTAGCTTGGTTCGGAGAGCACTTGTTGGGTTAAAGATTTTTTTGTTGCTTACGGCCTAAATGCTGAACTATTGACCCTACTTGTTCTGATGGGTGTTCACCCCAAAGTGTTCCCGGACCGCATGCATACATACGTAAGTAACTTAGTGCAACATGGCAAATTTCATTGAGAGGAATCAGCAAAGAAAAGAAAAACGGGTCAACATCTTAATGTGTATTTTTTATAAATTGTCCTCGGCTCGGGCTGAGGAGTGTCCACATGAGTTCGTTGAGGAGTCTACACAGGTTCGAAGACGCTCTTTTATATTCTGTCGAGAGTTCGGATTGCTCCACCTAAGTAGAACGAAAAGAAGGAATTGGAAATTCAAAGGGGGAGCCAGAAGCTTCGCTTCCGGTAGCTTGCTTACTCTCCTAGTTAGAAGAAGGCTCTTTGGCGAATTCTTTAGATCTCGGTAGAGTCTCGCTCAGTAAAGAGAGTTGTAGATTCCTAGAAAAGGAGAGGAGCCTTGATTCTCTTCTTTGATCACCCAAAGGTTTCATTAAGGCTTTACCTGTTCTATATCTATAGGACAGAAAAAACATCCAAGGAAAATGCTCTGCAACCAATTACTGCCTAGGGAACCCATTTGCTCGCCTGGCACGACAAACTAAAAACAGGATGATTGGAAACTGGCCTAGCATATGACTCTATAATCAGCTAGTCGGAATCGGAATATGCTTTTAGCCTTGCTTGAACTGGTTTACTCACAGGCACTGAAACTAGATAGCAACTGTAATTGTAATTGGATGGCAAGGAAATCACAAGATAGCTCACTTAAAACCTAGCTTGCTGGCGCCTGCTGGCTCTCCTAAGTCTCTTTCCCTTTCCTGCAACTGGAACTCTAAACGTAGCACTGGATGTAAACTCTCACTTGAAGAATTGCTAGCTTGCCTATAATTCCTACTTGAATAAAAGAAAGGCCTGCTTTCAATTTAAAGGCTTCCTCACTCACCGTAACAAACTCAGGCGCTAGAGAACTCGAACAATGTCAAAAGAGGGCATTGGGATTTTAATAACCCGGCTTTCAAACTAACTTAGATATGCCATTTTATACACTCACTTACAAGAGGCAAGTTTTAGAAATAGAAATCAACTTTCTTACACTAGGGGAGATTCAGTATATGCTCACTTCGGAAAAGATGAGTAAACAGTCCCTTCTAAAAAGGAGAAGGAAGTAGATTAGGGCAGGCTAACAGCGCCGGGAAATGTATGAGAACTCGCCTGTCCTGCCTATGTAACTTATTCGATTCACTCTCCTGGTCAGACAGCAAAACAAAGTGAACTTCCACGAGATCTGCCATCGAAAGGAAATGGCCTGGACATTGCAGGAAATACATATATATATAGGCTGCAGATGGCCCAGAATATGCGATTGCGGATATACCTGAATACGCTATGGGGCTGATCTTTCCCTTGCTGGGAAATTTTATGTGAGCAAGCCTCTTTCTTCCTTTGCTTTGGGACGAGGCCTGTTATCTTAATCCATCCAGAGGGAGTGCCCTATAAGCCAATGCCATTCCATTCATTTCCCGTTACCTGCCAGCCATTAATTAGGAATTAGGAGTTCTGTCCATGCGATCTAACAGACTAACAGGACAAGCAGTAGTTTTGAAAGGAAATCTGGCAAGGAAAATCCAGCAAACAAGGGATAGGCATAAGGCAAGTCTTTCCAGTAAGTGGTCGCAAGCGAATGACCTAGGAAGAAGCTCGTTTACAAAGAAGTTCACATGCCCTGCAACGGATCTCAAACAAAGCGTGGCTGACAGCGCCAAGAAAGTATGGCTTACACTTCCTTAGGAAGTCAGAACTGGTGGAAGTGGGCTGGCTAATTTACCACAAGGGCTCAGGCCTAATTGGACTTATAAAGAGTTTTCAGTCACAAAGGAAGCAAGCTATTATTCCTTTCAAGCAAGAAGGACTCGGCTTACTCACCAGGAATGCACCCTAACCTAAGGGAGAGGGGATAAAGGGATTAGGCTCTGCAGATGAAATAAAGAAGAAGGATAGCATTCTCTACTTCTATCATTGGTGCTATCGTATATGAGGAGCTTTCTTTTTGGTATGAAAGGTGATGTGATCTTAAAAATAAAATCTCATAAGAGAAGGAAATGGGGGTCGTGGAAGAATTGGGTTCGAGTCCCATAGCCCCAATGTGTCGAAATATCATGATTGGGTCGACCAGACCAGGCCCGGATCTTCTTTCTTTTTTTCCGGTATGCCGCTCCGCGATAATGGAGCGAAAAAACCAAGTGGTTTGTGGTAATGTCAGAATTTGCACCTATTTGTATCTATTTAGTGATCAGTCTGCTAGTTTCTTTGATCTTACTCGGTCTTCCGTTTCCCTTTGCTTCCAATAGTTCGACCTATCTAGAAAAATTGTCGGCCTACGAATGTGGTTTCGATCCTTTCGGTGTTGCCAGAAGTCGTTTCGATATACGATTTTTATCTTGTTTCCATTTTATTTATTATTCCTGATCCGGAAGTAACCTTTTTCTTTCCTTGGGCAGTACCTCCCAACAAGATTGATCCGTTTGGATCTTGGTCTATGATGGCCTTTTTATTGATTTTGACGATGGGATCTCTCTATGAATGGAAAAGGGGTGCTTCGGATCGGGAGTAATCACTAGTGATAAGGCAAAAATAGGGAGGAAGGACAAAGGAAAGAGCGATGCATACATTAAATCAATTGATTCGTCATGGTAGAGAAGAAAAACGGCGCACAGACCGTACTCGAGCTTCGGATCAATGTCCCCAGAAGCAAGGAGTACGCCCACGTGTTTCAACGAGAACACCGAAAAAACCAAATTCAGCTCCACGTAAGATAGCCAAAGTACGATTGAGCAATCGACATGATATATTTTCTCACATTCCGGGCGAAGGTCATAATTCGCAGGAACATTCTATGGTCTTAATATGAGGAGGTAGAGTTAAAATTTGCCAGGTGTTAAATCCCATTGTATTTGAGGAGTCAAGGATTTGTTGGGAATTCCGGATCGAAGAAGAGGCAGATCAAAATATGGTGCAGAAAAACCCAAATCGATATGAATGGAGGATGCCTCTGGAACTTCTTTTTATCGGTCAGGAGAGGTAAGAAGTCACTCGACTGAAAGGAGAGGGAACAACCACAACGTTATGCCCTAAAATAGAAACGGAGCCCTTCCGAATGACCTATAATGGATTCTAATACACTAGACAAGAAAGGGGGCCGACGAAAGAAAACCGCTCATCCGATTTCTTCGTCCGGTTTTTTTTAACTTTTTTTTTACAGATAAGATATTTCGTTTCTAAGTTTCCGCACTTGCCCTTCGCACGATTCTATCATAAACTGCATGCAAAATCAAAAAATAGGATTCTCTTATTTATAGAGAATTCTAGTATGGATGAAGGAGTTCAATTTTGAATTAAGAAGCCCGGATATGGTCAGGTGGTTTCTTGTAATTTTGGGAATCTTTTCGTTAACAAATATGGATTCCCCATAGTCTCGGTGTCTGAGGATTTAGAGGATCCTAAAATATAAGCACGATATGATTTCTTCATTATATATTTATATATTTTTAGAGAAAAAGATGGATAGGATTTCTGACTTCCACTTCCTATAGGACATGAGGGCTTCAAGCCTATGCTAAGAGAGTAAGGTTTCTGTCTCGATCCTTTTTCTTTCTTCTTTTGCTTTCCCTGCAAAACTCTTCTCGGAAATTTATTGCTTGACTTTAAACTAAACAATCAAGAAATTATCTTCCCACGCCTACTAAAAACTAGGGACATGGTTATAGCAGTCTCTGTTCACTCATGCTTGCTGCTTAAGACTCTCTACATCTGAAAGATAGAAGTAGTTTGACGGCGAGGAAGAACTTGAAGAAGGAAGAAGTACCATTGGCGAAGTAGCTTCCTCCAGTCTATGTATGTATGGGGTGTACCCGATAAAGATACAAAGCAGCTGAGATCAGAATGAGTAGCATTGATCTCTCCGTTTGGTCCGACTAATCAATGTAATTCCATCAATCGGTGAAGCACATTAACGGAAGTGTGCACGCTAGCGCTCTACTCTAAGCTTCTAGTTAGCTCAAAAAAAATGGACTCCCCTAAGTGGGGCACATGGGTTTGTGAAGATGCGTTGGTTGATCCGGAGACATGGCCACTACTGGCCTACGGTCCTGTCCATTTCGAGGTTGGGCCCAGGAATAGTGAGTTGATATTCGCTGATATGCTTAGCGAGAATACTTCACAGCCACAATACCAAGATGGACTCAGATTTTTTGAACCAGAACTCTGCTGTACAACTAGCTGCTGCGATCACAGCCTCAGCTAGGATATATATGTAACCTTATATCTCAAGAGAGGATTGCTACTACACGGACACAGACTCAGTTGTGCTTGGCCCAAAGAAGTTCTTTCTTCTTTTGTCTTAGGTAAGTATAAGCTAGAGGACAGAGTCATGAAAGGAGACTTTTTAGCACTATTTCTACATCGCAAAAGATAGCACCAATGTACTAAAGTACAAGGGACCGGCGAAAAACCTGGTCAGTCCAGAATGGTTTGAGTCACAGTACGCAGATCCATCTCGTACAGAACAGGTAGCGGTGGAAGCCAACTTCCGGATTGATTGGCACACTCTTAACATCATCAAGAAAGAGATGTCAGGCTTGGGATTAAGCAGGGGACCAAGAGGATATCAGTATATCACGGAGATGTATGGGTGGATACTGATCCAATTGATATCAAAGACTTGTCTTCCCTAGTTCACATTGGTAAAATACTGGGAAAAAAATGCCCTTTTATCAGCGCAAAAAATTAACTTTCTTTCACGAGCTTTACTGCTTCCATTCTTTGTACCAGGGATAAAAAAGAAATTGCGTATAGTAAGAAAGGAAGAAGAATGATAGATGACTAAAGTAGGTACTGGGACCTTTTGGAACATGATTAGGGAAAAAAAGAATATCTAATAAACTGATACGTACGAGCGAACAATAGTTCTTATCTCTTCTCTGTACCGATAAAGACTTTGACCTTAGAGTAAGGGGAGGGCCTATGACTTTCTTTATAGCCGGGAAGATAATTTCTTAATCGAAGTCATAGCTTAAACCTGGATAGAAGGACTTTATCTGGTCTGGAAAGGCTCTAGGAATTCTCTCTACACTAAAAGCCATAGGGCGTTGAGCAATAGACTGAAGAGGCATCTCTAACAAAGGGAGAAGGCCAGAGGTATAGATCCGTTAAGGCCACTCCTTAAGCAGGACTTTCGGTCCGTTCAAAAACCATTAGGTAGGGTCTGTGCGTGCTATAATAAAAAAGGGAAGACCCTTAAATCTACTTGAATGGATCTTGGCAAGGCGGATCGAAAATTATTAATGCCAGAATAAAAACGCCAACGAAAAGCGGGAAAGTGGGGCTATATATCATATAGTAAAGCCAGAGTCAAGACTACATGCCTATTTTATTGCCCGATCGTACATTTCAATAGCTTTAAGAGAGTTTTCATATAGAAGTCTGGGAACCGCCGGGGAAGAGACTGAAGAAAGTTCAGTTCTTTACGCTGCTTTTTAATTACAGGGGTATTCTAATTCTTTCGGACATTAGCAAACATTGAACCGTTGAGCCTGAAAGAGTGAGAGCTTGATGAGATTTTTAGGGCCGATAGGCCAAGCCGATTAGACGAACGGAAATAAGCAACTAGTCGTGCCATCATACTATACCTTACAGTTGAATTGAATATAGAAGGGCTTCCCTTACCTTCTATAAGCCGATTTCGAAATGCGTTTACTTCCCCTTTCTGGCGGCTAGTGCCCCACCTTTCAAGTTGACAGATTCGTATTACTTCGAGATAACTGTCAGAGCCCCCATTCTCGAACTCCTAGAAAATGCCATTCCATCGGGTTACCACGCACACAAAAATAATTCACATTTGTCGTCATTTCAAATATAACCTTCACGGGTCCCCTCAACATCCTTAACGGCCTGGTTCATTAAGATGTTGAACTGAGACTTCTGTGGACAAGCTGCACGACAGAGGCCTAATCCTTGAGCTCTTCTAATCCCCGGAGACGCTCTAATCCTTACAAGGCCATAGACTAACTTCTCAAAGAGAATGATTACTCCATTACACAAAAAAGGCATCTGGTTGTAGGCGTAAATCCAAGACAAGGTTACAAAGTATTCGTATTCTCGCGATACCCACAGACAGTTTAGAGACCCACAAAGGTAGGCCTGGTGCTCGCTTAGTGGCAAAGAGGTTCACTATGAAATATGGACAAGATTATGAGGAGACGTTCAGCCCTCTTGCTAAGGTTACCACGCCTGCAGCAAGGGCCATATGCCTTGTAGTCGACCAGTGCAAGCAGGACTTTATTTTCGAGTTTGATATTCTTATCTGCAAGGTTAGTGCTTTTTGGTGGCGTACAATGCCTTACTCGGTAGAGACAGGCTAGTTGCCTCGCTTCATTCTTAGTCATTTGGAATGAGATTGAGATGGTTCTAGCAGACAAAAGACCTTTGCGGGCAGAAACTGGAACGTACTTGAGGCGGAAGGAATCGAAAGTCTCTCCCAGAATAAAGAATAGCCTACCGACTTCCCTAAAGCCAAGTTGCGCTTCCCGCATTAAGTTTAACTAGCGGCTTACTTTTAGCCGTCGGGGAAGAAGTGTTGTGATGTTTGAGAACTCTTTCTGGCAAATAGACCTAGACCCGCGCGAGCAATTGTAGCCGAGCAATGGATAGTTCCTTAGGCTGATCTTGCCATTACTCTATGCATTTCTCTAAGAAGGAGGTAGACGCGGTCTTGCCGGGCCTATAATATAAGAGGCTCTTCCGGCTTGAGTTTGCCTGAGTCTAAAGGACTCTTGAGGAAGAGTTAGACGCTAGAGGATTTTCCATCAACAGAATTCGGTAGGAGACAGTCTCATATAACTCTGCAAAAATTAGAGTAAGAAGCTCAATGCCCTTACTCACAAGAGTAAAGAAATTAAATTTTATCTCTCCAAGATACTTGACCTCTAGAAAGATATCTTATCCGAAAAGTAATGACGCTCTCCCTTTAAGAGTTCTATCATATGTGAAGCCTTTAACATTATATCCTCCGGAAGAAAGTAAGGCATGGCTTTTTCCCGTACCTAAATTCAAGGCCTGCTATCACAGCGCCTACCGGAGCAGACGCGGGAGAGACTCGTCACTGTTAACATCCTCTCCTAAGCCCGGTATGACGACGAGCGGACTCCTATGGAAGTTCAAGAGAAGAGGGAGCTCTGAATGTCTCTCAAATGTCGCTACAAGCTCCTTCGGGAAAAGTAGCCCTGAGCCTCCATGACCTACTACTCCTTTAGAGAAAAAAAGAGGGTCACTGGCC
Source organism: Lathyrus sativus (assembly GCA_963859935.3). Taxonomy (NCBI): domain Eukaryota; kingdom Viridiplantae; phylum Streptophyta; class Magnoliopsida; order Fabales; family Fabaceae; genus Lathyrus; species Lathyrus sativus. The sequence continues at coordinate 399,360,009 of OZ012739.1, read as the reverse complement.
TCTGTAGGGGGGCCTCTTCCGGCGCGGAAAGAGTCTTCGCTTACACGATAAAATTTAGCTTTCATGTGAGAAAGAACTTTTACAGTACTACTATTACTACCAATCTTCAACGTAGAACAAAGTAATAAAGTACTTTAGTAGTCCCAGGCCTAATATTACTGCGCCTACCCTGCAGATGAAAGACTTTATCCTTAGAGGCGGCTTCTAATTGAGTGAATGAATTCCTACTGTCTTACTAAAAAAGAAATTGCGTCTAGCAAGAAGAATCATTCTATCAGACTAGTCTCTATCATTAAGCGTGAAAAGCCAACGCCCAAAGGTGCTTTTTTGAAAGCCGGTCAAAGAATCGATTATATGCCTGGCCAGAAGACCGATGAGCCTTACCAGTGAAGCAAAGAAGATAAATTCAAGTAGCTCTTAGAAAGGTAACTGAATGCGTTTCCGGTGTTAAAGTTAGAAGAGTAACTGCTCTCGTAGTCGTTTCCGCTCTACTCTGTTTTGAAGCAAAGCATGCTGAAAGCAATAAACATCTTAAATTCAGCTCTGAAAGTCTCTTAGCCTACCGGTGGGCGAGCCTAGCTTGTCTAGAGAAGTATAACTAGAAAAAGTCCTGATGTTCCGTTCTTGTTGTTTGAAAAGATCTCGGATCCCTCATACTTGTGACTGTGAAGAGTCTATAACGAGAAGTGGGCATCTTGACCTGAGCTTCTTCCCTTATATAATATAAAGATCTAGCTTCTTAATTTCAAGGTATAGTCTCAAATAAAAAAGAGGAAGCCCGACTTTGACAAGCAAGCCATAGCCAAAGCAGCAACTTTCAGATCATAGTCCTAATTTCCACCTACCTTTCTCGCTCTATCATTCCATTCTATCAGTCCGGTAGTCGGTCCTAACAGCGGTTGAAGCCTTCGAATCGGCTAAGTGTTTAGTATCACCTTAATCCATTCTTTTGCTTTAGTCTTTCTTTCTGAGTAGTCGATAGCGAGTCTGACGGGTCTAGCACCATCCGCCAATCGCTTACTGGTGAAAGGGCTATGTAGTAACCAGTCCGGTTAGCATTTCAGTGTCCGTCAGGAAGACGAGTTTGAATCTTCTTTGTTGTATGAAAGGCTCTTTTTATATTTGGTAGGACTTCCAATTCATATCGTGTGTCGGAGAATCGGATTATTATGATGAGCGATTTGACTCTGATCCACCAGCATCCACTACCGGAAGGAATTACCTGACTTACCGCCTGCTCTTATTCCCATCGATATGCCCGGAAACAAGAAATTTCTTTCTCTAATGCCCTTTAGCTTAAGCCTGACAAAGATAGAATGTTTCACTTGCCCTACCGCTGCCCGCTTAATACTACTACTAGTGAGACTCCTATTCTGCCACCCTATCTAGTAAGAGCCTCTACGGCAATGTTTGGCGCAATCAATATCCATAATCGCTCGTCTTTCATTGATTGAGGACTTGCCTGACCTGGTAATCTTCCCATAACACAGGTGGCTTTCGTCCGGGTAGATTATTTAAGTAAAGTGATCGTGTATGCTGCGGCTTAAACTAGAAGTTAATGATGAACAGGTCTTCATTTCCTTTAGGTATTGTTGGTTAGAAGAGAAGTCTTCTCTTACTCTTAGTCGCGGGTGAAACTTTTGCGACTGTTGGAGTTAGGTTTTGGGTGACGATGCAGTTGCATAACAACCATAAGAGCTAAGGACAAGGCTCCTCTTTCTATGCTTTTAAATACAGTACCCTTTCATTTAAGAGAATAAGATAATAAGAGTAGTTGTACTCTTATAGCCTACTATGACTTCTTCGTCTTCTCTTTTTCCTTTATCTAATAAGAAAAAGGGTTTTAGAGGCTTTTATATAGCTTTATAAGCCCTTTCTCTTAGCCAGGGGAAAATCCCAATCTAGAGGAGAGTTTTCTATAAAAATGTGAAAAGATGAGGAATTTCCTTAACTTACTTAATAGGTTACCCGATCCCTAACTAAAAAGTGGGGGTCGAAGAGAATAGATAAAAGATTTTTCGAAGAAAGGTCTTTGCCAGGAGGCCAGAGATTATTGAATTTACATAGCATAAAGAAAGACGGACATTCTGCTTCAAGTTGCCATTGAATTGCTTTTCGTTCCCTTGCTGAGTCAAAGGATGAACAAAAAAGAAATAAAAAAGGGCATCGATAGACAATAGACCAAGGAGCGAAAGCCACTCAGTTGATTGCTAAATCTCTAGTTCGTGAGAAGGATTTGCTGCTTGAATTGATAGAGGAATAAGACAAGGGCTTATAGCGCCTTATCTTTTTTTTTGTAATAGGAATGGAGTATCTTTCCAAACTTCAGTTATCATAAAAATTGCAGAAAGAATGAGATTAATAATAATAGTTTTGCGGATGATTTACTAATTTTCTGCTCAGGCGTTGAAGATTCCATTGTTGTGGTCAATCAATGCTTAAAAGAATTTGCAAATCTTTCTGGTCTTACTGCATATCCAAGAGTCAAATCGACTATGGAGATCTTTCTGATGCTGCAAAGTTAAATATTTAAAATCTAATTGGCTTCAATTCAATGAAGGTAAAATGCCAATAAAGTACCTGGGTCAGTCCTTCAAAGCTCTTAGTTAGTGATTGTTTGCCTCTAATTGAGAGAATCAAAGCTAGAGTACAGAGATGGATTGGAAAACACCTCTTATATGCTGGGCAACTGGTTCAGAGTGCCCTCTTTAGCATGCAAGTTTACTGGAGTACTGTGTTCATACTGCCAGTGCAGGTTTTGATTTGAAGACAAGAAGATCTGCAGAGGGTTCTTATGGTCTGGTCCTGATATGGTTAAGAACAAAGGGAATGTTGCTTGAAAATTTGCTGCCCTTTACATTAAAAAAAATAAGGTGGTTTCGGGCTTCATTGGTGGAGTGGAATAAAGCTGCTATGTTGAAGCATATCTGGGTTCGGGCTGCAAAAAGTCCTTATATAGATTATAGGTATGTATTTTACATACAATGCTTCTTTTTTTTATAAGCATTTTGTTGGTGTATTTAACCACAAACCAAATAATGCTAGCTGGATTTTTAGGAAACTTTTACAGGTGAGAGAGTTGGCTATAAGATATATTATACATGATGTTGGCAATGGAAACAATACATCTCTCTAGTATGACTCTTTGCTGCCTGTATGTATGGTGAGCAGATCATAAGGGAGCCTGGTGTTCAAAAAAAAATGTAAAAGTTGCAGACATACTTTCTAATTCCAGATGGTCCCTCCCTGCAGGTGCAAATAAACACCAGCAATAAATTGGGGAGTGTATCAGAGCCATAAGGCCCTTGAACAGTGAGCGATAAGACACAGTTATATGAATTCCTGATCACTCAGTTTTCCATAAAAAGCGCCTGGAGGTTAATCAGACATAAACAAGCTACTATGCCTTGGTTTAGGAGATATTTTTTAGTTAAGAAGGAACTCATTCGTGGACTGATTCCGACCCTTTACCAGAAGAAAACAGAGGAGCGGTATGGTTTCATAAGAGGTACTCATTATACAGATATCCTTTTTCGAATTGCCCGATTCACAGTGCCCACCTTATTCTCTCCCCAATCACACAGGAATGCTCGCTTGTCCGCCTACCAATGATGCCTTTCACTTTCAGATTCTACATATGGAGTGGAGAATGCCTCTACTACCTGTGCCAGCAAACAAACAAACAAAGACTATAGTAGAGTAGGAATGGTTTAGCTCGCTATAGGGGAGGGAGATAGTTTACGCGTCAGTTGAAAGTGGGAAAGCTCTCAAGCAGCAAGTACTTTTTATCCCTTCACATTCAAGTAAAGTATTGGGAAGGTATCTAGTCAGTGAGGCAAGTTAAGTAAGGAAATAAGGAAAGCAGCTGAAGCAAGGTGCCTAAGCCTTCAAGTTGCGAGGTCTTTTAGGTTTAGATATATTTGTAATCAGTTAGAAGAACTCGGAGTCTAAAATGGTAACAAGAGAGAACTAAGTGCAATACGTACAACCTACTAGTGACTAATTCCCCCCGGAGTCTTATTCCTGTTATCCCAGTAGTAATTGAGCAGGGCGAGGAGTAAATTTCTCTTCTTTCTTTTCTCATTAAACTATTATATATGAAATGGTGTAATTATGGATCTCATTCGTATTCAAGTGGTTTGCACTAATAGTTGCTCGAAATGGATAGCTTTGTTTCCGGGAATTCGAGGATACTGCTAGCGAAGGAATGCATCCAACAGTGTTTTGTCTCATTGGTCCTCTCATGCCATAATTTGCTCATAAATCCACTTTGTTCTCCCGGAAATAACTTTTTTTATAAAACATTACTTATGTGACTTCGATCTGATACCTCTCGATTCAGAGAGGAAATGCGCATTTGTATCATTTTGACTCTCCCCATCTCGAATTCTACTAATTTGATATGGGACTGGTTGTGAAGGGAAGCTTTGTGGGAGAAAAGAGGAAAAGGTCAGGCTAGTCAAGGCTTTACTCAAACATATGGGATAGATTACGAGGAAGCCTTTGCCCCGGTAGCCAAGATGAAGTCTGTTCGTCTCCTGCTCTCTATTGCTGCGAATCGAGATTGGCCTCTGTTCCAATTATATGTTAAAAATGCCTTCCTGAACGGGGACCTACAGGAAAAAGTTTACATGAGTCCTCCACCCGGTTGTGTAGGGGGGGGGGGGAGTTTACATGAGTCCTCCACCCGGTTGTGTAAGGGGGGGGGGGAGAACAATAGAGGTCAACTGGGATGGAAGCCAAACGACGGGGCCAAGAATCTGTGATCGATCTGAAGAACCACTGCCAGATATGATTCTGCTTCCCCTTCGTACTACCCGATTCTTGCCCGGCTTTCTTTCGTCTTAAGTAAGAAGGTTGCGATGAGAATGAGGATCACTTCGGAACTCTAGGAAAATGGGCGGGCGTTTTAAGGCGGGATCTAAAAGTTCTCCAACGTGTTGCGGAGCCTTCGGCCGTGAGAGGGACTTTTGGCTTCCTCAGGGCCGTGTGAAGCTTAGCTTGCTTTAGCAGCCACGTGATGATTCAAGATTCGTGGTAGGCGTAGGAGCTGGGCGAAGCGGTAGCGAAGCTCAGGTGGTGATGCAAGTGCGCGGTGAGCGTAGTAACCCCCTCGGGCATGCTCTTTGTACAACCAAGCGAAGAGCTAGTGAGGGCCGGAATGGAATATCGTATGTAGTGTAGAATCGGATCTGAAGCTCTTTACTAGGATTGGAACAAGCGAGGAACGAGTGACCACAAGCTCCGCTTAAGCGCTCAACATGCAGTTAGCTTAAAACATGTTCATCATGGTCCACCAATAATGGAAAGGCCATTCCCCTCCCTATCCGTTTCTTGATCCCTCATTCCACGAATTCGTTGTTACTGATTCATTCAAGGACTGAAAGCTTTTCGTTTTATGAAAAGGCATAGACTCCCCACTTCTTTGTCTTATTAGCGCAGGTCTTCGTCAATGATGAAAGCCGCTGAACTTCAGACTCGAGTTGAGAAAGAGGGCTAGGCCAAGGATAGGAGGGCTTTCAGGGACTGGGGAAGACGGGTGGATTATAGAGCTAGGGGCAGATCAGAGGTTTGTCCGTTGGGATTGGGCATGGACGAGCCTCGACTGGGCCAGCATTGATGGGAAAAAAACTTATCCCATCGCATCATTAACCGGTGTAGGATTAAAGATCAGGTCCAGGATTCGAGTAAAATCGACCTTCCCTCTCATCTCAGGGTGAGGCAAGGTAGCTTGCTTTGCTCGTTCGTTGTTCAATATCTCGACTGCTCAAGAAGTTGGACTAGCTGCTCCTCCGACCCGGAGTGGATTCTAAGGGAAGGGCAGAGCCTCACCTTGCAGTAAGTAGGAAGGTCTTCGTTGCTGGGACGGGTTCAAACTGGACTGAAGGGAGGAGGAATGAAAGACTCCGATCTTACTGGGGATTCATCACTGGCTAGGGCTTTCGAATCAAAGCATGGGCATCTGCAACTAAGAGGGAACAGTAGATCGTCGATTGAAGAGTCAGGTCAGTCAACTTCTATTGATTATTGATTCGACTAGAGGGACTCCTAGCAACTTGTAGGGGCCCCATGGAGATGCAGGAGCCGCCAGCCGAGCCGGATCAACCAATAAATGATAGGCCTGAGGGATGGGCTCATTCTACTAATTAGTGATCCCTGGCCCTACCTAACAAAGAGATGTCCCTAAAATAAGAGGGGATTGGTTGATCGGAAAGCTCGGGCAGGAGTAGAGTAGAACATTCCATAAAAATCTTTCTGATCCGCTAGCTCTCACTCCTTGCCCTATTAGGTCAAGCAGCTTCCCTCCTCTCAAATCCTATTTTTTCATCGACAGGTAAGGTTAATTCTAAGGTTCCTTATTCCGGTTGTCAAGCGGAAGAAGAGGGAGAAAGAATGGGCACAGCCCCACCAGCAGCCCGCGTTTTCGACCCGAAAGGAATGAAAAATAAAACAAGAATCTGTGTTCACTATCTATGGAGCGGAGTGACTATCCTGAATCTCCTCTTCCCTATCTCCCCCATGCCTTTTTTTTTCTTTTTATCTCCTAAAGGTAGTTTACTTGCTTACTTGTTAGAGTCAGGAGAATCCATTTCTTTTTTTTATTGTTTATTATATTATGATTGATCTGTAGTTCAATGGCACTCTTCCTAATCCGAGTTTAAGATGGAATAAGACCCAAACGTAGAGTCCCATCGGCCGGTAAGGGATTTTTTCTATTTATTTTTTATTCCCTTCAGTCCTTAGCTTTAAAAAAGGGATTCTTATCTTTCCCCACGAGGTCTTCAAGCCAGATGGAGCAGTGCATCTCTGTCTTGAAAGTCGCCCTACAATTAGGAGTTCCTATCTCTACTGCCTATCCAACCCGAAGATTCTTATTCGTGGTGAAGTGCTTCGAGTAGGATCCGACCCCATCCCAGCAGTCAAAGTCCTTCCTGACCCGGCTCACCTGCCTCTGAAGCTGGAATGCCTTTCTAGAGGAGGCTACCCAAGGAATCGATAAGTTTGAAGTGGGATGTGGAATGTGATTGGTGATGGATGGTGGTTATGAAATAAGTTTTGCATCAGATGATGAGCTCGTGCGAAAACTTTTTCTTTTATTCGCATAAAGGTTCCGATTCGAGCGAGAGCCCAAACGAGGGGAGGCGAGAACGTCTTGATCAAAAGCTCTACAGTTCTGAATAATGAGAAAGACTTTTCAAAATTCGATCAAATCGATCGATAATTTTATCATCTGTTAGGTAGGCCAACCGACCGACCGAGTTTTGTTGTGCGTCCATGTCACAGAACCTTTCTTCTAGCCAAGAATCCCATTATTGATCGAATCGGGGCCAATTCATTAGCAAATTAAAAATCTACTGTTTTAACACTCAGAAAAAAACCTAGAAAATAGAAAAGAAGAAGAGTAACTAAGACAAGTGCTAGGTAAGCAAGATGGAGAGGCTAGAAAAGGCGGGGCAAGGGGCTCTCCATCTCTAGGAAGATTGTGTCCAGGATCTGGTAATCTAAGTTCTGGTCGGCTCGTATTAGCCTGTGCTTTATTACAGGTAGTAATTCCCCCGGTTCCTTTAGTCTTTTCAACGGTACTTGAATCTTAAGTCGCAGTCATGTCTCGCCCCCCAGTATAGTGACCGATTCCATGTTTCCCCCGAATTTCATGAGTTCCAGGCTTTCCTCTCCCAGCAAGAGGATGCGCGAACCTCCAAGTCAAGCGCGCTAGCGCGCTTTACCAAGGCTTTTTCTGATAGAGGCTTGAACGCCGTTGCTTGTTTGGGTCGAGCGGCTTCAAACCTCTGCTCATCCATCTTCATTCCAAAGGCAAACATTTCAATTGAGTGACTGTAACTGCTATGGTTTCCAGTCAATAGTTCTTAACCAACCCTTTCTCGCCGAGCTTCATAAAGCTTTAAGAGAGAAGAGTAAGGGGGACCTTCTTTTTCTCCAGCGGAGCCCCTCAGAAAGTATCCGGCGGCCGGTAGCTCTACTAAGCGAAGAACCGCTCGCTGCCTTTTCTTCGCAAATAACATGTGCAGGGAGCCGCCAAGGAGAAGAGAAGCAAGCTACCTTCCATCTATATCTATAGGCGGCAATGGTCAGAGCTGGTAAGCATGGTAACTATATCGGCGGTCGGCGCTCCGCGTTCTATCTAGGTTCCGCTCTTACGTACGCCCCACCTCACATAGAATAAGGGGAACCCCTTCCATAGAAGAACCCGTGTGGGTGAGAGGGGATTGAATCATTCATTCATCAGATACGTCTTCTTCCGTGATCCATTTCATGTCAACTCTAATTAGTTATCAAAAGGCCTACTTTACAAACAAAGGGAAGGTTGTTTCCCGGGAACCTTGCAACCTTGCGGTTCCTGGTAACCGGCCGCATCGGCCCCGTAACCTTCGTTACCGTCGGTTCCCGCAACCAAGCCTTTTGATTATGTCTTTCTTTCTGAAGGGCTTGCAGTTCATTACACCAAAGGCTTTCAGTGAACTATTGAAGCTATCGAGAGAGTACCAAATGCTGACGAAGGTTACCAACTTTCGGTGGACGCGGAGCCAACGAGTCTTTAAGTAAGTGGGCGTCAAGCGTAACGAGTCTAAGGTTACAGAAGCGTTCGCCAACTTTGATAGGTAAAAGCTTTGCAAGCAAATAGAGCAGAGAGCTTACCGTCTGTTTCTATTAGAGTCGCGAGCTTGTTGTAGTCGGTCAGTGAAGGGAGAACGTGCTGCTTACTTGCTATATCCCCGCGTTCTTGCACGGCTCGTTCTTCGAGTCGTGCTTCTCCCTTCCCCCTCTCCCCGTTCGTTCTACCGTACAAAAGTCGTATGGAGTATAGCCAAGTGGTAAGGCATCGGTTTTTGGTACCGGCATGCAAAGGTTCGAATCCTTTTACTCCAGATTATGAACACCCGATCGGATCTGTCAAGAACGAGCTGACAACTATTAGGGAAGCGGCTGATTGCAGTCCCTGAGCCCAGCCCGGGAGAATGCACGGTTCCCTGGCGCTTCATGGGACGGGCGTTCGCAATCCCCCTCCCTCTAATCTAACCCTCCCCCGCTCCCCATACGAATTTGAACTACGATCCCCTGGAGCAAAACGCTTTTGATACACTTTTGAATACTGTCACCGAAAGTGTTAAAAAACTGACGGTAACACATAATTTTCCCTGCCGGAAAACTGGACATATTCAAAAATAGTCGAGCAGGTCATTCATTGGGGATCCGGCAGATCTACGTTATATGATATTTATTCTGATATTACGGAGTATGGCTTTGCCAGTAATTACTTCCACGAGGCATTAAATATCCTCTATTCTATTGGGGGGCCGGGGTTGGTGGATAAAGATGGACAGTAAGGATTGCGTAATATCAATTTTTCGGCCTCGCTTAGGTTCCTATCGATTCTCCCCGGATTTTAGGATCACCTTTGTTTGACCTGCCCGACATGCTGTTGACTTGGAGATTAATTCTTCGGCCGTACCTTCTGCGGTTGTTACGCATGGCTTGATTGTTGGGCTGGGACCGAAGAAAAGTAGAAGCCTCAACCGTGTCGAAGGCATTATAACTACAGTACGCTACCTCAAAAATCAAGATCTACATCCCGTCGCTACCCTTTCAGCCCTTTAAATGTTAATCTTCCCGCGTGAGGGTGATCAGCGTTCTCGTTCACGAAGCCAACCGAGTTGCTCATGGGAAGGAGCATGTGAGGGAGAAGGACCAAACTTCGTCTCTTCGAACGGAGCCCTGGCTTTCTTTTTGATACTATGTAACACCTCCTCATCAACATACGTTTCCCGAATAACCATTCATTTCATGAAAAACCTGCGCTTGTTAGCAGCTGAATCACTCTCTCCTCTCGTAGTGGTCCTTTTCTCATCCTTATCGTACGGGACTAAAGCAAGTTGGCTAAGTCGCATCTTCTGCTTTCTTTGCATTTTGCATTTGTCTTTCAAAAACCCCGTTCTTGCTGTTCTTTCATCAGCAAACTACTGGTGGTCTTTTCTTCAACTATAAGATCCCTGCTCAAGTCTTTAGAAAGCAAGAGTCCTGCCGTTGGAGTAAAGGCATGCCTTTAGTTAAGGTAGCGAGTTACTTTCCGGTGAGACGATCGTTATATTTAGAGAAAGTAAAGGCGCCCGATTGGAGCTCATTGGTTCAGCAGGAAGAGGAGGAAAGGATAATTTACTACGAGAGTGCTGGGATTTGCTCCTCAATAGGTATCGGGGTACGGATAAAGTACATTGAAACAGATTGCTTGGTCGCTTGAAGAATGACTTTCTACGACGTTAGTGAGAGCAGAGTCCAAAGCAAAACCAATGAAGCTATTATAATTATAGTATGATAATGAATTCATTGGTGGCAAAGCTCTAAGCCTGCAGACGGATATCTGTCGGGACCCGAGGATACCAGCGTTGATGAGGTTCCCATGATGATGACATGCAACGTCATATCCGTCCGAACAGACTGAACATCTAAAGAGCTAGTCGTTGAGCTAGACCGGAAAGATGAACGCCAAGCTAAGGGCGTAATAGCCCGAGACTGTAAGGGGTGCTGAGAATGAGGTACAGGTCTTTGTCGATTTAGACGGCCGTGGACACCTAAATAGGTCGGCATTCAAAACATGAGAAAGCCTTTGTTAAGCATGGTAGGAGTAGGAGGGAGTCATTCTGTTAGGAAAGAAAGGTAAATCATTCTCGTAGGGCAGGCAGTAATTTCAGGTCTCGAAGGTACCTTATAAAGGCATCATCTAGTAGGGCATACGTTCCCCCATCCGTATCTATCATATGTGTTGGGTGAAGAGCTAAGACAATGCCTGGGCCGGGAGAAGAGTCTGCAACAAAATCAATTGAATAGACAGAGAAATCCGGTAAGCATATCGATTCAAGCAAGTCCGACTAGTTTAGGCGCCGCCTTCCAGACTTATGCTGAACCGCCGGGTGGTATGAACTCCAGAGCCCTATTCTGGTTACAGAGTGCGGGTAGCCGACAAGTAGGTTAGCAAACAGGTGAATCAATAGGCTTTGCTCCTGCCTTCGCTTCCAGAAGAGAAAGAGTACTGGCCTGAAAGCTAATTTTACACAAGATAGGATGGCTGGGAGGGAGTTCTTGAATGCCGAATCTCTGTATTTCATACTCGTCGGTAGGCTTTCTTCCCGCGACCCGATTCCAGTGTATCGTAGAAAAGATACTTCGTCGCTGGTTTGGAACCCTGAGCAGACTCCGGTGATATGAATCAGCCAGAAAGAAGGTTAACTCCTCACCTTTGAAATGGAGCTTGAGCTGCTAATAAGTCAATACCCTATGTTCTTATTTCACACTTCCATAAATAAGGGAAGAAGTCTGTAGGAAGCTACCCGAAGATAGGACATTCATTCCTCTAAGGCAACGCCTTTAGCTACTCAACTACTTGAGCTCATTCGATACCAGACAAGCGCTCATTGGCTACCAGGGCGCTACCAGAACTACTCAAATCGCTTCCTAACTCCTTTAATTTAATAGGAGTGCGTATGAGAGAATCATGTTAAAGAGAACTATGAGGAAGCATAACCTAGTAAGAAGAAGAGCTAGCAGCGGAGAAGATCCGCTATTTGAACACCGCTTAATGTACCAGCGGTTGCTGATTCAGTTGGCTTAGATTCAATAGTTGTCGAGTCGATAACCGGATTCTTCAATACGGATACAAAAGCTCACTCATTCGGGAATGGTCGAGTAGATTCATGAGAGGGGAACCAGTGCTTGACTGGAAAGACGAAAGGCAGAAAAAGGCTCCTTAACCCACTCACTCTGAAACCCAGAGAAAGAAAATGAGCCAAGTCTAAAGCCCGTAGGGTGTAAATTGATAAGACCAATAGGGAATCAAAAGGCAAGATTGAGAGTTAGAAGGTCAGGCTTGTCGCCAACGGGTTCACTCTGAAAGAGGACATCGACTACACTGAGACCTTATCCCCGCTTTCTATTCCTTCCCGGCCTACTGTCGTCAACGGTCCGCTTCCTTGAACGAGAGTTGGTCTTCCTGATCCACGAATACTGTCTGTTGTCCTTTACTTGTTTAGTGGCATCTGTCTTAGGGCTTATGCAATTCTCAGTTTCGGTATTATAATTTGTAAACGGCCGAACTAAGCTAAGCGCTTGGCTTGTCTTATTAGGTTCCCAACCGACCTGTACATTAAATATCGAAATCCGTTACAGAAAAGAATTAACATAACGAGGCTTGGAGTATCTAAAACTAAGCCCAGCAAACTGGAAGTCTCTTCAGACTCCCTCATTGCTTGGCTATCGAAGTGGACTTGTACATTGATAGCCTTTCGCGTGCGTCGACACGACATGCTTACCTTTCATTCTTTTACCCTTCTTCTCTCTCGGCCGGAAGGAATAGAAAGAACACAACTATCATAAATAAAGCCGGGAGAACTCCTATATATTACATTACAGCGGGATAAATTCCTACATGAAAGAAAGCTACACCCATCCTAAAAAAAATCTCAATAAAGGTACAAGGCTCTAAGAGAGAGTCATGCTGAAGGAGAGACCCGAACAGAGACTGGGACGAACAAACAGAGACGCGAAGCGCATCGAAGAGTTTCGTTAAGCCCGTTAATTCTGTACGTAAGAGAATATCCCACTGGTCGATCAATCAATGAAATAATTACTACAATTGTGGTGGTACCAACATGGCCAGTTAGCTCAGAAACCCTCTACCCACTATAAGAAAAGTAGAGGCGCTTACCCACTCTAATAGTTCGCCTTACGGCTCACCTTGGAAGTATGGCTTACTTGAAAAACTTCCACTCCCCTCGTTGACAATCACCAATGAACTACGACCACGACCAAGATTCTTTCTACCACGACCTCGCGCGGTAACCTGTGTTACTTTACAATAAAAACCATTATGGTACTGTTGTCACCAGTCCTCTGGCCTTGGGAAGGCCACCTCCTACACTACAATAGGTCATTGAAGGCGAAAATCCGACGGATCAACCGTTACGGGACAGAAGCTTTAGCACTCAATATGTCTTTGTTGCTGCTTCCCGGTAACATTGATCAATTTACAGGCGGAACCTTCCTTTAAGTCTATCGAGTGCCTGACTTCTCTATTGATCTGACCGGCTCGATTGAGACAGAGAGTAAAGGTGCGAATCGGCTAAAAGGCTGAGTCTGAGACTGACTGGGAGAAGAACTAGCAAGAAATGCAGACTTCGCTCCGCACCTTTAGGTAAAGATCCCCTCCAATCTTCCTTTAATGGAGATATTCTAAAATGTAACTTCCGGTAAGAAAGGGGATAGATTCTCGAAAAAAAAGATGTGCGCTTCTTCTTGATGCGGCAGACTGCCTCTTTCTAGATAATTTTCTATGGATGCTGATCTGTCTCTTTATTGGACCAAAGAGTGGCTCTCAGCGGAGTTCGTTCCGATGCCTGCCGGGCCTTGCAAGATTGAGATATCAAGGCTGGCACCAAAGCAAAGAGAAGAATAAGAATCTAATCTCTGCTGCCCACAACATAAAGGGGCTCATTACTCGTTTTCGTATTGGATTGGGATGGGACTATCCAATAACGAATTCCCTTCTTTCATTTCACTACTCCTTTCTTTCAACTTTCAAGGCTGCTTAGTCCGTAGTTGAAGGAAGGTATCGTATCCCGAGATCTATGTTTAGAGAATAATCTTCGGTGAGTGAACAATGAGGCTATGCTTTCTACAAGGCGCTGTAAGCTCATGGTCAACCCATTCATCGAAACAGAAGGACGGCCAGCCCATAAGAGAAGAGGCTTATCCATGTAAATAAACACAATAGACGAGCTCAGAAGACCCTGCCTTTGAGGCTAATTCGAAGAAGATTCCGGAATAATCCAACCGGGTAAACCAATTCTTATCCTTCTTCTCGTCCATCTTAGCAGAGACGAAAGGGAATCGGTCAGGAATAGCCTTTAAGGATTATAGCTCCTCTAGACCCTACCTGGTTAGCCGATGTCTTAAATATAAGACTAGTAGAAATTTTAGGAAAAATTTCATTTAGAAGCCATGACATGACCAACTGATTTGTGGCACTCCAGTCAGCCATCTTGGTCTCACTCATATTGTGGATCAGAGAAAGAAAGCGAGCTGACCTCTAAAAATAGGTTCCTGCTCCATAAACGCTTTCCTACAATGAAAAGACGAACCGAGCGAGCCCAAAGAACTCCAGTGAGGAGATCTGGTTACCTTTTTTTCTAATACGTAATACGAAGAGGTAATTTGTTGATACCGAGAATGATAGAAGAAGCTTCAAAACCCCTGCTTGAGAATCCGGTGTTTGAGAAGGAGCTACATGTGTTCTTGTTCGAGAATCCGCATCCCGTCGAATCAGCTGTGAGGGTGAAAAGGGCTTACGACGAATAGGCTCTTTGATGGGGCATTACTGGGTCACTATAAATATCATACATAAGAGAAGAAAAAGGGTAAGTAAAAGAAAGGCATTGCGTACTTTTCTTTTCCAGTACAAGAGTTCCTATTTTGTGCCCGAGACGAAGGATGGATTGATTGCCCGACTATCAGCAAGAGTTGACTGACTTCCAGGAACTCCTGCAACGTTCTGCGCCTTTTTCTTTCTAAGTTTTGAATATATCTTTGGTCACTTTCTTTGTGCAAGTAATCTTATTTTGCTTCGAGCACAGGGCTTCACAAGTCAAGTAACGGATCCCATTACTGTAGGGCTTCCCGCCCAAATGCTCCAATAGAGCTCTTCCCGCCTTCCAGATAAAACCTAGTGAAAACTTGTTTTATAGGTGTGTTTGAATGGGGGGTTGCTCCTATCTTGACTCGATGCTTGGTCACTAGCAGACTTGTCCCTCCGCGGATTCGTAGACCCACTAAAGTCAAGGTAGTTCAAAGAAAGGACTATCTCCGGTGGATCTTCTAACTTCAGTCTGTGGTCGTAGAGAAGGAAAATAGCCTCATTTCGGGGCTGGAGAGGTCGGAGAAGCCTCTAATTGACATAGTTTCCTATGGCAAACACCCTCCTCTTGCCCGCACCAGACTCAACTGAATGCGAGAACCCGCCAGGATAGCAAAATAAGTCACCAGTACTGTCAAACTCCATCAGAATACATTTTTTAATTGTAACAGAACTATTGGCTGATATATTGGATAGCCAATCATCCCATTCATCACGAGGTAGTAATGGATGACCATAAAAAAGGTTGTTGATCCTTTCGATGTAAGCTTCTGCGTCATTCCTAATGCTAATGCAGGGTTAACAGACATCGATAAACGGAGCATAGCGAACCAGAGTCACTGTGATGTAAAATTGGCAAATATGCCTCTTCCACGGCGAGACTGACCAGGTCGCTTACGATCCGTTGGCAGAGCCTTCCATGTCGGTTCCCACGAGATTCCCTGGTAAAGGGGGCGTGAGAGGGCTTGATATAGGTACCGATTGGCTAGTTTACGTATTAACCCTCGTAGCCAATCTCTGACTTCTTAAAATTTGTAAACGTCAGACATAGAATCAGTTATGCTAGCAAACAAAGACGGATAAATCTGTTTTGCTAACTTAATCGCTCTAGATAAACTAAAGAACGATAAGTAGAGTTTAACTAGCATATCAGCTTTCTCATCCCTTTTATATATAGATTTGTTGTCTATGAAAGGATGGTATGATCCTAGGGTAACCTGATCTAGTGAGTGATACGGGTACAGATAGTTTAGTATGAATATCATACGGGGTAATCCCACCGTACGCCTGTTGAAGTGTTACTGTGCACTGCTTCAGATATAAAGCAGTAAACAGAGCGCCTGACCGGCGATTCAAACTACCTGCTTGGCAAAGAGGTATGCTCCGATACAGAGCTCCTTGGTTAGGTTAGACCATCAGTGACTACTAAAAGAGGTATGCTCCGATACAGAGCTCCTTGGTGAGAACCAGCCTATCACGCCACTGAGGTTCCGCCTCGTTGGCCTTAGTCTTGCGATCTAAGTGAGTGATACGGGTACAGATAGTTTAGTATGAATATCATACGGGGTAATCCCACCGTACGCCTGTTGAAGTGTTACTGTGCACTGCTTCAGATATAAAGCAGTAAACAGAGCGCCTGACCGGCGATTCAAACTACCTGCTTGGCAAAGAGGTATGCTCCGATACAGAGCTCCTTGGTTAGGTTAGACCATCAGTGACTACTAAAAGAGGTATGCTCCGATACAGAGCTCCTTGGTGAGAACCAGCCTATCACGCCACTGAGGTTCCGCCTCGTTGGCCTTAGTCTTGCGATCTAAGGGTGAAGGAGTAATCCAGCCACCGGGATTGGTTACCCGGTTTACCCCTATCCGTATCACATCTACGTCCTAATTGAGTTACATAGAAACTAAGAACTTGAAAGCAAGAGATCCAATAGAAACTAAGAGAACTTGAAAGCAAGAGATCCAACAGGAATTAAATTTATACATATTTTTAAATAATATAGTTCAAAATCCCCCGAACCTCAGATCCGATAGCAGCTATAATATGCATCTACGACTAGCTACAGGAACTAGATGAAAACTTCTACAACAGGGTATCGAAGAATGCATTCTGACATCGAGTCCTCAATCAATGTAGATGATTCAACAAGGTAGACTGAAGCAACTCGTCGATCAGCTATCACCACATCGTTGCCGAGAATGGCATAGCGATCAAACTAGTGCTAGTGATTGTCTACGGCTACGGCTTATGCCTTCACTCGGGGGAGAGCACCCATCCAAAAACAGAAAAGTGAAGAAGTGCAGAAAGAAAAGGCAAACCCTCGGATGGACCTAAACTAGACTCAGTCCGAGCTCCTGCAAGAGGGTCCAAAGTAGAGTGGCACGGAATCGACCGGAAAAGACAGATCTGATAATTGCGTATATTGAGTGAGATGCCGCTTCAAAGATGCTGCTTACCTAGAATGGTGTGCTTTTCGCTCCTTTGGCTTTCTTTCTCCCGGAGACCATGCCATTCCTCGACACCGACCTTCAAACAAAGTCAGATGAGGAGCTGGCTTCCCTTAAAGCTGCTCTGGCTGACTTGCCTGTTCCGCTTCTCTCCCGCTTTGGGGCGGTTCTTCCTCCAGCAGCCTATTCTTTCACAGCTTCTATGCCAAGGGCTTATATCTTATTAATAAAATCAAAATGATATTATGGATGCAAGATGTATTGGGGTCACAAAAAATTATTTATGAAAATAAAGTGCTCTTAGTTCAGTTCGGTAGAACGCGGGTCTCCAAAACCCGATGTCGTAGGTTCAAATCCTACAGAGCGTCATTCCATTCTTGTTAGATCGAGAATGACACTGAAATAATTGAACAGCAGTCTAAAGTATGAATTTAACCTCACAAAGAAACAGGAGGTCAATAAACAAAAGAGATGTTAATTAATCAAAGGTCCAAACGCGGAGGCAGTTCTAGTCCTTGTCGCAGCGCAGTAGTGAGTAGGTGATCCAACACCTGAGATAAAAGACGCAGCAGATTCATATACTGACCTTAGTTATATAGATCGTTTACCTAGGTACAGAATGAGACCCTGAGGTCCATATCGGTAATAGAAAGACCTGCCACCAAAAGCATTCCGATGGAGCAGAAGTAGACCCTTCCCCCGCCATAATAGCACCACCTAGCTTCGCTGCATTGGGATAGTAGTAGCACATCTTTTTCTAGTAATCGTTATAGGGATAATGAAACCAATGATAGAGTTGACCTAGCCTAGCGACATCCATCTCTTGTCTCCAACCGGGAGATAGAGACTACTTCATGCGCTACTTCAACCAAGCCAAGGGGTAGGCCTTTTTTTTTTCAAGACCCCCTTTCGGAAAACGCATTAGCTTTCAATCAAGTTCGAGGATCCATTAAATAAAGCAAAAAATGCACGTTACAGACGAAAGGTAGATGTTCGTTGGCGAATAAAGAGAATGCAAGCTATGCAAAAACGGATTTCAATCATTTTCTTAGTCGGAATGTGCCCTCAATCTCTTTCTGACACAGGGTTGAACGCTCTAGAAGCGAAATAATGACCCTCGCAAGGTTGATGAACCTTTTTGGTTGGCGTGGGGTGAAAGACCTAGCAGCGGAAAGACCGTTATTCCTGCTGACTAGCTTCTCCTTCTCGCAAACTATGCTACGCTCCGTTCGCTTGCTTGCTACTCACTGTAATTCACATTCACTGACTTAAGAGCTAATGAATGCGGAGTGACAGTTGGTCCTGACTCTAATAAGTAAACCACCTTTAATTGCTCGTGCATTCATAGAAGATAAATCAGTAAATCAGGACAGGAACAGTCTCCGGCAGTCAGGTACAAGCAAGAGAAGAAGGTAAAGGCCTGACTCCGTTCCTGAAGAAGGAATGGCGGGGCGAAAGAGCTACCTGGAAGCTAGTTACGGTTGTGCAAAGAATATGAAGGAAACTGGTACCCTATTAGTTCAGTCAGTCAGTGACAAATGAGAAGAAGGATATCCGGTTCCAAAGACTCATCACAAATATCGTAGGTGATATCTGAAACCGCTGTTGTTAGGATTAAGGAAGTAGACTATAATCTCGGAACCAAGCTCAACGCGGCATGTTCCGGTATTGCCAATACTGTCTTGTCCAGTAACCCGCTAGAACGATGAAGCCAGTGTCCTCACTGATGAATCCCGTGGAACCTAGTATAGGATCTCGTCTGAGGATCCTCGGCATTCTTAATGGATGTATGATTCTAGTCGAAAGCCCTAACCCATTAATCACAAAAGAAGCGCATCAGTACAAGAAGGTGGAGCATTGAATCCTTATTTATAAGGAGGATGTGGGTCATTTAATGACACTGACGTCTCTTCACCCATGAAACGTCTTATCCTGCATTTTTTGTCCTTGAAATATAGAAAATTCTTTGGGCAAGGCTATACCTTCCATGGTGCGGCATCTTATCGTCGCCTCTTCTATGCGAGGCCATTCCTGGGGCGATGCCTGCCTTAGGTGGATCCCTTTACAATTATAACAATATAAGTTGTATTATCATATGTGACATATCATATTTTATCTTGAATTTGGAAACTCACTAAGATAGTTGTATTTCATCCCACTTTGTTGACTATTTTTTAGGTATATGCTTTTTGATGTTAAGCCAGATCACAAAAGGTTTGGGGTATTATAAATGTACTTTATATCCATCTCAACTAGTTGTAAATAAAATTATTTTTTATTTTCAAAGCCTAAACTTCTTTTAAGTTAATTTTGTTGTCATGTTTAATTTTTTTCTTGTAGAATCTTGGTTAAGACCTTTGGATGTATATTTGTTATTGGTGTATGAGTTACATTTAAGATGATCTGGTTTGGAAGCTAGTCTATTGTTCTATAGTTTAAAACAGCTCCGAACAAATAAAAAAAAAAGAGTATCAATAGTAAGATTTTCAGAATGCAATAGCAGGTAATAGTGATAGCATAATTGGTACCAGTGCTTGTTGTTGCTGGCTTAAAAAGGACTCTGCCGGAATTATGGAGTTCCGAAACACCAAATAGAGTATGGGATGCTTGGTGCCGTATTAAAGTGTTTTCGTTCTTCCTAGTTGATAGCTAGCTTTTAAGGGAGGATTCCATAATTGCTTGGGTACTTCCCAAATTGCAACCTTGAAATATTTTTTTCCGATTTGATTCATGAGATTAAGAATAAAAATCTATCCCTCCTGCCAAATTAACCTAGTTTAGCCTAAACAATTTGTTAAGTAAAAAATCAACTCAATTTATAAATCCCAAAAGAAAACAAAGGCAACAGTTACATGTATGCCATACCTTGAGCAGTTGGTCAGCATCGCAAGGTAACTAATCAACAAGGTGCCATTTATTCCTACAAGAGAAAGAAGATATTGTAAGCTAAAATAAATTCACATAAGCATTTATGCGGTTAAGCCTACAACCCAGCTCATATACCATATTACAGCAGCATGACTCTTAACAAAAAAAACATTGACATAAAATAGCAATAGTCCAAAATTTCTTGAAATCTCTTGAGTCAGGCTCAGAGAGATGCTTCAAACATTATCTACAAGCCGAAAACTGCAAAATACAATATGCATGACTGACACGCCCTCACTGGGTCATTCCACTCTACTCATATATCAATTCCCATGCATGTTGATTCCCTTTCCGAAATTCAACAAGCATCAATATCTGTCACAGCTCATGTCATGATATTCTTTCCCCCACTACAAGGAATCATTCCAAACCAAAAAAAAAAAACGCAATAGTTAAATTTTCAGAATGGAAAACACTCACCGCAAGCCTGTGTTGCTTCGAGATTTCGAGTCGGTAGCCTTTTCCACTCCTCTTAGTCGTTTTTGTTTGTTTGTATCTGTAATGCGAACAAATCCACAACTTATAAACTTATATCACAAAAATAAAAATGAAACCAGAAACAGTGATTACAAACGTGCAATTCGCTGTGGATTTGCAAGTTGATGACAAACTGAAACAAAAAGTAAGGCATAGTTGAGAGGTGTTTGTACCTGTGCTATAATAGCAGCTTTATACGAATCTCGAGCAGCCTTAAATTTTACCTCGGCTACCAATTTTCCATAATGGATTCTTTTCGAGAGAGCCTATAGTAGCAACAAAATCATAAGTTTTCTGCAATGTAAGGACGTGTTCAAAAGTCGTTTTCAGCTTATTTTCATGAACTCTTCGTGATAAGTTGCAAAAACGGCATACAACTTTAATATGAACAGTTTGATTTCATTTAGTTTTCTGTTATTGACATATCCTATACACAAACACAAGCACTAATGTTACAAACACATATGTTATAAGTGCTTAATTAAGTTGTTTATCCAAACTTAGCCTTAATATTTGAAAATACAAATTAAAAGAGAAATAATAATAAGTACCTGCAAGCACATTACATCACAAACAGCAGAGGATCCATAATTACCATCGTCTCCTTCCTTGACTAATTGCGGGATCAGATTTCTGAAGTATACACTCCATACATTATCATTTATATTTATCGATTCCGCAATAGGGTGCAACACCTATTCACACATTACAAAGAAAATTCAATGAAGAACCAATTCCTGAGGACTTGTCGTTTCGCCGCTAAATTATTACAGAAAACAGCTTTGATTGTTGAAGGAATGTTATTTACTTACCTAAGGGTATTGCAAAGGCGGTAACAACGGTTCAGGGAGACCATCAGGAAAGAATGGATGTTCATCCGGGCTCTTGTACCTACCAACCTTCAAAATGTGATACAAACCAATCAAGAAACACATACCATAAAAAATAAAGGTCTGTTCGGTTACGCTATATTTGCTATTTGACAATACGGTTTGATTGTTGGTTTTAAGGGTTAAGTCCATACCGTGGCATGAAGCTTCTCAGTTTCCTTGACCATGTATTATACCAAAGAGCCGTGAAATCCATCCATGGAGAAAGCATCAGGGTCATAAGTTTCTTTATTGTAGCAGTATTGGAGAAATCCATCCATGGAGAAAGAATCAAAGAATGTCCTATATGATCAAGCTGTCAAATTTTCACTCCCATCAATCGTTTTCATTATTGGCACCGATCTACACAAACGAAGTAGGATAGTTATAAAACTTTA
Source organism: Lathyrus sativus (assembly GCA_963859935.3). NCBI lineage: Eukaryota > Viridiplantae > Streptophyta > Magnoliopsida > Fabales > Fabaceae > Lathyrus > Lathyrus sativus. Next base: position 399,338,465 of record OZ012739.1, on the reverse strand, counting down.
AGCAATCAATATCAAAATTTGTGACTTAACTGCGTTGCACTGCAACTAGAGGTAGAAATAGGATGAGCCAGACTTTCTAAGGCCTAAGTCTAGTCACAGATTTAGTTTTAGTCTTGAGTATGATCTTTTCGAAAATTTGCTATTACACGTTAGCCACCTAAAAGCCTATTCCATATGAATGTATTTCGATTAGTAATTTAACCTATATTTAAATAGATTAATGAGTTAAAATACAAATGTGATTAGATTCCAATTGAATATTTAATGACATTATAGAGAATCCTATGTTTTTATGTTGTTGAAACAGCGAGGCGGACCCAGTTGAGGCTCTCTGAGCCATAATTCACCATGATTTTCGGCAATATCAAGAATCGCGACAGAACAAGAGGCTCATCGAGCCATAATTCACCATGATTTTCCGCAAAATCAAGGATCGCGACGGGACAAGAGGCTCTTCGAGCCGTAATTCACCATGATTTTCGGCAATATCAAGGATCGCGACGGGATGAGAGGCTCTTCGAGCCATAATTCACCATGATTTTCCGCAATATCAAGGATCGCGGCCGGACCATCCAGCGCAGATATTTAAAATCATAAAACTAAGAAAACATAAATGAACTATACAAAAATGTTAATATTCCAGCCACATAAAGAGAAATTATACAAACATGACATGAAAAATGAAGAATTGAAAGAGTGTAACATCAAAAATAGAAAATATAGAAAACACTCATCCAATAGAAGCAGCTTGTACCTTAAGAGAAAGATTAGATTTTTGGGAAAAAGATGAAATGGGGTTGAATGAAAAAGAAGACCCTCGAGTTGTTAGATGAAAATAAGAAAAGGGTGTTGAAGGTTTGGAAAAATACGTAGGTTTCAGAAGCTTAGACTCCATTATTAAAACCAGAGAGGAACAAACAACAAAAAATGGGAAAGAGACATTAACAATAAAGTTAAAAAGGGTTTTAAGGAGAAAACATAGAAAAAGAAAAAGAAAAAAGAAAAAAAAAAGTGATACGTAAGAGGGTTGTGTTTGGTTTGGCGGCTGTTAGTTGTGTGGTGAGATAACGGTAGTTGGTGAGTGAAGAATTCAACTCAAAAAGAGAGCTTTTAATATAATATTGGTTTTTTTTTAAATAATATTTATAGTATGACATAATTTTTATATAATTTTATACTCACCATCAAGAAATCATCTTGAAATTTTCCAGATTCAATATCAGGTAATCTTCTCAAGAGACTCGACACTTGCCTTAATAGTGAATTCTCACAAGGAACATCACCTGCATGTAAACAATAAGGTTTAAACGGTATTGTTCCATAGAGTTTTAATATAGGTAGGAACGTATAATTTACGGTTAAAGCAAAAAACATAAATATATTAGTCTATTATTACTCTGTTTTGAAACTAATTTTTGAAATATGAATATAAATATTAAAAATCCTCTACGCAATAACAAAACTATTTATTTTTACTTTTATTTATCTAACTTTTTGAACACTATTGGGAAAGGATTATCAACTAAAAAGGCCTAACAAGTATTTATATTTTAAAAGGAGAAAGTCCAAACAAGTTCGGATATCACATAATATTTTTTATAATTATAAAACTGGAATAAACAACAATTAATTTATCATCATTAAATGCCAGTAGTTTTGCAGACACACGATACCATCGTAGCTTTTTCCATCGCAAAAAAATAGTGATGTAGCACTTTTATTCTTCTTTGAAGCATTTTGATGGTGCAGTGTATACCAACCAGTAAGGTTAGCAGCCACTTCCAAAAGAAAAAACAGCATAATTAGATATTAGGTGGGTGTGTAAGTATAACTAAAAACACAAACCTAATCCCCCTCCAAGTAGGAGTTAGCTTAGTTACACGCATTCATCAAAACTTTTGGCTACCAAATTTCAGTAGACTTAGGGCTTTTGACTACTCCTTTCTATCTGAATATCTAACGATTTTAGCCATTTTCTTCACTGAAACTCTCATTGGTGCACAGAGCATAAAGGGAGAAAATGATGGATGAGAAGCCAGAAATAACAGAAAATACAATGGGTCTAACTGACCCAACCAAATTTCAATCATTCTCTCAGTTCTCTCTTTATACTCTGGTCATTTCAACTCTCCCTATTTTTCCTAGCTTACAATTAATAAGCTGTTACTTGAGCTTAATATAGTGAATTTACATTATGCAACAGATGACATCGACTTTTAAGTTTATGAGTAATAGAGAGTAGTAGTTATGCAACTGTTACAGCTATATGCCAGCTGTACAGTTTGTTACAGTTAGTTCAGTTTGTTACAGTTAGTTAGATCTAAGGCTTTATATACCATGCCTTTGTACTCTTTCAATCACAATCAATATATGAGATTTTCATCTTACTTCTTTTCTCTCTCTTATGGTCTTATATCATGGTATCTAGAGCTTCTTCTTCCTGATCCAGTAATCTTCATTCATGGCGTCACCGTTTCGCAGCGACGGCGCTTTTCCTTCCGCTCACGTCAAGCTCTCTGTTAAGCTTGATGATAAAAATTTCAAACAGTGGAAGCAGCAAATCGATGGAGTTGTGCGTGGCCACAAGCTTCAACGCTTTGTCACGGTTCCGGTGATTCCGCAGCGTTCGCCGGTGACTTCTGATCCGAATCTTAGCGAAGTCATCGATGAGTATCTTGATTGGGAGCAACAGGATGCTCTTGTCTGCACGTGGCTTCTCTCCACAATTTCTGACTCGCTTCTTCCCAAACTTGTGGATTGTACTCACGCGTGGCAGGTTTGGACAGAAGTTCACCGCTACTTCGCCGTGCAGCTCACGACGAAGGCTCGTCAGCTACGATCTGAACTTCGCCGTCTTTCCAAAGGTAATCTCAATATTGAAGCGTTCATGGCGCGAGTTCGCGAAATCAATGAATCGTTGATTTCAGTTGGAGATCCTGTTCCGATGCGTAACCTAATTGAGATTGTGCTGGATGCGCTTCCTGAGGAGTATGATTCGATTGTTGCTGCTGTCAATAGTAAGGAAGATCTCAGTACGTTGGAGGATCTTGAATCCAGTCTTCTTGCTCATGAATCTCGATTGGAGAAACACAGAAAAGCGATTCTCACTGAACCTGCTTCTGTCAATCTAACGCAGGTTCCGCCGTCTGAATCTTCTTCTCCGGCTGACTCTGTTTCCGAAGCTTCTGACTCCTTTCCAACTGGTACTAGTCATGTTAATGCTCACGCAGAAAGCAGTGGTTACAACAGAGGAGGTCGTTCAGGGGGTGGTGGCGGTCGTTTTGGTCGTCACGGCGGTCGTTTTGGCAAAACTCAGTGTCAAATTTGTCGCAAAAGTGGACACGATGCCTCTGTTTGCTACTACAGGTACACTCAGTCCTCTTCAAAGCCGTTTCCACCGCAACAAGCTCCCTTCAATCCATTTCTGGCGAATGCTCGTCCTGTGTATGCTCCTGTCTTTGGTTATTCCTCACCTAGATCAGCTGCACCACGACCTTCTCCTCCTCAAGCATTTGTGGCTAGTTCTGATCCCAACTTCAGCAACCAATGGTGGTATCCTGACTCAGGTGCCTCACACCATGTTACACCTGATTCTTCCAACGTGCCTGATGCTCAATCTGTGACTGGTTCTGAACAAGTCTTCATGGGAAACGGCCAAGGTTTGTCCATTAACTCTATAGGTTCCATGAAATTTCCCTCCTCTCATCTGTCTCACACACCTCTCATGCTTCACAATTTACTTCTTGTTCCTCACATCACCAAAAACCTCATCAGTGTAAGTAAATTTGCACAAGATAATAAAGTTTTCTTTGAATTTCATCCTTCTTTTTGTCTTGTCAAATCTCAGGGTTCTTCTGAGGTGCTTCTTCATGGTATTGTTGGAGATGATGGTCTTTACAAGTTTCAGATTCCTTCTTCTCATGTGTCAAAGCCTCTGTCTAGTCTCCATTCTAGCTCAAATTTAGATTTCAATAATTGTAATCCTAGGGCTTCATGTAATACTGTATCTCATTCCAATGATATTAGTCATACTATTACTGATTGTAATCCTTCATTTTCTGTGAATAAACATGATGTTTCTGCTGTTAATTTGCCTATTATTTACTCTACTGCTAAGTCTGTTCCTACTCTCAGTAAGTATGCTCTGTGGCATACCAGGTTGGGTCATCCCCATCATCAAGTTCTTGCTGAAGTGCTCAAAACCTGCTGCATTTCTCATCTCTTCTAAGTCTGCAGCAGAGTTTTGTTCTGCTTGTTCCTTAGGCAAATCTCACAGACTTCCTACTTCTCTCTCCACTACTGTTTATAATCATCCTTTTGAATTAGTGGTTTGTGATTTATGGGGTCCTGCACCTGTTAAATCTTCAGGTGCCTATACCTACTTTCTCACTTGTGTAGATGCCTTTTCTAGGTTCACTTGGATCTTTTCTCTTAGGCTAAAGTCTGATACCTTCTCTCAGTTTGTTCAGTTTAAAACTATGGTGGAACTTCAGTTCAACCATAAAATCAAAGTTGTTCAAACTGATGGAGGTGGTGAGTTTAGACCTCTCACCAAATATCTCAATGATCTTGGCATTGTGCATCGTTTCTCGTGTCCCCATACCCACCATCAGAATGGCATTGTTGAGCGCAAGCATAGACACATAGTTGAAACAGGCTTAGCCTTGCTTGCTCACTCTACCTTGCCCCTTCAAATGTGGGATCATGCCTTTATCACAACCACTTATCTCATAAACAGACTTCCTAGTGCGTCTCTTGAGCATAAAACTCCCTATTTCAAACTGTTTCACAAGTTTCCTGATTATGCTCACTTAAGAGTTTTTGGTTGTGCCTGTTTTCCCTTTCTTCGTCCTTATAACTCTCACAAATTGGACTTTAGGTCCCAAGAGTGTGTTTTTCTTGGTTATTCTACCATTCACAAGGGCTACAAGTGCCTATCTGCCACCGGAAAAATTTATGTCTCTAGAGATGTCATTTTCAATGAGTCAAAATTTCCCTATCCTACTCTCTTTCCATCTCCTGCCATTGATCAATCTTCTTCACTCCTCTCTACTCCTTCTTTTTGGTCCTTCCCTCTTGTTCCTAATGATTCTAACTCTGTCACTAGGGCTGTTTCTGCTGTGCCTATCACTCATGTTCCTTCTGTTCCCACTCCACCCTCTCATACACCTTCTGCTGAACTTAGAAATTTCAGTCCCACTCCTGCCAACTCTGCTATTTCTCCTATCTCTGGTTCACCTTCAGTAACTGCAGAATCGGCTACTTCTTCTCCCATTCCTACTACACCTGTCAATTCTTTGTCTGTCACTTCTCTGCAGTCTGATATTGCAGAGGCTCCCACTATTTCCCCTTCTTCTCCTGCCTCTGAGTCCTCCATCAATACTGTACCTCTTCTGCCTAATCCTTCCAGTCATGCTCACAATATTCACTCCATGCAAACAAGGTCTAAAAATGGTATTACTAAACCTAAAATTAAACCTACCCTCTTAATTACTCATATGGAACCTAATTCTGTTGGACAAGCCTTGGCCTCTCCTCATTGGCTTCAGGCCATGAAAGATGAGTACACTGCACTGTTAAAGAATCAGACCTGGAACTTGGTGTCTCCACCTGATTCTAGGAAGCCAATTGGCTGCAAGTGGGTATTTAGGGTCAAGGAGAACCCTGATGGAACCATCAACAAATACAAGGCCAGATTAGTGGCCAAAGGGTTTCATCAGCAGGCTGGCAGTGATTTTACAGAGACATTTTCTCCTGTGGTCAAGCCTGTAACTGTCAGGACTGTACTCACTCTTGCTGTGACTCACGGGTGGTCTATACAGCAAATTGATGTGAACAATGCCTTTTTAAATGGCACACTTGTAGAGGAAGTTTACATGCAGCAGCCTCCTGGCTTTGAAGCTGCAGACAAGTCTTTGGTGTGCAAATTAAACAAAGCCATTTATGGCCTGAAGCAGGCTCCTAGAGCCTGGTTTGATAAACTCAAGAGCTCTCTCCTAAGTCATGGTTTTCATGCTAGCAAGTGTGATCCTAGCCTCTTTATTCTCCATACTGGCAGCCTAAGTATTATGGTGTTGGTGTATGTTGATGATATAATTATCACTGGTAATTCTTCTGCCTTCATCAGTGGTTTAATCACCCAGCTAAATTCTGATTTTTCACTTAAACAGCTTGGCAACTTGGATTATTTTCTTGGCATAGAAGTCACTCATCTGCCCAATGGCTCCTTGCTTCTATCCCAAGCCAAATACTTGACAGATTTACTAGCCAAAGTCAATATGATCAATGCCAATGGCATGCCCACACCTATGGTCTCTACCAGCAAACTCTCTAGGTTTGGTTCTGAACCTGTCTCTGATCCCACCCAGTTCAGGTCTGTGGTGGGTGCCCTTCAGTATGCTACCCTCACTAGGCCAGAGATCTCCTTTTCTGTCAATAAGGTGTGCCAATTTCTGTCAAATCCTTTGGAAGAGCATTGGAAAGCAGTTAAAAGAATACTAAGATACCTCAGTGGGACTCTGCACTATGGTTTACTGATTCAGCCTGCAGCACCTCACAAACCTCTGTCATTACTTGGTTTCTGTGATGCTGACTGGGCATCAGACCCTGATGACAGAAGGTCAACATCAGGAGCTTGCTTGTTTCTAGGTCCTAATCTCATCTCCTGGTGGTCCAAGAAACAGCAGCTAGTGGCAAGGTCCAGTGCTGAAGCTGAGTACAGGAGTATGGCACAGTTAGCATCTGAAATAATCTGGGTTCAGTCTTTACTGCAGGAACTTCACTGCCGACTTCTTACTCCTAAACTACTGTGTGATAACCTCAGCACCGTGACACTTGCACACAATCCTGTCTTGCACAACAGGACAAAACATATGGAACTGGATATATTTTTTGTACGGGAGAAAGTGATCTCTAAGAGTCTAATTGTGGAGCATGTTCCTGCCCAAGATCAGTGGGCAGATTTGTTGACCAAACCTCTCTCAGCCATCAAGTTTTTACCTCTGCGAGATAAACTGCGAGTGTTCAATAAACTTAGTTTATTAAACACACCCTCAGCTTCTAAGGGGGACTAATAGAGAGTAGTAGTTATGCAACTGTTACAGCTATATGCCAGCTGTACAGTTTGTTACAGTTAGTTCAGTTTGTTACAGTTAGTTAGATCTAAGGCTTTATATACCATGCCTTTGTACTCTTTCAATCACAATCAATATATGAGATTTTCATCTTACTTCTTTTCTCTCTCTTATGGTCTTATATCAATGAGTTATGGTATTTTAAGTTTAATCTTGGCATATATGTTAACTACTTATTATATTCTTTGTATACACATTTTAAACTTAATTTTAGTTACTATGTTCCCACTACATTTTCTTGGAGACTTTTGGCTTGACACACCATCCCCGCTAATAGCATTAAGATTATTTGACAGCAATTCATGTTGGTCGTTGAGTGCCCAACAGAACTCTAACCTTTTATTCAGATTTGTGAAGATCAATATAATAATATAATGAAGGGACATAATTACATAATAAAAATAGAAACCAAAATTATTTCCCTTCCCCAAAATAATAACTTTATTATTAATCTCCTATTGCAATGTAAAGATGAGACAAGAAAACGACTCACATTGCGTAGTGGCTGAACCACCATCAGATGGCTTTAGATGAGCAACATGATCCACTGAGATGGGTTCTTCTTCAACAGTCTTCAGCAAAGCAAGAAGAATGGAGAGGGAGCCAAATTCAATTATTTGTTGAATTACAAAGATTTAATATATGAAAAATGAAAAAGGAAAATAGCAGTTATAAAAGCCCAACCTCAATAGTATAGCTTGACCGAACAAAGATAAGTTGTGGAATCCCATCTAGGACATGCAGTTCTGAAGTTGTAACAGCAAGCACCAACAATAACACATAATTAATCTTCTCAGCACAACATGCAGGTAAAATGACAACCAAAAACTTGAGTTAGAGGTTATTTAAGGATTTTGGATTGAGTTAGTTACAGCTAGTTGTGCCAGTCTGAAAGTTGGCTAGGATGTGTTCAAACTCTGTTATGAATTGAATTTCTGTTATGTGTTGGTTTCTGTTAAGTTAGTTTAGTCACGGTGCATTTGAGGTTCTGTAACAAAAACTCCTTTTCATCATCTTCTTTCACACTTCATAAAAACAAAAACTCCTTTTCTATTCCATTACTAAAACACTTCTTCATTTTGGCCATCCGAAAAAAACTCCATACAATTCATGTTACTCATTCTCCATGCATTTCAACCCCCTATCCATAATGATCTTTCATGTTTTCATGTTTTCCTGCTACATAAAGAACACTTACATCATTCTAAAATTTCTTCACTCATCTTTTTCCATATTGACCTCTACAAAACAACATAAACCATTAACTACTTATACCTCCAACCATTTTTATCCTACTGTCAACACCTCTTTCTTCTAAACATCAATAATACACCACATCTCACTCACCAACTTCTCAACACATAAACCACCACTTTAAAACTCCATTTCACACTCTTCAACTTTGGATCTTCAACAACTTTTCCTCCTCTTCAACAACGATTAACACTCCACTGTGAACGACAACGTTTCCGGCCTGCACGTTATTCTTACCACACTTACCACCAAAACCGCTACCATTTTTGGAAAAAAAAAAAATCTGCACCTTACCGTCGCAGTTACCCTCCGTTCAACCTCATTTTTTGACCACCATAAACCCTCAGCCTCTCAACTTTTTACCTTCTTCATCTGTCAACAACATCAAAACCATTGTCTCCTCCTTACTCACGAGCAAACGCACGAAAACTACAAACACTCCGCCCCACGTAACAGCACCTTATTTTCACCGTTACACTCCCGCCATTCTTCCGCGAGATCCACCGCCAAACCGCATCTCACAAAAATCGACAACCTCGCCGCCGTTGTTACCATCAAATTTCGTTTCACACTTTGCTTTGCTTGTGTGTGCTCTGCATAAAATTTGTAACAAAAGTAGGTAAAAGTGAACATGTTTAAGTTCTGAAGAAAGAATCTGTAGGGAATAAAACAACCAAGCATCTGCACCGCCACTATCGTTGACTTTGGTGCCACCTTTGCGAGCATCCAACAAGCACAACAACACGCTGTTGAACCCAATCCGCAATTCCGTCAGAAAACTCCAACGGAGCACCACCACCGCAAGCCTGTGTTGCTTCGAGATTTCGAGTCGGTAGCCTTTTCCACTCCTCTTAGTCGTTTTTGTTTGTTTGTATCTGTAATGCGAACAAATCCACAGCTTATAAACTTATATCACAAAAATAAAAATGAAACCAGAAACAGTGATTACAAACGTGCAATTCGCTGTGGATTTGCAAGTTGATGACAAACTGAAACAAAAAGTAAGGCATAGTTGAGAGGTGTTTGTACCTGTGCTATAATAGCAGCTTTATACGAATCTCGAGCAGCCTGAAATTTTACCTCGGCTACCAATTTTCCATAATGGATTCTTTTCGAGAGAGCCTACAGTAGAGCAACAAATCATAAGTTTTCTGCAATGTAAGGACGTGTTCATAAGTCGTTTTCAGCTTATTTTCATGAACTCTTCGTGATAGGTTGCAAAAACGGCATACAACTTTAATATGAACAGTTTGACTTCATTTAGTTTTCTGTTATTGAGATATCCTATACACAAACACAAGCACTAACGTTACAAACACATATGCTATAAGTGCTTAATTAAGTTGTTTATCCAAACTAAGCCTTAATATATGAAAATACAAATTAAAAGAGAAATAATAATAAGTACCTGCAAGCACATTACATCACAAACAGCAGAGGATCCATAATTACCATCGTCTCCTTCCTTGACTAATTGCGGGATCAGATTTCTGAAGTATACACTCCATACATTATCATTTATATTTATCGATTCCGCAATAGGGTGCAACACCTATTCACACATTACAAAGAAAATTCAATACAGAACCAATTCCTGAGGACTTGTCGTTTCGCCGCTAAATTATTACAGAAAACAGTTTTGATTGTTGAAGGAATGTTATTTACTTACCTGAGGGTATTGCAAAGGCGGTAACAACGGTTCAGGTAGACCATCAGGAAAGAATGGATGTTCATCCGGGCTCTTGTACCTACCAACCTTCAAAATGTGATACAAACCAATCAAGAAACACATACCATAAAAAATAAAGGTCTGTTCGGTTACGCTATATTTGCTATTTGACAATACGGTTTGATTGTTGGTTTTAAGGGTTAAGTCCATACCGTGGCATGAAGCTTCTCAGTTTCCTTGACCATGTATTATACCAAAGAGCCGTGAAATCCATCCATGGAGAAAGCATCAGGGTCATAAGTTTCTTTATTGTAGCAGTATTGGAGAATTCCATCCATGGAGAAAGAATCAAAGAATGTCTTATATGATCAAGCTGTCAAATTTTCACTCCCATCAATCGTTTTCATTATTGGCACCGATCTACACAAACGAAGTAGGATAGTTATAAAACTTTAAGCAATCAATATCAAAATTTGTGACTTAACTGCGTTGCACTGCAACTAGAGGTAGAAATAGGATGAACTGAGCCAGACTTTCTAAGGCCTAAGTCTAGTCACAGATTTAGTTTTAGTCTTGAGTATGATCTTTTCGAAAGTTTGCTATTACACGTTAGCCTCCTAAAAGCCTATTCCATATGAATGTATTTCGATTAGTAATTTAACCTATATTTAAATAGATTAATGAGTTAAAATACAAATGTGATTAGATTCCAATTGAATATTTAATGACATTATAGAGAATCCTATGTTTTTATGTTGTTGAAACAGCGAAGCGGACCCAGTTGAGGCTCTCTGAGCCATAATTCACCATGATTTTCGGCAATATCAAGAATCGCGACAGAACAAGAGGCTCATCGAGCCATAATTCACCATGATTTTCCGCAAAATCAAGGATCGCGACGGGACAAGAGGCTCTTCGAGCCGTAATTCGCCATGATTTTCGGCAATATCAAGGATCGCGACGGGATGAGAGGCTCTTCGAGCCATAATTCACCATGATTTTCCGCAATATCAAGGATCGCGGCCGGACCATCCAGCGCAGATATTTAAAATCATAAAACTAAGAAAACATAAATGAACTATACAAAAATGTTAATATTACAGCCACATAAAGAGAAATTGTACAAACATGACATGAAAAATGAAGAATTGAAAGAGTGTAACATCAAAAATAGAAAATATAGAAAACACTCACCCAACAGAAGCAGCTTGTACCTTAAGAGAAAGATTAGATTTTTGGGAAAAAGATGAAATGGGGTTGAATGAAAAAGAAGACCCTCAAGTTGTTAGATGAAAATAAGAAAAGGGTGTTGAAGGTTTGGAAAAATACGTAGGTTTCAGAAGCTTAGACTCCATTATTAAAACCAGAGAGGAACAAACAACAAAAAATGGGAAAGAGACATTAACAATAAAGTTAAGAAGGGTTTTAAGGAGAAAACATAGAAAAAGCAAAAAAAAAAAAACAAAAAAAAAGTGATACCTAAGAGGGTTGTGTTTGGTTTGGCGGCTGTTAGTTGTGTGGTGAGATAACGGTAGTTGGTGAGTGAAGAATTCAACTCAAAAAGAGAGCTTTTAATATAATATTGGTTTTTTTTTAAATAATATTTATAGTATGACATAATTTTTATATAATTTTATACTCACCATCAAGAAATCATCTTGAAATATTCCAGATTCAATATCAGGTAATCTTCTCAGGAGACTCGACACTTGCCTTAATAGTGAATTCTCACAAGGAACATCACCTGCATGTAAACAATAAGGTTTAAATGGTATTGTTCCATATAGTTTTAATATAGGTAGGAACGTATAATTTACGGTTAAAGCAAAAAACATAAATATATTAGTCTATTATTACTCTGTTTTAAAACTGATTTTTGAAATATGAATATAAATATTAAAAATCCTCTACGCAATAACAAAACTATTTATTTTTACTTTTATTTATCTAACTTTTTGAACACTATTGGGAAAGGATTATCAACTAAAAAGGCCTAACAAGTATTTATATTTTAAAAGGAGAAAGTCCAAACAAGTTCGGATATCACATAATATTTTTTATAATTATAAAACTGGAATAAACAACAATTAATTTATCATATTGCAATGTAAAGATGAGACAAGAAAACGACTCACATTGCGTAGTGGCTGAACCACCATCAGATGGCTTTAGATGAGCAACATGATCCACTGAGATGGGTTCTTCTTCAACAGTCTTCAGCAAAGCAAGAAGAATGGAGAGGGAGCCAAATTCAATTATTTGTTGAATTACAAAGATTTAATATATGAAAAATGAAAAAGGACAATAGCAGTTATAAAAGCCCAACCTCAATAGTATAGCTTGACCGAACAAAGATAAGTTGTGGAATCCCATCTAGGACATGCAGTTCTGAAGTTGTAACAGCAAGCACCAACAATAACACATAATTAATCTTCTCAGCACAACAAGCAGGTAAAATGACAACAAAAAACTTGAGTTAGAGGTTATTTAAGGATTTTGGATTGAGTTAGTTACAGCTAGTTGTGCCAGTTTGAAAGTTGGCTAGGATGTGTTCAAATTCTGTTATGAATTGAATTTCTGTTATGTGTTGGTTTCTGTTAAGTTAGTTTAGTCACGGTGTATTTGAGGTTCTGTAACAAAAACTCCTTTTCATCATCTTCTTTCACACTTCATAAAAACAAAAACTCCTTTTCTATTCCATTACTAAAACACTTCTTCATTTTGGCCATCCGAAAAAAACTCCATACAATTCATGTTACTCATTCTCCATGCATTTCAACCCCCTATCCATAATGATCTTTCATGTTTTCCTGCTACATAAAGAACACTTACATCATTCTAAAATTTCTTCACTCATCTTTTTCCATATTGACCTCTACAAAACAACATAAACCATTAACTACTTATACCTCCAACCATTTTTATCCTACTGTCAACATCTCTTTCTTCTAAACATCAATAATACACCACATCTCACTCACCAACTTCTCAACACATAAACCACCACTTTAAAACTCCATTTCACACTCTTCAACTTTGGATCTTCAACAACTTTTCCTCCTCTTCAACAACGTTTAACACTCCACTGTGAACGACAACGTTTCCGGCCTACACGTTATTCTTCTTACCACACTTACCACCAAAACCGCTACCATTTTTGGAACAAAAAAAAATCTGCACCTTACCGTCGCAGTTACCCTCCGTTCAACCTCATTTTTTGACCACCATAAACCCTCAGCCTCTCAACTTTTTACCTTCTTCATCTGTCAACAACATCAAAACCATTGTCTCCTCCTTACTCACGAGCAAACGCACGAAAACTACAAACACTCCGCCCCCACGTAACAGCACCTTATTTTCACCGTTACACTCCCGCCATTCTTCCGCGAGATCCACCGCCAAACCGCATCTCACAAAAATCGACAACCTCGCCGCCATTGTTACCATCAAATTTCGTTTCACACTTTGCTTTGCTTGTGTGTGCTCTGCATAAAATTTGTAACAAAAGTAGGTAAAAGTGAACATGTTTAAGTTCTGAAGAAAGAATCTGTAGGGAATAAAACAACCAAGCATCTGCACCGCCACTATCGTTGACTTTGGTGCCACCTTTGCGAGCATCCAACAAGCACAACAACACGCTGTTGAACCCAATCCGCAATGCCGTCAGAAAACTCCAACGGAGCACCACCACCGCAAGCCTGTGTTGCTTCGAGATTTCGAGTCGGTAGCCTTTTCCACTCCTCTTAGTGGTTTTTGTCTGTTTGTATCTGTAATGCAAACAAATCCACAGCTTATAAACTTATATCACAAAAATAAAAATGGTTTAGTGATTACAAACGTGCAATTCGCTGTGGATTTGCAAGTTGATGACAAACTGAAACAAAAAGTAAGGCATAGTTGAGAGGTGTTTGTACCTGTGCTATAATAGCAGCTTTATACGAATCTCGAGCAGCTTGAAATTTTGCCTCGGCTACAAATTTTCCATAATGGATTCTTTTCGAGAGAGCCTACAGTAGCAACAAAATCATAAGTTTTCTGCAATGTAAGGACGTGTTCATAAGTCGTTTTCAGCTTATTTTCATGAACTCTGCGTGATAGCTTGCAAAAACGGCTTACAACTTTAATATGAACAGTTTGACTTCATTTAGTTTTCTGTTATTGACATATCCTATACACAAACACATATGTTATAAGTGCTTAATTAAGTTGTTTATCCAAACTTAGCCTTAATATTTGAAAATACAAATTAAAAGAGAAATAATAATAAGTACCTGCGAGCACATTACATCACAAACAGCAGAGGATCCATAATTACCATCGTCTCCTTCCTTGACTAATTGCGGGATCAGATTTCTGAAGTATACACTCCATACATTATCATTTATATTTATCGATTCCGCAATAGGGTGCAACACCTATTCACACATTACAAAGAAAATTCAATGAAGAACCAATTCCTAAAGACTTGTCGTTTCGCCGCTAAATTATTACAGAAAACAGCTTTGATTGTTGAAGGAATGTTATTTACTTACCTGAGGGTATTGCAAAGGCGGTAACAACGGTTCAGGTAGAAGATATCTAAGCAGAATGTCAGAATGATACTAATGGCAATTGCAGTAACCTTAAACAATAATTTTAACTTCACAACTGGCAGCTTGAAAGCCAAACTACCCGCTCAAAGCTTTAAATCGAAGACATCCAAAATAAATAGAAGGATATACAAAACAAAAACAATACACAACAGCATTCCTCAATGTATACAACTAAAAACTCTAAACAAAGGTACAAATTCAAATTCTATTGCCAAAGGGATAAACATTAAAAATTATGCATAATCTACACCAACCAACAACCACCCTTCCTACCAATCTAAAGTGTGTGTGTGTGTGTGTGTGTCTGCTGTGTTGCACTGAAGTTACCAGTCACACCAATACTCTTTAGTTAAGATAGCTAACCTAAATTTAACTTTGGTTGCCTCATCCTATGGTCCAAGAGTTTATCTTTCAGTTTTAGAATGGGGGTTCAACGGCTCTTTTATAGACTTTTTGTTCATTGAATATTTAGGACTACACATGCATTTATTATTATTCACAATTTTGCAAGATGCTCCACCTTTTCACCTGACGGGATCTCACTTGTAATGAGTCCAACCTGATACTAGGTGAAGACATCTACTGTTCCTCCAGTTTCGGGCACAGGAACTTGTTCCTCCAGTTTCGGGCACAGGAACTTGTTCCTCCAGTTTCGGGGACAGGAACTTGTTATTATTCACAATTTAGCAAGATGCTCCACCTTTTCACCTGACGGGATCTCACTTGTAATGAGTCCAACCTGATACTAGGTGAAGACATCTATTGTTCCTCCAGTTTCGGGCACAGGAACTTGTTCCTCCAGTTTCGGGCACAGGAACTTGTTCCTCCAGTTTCGGGCACAGGAACTTGTTATTATTCACAATTTTGCAAGATGCTCCACCTTTTCACCTGACGGGATCTCACTTGTAATGAGTCCAACCTGATACTAGGTGAAGACATCTTTTGTTCCTCCAGTTTCGGGCACAGGAACTTGTTCCTCCAGTTTCGGGCACAGGAACTTGTTATTATTCACAATTTTGCAAGATGCTCCACCTTTTTACCTGACGGGATCTCACTTGTAATGAGTCCAACCTGATACTAGGTGAAGACATCTATTGTTCCTCCAGTTTCGGGCACAGGAACTTGTTCCTCCAGTTTCGGGCACAGGAACTTGATATTATTCACAATTTTGCAAGATGCTTCATCTTTTCACCTGACGGGATCTCACTTGTAATGAGTCCAACCTGATACTAGGTGAAGACATCTATTGTTCCTCCAGTTTCGGGCACAGGAACTTGTTCCTCCAGTTTCGGGCACAGGAACTTATTTTGAAGTGTCTTTGACTTACTTCATTTCCACACTTAGGTGTTTATATTAGCATATGCAGTGTATCCTATGTGTTAAGTGTTAAGTCTTTAAAGAGCAGTATGAGCCTCCCCTTTCTAAATCCTACAAAGAGCTCTTATTCTATATTTTAAGGCAATTCAAATTTTTCAAAAGGCTATCTACTTTTCTAACTACCAGAGGCGCAATAGTGGGTTATCAGAACTTGTTAAAGTACCTATTAAGAAAATCCATTATATCAGCACAGAAAGCATATAGAAGTTATTAAATACTAACAGAATTTTCACACTTGCAGTCTTTTAGTTTCAAAATTGATGAATCACAATTGAATACTTTAAACTCGTCATTAGAATGACAACTTAAAAACAGAACTTGTTATCCAAATCACATAAAGCATTTTCAGAAGTAGCCTTTGTGAGACCAATACAGTTTGGGAACATAATCATATATGAATCAATTGCGAAAACAAATTCAAGAGTTTGAGAAGTCGAAGCCAACAAATTTTGAACTCAATTACAAAACACAGAAAATGAATATATAATAATAAGTTGCAGACTTGCGAAAGATGAATTGAATTGTACCTTGCAAAAATCGAAGATGAATCAAATAATAATAAGTTGCTGAGCAATCAATGAAGAGAAGGATCACATACGGTACTGACGCCCAGGTAGGGTTCTTCACATTCCAATCAAAACTACTGAAACAAAAAAAAAATATTACAACTTCAAAAATCAAAAGAACACAACACTCACACGGATATCGCAGATCTGAAATGTGATCTTGAGAATCAGAGAACAAAAAAGAGTAACTGAGATGCTGCTAAATATGATTGGCAGATAAACACAAGTCCACAACCAGGAAGAAAAAAGTTTCGAACACTAAATATCAAAATAAGTAACAATCATCACAAAATAAAATTATATATATAAAACAATTGAATCAAACTTCATTTATTTTCAAAAAAAAATTATAACAAGCTTAAATTCAGTGTTATTAACAACATTGCTTCATATCTTCTTTCATGACCACAAAACACTCAAAGCCACATATCTTCATCCAAGCTACCATGGGCCACTTCATTTCATCTAAAGCAACACGCTAAAACCAAGTTTGGATGAAGTGAATTCAAGCTACCATGGCCCACTTCATATAAAACAAGCCACATATCCTACAGCCATAATGCCAAGACCTGCAGCATCCTACGGTCACAAGCCATCATATAAAACAAAACAAAAAAGAAACAAGAAGAAACTTGTACCTACAAGAGGAATTCAATCTGCAACCAAAGAAATGCCATTACCCGCGTACCATAAGCTGCTACACTTCACATCGTACGCAAAACGTCACTCCAAGCCACCAACCTGCAACAACAATTCCAAAACCAGTACACCATTAGCAAACTTGGTCCCACACGTTACTGCAAGAATACGAAGCAAGCTGCACATGGCCAAACCACAAAACTTCACACGAGCCAGCAATAATAACGGAAACATAAATCAAACGAACCTGGAATTGAATCGTCACGGGTATAGCGATTGTTCAAACCTCGACCCAACAATCCTCAACCTAAAACTAAACCTAACCCATTAACACACTCATCAAATCCAAAAAAACAGAGAGGAGATGAAATTGAGAACAGAGAGAGAAGAAGATAGAACATTCAAATTGAAATAACGGAAACATAAATCAAACGATCCTGGAATTGAATCGTCACGGGTATAGCGATTGGGAGCATGATATGAACGAGCAAAGATTGTTAATCTTCTGGTTTCCAAAACTGAGATTTTAGATTCAGGGATCGCGATTTGCTGGACCGCGACTTGTCTTCATTCTCGTTTTCGCTTTTGAAATGGTTATCACTTGGATTTGACTCTTCATCTCGTTGAGAATACGTTCTTGTTAGTTCCATTATTTTCCTAATTTGTTTCAAATGGATATCGCTTTTTTATTTATTTATCATTTTTATTTTGGCACCCTTGGCATATGATGGTAAAGGATTTTGGCCCATAGGAATTGCACCCCTTTACTTCACGATTTCACCCCCTCTGTTTTTTTTTTATTAAGAAAGTTTTGTTTTAAAAAAAAATCTTGCTAATATTTATACTTTCTCAATAATTTTAATAATTATTTTACTAGCAATTTCTATCATTTTCTTGTAAATTATTGTGTAACTATTTTGTTATCTTTTCAATTATCTTTTCATTTTATTCATCTTCATTATTTTTTTAGGGTCGATGACGAGACCTCTAAAATCATTATCGGTCAAATTACTGATAGATAACGGTTTGTCCGAGACCACCTTCTTTTCTCTTTCAATTTCTTCTCCATTTTCGATTTTATTTAATTTTTCTTGATCTATGAAGTCTTTCGATTCGTAAGCGTCGATTTATCGAAGTCGATAACCTTCGCAATTTCAAATCTATGAAAAATGACCATTTGGATCATTTTCTTTACTTTGGGATCGTGATAGGCTACCTTCTATTAATCGACATGATGTTTACGATTAAGACGAGATCTCACCTTTCTTTGGTCTGGGCGACACGATTTAATTGGAGAATGATCCTCAATATCATTTCTCTGTCTTGTCCATAGCACGGATATCAATTCACGCGACCTCCTATAGTTTGACTTTCATCATAAGTCGAGCTACAACGGTTTAACGTTACATTTTGTCCCGATTCAGTTCACTAACAAACTGACCACTAACTTTATTTTCTGTCAAATATACACTGCTTTATTTTTCAGTCAATTTTATCTTGATCTATCTTGTCTTGTTCATATACTCACTGACATTTATTCTGATATATTATTGTGAATATTTTTGTACATATTGTTATATATCCTGTATATTATTCATATCTTGTATATATTCATATTCACTTGTACATTATTTTAAAACACCTAATAAACTATCGAAACCATAAAACCCTAAATTGGTGGACTGTTGGTTGTTTATCCGGGTGATAGATCTTTGGACATTTTCAGGAACCCTTGCATGGAGTTGTGCCCGACTTTCGCTCAAGGCTTAGTTTAGGACACATTGCACACACATGGCTTTCTCTTGGGCTACCTGACAATAAGACCTTTTATTTCGTGCAACCCTGTATAATTTGCATGTACCCCTCTCCCATTTTCGATGTACGTATTTCGTATTTCTTTAATTGTGAATTATCTTATAGGAGCACCATAGAGATTAGTATAACTATTTTCAAAATAATTCTCTATTCGTCATCAAGCCATTTTCAAACACCCATTTGTAAGTCAAGTGCCCGTCCGCATTCGCAATCAATCTATTGCACACACTGTTGCACTTCATTGTGAACTCAATATTAAGAGCACCCCCAGGGACTAGTATCATTTCTCACGCCTAAACCTTCGACTCGTCGTCGAGCCATTTTCAAACCCACTTTCGTTCCACCATGTTTTTGCACGCAAATACAAGTCAAACCCTTGGTCCAACGTCAAGTGAATTTTCTCAGCCAACTATCAAACCAATTCACCACTTGTTCTCTTTTACAACTTTTCTCCTAAAAACCTTGGTCTCGTACCGAGCACATTTTCAAAATTCTTTTCCTAATAAAACTTGAATAGTTGTGGAGTGGTTAGGCGTAGGCCTTCTCCTATCCCGAGTGCTTGACATTACCTTTAGGGTTCACTGTCGTAAAGCGCTTACCATTCAAGATCAAAAACATTTTTTAATAAGAGAATGGAGTTCTCTTTGTATTGAACTAAAAATAGAGGATTAAGTGCAGACTTCTTCCTCTCCGAGTGTCATGATACTCACTGTAGAGTGTGTGGTCTCTATACTCGTCTTTCAATACGAAGACGCGACTTTATTCGCCACACCTTTTCACAATAATTCTTTTGAGATAAAGAATTGGGTACTACCCGCAAGGGGTTACTATCCGAGGACATATTTCACTCCTAAAAACAACTTTCACAAACCAAATGTGCCATATTGCCTCGAAGGCGAAATTTAATCTTTTCAAAAAGGATATGTTATGTTTGTTCTACCGCAAACATGTAACGCCTAAGACTCCACAAGCGAGCAGTAATACACCTACTGCTAGAATGTGCACGTTAGCATCATTCACAAAACACCAGTCAACTGTAGGCTGAACTACGGCTGCTCTGATTCTTTACTTATTTTAAGTAAAGATACGTAGGCACAAGGGCCCCAATCCTTGCCGAGCAATTTCCCATCTCTTTATTTGTAGTCCTTCGAACTACGTGAACTCTGACTTTCTCTTACCTGTTGAGAATACGTAGGCATAGGACCGCGAGATCCTACCGAGTCTGTTCTCCCCCTTTATCTCTCTTATTCCCTGTTTCTAACCTTTCTCTCTCCCCTTGGAACACTCTTATAAAGCAATACCCGTTAGCAAATATCATCACACATATACAAACAAATGGTTCCCATCGAATACGATGGATGCGATGGGTGTTAATACCTTCCATTTGCATAACCGGCTTCTGAACCCTTTCTCTTGGTCGCGAGACCATCTTATCCGTTTCTTTCTTGAGCTTTTCTCGATGTTTTCCTTTTCCCTCTTGGGATAAATAAAGTTCGATGATAACTCTTCTGTCTTTCATTCTCGCCTCTCCGTCGTTGCATTTTTTAGGTAGCGACAGCTTGGCGACTCTGCTGGGGACATCCTAGCAAGCCAAACCTAGTTTGTTTGTCGCATTCGTGTTCTTATTTGCTTTTATTGTTTATTATATTGTGTACCTCTTACCTATTGGGTTTATTGGGATGATTTGTAAAGATAAAAGCTTCCTACCCGAGCTTTTTAGTATACACTAAGTTAGGAGGTGTCAGACGCCAAATTTCACTTATTTGATCTATCAAATGTTGGCCTCTTTCACTCATTTTTGTCAAGAAAGTGTAGAAAGCCACTCTTGCTTTGTTTGCTTGCAATATATTGTGAAAATCTTTTGGTACCTTTGATTTGTGTGGTATTGTGCAGGAATTGGGCACAAAACAAATAGAAATTAAGACAGAAGAAATATGACCATCATTTTCAAATTTTGAATCTTCAAATGCACATCATTTAGTTGCTTTAATAAGATTTATTAAAATTTAATATTTTTGTCTCATATTTTCAAGTTAATATCTGACCATTTATATTTATGACAGTGATGATTATATTAATATTTGATCATATAATTTTTTATTTTTTATTATTTAATTACATGTTTTAATTTGTGTAAAATATTCAAATATATTACTTATAAAAAAAATACATGCAAATGATAAGTTAGTTGAATCTACTAATATAATTTACCTATTAAAAAAAGTTTTATTAAAATGTTACTTATGTCTATTTTTTAAAAAAATCAATAAAACAAATATAAACTATTACATTTGTGCTTAATTATAAGACTCTAAAACAAATTTTAAATTTTTGGAATATTATATTAAAATTATTAACAATTGATATAGTTTTATTAAAATATAATGAAAAAAATAGTTAATATTGTTATATAATATTTATTACTATAAATAATAGAAAATAATATAACATAATTAAAAATATTAATCATAAAATAATAAAAGTTAATCTAAATGAGTAATAAGGACGAAGATAGTTGTTAGTATTTGTTATATATAGAGTTGTAGTTTATAGATTATAAATGTATGGTTTCATTAATACAATCTATTGCAAAGCTATGCTCAAATGATAAAGCATTATTTCTTAATTGTATATACATTCTTGAGTTCTGTTGTATATGTAAATTTTATTTACTTTATTCTTTTCCTCTTATTTTTTCTGATGAATCGCCAATTTCAACTTCTTAAATTATTAATTGTCAAATCAATCAAATAGATTTCTATAACAAATAATCATTCCCAATACCATTTTTTTTTAAAATTTCTGTCACTCAAATTTTCATCTCTCATAATATAAAATGAGTATTCTCAACATGCGAAGAAAACTGTAGAATAAATTTGTTTTATTATAAAATGAGTATTCTCTTATAATAATTCATGTGCCTCTATGTTTTAAAATATATAATATTTTGTCTCTTGTACTACATGATATTTGCTTATTGTTAATAAAAACATGAAGAAAAAAAAAACAGTAGTTAATAGAAACATGTAATTATTTAAAAATTGTTTATAATTAATAGAAACAAGAAATTAATATATTTAGTTAATTAAAAATCATTATATAATCATTAAAAAGTTTAAGTGCATATTATATCAAATTTTATGATTTTTTAAATTGAGGGACATATTTGTACTTTTAAAACTTACCTATATTTCTATCTTCTCTATAACAGGAATAAAGTTGATCTCTAACCTTAAGAGTTCAGATCTGTTTCTAATATTGAGATACCAATTGCTTCAGTTGCTGCAACTCTATGTCTTTATCTTCATAATCAGAAAGGCATTCAAGCTGGATTCTAAAAGCACTTTTAAAAAAATTTCTCTCCTTGGTCAAGACTTCAACTTGATATTTCAACATCAGATTTTTCTAAAAACAAAAACCACTATACAAACTCAACACTTATAACTCATAATTATTTTCCACAACCAACAACTTCACTCCATAATTGTATTTGAAATTTCCAATACCAAATTATAGCAGCACAATTTTATTTTATTAAGAAAAGATATTACAACCTAAATACATACCCTTTGAAGATTAGTTAGTGCCCCATAACTCACATGTGCACAGATCGATTTCTCCAGAACCTCAAGAAGTTTTGCAGCACGAGCTCTGCATCATCAACACTAATTATCCCGCAATGAAGTGAGTTTATTTTAATCTAACGAACATAAATATATAATTGAAACTTGTCCTAAATTAAAAAGGTTAATGAACAAAATACAGTTAAAAAAACAAAAATAATTAGAATCCTCATAATTAGAACTGCAGTTTCCAATTTTACTACAAAATAAATACAAACAATTATAGTTTTTAAGAAATTTCTTCAAGAAACAATTGTATACTCCTATGTTCCAATCATCTCAACCTACCTCCACGAGGATTTAAGTCATACTGAATTTGATGTGCATTTATTTGTCTCATTAACATCCTGAAAAAGATTGCAAATAAAATGACAAATCATAATGATGGATATTTACTTGTAGGATTTAAGTCTGCACCTTCCTTAAACCAATAACCATGGCCATTTTTATACCAAAAAATTATCAATTACTTAGCATCATATATTTTAGAAAATTAACATACCCAATAAATCACATAATCTTCACCTGTGAATCCAACCTACTATTTCCATCAGATGAAGCAACAACAACCTACGAATACATCAAATGTAAAATGAAAACCAAGAGACAACCACCCATAGTCAAAAAATTCAGAAAGAAAATTCATAATGACTAAACACACCATGATAATTCTGCCGATAATAACAGATCTACAAATAGGTCGAATAGTTTGTATCAGATCTAAAAAGTAACTAACTCACAACGTCAAGAAATTCTAAATAGTTACTGCAAACATTAACAATATCAACCACATCAATGCAATAGAAACTTGTATCAGTTAAATAATCAAAATAGATCTGAGCAGAAAACTCAGGAGTAGAAACAACAACAAACCAATCCAAAAATTTTGATGTTTGTCAGATTAGGAAACATTACCTTCAAATCGGATAGAGAAAGTGAGAGATGAAGTAAAATCTAAGAATCAACAAATCATGTACCTTAACACAAACCTGAACACCATTCAAAAATGTAAAAAATGTTACTGTAAAACAAACCATAAAAGAGTTGCATGTTGATCTCAGAACCTCAAACCTCAACTTTAATGATGCAAAATCAGTAAAAAAAAATAAAACTTTTTGAGAAGCTTGTATCTTCAGACACAAATAAGGATAGAGAGACGAACCAAACATCAATGTGAGTCGGAGAGCGAAAATGAGAGAGACAAGCAAAGTAGATTGAGAGGAAGACAATTAAATTATGAATTGAGGATAAAGTGAGTTGCTAGACTTGACAGTACTTTACATTGGGACAAACAATTAGTTAACTTACTTATTTTTTCTAGTTGGTTTCAAAACAATTAGCATGTTAAGGATATAAAATTTGGAGACATTTTCAAAGAAAGAGCTAACTATTTCATTTGGAAATGTGATTTGGTTACAAAAAATATTATTTAGACACAAATTGCCCTCAAAATGATGGAGTGACAAATTCTTAGGTAAGGGAAAAGTTGATTTTTTCAGAACACTTACATTTCTTATATTATAGATTGATCTGATTTATTCTCACCCCTATCTAAGACATAAATTGTTATGCTTGTCGAGATTCAAATTTAAAACTTTGAGTACAAATTTAGAGTTTATTAGATTGAATTTTTATGTTGAGATTTTAAAATTGAAATTCATTTGAAGAAAAAAATTTATGTTTTTTTCATGCCGTGGGTAGACTCAACTATATTTTGTGAACTTCTTTTTTTGGAATCAAATAATACTTTTTGGTTAACTAAAAATGTTGAATACAAACAAGGTTATCATAAGATTCACCCACTCAAACAAAGACTAAAAAACAAACCTAAGCTTAGTTAAATCATCATCAAATTTGCAATATGTTTTCTAAGCTTTGTCATTCATATACCTTCAAGTTTCATAAACTCTTTCTGTAAAAGCTATTTTGAATAATTGGACCTTTCAACCTTAACCTTTGTTGTTCAACACTATCCACATTAATTCATCTTGCCATTTTTTAGACCTGTGATCAATGTACAGCCAATCCAATACCTTTCTCCAAATGTTCTTTAAATCTTGACAGTCAAACAGAAGCTGGTCCAAAGTTTCAATTTAAGTACAAAAGCAGGAAGTTTCATTGTCAATGATACCAAACCTATACAATCCTTTCTTGGTGACAAGTATATTATGACAAGCTAACCACATGTTAATTAAGGCTTTAGGTCTAGCCAAGTTATCATAACAAAATTCCCCAGTGTATACTTTATTGAGGAGTCATGTTCATCTCTTTGAGAAGACAATCAATGCTTTCTGTTGTAAACCTCTCTTCATTCCAATCTTTCAACGGGAGAACAACTTCTCTTTGTCTCAAAATAGCCTTCAGGATCCATGATCACTCTTTTCTAATGGGGTTTGTCATCAATATAACATCTTTTATGTAGGATCATTTGATTATCGTGCTATCATCCTTTCCATTTAAATTCCACATCAATTTTAGCATGTTAGCTTATGTTCAGGCTCCTCTTTTCTTAGGTGAGCACACTTCTTACCAAGCTACAGGTGATTTCTTCTTGATGGTATCAACTCCTGGCCATAAGAAAGATCTACATATGGATTTAAGTTTTCGTATAATTTATTTTGGTAGTGGAAAGCTTTGAATCTAGTAATTGGAGATGGCAAATAAGACACTTCTTACCAATTGCATCATTTCATCCATACTGAGGAGTTTTGCACTTGATAGCCTCTTTCTTGTTAGAGGGACTCCCAAGTATCTAATAGGGAAAAGTCCCTCTTCAAACCCCGTGATTTTCTAGATCTCACCCTTGATATCCTCATTAACACTCCCAAAATACAATTTATATTTAGATGGATTAATGTTGAGTTATGTAATTAGAACAATCAACAAATACCTTCATTGTTATTGTCATACCCCAATTTTGACCTTAAATCGCCGAATCAATAAAATTATCATAGCATTTGCATCGTCTGCATAACATGGCATGCATTTCATCTTGCACAATGCACATTGTCAACTAGAATAAATTTGTTGAATTTACAAACAGATCGATCGAACTGAATCTCAACTGTGTGAAAATCAAGGGATGAAAAATTTTAAATTTGAGCTTGTAGACGTCATTTATATTAATTTACGTATCGTGTAGTTTAACCTGACGTGTTTGTTTTAATTTTTCAACACCTTTTTCAGTAACATTTTGATAAACCAATGCAGTTTAACCGATCAAAATTTATTTCAAAAATTGATCAAATGATGTATTTTTCCAATAACTTTAGTTTGCGCTGATCATTTTTGGTGCATTCATTTTAATTTTTCGAATATTTTCGTGTCCGACTTTTTTTATTTTATTTTGAGCCGGTTTAATTTTACATTCTTGTCAAAAGAATCATATGATTAAGTTATAATTAATTAAGTGATTAATTTGAATTTATTTTAAATAGATGAATTTATTTTTTACTTAATTTATAAACACATTTCGATTTTAAAAAATATAAAAATATATTTATTTTTTTATTCATGTTACTTTAAGCAATTCTTGTATACTAAGTTGTCTAAAGGGTATTTTGAACATCACCTTTAGAAACCCTAAATTGAATATATATATATATATATATATATATATATATATATATATATATATATATATATATATATATATATATATATATATATATATATATATATATATATATATATATATATATATATATATATATATATATATATATATATATATATATATATATATATATATATATATATATATATATATATATATATATATATATATATATATATATATATATATATATATATATATATATATATATATATATATATATATATATATATATATATATATATATATATATATATATATATATATATATATATATATATATATAAACATGTGTGTTGATGAAAAGAAAAATAAAAAATACTTATCACAAAAAGGGGAAACATGTTTGTAGAAAAGAGAAAGGGATATTGTCCCTACCTCATTTTAAAACTCCGTCTCACTTATAAACCCTCCCTCGTATCACTTTCATGTACACTTCCCTACCTTTCAATTTGTTTCTTAAAAAATTATTTTTCATTATCTTCTTTCACACTTCATAAAAACAAAAACTTCTTCTCTATTTCATTACTAAAACACTTCTTCATTTTGGCCATTCGAAAAAAATTTCATACAATTCATGTTACTCATTCTCCATGCATTTCAACACCTTATCCATAATGATCTTTCATGTTTTCCTGCTACATAAAGAACACTTACATCATTCTTAAAATTTCTGCAAGCTCCATAATGACCTCTACAAAATAACATAAACAATTAACTACCTATACCTCCAACCATTTTTATCCTACTGTCAACACCTCTT
Source organism: Lathyrus sativus (assembly GCA_963859935.3). Classification (NCBI taxonomy): domain Eukaryota; kingdom Viridiplantae; phylum Streptophyta; class Magnoliopsida; order Fabales; family Fabaceae; genus Lathyrus; species Lathyrus sativus. Next base: position 399,311,418 of record OZ012739.1, on the reverse strand, counting down.
TCTCTCTAAATATCAATACACCACATCTCATTCACCAACTTCTCAACACATAAACCACCACTTTAAAACTCCATTTCACACTCTTCAACTTTGGATCTTCAACAACGTTTAACACTACACAGTGAACGACAATGTTTCTGGCCTACACGCAGTAGGGACCTTCCCAATTTGCGGCTAGTTTACCCTCGTGGGTGTCTTTCTGGTTTCTGCGCAAGACTAAATCGCCGATTTGGAAGTCACGTTTTAGGACTTTGTTGTCGTGGCGGAGTGCAACATGTTGTTTCAGTCGGGCTTCCCGAAGGGCTGCTCCTGATTGAATCTTTTCGACTAGGTCGAGCTCCTCTCGTAAGGCGTCGTCGTTGTCTTCAGTTTCGAGGGGAGCTTCAGTTCGTCTGAATGGCTCGCGTATCTCGACCGGGATTACTGTCTCTGTTCCGTACGTGAGGCGGAATGGTGTTTCCCCCGTGGTCGAGTGAGGCGTAGTTCGATATGCCCATAGGGCGCTGTGTAGTTCCTCGACCCATGCCCTCTTGGCGTCGCCGAGTATTAGTTTTAGCCCCCTGAGTATTACCCTGTTCACGGATCCGGCATGACCGTTCGTCTGAGGATGTTCGACCAAGGTGAAGTGGTGCTTGGTCCCGAGCTTGGTGACGAAGTCTGAGAATTTTTTGACGGTAAACTGCGTGCTGTTGTCGGTGATGATGGCGAGCGGGACCCCGAATCTCGCAAGGATATTTCTCTTGTAGAATCGGAGTATGTTGTGGGCCGTGATTTTGGCCAGGGCTTCAGCCTCAATCTATTTGGTAAAGTAGTCGACGCCCATGATGAGATATTTATTCTGATAGGACCCTAGGATAAAGGGGTCGAGGATATTCATCCCCCACCAGGCGAACGACCATGGGGAGGAGAGGGATTTGAGTTCGGTCGGTGGAGCGAGGTGCATGTCCCCGTGCCTTTGGCATCTGTCGCATCTCTTAACGTGCTCCTTCGCGTCTGTTTGCACCGAAGGCCAGTAGCATCCTGCTCGTAAGGCCTTTCTCGCCAGGGATCGTCCTCCGAGATGCTGCGCGTTGATGCCCTCGTGGATTTTCTCCAGGACGGTTGCGGCCTGGAAGGATACTATAGGGTAAATTACTTAGTCTTACGATACTGCAAATCCAAACTCTTCTTCGAGTGCCCGGCTCTTTATATTACGAGTATTGATGCAGGTCTATTCGTATATTATATAGAGTGGATATAATATATCCAGTCGGTAGGGCAAAGTATCTACGAATATTCCAAACAAGTTATGATTATCAAATAAAAAGAAGAAAAACTCAGGTTATGATAGTCCGAAACCTCTATTTTATATCTACTAAGCATTTACAGCTCTCAAATAGTATATTTCAGCCGTGTAGTTATAGATTGTATGATAGGTCGTGTAGTTATAGATTGTTTGATAGGTCGTGTGGTTATAAAAATATTTATGGTGCTAGGTACAAATATACTTTAGTAGGAGATACTAATATTAAGGATGATAATAAGGATACTATTGAAACTCCTAAGATAGATAGTATTGAATATCCTAATAAGGATGATAATAAGGATACTATTGAAACTCCTAAGATAGATAGTATTGAATATCCTAATAAGGAGAAGGAGTCATTTAAAATTCTTAAGATAGATAGTATTGAATATCCTAATAAGGAGGAGTCATTTGAAACTCTTCCAATTTATGAGGTATTATCCTAAAAAGAGTATAAAAAATAGTCAACTATATGTAGATACTGAAATAAATCCTTATAATAAATTAGATCCTGATGATGATATAATCTCTGATGATCTCGACGATGATTTATTGGTAAATTCACTTTATATTACGTCTCCTGTAGGGAAAGATAAAGAGGAAGAGGAGAATGAAAAACCAAAAAGAAATCCTGAATTATTAAATAAAGAAAATATTAAAATTGAAAAAGATGATATAAATCCTGCTTTAAGTTTTTTGCCTGATAATTACGGTAAATTTCTTGAAATAAAGAAACCTGAAATGACTAAATCCGAGTTATTTGTAATAAATTTTATTAAGGATCTCCCTAATAAATCTTATTTTAATGATATAAAAAGTACAACATCCGTTTCATCTAGAACATCCAAGTATCACCATTATGTATTTGAATTATTAGAGAAAGAAAAGAAAAATATTTATCATAAGGATTCAAGATCTTTATATAATCTTCAATTAAAAATTGAAAATATTACAATGCATTATGAAAATATAAATGAAAAAAGTGATGTATATACCAAAGATATAGATCATAAAGAATTATCTGAATTAACTGAAACAGTATTAAAGCCAGCTGCTGCATTTCATTACACTAAGTTAGCATGTCATGAACAAGCTACCCTGTGGTACAATAATACTATAATTAATATAAATGATAGTGAAATCCTCAATTATGCTCTTAAGGCTAAAGATCCCTTTCAGTTCATAAGTAAAGTAATATCTATCGAAAATAACAACTATAATAGAATTAGACTATCTCAAATTCCAATAACCCAAGATGCATCTGCCTCTGCATATCTCTGCATATCAGATATTGAGTTATTATGCATTAAATAAAAATTTAGCTGAGCTTACTAATTTAATTTATATTAAAAATGATTTTCCAATAATAAATGATATTTACAGTAGTTGTCTTATAGAACTAATTAATTACTTACCTAAACATTTGGATCAAAATATATGTGATATAGTTCTTGGTAAAAATCATATGCCTTTAACTCGTAATTTAATTAAAGGAATATTAATGCCAATGATATATGGAAAGACTCAAATTAGCATAACCGATGATTTATATAAACATTATAAAACAGTATTAACAATTAAGGAATGTTTAAATTTAGCTTCAAGTATCATAGATTACTTTAATTATTCTTTTCTGAGAATCAGAAATCTAATGAATTTATTCTGCAATATAGGATGGTTATGTTCAGCATTACAGAAACCTGTAAGCTATAAAGTACCAATATTCAGAACTTATCAAGACTATGTAAAGAGTGAATCAGTCAATATATGGATATACCATAGTGTTAGAAAGAAAAAACGTCAAGTTACTCTAAAAATTCCAACAGATAAAAGGAATAGAAGGAAGAGTTTTGTATCTACCTTTGTTAACTTCATTCATCAGAAAGATGCTTACATTGCAATGTTTATGATAAAATATATGTCTGATTTTGGAGCTCCAGTCTACACAGTTCACAATAACTTTATAAGCAATATATATAGCTTTCATTTTATCAATAAAATATATAATAAATATTTTATAGAACATAATCAACTATATAGTGTCATGAAATTTGGCTTGATGCCTTTCTCATTGCCTTTCATACTATATATAATAGTGTCGGTAATTACAACTCATAATAACTAATTACAGCTGATAATAACTAATTACAATTCATAATGACTAATTATATGTGATATAATCATATGCCTTTAACTCGTAATTTAATTAAAGGAATATTAATGCCAATGATATATGGAAAGACTCAAATTAGCATAACCGATGATTTATATAAACATTATAAAACAGTATTAACAATTAAGGAATGTTTAAATTTAGCTTCAAGTATCATAGATTACTTTAATTATTCTTTTCCGGGAATCAGAAATCTAATGAATTTATTCTGCAATATAGGATGGTTATGTTCAGCATTGCAGAAACCTATAAGCTATCAAGTACCAATATTCAGAACTTATCAAGACTATGTAAAGAGTGAATTAGTCAATATATGGATATACGATAGTGTTAGAAAGAAAAAACATCAAGTTACTCTAAAAATTCCAACAGATAAAAGGAATAGAAGGAAGAGTTTTGTATCTACCTTTGTTAACTTCATTCATCAGAAAGATGCTTACATTGCAATGTTAACTCCATTCTACACAGTTCACGATAACTTTATAAGCAATATATATAGCTTTCATTTTATCAGTAAAATATATAATAAATATTTTATAGAACATAATCAACTATATAGTGTCATGAAATTTGGCTTGATGCCTTTCTCATTGCCTTTCATACTATATATAATAGTGTCGGTAATTACAAGTCATAATAACTAATTACAGCTGATAATAACTAATTAAAATTCATAATGACTAATTTCTTATTCTATGAATGTAAATTACACAATAACTGCAAAGATTATTTCCTAATTAACATCCCCCCTCAAATTGATGCGGCTGGTCAAGGAGCACCAATTTGCTAACAAGAAACTGATGTCTTGGGCGTGGAACAACCTTGGTAAGAATATCTGCAACCTGCAACTGCGTACTGGCGTGAGGAAGTGATATTATTCGATCATCGTAGGCGTCACGTATTGAATGACAATCAACTTCGATATGTTTGGTGCGTTCATGAAAAACAGGATTTGCAACAATTTGGATGACACTTGTATTGTCGGCATAAAGTGAAGTTGACTCTGTTTGGGGAAATCCAAGTTCAGCCAAAAGACCACGAAGCCAAAGTATTTCTGAACACGCGGCAGACATAGCACGATACTCTGATTCAGTAGAAGATTTAGAAACTCTTGCTTGCTTCTTACTTTTCCAAGAGATCAATGAAGAACCAAGAAACATACACCAACCAGTAACAGATCGACGAGTATCAGGACACCCTGCCCAATCAGCATCACTATAAGCGCTCAACTGAAGAGAAGTTCCAACGGAAAAGAATAATCCGCGGTGAGAGGTTCCTTTTAAGTAGCGAATTATACGACGAACTGCAGCCAAGTGAAGATGGCGAGGAGAATGCATGAATTGACTTACTTGTTGAACAACAAAAGATATGTCAGGGCGAGTAATAGTCAAGTAGTTGAGGCTACCCACAAGTTGTCGATACAATAAGGGATCAGGCAACAGATCCCCATCATCACGATGATATTTAACATTAACCTCAAGAGGAGTATCTACTGGATTAGCCGATTCAAGACCGACCATAGAAATCAAATTTGTAGCATACTTGTGTTGATGGAGAAAGATGCCCTTGGATGTAGAATGAACCTCAAGACCAAGAAAATAATGTAGATTACCCAGATCTTTCATATGAAATGAGGCCTGTAACTGTTGCTTAAGTCGCTGAATGGAAGCATGATCCGAACCAGTAATAACCATATCATCAACATACAAAAGAAGCAGAACAATACCCACAGATGTGCTATGAATAAATAAAGATGAATCATACTGACTCTGAGTAAAGGAGAATCCAAGTATAATGGCGCGGAATTTCTCGTACCATGCTCGAGGTGCCTGTTTCAAACCATATAAGGAGCGTTTGAGCTTACACACGCCTTTAGATGAAGAGAATAAGCCTTGAGGTGGAGTCATATAAATATCTTTTGTCAGGTCACTATGAAGAAAAGCATTCTTCACATCCATTTGATGAAGAGTCCACCCATTAGAAGCAGCTATAGACATGATTGTGCGGACAGTTGTCATTTTGGCAACCGGTGCAAATATCTCATCATAATCAATTCCATATTCCTGCTTGTTTCCTAACGCAACCAAACGAGCCTTGTAACGGTTGAGGGACCCATCAGAATTCAGTTTCACAGAATACACCCATTTGCAACCTATAGGTTTTACATTTGGAGGACAAGTGACGATATTCCATGTGAAATTCTCTTGAAGAGCTTGGAGCTCTTCAGTCATTGCTTTTATCCATCGCACATCTTTAACAGCCTGTGAGTAACAAGTAGGAATAGATATGCTAGAGAGTGTGGCAGTCAGAGAAGTATGTGAGGAATCATACCTGTCTGGTGAATATCTATCTGGTGCGCGGGATATTCGACCAGAACGTCGTGGTTCAACCGGTACAGAATCAGGTGGCAGTTCAGCATCGGGAAGGGGTGTGGGAACCTGTTGTCTGTGTTTTCTGACATATACATGACCTGGTTTATAACGTTCTATAGCTTGAGGCATAATAGAAAACTTAGGAAGAGTAACAATATTATTAATGGCAGGAGAACCACAAGAAAACATAAACTGATTATCAAAAAATGTTACATTTCTAGAAATGCGAAAACGATGGTTAGAGACATCATAACACACAAATCCCTTATGATAGTTACTATATCCCATAAATGCACATTGAACGGATTGTGCTCCAAGCTTATGCCTTTCAAAAGGAGGTAAGTGAACAAAACACACACACCCAAAAGTATGTAAAGCACTATAATCAAGATGAATTTTAAATAGACGGAAGAAAGGAGAATCAAGATCAATAACTGTAGAAGGAATACGATTGATCAAGAAGACAGCCGTGGAAAGAGCCTCCACCCAAAATCGAGATGGTACAGAAGCTTGGAGAAGTAAGGTGCGTGTTACATCAAGCAAATGACGATTCTTACGTTCTGCCATGCCATTTTGTTAAGGGGTATTGGGACAAGACCGTTGAGACAAGATGCCTTTTTGTTGAAGGTATTCCTGAAACTCATGAGACATGTACTCAACAACAGAGTCAGATCGAAAAATTTTAACACTTGCTTGAAATTGAGTTTCAAAATATGTCAAATATTTCTTAAACATATAAAACACTTCGGATTTAGAACGGAGAAAATATATCCAAGTAAAACGACTATAATCATCAATAAATGTGACAAAATATTTATAGTGAGCATGAGAAACCACAGGAGACATTCCCTATACATCACTATGAATCATCTCAAAACAAGTGGAAGCACGATTAGCACCAGACGAAAAAGGAAGTGTTTTACTTTTATCCAATTTGCAAACAGAACATGAAACAGAGGCATCAGGAATAACATTTTTATTTCCCAACAAGCCACTTTTACATAAATGAGACAAAACAGAAGAGTTTGGATGACCTAGTTTTCTATGCCAATCCTCATAGGAATTCAAAACATTATGACAAGCAAGAGACAAATGATTAGAAATAAACGGTATTGGAAACAATCTTCCCACTTTAGGCCCCTTCGCGATCACTTTCCCCGACACCTGCTCCTGCACAAGACAACTAGATCGAGAAAAATTAACATTACAATTATTGTCCACCAATTGACCAACAGACAATAAATTAGAAGCAAGTCCAGGTGAGACAAGCACATTATGAAAATCCGAGTTTATGTCCCCAACGTTAGTGATAGACAAGGTATTACCATTAGCAATCTAAATTTTCTGATTACCATGATAAGAATGTAAATTGTGCAAGTTTTCAATTGAACCTGTCATGTGATTGGATGCACCAGAATCAATAAACCATGGACGAGAAACATGAGAAGACTTACCCTTAATACCCAAGGCTGAAAGGGCAGAAAGTACCATGTGTTGAATCATTTCAGGTTGTAGAGCATTGCCATCTGATGCACTAGTGGTGGAAGAGCCAATTGTATGGCCTGTAGTGGCATGAAATGCCTTCACCGAATGATGTGCTGGTCGTGGAGGACGCGTGGGACAGTCAGAAATGATATGACCTTGTTGTTTGCAATAATTACAAAACTTCTTACTGCAGCTACGAACAATATGTCCAAACTGTTTGCAAGAAAAACATTGGTTTATGATCAGCCAGTGGGGTATTAACGAATTTATTTGTATGAATCTAGATATTAAACTAAAAAATATAGAATATCCTATTCCACTCAATTATTTGGAAAAGAGGATAATATCTTTAATACCTGATAATTTATCTAAAACTGATAGGGAAAATGGAATAAAAAAATAGAAATAATCTTAAAGTCATATGCGTACTATTTATATCATACATATCAAGATGAAAAAGGATTTAACAATGACTCTAATAAAATTTATAGAAACTTCATTAAGTTATTAAAGGATTATCCTGGAAAATATAGTTTACACTTATGATTAAAACAATAAATAAAACAAATATTAATATGAATAATAATATAAGTAACTTGAATATAACTAAGGAATTATTCGAAATATCATGGTCAAGCTTGTTATTAAACATTAAAAATGAATCTTACAAGGAAGCTTATGATGGTCAGAAAATTGCCAATATAGAATATGAAATTGAAATAAGGTGTAATGATATTTTATTGATAATATTGTCTGTTATGTTACTACTAATAAAATATGCATACAATAATACTAAGTCTGAATATGGTAAGTTCACAGTGAGTTATGTTATATTGTCTAAAGATAGTGTGATATACCTTTTAGTATAGGTCCTGCTATAACCTTTAGAGAAGAATGGAATGATTTACCTATATTAGACAAATTATATAAACTTATATTAAATAAAAGTGAGATATACGGATCGATTGAAATAAAATCTATCATTATAAGAATATATATTTCTGATCAAAGACCTTGCGAATCACCTTTATTGTCCTATGAAGAGGTGGGTAAATATATATTTGATAGCTTAAACAGCAATGTTGTTGTTGAACATAAAGAACCGCGAAAACTACGAGCATCTAAAAAGAAGCGTACTTATAGTAAATTTATAACAGCACTCAAAACAGATGATAAGCTAAGGCAGCATTTCATTGTTGCTGATACCGAAACAATTATGATTAAGGAAGAACAAAAGCCTTACACAGAAGTACATGTCCCTTACGCTATTGGATTCTTATTAGTAAGACCCGGTAATGATATATGTTATAATTTGATTGAGACATATTTCAGTGAAAGTTACATAACTCATAAGGATATCCATGAAAGGAGTAAAAAGATGTTGTCTGACTTTATAGAACGTTTAGTAGTTGTTGTTAGACAAAACAAATTGGTTAAATCAGTATATTTCCACAACTTCTCTAAATTCGATGGTATAATGATATTAAAACATTTTGTTATAAATGCTAAGAAGTACACAATAAAACCACTTATGAGGAACAATAGGCTATACGAGGTTGCCGTATTTAATGATAATAAACTTATATTTAATCTAAGGGATTCCTTAACTCTGCTCCCCGGTTCTCTTAAAGATTTAGCTAAAAATCTCTGTCCTCACTTAGGAATTAAGGGTTCAATCAACCATGACGATATCAAACTAGATAATCTAAGTTCACTCAAATATCAATTGATAGAATATCTTAAACAAGATATCATTTTATTAGGTGGTATAATACTTAAGGCTCAAGATATATTGTGGAAGACTTACCAAATAGATATTCTGAATAACTTAACATTATCATCACTAGCATTAGCTATCTTTCGTACAAATTATTACGATCCTGACATATGGCCTATCTATATACCTAATATTAACGAAGATACATTCATTCGTCATGGATACTATGGTGGTCATGCTGATGTTTATATGCCTAAAGGAAATAATATTTTATATTACGACGTTAACTCATTATACCCTTTTATAATGAAGTCATTTTCAATGCCTGCAGGAATCCCAACCTGGAAAGCTAATTTGGCTGAAGAAAATTTAGACAACTTGTTTGGGTTTATAGAGGCACATGTTGTATGCCCAAATATTACACGACCTTTTCTGCCCTATAGGGATAAAGAAACTAATACTCTACTATTCCCCTCCCGAGAATTCGTTGGTGTATTTTATAGCGAAGAATTAAAGTATGCGTGCAGCATAGGATACCAGATAACACCACTCAATGGGTACTTGTTTGAACAAAAGAATAGTTCACCTTTCGGTAAATTTGTTACTGACATATTCGAAAGAAGACAGGATGCAAAGAAAAATGGTAATGATGCTATATCCTATATTTACAAAATATTATTGAATTCGCTATACGGAAGATTTGGGATTAACCCTAAAAGCATAAATACAGTAATCTGCAATAAAAAACGTTATGACAATTTTGTCAAAAATATAAGTTTTATCATGGCTGACCAATTAGACGAAGATACCTATATACTTTCTTACTATACTACTTCTGATCCTATTAATTGGAAACCTCCTAGGAATTCAGCGGTTCAGTTGTCTGCAGCTATTACAGCTTCTGCTCGGATTTATATGTATCAATTCATCTCAAGAAATGATTCTTACTACACTGATACTGACTCAGTTGTTCTCGAAAATCCTCTTCCTAATGAAATGGTTTCTCCTACAGAATTAGGTAAATTTCAAAAATCCTCTTCCTAATGAAATGGTTTCTCCTACAGAATTAGGTAAATTTAAGTTAGAATATGAAGTATCGGAAGGTATATTCTTAGCTCCTAAGACATATAAAATAGAAAGTACAAATAATCAAAATGTAATAAGGCACAAGGGTGCAGCCAAAGCAAAAATAGAGGATGATTGGTATATCAGTATAGTAAAATAAATAAAATTTTGAATGTAAATGTGTCACATAAGTTTAGAATTCAATGGGAAAAACTTCGCGTCATACAAAAAGATATAGATTATGAGCTAGGTATAAAAATAAATTTAAAGAGAAAACCTGTATTTAATAATAATAAATGGGTAGGCAGAAAACCTATTAAGGTTAAAGACTTAGGTGATAAAAAAGAGTATTTACTTAATCGTCAAATACAGCAACAAAAGGAATTAATAGATAAACTTAATCTTAAGATTCATACTTTACAATCTAATATTGATGATAATTTCAGTAAAGATGAATGTGTCAATATAAGTCAAGATAATTGTATCGATATCCCTAAAGATGTATGTGTCAATATCCCTAAAGGTGAATGTGTAAATATCCATTATGAATATATACTTGAAGAATCGAACACAGCTGAAGATTCAAAGCATACTATATCCAAAGATGATAAATATGAATCAAAGCAACTATATGCAAAGATGAAGTAAATATAATGAAAGATAAAGCTAATACTCATAAAAAGAAGAATAATAAGCCGGGTTAGGCTTGTAATTAGACACATGTAGCCCTTAGTAACAAACCTATAAGGTTTGCGAGGTCACTGCTATGGTAATAGATAATTCATTATCTTTAACTATGGTAGTGAGTAGACAGGTGGGAGCAAGCTGAGCTAGACCAAGCGGTGGGCTGTCTTCCTTTTCCTAATATTTATAATCAAATTATTATACTCTTATATATATTTTTAATAAGCATTTATCAGATGATACCCATAATAGTAATTCATTTTTTAACTGATCAGAACACATATATATCCATAACTCAAACAATCACTTCCTTATCTTATTATGCTCTAATATAACTTCTATTGTTCATTCCGCCATCCCTGTGACCATAACATCATTGAAAAGCTTAAACTAACTTCCTGCCTTAAGCTCATACATAAATAGCAAGCTGTCATAAAAAAGGATTTAAATGCAAGACGGAGCTATAAAGAGAACATGAAACCTTGTTATATTTTCCAAAGCAGTAGGCATCCCTGTTTATAAGGCTAGTCATAGTGATTAGCTTGATACGTCAAACACCAGGTTTTTACCTATAGATCACTTATTTCTACATCTTTAAGCTATGATTGACTTAATACTGAGGTAGTTACGAAAATGGCTTTATTACCTTCTTAATACATATAATAGTTTATATTGTTATATGATATTCCATGTGCTATAAAATAATAAATCCTAACATTAATGCCATAGTTTTTTTATATTCATAACTAGGATCCGGTTTAGGAATACTCTCACGTATTATTGAATTGATAGGTTCACCGCACACACATGGGCTGATCATATCACGGTGAGTACAACATACATTATTAGTATAGGTATCATGGATAAGATCTAATAATTTATCCAAGTTAGCCGTATTATATAATTCAGGCATTTTTGTAATATTAAGGGTACTATATTATGCCATATATTAAATCCCATAAATAATAAAATAAAGAGCGAATAGTGTATATCGGTGAATTCAAGATAGTTAATACTATTAGATGTATCTTTTATTTTACCCCAATCAAAGCCTAAAGATTCTAATCCCTTGCCTAAAGAATCTAATCCCTTAGTATTAAAACTATTTTTTTTTTTTTTTTATATTTCATTAAAAAGGGGTGCCATGAAGCTAATGTATAAAATGTTTTACCCATTGGAATACCTAAATTTCTTATTTTATTTAATTTATTAGGTTGCATGGTATAACTTTGATTTATTATATTATACATCTCTTCCTCAATATTAGTTTTACTAAAAGATTGATCCTGTAATGCGTTCTGTAATAAACCAGTATTTTGACGCCATAATTGTGGTTTAAATCCTAAATTACCTATATTTATATCAGGTTCATTTATAAAGTGTTGTTTATTAGATGTAAACATAATATATATTTTATATAATCCGCTCTTACTATTTTTATGTCGGCTCTTTTTTTTAGGCTTGAGATCAAGCTTAAAATAGTCACACGTATTTTTATCTCCACTATATATATAATATTTGTCATATATATTCTTATCGTTTGAACCCATAACTGATGATTCACCTTGATATATTCTAGTTCCCGTAAGTAATGATTCACCTTGATATATAACGGAATTTGATGAATGAGATGAATTACTATTAGCATCAGTAGTAAGAGGTTCTATAGCTTTCCCTTTAACCAGCCTTGGTGGAAAATAGATAATTTCATTAGAATCGGTAGTAATAGGAAAATTATTAATTTCATTAGCATCACGTTCAGATGAGATAGCATCATTATAAATAGTATTAGATGAATTATCATCACTAGCATATACATCTCTATCTGAATAACTATTTGATGAACTATCTGACGAACTATCTGATGAATTATCGATTAACGCATTCCATATCCTTTTCATATAAAGCCTAACACCATAAATATTTCTATAACCACACGACCTATCAAACAATCTATAACTACACGACCTATCATACAATCTATAACTACACGGCTGAAATATACTATTCGAGAGCTGTAAATGCTTAGTAGATATCAAATGGAGGTTTCGGACTATCATAACCTGAGTTTTTCTTCTTTTTAACTGATAATTATAACTTGTTTGGAATATCCGTTGATACTTTGCCCTACCGACTGGATATATTATATCCACTCTATATAATATACGAATAGACCCGCATCAATACTCGTAATATAAAGAGCCGGGCACTCGAAGAAGAGTTTGGATTTGCAGTATCGTAAGACCAAGTAATTTACCCTATAGTGTCGTATTTAGCTGTGGGTTATTTCGTAGAAGTTGCTTACTCTCCTAGTTAGAAGGAAAAAGGCAGGGCTTTTTTCGTAGTAATAGTGGGCGGGTCTCATGATATCTATGTCGGCCGTCGGAATAAAATGAAGGGGCCGAAGGACCATTCGATTCATTAAGGGGCACAGATCTAGGCCTCTTAGTTTGGTCAATCACCAAAGGCGGGGGGGAACCACTATGGGCGAGACCCCCCGGCCTCTATTCTTTCTTTTGCATAGTCCGAGGGCCGGCCGCTGCAGAGCTGTGGGGCATAGCGGCGCCCTCGCCTGGCGCCATTCCCGGATCTAGCAGCAGACGGGCGGGCCGGGCCTGAATTCAGACCAGACTCTTCTTTATTTGAGCTGCTCCCACGCACGCAGAGCGGAAGATCTCAGTTGTCCTGGACTTGACAAGTACGTAGAGATCTTCGTGGAACCGGGGAGGGAGTCTCAATCGATCTTTTCTAGGATTCCTTATCACGCACGGAGATCTTTCCATTGATAGATAAGAGGGCTCCCCCCCTTGAACATACTCTTAAAGGTTAGGTAGGTTACTACCTGCCTCTACGGAAGGGGTGTACTTTGTACCGCCCGGAGGTTATATAGATAGAAACCCGGAGCGATAAGAACGAAAGGGTTGGTGTGGCCACAGCTACAACTACTGGCGCTTCAAAAGGCTTAGATTTCTTCTAAGGGCGCTACAGCAAGCTACCTTTTTTTAGGTCGTGTAATAGGAAGGTGTAAGCCTCGAAAGCGTTTAGTACTTCGGTAGGGCGAGCAACCCTTAAACCGGTTTGGGACTCTTCCCGTATTTCTGCATTTCATTCTTTATCGGCCCGCCTCAAACAAAATGATAAAAAAGGATAGGACTATTGATTCGAAGTCACTACGAAAGGGTCGGTCAATAGCATAGCTCTTTATTTCCCCGGTCTCCTTTCGAAGGAAAGGCCTTCGCATTCCTAATCCGGTAGGGGGCCGGACGGCTTTGTTTGCCCCAGCTTGGCTAAACGCATCCCCGCGCAACGACATTCCGCCCCGTTCTTGCTCAGTCTTTGCAACGGCTGGGGAGGCAGTCGTAGAAGCGAAGCCTATCGCCACGCCGACCATAAAATACGAGATTGACCCCCTTCTCAAAGATTTGATGGAATGGCCCAGCCCACCCAAGAGCGCTTATGTAATATGGGAACTCATGGCTGGAAACAATCCTTATGGTTTTGATATCCGGTAGGAATAATCAATATAAAAGTCCAGGTTGGTTGGTGAGCCTAGTGATAGGAGACTATCTAGCTTGGTTCGGAGAGCACTTGTTGGGTTAAAGATTTTTTTGTTGCTTACGGCCTAAATGCTGAACTAATTACCCTACTTGTTCTGATGGGTGTACACCCCAAAGTGTTCCCGGACCGCATGCATACATACGTAAGTAACTTAGTGCAACATGGCAAATTTCATTGAGAGGAATCAGCAAAGAAAAGAAAAACGGGTCAACATCTTAATGTGTATTTTTTATAAATTGTCCTCGGCTCGGGCTGAGGAGTGTCCACATGAGTTCGTTGAGGAGTCTACACAGGTTCGAAGACGCTCTTTTATATTCTGTCGAGAGTTCGGATTGCTCCACCTAAGTAGAACGAAAAGAAGGAATTGGAAATTCAAAGGGGGAGCCAGAAGCTTCGCTTCCGGTAGCTTGCTTACTCTCCTAGTTAGAAGAAGGCTCTTTGGCGAATTCTTTAGATCTCGGTAGAGTCTCGCTCAGTAAAGAGAGTTGTAGATTCCTAGAAAAGGAGAGGAGCCTTGATTCTCTTCTTTGATCACCCAAAGGTTTCATTAAGGCTTTACCTGTTGTTCTATATCTATAGGACAGAAAAAACATCCAAGGAAAATGCCCTGCAACCAATTACTGCCTAGGGAACCCATTTGCTCGCCTGGCACGACAAACTAAAAACAGGATGATTGGAAACTGGCCTAGCATATGACTCTATAATCAGCTAGTCGGAATCGGAATATGCTTTTAGCCTTGCTTGAACTGGTTTACTCACAGGCACTGAAACTAGATAGCAACTGTAATTGTAATTGGATGGCAAGGAAATCACAAGATAGCTCACTTAAAACCTAGCTTGCTGGCGCCTGCTGGCTCTCCTAAGTCTCTTTCCCTTTCCTGCAACTGGAACTCTAAACGTAGCACTGGATGTAAACTCTCACTTGAAGAATTGCTAGCTTGCCTATAATTCCTACTTGAATAAAAGAAAAAGAAAGGCCTGCTTTCAATTTAAAGGCTTCCTCACTCACCCGTAACAAACTCAGGCGCTCGAGAACTCGAACAATGTCAAAAGAGGGCATTGGGATTTTAATAACCCGGCTTTCAAACTAACTTAGATATGCCATTTTATACACTCACTTACAAGAGGCAAGTTTTAGAAATAGAAATCAACTTTCTTACACTAGGGGAGATTCAGTATATGCTCACTTCGGAAAAGATGAATAAACAGTCCCTTCTAAAAAGGAGAAGGAAGTAGATTAGGGCAGACTAACAGCGCCGGGAAATGTATGAGAACTCGCCTGTCTTGCCTATGTAACTTATTCGATTCACTCTCCTGGTCAGACAGCAAAACAAAGTGAACTTCCACGGGATCTGCCATCGAAAGGAAATGGCCTGGACATTGCAGGAAATACATATATATATAGGCTGCAGATGGCCCAGAATATGCGATTGCGGATATACCTGAATACGCTATGGGGCTGATCTTTCCCTTGCTGGGAAATTTTATGTGAGCAAGCCTCTTTCTTCCTTTGCTTTGGGACGAGGCCTGTTATCTTAATCCATCCAGAGGGAGTGCCCTATAAGCCAATGTCATTCCATTCATTTCCCGTTACCTGCCAGCCATTAATTAGGAATTAGGAGTTTTGTCCATGCGATCTAACAGACTAACAGGACAAGCAGTAGTTTTGAAAGGAAATCTGGCAAGGAAAATCCAGCAAACAAGGGATAGGCATAAGGCAAGTCTTTCCAGTAAGTGGTCGCAAGCGAATGACCTAGGAAGAAGCCCGTTTACAAAGAAGTTCACATGCCCTGCAACGGATCTCAAACAAAGCGTGGCTGACAGCGCCAAGAAAGTATGGCTTACACTTCCTTAGGAAGTCAGAACTGGTGGAAGTGGGCTGGCTAATTTACCACAAGGGCTCAGGCCTAATTGGACTTATAAAGAGTTTTCAGTCACAAAGGAAGCAAGCTATTATTCCTTTCAAGCAAGAAGGACTCGGCTTACTCACCAGGAATGCACCCTAACCTAAGGGAGAGGGGATAAAGGGATTAGGCTCTGCAGATGAAATAAAGAAGAAGGATAGCATTTTCTACTTCTATCATTGGTGCTATCGTATATGAGGAGCTTTCTTTTTGGTATGAAAGGTGATGTGATCTTAAAAATAAAATCTCATAAGAGAAGGAAATGGGGGTCGTGGAAGAATTGGGTTCGAGTCCCATAGCCCCAATGTGTCGAAATATCATGATTGGGTCGACCAAACCAGGCCCGGATCTTTTTTCTTTTTTTCCGGTATGCCGCTCCGCGATAATGGAGCGAAAAAACCAAGTGGTTTATGGTAATGTCAAAATTTGCACCTATTTGTATCTATTTAGTGATCAGTCTGCTAGTTTCTTTGATCTTACTCGGTCTTCCGTTTCCCTTTGCTTCCAATAGTTCGACCTATCTAGAAAAATTGTCGACCTACGAATGTGGTTTCGATCCTTTCGGTGTTGCCAAAAGTCGTTTCGATATACGATTTTATCTTGTTTCCATTTTATTTATTATTCCTGATCCGGAAGTAACCTTTTTCTTTCCTTGGGCAGTACCTCCCAACAAGATTGATCCGTTTGGATCTTGGTCTATGATGGCCTTTTTATTGATTTTGACGATGGGATCTCTCTATGAATGGAAAAGGGGTGCTTCGGATCGGGAGTAATCACTAGTGATAGGGCAAAAATAGGGAGGAAGGACAAAGGAAAGAGCGATGCATACATTAAATCAATTGATTCGTCATGGTAGAGAAGAAAAACGGCGCACAGACCGTACTCGAGCTTCGGATCAATGTCCCCAGAAGCAAGGAGTACGCCCGCGTGTTTCAACGAGAACACCGAAAAAACCAAATTCAGCTCCACGTAAGATAGCCAAAGTACGATTGAGCAATCGACATGATATATTTTCTCACATTCCGGGCGAAGGTCATAATTCGCAGGAACATTCTATGGTCTTAATAAGAGGAGGTAGAGTTAAAATTTGCCAGGTGTTAAATCCCATTTTATTTTAGGAGTCAAGGATTTGTTGGGAATTCCGGATCGAAGAAGAATACCGCCCATCCGATTTCTTTGTCCGATTTTTTTTAACTTTTTTTTTACAGATAAGATATTTCGTTTCTAAGTTTCCACACTTGCCCTTCGCACGATTCTATCATAAAATGCTCGTTCCAATCGGAACTGCATGCAAAGTCAAAAAATAGGATTCTCTTATTTATAGAGAATTCTAGTATGGATGAAGGAGTTCAATTTTGAATTAAGAAGCCTGGAGATGGTCAGGTGGTTTCTTGTAATTTTGGGAATCTTTTCGTTAACAAATATGGATTCCCCATAGTCTCGGTGTCTGAGGATTTAAAGAATCCTAAAATATAAGCACGATATGATTTCTTCATTATATATTTATATATTTTTAGAGAAAAAGATGGATAGGATTTCTGACTTCCACTTCCTATAGGACATGAGGGCTTCAAGCCTATGCTTAGAGAGTAAGGTTTCTGTCTCGATCCGTTTTCTTTCCCTGCAAAACTCTTCTCGGAAATTTATTGCTTGACTTTAAACTAAACAATCAAGAAATTATCTTCCCACGCCTACTAAAAACTAGGGAGGAAGAACTTGAGAGAGTATGGTTATAGCAGTCTCTGTTCACTCATGCTTGCTGCTTAAGACTCTCTACACCTGAAAGATAGAAGTAGTTTGACGGCGAGGAAGAACTTGAAGAAGGAAGAAGTACCATTGGCGAAGTAGCTTCCTCCAGTCTATGTATGTATGGGGTGTACCCGATAAAGATACAAAGCAGCTGAGATCAGAATCAGTAGCATTGATCTCTCCGTTTGGTCTGACTAATCAATGTAAAAAAGATTCCATCGATCGGTGAAGCACATTAATGGAAGTGTGCACGCTAGCGCTCTACTCTAAGCTTCTAGTTAGCTCAAAAAAACGGACTCCCCTAAGTGGGGCACATGGGTTTGTGAAGATGCGTTGGTTGATCCGGAGACATGGCCACTACTGGCCTACGGTCCTGTCAGATTGCATAGCACATGCTAAGAGCTGTGATGCCTGCCAGAGAGAGGTATAGACTCAGCGCAAGCCGGCTTCCGATTTATACCCGATTATCAAGCCTTGGCCATTTCGAGGTTGGGCCCAGGAATAGTGAGTTGATATTCGCTGATATGCTTAGCGAGAATACTTCGCAGCCACAATACCAAGATGGGCTCAGATTTTTTGAACCAGAACTCTGTTGTACAACTAGCTGCTGCGATCACAGCCTCAGCTAAGATATATATGTAACCTTATATCTCAAGAGAGGACTGCTACTACACGGACACAGACTCAGTTGTGCTTGGCCCAAAGAAGTTCTTTCTTCTTCTGTCTTAGGTAAGTATAAGCTAGAGGACAGAGTCATGAAAGGAGACTTTTTAGCACTATTTCTACATTGCAAAAGATAGCACCAATGTACTAAAGTACAAGGGACCGACGAAAAACCTGGTCAGTCCAGAATGGTTTGAGTCACAGTACGCAGATCCATCTCGTACAGAACAGGTAGCGGTGGAAGCCAACTTCCGGATTGATTGGCACACTCTTAACATCATCAAGAAAGAGATGTCAGGCTTGGGATTAAGCAGGGGACCAAGAGGATACCAGTATATCACGGAGATGTATGGGTGGATACTGATCCAATTGATATCAAAGAATTGTCTTCCCTAGTTCACATTGGTAAAATACTGGAAAAAAATGCCCTTTTATCAGCGCAGAAAATTAACTTTCTTTCACGAGCTTTACTGCTTCCATTCTTTGTACCAGGGATAAAAAAGAAATTGCGTATAGTAAGAAAGGAAGAAGAATGATAGATGACTAAAGTAGGTACTGGGACCTTTTGGAACATGATTAGGGAAAAAAAGAATATCTAATAGACTGATACGTACGAGCGAACAATAGTTCTTATCTCTTCTCTGTACCGGTAAAGACTTTGACCTTAGAGTAAGGGGAGGGCCTAAGACTTTCTTTATAGCCGGGAAGATAATTTCTTAATCGAAGCCATAGCTTAAACCTGGATAGAAGGACTTTATCTGGTCTGGAAAGGCTCTAGGAATTCTCTCTACTCTAAAAGCCATAGGCCGTTGAGCAATAGACTGAAGAGGCATCTCTAACAAAGGGAGAAGGCCAGAGGTATAGATCCGTTAAGGCCACTTCTTAAGCAGGACTTTCGGTCAGTTCAAAAACCATTAGGTAGGGCATGTGCGTGCTATAATAAAAAAGGGAAGACCCTTAAATCTACTTGAATGGATCTTGGCAAGGCGGATCGAAAATCATTAATGCCAGAATAAAAACGCCAACGAAAAGCGGGAAAGTGGGGCTATATATCATATAGTAAAGCCAGAGTCAAGACTACATGCCTATTTTACTCCCAGATCGTACATTTCAATAGCTTTAAGAGAGTTTTCATATAGAAGTCTGGGACCCACCGGGGAAGAGATTGAAGAAAGTTCAGCTCTCTACGATGCTTTTTAATTACAGGGGTATTCTAATTCTTTCGGACATTAGCAAACATTGAACCGTTGAGCCTGAAAGAGTGAGAGCTTGATGAGATTTTTAGGGCCGATTAGACGGACGGAAATAAGCAACTAGTCGTGCCATCATACTATACCTTACGGTTGAATTGAAAATAGAAGGGCTTCCCTTACCTTCTATAAGCCGATTTCGAAATGCGTTTACTTCCCCTTTCTGGCGGCTAGTGCCCCACCTTTCAAGTTGACAGATTCGTATTACTTCGAGATAACTGTCAGAGCCCCTATTCTCGAACTCCTAGAGAATGCCATTCCATCGGGTTACCACGCACACAAAAATAATTCACATTTGTCGTCATTTCAAATATAACCTTCACGGGTCCCCTCAACATCCTTAACGGCCTGGTTCATTAAGATGTTGAACTGAGACTTCTGTGGACAAGCTGCGCGACAGAGGCCTAATCCTTGAGCTCTTCTAATCCCCGGAGACGCTCTAATCCTTACAAGGCCATAGACTAACTTCTCAAAGAGAATGATTACTCCATTACACAAAAAAGGCATCTGGTTGTAGGCGTAAATCCAAGACAAGGTTACAAAGTATTCGTATTCTCGCGATACCCACAGACAGTTTAGAGACCCACAAAGGTAGGCCTGGTGCTCGCTTAGTGGCAAAGAGGTTCACTATGAAATATGGACAGGATTATGAGGAGACGTTCAGCCCTCTTGCTAAGATTACCACGCCTGCAGCAAGGGCCATGCCTTGTAGTCGACCAGTGCAAGCAGGACTTTATTTTCGAGTTTGATATTCTTATCTGCAAGGTTAGTGCTTTTTGGTGGCGTACAATGCCTTACTCGGTAGAGACAGGCTAGTTGCCTCAATTCATTCTTAGTCATTTGGAATGAGATTGAGATGGTTCTAGCAGACAAAAGACCTTTGCGGGCAGAAACTGGAACGTACTTGAGGCGGAAGGAATCGAAAGTCTCTCCCAGAATAAAGAATAGCCTACCGGCTTCCCTAAAGCCAAGTTGCGCTTCCCGCGTTAAGTTTAACTAGCGGCTTACTTTTAGCCGTCGGGGAAGAAGTGTTGTGATGTTTGAGAACTCTTTCTGGCAAATAGACCTAGACCCGCGCGAGCAATTGTAGCCGAGCAATGGATAGTTCCTTAGGCTGATCTTGCCATTACTCTATGCCTTTCTCTAAGAAGGAGGTAGACGCGGTCTTGCAGGGCCTATAATATAAGAGGCTCTTCCGGCTTGAGTTTGCCTGAGTCTAAAGGACTCTTGAGGAAGAGTTAGACGCTAGAGGATTTTCCATCGACAGAATTCGGTAGGAGACAGTCTCATAACTCTGCAAAAATTAGAGTAAGAAGCTCAATGCCCTTACTCACAAGAGTAAAGAAATTAAATTTTATCTCTCCAAGAGACTTGACCTCTAGAAAGATATCTTATCCGAAAAGTAATGACGCTCTCCCTTTAAGAGTTCTATCATATGTGAAGCCTTTAACATTATATCCTCCGGAAGAAAGTAAGGCATGGCTTTTTCCCGTACCTAAATTCAAGGCCTGCTATCACAACGCCTACCGGAGCAGACGCGGGAGAGACTCGTCACTGTTAACATCCTCTCCTAAGCCCGGTATGACGACGAGCGGACTCCTATGGAAGTTCAAGAGAAGAAGGAGCTCTGAATGTCTCTCAAATGTCGCTACAAGCTCCTTCGGGAAAAGTAGCCCTGAGCCTCCATGACCTACTACTCCTTTAAAGAAGAAAGAGGGTCACTGGCCTCTGTAGGGGGGCCTCTTCCGGCGCGGAAAGAGTCTTCGCTTATACGATAAAATTTAGCTTTCTTGTGAGAAAGAACTTTTACAGTACTACTATTACTACCAATCTTCAACGTAGAACAAAGTAATAAAGTACTTTAGTAGTCCCAGGCCTAATATTACTGCGCCTACCCTGCAGATGAAAGACTTTATCCTTAGAGGCGGCTTCTAATTGAGTGAATGAATTCCTACTGTCTTACTAAAAAAGAAATTGCGTCTAGCAAGAAGAATCATTCTATCAGACTAGTCTCTATCATTAAGCGTGAAAAGCCAGCGCCCAAAGGTGCTTTTTCGAAAGCCGGTCAAAGAATCGATTATATGCCTGGCCAGAAGACCGATGAGCCTTACCAGTGAAGCAAAGAAGATAAATTCAAGTAGCTCTTAGAAAGGTAACTGAATGCGTTTCCGGTGTTAAAGTTAGAAGAGTAACTGCTCTCGTAGTCGTTTCCGCTCTTCTCTGTTTTGAAGCAAAGCATGCTGAAAGCAATAAACATCTTAAATTCAGCTCTAAAAGTCTCTTAGCCTACCGGTGGGCGAGCCTAGCTTGTCTAGAGAAGTATAACTAGAAAAAGTCCTGATGTTCCGTTCTTGTTGTTTGAAAAGATCTCGGATCCCTCATACTTGTGACTGTGAAGCGTCTATAAGGAGAAGTGGGCATCTTGACCTGAGCTTCTTCCCTCATATAATATAAAGATCTAGCTTCTTAATTTCAAGGTATAGTCTCAAATAAAAAAGAGGAAGCCCGACTTTGACAAGCAAGCCATAGCCAAAGCAGCAGCTTTCAGATCATAGTCCTAATTTCCACCTACCTGTCTCGCTCTATCATTCCATTCTATCAGTCCGTAGTCGGTCCTAACAGCGGTTGAAGCCTTCGAATCGGCTAAGTGTTTAGTATCACCTTAATCCATTCTTTTGCTTTAGTCTTTCTTTCTGAGTAGTCGATAGCGAGTCTGACGGGTCTAGCACCATCCGCCAATCGCTTACTGGTGAAAGGGCTATGTAGTAACCAGTCCGGTTAGCATTTCAGTGTCCGTCAGGAAGACGAGTTTGAATCTTCTTTGTTGTATGAAAGGCTCTTTTTATATTTGGTAGGACTTCCATTTCATATCGTGTGTCGGAGAATCGGATTATTATGATGAGCGATTTGACTCTGATCCACCAGCATCCACTACCGGAAGGAATTACCTCACTTACCGCCTGCTCTTATTCCCATCGATATGCCCGGAAACAAGAACTTTCTTTCTCTAATGCCCTTTAGCTTAAGCCTGACAAAGATAGAATGTTTCACTTGCCCTACCGCTGCCCGCTTAATACTACTACTAGTGAGACTCCTATTCTGCCACCCTATCTAGTAAGAGCCTCTACGGCAATGTTTGGCGCAATCAATATCCATAATCGCTCGTCTTTCATTGATTGAGGACTTGCCTGACCTGGTAATCTTCCCATAACACAGGTGGCTTTCGTCCGGGTAGATTATTTAAGTAAAGTGATCGTGTATGTTGCGGCTTAAACTAGAAGTTAATGATGAACAGGTCTTCATTTCCTTTAGGTATTGTTGGTTAGAAGAGAAGTCTTCTCTTACTCTTAGTCGCGGGTGAAACTTTTGCGATTGTTGGAGTTAGGTTTTGGGTGACGATGCAATTGCAAAACAACCATAAGAGCTAAGGACAAGGCTCCTCTTTCTCTGCTTTTAAATACAGTACCCTTTCATTTAAGAGAATAAGATAATAAGAGTAGTTGTACTCTTAGAGCCTACTATGACTTCTTCGTCTTCTCTTTTTCCTTTATCTAATAAGAAAAAGGGTTTTAGAGGCTTTTCTATAGCTTTCCAAGCCCTTTCTCTTAGCCAGGGGAAAATCCCAATCTAGAGGAGAGTTTTCTATAAAAATGTGAAAAGATGAGGAATTTCCTTAACTTACTTAATAGGTTACCTGATCCCTAACTAAAAAGTGGGGGTCGAAGAGAATAGATAAAAGATTTTTCGAAGAAAGGTCTTTGCCAGGAGGCCAGAGATTATTGAATTTACATAGCATAAAGAAAGACGGACATTCTGCTTCAAGTTGCCATTGAATTGCTTTCTGTTCCCTTGCTGAGTCAAAGGATGAACAAAAAAGAAATAAAAAAGGGCATCGATAGACAATAGACCAAGGAGCGAAAGCCACACAGTTGATTGCTAAATCTCTAGTTCGTGAGAAGGATTTGCTGCTTGAATTGATAGAGGAATAAGACAAGAGCTTATAGCGCCTTATCATTTTTTTTGTAATAGGAATGTAGTATCTTTCAAGGAAACTCAAGCAGGAAGCCAGAACTAATCCAAACTTCAGTTATCATAAAAATTGCAGAAAGAATGAGATTAATAATATTAGTTTTGCGGATGATTTACTAATTTTCTGCTCAGGCGCTGAAGATTCCATCGCTGTGATCAATCAATGCTTAAAAGAATTTGCAAATCTTTCTGGTCTTACTGCATATCCAAGAGTCAAATCGACTATGGAGATCTTTCTGATGCTGCAAAGTTAAATATTTAAAATCTAATTGGCTTCAATTCAATGAAGGTAAAATGCCAATAAAGTACCTGGGCCAGTCCTTCAAAGCTCTTAGTTAGTGATTGTTTGCCTCTAATTGAGAGAATCAAAGCTAGAGTACAGAGATGGATTGGAAAATACCTCTTATATGCTGGGCAACTGGTTCAGAGTGCTCTCTTTAGCATCCAAGTTTACTGGAGTACTGTGTTCATACTGCCAGTGCAGGTTTTGATTTGAAGACAAGAAGATCTGCAGAGAGTTCTTATGGTCTGGTCCTGATATGGTTAAGAACAAAGGGAATGTTGCTTGGAAATTTGCTGCCCTTTAAATTAAAAAAAATAAGGTGGTTTTGGGCTTCATTGGTGGAGTGGAATAAAGCTGCTATGTTGAAGCATATCTGGGTTCGGGCTGCAAAAAGTCCTTATATAGATTATAGGTATGTATTTTACATACAATGCTTCTTTTTTTTATAAGCATTTTGTTGTTGTATTTAACCACAAACCAAATAATGCTAGCTGGATTTTTAGGAAACTTTTCCAGGTGAGAGAGTTGGCTATAAGATATATTATACATGATGTTGGCAATGGAACCAATACATCTCTCTGGTATGACTCTTTGCTGCCTGCCTATAGGTTCTATAGTTGAAAGGTATGTATGGTGAGTAGATCATAAGGGAGCCTGGTGTTCAAAAAAAAATGTAAAAGTTGCAGACATACTTTCTAATTCCAGATGGTCCCTCCCTGCAGGTGCAAATAAACACCAGCCATAAGATACAGTTATATGAATTCGTGATCACTCAGTTTTCCATAAAAATCGCCTGGAGGTTAATCAGACATAAACAAGCTATTATGCCTTGGTTTAGGAGATATTTTTTAGTTAAGAAGGAACTCATTCGTGGACTGATTCCGACCTTTTACGAGAAGAAAACAGAGGAGCGGTATGGTTTCATAAGAGGTACTCATTATACAGATATCCTTTTTCGAATTGCCCGATTCACAGTGCCCACCTTATTCTCTCCCCAATCACACAGGAATGCTCGCTTGTCCGCCTACCAATGATGCCTTTCACTTTCAGATTCGACATATGGAGTGGAGAATGCCTCTACTACCTGTGCCAGCAAACAAACAAACAAAGACTATAGTAGAGTAGGAATGGTTTAGCTCGCTATAGGGGAGGGAGATAGTTTACGCGTCAGTTGAAAGTGGGAAAGCTCTCAAGCAGCAAGTACTTTTTATCCCTTCACATTCAAGTAAAGTATTGGGAAGGTATCTAGTCAGTGAGGCAAGTTAAGTAAGGAAATAAGGAAAGCAGCTGAAGCAAGGTGCCTAAGCCTTCAAGTTGCGAGGTCTTTTAGGGTTAGATATACTTGTAATCAGTTAGAAGAACTCGGAGCAGGGCGAGGAGTAAATTTCTCTTCTTTCTTTTCTCATTAAACTATTATATATGAAATGGTGTAATTATGGATCTCATTCGTATTCAAGTGGTTTGCACTAATAGTTGCTCGAAATGGATAGCTTTGTTTCCGGGAATTCGAGGATACTGCTAGCAAAGGAATGCATCCAACAGTGTTCTGTCTCATTGGTCCTCTCATGCCATAATTTGCTCATAAATCCACTTTGTTCTCCCGGAAATAACTTTTTTTATAAAACATTACGTATGTGACTTCGATCTGATACCTCTCGATTCAGAGAGGAAATGCGCATTTGTATCATTTTGACTCTCCCCATCTCGAATTCTACTAATTTGATATGGGACTGGTTGTGAAGGGAAGCTTTGTGGGAGAAAAGAGGAAAAGGTCAGGCTAGTCAAGGCTTTACTCAAACATATGGGATAGATTACGAGGAAGCCTTTGCCCCGGTAGCCAAGATGAAGTCTGTTCGTCTCCTGCTCTCTATTGCTGCGAATCGAGATTGGCCTCTGTTCCAATTATATGTTAAAAATGCCTTCCTGAACGGGGACCTACAGGAAAAAGTTTACATGAGTCCTCCACCTGGTTGTGTAGGGGGGGGGGGGGAGAACAATAGAGGTCAACTGGGATGGAAGCCAAACGACGGGGCCGAGAATCTGTGATCGATCTGAAGAACCACTGCCAGATATGATTCTGCTTCCCCTTCGTACTACCCGATTCTTGCCCGGCTTTCTTTCGTCTTAAGTAAGAAGGCTACGGTGAGAATGAGGATCACTTCGGAACTCTAGGAAAATGGGCGGGCGTTTTAGGGCGGGATCTAAAAGTTCTCCAACGTGTTGCGGAGCCTTCGGCCGTGAGAGGGACTTTTGGCTTCCTCAGGGCCGTGTGAAGCTTAGCTTGCTTTAGCAGCCACGTGATGATTCAAGATTTGTGGTAGGCGTAGGAGCTGGGCGAAGCGGTAGCGAAGCTCAGGTGGTGATGCAAGTGCGCGGTGAGCGTAGTAACCCCCTCGGGCATGCTCTTTGTACAACCAAGCGAAGAGCTAGTGAGGGCCGGAATGGAATATCGTATGTAGTGTAGAATCGGATCTGAAGCTCTTTACTAGGATTGGAACAAGCGAGGAACGAGTGACCATAAGCTCCGCTTAAGCGCTCAACATGCAGTTAGCTTAAAACATGTTCATCATGGTCCACCAATAATGGAAAGGCCATTCCCCTCCCTATCCGTTTCTTGATCCCTGATTCCACGAATTCGTTGTTACTGATTCATTCAAGGACTGAAAGCTTTTCGTTTTATGAAAAGGCATAGACTCCCCACTTCTTTGTCTTATTAGCGCAGGTCTTCGTAAAGGATGAAAGCCGCTGAACTTCAGACTCGAGTTGAGAAAGAGGGCTAGGCCAAGGATAGGAGGGCTTTCAGGGACTGGGGAAGACGGGTGGATTATAGAGCTAGGGGAAGATCAGAGGTTTGTCCGTTGGGATTGGGCATGGACGAGCCTCGACTGGGCCAACATTGATGGAAAAAAAACTTATCCCATCGCATCATTAACCGGTGTAGGATTAAAGATCAGGTCCAGGATTCGAGTAAAATCGACCTTCCCTCTCATCTCAGGGTGAGGCAAGGTAGCTTGCTTTGCTCGTTCGTTGTTCAATATCTCGGCTGCTCAAGAAGTTAGACTAGCTGCTCCTCCGACCCAGAGTGGATTCTAGGGGAAGGGCAGAGCCTCACCTTGCAGTAAGTAGGAAGGTCTTCGTTGCTGGGACGGGTTCAAACTGGACTGAAGGGAGGAGGAATGAAAGACTCCGATCTTACTAGGGATTCATCACTGGCTAGGGCTTTCGAATCAAAGCATGGGCATCTGCAACTAAGAGGGAACAGTAGATCGTCGATTGAAGAGCCAGGTCAGTCAACTTCTATTGATTATTGATTCGACTAGAGGGACTCCTAGCAACTTGTAGGGGCCCCATGGAGATGCAGGAGCCGCCAGCCGAGCCGGATCAACCAATAAATGATAGGCCTGAGGGATGGGCTCATTCTACTAATTAGTGATCCCTGGCCCTACCTAACAAAGAGATGTCCCTAAAATAAGAGGGGATTGGTTGATCGGAAAGCTCGGGCAGGAGTAGAGTAGAACATTCCATAAAAATCTTTCTGATCCGCTAGCTCTCACTCCTTGCCCTATTAGGTCAAGCAGCTTCCCTCCTCTCAAATCCTATTTTTTCATCGACAGGTAAGGTTAATTCTAAGGTTCCTTATTCCGGTTGTCAAGCGGAAGAAGAGGGAGAAAGAATGGGCACAGCCCCACCAGCAGCCCGCGTTTTCGACCCGAAAGGAATGGAAAATGAAACAAGAATCTGTGTTCACTATCTATGGAGCGGAGTGACTATCCTGAATCTCCTCTTCCCTATCTCCCCCTTGCCTTTTTTTCTTTTTATCGCCTAAAGGTAGTTTACTTGCTTACTTGTTAGAGTCAGGAGAATCCATTTCTTTTTTTTATTGTTTATTATATTATGATTGATCTGTAGTTCAAGGGCACTCTTCCTAATCCGAGTTTAAGATGGAATAAGACCCAAACGTAGAGTCCCATCGGTCGGTAAGGGATTTTTTCTATTTATTTTTTATTCCCTTCAGTCCTTAGCTTTAAAAAAGGGATTCTTATCTTTCCCCACGAGGTCTTCAAGCCATATGGAGCAGTGCATCTCTGTCTTGAAAGTCGCCCTACAGATAGGAGTTCCTATCTCTACTGCCTATCCAACCTGAAGATTCTTATTCGTGGTGGAGTGCTTCGAGTAGGATCCGACCCCATCCCAGCAGTCAAAGTCCTTCCTGACCCGGCTCACCTGCCTCTGAAGCTGGAATGCCTTTCTAGAGGAGGCTACCCAAGGAATCGATAAGTTTGAAGTGGGATGTGGAATGTGATTGGTGATGGATGGTGGTTATGAAATAAGTTCTGCATCAGATGATGAGCCCGTGCGAAAACTTTTTCTTTTATTGGCGCCCGGCTATTCGATTGAGTCGAAAGCCTACCAACGCATAAAGGTTCCGATTCGAGCGAGAGCCCAAACGAGGGGAGGCGAGAACGTCTTGATCGAAAGCTCCACTGTTCTGAATAATGAGAAAGACCTTTCAAAATTCGATCAAATCGATCGATAATTTTATCATCTGTTACGTAGGCCAACCGACCGACCGAGTTTTGTTGGGCGTCCATGTCACAGAACCTTTCTTCTAGCCAAGAATCCCATTATTGATCGAATCGGGGCCAATTCATTAGCAAATTAAAAATCTACTGTTTTAACACTCAGAAAAAAACCTAGAAAATAGAAAAGAAGAAGAGTAACTAAGACAAGAGCTAGGTCATTCATTGGGGATCCGACGGATCTACATTATATGATATTTATTCTGATATTACGGAGTATGGCTTTGCCAGTAATTACTTTCACGAGGCATTAAATATCCTCTATTCTATTGGGGGGTCGGGGGTTGGTGGATAAAGATGGACAGTAAGGATTGCGTAATATCAATTTTTCGGCCTCGCTTAGGTTCCTATCGATTCTCCCCGGATTTTAGGATCACCTTTGTTTGACCTACCCGACATGCTGTTGACTTGGAGATTAATTCTTCGGCCGTACCTTCTGCGGTCGTTACGCATGGCTTGATTGTTGGGTTGGGACCGAAGAAAAGTAGAAGCCTCAACCGTGTCGAAGGCATTATAACTACAGTACGCTACCTCAAAAATCAAGATCTACATCCCGTCGCTACCCTTTCAGCCCTTTAAATGTTAATCTTCCCGCGTGAGGGTGATCAGCGTTCTCGTTCACGAAGCCAACCGAGTTGCTCATGGGAAGGAGCATGTGAGGGAGAAGGACCAAACTTCGTCTCTTCGAACGGAGCCCTGGCTTCCTTTTTGATACTATGTAACACCTCCTCATCAACATACGTTTCCCGAATAACCATTCATTTCATGAAAAACCTGCGCTTGTTAGCAGCTGAATCACTCTCTCCTCTCGTAGTGGGCCTTTTCTCATCCTTATAGTACGGGACTAAAGCAAGCTGGCTAAGCCGCATCTTCTGCTTTCTTTGCATTTTGCATTTGTCTTTCAAAAACCCCGTTCTTGTTGTTCTTTCATCAGCAAACTACTGGTGGTCTTTTCTTCAACTATAAGATCTCTGCTCAAGTCTTTAGAAAGCAAGAGTCCTGCTGTTGGAGTAAAGGCATGCCTTTAGTTAAGGTAGCGAGTTACTTTCCGGTGAGATGGTCGTTATATTTAGAGAAAGTAAAGGCGCCCGATTGGAGCTCACTGGTTCATCAGGAAGAGGAGGAAAGGATAATTTACTACGAGAGTGCTGGGATTTGCTCCTCAATAGGTATCGGGGTACGGATAAAGTACATTGAAACAGATTGCTTGGTCGCTTGAAGAATGGCTTTCTACGACGTTAGTGAGAGCAGAGTCCAAAGCAAAACCAATGAAGCTATTATAATTATAGTTAGATAATGAATTCATTGGTGGCAAAGCTCTAAGCCTGCAGACGAATATCTGTCGGGACCCGAGGATACTAGCGATGATGAGGTTCCCATGATGATGACATGCAACGTCATATCCGTCCGAACAGACTGAACATCTAAAGAGCTAGTCGTTGAGCTAGACCGGAAAGATGAACGCCGAGCTACGGGCGAAATAGCCCGAGACTGTAAGAGGTGCTGGGAATGAGGTACAGGTCTCTGTCGATTTAGACGGTCGTGGACCCCTAAATTGGTCGGCATTCAAAGCATGAGAAAGCCTTTGTTAAGCAAGGTAGGAGTAGGAGGGAGTCATTCTGTTAGGAAAGAAAGGTAAATCATTCTCGTAGGGCAGGCAGTAATTTCAGGTCTCAAAGGTACCTTATAAAGGCATCATCTAGTAGGGCATACGTTCCCCCATCCGTATCTATCATATGTGTTGGGTGAAGCGCTAAGACAATGCCTGGGTCGGGGGAAGAGTCTGCAACAAAATCAATTGAATAGACAGAGAAGTTCGGTAAGCATATCGATTCAAGCAAGTCCGACTAGTTTAGGCGCCGCCTTCCAGACTTATGATGAACCGTCGGGTGGTATGAACTCCAGAGCCCTATTCTGGTTACAGAGTGCGGTTAGCCGACAAGTAGGTTAGCAAACAGGTGAATCAATAGGCTTTGCTCCTGCCTTCGCTTCCAGAAGAGAAAGAGTACTGGCCTGAAAGCTAATTTTACACAAGATAGGATGGCTGGGA
Organism: Lathyrus sativus; assembly: GCA_963859935.3. Taxonomy (NCBI): domain Eukaryota; kingdom Viridiplantae; phylum Streptophyta; class Magnoliopsida; order Fabales; family Fabaceae; genus Lathyrus; species Lathyrus sativus. The sequence goes on along the minus strand of OZ012739.1, from coordinate 399,280,571 downwards.
GGGAGTTCTTGAATGCCGAATCTCTGTATTTCATACCCGTCGGTAGGCCTTCTTCCCGCGACCCGATTCCAGTGTATCGTAGAAAAGATACTTCGCCGCTGGTTTGGAACCCTGAGCAGACTCCATAAATAAGGGAAGAAGTCTGTAGGAAGCTACCCGAAGATAGGACATTCATTCCTCTAAGGCAACGCCTTTAGCTACTCAACTACTTGATCTCATTCGATACCAGACAAGCGCTCATTGGCTACCAGGGCGCTACCAGAACTACTCAGATCGCTTCCTAACTCCTTTAATTTAATAGGAGTGCGTATGAGAGAATCATGTTAAAGAGAACTATGAGGAAGTATAACCTAGTAAGAAGAAGAGCTAGCAGCGGAGAAGATCCGCTATTTGAACACCGCTTAATGTACCAGCGGTTGCTGATTCAATTGGCTTAGATTCAATAGTTGTCGAGTCGATAACCGGATTCTTCAATACGGATACAAAAGCTCACTCATTCCGGAATGGTCGAGTAGATTCATGAGAGGGGAACCACTGCTTGATTGGAAAGACGAAAGGCAGAAAAAGGCTCCTTAACCCACACACTCTGAAACCCAGAGAAAGAAAATGAGCCAAGCCTAAAGCCCGTAGGGTGTAAATTGATAAGACCAATAGGGAATCAAAAGGCAAGATTGAGAGTTAGAAGGCCAGGCTTGTCGCCAAGGGGTTCACTCTGAAAGAGGACATCGACTACACTGAGACCTTATCCCCGCTTTCTATTCCTTCCCGGCCTGCTGTCGTCAACGGTCCGCTTCCTTGAATGAGAGTTGGTCTTCCCGATCCACGAATACTGTCTGTTGTCCTTTACTTGTTTAGTGGCATCTGTCTTAGGGCTTATGGAATTCTCAGTTTCGGTATTATAATTTGTAAACGGCCGAACTAAGCTAAGCGCTTGGCTTGTCTTATTAGGTTCCCAACCGACCTGTACATTAAATATCGAAATCCGTTACAGAAAAGAATTAACATAACGAGGCTTGGAGTATCTAAAACTAAGTCCAGCAAACTGGAAGTCTCTTCAGACTCCCTCATTGCTTGGCTATCGAAGTGGACTTGTACATTGATAGCATTTCGCGTGCGTCGACACGACATGCTTACCTTTCATTCTTTTACCCTTCTTCTCTCTCGCCTGGAAGGAATAGAAAGAACACAACTATCATAAATAAAGCCAGGAGAACTCCTATATATAGAACTCCTATATATTACATTACAGCGGGATAAATTCCTACATGAAAGAAAGCTACACCCATTCTAAAAAAAATCTCAATAAAGGTACAAGGCTCTAAGAGAGAGCCATGCTGAAGGAGAGACCCGAACAGAGACTGGGACGAACAAACAGAGACGCGAAGCGCATCGAAGAGCTTCGTTAAGCCCGTTAATTCTGTACGTAAGAGAATATCCCACTGGTCGATCAATCAATGAAACAATTACTACAATTGTGGTGGTACCAACATGGCCAGTTAGCTCAGAAACCCTCTACCCACAATAAGAAAAGTAGAGGCGCTTACCCACTCTAATAGTTCGCCTTACGGCTCACCTTGGAAGTATGGCTTACTTGAAAAACTTCCACTCCCCTCGTTGACAATCACCAATGAACTACGACCACGGCCAAGATTCTTTCTACCACGACCTCGCGCGGTAACCTGTGTTGCTTTACAATAAAAACCATTATGGTACTGTTGTCAGCAGTCCTATGGCCTTGGGAAGGCCACCTCCTACACTACAATAGGTCAATGAAGGCGAAAATCCGACGGATCAACCGTTACGGGACAGAAGCTTTAGCACTCAATATGTCTTTGTTGCTGCTTCCCGGTAACATTGATCAATTTACAGGCGGAACCTTCCTTTAAGTCTATCGAGTGCCTGACTTCTCTATTGATCTGACCGGCTCGATTGAGACAGAGAGTAAAGGTGTGAATCGGCTAAAAGGCTGAGTCCGAGACTGACTGGGAGAAGAACTAGCAAGAAATGCAGACTTCGCTCCGCACCTTTAGGTAAAGATCCCCTCCAATCTTCCTTTAATGGAGATATTCTAAAATGTAACTTCAGGTAAGAAAGGGGATAGATTCTCGAAAAAAAGATGTGCGCTTCTTCTTGATGCGGCAGACTGCCTCTTTCTAGATAATTTTCTATGGATGTTGATCTGTCTCTTTATTGGACCAAAGAGTGGCTCTCCGCAGAGTTCGTTCCGATGCCTGTCGTGCCTTGCAAGATTGAGATATCAAGGCTGGCACCAAAGCAAAGAGAAGAATAAGAATCTAATCTCTGTTGCCCACAACATAAAGGGGCTCATTACTCGTTTTCATATTGGATTGGGATGGGACTATCCAATAACGAATTCCCTTCTTTCATTTCACTACTCCTTTCTTTCAACTTTCAAGGCTGCTTAGTCCGTAGTTGAAGGAAGGTATCGTATCCCGAGATCTATGTGAAGAGAATAATCTTCGGTGAGTGAACAATGAGGCTATGCATTCTACAAGGCGCTGTAAGCTCATGGTCAACCCATTCATCGAAACAGAAGGACGGCCAGCCCATAAGAGAAGAGGCTTATCCATGTAAAAAACACAATAGACGAGCTCAGAAGACCCTGCCTTTGAGGCTAATTCGAAGAAGAAGATTCCGGAATAGTCCAACCGGGTAAACCAATTCTTATCCTTCTTCTCGTCCATCTTAGCAGAGACGAAAGGGAATCGGTCAGGAATAGCCTTTAAGAATTATAGCTCCTCTAGACCCTACCTGTTTAGCCGATGTCTTAAATATAAGACTAGTAGAAATTTTAGGAAAAATTTCATTTAGAAGCCATGACATGACCAACTGATTTGTGGCACTCCAGTCAGCCATCTTGGTCTCACTCATATTGGGGATCAGAGAAAGAAAGCGGGCTGACCTCTAAAAATAGGTTCCTACTCCATAAACGCTTTCCTACAATGAACAGACGAACCGAGCGAGCCCAAAGAACTCCAGTGAGGAGATCTGGTTACCTTTTTTTCTAATACGTAATACGAAGAGGTAATTTGTTGATACCGAGAATGATAGAAGAAGCTTCAAAACCCCTGCTTGAGAATCCGGTGTTTGAGAAGGAGCTACATGTGTTCTTGTTCGAGAATCCGCATCCCGTCGAATCAGCTGTGAGGGTGAAAAGGGCTTACGACGAATAGGCTCTTTGATGGGGCATTACTGGGTCACTATAAATATCATACATAAGAGAAGAAAAATGGTAAGTAAAAGAAAGGCATTGCGTCCTTCTCTTTTCCAGTACAAGAGTTCCTATTTTGTGCCCGAGACGAAGGATGGATTGATTGCCCGACTATCGGCAAGAGTTGACTGACTTCCAGGAACTTCTGCAACGTTCTGCGCCTTTTTCTTTCTAAGTTTTGAATATATCTTTGGTCACTTTCTTTGTGCAAGTAATCTTATTTTGCTTCGAGCACAGGGCTTCACAAGTCAAGTAACGGATCCCATTACTGTAGGGCTTCCCGCCCAAATGCTCCAATAGAGCTCTTCCCGCCTTCCAGATAAAACCTAGTGAAAACTTGTTTTATAGGTTGGTTTGAATGGGGGGTTGCTCCTATCTTGACTCGATGCTTGGTCACTAGCAGACTTGTCCCTCCGCGGATTCGTAGACCCACTAAAGTCAAGGTAGGTCAAAGAAAGGACTATCTCCGGTGGATCTTCTAACTTCAGTTTGTGGTCGTAGAGAAGGAAAATAGCCTCATTTCGGGGCTGGAGAGGTCGGAGAAGCCTCTGATTGACATAGTTTCCTATGGCAAACACCCTCCTCTTGCCCGCACCAGACTCAACTGAACGCGAGAACCCGCCAGGATAGCAAAATAAGTCACCAGTACTGTCAAACTCCATCAGAATACATTTTTTAATTGTAACAAAACTATTGGCTGATATATTGGATAGCCAATCATCCCATTCATCACGAGGTAGTAATGGATGACCATAAAAAAGGCTGCTGATCCTTTCGATGTAAGCTTCTGCGTCATTCCTAATGCTAATGCAGGGTTAACAGACATCGATAAACAGAGCATAGCGAACCAGAGTCACTGTGATGTAAAATTGGCAAATATGCCTCTTCCACGGCGAGACTGACCAGGTCGCTTACGATCCGTTGGCAGAGCCTTCCAAGTCGGTTCCAACGAGATTCCCTGGTAAAGGGGGCGTGAGAGGGCTTGATATAGGTACCGATTGGCTAGTTTACGTATTAACCCTCGTAGCCAATCTCTGACTTCTTAAAATTTGTGAACAGACATAGAATCAGTTATGCTAGCAAACAAAGACGGATAAATCTGTTTTGCTAACTTAATCGCTCTAGATAAACTAAAGAACGATAAGTAGAGTTTAACTAGCATATCAGCTTTCTCATCCCTTTTATATATAGATTTGTTGTCTATGAAAGGATGGTATGATCCTAGGGTAACCTGATCTAGTGAGTGATACGGGTACAGATAGTTTAGTATGAATATCATACGGGGTAATCCCACCGTACGCCTGTTGAAGTGTTACTGTGCACTGCTTCAGATATAAAGCAGTAAACAGAGCGCCTGACCGGCGATTCAAACTACCTGCTTGGCAAAGAGGTATGCTCCGATACAGAGCTCCTTGGTTAGGTTAGACCATCAGTGACTACTAAAATCAACTTATTACACATTGACTTTAGTAGCCAAAGATCTTCCACCATTGGATGAGTCTAACTATAGATATCCTATAAAAAAAGTTTTCCAGATGGAAGCCTTTACCTAAATAGATAAGCTTCCTACGCTGGTTTGGTTACCTGCATGAGGCCGCTTGATATCATATCTTACCCCACCCGGGTGGCTTCCGCATCACCCCCAGTTGCTCCATTCTGGATCCCTGAGTGATAGAATAGCTATAAGCTAGCCCACCAAACCTCACCTTGATGTGTTTCACTAAGAAACCGGGGGGTGCCTATTTGACTAACATAGGGCTCTGCCTTACCAAGCAGAGTGAGGTTATAAACTCTAATTTTGTGATAGGACTGACCCTGGTGAGAACCAGCCTATCACACCACTGAGGTTCCGCCTCGTTGGCTTTAGTCTTGCGATCTAAGGGTGAAGGAGTCATCCAGCCGCCGAGATTGGTTACCCGGTTTACCCCTATCCGTATCACATTTACGTCCTAATTGAGTTACATAGAAACTAAGAACTTGAAAGCAAGAGATCCAATAGAAACTAAGAGAACTTGAAAGCAAGAGATCCAACAGGAATTAAATTTATATATATTTTTAAATAATATAGTTCAAAATCCCCCGAACCTCAGATCCGATAGCAGCTATAATATGCATCTACGACTAGCTACAGGAACTAGATGAAAACTTATACAACAGGGTATCGAAGAATGCATTCTGACATCGAGTCCTCAATCAATGTAGATGATTCAACAAGGTAGACTGAAGCAACTCGTCGATCAGCTATCACCACATCGTTGCCGAGAATGGCATAGCGATCAAACTAGTGCTAGTGATTGTCTACGGCTACGGCTTATGCCTTCACTCGGGGGAGAGCACCCATCCAAAAAGCAGAAAAGTGAAGAAGTGCAGAAAGAAAAGGCAAACCCTCGGATGGACCTAAACTAGACTCAGTCCGAGCTCCTGCAAGAGGGTCCAAAGTAGAGTGGCACGGAATCGACTGGAAAAGACAGATCTGATAATTGCGTATATTGAGTGAGATGCCGCTTCAAAGATGCTGCTTACCTAGAATGGTGTGCTTTTCGCTCCTTTGGCTTTCTTTCTCCCGGAGACCATGCCATTCCTCGACACCGACCTTCAAACAAAGTCAGATGAGGAGCTGGCTTCCCTCAAAGCTGCTCTGGCTGACTTGCCTGTTCCGCTTCTCTCCCGCTTTGGGGCGGTTCTTCCTCCAGCAGCCTATTCTTTCACAGCTTCTATGCCAAGGGCTTATTTCTTATTAATAAAATCAAAATGATATTATGCATGCAAGATGTATTGGGGTCAAAAAAAATTATTTATGAAAATAAAGTGCTCTTAGTTCAGTTCGGTAGAACGCGGGTCTCCAAAACCCGATGTCGTAGGTTCAAATCCTACAGAGCGTCATTCCATTCTTGTTAGATCGAGAATGACACTGAAATAATTGAACAGCAGTCTAAAGTATGAATTTAACCTCCTGTGGATTAGGATTAAAAACAAAGAAACAGGAGGTCAATAAACAAAAGAGATGTTAATTAATCAAAGGTCCAAACGCGGAGGCAGTTCCAGTCCTTGTCGCAGCGCAGTAGGGAGTAGGTGATCCAACACCTGAGATAAAAGACGCAGCAGATTCATATACTGACCTTAGTTATATAGATCGTTTACCTAGGTACAGAATGAGACCCTGAGGTCCATATCGGTAATAGAAAGACCTGCCACCAAAAGCATTCCGATGGAGCAGAAGTAGACCCTTCCCCCGCCATAATAGCACCACCTAGCTTCGCTGCATCGGGATAGTAGTAGCACATCTTTTTCTAGTAATCGTTATAGGGATAATGAAACCAATGATAGAGTTGACCTAGCCTAGCGACATCCATCCCTTGTCTCCGACCGGGAGATAGAGACTACTTCATGCGCTACTTCAACCAAGCCAAGGGGTAGGCCTTTTTTTTTTCAAGACCCCCTTTCGGAAAACGCATTGGCTTTCAATCAAGTTCGAGGATCCATTAAATAAAGCAAAAAATGCACGTTACAGACGAAAGGTAGATGTTCGTTGGCGAATAAAGAGAATGCAAGCTATGCAAAAACGGATTTCAATCATTTTCTTAGCCGGAATGTGCCCTCAATCTCTTTCTGACACAGGGTTGAGCGCTCTAGAAGCGAAATAATGACCCTCGCAAGGTTGATGAACCTTTTTGGTTGGCGTGGGGTGAAAGACCTAGCAGCGGAAAGGCCGTTATTCCTGCTGACTAGCTTCTCCTTCTCGCAAACTATGCTACGCTCCGTTCGCTTGCTTGCTACTCACTGTAATTCACATTCACTGACTTACAGTAAACCACCTTTGAATGCTCGTGCATTCATAGAAGATAAATCAGTAAATCAGGACAAGAACAGTCTCCGGCAGTCAGGTACAAGCAAGAGAAGAAGGTAAAGGCCTGACTCCGTTCCTGAAGAAGGAATGGCGGGGCGAAAGAGCTACCTGGAAGCTAGTTACGGTTGTGCAAAGAATATGAAGGAAACTGGTACCCTATTAGTTCAGTCAGTCAGTGACAAGTGAGAAGAAGGAATATCCGGTTCCAAAGACTCATCACAAATATCGTAGGTGATATCTGAAACCGCTGTTGTTAGGATTAAGGAAGTAGACTATAATCTCGGAACCAAGCTCAACGCGGCATGTTCCGGTATTGCCAATACTGTCTTGTCCAGTAACCCGCTAGAACGATGAAGCCAGTGTCCTCACTGATGAATCCCGTGGAACCTAGTATAGGATCTCGTCTGAGGATCCTCGGCATTCTTAATGGATGTATGATTCTAGTCGAAAGCCCTAATCCATTAATCACAAAAGAAGCGCATCAGTACAAGAAGGTGGAGCATTGAATCCTTATTTATAAGGAGGATGTGGGTCATTTAATGACACTGACATCTCTTCACCCATGAAACGTCTTATCCTGCATTTTTTGTCCTTGAAATATAGAAAATTCTTTGGGCAAGGCTATACCTTCCATGGTGCGGCATCCTATCGTCGCCTCTTCTATGCGAGGCCATTCCTGGGGCGATACCTGCCTTAGGTGGATCCCTTTACAATTATAACAATATAAGTTGTATTATCATATGTGACATATCATATTTTATCTTGAATTTGGAAACTCACTAAGATAGTTGTATTTCATCCCACTTTGTTGACTATTTTTTAGGTATATGCTTTTTGATGTTAAGCCAGATCACAAAAGGTTTGGGGTATTATAAATGTACTTTATATCCATCTCAGCTAGTTGTAAATAAAATTATTTTTTATTTTCAAAGCCTAAACTTCTTTTAAGTTAATTTTGTTGTCATGTTTAATTTTTTTCTTGTAGAATCTTGGTTAAGACCTTTGGATGTATATTTGTTATCGGTGTATGAGTTACATTTAAGATGATCTGGTTTGGAAGCTAATCTATTGTTCTATAGTTTAAAACAGCTCCGAACAAATAAAAAAAAAGGAGTATCAATAGTAAGATTTTCAGAATGCAATAGCAGGTAATAGTGATAGCATAATTGGTACCAGTGCTTGTTGTTGCTGGCTTAAAAAGGACTCTGCCGGAATTATGGAGTTCCAAAACACCAAATAGAGTATGGGATGCTTGGTGCCGTATTAAAGTGTTTTCGTTCTTCCTAGTTGATAGCTAGCTTTTAAGGGAGGATTCCATAATTGCTTGGGTACTTCCCAAATTGCAACCTTGAAATATTTTTTTCCGATTTGATTCATGAGATTAAGAATAAAAATCTATCCCTCCTGCCAAATTAACCTAGTTTAGCCTAAACAATTTGTCAAGTAAAAAATCAACTCAATTTATAAATCCCAAAAGAAAACAAAGGCAACAGTTACACGTATGCCATACCTTGAGCAGTTGGTCAGCATGGCAAGGTAACTAATCAACAAGGTGCCGTTTATTCCTACAAGAGAAAGAAGATATTGTAAGCTAAAATAAATTCACATAAGCATTTATGCGGTTAAGCCTACAACCCAGCTCATATACCATATTACAGCAGCATGACTCTTAACAAAAAAAACATTGACATAAAATAGCAATAGTCCAAAATTTCTTGAAATCTCGAGTCAGGCTCAGAGAGATGCTTCAAACATTATCTACAAGCCGAAAACTGCAAAATACAATATGCATGACTGACACGCCCTCACTGGGTCATTCCACTCTACTCATATATCAATTCCCATGCATGTTGATTCCCTTTACGAAATTCAACAAGCATCAATATCCGTCACAGCTCATGTCATGATATTCTTTCCCCCACTACAAGGAATCATTCCAAACCAAAAAAAAACGCAATAGTTAAATTTTCAGAATGGAATACACTCACCGCAAGCCTGTGTTGCTTCGAGATTTCGAGTCGGTAGCCTTTTCCACTCCTCTTAGTCGTTTTGGTTTGTTTGTATCAGTAATGCGAACAAATCCACAACTTATAAACTTATATCACAAAAATAAAAATGAAACCAGAAACAGTGATTACAAACGTGCAATTCGCTGTGGATTTGCAAGTTGATGACAAACTGAAACAAAAAGTAAGGCATAGTTGAGAGGTGTTTGTACCTGTGCTATAATAGCAGCTTTATACGAATCTCGAGCAGCCTTAAATTTTACCTCGGCTACCAATTTTCCATAATGGATTCTTTTCGAGAGAGCCTATAGTAGCAACAAAATCATAAGTTTTCTGCAATGTAAGGACGTGTTCATAAGTCGTTTTCAGCTTATTTTCATGAACTCTTCGTGATAAGTTTAAAAAACGGCATACAACTTTAATATGAACAATTTGATTTCATTTAGTTTTCTGTTATTGACATATCCTATACACAAACACAAGCACTAATGTTACAAACACATATGTTATAAGTGCTTAATTAAGTTGTTTATCCAAACTTAGCCTTAATATTTGAAAATACAAATTAAAAGAGAAATAATAATAAGTACCTGCAAGCACATTACATCACAAACAGCAGAGGATCCATAATTACCATCGTCTCCTTCCTTGACTAATTGCGGGATCAGATTTCTGAAGTATACACTCCATACATTATCATTTATATTTATCGATTCCGCAATAGGGTGCAACACCTATTCACACATTGCAAAGAAAACTCAATGAAGAACCAATTCCTGAGGACTTGTCGTTTCGCCGCTAAATTATTACAGAAAACAGCTTTGATTGTTGAAGGAATGTTATTTACTTACCTGAGGGTATTGCAAAGGCGGTAACAACGGTTCAGGTAAGAATGGATGTTCATCCGGGCTCTTGTACCTACCAACCTTCAAAATGTGATACAAACCAATCAAGAAACACATACCATAAAAAATAAAGGTCTGTTCGGTTACGCTATATTTGCTATTTGACAATACGGTTTGATTGTTGGTTTTAAGGGTTAAGTCCATACCGTGGCATGAAGCTTCTCAGTTTCCTTGACCATGTATTATACCAAAGAGCCGTGAAATCCATCCATGGAGAAAGCATCAGGGTCATAAGTTTCTTTATTGTAGCAGTATTGGAGAAATCCATCCATGGAGAAAGAATCAAAAATGTCCTATATGATCAAGCTGTCAAATTTTCACTCCCATCAATCGTTTTCATTATTGGCACCGATCTACACAAACGAAGTAGGATAGTTATAAAACTTTAAGCAATCAATATCAAAATTTGTGACTTAACTGCGTTGCACTGCAACTAGAGGTAGAAATAGGATGAACTGAGCCAGACTTTCTAAGGCCTAAGTCTAGTCACAGATTTAGTTTTAGTCTTGAGTATGATCTTTTCGAAAGTTTGCTATTACACGTTAGCCTCCTAAAAGCCTATTCCATATGAATGTATTTCGATTAGTAATTTAACCTATATTTAAATAGATTAATGAGTTAAAATACAAATGTGATTAGATTCCAATTGAATATTTAATGACATTATAGAGAATCCTATGTTTTTATGTTGTTGAAACAGCGAAGCGGACCCAGTTGAGGCTCTCTGAGCCATAATTCACCATGATTTTCGGCAATATCAAGAATCGCGACAGAACAAGAGGCTCATCGAGCCATAATTCACCATGATTTTCCGCAAAATCAAGGATCGCGACGGGACAAGAGGCTCTTCGAGCCGTAATTCACCATGATTTTCGGCAATATCAAGGATCGCGACGGGATGAGAGGCTCTTCGAGCCATAATTCACCATGATTTTCCGCAATATCAAGGATCGCGGCCGGACCATCCAGCGCAGATATTTAAAATCATAAAACTAAGAAAACATAAATGAACTATACAAAAATGTTAATATTCCAGCCACATAAAGAGAAATTATACAAACATGACATGAAAAATGAAGAATTGAAAGAGTGTAACATCAAAAATAGAAAATATAGAAAACACTCACCCAACAGAAGCAGCTTGTACCTTAAGAGAAAGATTAGATTTTTGGGAAAAAGATGAAATGGGGTTGAATGAAAAAGAAGACCCTCAAGTTGTTAGATGAAAATAAGAAAAGGGTGTTGAAGGTTTGGAAAAATACGTAGGTTTCAGAAGCTTAGACTCCATTATTAAAACCAGAGAGGAACAAACAACAAAAAATGGGAAAGAGACATTAACAATAAAGTTAAAAAGGGTTTTAAGGAGAAAACATAGAAAAAGAAAAAGAAAAAAGAAAAAAAAAAGTGATACGTAAGAGGGTTGTGTTTGGTTTGGCGGCTGTTAGTTGTGTGGTGAGATAACGGTAGTTGGTGAGTGAAGAATTCAACTCAAAAAGAGAGCTTTTAATATAATATTGGTTTTTTTTTAAATAATATTTATAGTATGACATAATTTTTATATAATTTTATACTCACCATCAAGAAATCATCTTGAAATTTTCCAGATTCAATATCAGGTAATCTTCTCAGGAGACTCGATACTTGCCTTAATAGTGAATTCTCACAAGGAACATCACCTGCATGTAAACAATAAGGTTTAAATGGTATTGTTCCATAGAGTTTTAATATAGGTAGGAAGGTATAATTTACGGTTAAAGCAAAAAACATAAATATATTAGTCTATTATTACTCTGTTCTGAAACTGATTTTTGAAATATGAATATAAATATTAAAAATCCTCTACGCAATAACAAAACTATTTATTTTTACTTTTATTTATCTAACTTTTTGAACACTATTGGGAAAGGATTATCAACTAAAAAGGCCTAACAAGTATTTATATTTTAAACGGAGAAAGTCCAAACAAGTTCGGATATCACATAATATTTTTTATAATTATAAAACTGGAATAAACAACAATTAATTTATCATATTGCAATGTAAAGATGAGACAAGAAAACGACTCACATTGCGTAGTGGCTGAACCACCATCAGATGGCTTTAGATGAGCAACATGATCCACTGAGATGGGTTCTTCTTCAACAGTCTTCAGCAAAGCAAGAAGAATGGAGAGGGAGCCAAATTCAATTATTTGTTGAATTACAAAGATTTAATATATGAAAAATGAAAAAGGACAATAGCAGTTATAAAAGCCCAACCTCAATAGTATAGCTTGACCGAACAAAGATAAGTTGTGGAATCCCATCTAGGACATGCAGTTCTGAAGTTGTAACAGCAAGCACCAACAATAACACATAATTAATCTTCTCAGCACAACAAGCAGGTAAAATGACAACCAAAAACTTGAGTTAGAGGTTATTTAAGGATTTTGGATTGAGTTAGTTACAGCTAGTTGTGCCAGTTTGAAAGTTGGCTAGGATGTGTTCAAATTCTGTTATGAATTGAATTTCTGTTATGTGTTGATTTCTGTTAAGTTAGTTTAGTCACGGTGTATTTGAGGTTCTGTAACAAAAACTCCTTTTCATCATCTTCTTTCACACTTCATAAAAACAAAAACTCCTTTTCTATTCCATTACTAAAACACTTCTTCATTTTGGCCATCCGGAAAAAACTCCATACAATTCATGTTACTCATTCTCCATGCATTTCAACCCCCTATCCATAATGATCTTTCATGTTTTCCTGCTACATAAAGAACACTTACATCATTCTAAAATTTCTTCACTCATCTTTTTCCATATTGACCTCTACAAAACAACATAAACCATTAACTACTTATACCTCCAACCATTTTTATCCTACTGTCAACATCTCTTTCTTCTAAACATCAATAATACACCACATCTCACTCACCAACTTCTCAACACATAAACCACCACTTTAAAACTCCATTTCACACTCTTCAACTTTGGATCTTCAACAACTTTTCCTCCTCTTCAACAACGTTTAACACTCCACTGTGAACGACAACGTTTCCGGCCTACACGTTATTCTTCTTACCACACTTACCACCAAAACCGCTACCATTTTTGGAACAAAAAAAAATCTGCACCTTACCGTCGCAGTTACCCTTCGTTCAACCTCATTTTTTGACCACCATAAACCCTCAGCCTCTCAACTTTTTACCTTCATCTGTCAACAACATCAAAACCATTGTCTCCTCCTTACTCACGAGCAAACGCACGAAAACTACAAACACTCCGCCCCCACGTAACAGCACCTTATTTTCACCGTTACACTCCCGCCATTCTTCCGCGAGATCCACCGCCAAACCGCATCTCACAAAAATCGACAACATCGCCGCCATTGTTACCATCAAATTTCGTTTCACACTTTGCTTTGCTTGTGTGTGCTCTGCATAAAATTTGTAACAAAAGTAGGTAAAAGTGAACATGTTTAAGTTCTGAAGAAAGAATCTGTAGGGAATAAAACAACCAAGCATCTGCACCGCCACTATCGTTGACTTTGGTGCCACCTTTGCGAGCATCCAACAAGCACAACAACACGCTGTTGAACCCAATCCGCAATGCCGTCAGAAAACTCCAACGGAGCACCACCACCGCAAGCCTGTGTTGCTTCGAGATTTCGAGTCGGTAGCCTTTTCCACTCCTCTTAGTGGTTTTTGTCTGTTTGTATCTGTAATGCAAACAAATCCACAGCTTATAAACTTATATCACAAAAATAAAAATGGTTTAGTGATTACAAACGTGCAATTCGCTGTGGATTTGCAAGTTGATGACAAACTGAAACAAAAAGTAAGGCATAGTTGAGAGGTGTTTGTACCTGTGCTATAATAGCAGCTTTATACGAATCTCGAGCAGCTTGAAATTTTGCCTCGGCTACAAATTTTCCATAATGGATTCTTTTTGAGAGAGCCTACAGTAGCAACAAAATCATAAGTTTTCTGCAATGTAAGGACGTGTTCATAAGTCGTTTTCAGCTTATTTTCATGAACTCTGCGTGATAGCTTGCAAAAACGGCTTACAACTTTAATATGAACAGTTTGACTTCATTTAGTTTTCTGTTATTGACATATCCTATACACAAACACATATGTTATAAGTGCTTAATTAAGTTGTTTATCCAAACTTAGCCTTAATATTTGAAAATACAAATTAAAAGAGAAATAATAATAAGTACCTGCGAGCACATTACATCACAAACAGCAGAGGATCCATAATTACCATCGTCTCCTTCCTTGACTAATTGCGGGATCAGATTTCTGAAGTATACACTCCATACATTATCATTTATATTTATCGATTCCGCAATAGGGTGCAACACCTATTCACACATTACAAAGAAAATTCAATGAAGAACCAATTCCTGAAGACTTGTCGTTTCGCCGCTAAATTATTACAGAAAACAGCTTTGATTGTTGAAGGAATGTTATTTACTTACCTGAGGGTATTGCAAAGGCGGTAACAACGGTTCAGGTAGAAGATATCTAAGCAGAATGTCAAAATGATACTAATGGCAATTGCAGTAACCTTAAACTATAATTTTAACTTCACAACTGGCAGCTTGAAAGCCAAACTACCCGCTCAAAGCTTCAAATCGAAGACATACAAAATAAATAGCAGGATATACAAAACAAAAACAATACACAACAGCATTCCTCAATGTATACAACTAAAAACTCTAAACAAAGGTACAAATTCAAATTCAATTGCCAAAGGGATAAACATTAAAAATTATGCATAATCTACACCAACCAACAACCACCCTTCCTACCAATCTAAAGTGTGTGTGTGTGTGTGTCTGCTGTGTTGCACTGAAGTTACCAGTCACACCAATACTCTTTAGTTAAGATAGCTAGCCTAAATTTAACTTTGGTTGCCTCATCCTATGGTCCAAGAGTTTATCTTTCAGTTTTAGAATGGGGGTTCAACAGCTCTTTTATAGACTTTTTGTTAATTGAATATTTAGGACTACACATGCATTTATTATTATTCACAATTTTGCAAGATGCTCCACCTTTTCACCTGACGGGATCTCACTTGTAATGAGTCCAACCTGATACTAGGTGAAGACATCTACTGTTCCTCCAGTTTCGGGCACAGGAACTTGTTCCTCCAGTTTCGGGCACAGGAACTTGTTATTATTCACAATTTAGCAAGATGCTCCACCTTTTCACCTGACGGGATCTCACTTGTAATGAGTCCAACCTGATACTAGGTGAAGACATCTATTGTTCCTCCAGTTTCGGGCACAGGAACTTGTTCCTCCAGTTTCGGGCACAGGAACTTGTTCCTCCAGTTTCGGGCACAGGAACTTGTTATTATTCACAATTTTGCAAGATGCTCCACCTTTTCACCTGACGGGATCTCACTTGTAATGAGTCCAACCTGATACTAGGTGAAGACATCTATTGTTCCTCCAGTTTCGGGCACAGGAACTTGTTCCTCCAGTTTCGGGCACAGGAACTTGTTCCTCCAGTTTCGGGCACAGGAACTTGTTATTATTCACAATTTTGCAAGATGCTCCACCTTTTTACCTGACGGGATCTCACTTGTAATGAGTCCAACCTGATACTAGGTGAAGACATCTATTGTTCCTCCAGTTTCGGGCACAGGAACTTGTTCCTCCAGTTTCGGGCACAGGAACTTGTTCCTCCAGTTTCGGGCACAGGAACTTGATATTATTCACAATTTTGCAAGATGCTTCATCTTTTCACCTGACGGGATCTCACTTGTAATGAGTCCAACCTGATACTAGGTGAAGACATCTATTGTTCCTCCAGTTTCGGGCACAGGAACTTGTTCCTCCAGTTTCGGGCACAGGAACTTATTTTGAAGTGTCTTTGACTTACTTCATTTCCACACTTTGGTGTTTATATTAGCATATGCAGTGTATCCTATGTGTTAAGTGTTAAGTCTTTAAAGAGCATTATGAGCCTCCCCTTTCTAAATCCTACAAAGAGCTCTTATTCTATATTTTAAGGCAATTCAAATTTTTCAAAAGACTATCTACTTTTCTAACTACCAGAGGCTTTCTAAATCCTACAAAGAGCTCTTATTCTATATTTTAAGGCAATTCAAATTTTTCAAAAGACTATCTACTTTTCTAACTACCAGAGGCACAATAGGGGGTTATCAGAACTTGTTAAAGTACCTATTAAGAAAATCCATTATATCAGCACAGAAAGCATATAGAAGTTATTAAATACTAACAGAATTTTCACACTTGCAGTCTTTTAGTTTCAAAATTGATGAATCACAATTGAATACTTTAAACTCGTCATTAGAATGACAACTTAAAAACAGAACTTGTTATCCAAATCACATAAAGCATTTTCAGAAGTAGCCTTTGTGAGACCAATACAGTTTGGGAACATAATCATATATGAATCAATTGCGAAAACAAATTCAAGAGTTTGAGAAGTCGAAGCCAACAAATTTTGAACTCAATTACAAAACACAGAAAATGAATATATAATAATAAGTTGCAGACTTGCGAAAGATGAATTGAATTGTACCTTGCAAAAATCGAAGATGAATCAAATAATAATAAGTTGCTGAGCAATCAATGAAGAGAAGGATCACATACGGTACTGACGCCCAGGTAGGGTTCTTCACATTCCAATCAAAACAACTGAAACAAAAAAAAATATATTACAACTTCAAAAATCAAAAGAACACAACACTCACACGGATATCGCAGATCTGAAATGTGATCTTGAGAATCAGAGAACAAAAAAGAGTAACTGAGATGCTGCTAAATATGATTGGCAGATAAACACAAGTCCACAACCAGGAAGAAAAAAGTTTCGAACACTAAATATCAAAATAAGTAACAATCATCACAAAATAAAATTATATATATAAAACAATTGAATCAAACTTCATTTATTTTCAAAAAAAAATTATAACAAGCTTAAATTCAGTGTTATTAACAACATTGCTTCATATCTTCTTTCATGACCACAAAACACTCAAAGCACTCGGCTAACCCAAAATTGCCAGACACAATGTATCTCTTCTTTCATGACCACAAAACACTCAAAGCCACATATCTTCATCCAAGCTACCATGGGCCACTTCATTTCATCTAAAGCAACACGCTAAAACCAAGTTTGGATGAAGTGAATTCAAGCTACCATGGCCCACTTCATATAAAACAAGCCACATATCCTACAGCCATAATGCCAAGACCTGCAGCATCCTACGGTCACAAGCCATCATATAAAACAAAACAAAAAAGAAACAAGAAGAAACTTGTACCTACAAGAGGAATTCAATCTGCAACCAAAGAAATGCCATTACCCGCGTACCATAAGCTGCTACACTTCACATCGTACGCAAAACGTCACTCCAAGCCACCAACCTGCAACAACAATTCCAAAACCAGTACACCATTAGCAAACTTGGTCCCACACGTTACTGCAAGAATACGAAGCAAGCTGCACATGGCCAAACCACAAAACTTCACACGAGCCAGCAATAATAACGGAAACATAAATCAAACGAACCTGGAATTGAATCGTCACGGGTATAGCGATTGTTCAAACCTCGACCCAACAATCCTCAACCTAAAACTAAACCTAACCCATTAACACACTCATCAAATCCAAAAAAACAGAGAGGAGATGAAATCGAGAACAGAGAGAGAAGAAGATAGAACATTCAAATTGAAATAACGGAAACATAAATCAAACGAACCTGGAATTGAATCGTCACGGGTATAGCGATTGGGAGCATGATATGAACGAGCAAAGATTGTTAATCTTCTGGTTTCCAAAACTGAGATTTTAGATTCAGGGATCGCGATTTGCTGGACCGCGACTTGTCTTCATTCTCGTTTTCGCTTTTGAAATGGTTATCACTTGGATTTGACTCTTCATCTCATTTAGAATACGTTCTTGTTAGTTCCATTATTTTCCTAATTTGTTTCAAATGGATATCGCTTTTTTATTTATTTATCATTTTTATTTTGGCACCCTTGGCATATGATGGTAAAGGATTTTGGCCCATAGGAATTGCACCCCTTTACTTCACGATTTCACCCCTCTGTTTTTTTTTTTATTAAGAAAGTTTTGTTTTAAAAAAAAATCTTGTTAATATTTATACTTTCTCAATAATTTTGATAATTATTTTACTAGCAATTTCTATCATTTTTTTTTAAATTATTGTGTAACTATTTTGTTATCTTTTCAATTATCTTTTCATTTTATTCATCTTCATTATTTTTTTAGGGTCGATGACGAGACCTCTAAAATCATTATCGGTCAAATTATTGATAGATAACGGTTTGTCCGAGACCACCTTCTTTTCTCTTTCAATTTCTTCTCCATTTTCGATTTTATTTAATTTTTCTTGATCTATGAAGTCTTTCGATTCGTAAGCGTCGATTTATCGAAGTCGATAACCTTCGCAATTTCAAATCTATGAAAAATGACCATTTGGATCATTTTCTTTACTTTGGGATCGTGATAGGCTACCTTCTATTAATCGACATGATGTTTACGATTAAGACGAGATCCCACCTTTCTTTGGTCTGGGCGACACGAGATCCCACCTTTCTTTGGTCCGCGACTTGTCTTCATTCTCGTTTTCGCTTTTGAAATGGTTATCACTTGGATTTGACTCTTCATCTCATTTAGACTACGTTCTTGTTAGTTCCATTATTTTCCTAATTTGTTTCAAATGGATATCGCTTTTTTATTTATTTATCATTTTTATTTTGGCACCCTTGGCATATGATGGTAAAGGATTTTGGCCCATAGGAATTGCACCCCTTTACTTCACGATTTCACCCCTCTGTTTTTTTTTTTTATTAAGAAAGTTTTGTTTTAAAAAAAAATCTTGCTAATATTTATACTTTCTCAATAATTTTGATAATTATTTTACTAGCAATTTCTATCATTTTTTGGTAAATTATTGTGTAACTATTTTGTTATCTTTTCAATTATCTTTTCATTTTATTCATCTTCATTATTTTTTTAGGGTCGATGACGAGACCTCTAAAATCATTATCGGTCAAATTATTGATAGATAACGGTTTATCCGAGACCACCTTCTTTTCTCTTTCAATTTCTTCTCCATTTTCGATTTTATTTAATTTTTCTTGATCTATGAAGTCTTTCGATTCGTAAGCGTCGATTTATCGAAGTCGATAACCTTCGCAATTTCAAATCTATGAAAAATGACCATTTGGATCATTTTCTTTACTTTGGGATCGTGATAGGCTACCTTCTATTAATCGACATGATGTTTACGATTAAGACGAGATCCCACCTTTCTTTGGTCTGGGCGACACGATTTAATTGGAGAATGATCCTCAATATCATTTCTCTGTCTTGTCCATAGCACGGATATCAATTCACGCGACCTCCTATAGTTTGACTTTCATCATAAGTCGAGCTACAACGGTTTAACGTTACATTTTGTCCCGATTCAGTTCACTAACAAACTGACCACTAACTTTATTTTTTGTCAAATATACACTGCTTTATTTTTCAGTCAATTTTATCTTGATCTATCTTGTCTTGTTCATATACTCACTAACATTTATTCTGATATATTATTGTGAATATTTTTGTACATATTATTATATATCCTGTATATTATTCATATCTTGTATATATTCATATTCACTTGTACATTATTTTAAAACACCTAATAAACTATCGAAACCATAAAACCCTAAATTGGTGGACTGTTGGTTGTTTATCCGGGTGATAGATCTTTGGACATTTTCAGGAACCCTTGCATGGAGTTGTGCCCGACTTTCGCTCAAGGCTTAGTTTAGGACACATTGCACACACATGGCTTTCTCTTGGGCTATCTGACAATAAGACCTTTTATTTCGTGCAACCATGTATAATTTGCATGTACCCCTCTCCCATTTTTGATGTACGTATTTCGTATTTCTTTAATTGTGAATTATCTTATAGGAGCACCATAGAGATTAGTATAACTATTTTCAAAATAATTCTCTATTCGTCATCAAGCCATTTTCAAACACCCATTTGTAAGTCAAGTGTCCGTCCGCATTCGCAATCAATCTATTGCACACACTGTTGCACTTCATTGTGAACTCAATATTAAGAGCACCCCCAGGGACTAGTATCATTTCTCACGCCTAAACCTTCGACTCGTCGTCGAGCCATTTTCAAATCCACTTTTGTTCCACCATGTTTTTGCACGCAAATACAAGTCAAACCCTTGGTCCAACGTCAAGTGAATTTTCTCAGCCAACTATCAAACCAATTCACCACTTGTTCTCTTTTACAACTTTTCTCCTAAAAACCTTGGTCTCGTACCGAGTGCATTTTCAAAATTCTTTTCCTAATAAAACTTGAATAGTTGTGGAGTGGTTAGGCGTAGGCCTTCTCCTATTCCGAGTGCTTGACATTACCTTTAGGGTTCACTGTCATAAAGCGCTTACCATTCAAGATCAAAAACATTTTTTAATAAGAGAATGAAGTTCTCTTTGTATTGAACTAAAAATAGAGGATTAAGTGCAGACTTCTTCCTCTCCGAGTGTCATGATACTCACTGTAGAGTGTGTGGTCTCTATACTCGTCTTTCAATAAGAAGACGCGACTTTATTCGCCATACCTTTTCACAATAATTCTTTTGAGATAAAGAATTGGGTACTACCCGCAAGGGGTTACTATCCGAGGACATATTTCACTCCTAAAAACAACTTTCACAAACCAAATGTGCCATATTGCCTCGAAGGCGAAATTTAATCTTTTCAAAAAGGATATGTTATGTTTGTTCTACCGCAAACATGTAATGCCTAAGACTCCACAAGCGAACAGTAATACACCTACTGCTAGAATGTGCACGTTAGCATCATTCACAAAACACCAGTCAACTGTAGGCTGAACTACGACTGCTCTGATTCTTTACTTATTTTAAGTAAAGATACGTAGGCACAAGGGCCTCAATCCTTGCCGAGCAATTTCCCATCTCTTTATTTGTAGTCCTTCGAATTACGTGAACTCTGACTTTCTCTTACCTATTGAGAATACGTAGGCATAGGACCGCGAGATCCTACCGAGTCTGTTCTCCCCCTTTATCTCTCTTATTCCCTGTTTCTAACCTTTCTCTCTCCCCTTGGAACACTCTTATAAAGCAATACCCGTTAGCAAATATCATCACACATAGACAAACAAATGGTTCCCATCGAATACGATGGATGCGATGGGTGTTAATACCTTCCCTTTGCATAACCGGCTTCTGAACCCTTTCTCTTGGTCGCGAGACCATCTTATCCGTTTCTTTCTTAAGCTTTTCTCGATGTTTTCCTTTTCCCTCTTGGGATAAATAAAGTTCGATGATAACTCTTCTGTCTTTCATTCTCGCCTCTCCGTCGTTGCATTTTTTAGGTAGCGACAGCTTGGCGACTCTGCTGGGGACATCCTAGCAAGTCAAACCTTGTTTGTTTGTCGCATTCGTGTTCTTATTTGCTTTTATTGTTTATTATATTGTGTACCTCTTACCTATTGGGTTTATTGGGATGATTTGTAAAGATAAAAGCTTCCTACCCGAGCTTTTTAATATACACTAAGTTAGGAGGTGTCAGACGCCAAATTTCACTTATTTGATCTATCAAATGTTGGCCTTTTTCACTCATTTTTGTCAAGAAAGTGTAGAAAGCCACTCTTGCTTTGTTTGCTTGCAATATATTGTGAAAATCTTTTGGTACATTTGATTTGTGTGGTATTGTGCAGGAATTGGGCACAAAACAAATAGAAATTAAGACACAAGAAATATGACCATCATTTTGAAATTTTGAATCTTCAAATGCACATCATTTAGTTGCTTTACTAAGATTTATTAAAATTTAATATTTTTGTCTCATATTTTCAAGTTAATATCTGACCATTTATATTTATGACAGTGATGATTATATTAATATTTGATCATATAATTTTTTATTTTTTATTATTTAATTACATGTTTTAATTTGTGTAAAATATTCAAATATATTGCTTATAAAAAAAATACATGCAAATGATAAGTTAGTTGAATCTACTAATATAATTTACCTATTAAAAAAAGTTTTATTAAAATGTTACTTATGTCTATTTTTTAAAAAAATCAATAAAACAAATATAAACTATTACATTTGTGCTTAATTATAAGACTCTAAAACAAATTTTAAATTTTTGGAATATTATATTAAAATTATTAACAATTGATATAGTTTTATTAAAATATAATGAAAAAAATAGTTAATATTGTTATATAATATTTATTACTATAAATAATAGAAAATAATATAACATAATTAAAAATACTAATCATAAAATAATAAAAGTTAATCTAAATGAGTAATAAGGACGAAGATAGTTGTTAGTATTTGTTATATATAGAGTTGTAGTTTATAGATTATAAATGTATGGTTTCATTAATACAATCTATTGCAAAGCTATGCTGAAATGATAAAGCATTATTTCTTAATTGTATATACATTCTTGAGTTCTGTTGTATATGTAAATTTTATTTACTTTATTCTTTTCCTCTTATTTTTTCTGATGAATCGCCAATTTCAACTTCTTAAATTATTAATTGTCAAATCAATCAAATAGATTTCTATAACAAATAATCATTCCCAATACCATTTTTTTTTAAATTTCTGTCACTCAAATTTTCATCTCTCATAATATAAAATGAGTATTCTCAACATGCGAAGAAAACTGTAGAATAAATTTGTTTTATTATAAAATGAGTATTCTCTTATAATAATTCATGTGCCTCTATGTTTTAAAATATATAATATTGTGTCTCTTGTACTACAGGATATTTGCTTATTGTTAATAAAAACATGAAGAAAAAAAAAACAGTAGTTAATAGAAACATGTAATTATTTAAAAATTGTTTATAATTAATAGAAACAAGAAATTAATATATTTAGTTAATTAAAAATCATTATATAATCATTAAAAAGTTTAAGTGCATATTATATCAAATTTTATGATTTTTTAAATTGAGGGACATATTTGTACTTTTAAAACTTACCTATATTTCTATCTTCTCTATAACAGGAATAAAGTTGATCTCTAACCTTAAGAGTTCAGATCTGTTTCTAATATTGAGATACCAATTGCTTCAGTTGCTGCAACTCTATGTCTTTATCTTCATAATCAGAAAGACATTCAAGCTGGATTCTAAAAGCACTTTTAAAAAAATTTCTCTCCTTGGTCAAGACTTCAACTTGATATTTCAACTTCAGATTTTTCTAAAAACAAAAACCACTATACAAACTCAACACTTATAACTCATAATTATTTTCCACAACCAACAACTTCACTCCATAATTGTATTTGAAATTTCCAATACCAAATTATAGCAGCACAATTTTATTTTATTAAGAAAAGATATTACAACCTAAACACATACCCTTTGAAGATTAGTTAGTGCCCCATAACTCACATGTGCACAGATCGATTTCTCCAGAACCTCAAGAAGTTTTGCAGCACGAGCTCTGCATCATCAACACTAATTATCCCGCAATGAAGTGAGTTTATTTTAATCTAACGAACATAAATATATAATTGAAACTTGTCCTAAATTAAAAAGGTTAATGAACAAAATACAGTTAAAAAACAAAAATAATTAGAATCCTCATAATTAGAACTGCAGTTTCCAATTTTACTACAAAATAAATACAAATAATTATAGTTTTTAAGAAATTTCTTCAAGAAACAATTGTGTACTCCTATGTTCCAATCATCTCAACCTACCTCCATGAGGATTTAAGTCATACTGAATTTGATGTGCATTTATTTGTCTCATTAACATCCTGAAAAAGATTGCAAATAAAATGACAAATCATAATGATGGATATTTACTTGTAGGATTTAAGTCTGCACCTTCCTTAAACCAATAACCATGGCCATTTTTATACCAAAAAATTATCAATTACTTAGCATCATATATTTTAGAAAATTAACATACCCAATAAATCACATAATCTTCACCTGTGAATCCAACCTACTATTTCCATCAGATGAAGCAACAACAACCTACGAATACATCAAATGTAAAATGAAAACCAAGAGACAACCACCCATAGTCAAAAAATTCAGAAAGAAAATTCATAATGACTAAACACACCATGATAATTCTGCCGATAATAACAGATCTACAAATAGGTCGAATAGTTTGTATCAGATCTAAAAAGTAACTAACTCACAACGTCAAGAAATTCTAAATAGTTACTGCAAACATTAACAATATCAACCACATCAATGCAATAGAAACTTGTATCAGTTAAATAATCAAAATAGATCTGAGCAGAAAACTCAGGAGTAGAAACAACAACAAACCAATCCAAAAATTTTGATGTTTGTCAGATTAGGAAACATTACCTTCAAATCGAATAGAGAAAGTGAGAGATGAAGTAAAATCTAAGAACCAACAAATCATGTACCTTAACACAAACCTGAACACCATTCAAAAATGTAAAAAATGTTACTGTAAAACAAACCATAAAAGAGTTGCATGTTGATCTCAAAACCTCAAACCTCAACTTTAATGATGCAAAATCAGTAAAAAAAATAAAACTTTTTGAGAAGCTTGTATCTTTAGACACAAATAAGGATAGAGAGACGAACCAAACATCAATGTGAGTCGGAGAGCGAAAATGAGAGAGACAAGCAAAGTAGATTGAGAGGAAGACAATTAAATTATGAATTGAGGATAAAGTGAGTTGCTAGACTTGACAGTACTTTACATTGGGACAAACAATTAGTTAACTTACTTATTTTTTCTAGTTGGTTTCAAACAATTAGCATGTTAAGGATATAAAATTTGGAGACATTTTCAAAGAAAGAGCTAACTATTTCATTTGGAAATGTGATTTGGTTACAAAAAATATTATTTAGACACAAATTGCCCCCAAAATGATGGAGTGACAAATTCTTAGGCAAGGGAAAAGTTGATTTTTTCAGAACACTTACATTTCTTATATTATAGATTTATCTGATTTATTCTCACCCCTATCTAAGACATAAATTGTTATGCTTGTCGAGATTCAAATTTAAAACTTTGAGTACAAATTTAGAGTTTATTAGATTGAATTTTTATGTTGAGATTTTAAAATTGAAATTCATTTGAAGAAAAAATTTTATGTTTTTTTCATGCCGTGGGTAGACTCAACTATATTTTGTGAACTTCTTTTTTTGGAATCAAATAATACTTTTTGGTTAACTAAAAATGTTGAATACAAACAAGGTTATCATAAGATTCACCCACTCAAACAAAGACTAAAAAACAAACCTAAGCTTAGTTAAATCATCATCAAATTTGCAATATGCTTTCTAAGCTTTGTCATTCATATACCTTCAAGTTTCATAAACTCTTTCTGTAAAAGCTATTTTGAATAATTGGACCTTTCAACCTTAACCTTTGTTGTTCAGCACTATCCACATTAATTCATCTTGCCATTTTTTAGACCTGTGATCAATGTACAACCAGTCCAATACCTTTCTCCAAATTTCTTTAAATCTTGACAGTCAAATAGAAGATGGTCCAAAGTTTCAATTTAAGTGCAAAAGCAGGAAGTTTCATTGTCAATGATACCAAACCTATACAATCCTTTCTTGGTGACAAGTATATTATGACAAGCTAACCACATGTTAATTAAGGCTTTAGGTCTAGCCAAGTTATCATAACAAAATTCCCCAGTGTATACTTTGTTGAGGAGTCATGTTCATCTCTTTGAGAAGACAATCAGTGCTTTCTGTTGTAAACCTCTCTTCATTCCAATCTTTCAACGGGAGAACAACTTCTCTTTGTCTCAAAATAGCCTTCAGGATCCATGATCACTCTTTTCTAATGGGTTTTGTCATCAATATAACATCTTTTATGTAGGATCATTTGATTATCGTGCTATCATCCTTTCCATTTAAATTCCACATCAATTTTATCATGTTAGCTTATGTTCAGGCTCCTATTTTCTTAGGTGAGCACACTTCTTACCAAGCTACAGGTGATTTCTTCTTGATGGTATCAACTCCTGGCCATAAGAAAGATCTACATATAGATTTAAGTTTTCGTATAATTTATTTTGGTAGTGGAAAGCTTTGAATCTAGTAATTGGAGATGGCAAATAAGACACTTCTTACCAATTGCATCATTTCATCCATACTGAGGAGTTTTGCACTTGATAGCCTCTTTCTTGTTAGAGGGACTCCCAAGTATCTAATAGGGAAAAGTCCCTCTTCAAACTCCGTGATTTTCTAGATCTCACCCTTGATATCCTCATTAACACTCCCAAAATACAATTTATATTTAGATGGATTAATGTTGAGTTATGTAATTAGAACAATCAACAAATACCTTCATTGTTATTGTCATACCCCAATTTTGACCTTAAATCGCCGAATCAATAAAATTATCATAGCATTTGCATCGTCTGCATAACATGGCATGCATTTCATCTTGCACAATGCACATTGTCAACCAGAATAAATTTGTTGAATTTACAAACAGATCGATCGAACTGAATCTCAACTGTGTGAAAATCAAGGGATGAAAAATTTTAAATTTGAGCTTGTAGACGTCATTTATATTAATTTACGTATCGTGTAGTTTAACCTGACGTGTTTGTTTTAATTTTTCAACACCTTTTTCAGTAACATTTTGATCAACCAATGTCGTTTAACCGATCAAAATTTATTTCAAAAATTGATCAAATGATGTATTTTTCCAATAACTTTAGTTTGCGCTGATCATTTTTGGTGCATTCATTTTAATTTTTCGAATATTTTCGTGTCCGACTTTTTTTATTTTATTTTGAGCCTGTTTAATTTTACATTCTTGTCAAAAGAATCATATGATTAAGTTATAATTAATTAAGTGATTAATTTGAATTTATTTTAAATAGATGAATTTATTTTTTACTTAATTTATAAACACATTTCGATTTTAAAAAATATAAAAATATATTTATTTTTTTATTCATGTTACTTTAAGCAATTCTTGTATACTAAGTTGTCTAAAGGGTATTTTGAACATCACCTTTAGAAACCCTAAATTGAATATATATATATATATATATATATATATATATATATATATATATATATATATATATATATATATATATATATATATATATATATATATATATATATATATATATATATATATATATATATATATATATATATATATATATATATATATATATATATATATATATTAACATGTGTGTTGATGAAAAGAAAAATAAAAAATACTTATCACAAAAAGGGGAAACATGTTTGTAGAAAAGAGAAAGGGATATTGTCCCTACCTCATTTTAAAACTCCGTCTCACTTATAAACCCTCCCTCGTATCACTTTCATGTACACTTCCCTACCTTTCAATTTGTTTCTTAAAAAAAAATACCACTAAAAACTTCACATTATTTTTCATTATCTTCTTTCACACTTCATAAAAACAAAAACTTCTTCTCTATTTCATTACTAAAACACTTCTTCATTTTGGCCATTCGAAAAAAATTTCATACAATTCATGTTACTCATTCTCCATGCATTTCAACACCTTATCCATAATGATCTTTCATGTTTTCCTGCTACATAAAGAACACTTACATCATTCTTAAAATTTCTGCAAGCTCCATAATGACCTCTACAAAATAACATAAACAATTAACTACCTATACCTCCAACCATTTTTATCCTACTGTCAACACCTCTTTCTCTCTAAATATCAATACACCACATCTCATTCACCAACTTCTCAACACATAAACCACCACTTTAAAACTCCATTTCACACTCTTCAACTTTGGATCTTCAACAACGTTTAACACTGCACTGTGAACGACAATGTTTCCGGCCTACACGTTATTCTTCTTACCATATTTACCACCAAAATCGCTACTATTTTCGGAACAAAAACAAATTTGCACCTTACCACTGCAGTTACTGTTGGTGATTTTAGTATCATCAATGTATTTTAGTAGTAATGTGATTTATTGTAGGCCGATGCAATTATGCGTTAAGCTTGGAAACGAGTTAGGGTAGTGCGGAGTGCACGCTCGTCGAGCCAACATGTAACTGAATGCGAATAATTGAAAAAGGGTTCCAAGGGGCGAAGCCCCTGGCGGGATGCGGGGCAGCGCCCCGCTGGGGTTCCAAGGGGCAGAGCCCCTGGCTAGGGTCCCGCTGAACAGTTGAACCCGTTCGAAAGTTTTCTGAACAGTCGAACCCGTTCAAAATTTTTGAACAGTTGTGTCTTTTCGGTTTCTGTTATTAATCTCCTATATAAGGAGTCATTTGGCCTCAATTTTAACATACAAAAAACAAAAACCATACTTTCTCTCTACATTCCTAATCTGTTCTCTATTGCCAGAAGCAGATTGTTCTTCAAGAATTATCCCCACAAAGATTTCGTGAACCCAGGCAAATAATAGGGTCGAAATACTTTGTTCGGAAAGTGTACGAACATGATTCCTCGAAGTTATCCAGGATTATCATACTCAATTTTCTAACAAACGAACAAAGTATTTTCTGATAATCATGGCTGGAGGAAGCACCATCAAGGAGATGACTATGAATTTCGGAAAATTGGACAAGTTTCAAGGACAAGACTTCAGGCGTTGGCAGAAGAAGATGCATTTCATATTGACAATGTTGAAGGTAGCGTACGTCTTGTCTACACCGATTCCAGAACTTCAGGAGGAAGACACGGTTGAAAATCTGAGACGCATATCAAAGTGGGAGAACGACGACTACATATGCAGAGGGCACATTTTTAACGGTATGTCTGATCCCTTATTTGATATTTATCAAAACATGGAATCTGCAAAGGAATTGTGGGATTGTCTCGAATCCAAGTATATGACAGAGGACTCATCCAGTAAAACGTTCCTGGTAACCGATTTCAACAATTACAAAATGGTTGAATCGAGGTCTGTCATGGAACAATTCAATGAACTCCTCTGAATCCTTGGACAGTTCACACAACACGGATTGAAGATGGATGAAACAATATCTGTCTCAAGCATCATAGAAAAGTTGCCTCCTTCGTGGAAGGATTTCAAACAGAATCTGAAGCATGGAAAAGACGAACTGTCTTTGATCCAACTTGGAAGTCACTTGCGCATAGAAGAATCTCTAAGAGCGCAGGATGGTGACAAAGGAAAAGGCAAAGAAATTGTTGGGTCAACGGCCACTTGTGTTGGGCTGGATTGTCAGGCCCAACCCAGGTGACTGCTAGGGCTTACGTGGCATAGTGAAGACCAGAACGTGGACATTTTCAATCGGATGAAATCCTAGAAGAATCAATTCTTTTAATTCTTTGGAAATTCCAATCGGATGAAATCCTAGAAGAATCAATTCTTTTAATTCTTTTGTGGACATTTTCTAACAGATTGACGAGATGGGCAAGATGCTTTTTATTGACTGGGGGGTTACATTGATTATTTCTATTTTATCAAGCTTACCTGTTTTCTAGTTCTCTTTTTACAAAATTCTTGCAGCTGTTTTGAATCAGATTGATACAATAAGGAAAGTTTTCTTTAGAGAGGGAATGATGCGAAAAGAAAAATACATTGGTGTTGTCTTGGGAGGTCGGTTTGTAGTCTGAAGGTCAAAGAAGGTTTAGGAGTTACTAATTTGGTAGAATTCAATTATTATCTTCTCTCAGTGGAAGTGGAAGGTTTTGAAGAATAAGGTATCCATTTGGAATAAGGTGTTAAAAGGTAGATACGGCTTTGTCGAGGAAAAGGTGATGTCAGTTTCTTTTAGGCAGGACGAAAAAAATGTGGTTAGTTGGATTTTGGGAATTAACAACGGTTACTTGGTTCGAGATGTATACAAGCTGATCTGACCTGATCAGAAGGGGATCGCTGGCTGGCCACGCCCTGTTGGATTGCTACCTGTTCGCCGGTGACGAGGAGGAGAGGGGTGCACCTGCAAGACACTCCGATGCCAAAGTAAGTACGGGCTGAGTGATCACAAGCACAGAAAAGGGGTAAGAAGTGAATTACCTGACCCTCTTGTGAAAGAGGGTATTTATAGAGAGACCTCAGCGCTGGGTCAACGGCCACTTGTGTTGGACTGGATTGTCAGGCCCAACCCAGGTGACTGTTAGGGCTTACGTGGCATAGTGAAGACCAGAACGTGGTCTTCGCCCTAGTCAACCTGTCCCTTGATCTCCGGAAAGTGGGTTTGACATGCTGTTTCGGAGGTGAGCAGTTGGTTGGTGACGTGTTCCCGCAGAGAGAAGCAAGTGGAGAATGTGCGCATGGCACGTTGCTCTCCCCGCAGAGGGGAGCTCGCGAGGTTCCCCGGACGCGGATCGTTCTCTTCGCGGAGAGGAGCACCTGAGGGCGTGGGAGAGACATGTTGTCCTGCTCGTCGGTATGGGGATTCCGCCCGTGGAGGGCTGTCCTGTCCGACGAGCGCACGGCGACTGGCAAATGTCTTCCCACGAAGACGAGGCCGCAGGGGTGTATTGAGGCACGTTGTCCTCCTCGGTGGGCGCGAACTCTGCCCGTCGAGGGTTCCGTGCCTGGTCATCTCAATAAAACCCACTGGGCTTTATTTCGTATACTATTGGGCTGGGCCGCGAGGCAAGGCCGGGGCCCAGGCCAGAACAGGAGCCCCCTAAGTCGAAGCGCTTCGGTGGACGAGCGAGGACTTGAGAACCTCGTTCCGGGGAAGAAGGTTGCGAGGTGCGTGATTACGCCGGCTCATGCTCGTCGAGGTGTGTGCGTGCGGCCGTCTTTCCACGTCGCCGGGTGCACGGGGCAAAGGCATTCGAAGGGGCGCGACTGTCAGCCTACCGCCACGTGTCATGCCTTGAGTGGGCGTTAGGGTAGCACTCAAGAGCCTAGTGCCTCATGGGGTTCCGCGCCGGGTTATAAATATGGGGTCCCCGCGTTCTTTTTACTTTTCACCTTACCTTTTCACTCGCGAAGCTCTGTAATTTCTCCCCGTCCGCTGTTGCCGTGAATCACCGCCGCGCCGTCCGTTTCGCATTTCGTTAATCGCCGCCCATACAGTGAGTTTTTCTTCCCTTTTTCTTTTATTTTCGCCGTTTATTTTGAGTTTGTGGCCGAGGCATGATGAATGCCCCGAGGAAAGACGCGATGCTCCGCCGTATCTGGTGGAGTTTTAGGGTTGTTTGGATGAACGCGTCGGGGAGGGATGATTACTCTGATGAAGACCCCGGGGACGAATGCTTCTTCCGATGAAGCCTCTGGGGAGGGGCGATAGGTTAGCTTTGAATGCCTCGAGCAAATGTGGTGAGGAGTTCCCCCCGGGGCCTGCCCGGGCGTTTGTCTTTTGTTCGTGGGCCTGCCGCCGTCGCCCTTTCACTTGACCTGCGGTGGAAGGGTGGATTTGATCTTGGCTATCGAATTCACCATTATCCTCTACTTTTCAGATATTCATGTCGGCCTTGATACCGGGGACGATGGTCGAAGACAACGAGCCCGAAGTCCCGAATTTTGACGAGAGGGTTCTCCCCGTCGAGGAGTGGTTGGCCGAAGAGCCTCGGTCCACCCCGTCTTGTTTCGCCTTTGATACGTCTGATGCCCATACTATCGTAGAGGATCGGGTGGAGGGGGAGCCGCAACACCGGCAGGTGTACCGTCCCAAGCAGCATCATCGTATCTGCTCGAGTTATGGGCGGCGGACGTTTCTTATGCACAAGTTCTATTTTAAAGAGGCTCGGCTCAGATTGCCGTTCTCTGCTTTCCATTTGGGTCTTTTCGACTGATTGCGTTTGACCCCGTCCCAGCTGCATCCCAACGTCCTGGCCTTTATCCGCGCGTTCGAGCTGGTGTGCCATTTTCTCCAGGTCGAGGCCACGGTGTCCTTATTTTTCCGCATCGTCCACTTGCAGGTCGTCAAGGTTGGGTCTCGTTTAAACAATCGACTACGCATTTTAAGACGTACAACGACTCCGTCCGAGATTTCAAGGGCCGATTCTTTCTCGTGAGGTTGATCACAAGGGAAGGGTCGGACTCTCTTTTTACTGAGGGGGATCGAGTGGTGGACGGTAAGCGGTTCGTCGCGTGACTCCCGAAGGTGCATTTGTTGTGGACCTCGGAGCACTTCAACCGCGGAATCGAACGGTATATTGTGCGAGCAGGGACCCTCGACGAGGGGGACACCGCCTATATGAAAATAGTGGCGTTTGTGCAGGGTCTTCCCCCGTTGAAACTGGTGACGCCTGATGGTCGGTATATCTTCGACGCGCAGGGGAACATGCGAACGAAGAAGAGGCTGATTAACACGAAGACCTTGCTCGGCTGCGCCTCGGCGGCGGACGCTCTAGAGTACCTAAGTAGGGACACTTCTTCTTTCTCGTGACCGTATGTTTTGTCTGTTGATGACTCTTTTTGTTTTTTGCAGCGAACATGTCTTCTGTTGAAAAGGTGAAGAAGTTGCGCGCCTCGAAGGTCACCGGGGCTGCGAAGACGCGGGTGAGCCAATTGGTCGGGCAGGAAGTTGTGGTCTAGAGTGGTCAGAGTTCGTCTTCGTCTCCACAGAAGAGTCAGTCTCCCTCATCTCAGAGAACTGCGAAGAGGCCAAGAACCGAGGAGCCCAGTGGCCTGATTGATCTGACGACCGGGTCAACCGAGGAGGGTTATGTCGTCCTGCCGTGCACCAACACCCGGGTTATTTTCACGGGGCCCGATCCCCCACTATTTCTGCTGGTGAAGTATAGGCGGTTTTGGATGCAGATCGAGAGTCTCGTCGTCGCATCTTGGCGGAGGACTTGGTTACGATGATGCAGACTTTTACCACGGCGATGATTCTGAGTGAGGAGGGATGCTCCTCCGCAGAGCTGACCAAGTTGCGGGGGGATCTCACCTTCATGCAGTCGCGCCTAGCCAAGCTCACCGAGGACCTGGAGAAGAGTCAGAGGGACGTTGCTGACCAGCGCAAGCGGGCGGATGGTGCCGAGGAGAAGGTGACGACTGTCGAGGAAAAGTTAGGGGCGGCGAAGGCCGAGGTGCAAGCGCTGACGGTTCGCGTGGAGGTTCTCGACAGTGCCCTCCGTCCGGCCGAGGATGAGACTGAGGAAGACAGGCGGATGATTACGCGTGCTGATTTGATCGCCCGAATTCGGGTGTTGGAGAGCGATTGTCTGGACGCCGTCGAGGTCGGGTTTAAAAGTGCTGTTGCGCAGCTCCAAGTCGTTAACCCTGGCGTCGCTTTGGTCGAGGACGGGGTCGGACCCTATCATGAGATCGTCGACGGGAATGTGGTCGACCCGGAGCTCGTCGTCCCCGACGTCGTCACCGTGGATACTGAGAAGGAGGGCGAGGATGTGTAGACTTTCCCCGGGCCTGCGTGCTCGTATTTTTTCTAGGCCTGCGTGCCGATGTTTTTATAATTTTCTTTTAAGTGTCTTGTTTTGACGGGCCTGCGTGCCCTTGATGGTGTAACATAACTGCTGGGCTTGTGCCCTTTTATAATTCTCGAAATTTTTTTAAGTGTGCGCTCGGTTTTTCCCTGCATGTTTGTTTATGCTTGTTTTATTTCTGCACGTATTTGTACGCTCGAAATGTATGTATGTTTGAAAAATGCATGTTTATTATGCTTTTGGGCCCGTCCGGGGTGGTAGCTCGACGACAATTGTTTCTGGCAGTGTGGGGAATTAGCCGGCTGGTCGGCTTTGTTGTCTGACCGTCTCAGGGGTAGTTCTCCCCGTGGCGTGGACGTCCCATCGCGAGCTGGGGGTCTTGCCTGTGTTGGTACGGCTGCGAGGAGTCTCTATCGAGGCGTTCCCCGCCGTGCAAGGCCATATGCCCGCGCACACAAGAGGCAGGGCTTGCTTTTTCGTTGGTCGTCAAGAGACGCGAGGGGGTGTGGTGGTACCATGTCGCCCCCCAGTGGTCGCGACGTCTGGTCGTCGCGGGCAGTATTTAACTGTAGTACCACTTCAGCTTCTCGGCATTCCATGTCGAGCTAGTTGTTCTCCGTGTAAGTTTTCGAAGTAGTAAGCCCCGTGCTCCGTCGTGGTCGTGGCGGAGTGCAACATGCTGTTTCAGTCGTGCTTCCCGAAGGGCTGCTCCTGATTGAATCTTTTCGACTAGGTGGAACTCCTCTCGTAAGGCGTCGTCGTTGTCTTCAGTTTCGAGGGGAGCTTCAGTTCGTCTGGATGGCTCGCGTATCTTGACCAGGATCACTGCCTCTGTTCCGTACGTGACGCGGAATGGTGTTTCCCCCGTGGTCGAGTAGGCGTAGTTCGGTATGTCCATAGGACGCTGTGTAATTCCTCGACCCATGCCCTCTTGGCGTCGCCGAGTCTTCGTTTTAGCCCCCGGAGTATTACCCTGTTCACAGATTCGGCTTGGCCGTTCGTCTGAGGATGTTCGACCGAGGTGAAGTGGTGCTTGATCCCGAGCTTGGTGACGAAGTCCGGGAATTTTTTGACGGTAAACTGCGTGTCGTTGTCCGTGATGATGGCGAGCGGGACCCCGAATCTCGCAAGGATATTTTTCTTGTAGAATCAGAGTATGTTGTGGGCCGTGATTTTGGCCAGGGCTTCAGCCTCAATCCATTTGGTAAAGTAGTCGACGTCCACGATAAGATATTTATTCTGATAGGATCCTAGGGTAAAGGGGTCGAGGATATCCATCCCCCACCAGGCGAACGACCATGGGGAGGAGAGGGATTTTAGTTCGGTCGGTGGAGCAAGGTGCATGTCCCCGTGCCTTTGACATCTGTCGCATCTCTTAACATGCTCTTTCACGTCTGTTTGCACCGAAGGCCAGTAGCATCCTGCTCGTAAGGCCTTTCTCGCCAGGGATCGTCCTCCGAGGTGCTGCGCGTTGATGCCCTCGTGGATTTCTTCCAGGACGGCTGCCGCCTGGGAGTATACTATAGGGTAAATTACTTGGTCTTACGATACTGCAAATTCAAACTCTTCTTCGAGTGCCCGGCTCTTTATATTACGAGTATTGATGCGGGTCTATTCGTATATTATATAGAGTGGATATAATATATCCAGTCATTAGGGCAAAGTATCAACGAATATTCCAAACAAGTTATAATTATCAATGAAAAAGAAGAAAAACTCAGGTTATGATAGTCCAAAACCTCCATTTGATATCTACTAAGCATTTACAGCTCTCGAATAGTATATTTCAGCCGTGTAGTTATAGATTGTATGATAGGTCGTGTAGTTATAGATTGTTTGATAGGTTGTGTGGTTATAGAAATATTTATGGTGCTAGGTGCAAATATACTTTAGTAGGAGATACTAATATAAAGGATGATAATAAGGATACTATTGAAACTCCTAAGATAGATAGTATTGTATATCCTAATAAGGATGATAATAAGGATACTATTGAAACTCCTAAGATAGATAGTATTGAATATCCTAATAAGGAGGAGTCATTTGAAACTCCTAAGATAGATAGTATTGAATATCCTAATAAGGAGAAGGAGTCATTTGAAACTCTTCCAAATTTATGAGTTATTATCCTAAAAAGAGTATAAAAAATAGTCAACTATATGTAGATACTGAAATAAATCCTTATAATAAATTAGATCCTGATGATGATATAATCTCTGATGATCTCGATGATGATTTATTGGTAAATTCACTTTATATTACGTCTCCTGTAGGGAAAGATAAAGAGGAGGATGAAAAACCAAAAAGAAATCCTGAATTATTAAATAAAGAAAATATTAAAATTGTAAAAGATGATATAAATCCTGCTTTAAGTTTTTTGCCTGATAATGACGGTAAATTTCCTGAAATAAAGAAACCTGAAAAGACTAAATCCGAGTTATTTGTAATAAATTTCCAATAACCCAAGATGCATCTGCCTCTGCATATCTCTGCATATCAGATATTGAGTTATTATGCATTAAATAAAAATTTAGCTGAGCTTACTAATTTAATTTATATTAAAAATGATTTTCCAATAATAAATGATATTTACAGTAGTTGTCTTATAGAACTAATTAATTACTTACCTAAACATTTGGATCAAAATATATGTGATATAGTTCTTGGTAAAAATCATATGCCTTTAACTCGTAATTTAATTAAAGGAATATTAATGCCAATGATATATGGAAAGACTCAAATTAGCATAACCGATGATTTATATAAACATTATAAAACAGTATTAACAATTAAGGAATGTTT
The DNA here is from genome assembly GCA_963859935.3 of Lathyrus sativus. Lineage (NCBI taxonomy): Eukaryota > Viridiplantae > Streptophyta > Magnoliopsida > Fabales > Fabaceae > Lathyrus > Lathyrus sativus. Next base: position 399,244,428 of record OZ012739.1, on the reverse strand, counting down.
AAATTTAGCTTCAAGTATCATAGATTACTTTAATTATTCTTTTCCGGGAATCAGAAATCTAATGAATTTATTCTGCAATATAGGATGGTTATGTTCAGCATTGCAGAAACCTTAAGCTATCAAGTACCAATATTCAGAACTTATCAAGACCATGTAAAGAGTGAATCAGTCAATATATGGATATACGATAGTGTTAGAAAGAAAAACCGTCAAGTTACTCTAAAAATTCCACCAGATAAAAGGAATAGAAGGAAGAGTTTTGTATCTACCTTTGTTAACTTCATTCATCAGAAAGATGCTTACATTGCAATGTTTATGATAAAATATAAGTCTGATTTTGGAGCTCCAGTCTACACAGTTCACGATAACTTTATAAGCAATATATATAGCTTTCATTTTATCAGTAAAATATATAATAAATATTTTACAGAACATAATCAACTATATAGTATTAACGAATTTATTTGTATGAATCTAGATATTAAACTAAAAAATATAGAATATCCTATTCCACTCGATTATTTGGAAAAGAGGATAATATCTTTAATACCTGATAATTTATCTAAAACTGATAGGGGAAAATGGAATAAGAAAATAGAAATAATCTTAAAGTCATATGCGTACTATTTATATCATACATATCAAGATGAAAAAGGATTTAACAATGACTCTAATAAAATTTATAGAAACTTCATTCAGTTATTAAAGGATTATCCTGGAAAATATAGTTTACACTTATGATTAAAAGAATAAATAAAACAAATATTAATATGAATAATAATATAAGTAACTTGAATATAACTAAGGAAATATTCGAAATATCATGGTCAAGCTTGTTATTAAACATTAAAAATGAATCTTACAAGGAAGCTTATGATGGTCAGAAAATTGCCAATATAGAATATGAAATTGAAATAAGGTGTAATGATATTTTATTGATAATATTGTCTGTTATGTTACTACTAATAAAATATGCATACAATAATACTAAGTCTGAATATGGTAAGTTCACAGTGAGTTATGTTATATTGTCTAAAGATAGTGTGATATACCTTTTACTATAGGTCCTACTATAACCTTTAAAGAAGAATGGAATGATTTACCTATATTAGACAAATTATATAAACTTATATTAAATAAAAGTGACATATACGGATCGATTGAAATAAAATCTATCATTATAAGAATATATATTTCTGATCAAAGACCTTGCGAATCACCTTTATTGTCCTATGAAGAGGTGGGTAAATATATATTTGATAGCTTAAACAGCAATGTTGTTGTTGAACATAAAGAACCGCGAAAACTACGAGCATCTAAAAAGAAGCGTACTTATAGTAAATTTATAACAGCACTCAAAACAGATGATAAGCTAAGGCAGCATTTCATTGTTGCTGATACCGAAACAATTATGATTAAGGAAGAACAAAAGCCTTACACAGAAGTACATGTCCCTTACGCTATTGGATTCTTATTAGTAAGACCCGGTAATGATATATGTTATAATTTGATTGAGACATATTTCAGTGAAAGTTACATAACTCATAAGGATATCCATGAAAGGAGTAAAAAGATGTTGTCTGACTTTATAGAACGTTTAGTAGTTGTTGTTAGACAAAACAAATTGGTTAAATCAGTATATTTCCACAACTTCTCTAAATTCGATGGTATAATGATATTAAAACATTTTGTTATAAATGCTAAGAAGTACACAATAAAACCACTTATGAGGAACAATAGGCTATACGAGGTTGCCGTATTTAATGATAATAAACTTATATTTAATCTAAGGGATTCCTTAACTCTGCTCCCCGGTTCTCTTAAAGATTTAGCTAAAAATCTCTGTCCTCACTTAGGAATTAAGGGTTCAATCAACCATGACGATATCAAACTAGATAATCTAAGTTCACTCAAATATCAATTGATAGAATATCTTAAACAAGATATCATTTTATTAGGTGGTATAATACTTAAGGCTCAAGATATATTGTGGAAGACTTACCAAATAGATATTCTGAATAACTTAACATTATCATCACTAGCATTAGCTATCTTTCGTACAAATTATTACGATCCTGACATATGGCCTATCTATATACCTAATATTAACGAAGATACATTCATTCGTCATGGATACTATGGTGGTCATGCTGATGTTTATATGCCTAAAGGAAATAATATTTTATATTACGACGTTAACTCATTATACCCTTTTATAATGAAGTCATTTTCAATGCCTGCAGGAATCCCAACCTGGAAAGCTAATTTGGCTGAAGAAAATTTAGACAACTTGTTTGGGTTTATAGAGGCACATGTTGTATGCCCAAATATTACACGACCTTTTCTGCCCTATAGGGATAAAGAAACTAATACTCTACTATTCCCCTCCCGAGAATTCGTTGGTGTATTTTATAGCGAAGAATTAAAGTATGCGTGCAGCATAGGATACCAGATAACACCACTCAATGGGTACTTGTTTGAACAAAAGAATAGTTCACCTTTCGGTAAATTTGTTACTGACATATTCGAAAGAAGACAGGATGCAAAGAAAAATGGTAATGATGCTATATCCTATATTTACAAAATATTATTGAATTCGCTATACGGAAGATTTGGGATTAACCCTAAAAGCATAAATACAGTAATCTGCAATAAAAAACGTTATGACAATTTTGTCAAAAATATAAGTTTTATCATGGCTGACCAATTAGACGAAGATACCTATATACTTTCTTACTATACTACTTCTGATCCTATTAATTGGAAACCTCCTAGGAATTCAGCGGTTCAGTTGTCTGCAGCTATTACAGCTTCTGCTCGGATTTATATGTATCAATTCATCTCAAGAAATGATTCTTACTACACTGATACTGACTCAGTTGTTCTCGAAAATCCTCTTCCTAATGAAATGGTTTCTCCTACAGAATTAGGTAAATTTCAAAAATCCTCTTCCTAATGAAATGGTTTCTCCTACAGAATTAGGTAAATTTAAGTTAGAATATGAAGTATCGGAAGGTATATTCTTAGCTCCTAAGACATATAAAATAGAAAGTACAAATAATCAAAATGTAATAAGGCACAAGGGTGCAGCCAAAGCAAAAATAGAGGATGATTGGTATATCAGTATAGTAAAATAAATAAAATTTTGAATGTAAATGTGTCACATAAGTTTAGAATTCAATGGGAAAAACTTCGCGTCATACAAAAAGATATAGATTATGAGCTAGGTATAAAAATAAATTTAAAGAGAAAACCTGTATTTAATAATAATAAATGGGTAGGCAGAAAACCTATTAAGGTTAAAGACTTAGGTGATAAAAAAGAGTATTTACTTAATCGTCAAATACAGCAACAAAAGGAATTAATAGATAAACTTAATCTTAAGATTCATACTTTACAATCTAATATTGATGATAATTTCAGTAAAGATGAATGTGTCAATATAAGTCAAGATAATTGTATCGATATCCCTAAAGATGTATGTGTCAATATCCCTAAAGGTGAATGTGTAAATATCCATTATGAATATATACTTGAAGAATCGAACACAGCTGAAGATTCAAAGCATACTATATCCAAAGATGATAAATATGAATCAAAGCAACTATATGCAAAGATGAAGTAAATATAATGAAAGATAAAGCTAATACTCATAAAAAGAAGAATAATAAGCCGGGTTAGGCTTGTAATTAGACACATGTAGCCCTTAGTAACAAACCTATAAGGTTTGCGAGGTCACTGCTATGGTAATAGATAATTCATTATCTTTAACTATGGTAGTGAGTAGACAGGTGGGAGCAAGCTGAGCTAGACCAAGCGGTGGGCTGTCTTCCTTTTCCTAATATTTATAATCAAATTATTATACTCTTATATATATTTTTAATAAGCATTTATCAGATGATACCCATAATAGTAATTCATTTTTTAACTGATCAGAACACATATATATCCATAACTCAAACAATCACTTCCTTATCTTATTATGCTCTAATATAACTTCTATTGTTCATTCCGCCATCCCTGTGACCATAACATCATTGAAAAGCTTAAACTAACTTCCTGCCTTAAGCTCATACATAAATAGCAAGCTGTCATAAAAAAGGATTTAAATGCAAGACGGAGCTATAAAGAGAACATGAAACCTTGTTATATTTTCCAAAGCAGTAGGCATCCCTGTTTATAAGGCTAGTCATAGTGATTAGCTTGATACGTCAAACACCAGGTTTTTACCTATAGATCACTTATTTCTACATCTTTAAGCTATGATTGACTTAATACTGAGGTAGTTACGAAAATGGCTTTATTACCTTCTTAATACATATAATAGTTTATATTGTTATATGATATTCCATGTGCTATAAAATAATAAATCCTAACATTAATGCCATAGTTTTTTTATATTCATAACTAGGATCCGGTTTAGGAATACTCTCACGTATTATTGAATTGATAGGTTCACCGCACACACATGGGCTGATCATATCACGGTGAGTACAACATACATTATTAGTATAGGTATCATGGATAAGATCTAATAATTTATCCAAGTTAGCCGTATTATATAATTCAGGCATTTTTGTAATATTAAGGGTACTATATTATGCCATATATTAAATCCCATAAATAATAAAATAAAGAGCGAATAGTGTATATCGGTGAATTCAAGATAGTTAATACTATTAGATGTATCTTTTATTTTACCCCAATCAAAGCCTAAAGATTCTAATCCCTTGCCTAAAGAATCTAATCCCTTAGTATTAAAACTATTTTTTTTTTTTTTTATATTTCATTAAAAAGGGGTGCCATGAAGCTAATGTATAAAATGTTTTACCCATTGGAATACCTAAATTTCTTATTTTATTTAATTTATTAGGTTGCATGGTATAACTTTGATTTATTATATTATACATCTCTTCCTCAATATTAGTTTTACTAAAAGATTGATCCTGTGATGCGTTCTGTAATAAACCAGTATTTTGACGCCATAATTGTGGTTTAAATCCTAAATTACCTATATTTATATCAGGTTCATTTATAAAGTGTTGTTTATTAGATGTAAACATAATATATATTTTATATAATCCGCTCTTACTATTTTTATGTCGGCTCTTTTTTTTAGGCTTGAGATCAAGCTTAAAATAGTCACACGTATTTTTATCTCCACTATATATATAATATTTGTCATATATATTCTTATCGTTTGAACCCATAACTGATGATTCACCTTGATATATTCTAGTTCCCGTAAGTAATGATTCACCTTGATATATAACGGAATTTGATGAATGAGATGAATTACTATTAGCATCAGTAGTAAGAGGTTCTATAGCTTTCCCTTTAACCAGCCTTGGTGGAAAATAGATAATTTCATTAGAATCGGTAGTAATAGGAAAATTATTAATTTCATTAGCATCACGTTCAGATGAGATAGCTGTGAATAAGGGTTTGTTGCTTCTAATTGTTTTGAGATGATTCATAGTGATGTGTGGGGAATGTCTCCTGCAACATCTCATGCTCACTATAAATATTTTGTCACATTTATTGATGATTACAGCCGCTTTACTTGGATATATTTTCTTAGATCTAAGTCTGAAGTGTTTTCTATGTTTCAGAAGTTTTTGACATATGTTGAAAATCAATTTCAAGCAAGTGTTAAAATTTTTCGATCTGACTCGGGAGGTGAGTATATGTCTCATGCATTTCAGGAATACCTTCAACAAAAAGGGATCTTGTCTCAACGGTCTTGTCCCAATACCCCTCAACAAAACGGGATGGCAGAGCGAAAGAATCGTCATTTGCTTGATGTAACACGCACATTACTTCTTCAAGCTTCTGTGCCATCCCGATTTTGGGTTGAGGCTCTTTCCACAGCCGTATTCTTGATCAATCGTCTTCCTTCTACGGTTATTGATTTTGATTCTCCCTTCTTTCGCCTTTTTAAAATTCAGCCTAGTTATAATGATTTACATATTTTTGGATGTGTTTGTTTTGTGCACTTACCTCCATTTGAAAGACATAAGCTTGGAGCACAGTCTGTTCAATGTGCGTTCATGGGGTATAGTCACTCACATAAGGGATTTGTGTGTTATGATGTCACTAACCATCGTTTTCGCATTTCTAGGAATGTGACATTTTTTGATAATCAGTTTATGTTTCCATGCGTTTCTCCTGTCATGAATGATATTGTTACTCTTCCTAAGTTCTCTATTATGCCTCAATCTATAGAGCGTTATAAACCAGGTCATGTATATGTCAGAAAACACAAACAGCAGGTTCCCACACCCTTTCCCGACGCTGAACCGCCACCTGATCCTGTAACGGTTGAACCACGACGTTCTGTTCGAATATCTCGAGCACCAGACAGATATTCACCAGACAGGTATGATTCAGCACATACTTCTCTGACTGCCACCCTCTCTGGCATATCTATTCCTACTTGTTATTCACAGGCTGTTAAAGATGTACGTTGGATAAAAGCAATGAATGAGGAACTTCAAGCTCTTCAAGAGAATTTCACATGGGATATTGTCTCTTGTCCTCCAGATGTCAAACCCATTGGCTGCAAATGGGTGTATTCTGTGAAATTGAATTCGGATGGGTCCCTCAACCGTTTCAAGGCTCGCTTGGTTGCCTTAGGAAACAAGCAGGAATATGGAATTGATTATGATGAGACATTTGCACCGGTTGCTAAAATGACATCCGTTCGTACGGTACTCTCTATAGCTGCTTCTAACGGGTGGGCTCTTTATCAATTAGATGTGAAAAATGCTTTTCTTCATGGTGACCTCGCGGAAGACATTTATATGACTCCTCCTCAAGGTTTATTTTCATCATCTAAGGGTGTGTGCAAGCTTAAACGCTCCTTATACGGTTTGAAACAAGCACCTAGAGCATGGTATGAAAAATTCCGCTCCACTCTACTTGGGTTCTCCTTTACTCAGAGTCAGTATGATTCTTCTCTATTTATTCATAGAACGTCTACTGGAATTGTCCTACTTCTTCTGTATGTTGATGATATGATTATTACTGGTTCTGACCATGCTTCCATTCAAAGCCTTAAACAGCAGTTACAAGCAGCGTTTCATATGAAAGATCTTGGTAATTTGCATTATTTTCTTGGTCTTGAGGTTCATTCTACATCCAAGGGCATATTCCTCCATCAACACAAGTATGCCACAGATTTAATTTCCATGGCTGGTCTCCAATCGGCTAATCCAGTGGATACTCCGCTTGAGGTTAATGTTAAATATCATCGTGATGATGGTGATTTGTTGCCTGATCCCTTATTGTATCGTCAACTCGTGGGTAGCCTTAATTACTTGACTATTACTCGCCCTGACATATCGTTTGCTGTTCAACAAGTAAGTCAATTCATGCACTCTCCTCGCCACCTTCACTTGGCAGCAGTTCGTCGTATAATTCGTTACTTGAAGGGAAGCTCTCATCGTGGTTTATTCTTTCCTAGTGGAGTTGCTCCTAAATTGAGTGCTTATAGTGATGCAGATTGGGCAGGGTGTCCTGATACTCGACGATCTGTCACTGGTTGGTGCATGTTTCTTGGCTCTTCATTGATCTCATGGAAAAGTAAGAAACAAGCGAGAGTCTCTAAATCTTCTACTGAATCTGAGTATCGTGCCATGTCTGCTGCTTGTTCTGAAATAATTTGGCTTCGTGGTCTTTTGGCTGAACTTGGATTTCCTCAAATAGAGCCAACTTCGCTTTATGCTGACAATACAAGTGCCATCCAAATTGTTGCGAATCCTGTTTTTCATGAACGCACCAAACATATTGAAGTTGACTGTCACTCAATTCGTGATGCTTATGATGACCGAATCATATCACTTCCTCATGTCAGTACTCAGTTGCAGATTGCAGATATTCTTACCAAGGCTGTTCCGCGTCCACGTCATCAGTTTCTTGTTAGCAAATTGATGCTTATTGACAAGCAGCATCAATTTGAGAGGGGATGTGAATAAGGGTTTGTTCCTAGAATAAGGGTTTGTTTCTAGAATAAAGGAAACAAATTAGAAATTGACTTGTTCTCATTAAAATGTAATTATTTAGTGTAATTACCAATATAGCCCTGTAACCTCTATATATACGAGAAATAATAATGAGAAAAGGATTAAGCCAAGAATTCTTGACAATAGCATCATTATAAATAGTATTAGATGAATTATCATCACTAGCATATACATCTCTATCTGAATAACTATTTGATGAACTATCTGACGAACTATCTGATGAATTATCGATTAACGCATTCCATATCCTTTTCATATAAGTTGAGTTTGGATTTGCAGTATCGTAAGACCAAGTAATTTAACCTATAGTGTCGTATTTAGCTGTGGGTTATTTCGTAGAAGTTGCTTACTCTCCTAGTTAGAAGGAAAAAGGCAGGGCTTTTTTCGTAGTAATAGTGGGCGGGTCTCATGATATCTATGTCGGCCGTCGGAATAAAATGAAGGGGCCGAAGGACCATTCGGTTCATTAAGGGGCACAGATCTAGGCCTCTTAGTTTGGTCAATCACCAAAGGCGAGGGGGGGGGGGGAACCACTATGGGTGAGACCCCCCGGCCTCTATTCTTTCTTTTGCATAGTCCGAGGGCCGGCCGCTGCAGAGCTGTGGGGCATAGCGGCGCCCTCGCCTGGCGCCATTCCCGGATCTAGCAGCAGACGGGCGGGCCGGGCCTGAATTCAGACCAGACTCTTCTTTATTTGAGCTGCTCCCACGCACGCAGAGCGGAAGATCTCAGTTGTCCTGGACTTGACAAGTACGTAGAGATCTTCGTGGAACCGGGGAGGGAGTCTCAATCGATCTTTTCTAGGATTCCTTATATCGCACGGAGATCTTTCCATTGATAGATAAGAGGGCTCCCCCCCTTGAACATACTCTTAAAGGTTAGGTAGGTTACTACCTGCCTCTACGGAAGGGGTGTACTTTGTACCGCCCGGAGGTTATATAGATAGAAACCCGGAGCGATAAGAACGAAAGAGTTGGTGTGGCCACAGCTACAACTACTGGCGTTTCAAAAGGCTTAGATTTCTTCTAAGGGCGCTACAGCAAGCTACCTTTTTTTAGGTCGTGTAATAGGAAGGTGTAAGCCTCGAAAGCGTTTAGTACTTCGGTAGGGCGAGCAACCCTTAAACCGGTTTGGAACTCTTCCCGTATTTCTGCATTTCATTCTCTATTCGGCCCGCCTCAAACAAAATGATAAAAAAGGATGGGACTATTGATTCGAAGTCACTACGAAAGGGTCGGTCAATAGCATAGCTCTTTATTTCCCCGGTCTCCTTTCGAAGGAAAGGCCTTCGCATTCCTAATCCGGTAGGGGGCCGGACGGCTTTGTTTGCCCCAGCTTGGCTAAACGCATCCCCGCGCAACGACATTCCGCCCCGTTCTTGCTCAGTCTTTGCAACGGCTGGGGAGGCAGTCGTAGAAGCGAAGCCTATCGCCACGCCGACCATAAAATACGAGATTGGCCCCCTTCTCAAAGATTTGATGGAATGGCCCAGCCCACCCAAGAGCGCTTATGTAATATGGGAACTCATGGCAGGAAACAATCCTTATGGTTTTGATATCCGGTAGGAATAATCAATATAAAAGTCCAGGTTGGTTGGTGAGCCTAGTGATAGGAGACTATCTAGCTTGGTTCGGAGAGCACTTGTTGGGTTAAAGATTTTTTTGTTGCTTACGGCCTAAATGCTGAACTATTGACCCTACTTGTTCTGATGGGTGCACACCCCAAAGTGTTCCCGGACCGCATGCATACATACGTAAGTAACTTAGTGCAACATGGCAAATTTCATTGAGAGGAATCAGCAAAGAAAAGAAAAACGGGTCAACATCTTAATGTGTATTTTTTATAAATTGTCCTCGGCTCGGGCTGATGAGTGTCCACATGAGTTCGTTGAGGAGTCTACACAAGTTCGAAGACGCTCTTTTATATTCTGTCGAGAGTTCGGATTGCTCCACCTAAGTAGAACGAAAAGAAGGAATTGGAAATTCAAAGGGGGAGCCAGAAGCTTCGCTTCCGGTAGCTTGCTTACTCTCCTAGTTAGAAGAAGGCTCTTTGGCGAATTCTTTAGATCTCGGTAGAGTCTCGCTCAGTAAAGAGAGTTGTAGATTCCTAGAAAAGGAGAGGAGCCTTGATTCTCTTCTTTGATCACCCAAAGGTTTCATTAAGGCTTTACCTGTTGTTCTATATCTATAGGACAGAAAAAACATCCAAGGAAAATGCCCTGCAACCAATTACTGCCTAGGGAACCCATTTGCTCGCCTGGCACGACAAACTAAAAACAGGATGATTGGAAACTGGCCTAGCATATGACTCTATAATCAGCTAGTCGGAATCGGAATATGCTTTTAGCCTTGCTTGAACTGGTTTACTCACAGGCACTGAAACTAGATAGCAACTGTAATTGTAATTGGATGGCAAGGAAATCACAAGATAGCTCACTTAAAACCTAGCTTGCTGGCGCCTGCTGGCTCTCCTAAGTCTCTTTCCCTTTCCTGCAACTGGAACTCTAAACGTAGCACTGGATGTAAACTCTCACTTGAAGAATTGCTAGCTTGCCTATAATTCCTACTTGAATAAAAGAAAGGCCTGCTTTCAATTTAAAGGCTTCCTCACTCACCCGTAACAAACTCAGGCGCTCGAGAACTCGAACAATGTCAAAAGAGGGCATTGGAATTTTAATAACCCGGCTTTCAAACTAACTTAGATATGCCATTTTATACACTCACTTACAAGAGGCAAGTTTTAGAAATAGAAATCAACTTTCTTACACTAGGGGAGATTCAGTATATGCTCACTTCGAAAAAGATGAATAAACAGTCCCTTCTAAAAAGGAGAAGGAAGTAGATTAGGGCAGACTAACAGCGCCGGGAAATGTATGAGAACTCGCCTGTCCTGCCTATGTAACTTATTCGATTCACTCTCCTGGTCAGACAGCAAAACAAAGTGAACTTCCACGGGATCTGCCATCGAAAGGAAATGGCCTGGACATTGCAGGAAATACATATATATATAGGCTGCAGATGGCCCAGAATATGCGATTGCGGATATACCTGAATACGCTATGGGGCTGATCTTTCCCTTGCTGGGAAATTTTATGTGAGCAAGCCTCTTTCTTCCTTTGCTTTGGGACGAGGCCTGTTATCTTAATCCATCCAGAGGGAGTGCCCTATAAGCCAATGCCATTCCATTCATTTCCCGTTACCTGCCAGCCATTAATTAGGAATTAGGAGTTTTGTCCATGCGATCTAACAGACTAACAGGACAAGCAGTAGTTTTGAAAGGAAATCTGGCAAGGAAAATCCAGCAAACAAGGGATAGGCATAAGGCAAGTCTTTCCAGTAAGTGGTCGCAAGCGAATGACCTAGGAAGAAGCCCGTTTACAAAGAAGTTCACATGCCCTGCAACGGATCTCAAACAAAGCGTGGCTGACAGCGCCAAGAAAGTATGGCTTACACTTCCTTAGGAAGTCAGAACTGGTGGAAGTGGGCTGGCTAATTTACCACAAGGGCTCAGGCCTAATTGGACTTATAAAGAGTTTTCAGTCACAAAGGAAGCAAGCTATTATTCCTTTCAAGCAAGAAGGACTCGGCTTACTCACCAGGAATGCACCCTAACCTAAGGGAGAGGGGATAAAGGGATTAGGCTCTGCAGATGAAATAAAGAAGAAGGATAACATTCTCTACTTCTATCATTGGTGCTATCGTATATGAGGAGCTTTCATTGGGTTCGAGTCCCATAGCCCCAATGTGTCGAAATATCATGATTGGGTCGACCAAACCAGGCCCGGATCTTTTTTCTTTTTTTCCGGTATGCCGCTCCGCGATAATGGAGCGAAAAAACCAAGTGGTTTATGGTAATGTCAGAATTTGCACCTATTTGTATCTATTTAGTGATCAGTCTGCTAGTTTCTTTGATCTTACTCGGTCTTCCGTTTCCCTTTGCTTCCAATAGTTCGACCTATCTAGAAAAATTGTCGGCCTACGAATGTGGTTTCGATCCTTTCGGTGTTGCCAAAAGTCGTTTCGATATACGATTTTATCTTGTTTCTATTTTATTTATTATTCCTGATCCGGAAGTAACCTTTTTCTTTCCTTGGGCAGTACCTCCCAACAAGATTGATCCGTTTGGATCTTGGTCTATGATGGCCATTTTATTGATTTTGACGATGGGATATCTCTATGAATGGAAAAGGGGTGCTTCGGATCGGGAGTAATCACTAGTGATAGGGCAAAAATAGGGAGGAAGGACAAAGGAAAGAGCGATGCATACATTAAATCAATTGATTCCTCATGGTAGAGAAGAAAAACGGCGCACAGACCGTACTCGAGCTTCGGATCAATGTCCCCAAAAGCAAGGAGTACGCCCGCGTGTTTCAACGAGAACACCGAAAAAACCAACTTCAGCTCCACGTAAGATAGCCAAAGTACGATTGAGCAATCGACACGATATATTTTCTCACATTCCGGGCGAAGGTCATAATTCGCAGGAACATTCTATGGTCTTAATATGAGGAGGTAGAGTTAAAATTTGCCAGGTGTTAAATCCCATTGTATTTGAGGAGTCAAGGATTTGTTGGGAATTCCGGATCGAAGAAGAGGCAGATCAAAATATGGTGCAGAAAAACCCAAATCGATATGAATGGAGGATGCCTCTGGAACTTCTTTTTATCGGTCAGGAGAGGTACGAAGTCACTCGACTGAAAGGAGAGGGAACAACCACAACGTTATGCCCTAAAATAGAAACGGAGCCCTTCCGAATGACCTATAATGGATTCTAATACACTAGACAAGAAAGGGGGCCGATGAAAGAAAACCGCCCATCCGATTTCTTCGTCCGGTTTTTTTTAACTTTTTTTTTACAGATAAGATATTTCGTTTCTAAGTTTCCGCACTTGCCCTTCGCACGATTCTATCATAAACTACATGCAAAGTCATAAAATAGGATTCTCTTATTTATAGAGAATTCTAGTATGGATGATGGAGTTCAATTTTGAATTAAGAAGCCCGGATATGGTTAGGTGGTTTCTTGTAATTTTGGGAATCCTTTCGTTAACAAATATGGATTCCCCATAGTCTCGGTGTCTGAGGATTTAGAGGATCCTAAAATATAAGCACGATATGATTTCTTCATTATATATTTATATATTTTTAGAGAAAAAGATGGATAGGATTTCTGACTTCCACTTCCTATAGGACATGAGGGCTTCAAGCCTATGCTAAGAGAGTAAGGTTTCTGTCTCGATCCTTTTTCTTTCTTCTTTTGCTTTCCCTGCAAAACTCTTCTCGGAAATTTATTGCTCGACTTTAAACTAAACAATCAAGAAATTATCTTCCCACGCCTACTAAAAACTAGGGGCATGGTTATAGCAGTCTCTGTTCACTCATGCTTGCTGCTTAAGACTCTCTACACCTGAAAGATGGAAGTAGTTTGACGGCGAGGAAGAACTTGAAGAAGGAAGAAGTACCATTGGCGAAGTAGCTTCCTCCAGTCTATGTATGTATGGGGTGTACCCGATAAAGATACAAAGCAGCTGAGATCAGAATGAGTAGCATTGATCTCTCCGTTTGGTCCGACTAATCAATGTATAAAAGATTCCATCAATCGGTGAAGCACATTAACGGAAGTGTGCACGCTAGCGCTCTACTCTAAGCTTCTAGTTAGCTAAAAAAAAACAGACTCCCCTAAGTGGGGCACATGGGTTTGTGAAGATGCGTTGGTTGATCCAGAGACATGGCCACTACTGGCCTACGGTCCTGTCAGATTGCATAGCACATGCTAAGAGCTGCGATGCCTGCCAGAGAGAGGTATAGACTCGGCGCAAGTCGGCTTCCGAGTTATACCCGATTATCAAGCCTTGGCCATTTCGAGGTTGGGCCCAGGAATAGTGAGTTGATATTCGCTGATATGCTTAGCGAGAATACTTCACAGCCACAATACCAAGATGGGCTCAGATTTTTTGAACCAGAACTCTGTTGTACAACTAGCTGCTGCGATCACAGCCTCAGCTAGGATATATATGTAACCTTATATCTCAAGAGAGGACTGCTACTACACGGACACAGACTCAGTTGTGCTTGGCCCAAAGAAGTTCTTTCTTCTTCTGTCTTAGGTAAGTATAAGCTAGAGGACAGAGTCATGAAAGGAGACTTTTTAGCACTATTTCTACATCTCAAAAGATAGCACCAATGTACTAAAGTACAAGGGACCGGCGAAAAACCTGGTCAGTCCAGAATGGTTTGAGTCACAGTACGCAGATCCATCTCGTACAGAACAGGTAGCGGTGGAAGCCAACTTCCGGATTGATTGGCACACTCTTAACATCATCAAGAAAGAGATGTCAGGCTTGGGATTAAGCAGGGGACCAAGAGGATACCAGTATATCACGGAGATGTATGGGTGGATACTGATCCAATTGATATCAAAGACTTGTCTTCCCTAGTTCAAATTGGTAAAATACTGGAAAAAAAATGCCCTTTTATCAGCGCAAAAAATTAACTTTCTTTCACGAGCTTTACTGCTTCCATTCTTTGTACCAGGGATAAAAAAGAAATTGCGTATAGTAAGAAAGGAAGAAGAATGATAGATGACTAAAGTAGGTACTGGGACCTTTTGGAACATGATTAGGGAAAAAAAGAATATCTAATAGACTGATACGTACGAGCGAACAATAGTTCTTATCTCTTCTCTGTACCGGTAAAGACTTTGACCTTAGAGTAAGGGGAGGGCCTAAGACTTTCTTTATAGCCGGGAAGATAATTTCTTAATCGAAGCCATAGCTTAAACCTGGATAGAAGGACTTTATCTGGTCTGAAAAGGCTCTAGGAATTCTCTCTACTCTAAAAGCCATAGGCCGTTGAGCAATAGACTGAAGAGGCATCTCTAACAAAGGGAGAAGGCCAGAGGTATAGATCCGTTAAGGCCACTCCTTAAGCAGGACTTTCGGTCCGTTCAAAAACCATTAGGTAGGGTCTGTGCGTGCTATAATAAAAAAGGGAAGACCCTTAAATCTACTTGAATGGATCTTGGCAAGGCGGATCGAAAATTATTAATGCCAGAATAAAAACGCCAACGAAAAGCGGGAAAGTGGGGCTATATATCATATAGTAAAGCCAGAGTCAAGACTACATGCCTATTTTACTGCCCGATCGTACATTTCAATAGCTTTAAGAGAGTTTTCATATAGAAGTCTGGGACCCGCCGGGGAAGAGACTGAAGAAAGTTCAGTTCTTTACGCTGCTTTTTAATTACAGGGGTATTCTAATTCTTTCGGACATTAGCAAACATTGAACCGTTGAGCCTGAAAGAGTGAGAGCTTGATGAGATTTTTAGGGCCGATAGGCCAAGCCGATTAGACGGACGGAAATAAGCAACTAGTCGTGCCATCATACTATACCTTACAGTTGAATTGAATATAGAAGGGCTTCCCTTACCTTCTATAAGCCGATTTCGAAATGCGTTTACTTCCCTTTTCTGGCGGCTAGTGCCCCACCTTTCAAGTTGACAGATTCGTATTACTTCGAGATAACTGTCAGAGCTCCCATTCTCGAACTCCTAGAAAATGCCATTCCATCGGGTTACCACGCACACAAAAATAATTCACATTTGTCGTCATTTTAAATATAACCTTCACGGGTCCCCTCAACATCCTTAACGGCCTGGTTCATTAAGATGTTGAACTGAGACTTCTGTGGACAAGCTGCGCGACAGAGGCCTAATCCTTGAGCTGTTCTAATCCCCGAAGACGCTCTAATCCTTACAAGGCCATAGACTAACTTCTCAAAGAGAATGATTACTCCATTACACAAAAAAGGCATCTGGTTGTAGGCGTAAATCAAAGACAAGGTTACAAAGTATTCGTATTCTCGCGATACCCATAGACAGTTTAGAGACCCACAAAGGTAGGCCTGGTGCTCGCTTAGTGGCAAAGAGGTTCACTATGAAATATGGACAGGATTATGAGGAGACGTTCAGCCCTCTTGCAAAGATTACCACGCCTGCAGCAAGGGCCATGCCTTGTAGTCGACCAGTGCAAGCAGGACTTTATTTTCGAGTTTGATATTCTTATCTACAAGGTTAGTGCTTTTTGGTGGCGTACAATGCCTTACTCGGTAGAGATAGGCTAGTTGCCTCGCTTCATTCTTAGTCATTTGGAATGAGATTGAGATGGTCCTAGCAGACAAAAGACCTTTGCGGGCCGAAACTGGAACGTACTTGAGGCGGAAGGAATCGAAAGTCTCTCCCAGAATAAAGAATAGCCTACCGGCTTCCCTAAAGCCAAGTTGCGCTTCCGCGTTAAGTTTAACTAGCGGCTTACTTTTAGCCGTCGGGGAAGAAGTGTTGTGATGTTTGAGAACTCTTTCTGGCAAATAGACCTAGACCCGCGCGAGCAATTGTAGCCGAGCAATGGATAGTTCCTTAGGCTGATCTTGCCATTACTCTATGCCTTTCTCTAAGAAGGAGGTAGACGCGGTCTTGCAGGGCCTATAATATAAGAGGCTCTTCCGGCTTGAGTTTGCCTGAGTCTAAAGGACTCTTGAGGAAGAGTTAGACGCTAGAGGATTTTCCATTGACAGAATTCGGTAGGAGACAGTCTCATAACTCTGCAAAAATTAGAGTAAGAAG
The DNA here is from genome assembly GCA_963859935.3 of Lathyrus sativus. Classification (NCBI taxonomy): domain Eukaryota; kingdom Viridiplantae; phylum Streptophyta; class Magnoliopsida; order Fabales; family Fabaceae; genus Lathyrus; species Lathyrus sativus. Next base: position 399,227,785 of record OZ012739.1, on the reverse strand, counting down.
CTCGATGCCCTTACTCACAAGAGTAAAGAAATTAAATTTTATCTCTCCAAGAGACTTGACCACTAGAAAGATATCTTATCCGAAAAGTAATGACGTTCTCCCTTTAAGAGTTCTATCATATGTGAAGCCTTTAACATTATATCCTCCGGAAGAAAGTAAGGCATGGCTTTTTCCCGTACCTAAATTCAAGGCCTGCTATCACAGCGCCTACCGGAGCAGACGCGGGAGAGACTCGTCACTGTTAACATCCTCTCCTAAGCCCGGTATGACGACGAGCGGACTCCTATGGAAGTTCAAGAGAAGAGGGAGCTCTGAATGTCTCTCAAATGTCGCTACAAGCTCCTTCGGGAAAAGTAGCCCTGAGCCTCCATGACCTACTACTCCTTTAGAGAAGAAAGAGGGTCACTGGCCTCTGTAGGGGGGCCTCTTCCGGCGCGGAAAGAGTCTTCGCTTACACGATAAAATTTAGCTTTCATGTGAGAAAGAACTTTTACAGTACTACTATTACTACCAATCTTCAACGTAGAACAAAGTAATAAAGTACTTTAGTAGTCCCAGGCCTAATATTACTGCGCCTACCCTGCAGATGAAAGACTCTATCCTTAGAGGCGGCTTGTAATTGAGTGAATGAATTCCTACTGTCTTACTAAAAAAGAAATTGCGTCTAGCAAGAAGAATCATTCTATCAGACTAGTCTCTATCATTAAGCGTGAAAAGCCATCGCCCAAAGGTGCTTTTTTGAAAGTCGGTCAAAGAATCGATTATATGCCTGGCCAGAAGACCGATGAGCCTTACCAGTGAAGCAAAGAAGATAAATTCAAGTAGCTCTTAGAAAGGTAACTGAATGCGTTTCCGGTGTTAAAGTTAGAAGAGTAACTGCTCTCGTAGTCGTTTCCGCTCTACTCTGTTTTGAAGCAAAGCATGCTGAAAGCAATAAACATCTTAAATTCAGCTCTGAAAGTCTCTTAGACTACCGGTGGGCGAGCCTAGCTTGTCTAGAGAAGTATACCTAGAAAAAGTCCTGATGTTCCGTTCTTGTTGTTTGAAAAGATCTCGGATCCCTCATACTTGTGACTGTGAAGAGTCTATAAGGAGAAGTGGGCATCTTGACCTGAGCTTCTTCCCTTATATAATATAAAGATCTAGCTTCTTAATTTCAAGGTATAGTCTCAAATAAAAAAGAGGAAGCCCGACTTTGACAAGCAAGCCATAGCCAAAGCAGCAGCTTTCAGATCATAGTCCTAATTTCCACCTACCTTTCTCGCTCTATCATTCCATTCTATCAGTCCGGTAGTCGGTCCTAACAGCGGTTGAAGCCTTCGAATCGGCTAAGTGTTTAGTATCACCTTAATCCATTCTTTTGCTTTAGTCTTTCTTTCTGAGTAGTCGATAGCGAGTCTGACGGGTCTAGCACCATCCGCCAATCGCTTACTGGTGAAAGGGCTATGTAGTAACCAGTCCGGTTAGCATTTCAGTGTCCGTCAGGAAGACGAGTTTGAATCTTCTTTGTTGTATGAAAGCCTCTTTTTATATTTGGTAGGACTTCCATTTCATATCGTGTGTCGGAGAATCGGATTATTATGATGAGCGATTTGACTCTGATCCACCAGCATCCACTACCGGAAGGAATTACCTCACTTACCGCCTGCTCTTATTCCCATCGATATGCCCGGAAACAAGAACTTTCTTTCTCTAATGCCCTTTAGCTTAAGCCTGACAAAGATAGAATGTTTCACTTGCCCTACCGCTGCCCGCTTAATACTACTACTAGTGAGACTCCTATTCTGCCACCCTATCTAGTAAGAGCCTCTACGGCAGTGTTTGGCGCAATCAATATCCATAATCGCTCGTCTTTCATTGATTGAGGACTTGTCTGACCTGGTAATCTTCCCATAACACAGGTGGCTTTCGTCCGGGTAGATTATTTAAGTAAAGTGATCGTGTATGCTGCGGCTTAAACTAGAAGTTAATGATGAACACTAGAAGTTAATGATGAACAGGTCTTCATTTCCTTTAGGTATTGTTGGTTAGAAGAGAAGTCTTCTCTTACTCTTAGTCGCGGGTGAAACTTTTGCGACTGTTGGAGTTAGGTTTTGGGTGACGATGCAGTTGCATAACAACCATAAGAGCTAAGAACAAGGCTCCTCTTTCTCTGCTTTTAAATACAGTACCCTTTCATTTAAGAGAATAAGATAATAAGAGTAGTTGTACTCTTAGAGCCTACTATGACTTCTTCGTCTTCTCTTTTTCCTTTATCTAATAAGAAAAAGGGTTTTAGAGGCTTTTCTATAGCTTTATAAGCCCTTTCTCTTAGCCAGGGGAAAATCCCAATCTAGAGGAGAGTTTTCTATAAAAATGTGAAAAGATGAGGAATTTCCTTAACTTACTTAATAGGTTACCCGATCCCTAACTAAAAAGTGGGGGTCGAAGAGAATAGATAAAAGATTTTTCGAAGAGAGGTCTATGCCAGGAGGCCAGAGATTATTGAATTTACATAGCATAAAGAAAGACGGACATTCTGCTTCAAGTTGCCATTGAATTGCTTTCCGTTCCCTTGCTGAGTCAAAGGATGAACAAAAAAGAAATAAAAAAGGGCATCGATAGACAATAGACCAAGGAGCGAAAGCCACTCAGTTGATTGCTAAATCTCTAGTTCGTGAGAAGGATTTGCTGCTTGAATTGATAGAGGAATAAGACAAGGGCTTATAGCGCCTTATCTTTTTTTTTGTAATAGGAATGGAGTATCTTTCAAGGAAACTCAAGCAGGAAGCCAGAACTAATCCTAACTTCAGTTATCATAAAAATTGCAGAAAGAATGAGATTAATAATATTAGTTTTGCGGATGATTTACTAATTTTCTGCTCAGGCGTTGAAGATTCCATCGCTGTGGTCAATCAATGCTTAAAAGAATTTGCAAATCTTTCTGGTCTTACTGCATATCCAAGAGTCAAATCGACTATGGAGATCTTTCTGATGCTGCAAAGTTAAATATTTAAAATCTAATTGGCTTCAATTCAATGAAGGTAAAATGCCAATAAAGTACCTGGGCCAGTCCTTCAAAGCTCTTAGTTAGTGATTGTTTGCCTCTAATTGAGAGAATCAAAGCTAGAGTACAGAGATGGATTGGAAAATACCTCTTATATGCTGGGCAACTGGTTCAGAGTGCCCTCTTTAGCATGCAAGTTTACTGGAGTACTGTGTTCATACTGCCAGTGCAGGTTTTGATTTGAAGACAAGAAGATCTGCAGAGGGATCTTATGGTCTGGTCCTGATATGGTTAAGAACAAAGGGAATGTTGCTTGGAAATTTGCTGCCCTTTAAATTAAAAAAAATAAGGTGGTTTCGGGCTTCATTGGTGGAGTGGAATAAAGCTGCTATGTTGAAGCATATCTGGGTTCGGGCTGCAAAAAGTCCTTATATAGATTATAGGTATGTATTTTACATACAATGCTTCTTTTTTTTATAAGCATTTTGTTGGTGTATTTAACCACAAACCAAATAATGCTAGCTGGATTTTTAGGAAACTTTTACAGGTGAGAGAGTTGGCTATAAGATATATTATACATGATGTTGGCAATGGAACCAATACATCTCTCTAGTATGACTCTTTGCTGCCTGTATGTATGGTGAGCAGATCATAAGGGAGCCTGGTGTTCAAAAAAAAATGTAAAAGTTGCAGACATACTTTCTAATTCCAGATGGTCCCTCCCTGCAGGTGCAAATAAACACCAGCAATAAATTGGGGAGTGTATCAGAGCCATAAGGCCCTTGAACAGTGAGCGATAAGACACAGTTATATGAATTCCTGATCACTCAGTTTTCCATAAAAAGCGCCTGGAGGTTAATCAGACATAAACAAGCTACTATGCCTTGGTTTAGGAGATATTTTTTAGTTAAGAAGGAACTCATTCGTGGACTGATTCCGACCCTTTACCAGAAGAAAACAGAGGAGCGGTATGGTTTCATAAGAGGTACTCATTATACAGATATCCTTTTTCGAATTGCCCGATTCACAGTGCCCACCTTATTCTCTCCCCAATCACACAGGAATGCTCGCTTGTCCGCCTACCAATGATGCCTTTCACTTTCAGATTCTACATATGGAGTGGAGAATGCCTCTACTACCTGTGCCAGCAAACAAACAAACAAAGACTATAGTAGAGTAGGAATGGTTTAGCTCGCTATAGGGGAGGGAGATAGTTTACGCGTCAGTTGAAAGTGGGAAAGCTCTCAAGCAGCAAGTACTTTTTATCCCTTCACATTCAAGTAAAGTATTGGGAAGGTATCTAGTCAGTGAGGCAAGTTAAGTAAGGAAATAAGGAAAGCAGCTGAAGCAAGGTGCCTAAGCCTTCAAGTTGCGAGGTCTTTTAGGGTTAGATATACTTGTAATCAGTTAGAAGAACTCGGAGCAGGGCGAGGAGTAAATTTCTCTTCTTTCTTTTCTCATTAAACTATTATATATGAAATGGTGTAATTATGGATCTCATTCGTATTCAAGTGGTTTGCACTAATAGTTGCTCGAAATGGATAGCTTTGTTTCCGGGAATTCGAGGATACTGCTAGCAAAGGAATGCATCCAACAGTGTTCTGTCTCATTGGTCCTCTCATGCCATAATTTGCTCATAAATCCACTTTGTTCTCCCGGAAATAACTTTTTTTATAAAACATTACGTATGTGACTTCGATCTGATACCTCTCGATTCAGAGAGGAAATGCGCATTTGTATCATTTTGACTCTCCCCATCTCGAATTCTACTAATTTGATATGGGACTGGTTGTGAAGGGAAGCTTTGTGGGAGAAAAGAGGAAAAGGTCAGGCTAGTCAAGGCTTTACTCAAACATATGGGATAGATTACGAGGAAGCCTTTGCCCCGGTAGCCAAGATGAAGTCTGTTCGTCTCCTGCTCTCTATTGCTGCGAATCGAGATTGGCCTCTGTTCCAATTATATGTTAAAAATGCCTTCCTGAACGGGGACCTACAGGAAAAAGTTTACATGAGTCCTCCACCCGGTTGTGTAAAAGGGGGGGGGGGGGGGAGAACAATAGAGGTCAACTGGGATGGAAGCCAAACGACGGGGCCGAGAATCTGTGATCGATCTGAAGAACCACTGCCAGATATGATTCTGCTTCCCCTTCGTACTACCCGATTCTTGCCCGGCTTTCTTTCGTCTTAAGTAAGAAGGCTACGGTGAGAATGAGGATCACTTCGGAACTCTAGGAAAATGGGCGGGCGTTTTAGGGCGGGATCTAAAAGTTCTCCAACATGTTGCGGAGCCTTCGGCCGTGAGAGGGACTTTTGGCTTCCTCAGGGCCGTGTGAAGCTTAGCTTGCTTTAGCAGCCACGTGATGATTCAAGATTCGTGGTAGGCGTAGGAGCTGGGCGAAGCGGTAGCGAAGCTCAGGTGGTGATGCAAGTGCGCGGTGAGCGTAGTAACCCCCTCGGGCATGCTCTTTGTACAACCAAGCGAAGAGCTAGTAAGGGCCGGAATGGAATATCGTATGTAGTGTAGAATCGGATCTGAAGCTCTTTACTAGGATTGGAACAAGCGAGGAACGAGTGACCACAAGCTCCGCTTAAGCGCTCAACATGCAGTTAGCTTAAAACATGTTCATCATGGTCCACCAATAATGGAAAGGCCATTCCCCTCCCTATCCGTTTCTTGATCCCTCATTCCACGAATTCGTTGTTACTGATTCATTCAAGGACCGAAAGCTTTTCGTTTTATGAAAAGGCATAGACTCCCCACTTCTTTGTCTTATTAGCGCAGGTCTTCGTCAATGATGAAAGCCGCTGAACTTCAGACTCGAGTTGAGAAAGAGGGCTAGGCCAAGGATAGGAGGGCTTTCAGGGACTGGGGAAGACGGGTGGATTATAGAGCTAGGGGCAGATCAGAGGTTTGTCCGTTGGGATTGGGCATGGACGAGCCTCGACTGGGCCAGCATTGATGGAAAAAAAACTTATCCCATCGCATCATTAACCAGTGTAGGATTAAAGATCAGGTCCAGGATTCGAGTAAAATCGACCTTCCCTCTCATCTCAGGGTGAGGCAAGGTAGCTTGCTTTGCTCAGACTTGTTCAGCGTTGTATTTTCTCCAGCGGCGAGGTTGGATATTTGGATTTGACGGCATAATTGTGGTTTAAATCCTAAATTGCCTATATTTATATCAGGTTCATTTATAAAGTGTTGTTTATTAGATGTAAACATAATATATATTTTATATAATCCGCTCTTACTATTTTTATGTCGGCTCTTTTTTTTAGGCTTGAGATCAAGCTTAAAATAGTCACACGTATTTTTATCTCCACTATATATATATATATATATAATATTTGTCATATATATTCTTATCGTTTGAACCCATAACTGATGATTCACCTTGATATATTCTAGTTCCCGTAAGTAATGATTCACCTTGATATATTCTAGTTCCCGTAAGTAATGATTCACCTTGATATATAACGGAATTTGATGAATGAGATGAATTACTATTAGCATCAGTAGTAAGAGGTTCTATAGCTTTCCCTTTAACCAGCCTTGGTGGAAAATAGATAATTTCATTAGAATCAGTAGTAATAGGAAAATTATTAATTTCATTATCATCACGTTCAGATGAGATAGCATCATTATAAATAGTATTAGATGAATTATCATCACTAGCATATACATCTCTATCTGAATAACTATTTGATGAACTATTTGATGAACTATCTGACGAACTATCTGATGAATTATCGATTAACGCATTCCATATCCTTTTCATATAAAGCCTAACACCATAAATATTTCTATAACCACACGACCTATCAAACAATCTATAACTACACGACCTATCATACAATCTATAACTACACGGCTGAAATATACTATTCGAGAGCTGTAAATGCTTAGTAGATATCAAATGGAGGTTTCAGACTATCATAACCTGAGTTTTTCTTCTTTTTAACTGATAATTATAACTTGTTTGGAATATCCGTTGATACTTTGCCCTACCGACTGGTGTTGCACCCTAAAATTTGACCAACCGATTCTCCTATCTGACTCGTGGTTTAAATTCATATTCGCAAATCAGACGCATGATATTTGTGCCCAAACAGAGGATATCAGGGTTACAGCTTGGTTTACGTCTATCAGATATGGCAGATCCGGTCCCGATCATCAGGGCTTTATTTTTCGGGAAATTGTGCGCTCCTCGGTGATTTTTAGCTTGCATAGTGATTTTGGGATATTCTGATGCCCGGGGTTCTCTGTCCGATTCGATCTGGTCTCGTGCGCTCTTTTATGGTGGACATTTGCAGTTGTCTGCATTTTTTAGGGTTTAATAGACTTTTGTGGATTTTTAAATAGGCTTTAGGATTTTTTTTAAGATTTTAAATAGATTTTTTAGCATTTTAAATAGTTTAAATCTCTTTTTAGGATTTTATAGATTTTTAAATAGATTTAATAGTTTTTTAATCATTTTTAGAATATAAAAGATTTTAAATAGTTTTAATTGTTTTAGGTGATATAAAAAATATTATAGATTTCTTTTATTTTATTTTTTTGAAATTTAATAGTTTTTTTTAAATAGAAATAGATAGAGATTGTTTTAATATAGATTTAATAGTTTTAAATAATAGTATGAATTTTAATAGAAATTAAACAGAATTTTAGTGGGTTTTTTAGAGATTAGTAGAGTCTTAATCATTTTTGGTTTAATATGGAGTTAATTAGATGTTAATCATTTTCAGAGTTAATTAGGGTTTAATTAGGATAGTTAGGATTTAAATCTTTTGTTTAGAATTTAATTGAGTTGGTTAGGTTTTATTAGGATAGCTAATTGTCTTTTAGATTTAATTAGTCAAGTTAATTAGCTAATTAGGTAAATCTGTGTTTAGTTAATTAGGTTTAGTATTATTGAGTTTAACAAGGTTAATTAGTTTTAAGTAGGTCTAATTGTTAATTCAGTTTTTTACAGGGTTTGACACTCAGTTTCGTTGGGCCCAGGGAACAGATTTTTGAGGCCCTAGCGCATTTTCAGTCCATCCGTTTTGTCCAAGGATTCAGCAAAAAAAGTGACACTTGTCACTATAAGAGCCAAGCCACACGTCAACGCGAGGCCCCACCACCACACAATTCTGCAGACCCCACTCACGGACACGCGTCCCACTTCACTCTCCCTCTGCCAGCGCGTCTCGCACGTGTCTTCCCCCAGTCTCTCACATTCGCCACTTGTCACCTCCCCAGCCCCTCGCCTGAGCCTCACCAGAACCCTGCCGCCGGCCATGCATCTGCCTTGAACCTCCCCAACGGCCACCGTCCAACCGTCTCCGGCCACCGTCCCTTGCCGGAAACTGCAAAAGTTCCAGAAATTCCCAGAAACGTTTTCTTCTTCATCTTCCTCCTCCGTCCACCTCCATCTATCCTTCGCCGGAGAACTCAACGGCGCCGGAAAACTCGTCATTTGCGCCCAGAACCATCCACTAATTCTCCAAATCATCAAATCTCCACCGCGTCTCAAGAACAACTTTTCCAGAACTCCATACAATCATCATCAGTCTCCAGATCTCCTTCCACGTTCCCAGATTCATCTCATCGCCAGAGAATCCCCAGCACGTCTTCATCGTTGTTCATAGGTCTTCGTCAACTCCCAACCACTTCAAGATCTGTAAAGATCTTTGAAGATCTTCGCCTACGGTGTTTCTTCTCCAGAACGTCTTCAAAGTCTTCAATAAGTCTCAAGATCTTCCGCTTTCTCGTAGTGACCTTCAAGTGATTCTTCAAGATTCTCCAGGATTTCTTCAAGTCCTTCAACGAACTTCAAGAATTCACGGCGTCGTTCACACCTCAAGCCAGGTACATTGTTCTTCCACTCTGGATTCGTTGTTGATTGTTGAATGTAGGGTTCCGTTGGGATTTCAGTTAGCATTTAGTTTAAGTTAGATCTTGAGCGGAAGATTCTTGCGAGAGAGTGAGGTGTTTGTGTGAGAAGTTTTTTTTTAGAGTTTGTTCGGATTGTTTGGGAGAGATCAGGAATTGCAGAGAGGAGATAGGGTGAGGAAGACGAAGGAGACGGCTAGGGTTTGAGAGCGTGAACAGTGATCAGAATGTGGGGAGGGAAGTTTGGTTTTGTTGTTAGGGTTAATTGGGTTAGGGTTAGGGTTTGGGTTTAGGCCCAAACGCGTTTACTGATGCTGCTCCCCGTTCACTCGTTCACCCTCCCCTTGTGAGAGAGGAGATAGAATGAATCGTTCTGGGCCTTGTGCCCAATGCTATCCACACCCCTCAACTCAGCCCATTCCAGGAATAACCATGAAAAACCTGCTAGGTACACCCCCCAGGCGTTTTTTTTTTCTTTTATTTTGTAATAGATTTCTGACTCATATTGGGCTTAGGCCATAAGTGCTTTTCGCACCCCCCGTTGCTTGGGCCCATCTGAATAACAACTGGGCGCAATGCTATTAGCACCCCCTCCTCCCTTAATTCAATTTTGTTTTTTTTAATTTCTTTTATTTTCTTGCATATTGAAAAATTCATAATAAAATAAAAACAATTGATTTTTAATTCCTTGTTTTTTCTACCACTTCATGAAAATGTCTAGAAAATTAAACAAAAATAAAAATGTCATTTTATTTTGTTTGCTATTTTTGGCATATTTTCCATTTAATTGACTTTTTTTTTTATCTTTTAGCTCATGCATGTTATTAGAAAATTCATAAAAAATAGTAGATTTGATCAAATAATTCCGTTCTTTTTTCTGTAGACTCGTAATTCAATGTAGGATTTTATAGTACAAAAACATTAGCTTAATCATGCATTTTCATTTTAATTGCATTTTTTTGTATTGTTTTGATATTAATAATTGGTTTGTGGATACGTCTGCCTTGTTGATTTTGGTTCTTTCATCTGGTATTGAATTTTGTTCTGATTTTTTAGTATGTTGTCATAGAGCCATGTAGGTTTCCCATAGATTTTTGTTAGATTTTTGTAGGATGTTCTGATATTGTTTTAGTCTGAGCTTGAGGATAGGAGAAGTCTTGATGGTTTCTGACTTTGAAGTTCAACTGTGGTTGAACTTCAGAGGTAGTTTCTTGTGGTTTGAGGATCTGTGGGTTCCTCTTGAAGATGGAGGCTGGTTGAAGTCCTGTTGGAGCTTGCAAGGATGCAGTGGATTGAGGCTTAGTCTAGGAGCTTGTTCCCTGTTTGTGAGGTTCGAGATCCTGAAGTTTGAAGGGAGTTTATGGTACTTTCCTGAGGAAGGCACTATGAATGACTTTCATTCTTTCTTCTCACCTCTTTCTTAAGTATCCAGTGATGTTGGAGCCAACTTGTGAGTTTAATTTCTCCTGAGGAGGAATGTAAACTGATCACATGTTGTTGAGCCACATGGGATACGATTCCTAAGTGGAAGCCTCCTAGTACTTTCCTGAGGAAGGTCCTATGGGTCTATTCACTTAGCTCCCTTAGTTTATCTAGGATTTCTTAAGTATCCAGCGATGTTGGAGCCAACTTGTGAGTTTAATTTCTCCTGAGGAGGAATGTAAACTGATCACATGTTGTTGAGCCACATGGGATACGATTCCTAAGTGGAAGCCTCCTAGTACTTTCCTGAGGAAGGTCCTATGGGTCTATTCACTTAGCTCCCTTAGTTTATCTAGGATTTCTTAAGTATCCAATGATGCCGGAGCCTTCATGTGAGTTTAGTTTCTCCTGAGGAGGAATGTAAACTGATCACAGTTGTTGAGCCGCATAGGATATGACTCCTGAGTAGTAACCTCCTGGTACTTTCCTGAGGAAGGCACTATGAGTTTGTCTGCTTAGCTCCCTTTCTTTGGTAAGCTTGTTCTGAAGCTTGGAGACTGGGATTGATTCCTCTGGCTTAGGGTTTTGATTAGAGGTTTGGCTTAGATCTTTGCTTAAGGTGTTGCATAGGGTTTTGTTTAGAGATAGATTAGGGGCTTGTTTCAGGTTTTGATTAAGGGCCTTGCTCAGGGTTTTTGTTTAAGCTTTGGATAGAAGTCTGTCAGGTCAGCTAGCTGTCTCTTTATGTTGTTTGACTTGTGTGGTGTTGTGTTGCATTAGACTTAGGTATTCATCTAGATAGTTCTGAGGTAGGTGCATCTTAGAAGTAGGCTTTGTGTGCATGAGAAGTCGAGGTGGTCCTCCTTCTGCTTGTTTGTTATTGAGTGGCTTTGCTTGTTGGTATTTGGTAGAGCTGAGCTCCCTTACCTCTGTGGTTTGCGGCATTTGCGCCTTGTTTGTTTAGTTGTTGCATTCATGCATATTTTCAGTATTTCTTTACTTTGTAGTATTTCCCGTTTTCCGTTTAGTCCTGTTGCCATGATCCCTTAGGAGCTCTGACTTCTCCGCTGCGGAGTCGTTATGATAGACATTAGAATGGTCAACCAGGCATGATATCAGTAGGTAGATTCCCCTTTTTCAGCTATAGTTGTAGGGTGTCTTTTCCCTTTCCTTTCAGTAGGAGCTTTTAAGTAGCTTGATCCGTAGTTAGCTGAACTACAGCTGCTCTGATTCCTTGTGTCAGACAAGGATATGTAGGCATAGGATGCGATATCCTAGCGAGCACACTAACAACTAACCTTTGTTCTCTCGCGGCTGTGCGATCGAGGCTTTCCCGCTGACGACTAATTGTTATCCTTTTCTCTTGCTCGAGTGCATTTGAGACCAGATCGTAGTTGTAGGTTCCCGAACCTTTAGGACCAGTTTATTTTCTCATTGCTGTGTGAGAGCCCCCTAGTTAGCCGTAGTCAGTCGAACTACGTTTGCTCTGATCTTCCATGCTGTGTGGAAGTACGTAGGCACAGGACGCGATGTCATGGCGAGCAACCTTTTCCCCGTTTAGACGTAGGTAGTCGAACTACGTTGACTCTGACTTTCCCATTGCACGAGGGAGTACGTAGGCCCAGAACACCGTATGTTCTGTCGAGTCCTGTCCTTTTCTTTTTCTTTTCAGACTGACCATTAGCGTAGATAGATAACACACCCTTTTCCCTATAAACACCGAGCGTGGATCCCATCGAGTACGATGGACGTGAGGGGTGTTAATACCTTCCCCTTGCGTAACCGACTCCCGAATCCAGGTTTTGGTTGCGATGACCATACCTTTTCCCGTCTTTGCGAGGTTTACTTCGAGCGTTTTCTTTCCCGTTCTGAGGGATAAATAACGCACGGTGGCGACTCTCCTGTCAAGCCGGCGCCGATTTTCGCAGTAGCGACAACTGGATATATTATATCCACTCTATATAATATACGAATAGACCCGCATCAATACTCGTAATATAAAGAGCCGGGCACTCGAAGAAGAGTTTGGATTTGCAGTATCGTAAGACCAAGTAATTTACCCTATAGTGTCGTATTTAGCTGTGGGTTATTTCGTAGAAGTTGCTTACTCTCCTAGTTAGAAGGAAAAAGGCATGGCTTTTTTCGTAGTAATAGTGGGCGGGTCTCATGATATCTATGTCGGCTGTCGGAATAAAATGAAGGGGCCGAAGGACCATTCGATTCATTAAGGGGCACAGATCTAGGCCTCTTAGTTTGGTCAATCACCAAAGGCGGGGGGGAACCACTATGGGCGAGACCCCCCGGCCTCTATTCTTTCTTTTGCATAGTCCGGGGGCCGGCCGCTGCAGAGCTGTGGGGCATAGCGGCGCCCTCGCCTGGCGCCATTCCCGGATCTAGCAGCAGACGAGCGGGCCGGGCCTGAATTCAGACCAGACTCTTCTTTATTTGAGTTGCTCCCACGCACGCAGACCGGAAGATCTCAGTTGGCCTGGACTTGACAAGTACGTAGAGATCTTCGTGGAACCGGGGAGGGAGTCTCAATCGATCTTTTCTAGGATTCCTTATCACACACGGAGATCTTTCCATTGATAGATAAGAGGGCTCCCCCCCTTGAACATACTCTTAAAGGTTAGGTAGGTTACTACCTGCCTCTACGGAAGGGGTGTACTTTGTACCGCCCGGAGGTCATATAGGTAGAAACCCGGAGCGATAAGAACGAAAGGGTTGGTGTGGCCACAGCTACAACTACTGGCGCTTCAAAAGGCTTAGATTTCTTCTAAGGGCGCTACAACAAGCTACCTTTTTTTAGGTCGTGTAATAGGAAGGTGTAAGCCTCGAAAGCCTTTAGTACTTCGGTAGGGCGAGCAACCGTTAAACCGGTTTGGAACTCTTCCTGTATTTCTGCATTTCATTCTCTATTCGGCCCGCCTCAAACAAAATGATAAAAAAGGATAGGACTATTGATTCGAAGTCACTACGAAAGGGTCGGTCAATAGCATAGCTCTTTATTAGCCGTAGTCAGTCGAACTACGTTTGCTCTGATCTTCCATGCTGTGTGGAAGTACGTAGGCACAGGACGCGATGTCCTGGCGAGCAACCTTTTCCCCGTTTAGACGTAGGTAGTCGAACTATGTTGACTCTGACTTTCCCATTGCACGAGGGAGTACGTAGGCCCAGAACACCGTATGTTCTGTCGAGTCCTGTCTTTTTCTTTTTCTTTTCAGACTGACCATTAGCGTAGATAGATAACACACCCTTTTCCCTATAAACACCGAGCGTGGATCCCATCGAGTACGATGGACGTGAGGGGTGCTAATACCTTCCCCTTACGTAACCGACTCCCGAATCCAGGTTTTGGTTGCGATGACCATACCTTTTCCCGTCTTTACGAGGTTTACTTCGAGCGTTTCCTTTCCCGTTCTGAGGGATAAATAACGCACGGTGGCGACTCTCCTGTCAAGCCGGCGCCGATTTTCGCAGTAGCGACAGCTGGCGACTCTGCTGGGGACTTATAGCATCTAGGGACTTTTCCCATCCCTTATGCTGGGACCGTTTCCCATCCCCTACGCGAGTCAATCCTAGCGCTTGGGTGTTTATTTGTTGGGTGTTGTGCATATGTGTTTTACTCGGAGCGATAAGAACCAAAGGGTTGGTGTGGCCACAGCTAAAACTACTGGCGCTTCAAAAGGCTTAGATTTCTTCTAAGGGCGCTACAGCAAGCTACCTTTTTTTAGGTCGTGTAATAGGAAGGTGTAAGCCTCGAAAGCCTTTAGTACTTCGGTAGGGCGAGCAACCGTTAAACCGGTTTGGAACTCTTCCCGTATTTCTGCATTTCATTCTCTATTCGGCCCGCCTCAAACAAAATGATAAAAAAGGATAGGACTATTGATTCGAAGTCACTACGAAAGGGTCGGTCAATAGCATAGCTCTTTATTTCCCCGGTCTCCTTTCGAAGGAAAGGCCTTCGCATTCCTAATCCGGTAGGGGGCCGGACGACTTTGTTTGCCCCAGCTTGGCTAATCGCATCCCCGCGCAACGACTTTCAGCCCCATTCTCGCTCAGTCTTTGCAACGGCTGGGGAGGCAGTCGTAGAAGCGAAGCCTATCGCCACGCCGACCATAAAATACGAAATTGGCCCCTTTCTCAAAGATTTGATGGAATGGCCCAGCCCACCCAAGAGCGCTTATGTAATATGGGAACTCATGGCTGGAAACAATCCTTATGGTTTTGATATCCGGTAGGAATAATCAGAATAAAAGTCCAGGTTGGTTGGTGAGCCTAGTGATAGGAGACTATCTAGCTTGGTTCGGAGAGCACTTGTTGGGTTAAAGATTTTTTTGTTGCTTACGGCCTAAATGCTGAACTATTGACCCTACTTGTTCTGATGGGTGTTCACCCCAAAGTGTTCCCGGACCGCATGCATACATACGTAAGTAACTTAGTGCAACATGACAAATTTCATTGAGAGGAATCAGCAAAGAAAAGAAAAACGGGTCAACATCTTAATGTCTATTTTTTATAAATTGTCCTCGGCTCGGGCTGAGGAGTGTCCACATGAGTTCGTTGAGGAGTCTACACAGGTTCGAAGACGCTCTTTTATATTTTGTCGAGAGTTCGGATTGCTCCACCTAAGTAGAACGAAAAGAAGGAATTGGAAATTCAAAGGGGGAGCCAGAAGCTTCGCTTCCGGTAGCTTGCTTACTCTCCTAGTTAGAAGAAGGCTCTTTGGCGAATTCTTTAGATCTCGGTAGAGTCTCGCTCAGTAAAGAGAGTTGTAGATTCCTAGAAAAGGAGAGGAGCCTTGATTCTCTTCTTTGATCACCCAAAGGTTTCATTAAGGCTTTACCTGTTGTTCTATATCTATAGGACAAAAAAAACATCCAAGGAAAATGCCCTGCAACCAATTACTGCCTAGGGAACCCATTTGCTCGCCTGGCACGACAAACTAAAAACAGGATGATTGGAAACTGGCCTAGCATATGACTCTATAATCAGCTAGTCGGAATCGGAATATGCTTTTAGCCTTGCTTGAACTGGTTTACTCACAGGCACTGAAACTAGATAGCAACTGTAATTGTAATTGGATGGCAAGGAAATCACAAGATAGCTCACTTAAAACCTAGCTTGCTGGCGCCTGCTGGCTCTCCTAAGTCTCTTTCCCTTTCCTGCAACTGGAACTCTAAACGTAGCACTGGATGTAAACTCTCACTTGAAGAATTGCTAGCTTGCCTATAATTCCTACTTGAATAAAAGAAAGGCCTGCTTTCAATTTAAAGGCTTCCTCACTCACCGTAACAAACTCAGGCGCTAGAGAACTCGAACAATGTCAATAGAGGGCATTGGGATTTTAATAACCCGGCTTTCAAACTAACTTAGATATGCCATTTTATACACTCACTTACAAGAGGCAAGTTTTAGAAATAGAAATCAACTTTCTTACACTAGGGGAGATTCAGTATATGCTCACTTCGAAAAAGATGAATAAACAGTCCCTTCTAAAAAGAAGAAGGAAGTAGATTAGGGCAGGCTAACAGCGCCGGAAAATGTATGAGAACTCGCCTGTCCTGCCTATGTAACTTATTCGATTCACTCTCCTGGTCAGACAGCAAAACAAAGTGAACTTCCACGGGATCTGCCATCGAAAGGAAATGGCCTGGACATTGCAGGAAATACATATATATATATAGGCTGCAGATGGCCCAGAATATGCGATTGCGGATATACCTGAATACGCTTTGGGGCTGATCTTTCCCTTGCTGGGAAATTTTATGTGAGCAAGCCTCTTTCTTCCTTTGCTTTGGGACGAGGCCTGTTATCTTAATCCATCCAGAGGGAGTGCCCTATAAGCCAATGTCATTCCATTCATTTCCCGTTACCTGCCAGCCATTAATTAGGAATTAGGAGTTTTGTCCATGCGATCTAACAGACTAACAGGACAAGCAGTAGTTTTGAAAGGAAATCTGGCAAGGAAAATCCAGCAAACAAGGGATAGGCATAAGGCAAGTCTTTCCAGTAAGTGGTCGCAAGCGAATGACCTAGGAAGAAGCCCGTTTACAAAGAAGTTCACATGCCCTGCAACGGATCTCAAACAAAGCGTGGCTGACAGCGCCAAGAAAGTATGGCTTACACTTCCTTAGGAAGTCAGAACTGGTGGAAGTGGGCTGGCTAATTTACCACAAGGGCTCAGGCCTAATTGGACTTATAAAGAGTTTTCAGTCACAAAGGAAGCAAGCTATTATTCCTTTCAAGCAAGAAGGACTCGGCTTACTCACCAGGAATGCACCCTAACCTAAGGGAGAGGGGATAAAGGGATTAGGCTCTGCAGATGAAATAAAGAAGAAGGATAGCATTCTCTACTTCTATCATTGGTGCTATCGTATATGAGGAGCTTTCTTTTTGGTATGAAAGGAGCTTTCTTTTATCTAGTTTCCATTTTATTTATTATTCCTGATCCGGAAGTAACCTTTTTCTTTCCTTGGGCAGTACCTCCCAACAAGATTGATCCGTTTGGATCTTGATCTATGATGGCCTTTTTATTGATTTTGACGATGGGATCTCTCTATGAATGGAAAAGGGGTGCTTCGGATCGGGAGTAATCACTAGTGATAGGGCAAAAATAGGGAGGAAGGACAAAGGAAAGAGCGATGCATACATTAAATCAATTGATTCGTCATGGTAGAGAAGAAAAACGGCGCACAGACCGTACTCGAGCTTCGGATCAATGTCCCCAGAAGCAAGGAGTACGCCCGCGTGTTTCAACGAGAACACCGAAAAAACCAAATTCAGCTCCACGTAAGATAGCCAAAGTACGATTGAGCAATCGACACGATATATTTTCTCACATTCCGGGCGAAGGTCATAATTCGAAGGAACATTCTATGGTCTTAATAAGAGGAGGTAGAGTTAAAATTTGCCAGGTGTTAAATCCCATTTTATTTTAGGAGTCAAGGATTTGTTGGGAATTCCGGATCGAAGAAGAATACCGCCGACGAAAGAATACCGCCCATCCGATTTCTTTGTCCGGTTTTTTTTAACTTTTTTTTTACAGATAAGATATTTCGTTTCTAAGTTTCCACACTTGCCCTTCGCACGATTCTAACATAAAATGCCCGTTCCAATCGGAACTGCATGCAAAGTCAAAAAATAGGATTCTCTTATTTATAGAGAATTCTAGTATGGATGAAGGAGTTCAATTTTGAATTAAGAAGCCTGGAGATGGTCAGGTGGTTTCTTGTAATTTTGGGAATCTTTTCGTTAACAAATATGGATTCCCCATAGTCTCGGTGTCTGAGGATTTAGAGAATTCTAAAATATAAGCACGATATGATTTCTTCATTATATATTTATATATTTTTAGAGAAAAAGATGGATAGGATTTCTGACTTCCACTTCCTATAGGACATGAGGGCTTCAAGCCTATGCTTAGAGAGTAAGGTATCTGTCTCGATCCGTTTTCTTTCCCTGCAAAACTCTTCTCGGAAATTTAATGCTTGACTTTAAACTAAACAATCAAGAAATTATCTTCCCACGCCTACTAAAAACTAGGGACATGGTTATAGCAGTCTCTGTTCACTCATGCTTGCTGCTTAAGACTCTCTACACCTGAAAGATAGAAGTAGTTTGACGGCGAGGAAGAACTTGAAGAAGGAAGAAGTACCATTGGCGAAGTAGCTTCCTCCAGTCTATGTATGTATGGGGTGTACCCGATAAAGATACAAAGCAGCTGAGATCAGAATGAGTAGCATTGATCTCTCTGTTTGGTCCGACTAATCAATGTAAAAAAGATTTCATCGATCGGTGAAGCACATTAACGGAAGTGTGCACGCTAGCGCTCTACTCTAAGCTTCTAGTTAGCTCAAAAAAACGGACTCCCCTAAGTGGGGCACATGGGTTTGTGAAGATGCGTTGGTTGATCCGGAGACATGGCCACTACTGGCCTACGGTCCTGTCAGATTGCATAGCACATGCTAAGAGCTGCGATGCCTGCCAGAGAGAGGTATAGACTCAGCGCAAGCCGGCTTCCGATTTATACCCGATTATCAAGCCTTGGCCATTTCGAGGTTGGGCCCAGGAATAGTGAGTTGATATTCGCTGATATGCTTAGCGAGAATACTTCGCAGCCACAATACCAAGATGGGCTCAGATTTTTTGAACCAGAACTCTGTTGTACAACCAGTATATCACGGAGATGTATGGGTGGATACTGATCCAATTGATATCAAAGAATTGTCTTCCCTAGTTCACATTGGTAAAATACTGGAAAAAAAATGCCCTTTTATCAGCGCAGAAAATTAACTTTCTTTCACGAGCTTTACTGCTTCCATTCTTTGTACCAGGGATAAAAAAGAAATTGCGTATAGTAAGAAAGGAAGAAGAATGATAGATGACTAAAGTAGGTACTGGGACCTTTTGGAACATGATTAGGGAAAAAAAGAATATCTAATAGACTGATACGTACGAGCGAACAATAGTTCTTATCTCTTCTCTGTACCGGTAAAGACTTTGACCTTAGAGTAAGGGGAGGGCCTAAGACTTTCTTTATAGCCGGGAAGATAATTTCTTAATCGAAGCCATAGCTTAAACCTGGATAGAAGGACTTTATCTGGTCTGGAAAGGCTCTAGGAATTCTCTCTACTCTAAAAGCCATAGGCCGTTGAGCAATAGACTGAAGAGGCATCTCTAACAAAGGGAGAAGGCCAGAGGTATAGATCCGTTAAGGCCACTTATTAAGCAGAACTTTCGGTCAGTTCAAAAACCATTAGGTAGGGCATGTGCGTGCTATAATAAAAAAGGGAAGACCCTTAAATCTACTTGAATGGATCTTGGCAAGGCGGATCGAAAATCATTAATGCCAGAATAAAAACGCCAACGAAAAGCGGGAAAGTGGGGCTATATATCATATAGTAAAGCCAGAGTCAAGACTACATGCCTATTTTACTCCCCGATCGTACATTTCAATAGCTTTAAGAGAGTTTTCATATAGAAGTCTGGGACCCGCCGGGGAAGAGACTGAAGAAAGTTCAGCTCTCTACGCTGCTTTTTAATTACAGGGGTATTCTAATTCTTTCGGACATTAGCAAACATTGAACCGTTGAGCCTGAAAGAGTGAGAGCTTGATGAGATTTTTAGGGCCGATTAGACGGACGGAAATAAGCAACTAGTCGTGCCATCATACTATACCTTACGGTTGAATTGAATATAGAAGGGCTTCCCTTACCTTCTATAAGCCGATTTCGAAATGCGTTTACTTCCCCTTTCTGGCGGCTAGTGCCCCACCTTTCAAGTTGACAGATTCGTATTACTTCGAGATAACTGTCAGAGCCCCTATTCTCGAACTCCTAGAGAATGCCATTCCATCGGGTTACCACGCACACAAAAATAATTCACATTTGTCGTCATTTCAAATATAACCTTCACGGGTCCCCTCAACATCCTTAACGGCCTGGTTCATTAAGATGTTGAACTGAGACTTCTGTGGACAAGCTGCGTGACAGAGGCCTAATCCTTGAGCTCTTCTAATCCCCGGAGACGCTCTAATCCTTACAAGGCCATAGACTAACTTCACAAAGAGAATGATTACTCCATTACACAAAAAAAGCATCTGGTTGTAGGCGTAAATCCAAGACAAGGTTACAAAGTATTCGTATTCTCGCGATACCCACAGACAGTTTAGAGACCCACAAAGGTAGGCCTGGTGCTCGCTTAGTGGCAAAGAGGTTCACTATGAAATATGGACAGGATTATGAGGAGACGTTCAGCCCTCTTGCTAAGATTACCACGCCTGCAGCAAGGGCCATGCCTTGTAGTCGACCAGTGCAAGCAGGACTTTATTTTCGAGTTTGATATTCTTATCTGCAAGGTTAGTGCTTCTTGGTGGCGTATAATGCCTTACTCGGTAGAGACAGGCTAGTTGCCTTGCTTCATTCTTAGTCATTTGGAATGAGATTGAGATGGTTCTAGCAGACAAAAGACCTTTGCGGGCAGAAACTGGAACGTACTTGAGGCGGAAGGAATCGAAAGTCTCTCCCAGAATAAAGAATAGCCTACCGGCTTCCCTAAAGCCAAGTTGCGCTTCCCGCGTTAAGTTTAACTAGCGGCTTAGTTTTAGCCGTCGGGGAAGAAGTGTTGTGATGTTTGAGAACTCTTTCTGGCAAATAGACCTAGACCCGCGCGAGCAATTGTAGCCGAGCAATGGATAGTTCCTTAGGCTGATCTTGCCATTACTCTATGCCTTTCTCTAAGAAGGGGGTAGACGCGGTCTTGCAGGGCCTATAATATAAGAGGCTCTTCCGGCTTGAGTTTGCCTGAGTATAAAGGACTCTTGAGGAAGAGTTAGACGCTAGAGGATTTTCCATCGACAGAATTCGGTAGGAGACAGTCTCATAACTCTGCAAAAATTAGAGTAAGAAGCTCAATGCCCTTACTCACAAGAGTAAAGAAATTAAATTTTATCTCTCCAAGAGACTTGACCTCTAGAAAGATATCTTATCCGAAAAGTAATGACGCTCTCCCTTTAAGAGTTCTATCATATGTGAAGCCTTTAACATTATATCCTCCGGAAGAAAGTAAGGCATGGCTTTTTCCCGTACCTAAATTCAAGGCCTGCTATCACAGCGCCTACCGGAGCAGACGCGGGAGAGACTCGTCACTGTTTACATCCTCTCCTAAGCCCGGTATGACGACGAGCGGACTCCTATGGAAGTTCAAGAGAAGAGGGAGCTCTGAATGTCTCTCAAATGTCGCTACAAGCTCCTTCGGGAAAAGTAGCCCTGAGCCTCCATGACCTACTACTCCTTTAAAGAAGAAAGAGGGTCACTGGCCTCTGTATGGGGGCCTCTTCCGGCGCGGAAAGAGTCTTCGCTTACACGATAAAATTTAGCTTTCATGTGAGAAAGAACTTTTACAGTACTACTATTACTACCAATCTTCAACGTAGAACAAAGTAATAAAGTACTTTAGTAGTCCCAGGCCTAATATTACTCTTCAACGTAGAACAAAGTAATAAAGTACTTTAGTAGTCCCAGGCCTAATATTACTGCGCCTACCCTGCAGATGAAAGACTTTATCCTTAGAGGCGGCTTCTAATTGAGTGAATGAATTCCTACTGTCTTACTAAAAAAGAAATTGCGTCTAGCAAGAAGAATCATTCTATCAGACTAGTCTCTATCATTAAGCGTGAAAAGCCAGCGCCCAAAGGTGCTTTTTCGAAAGCCGGTCAAAGAATCGATTATATGCCTGGCCAGAAGACCGATGAGCCTTACCAGTGAAGCAAAGAAGATAAATTCAAGTAGCTCTTAGAAAGGTAACTGAATGCGTTTCCGGTGTTAAAGTTAGAAGAGTAACTGCTCTCGTAGTCGTTTCCGCTCTTCTCTGTTTTGAAGCAAAGCATGCTGAAAGCAATAAACATCTTAAATTCAGCTCTGAAAGTCTCTTAGCCTACCGGTGGGCGAGCCTAGCTTGTCTAGAGAAGTATAACTAGAAAAAGTCCTGATGTTCCGTTCTTGTTGTTTGAAAAGATCTCGGATCCCTCATACTTGTGACTGTGAAGAATCTATAAGGAGAAGTGGGCATCTTGACCTGAGCTTCTTCCCTCATATAATATAAAGATCTAGCTTCTTAATTTCAAGGTATAGTCTCAAATAAAAAAGAGGAAGCCCGACTTTGACAAGCAAGCCATAGCCAAAGCAGCAGCTTTCAGATCATAGTCCTAATTTCCACCTACCTTTCTCGCTCTATCATTCCATTTTATCATTCCATTCTATCAGTCCGGTAGTCGGTCCTAACAGCGGTTGAAGCCTTCGAATCGGCTAAGTGTTTAGTATCACCTTAATCCATTCTTTTGCTTTAGTCTTTCTTTCTGAGTAGTCGATAGCGAGTCTGACGGGTCTAGCACCATCCGCCAATCGCTTACTGGTGAAAGGGCTATGTAGTAACCAGTCCGGTTAGCATTTCAGTGTCCGTCAGGAAGACGAGTTTGAATCTTCTTTGTTGTATGAAAGGCTCTTTTTATATTTGGTAGGACTTCCATTTCATATCGTGTGTCGGAGAATCGGATTATTATGATGAGCGATTTGACTCTGATCCACCAGCATCCACTACCGGAAGGAATTACCTCACTTACTGCCTGCTCTTATTCCCATCGATATGCCCGGAAACAAGAACTTTCTTTCTCTAATGCCCTTTAGCTTAAGCCTGACAAAGATAGAATGTTTCACTTGCCCTACCGCTGCCCGCTTAATACTACTACTAGTGAGACTCCTATTCTGCCACCCTATCTAGTAAGAGCCTTTACGGCAATGTTTGGCGCAATCAATATCCATAATCGCTCGTCTTTCATTGATTGAGGACTTGCCTGACCTGGTAATCTTCCCATAACACAGGTGGCTTTCGTCCGGGTAGATTATTTAAGTAAAGTGATCGTGTATGCTGCGGCTTAAACTAGAAGTTAATGATGAACAGGTCTTCATTTCCTTTAGGTATTGTTGGTTAGAAGAGAAGTCTTCTCTTACTCTTAGTCGCGGGTGAAACTTTTGCGACTGTTGGAGTTAGGTTTTGGGTGACGATGCAATTGCATAACAACCATAAGAGCTAAGGACAAGGCTCCTCTTTCTCTGCTTTTAAATACAGTACCCTTTCATTTAAGAGAATAAGATAATAAGAGTAGTTGTACTCTTAGAGCCTACTATGACTTCTTCGTCTTCTCTTTTTCCTTTATCTAATAAGAAAAAGGGTTTTAGAGGCTTTTCTATAGCTTTCCAAGCCCTTTCTCTTAGCCAGGGGAAAATCCCAATCTAGAGGAGAGTTTTCTATAAAAATGTGAAAAGATGAGGAATTTCCTTAACTTACTTAATAGGTTACCTGATCCCTAACTAAAAAGTGGGGGTCGAAGAGAATAGATAAAAGATTTTTCGAAGAAAGGTCTTTGCCAGGAGGCCAGAGATTATTGAATTTACATAGCATAAAGAAAGACGGACATTCTGCTTCAAGTTGCCATTGAATTGCTTTCCGTTCCCTTGCTGAGTCAAAGGATGAACAAAAAAGAAATAAAAAAGGGCATCGATAGACAATAGACCAAGGAGCTAAAGTCACTCAGTTGATTGCTAAATCTCTAGTTCGTGAGAAGGATTTGCTGCTTGAATTGATAGAGGAATAAGACAAGAGCTTATAGCGCCTTATCTTTTTTTTTGTAATAGGAATGTAGTATCTTTCAAGGAAACTCAAGCAGGAAGCCAGAACTAATCCAAACTTCAGTTATCATAAAAATTGCAGAAAGAATGAGATTAATAATATTAGTTTTGCGGATGATTTACTAATTTTCTGCTCAGGCGCTGAAGATTCCATTGCTGTGATCAATCAATGCTTAAAAGAATTTGCAAATCTTTCTGGTCTTACTGCATATCCAAGAGTCAAATCGACTATGGAGATCTTTCTGATGCTGCAAAGTTAAATATTTAAAATCTAATTGGCTTCAATTCAATGAAGGTAAAATGCCAATAAAGTACCTGGGCCAGTCCTTCAAAGCTCTTAGTTAGTGATTGTTTGCCTCTAATTGAGAGATTCAAAGCTAGAGTACAGAGATGGATTGGAAAATACCTCTTATATGCTGGGCAACTGGTTCAGAGTGCCCTCTTTAGCATCCAAGTTTACTGGAGTACTGTGTTCATACTGCCAGTGCAGGTTTTGATTTGAAGACAAGAAGATCTGCAGAGGGTTCTTATGGTCTGGTCCTGATATGGTTAAGAACAAAGGGAATGTTACTTTGAAATTTGCTGCCCTTTAAATTAAAAAAAATAAGGTGGTTTCGGGCTTCATTGGTGGAGTGGAATAAAGCTGCTATGTTGAAGCATATCTGGGTTCGGGCTGCAAAAAGTCCTTATATAGATTATAGGTATGTATTTTACATACAATGCTTCTTTTTTTTATAAGCATTTTGTTGTTGTATTTAACCACAAACCAAATAATGCTAGCTGGATTTTTAGGAAACTTTTACAGGTGAGAGAGTTGGCTATAAGATATATTATACATGATGTTGGCAATGGAACCAATACATCTCTCTGGCATGACTCTTTGCTGCCTGCCTATAGGTTCTATAGTTGAAAGGTATGTATGGTGATATTTTTTAGTTGCAGACATACTTTCTAATTCCAGATGGTCCCTCCCTGCAGGTGCAAATAAACACCAGCAATAATTTGGGGAGTGTATCAGAGCCATAAGGCCCTTGAACAGTGAGCGATAAGATACAGTTATATGAATTCCTGATCACTCAGTTTTCCATAAAAATCGCCTGGAGGTTAATCAGACATAAACAAGCTACTATGTCTTGGTTTAGGAGATATTTTTTAGTTAAGAAGGAACTCATTCGTGGACTGATTCCGACCTTTTACGAGAAGAAAACAGAGGAGCGGTATGGTTTCATAAGAGGTACTCATTATACAGATATCCTTTTTCGAATTGCCCGATTCACAGTGCCCACCTTATTCTCTCCCCAATCACACAGGAATGCTCGCTTGTCCGCCTACCAATGATGCCTTTCACTTTCAGATTCTACATATGGAGTGGAGAATGCCTCTACTACCTGTGCCAGCAAACAAACAAACAAAGACTATAGTAGAGTAGGAATGGTTTAGCTCGCTATAGGGGAGGGAGATAGTTTACGCGTCAGTTGAAAGTGGGAAAGCTCTCAAGCAGCAAGTACTTTTTATCCCTTCACATTCAAGTAAAGTATTGGGAAGGTATCTAGTCAGTGAGGCAAGTTAAGTAAGGAAATAAGGAAAGCAGCTGAAGCAAGGTGCCTAAGCCTTTAAGTTGCGAGGTCTTTTAGGGTTAGATATACTTGTAATCAGTTAGAAGAACTCGGAGTCTAAGATGGTAACAAGAGAGAACTAAGTGCAATACGTATAACCTACTAGTGACTAATTCCCCCCGGAGTCTTATTCCTGTTATCCCAGTAGTAATTGAGCAGGGCGAGGAGTAAATTTCTCTTCTTTCTTTTCTCATTAAACTATTATATATGAAATGGTGTAATTATGGATCTCATTCGTATTCAAGTGGTTTGCACTAATAGTTGCTCGAAATGGATAGCTTTGTTTCCGGGAATTCGAGGATACTGCTAGCAAAGGAATGCATCCAACAGTGTTCTGTCTCATTGGTCCTCTCATGCCATAATTTGCTCATAAATCCACTTTGTTCTCCCGGAAATAACTTTTTTTATAAAACATTACGTATGTGACTTCGATCTGATACCTCTCGATTCAGAGAGGAAATGCGCATTTGTATCATTTTGACTCTCCCCATCTCGAATTCTACTAATTTGATATGGGACTGGTTGTGAAGGGAAGCTTTGTGGGAGAAAAGAGGAAAAGGTCAGGCTAGTCAAGGCTTTACTCAAACATATGGGATAGATTACGAGGAAGCCTTTGCCCCGGTAGCCAAGATGAAGTCTGTTCGTCTCCTGCTCTCTATTGCTGCGAATCGAGATTGGCCTCTGTTCCAATTATATGTTAAAAATGCCTTCCTGAACGGGGACCTACAGGAAAAAGTTTACATGAGTCCTCCACCTGGTTGTGTAGGGGGGGGGGGGAGAACAATAGAGGTCAACTGGGATGGAAGCCAAACGACGGGGCCGAGAATCTGTGATCGATCTGAAGAACCACTGCCAGATATGATTCTGCTTCCCCTTCGTACTACCCGATTCTTGCCCGGCTTTCTTTCGTCTTAAGTAAGAAGGCTACGGTGAGAATGAGGATCACTTCGGAACTCTAGGAAAATGGGCGGGCGTTTTAGGGCGGGATCTAAAAGTTCTCCAACGTGTTGCGGAGCCTTCGGCCGTGAGAGGGACTTTTGGCTTCCTCAGGGCCGTGTGAAGCTTAGCTTGCTTTAGCAGCCACGTGATGATTCAAGATTTGTGGTAGGCGTAGGAGCTGGGCGAAGCGGTAGCGAAGCTCAGGTGGTGATGCAAGTGCGCGGTGAGCGTAGTAACCCCCTCGGGCATGCTCTTTGTACAACCAAGCGAAGAGCTAGTGAGGGCCGGAATGGAATATCGTATGTAGTGTAGAATCGGATCTGAAGCTCTTTACTAGGATTGGAACAAGCGAGGAACGAGTGACCACAAGCTCCGCTTAAGCGCTCAACATGCAGTTAGCTTAAAACATGTTCATCATGGTCCACCAATAATGGAAAGGCCATTCCCCTCCCTATCCGTTTCTTGATCCCTGATTCCACGAATTCGTTGTTACTGATTCATTCAAGGACTGAAAGCTTTTCGTTTTATGAAAAGGCATAGACTCCCCACTTCTTTGTCTTATTAGCGCAGGTCTTCGTAAAGGATGAAAGCCGCTGAACTTCAGACTCGAGTTGAGAAAGAGGGCTAGGCCAAGGATAGGAGGGCTTTCAGGGACTGGGGAAGACGGGTGGATTATAGAGCTAGGGGAAGATCAGAGGTTTGTCCGTTGGGATTGGGCATGGACGAGCCTCGACTGGGCCAACATTGATGGAAAAAAAACTTATCCCATCGCATCATTAACCGGTGTAGGATTAAAGATCAGGTCCAGGATTCGAGTAAAATCGACCTTCCCTCTCATCTCAGGGTGAGGCAAGGTAGCTTGCTTTGCTCGTTCGTTGTTCAATATCTCGGCTGCTCAAGAAGTTAGACTAGCTGCTCCTCCGACCCAGAGTGGATTCTAGGGGAAGGGCAGAGCCTCACCTTGCAGTAAGTAGGAAGGTCTTCGTTGCTGGGACGGGTTCAAACTGGACTGAAGGGAGGAGGAATGAAAGACTCCGATCTTACTAGGGATTCATCACTGGCTAGGGCTTTCGAATCAAAGCATGGGCATCTGCAACTAAGAGGGAACAGTAGATCGTCGATTGAAGAGCCAGGTCAGTCAACTTCTATTGATTATTGATTCGACTAGAGGGACTCCTAGCAACTTGTAGGGGCCCCATGGAGATGCAGGAGCCGCCAGCCGAGCCGGATCAACCAATAAATGATAGGCCTGAGGGATGGGCTCATTCTACTAATTAGTGATCCCTGGCCCTACCTAACAAAGAGATGTCCCTAAAATAAGAGGGGATTGGTTGATCGGAAAGCTCGGGCAGGAGTAGAGTAGAACATTCCATAAAAATCTTTCTGATCCGCTAGCTCTCACTCCTTGCCCTATTAGGTCAATCAGCTTCCCTCCTCTCAAATCCTATTTTTTCATCGACAGGTAAGGTTAATTCTAAGGTTCCTTATTCCGGTTGTCAAGCGGAAGAAGAGGGAGAAAGAATGGGCACAGCCCCACCAGCAACCCGCGTTTTCGACCCGAAAGGAATGGAAAATGAAACAAGAATCTGTGTTCACTATCTATGGAGCGGAGTGACTATCCTGAATCTCCTCTTCCCTATCTCCCCCTTGCCTTTTTTTCTTTTTATCGCCTAAAGGTAGTTTACTTGCTTACTTGTTAGAGTCAGGAGAATCCATTTCTTTTTTTTATTGTTTATTATATTATGATTGATCTGTAGTTCAAGGGCACTCTTCCTAATCCGAGTTTAAGATGGAATAAGACCCAAACGTAGAGTCCCATCGGCCGGTAAGGGATTTTTTCTATTTATTTTTTATTCCCTTCAGTCCTTAGCTTTAAAAAAGGGATTCTTATCTTTCCCCACGAAGTCTTCAAGCCAGATGGAGCAGTGCATCTCTGTCTTGAAAGTCGCCCTACAGATAGGAGTTCCTATCTCTACTGCCTATCCAACCCGAAGATTCTTATTCGTGGTGGAGTGCTTCGAGTAGGATCCGACCCCATCCCAGCAGTCAAAGTCCTTCCTGACCCGGCTCACCTGCCTCTGAAGCTGGAATGCCTTTCTAGAGGAGGCTACCCAAGGAATCGATAAGTTTGAAGTGGGATGTGGAATGTGATTGGTGATGGATGGTGGTTATGAAATAAGTTCTGCATCAGATGATGAGCCCGTGCGAAAACTTTTTCTTTTATTGGCGCCCGGCTATTCGATTGAGTCGAAAGCCTACCAACGCATAAAGGTTCCGATTCGAGCGAGAGCCCAAACGAGGGGAGGCGAGAACGTCTTGATCGAAAGCTCCACTGTTCTGAATAATGAGAAAGACTTTTCAAAATTCGATCAAATCGATCGATAATTTTATCATCTGTTAGGTAGGCCAACCGACCGACCGAGTTTTGTTGGGCGTCCATGTCACAGAACCTTTCTTCTAGCCAAGAATCCCATTATTGATCGAATCGGGGCCAATTCATTAGCAAATTAAAAATCTACTGTTTTAACACTCAGAAAAAAACCTAGAAAATAGAAAAGAAGAAGAGTAACTAAGACAAGAGCTAGGTAAGCAAGATGGAGAGGCTAGAAAAGGCGGGGCAAGGGGCTCTCCATCTCTAGGAAGATTGTGTCCAGGATCTGGTAATCTAAGTTCTGGTCGGCTCGTATTAGCCTGTGCTTTATTACAAGTAGTAATTCCCCCGGTTCCTTTAGTCTTTTCAACGGTACTTGAATCTTAAGTCGCAGTCATGTCTCGCCCCCCCAGTATAGTGACCGATTCCATGTTTCCCCCGAATTTCATCAGTTCCAGGCTTTCCTCTCCCAGCAAGAGGATGCGCGAACCTCCAAGTCAAGCGCGCTAGCGCGCTTTACCAAGGCTTTCTCTGATAGGGGCTCGAACGTCGTTGCTTGTTTGGGTCGAGCGGCTTCAAACCTCTGCTCATCCATCTTCATTCCAAAGGCAAACATTTCAATTGAGTGACTGTAACTGCTATGGTTTCCAGTCAATAGTTCTTAACCAACCCTTTCTCGCCGAGCTTCATAAAGCTTTAAGAGAGAAGAGTAAGGGGGACCTTCTTTTTCTCCAGCGGAGCCCCTCAGAAAGTAACTGGCGGCCGGTAGCTCTACTAAGCGAAGAACCGCTCGCTGCCTTTTCTTCGCAAATAACATGTGCAGGGAGCCGCCTAGGAGAAGAGAAGCAAGCTACCTTCCATCTATATCTATAGGCGGCAATGGTCAGAGCTAGTAAGCATGGTCACTGTTTCGGCGGCCGGCGCTTCGCGTTCTATCTAGGTTCCGCTCTTACGTACGCCCCACCTCACATAGAATAAGGGGAACCCCTTCCATAGAAGAACCCGTGTGGGTGAGAGGGGATTGAATCATTCATTCATCAGATACGTCTTCTTCCGTGATCCATTTCATGTCAACTCTAACTAGTTATCCCGGTAACCGGCCGCATCGGCCCGGTAACCTTCGTTACCGTCGGTTCCTGCAACCAAGCCTTTTGATTATGTCTTTCTTTCTGAAGGGCTTGCAGTTCATTACACCAAAGGCTTTCCGTGAACTATTGAAGCTATCGAGAGAGTACCAAATGCTGACGAAGGTTACCGACTTTCGGTGGACGCGGAGCCAACGAGTCTTTAAGTAAGTGGGCGTTAAGCGTAACGAGTCTAAGGTTACAGAAGCGTTCGCCAACTTTGATAGGTAAACGCTTTGCAAGCAAATAGAGCAGAGAGCTTACCGTCTGTTTCTATTAGAGTCGCGAGCTTGTTGTAGTCGGTCAGTGAAGGGAGAACGTGCTGCTTACTTGTTATATCCCCGCGTTCTTGCACGGCTCGTTCTTCGAGCCCTGCTTCTCCCTTCCCCCTCTCCCCGTTCGTTCTACCGTACAAAAGTCGTATGGAGTATAGCCAAGTGGTAAGGCATCGGTTTTTGGTACCGGCATGCAAAGGTTCGAATCCTTTTACTCCAGATTATGAACACCCGATCGGATATGTCAAGAACGAGCTGACAACTACTAGGGAAGCGGCTGATTGCAGTCCCTGAGCCCAGCCCGAGAGGAATGCACGGTTCCCTGGCGCTTGATGGGACGGGCGTTCGCAGTCCCCCTCCCTCTAATCTAACCCTCCCCCGCTCCCCATACGAATTTGAACAACGATCCCCTGGAGCAAAACGCTTTTGATACACTTTTGAATACTGTCACCGAAAGTGTTAAAAATAGTCGAGCAGGTCATTCATTGGGGATCCGGCGGATCTACATTATATGATATTTATTCTGATATTACGGAGTATGGCTTTGCCAGTAATTACTTTCACGAGGCATTAAATATCCTCTATTCTATTGGGGGGCCGGGGGTTGGTGGATAAAGATGGACAGTAAGGATTGCGTAATATCAATTTTTCGGCCTCGCTTAGGTTCCTATCGATTCTCCCCGGATTTTAGGATCACCTTTGTTTGACCTGCCCGACATGCTGTTGACTTGGAGATTAATTCTTCGGTCGTACCTTCTGCGGTCGTTACGCATGGCTTGATTGTTGGGCTGGGACCGAAGAAAAGTAGAAGCCTCAACCGTGTCGAAGGCATTATAACTACAGTACGCTACCTCAAAAATCAAGATCTACATCCCGTCGCTACCCTTTCAGCCCTTTAAATGTTAATCTTCCCGCGTGAGGGTGATCAGCGTTCTCGTTCACGAAGCCAACCGAGTTGCTCATGGGAAGGAGCATGTGAGGGAGAAGGACCAAACTTCGTCTCTTCGAACGGAGCCCTGGCTTCCTTTTTGATACTATGTAACACCTCCTCATCAACATACGTTTCCCGAATAACCATTCATTTCATGAAAAACCTGCGCTTGTTAGCAGCTGAATCACTCTCTCCTCTCGTAGTGGGCCTTTTCTCATCCTTATCGTACGGGACTAAAGCAAGCTGGCTAAGCCGCATCTTCTGCTTTCTTTGCATTTCGCATTTGTCTTTCAAAAACCCCGTTCTTGTTGTTCTTTCATCAGCAAACTACTGGTGGTCTTTTCTTCAACTATAAGATCTCTGCTCAAGTCTTTAGAAAGCAAGAGTCCTGATGTTGGAGTAAAGGCATGCCTTTAGTTAAGGTAGCGAGTTACTTTCCGGTGAGATGGTCGTTATATTTAGAGAAAGTAAAGGCGCCCGATTGGAGCTCACTGGTTCAGCAGGAAGAGGAGGAAAGGATAATTTACTACGAGAGTGCTGGGATTTGCTCCTCAATAGGTATCGGGGTACGGATAAAGTACATTGAAACAGATTGCTTGGTCGCTTGAAGAATGGCTTTCTAAGACGTTAGTGAGAGCAGAGTCCAAAGCAAAACCAATGAAGCTATTATAATTATAGTATGATAATGAATTCATTGGTGGCAAAGCTCTAAGCCTGCAGACGGATATCTGTCGGGACCCGAGGATACCAGCGATGATGAGGTTCCCATGATGATGACATGCAACGTCATATCCGTCCGAACAGACTGAACATCTAAAGAGCTAGTCGTTGAGCTAGACCGGAAAGATGAACGCCGAGCTAAGGGCGAAATAGCCCGAGACTGTAAGGGGTGCTGGGAATGAGGTACAGGTCTCTGTCGATTTAGACGGTCGTGGACCCCTAAATTGGTCGGCATTCAAAGCATGAGAAAGCCTTTGTTAAGCAAGGTAGGAGTAGGAGGGAGTCATTCTGTTAGGAAAGAAAGGTAAATCATTCTCGTAGGGCAGGCAGTAATTTCAGGTCTCGAAGGTACCTTATAAAGGCATCATCTAGTAGGGCATACGTTCCCCCATCCGTATCTATCATATGTGTTGGGTGAAGCGCTAAGACAATGCCTGGGCCGGGGGAAGAGTCTGCAACAAAATCAATTGAATAGACAGAGAAGTCCAGTAAGCATATCGATTCAAGCAAGTCCGACTAGTTTAGGCGCCGCCTTCCAGACTTATGATGAACTGTCGGGTGGTATGAACTCCAGAGCCCTATTCTGGTTACAGAGTGCGGGTAGCCGACAAGTAGGTTAGCAAACAGGTGAATCAATAGGCTTTGCTCCTGCCTTCGCTTCCAAAAGAGAAAGAGTACTGGCCTGAAAGCTAATTTTACACAAGATAGGATGGCTGGGAGGGAGTTCTTGAATGCCGAATCTCTGTATTTCATACCCGTCGGTAGGCTTTCTTCCCGCGACCCGATTCCAGTGTATCGTAGAAAAGATACTTCGCCGCTGGTTTGGAACCCTGAGCAGACTCCATAAATAAGGGAAGAAGTCTGTAGGAAGCTACCCGAAGATAGGACATTCATTCCTCTAAGGCAACGCCTTTAGCTACTCAACTACTTGAGCTCATTCGATACCAGACAAGCGCTTATTGGCTACCAGGGCGCTACCAGAACTACTCAGATCGCTTCCTAACTCCTTTAATTTAATAGGAGTGCGTATGAGAGAATCATGTTAAAGAGAACTATGAGGAAGCATAACCTAGTAAGAAGAAGAGCTAGCAGCGGAGAAGATCCGCTATTTGAACACCGCTTAATGTACCAGCGGTTGCTGATTCAATTGGCTTAGATTCAATAGTTGTGAGTCGATAACCGGATTCTTCAATACGGATACAAAAGCTCACTCATTCCGGAATGGTCGAGTAGATTCATGAGAGGGGAACCACTGCTTGACTGGAAAGACGAAAGGCAGAAAAAGGCTCCTTAACCCACTCACTCTGAAACCCAGAGAAAGAAAATGAGCCAAGCCTAAAGCCCGTAGGGTGTAAATTGATAAGACCAATAGGGAATCAAAAGGCAAGATTGAGAGTTAGAAGGTCAGGCTTGTCGCCAAGGGGTTCACTCTGAAAGAGGACATCGACTACACTGAGACCTTATCCCCGCTTTCTATTCCTTCCCGGCCTGCT
This sequence comes from Lathyrus sativus, assembly GCA_963859935.3. Taxonomy (NCBI): domain Eukaryota; kingdom Viridiplantae; phylum Streptophyta; class Magnoliopsida; order Fabales; family Fabaceae; genus Lathyrus; species Lathyrus sativus. The sequence continues at coordinate 399,194,849 of OZ012739.1, read as the reverse complement.
GTCGTCAACGGTCTGCTTCCTTGAATGAGAGTTGGTCTTCCCGATCCACGAATATTGTCTGTTGTCCTTTACTTGTTTAGTGGCATCTGTCTTAGGGCTTATGGAATTCTCAGTTTCGGTATTATAATTTGTAAACGGCCGAACTAAGCTAAGCGCTTGGCTTGTCTTATTAGGTTCCCAACCGACCTGTACATTAAATATCGAAATCCGTTACAGAAAAGAATTAACATAACGAGGCTTGGAGTATCTAAAACTAAGTCCAGCAAACTGGAAGTCTCTTCAGACTCCCTCATTGCTTGGCTATCGAAGTGGACTTGTACATTGATAGCATTTCGCGTGCGTCGACACGACATGCTTACCTTTCATTCTTTTACCCTTCTTCTCTCTCGGCTGGAAGGAATAGAAAGAACACAACTATCATAAATAAATCCAGGAGAACTCCTATATATTACATTACAGCGGGATAAATTCCTACATGAAAGAAAGCTACACCCATCCTAAAAAAAATCTCAATAAAGGTACAAGGCTCTAAGAGAGAGCCATGCTGAAGGAGAGACCCGAACAGAGACTGGGACGAACAAACAGAGACGCGAAGCGCATCGAAGAGCTTCGTTAAGCCCGTTAATTCTGTACGTAAGAGAATATCCCACTGGTCGATCAATCAATGAAACAATTACTACAATTGTGGTGGTACCAACATGGCCAGTTAGCTCAGAAACCCTCTACCCACTATAAGAAAAGTAGAGGCGCTTACCCACTCTAATAGTTCGCCTTACGGCTCACCTTGGAAGTATGGCTTACTTGAAAAACTTCCACTCCCCTCGTTGACAATCACCAATGAACTACGACCACGGCCAAGATTCTTTCTACCACGACCTCGCGCAGTAACCTGTGTTGCTTTACAATAAAAACCATTATGGTACTGTTGTCACCAGTCCTATGGCCTTGGGAAGGCCACCTCCTACACTACAATAGGTCATTGAAGGCGAAAATCCGACGGATCAACCGTTACGGGACAGAAGCTTTAGCACTCAATATGTCTTTGTTGCTGCTTCCCGGTAACATTGATCAATTTACAGGCGGAACCTTCCTTTAAGTCTATCGAGTGCCTGACTTCTCAATTGATCTGACCGGCTCGATTGAGACAGAGAGTAAAGGTGTGAATCGGCAAAAAGGCTGAGTCCGAGACTGACTGGGAGAAGAACTAGCAAGAAATGCAGACTTCGCTCTGCACCTTTAGGTAAAGATCCCCTCCAATCTTCCTTTAATGGAGATATTCTAAAATGTAACTTCCGGTAAGAAAGGGGATAGATTCTCGAAAAAAAGATGTGCGTTTCTTCTTGATGCGGCAGACTGCCTCTTTCTAGATAATTTTCTATGGATGCTGATCTGTCTCTTTATTGGACCAAAAAGTGGCTCTCCGCAGAGTTCGTTCTGATGCCTGTCGTGCCTTGCAAGATTGAGATATCAAGGCTGGCACCAAAGCAAAGAGAAGAATAAGAATCTAATCTCTGTTGCCCACAACATAAAGGGGCTCATTACTCGTTTTCGTATTGGATTGGGATGGGACTATCCAATAACGAATTCCCTTCTTTCATTTCACTACTCCTTTCTTTCAACTTTCAAGGCTGCTTAGTCCGTAGTTGAAGGAAGGTATCGTATCCCGAGATCTATGTGAAGAGAATAATCTTCGGTGAGTGAACAATGAGGCTATGCATTCTACAAGGCGCTGTAAGCTCATGGTCAACCCATTCATCGAAACAGAAGGACGGCCAGCCCATAAGAGAAGAGGCTTATCCATGTAAAAAACACAATAGACGAGCTCAGAAGACCCTGCCTTTGAGGCTAATTCGAAGAAGAAGATTCCGGAATAGTCCAACCGGGTAAACCAATTCTTATCCTTCTTCTCGTCCATCTTAGCAGAGACGAAAGGGAATCGGTCAGGAATAGCCTTTAAGGATTATAGCTCCTCTAGACCCTACCTGTTTAGCCGATGTCTTAAATATAAGACTAGTAGAAATTTTAGGAAAAATTTCATTTAGAAGCCATGACATGACCAACTGATTTGTGGCACTCCAGTCAGCCATCTTGGTCTCACTCATATTGGGGATCAGAGAAAGAAAGCGGGCTGACCTCTAAAAATAGGTTCCTGCTCCATAAACACTTTCCTACAATGAACAGACGAACCGAGCGAGCCCAAAGAACTCCAGTGAGGAGATCTGGTTACCTTTTTTTCTAATACGTAATACGAAGAGGTAATTTGTTGATACCGAGAATGATAGAAGAAGCTTCAAAACCCCTGCTTGAGAATCCGGTGTTTGAGAAGGAGCTACATGTGTTCTTGTTCGAGAATCCGCATCCCGTCGAATCAGCTGTGAGGGTGAAAAGGGCTTACGACGAATAGGCTCTTTGATGGGGCATTACTGGGTCACTATAAATATCATACATAAGAGAAGAAAAAGGGTAAGTAAAAGAAAGGCATTGCGTCCTTCTCTTTTCCAGTACAAGAGTTCCTATTTTGTGCCCGAGACGAAGGATGGATTGATTGCCCGACTATCGGCAAGAGTTGACTGACTTCCAGGAACTTCTGCAACGTTCTGCGCCTTTTTCTTTCTAAGTTTTGAATATATCTTTAGTCACTTTCTTTGTGCAAGTAATCTTATTTTGCTTCGAGCACAGGGCTTCACAAGTCAAGTAACGGATCCCATTACTGTAGGGCTTCCCGCCCAAATGCTCCAATAGAGCTCTTCCCGCCTTCCAGATAAAACCTAGTGAAAACTTGTTTTATAGGTTGGTTTGAATGGGGGGTTGCTCCTATCTTGACTCGATGCTTGGTCACTAGCAGACTTGTCCCTCCGCGTATTCGTAGACCCACTAAAGTCAAGGTAGGTCAAAGAAAGGACTATCTCCGGTGGATCTTCTAACTTCAGTTTGTGGTCGTAGAGAAGGAAAATAGCCTCATTTCAGGGCTGGAGAGGTCGGAGAAGCCTCTGATTGACATAGTTTCCTATGGCAAAAACCCTCCTTTTGCCCGCACCAGACTCAACTGAACGCGAGAACCCGCCAGGATAGCAAAATAAGTCACCAGTACTGTCAAACTCCATCAGAATACATTTTTTAATTGTAACAGAACTATTGGCTGATATATTGGATAGCCAATCATCCCATTCATCACGAGGTAGTAATGGATGACCATAAAAAAGGCTGTTGATCCTTTCGATGTAAGCTTCTGCGTCATTCCTAATGCTAATGCAGGGTTAACAGACATCGATAAACAGAGCATAGCGAACCAGAGTCACTGTGATGTAAAATTGGCAAATATGCCTCTTCCACGGCGAGACTGACCAGGTCGCTTACGATCCGTTGGCAGAGCCTTCCAAGTCGGTTCCAACGAGATTCCCTGGTAAAGGGGGCGTGAGAGGGCTTAATATAGGTACCGATTGGCTAGTTTACGTATTAACCCTCGTAGCCAATCTCTGACTTCTTAAAATTTGTGAACAGACATAGAATCAGTTATGCTAGCAAACAAAGACGGATAAATCTGTTTTGCTAACTTAATCGCTCTAGATAAACTAAAGAACGATAAGTAGAGTTTAACTAGCATATCAGCTTTCTCATCCCTTTTATATATAGATTTGTTGTCTATGAAAGGATGGTATGATCCTAGGGTAACCTGATCTAGTGAGTGATACGGGTACAGATAGTTTAGTATGAATATCATACGGGGTAATCCCACCGTACGCCTGTTGAAGTGTTACTGTGCACTGCTTCAGATATAAAGCAGTAAACAGAGCGCCTGACCGGCGATTCAAACTACCTGCTTGGCAAAGAGGTATGCTCCGATACAGAGCTCCTTGGTTAGGTTAGACCATCAGTGACTACTAAAATCAACTTATTACACAATGACTTTAGTAGCCAAAGATCTTCCACCATTGGATGAGTCTAACTATAGATATCCTATAAAAAAAGTTTTCCAGATGGAAGCCTATTACCTAAATAGATAAGCTTCCTACGCTGGTTTGGTTACCTGCATGAGGCCGCTTGATATCATATCTTACCCCACCCGGGTGGCTTCCGCGTCACCCCCAGTTGCTCCATTCTGGATCCCTGAGTGATAGAATAGCTATAAGCTAGCCCACCAAACCTCACCTTGATGTGTTTCACTAAGAAACCGGGGGGTGCCTATTTGACTAACATAGGGCTCTGCCTTACCAAGCAGAGTGAGGTTATAAACTCTAATTTTGTGATAGGACTGACCCTGGTGAGAACCAGCCTATCACACCACTGAGGTTCCGCCTCGTTGGCTTTAGTCTTGCGATCTAAGGGTGAAGGAGTCATCCAGCCGCCGAGATTGGTTACCCGGTTTACCCCTATCCGTATCACATTTACGTCCTAATTGAGTTACATAGAAACTAAGAACTTGAAAGCAAGAGATCCAATAGAAACTAAGAGAACTTGAAAGCAAGAGATCCAACAGGAATTAAATTTATATATATTTTTAAATAATATAGTTCAAAATCCCCCGAACCTCAGATCCGATAGCAGCTATAATATGCATCTACGACTAGCTACAGGAACTAGATGAAAACTTCTACAACAGGGTATCGAAGAATGCATTCTGACATCGAGTCCTCAATCAATGTAGATGATTCAACAAGGTAGACTGAAGCAACTCGTCGATCAGCTATCACCACATCGTTGCCGAGAATGGCATAGCGATCAAACTAGTGCTAGTGATTGTCTACGGCTACGGCTTATGCCTTCACTCGGGGGAGAGCACCCATCCAAAAAGCAGAAAAGTGAAGAAGTGCAGAAAGAAAAGGCAAACCCTCTGATGGACCTAAACTAGACTCAGTCCGAGCTCCTGCAAGAGGGTCCAAAGTAGAGTGGCACGGAATCGACCGGAAAAGACAGATCTGATAATTGCGTATATTGAGTGAGATGTCGCTTCAAAGATGCTGCTTACCTAGAATGGTGTGCTTTTCGCTCCTTTGGCTTTCTTTCTCCCGGAGACCATGCCATTCCTCGACACCGACCTTCAAACAAAGTCAGATGAGGAGCTGGCTTCCCTCAAAGCTGCTCTGGCTGACTTGCCTGTTCCGCTTCTCTCCCGCTTTGGGGCGGTTCTTCCTCCAGCAGCCTATTCTTTCACAGCTTCTATGCCAAGGGCTTATTTCTTATTAATAAAATCAAAATGATATTATGCATGCAAGATGTATTGGGGTCACAAAAAATTATTTATGAAAATAAAGTGCTCTTAGTTCAGTTCGGTAGAACGCGGGTCTCCAAAACCCGATGTCGTAGGTTCAAATCCTACAGAGCGTCATTCCATTCTTGTTAGATCGAGAATGACACTGAAATAATTGAACAGCAGTCTAAAGTATGAATTTAACCTCACAAAGAAACAGGAGGTCAATAAACAAAAGAGATGTTAATTAATCAAAGGTCCAAACGCGGAGGCAGTTCCAGTCCTTGTCGCAGCGCAGTAGTGAGTAGGTGATCCAACACCTGAGATAAAAGACGCAGCAGATTCATATACTGACCTTAGTTATATAGATCGTTTACCTAGGTACAGAATGAGACCCTGAGGTCCATATCGGTAATAGAAAGACCTGCCACCAAAAGCATTCCGATGGAGCAGAAGTAGACCTTTCCCCCGCCATAATAGCACCACCTAGCTTCGCTGCATCGGGATAGTAGTAGCACATCTTTTTCTAGTAATCGTTATAGGGATAATGAAACCAATGATAGAGTTGACCTAGCCTAGCGACATCCATCCCTTGTCTCCGACCGGGAGATAGAGACTACTTCATGCGCTACTTCAACCAAGCCAAGGGGTAGGCCTTTTTTTTTTCAAGACCCCCTTTCGGAAAACGCATTGGCTTTCAATCAAGTTCGAGGATCCATTAAATAAAGCAAAAAATGCACGTTACAGACGAAAGGTAGATGTTCGTTGGCGAATAAAGAGAATGCAAGCTATGCAAAAACGGATTTCAATCATTTTCTTAGCCGGAATGTGCCCTCAATCTCTTTCTGACACAGGGTTGAGCGCTCTAGAAGCGAAATAATGACCCTCGCAAGGTTGATGAACCTTTTTGGTTGGCGTGGGGTGAAAGACCTAGCAGCGGAAAGGCCGTTATTCCTGCTGACTAGCTTCTCCTTCTCGCAAACTATGCTACGCTCCGTTCGCTTGCTTGCTACTCACTGTAATTCACATTCACTGACTTACAGTAAACCACCTTTGAATGCTCGTGCATTCATAGAAGATAAATCAGTAAATCAGGACAGGAACAGTCTCCGGCAGTCAGGTACAAGCAAGAGAAGAAGGTAAAGGCCTGACTCCGTTCCTGAAGAAGGAATGGCGGGGCGAAAGAGCTACCTGGAAGCTAGTTACGGTTGTGCAAAGAATATGAAGGAAACTGGTACCCTATTAGTTCAGTCAGTTATTGACAAGTGAGAAGAAGGATATCCGGTTCCAAAGACTCATCACAAATATCGTAGGTGATATCTGAAACCGCTGTTTTAGGATTAAGGAAGTAGACTATAATCTCGGAACCAAGCTCAACGCGGCATGTTCCGGTATTGCCAATACTGTCTTGTCCAGTAACCCGCTAGAACGATGAAGCCAGTGTCCTCACTGATGAATCCCGTGGAACCTAGTATAGGATCTCGTCTGAGGATCCTCGGCATTCTTAATGGATGTATGATTCTAGTCGAAAGCCCTAATCCATTAATCACAAAAGAAGCGCATCAGTACAAGAAGGTAGAGCATTGAATCCTTATTTATAAGGAGGATGTGGGTCATTTAATGACACTGACATCTCTTCACCCATGAAACGTCTTATCCTGCATTTTTTGTCCTTGAAATATAGAAAATTCTTTGGGCAAGGCTATACCTTCCATGGTGCAGCATCTTATCGTCGCCTCTTCTATGCGAGGCCATTCCTGGGGCGATGCCTGCCTTAGGTGGATCCCTTTACAATTATAACAATATAAGTTGTATTATCATATGTGACATATCATATTTTATCTTGAATTTGGAAACTCACTAAGATAGTTGTATTTCATCCCACTTTGTTGACTATTTTTTAGGTATATGCTTTTTGATGTTAAGCCAGATCACAAAAGGTTTGGGGTATTATAAATGTACTTTATATCCATCTCAACTAGTTGTAAATAAAATTATTTATTATTTTCAAAGCCTAAACTTCTTTTAAGTTAATTTTGTTGTCATGTTTAATTTTTTTCTTGTAGAATCTTGGTTAAGACCTTTGGATGTATATTTGTTATCGGTGTATGAGTTACATTTAAGATGATCTGGTTTGGAAGCTAGTCTATTGTTCTATAGTTTAAAACAGCTCCGAACAAATAAAAAAAAAGGAGTATCAATAGTAAGATTTTCAGAATGCAATAGCAGGTAATAGTGATAGCATAATTGGTACCAGTGCTTGTTGTTGCTGGCTTAAAAAGGACTCTGCCGGAATTATGGAGTTCCGAAACACCAAATAGAGTATGGGATGCTTGGTGCCGTATTAAAGTGTTTTCGTTCTTCCTAGTTGATAGCTAGCTTTTAAGGGAGGATTCCATAATTGCTTGGGTACTTCCCAAATTGCAACCTTGAAATATTTTTTTCCGATTTGATTCATGAGATTAAGAATAAAAATCTATCCCTCCTGCCAAATTAACCTAGTTTAGCCTAAACAATTTGTTAAGTAAAAAATCAACCCAATTTATAAATCCCAAAAGAAAACAAAGGCAACAGTTACACGTATGCCATACCTTGAGCAGTTGGTCAGCATGGCAAGGTAACTAATCAACAAGGTGTCGTTTATTCCTACAAGATAAAGAAGATATTGTAAGCTAAAATAAATTCACATAAGCATTTATGCGGTTAAGCCTACAACCCATTTCATATACCATATTACAGCAGCATGACTCTTAACAAAAAAAACATTGACATAAAATAGCAATAGTCCAAAATTTCTTGAAATCTCTTGAGTCAGGCTCAGAGAGATGCTTCAAACATTATCTACAAGCCGAAAACTGCAAAATACAATATGCATGACTGACACGCCCTCACTGGGTCATTCCACTCTACTCATATATCAATTCCCATGCATGTTGATTCCCTTTCCGAAATTCAACAAGCATCAATATCCGTCACAGCTCATGTCATGATATTCTTTCCCCCACTACAAGGAATCATTCCAAACCAAAAAAAAACGCAATAGTTAAATTTTCAGAATGGAATACACTCACCGCAAGCCTGTGTTGCTTCGAGATTTCGAGTCGGTAGCCTTTTCCACTCCTCTTAGTCGTTTTTGTTTGTTTGTATCAGTAATGCGAACAAATCCACAACTTATAAACTTATATCACAAAAATAAAAATGAAACCAGAAACAGTGATTACAAACGTGCAATTCGCTGTGGATTTGCAAGTTGATGACAAACTGAAACAAAAAGTAAGGCATAGTTGAGAGGTGTTTGTACCTGTGCTATAATAGCAGCTTTATACGAATCTCGAGCAGCCTTAAATTTTACCTCGGCTACCAATTTTCCATAATGGATTCTTTTCGAGAGAGCCTACAGTAGAGCAACAAATCATAAGTTTTCTGCAATGTAAGGACGTGTTCATAAGTCGTTTTCAGCTTATTTTCATGAACTCTTCGTGATAGGTTGCAAAAACGGCATACAACTTTAATATGAACAGTTTGACTTCATTTAGTTTTCTGTTATTGAGATATCGTATACACAAACACAAGCACTAACGTTACAAACACATATGCTCTAAGTGCTTAATTAAGTTGTTTATCCAAACTAAGCCTTAATATATGAAAATACAAATTAAAAGAGAAATAATAATAAGTACCTGCAAGCACATTACATCACAAACAGCAGAGGATCCATAATTACCATCGTCTCCTTCCTTGACTAATTGCGGGATCAGATTTCTGAAGTATACACTCCATACATTATCATTTATATTTATCGATTCCGCAATAGGGTGCAACACCTATTCACACATTGCAAAGAAAATTCAATGAAGAACCAATTCCTGAGGACTTGTCGTTTCGCCGCTAAATTATTACAGAAAACAGCTTTGATTGTTGAAGGAATGTTATTTACTTACCTGAGGGTATTGCAAAGGCGGTAACAACGGTTCAGGTAGACCATCAGGAAAGAATGGATGTTCATCCGGGCTCTTGTACCTACCAACCTTCAAAATGTGATACAAACCAATCAAGAAACACATACCATAAAAAATAAAGGTCTGTTCGGTTACGCTATATTTGCTATTTGACAATACGGTTTGATTGTTGGTTTTAAGGGTTAAGTCCATACCGTGGCATGAAGCTTCTCAGTTTCCTTGACCATGTATTATACCAAAGAGCCGTGAAATCCATCCATGGAGAAAGCATCAGGGTCATAAGTTTCTTTATTGTAGCAGTATTGGAGAAATCCATCCATGGAGAAAGAATCAAAAATGTCCTATATGATCAAGCTGTCAAATTTTCACTCCCATCAATCGTTTTCATTATTGGCACCGATCTACACAAACGAAGTAGGATAGTTATAAAACTTTAAGCAATCAATATCAAAATTTGTGACTTAACTGCGTTGCACTGCAACTAGAGGTAGAAATAGGATGAACTGAGCCAGACTTTCTAAGGCCTAAGTCTAGTCACAGATTTAGTTTTAGTCTTGAGTATGATCTTTTCGAAAGTTTGCTATTACACGTTAGCCTCCTAAAAGCCTATTCCATATGAATGTATTTCGATTAGTAATTTAACCTATATTTAAATAGATTAATGAGTTAAAATACAAATGTGATTAGATTCCAATTGAATATTTAATGACATTATAGAGAATCCTATGTTTTTATGTTGTTGAAACAGCGAAGCGGACCCAGTTGAGGCTCTCTAAGCCATAATTCACCATGATTTTCGGCAATATCAAGAATCGCGACAGAACAAGAGGCTCATCGAGCCATAATTCACCATGATTTTCCGCAAAATCAAGGATCGCGACCGGACAAGAGGCTCTTCGAGCCGTAATTCACCATGATTTTCGGCAATATCAAGGATCGCGACGGGATGAGAGGCTCTTCGAGCCATAATTCACCATGATTTTCCGCAATATCAAGGATCGCGGCCGGACCATCCAGCGCAGATATTTAAAATCATAAAACTAAGAAAACATAAATGAACTATACAAAAATGTTAATATTCCAGCCACATAAAGAGAAATTATACAAACATGACATGAAAAATGAAGAATTGAAAGAGTGTAACATCAAAAATAGAAAATATAGAAAACACTCACCCAACAGAAGCAGCTTGTACCTTAAGAGAAAGATTAGATTTTTGGGAAAAAGATGAAATGGGGTTGAATGAAAAAGAAGACCCTCAAGTTGTTAGATGAAAATAAGAAAAGGGTGTTGAAGGTTTGGAAAAATACGTAGGTTTCAGAAGCTTAGACTCCATTATTAAAACCAGAGAGGAACAAACAACAAAAAATGGGAAAGAGACATTAACAATAAAGTTAAAAAGGGTTTTAAGGAGAAAACATAGAAAAAGAAAAAGAAAAAAGAAAAAAAAAAGTGATACGTAAGAGGGTTGTGTTTGGTTTGGCGGCTGTTAGTTGTGTGGTGAGATAACGGTAGTTGGTGAGTGAAGAATTCAACTCAAAAAGAGAGCTTTTAATATAATATTGGTTTTTTTTTAAATAATATTTATAGTATGACATAATTTTTATATAATTTTATACTCACCATCAAGAAATCATCTTGAAATTTTCCAGATTCAATATCAGGTAATCTTCTCAGGAGACTCGATACTTGCCTTAATAGTGAATTCTCACAAGGAACATCACCTGCATGTAAACAATAAGGTTTAAATGGTATTGTTCCATAGAGTTTTAATATAGGTAGGAACGTATAATTTACGGTTAAAGCAAAAAACATAAATATATTAGTCTATTATTACTCTGTTTTGAAACTGATTTTTGAAATATGAATATAAATATTAAAAATCCTCTACGCAATAACAAAACTATTTATTTTTACTTTTATTTATCTAACTTTTTGAACACTATTGGGAAAGGATTATCAACTAAAAAGGCCTAACAAGTATTTATATTTTAAAAGGAGAAAGTCCAAACAAGTTCGGATATCACATAATATTTTTTATAATTATAAAACTGGAATAAACAACAATTAATTTATCATATTGCAATGTAAAGATGAGACAAGAAAACGACTCACATTGCGTAGTGGCTGAACCACCATCAGATGGCTTTAGATGAGCAACATGATCCACTGAGATGGGTTCTTCTTCAACAGTCTTCAGCAAAGCAAGAAGAATGGAGAGGGAGCCAAATTCAATTATTTGTTGAATTACAAAGATTTAATATATGAAAAATGAAAAAGGACAATAGCAGTTATAAAAGCCCAACCTCAATAGTATAGCTTGACCGAACAAAGATAAGTTGTGGAATCCCATCTAGGACATGCAGTTCTGAAGTTGTAACAGCAAGCACCAACAATAACACATAATTAATCTTCTCAGCACAACAAGCAGGTAAAATGACAACCAAAAACTTGAGTTAGAGGTTATTTAAGGATTTTGGATTGAGTTAGTTACAGCTAGTTGTGCCAGTTTGAAAGTTGGCTAGGATGTGTTCAAATTCTGTTATGAATTGAATTTCTGTTATGTGTTGATTTCTGTTAAGTCAGTTTAGTCACGGTGTATTTGAGGTTCTGTAACAAAAACTCCTTTTCATCATCTTCTTTCACACTTCATAAAAACAAAAACTCCTTTTCTATTCCATTACTAAAACACTTCTTCATTTTGACCATACGGAAAAAACTCCATACAATTCATGTTACTCATTCTCCATGCATTTCAACCCCCTATCCATAATGATCTTTCATGTTTTCCTGCTACATAAAGAACACTTACATCATTCTAAAATTTCTTCACTCATCTTTTTCCATATTGACCTCTACAAAACAACATAAACCATTAACTACTTATACCTCCAACCATTTTTATCCTACTGTCAACATCTCTTTCTTCTAAACATCAATAATACACCACATCTCACTCACCAACTTCTCAACACATAAACCACCACTTTAAAACTCCATTTCACACTCTTCAACTTTGGATCTTCAACAACTTTTCCTCCTCTTCAACAACGTTTAACACTCCACTGTGAACGACAACGTTTCCGGCCTACACGTTATTCTTCTTACCACACTTACCACCAAAACCGCTACCATTTTTGGAACAAAAAAAAATCTGCACCTTACCGTCGCAGTTACCCTTCGTTCAACCTCATTTTTTGACCACCATAAACCCTCAGCCTCTCAACTTTTTACCTTCATCTGTCAACAACATCAAAACCATTGTCTCCTCCTTACTCACGAGCAAACGCACGAAAACTACAAACACTCCGCCCCCACGTAACAGCACCTTATTTTCACCGTTACACTCCCGCCATTCTTCCGCGAGATCCACCGCCAAACCGCATCTCACAAAAATCGACATCATCGCCGCCATTGTTACCATCAAATTTCGTTTCACACTTTGCTTTGCTTGTGTGTGCTCTGCATAAAATTTGTAACAAAAGTAGGTAAAAGTGAACATGTTTAAGTTCTGAAGAAAGAATCTGTAGGGAATAAAACAACCAAGCATCTGCACCGCCACTATCGTTGACTTTGGTGCCACCTTTGCGAGCATCCAACAAGCACAACAACACGCTGTTGAACCCAATCCGCAATGCCGTCAGAAAACTCCAACGGAGCACCACCACCGCAAGCCTGTGTTGCTTCGAGATTTCGAGTCGGTAGCCTTTTCCACTCCTCTTAGTGGTTTTTGTCTGTTTGTATCTGTAATGCAAACAAATCCACAGCTTATAAACTTATATCACAAAAATAAAAATGGTTTAGTGATTACAAACGTGCAATTCGCTGTGGATTTGCAAGTTGATGACAAACTGAAACAAAAAGTAAGGCATAGTTGAGAGGTGTTTGTACCTGTGCTATAATAGCAGCTTTATACGAATCTCGAGCAGCTTGAAATTTTGCCTCGGCTACAAATTTTCCATAATGGATTCTTTTCGTGAGAGCCTACAGTAGCAACAAAATCATAAGTTTTCTGCAATGTAAGGACGTGTTCATAAGTCGTTTTCAGCTTATTTTCATGAACTCTGCGTGATAGCTTGCAAAAACGGCTTACAACTGTAATATGAACAGTTTGACTTCATTTAGTTTTCTGTTATTGACATATCCTATACACAAACACATATGTTATAAGTGCTTAATTAAGTTGTTTATCCAAACTTAGCCTTAATATTTGAAAATACAAATTAAAAGAGAAATAATAATAAGTACCTGCGAGCACATTACATCACAAACAGCAGAGGATCCATAATTACCATCGTCTCCTTCCTTGACTAATTGCGGGATCAGATTTCTGAAGTATACACTCCATACATTATCATTTATATTTATCGATTCCGCAATAGGGTGCAACACCTATTCACACATTACAAAGAAAATTCAATGAAGAACCAATTCCTGAAGACTTGTCGTTTCGCCGCTAAATTATTACAGAAAACAGCTTTGATTGTTGAAGGAATGTTATTTACTTACCTGAGGGTATTGCAAAGGCGGTAACAACGGTTCAGGTAGAAGATATCTAAGCAGAATGTCAGAATGATACTAATGGCAATTGCAGTAACCTTAAACTATAATTTTAACTTCACAACTGGCAGCTTGAAAGCCAAACTACCCGCTCAAAGCTTCAAATCGAAGACATACAAAATAAATAGCAGGATATACAAAACAAAAACAATACACAACAGCATTCCTCAATGTATACAACTAAAAACTCTAAACAAAGGTACAAATTCAAATTCAATTGCCAAAGGGATAAACATTAAAAATTATGCATAATCTACACCAACCAACAACCACCCTTCCTACCAATCTAGTGTGTGTGTGTGTGTGTCTGCTGTGTTGCACTGAAGTTACCAGTCACACCAATACTCTTTAGTTAAGATAGCTAGCCTAAATTTAACTTTGGTTGCCTCATCCTATGGTCCAAGAGTTTATCTTTCAGTTTTAGAATGGGGGTTCAACGGCTCTTTTATAGACTTTTTGTTAATTGAATATTTAGGACTACACATGCATTTATTATTATTCACAATTTTGCAAGATGCTCCACCTTTTCACCTGACGGGATCTCACTTGTAATGAGTCCAACCTGATACTAGGTGAAGACATCTACTGTTCCTCCAGTTTCGGGCACAGGAACTTGTTCCTCCAGTTTCGGGCACAGGAACTTGTTATTATTCACAATTTAGCAAGATGCTCCACCTTTTCACCTGACGGGATCTCACTTGTAATGAGTCCAACCTGATACTAGGTGAAGACATCTATTGTTCCTCCAGTTTCGGGCACAGGAACTTGTTCCTCCAGTTTCGGGCACAGGAACTTGTTCCTCCAGTTTCGGGCACAGGAACTTGTTATTATTCACAATTTTGCAAGATGCTCCACCTTTTCACCTGACGGGATCTCACTTGTAATGAGTCCAACCTGATACTAGGTGAAGACATCTATTGTTCCTCCAGTTTCGGGCACAGGAACTTGTTCCTCCAGTTTCGGGCACAGGAACTTGTTCCTCCAGTTTCGGGCACAGGAACTTGTTATTATTCACAATTTTGCAAGATGCTCCACCTTTTTACCTGACGGGATCTCACTTGTAATGAGTCCAACCTGATACTAGGTGAAGACATCTATTGTTCCTCCAGTTTCGGGCACAGGAACTTGTTCCTCCAGTTTCGGGCACAGGAACTTGATATTATTCACAATTTTGCAAGATGCTTCATCTTTTCACCTGACGGGATCTCACTTGTAATGAGTCCAACCTGATACTAGGTGAAGACATCTATTGTTCCTCCAGTTTCGGGCACAGGAACTTGTTCCTCCAGTTTCGGGCACAGGAACTTATTTTGAAGTGTCTTTGACTTACTTCATTTCCACACTTTGGTGTTTATATTAGCATATGCAGTGTATCCTATGTGTTAAGTGTTAAGTCTTTAAAGAGCAGTATGAGCCTCCCCTTTCTAAATCCTACAAAGAGCTCTTATTCTATATTTTAAGGCAATTCAAATTTTTCAAAAGAATATCTACTTTTCTAACTACCAGAGGCGCAATAGGGGGTTATCAGAACTTGTTAAAGTACCTATTAAGAAAATCCATTATATCAGCACAGAAAGCATATAGAAGTTATTAAATACTAACAGAATTTTCACACTTGCAGTCTTTTAGTTTCAAAATTGATGAATCACAATTGAATACTTTAAACTCGTCATTAGAATGACAACTTAAAAACAGAACTTGTTATCCAAATCACATAAAGCATTTTCAGAAGTAGCCTTTGTGAGACCAATACAGTTTGGGAACATAATCATATATGAATCAATTGCGAAAACAAATTCAAGAGTTTGAGAAGTCGAAGCCAACAAATTTTGAACTCAATTACAAAACACAGAAAATGAATATATAATAATAAGTTGCAGACTTGCGAAAGATGAATTGAATTGTACCTTGCAAAAATCGAAGATGAATCAAATAATAATAAGTTGCTGAGCAATCAATGAAGAGAAGGATCACATACGGTACTGACGCCCAGGTAGGGTTCTTCACATTCCAATCAAAACAACTGAAACAAAAAAAAATATATTACAACTTCAAAAATCAAAAGAACACAACACTCACACGGATATCGCAGATCTGAAATGTGATCTTGAGAATCAGAGAACAAAAAAGAGTAACTGAGATGCTGCTAAATATGATTGGCAGATAAACACAAGTCCACAGCCAGGAAGAAAAAAGTTTCGAACACTAAATATCAAAATAAGTAACAATCATCACAAAATAAAATTATATATATAAAACAATTGAATCAAACTTCATTTATTTTCAAAAAAAAATTATAACAAGCTTAAATTCAGTGTTATTAACAACATTGCTTCATATCTTCTTTCATGACCACAAAACACTCAAAGCACTCGGCTAACCCAAAATTGCCAGACACAATGTATCTCTTCTTTCATGACCACAAAACACTCAAAGCCACATATCTTCATCCAAGCTACCATGGGCCACTTCATTTCATCTAAAGCAACACGCTAAAACCAAGTTTGGATGAAGTGAATTCAAGCTACCATGGCCCACTTCATATAAAACAAGCCACATATCCTACAGCCATAATGCCAAGACCTGCAGCATCCTACGGTCACAAGCCATCATATAAAACAAAACAAAAAAGAAACAAGAAGAAACTTGTACCTACAAGAGGAATTCAATCTGCAACCAAAGAAATGCCATTACCCGCGTACCATAAGCTGCTACACTTCACATCGTACGCAAAACGTCACTCCAAGCCACCAACCTGCAACAACAATTCCAAAACCAGTACACCATTAGCAAACTTGGTCCCACACGTTACTGCAAGAATACGAAGCAAGCTGCACATGGCCAAACCACAAAACTTCACACGAGCCAGCAATAATAACGGAAACATAAATCAAACGAACCTGGAATTGAATCGTCACGGGTATAGCGATTGTTCAAACCTCGACCCAACAATCCTCAACCTAAAACTAAACCTAACCCATTAACACACTCATCAAATCCAAAAAAACAGAGAGGAGATGAAATCGAGAACAGAGAGAGAAGAAGATAGAACATTCAAATTGAAATAACGGAAACATAAATCAAACGAACCTGGAATTGAATCGTCACGGGTATAGCGATTGGGAGCATGATATGAACGAGCAAAGATTGTTAATCTTCTGGTTTCCAAAACTGAGATTTTAGATTCAGGGATCGCGATTTGCTGGACCGCGACTTGTCTTCATTCTCGTTTTCGCTTTTGAAATGGTTATCACTTGGATTTGACTCTTCATCTCGTTGAGAATACGTTCTTGTTAGTTCCATTATTTTCCTAATTTGTTTCAAATGGATATCGCTTTTTTATTTATTTATCATTTTTATTTTGGCACCCTTGACATATTGGTAAAGGATTTTGGCCCATAGGAATTGCACCCCTTTACTTCACGATTTCACCCCCTCTGTTTTTTTTTTAATTAAGAAAGTTTTGTTTTAAAAAAAAATCTTGCTAATATTTATACTTTCTCAATAATTTTAATAATTATTTTACTAGCAATTTTTATCATTTTCTTGTAAATTATTGTGTAACTATTTTGTTATCTTTTCAATTATCTTTTCATTTTATTCATCTTCATTATTTTTTTAGGGTCGATGACGAGACCTCTAAAATCATTATCGGTCAAATTACTGATAGATAACGGTTTGTCCGAGACCACCTTCTTTTCTCTTTCAATTTCTTCTCCATTTTCGATTTTATTTAATTTTTCTTGATCTATGAAGTCTTTCGATTCGTAAGCGTCGATTTATCGAAGTCGATAACCTTCGCAATTTCAAATCTATGAAAAATGACCATTTTGATCATTTTCTTTACTTTGGGATCGTGATAGGCTACCTTCTATTAATCGACATGATGTTTACGATTAAGATGAGATCCCACCTTTCTTTGGTCTGGGCGACACGATTTAATTGGAGAATGATCCTCAATATCATTTCTCTGTCTTGTCCATAGCACGGATATCAATTCACGCGACCTCCTATAGTTTGACTTTCATCATAAGTCGAGCTACAACGGTTTAACGTTACATTTTGTCCCGATTCAGTTCACTAACAAACTGACCACTAACTTTATTTTCTTTCAAATATACACTGCTTTATTTTTCAGTCAATTTTATCTTGATCTATCTTGTTTTGTTCATATACTCACTGACATTTATTCTGATATATTATTGTGAATATTTTTGTACATATTGTTATATATCATGTATATTATTCATATCTTGTATATATTCATATTCACTTGTACATTATTTTAAAACACCTAATAAACTATCGAAACCATAAAACCCTAAATTGGTGGACTGTTGGTTGTTTATCCGGGTGATAGATCTTTGGACATTTTCAGGAACCCTTGCATGGAGTTGTGCCCGACTTTCGCTCAAGGCTTAGTTTAGGACACATTGCACACACATGGCTTTCTCTTGGGCTACCTGACAATAAGACATTTTATTTCGTGCAACCCTGTATAATTTGCATGTACCCCTCTCCCATTTTCGATGTACGTATTTCGTATTTCTTTAATTGTGAATTATCTTATAGGAGCACCATAGAGATTAGTATAACTATTTTCAAAATAATTCTCTATTCGTCATCAAGCCATTTTCAAACACCCATTTGTAAGTCAAGTGCCCGTCCGCATTCGCAATCAATCTATTGCACACACTGTTGCACTTCATTGTGAACTCAATATTAAGAGCACCCCCAGGGACTAGTATCATTTCTCACGCCTAAACCTTCGACTCGTCGTCGAGCCATTTTCAAACCCACTTTCGTTCCACCATGTTTTTGCACGCAAATACAAGTCAAACCCTTGGTTCAACGTCAAGTGAATTTTCTCAGCCAACTATCAAACCAATTCACCACTTGTTCTCTTTTACAACTTTTCTCCTAAAAACCTTGGTCTCGTACCGAGTGCATTTTCAAAATTCTTTTCCTAATAAAACTTGAATAGTTGTGGAGTGGTTAGGCGTAGGCCTTCTCCTATCCCGAGTGCTTGACATTACCTTTAGGGTTCACTGTCGTAAAGCGTTTACCATTCAAGATCAAAAACATTTTTTAATAAGAGAATGGAGTTCTCTTTGTATTGAACTAAAAATAGAGGATTAAGTGCAGACTTCTTCCTCTCCGAGTGTCATGATACTCACTGTAGAGTGTGTGGTCTCTATACTCGTCTTTCAATACGAAGACGCGACTTTATTCGCCACACCTTTTCACAATAATTCTTTTGAGATAAAGAATTGGGTACTACCCGCAAGGGGTTACTATCCGAGGACATATTTCACTCCTAAAAACAACTTTCACAAACCAAATGTGCCATATTGTCTCGAAGGCGAAATTTAATCTTTTCAAAAAGGATATGTTATGTTTGTTCTACCGCAAACATGTAACGCCTAAGACTCCACAAGCGAGCAGTAATACACCTACTGCTAGAATGTGCACGTTAGCATCATTCACAAAACACCAGTCAACTGTAGGCTGAACTACGGCTGCTCTGATTCTTTACTTATTTTAAGTAAAGATACGTAGGCACAAGGGCCCCAATCCTTGCCGAGCAATTTCCCATCTCTTTATTTGTAGTCCTTCGAACTACGTGAACTCTGACTTTCTCTTACCTGTTGAGAATACGTAGGCATAGGACCGCGAGATCCTACCGAGTCTGTTCTCCCCCTTTATCTCTCTTATTCCCTGTTTCTAACCTTTCTCTCTCCCCTTAGAACACTCTTATAAAGCAATACCCGTTAGCAAATATCATCACACATAGACAAACAAATGGTTCTCATCGAATACGATGGATGCGATGGGTGTTAATACCTTCCCTTTGCATAACCGGCTTCTGAACCCTTTCTCTTGGTCGCGAGACCATCTTATCCGTTTCTTTTTTGAGCTTTTCTCGATGTTTTCCTTTTCCCTCTTGGGATAAATAAAGTTCGATGATAACTCTTCTGTCTTTCATTCTCGCCTCTCCGTCGTTGCATTTTTTAGGTAGCGACAACTTGGCGACTCTGCTGGGGACATCCTAGCAAGCCAAACCTAGTTTGTTTGTCGCATTCGTGTTCTTATTTGCTTTTATTGTTTATTATATTGTGTACCTCTTACCTATTGGGTTTATTGGGATGATTTGTAAAGATAAAAGCTTCCTACCCGAGCTTTTTAGTATACACTAAGTTAGGAGGTGTCAGACGCCAAATTTCACTTATTTGATCTATCAAATGTCGGCCTCTTTCACTCATTTTTGTCAAGAAAGTGTAGAAAGCCACTCTTGCTTTGTTTGCTTGCAATATATTGTGAAAATCTTTTGGTACCTTTGATTTGTGTGGTATTGTGCAGGAATTGGGCACAAAACAAATAGAAATTAAGACACAAGAAATATGACCATCATTTTGAAATTTTGAATCTTCAAATGCACATCATTTAGTTGCTTTAATAAGATTTATTAAAATTTAATATTTTTGTCTCATATTTTCAAGTTAATATCTGACCATTTATATTTATGACAGTGATGATTATATTAATATTTGATCATATAATTTTTTATTTTTTATTATTTAATTACATGTTTTAATTTGTGTAAAATATTCAAATATATTGCTTATAAAAAAAATACATGCAAATGATAAGTTAGTTGAATCTACTAATATAATTTACCTATTAAAAAAAGTTTTATTAAAATGTTACTTATGTCTATTTTTTAAAAAAATCAATAAAACAAATATAAACTATTACATTTGTGCTTAATTATAAGACTCTAAAACAAATTTTAAATTTTTGGAATATTATATTAAAATTATTAACAATTGATATAGTTTTATTAAAATATAATGAAAAAAATAGTTAATATTGTTATATAATATTTATTACTATAAATAATAGAAAATAATATAACATAATTAAAAATACTAATCATAAAATAATAAAAGTTAATCTAAATGAGTAATAAGGACGAAGATAGTTGTTAGTATTTGTTATATATAGAGTTGTAGTTTATAGATTATAAATGTATGGTTTCATTAATACAATCTATTGCAAAGCTATGCTGAAATGATAAAGCATTATTTCTTAATTGTATATACATTCTTGAGTTCTATTGTATATGTAAATTTTATTTACTTTATTCTTTTCCTCTTATTTTTTCTGATGAATCGCCAATTTCAACTTCTTAAATTATTAATTGTCAAATCAATCAAATAGATTTCTATAACAAATAATCATTCCCAATACCATTTTTTTTTTAAAATTTCTGTCACTCAAATTTTCATCTCTCATAATATAAAATGAGTATTCTCAACATGCGAAGAAAACTGTAGAATAAATTTGTTTTATTATAAAATGAGTATTCTCTTATAATAATTCATGTGCCTCTATGTTTTAAAATATATAATATTTTGTCTCTTGTACTACATGATATTTGCTTATTGTTAATAAATACATGAAGAAAAAAAAAACAGTAGTTAATAGAAACATGTAATTATTTAAAAATTGTTTATAATTAATAGAAACAAGAAATTAATATATTTAGTTAATTAAAAATCATTATATAATCATTAAAAAGTTTAAGTGCATATTATATCAAATTTTATGATTTTTTAAATTGAGGGACATATTTGTACTTTTAAAACTTACCTATATTTCTATCTTCTCTATAACAGGAATAAAGTTGATCTCTAACCTTAAGAGTTCAGATCTGTTTCTAATATTGAGATACCAATTGCTTCAGTTGCTGCAACTCTATGTCTTTATCTTCATAATCAGAAAGGCATTCAAGTTGGATTCTAAAAGCACTTTTAAAAAAATTTCTCTCCTTGGTCAAGACTTCAACTTGATATTTCAACATCAGATTTTTCTAAAAACAAAAACCACTATACAAACTCAACACTTATAACTCATAATTATTTTCCACAACCAACAACTTCACTCCATAATTGTATTTGAAATTTCCAATACCAAATTATAGCAGCACAATTTTATTTTATTAAGAAAAGATATTACAACCTAAACACATACCCTTTGAAGATTAGTTAGTGCCCCATAACTCACATGTGCACAGATCGATTTCTCCAGAACCTCAAGAAGTTTTGCAGCACGAGCTCTGCATCATCAACACTAATTATCCCGCAATGAAGTGAGTTTATTTTAATCTAACGAACATAAATATATAATTGAAACTTGTCCTAAATTAAAAAGGTTAATGAACAAAATACAGTTAAAAAAACAAAAATAATTAGAATCCTCATAATTAGAACTGCAGTTTCCAATTTTACTACAAAATAAATACAAACAATTATAGTTTTTAAGAAATTTCTTCAAGAAACAATTGTGTACTCCTATGTTCCAATCATCTCAACCTACCTCCATGAGGATTTAAGTCATACTGAATTTGATGTGCATTTATTTGTCTCATTAACATCCTGAAAAAGATTGCAAATAAAATGACAAATCATAATGATGGATATTTACTTGTAGGATTTAAGTCTGCACCTTCCTTAAACCAATAACCATGGCCATTTTTATACCAAAAAATGATCAATTACTTAGCATCATATATTTTAGAAAATTAACATACCCAATAAATCACATAATCTTCACCTGTGAATCCAACCTACTATTTCCATCAGATGAAGCAACAACAACCTACGAATACATCAAATGTAAAATGAAAACCAAGAGACAACCACCCATAGTCAAAAAATTCAGAAAGAAAATTCATAATGACTAAACACACCATGATAATTTTGCCGATAATAACAGATCTACAAATAGGTCGAATAGTTTGTATCAGATCTAAAAAGTAACTAACTCACAACGTCAAGAAATTCTAAATAGTTACTGCAAACATTAACAATATCAATCACATCAATGCAATAGAAACTTGTATCAGTTAAATAATCAAAATAGATCTGAGCAGAAAACTCAGGAGTAGAAACAACAACAAACCAATCCAAAAATTTTGATGTTTGTCAGATTAGGAAACATTACCTTCAAATCGGATAGAGAAAGTGAGAGATGAAGTAAAATCTAAGAATCAACAAATCATGTACCTTAACACAAACCTGAACACCATTCAAAAATGTAAAAAATGTTACTGTAAAACAAACCATAAAAGAGTTGCATGTTGATCTCAAAACCTCAAACCTCAACTTTAATGATGCAAAATCAGTAAAAATAAATAAAACTTTTTGAGAAGCTTGTATCTTCAGACACAAATAAGGATAGAGAGACGAACCAAACATCAATGTGAGTCGGAGAGCGAAAATGAGAGAGACAAGCAAAGTAGATTGAGAGGAAGACAATTAAATTATGAATTGAGGATAAAGTGAGTTGCTAGACTTGACAGTACTTTACATTGGGACAAACAATTAGTTAATTTACTTATTTTTTCTAGTTGGTTTCAAACAATTAGCATGTTAAGGATATAAAATTTGGAGACATTTTCAAAGAAAGAGCTAAACTATTTCATTTGGAAATGTGATTTGGTTACAAAAAATATTATTTAGACACAAATTGCCCCCAAAATGATGGAGTGACAAATTCTTAGGCAAGGGAAAAGTTGATTTTTTCAGAACACTTACATTTCTTATATTATAGATTGATCTGATTTATTCTCACCCCTATCTAAGACATAAATTGTTATGCTTGTCGAGATTCAAATTTAAAACTTTGAGTACAAATTTAGAGTTTATTAGATTGAATTTTTATGTTGAGATTTTAAAATTGAAATTCATTTGAAGAAAAAATTTTATGTTTTTTTCATGCCGTGGGTAGACTCAACTATATTTTGTGAACTTCTTTTTTTGGAATCAAATAATACTTTTTGGTTAACTAAAAATGTTGAATACAAACAAGGTTATCATAAGATTCACCCACTCAAACAAAGACTAAAAAACAAACCTAAGCTTAGTTAAATCATCATCAAATTTGCAATATGCTTTCTAAGCTTTGTCATTCATATACCTTCAAGTTTCATAAACTCTTTCTGTAAAAGCTATTTTGAATAATTGGACCTTTCAACCTTAACCTTTGTTGTTCAGCACTATCCACATTAATTCATCTTGCCATTTTTTAGACCTGTGATCAATGTACAGCCAGTCCAATACCTTTCTCCAAATGTTCTTTAAATCTTGACAGTCAAACAGAAGATGGTCCAAAGTTTCAATTTAAGTGCAAAAGCAGGAAGTTTCAATGTCAATGATACCAAACCTATACAATCCTTTCTTGGTGACAAGTATATTATGACAAGCTAACCACATGTTAATTAAGGCTTTAGGTCTAGCCAAGTTATCATAACAAAATTCCCCAGTGTATACTTTGTTGAGGAGTCATGTTCATCTCTTTGAGAAGACAATCAGTGTTTTCTGTTGTAAACCTCTCTTCATTCCAATCTTTCAACGGGAGAACAACTTCTCTTTGTCTCAAAATAGCCTTCAGGATCCATGATCACTCTTTTCTAATGGGGTTTGTCATCAATATAACATCTTTTATGTAGGATCATTTGATTATCGTGTTATCATCCTTTCCATTTAAATTCCACATCAATTTTATCATGTTAGCTTATGTTCAGGCTCCTCTTTTCTTAGGTGAGCACACTTCTTACCAAGCTACAGGTGATTTCTTCTTGATGGTATCAACTCCTGGCCATAAGAAAGATCTACATATAGATTTAAGTTTTCGTATAATTTATTTTGGTAGTGGAAAGCTTTGAATCTAGTAATTGGAGATGGCAAATAAGACACTTCTTACCAATTGCATCATTTCATCCATACTGAGGAGTTTTGCACTTGATAGCCTCTTTCTTGTTAGAGGGACTCCCAAGTATCTAATAGGGAAAAGTCCCTCTTCAAACTCCGTGATTTTCTAGATCTCACCCTTGATATCCTCATTAACACTCCCAAAATACAATTTATATTTAGATGGATTAATGTTGAGTTATGTAATTAGAACAATCAACAAATACCTTCATTGTTATTGTCATACCCCAATTTTGACCTTAAATCGCTGAATCAATAAAATTATCATAGCATTTGCATCGTCTGCATAACATGGCATGCATTTCATCTTGCACAATGCACATTGTCAACCAGAATAAATTTGTTGAATTTACAAACAGATCGATCGAACTGAATCTCAACTGTGTGAAAATCAAGGGATGAAAAATTTTAAATTTGAGCTTGTAGACGTCATTTATATTAATTTACGTATCGTGTAGTTTAACCTGACGTGTTTGTTTTAATTTTTCAACACCTTTTTCAGTAACATTTTGATCAACCAATGCCGTTTAACCGATCAAAATTTATTTCAAAAATTGATCAAATGATGTATTTTTCCAATAACTTTAGTTTGCGCTGATCATTTTTGGTGCATTCATTTTAATTTTTCGAATATTTTCGTGTCCGACTTTTTTTATTTTATTTTGAGCCTGTTTAATTTTACATTCTTGTCAAAAGAATCATATGATTAAGTTATAATTAATTAAGTGATTAATTTGAATTTATTTTAAATAGATGAATTTATTTTTTACTTAATTTATAAACACATTTCGATTTTAAAAAATATAAAAATATATTTATTTTTTTATTCATGTTACTTTAAGCAATTCTTGTATACTAAGTTGTCTAAAGGGTATTTTGAACATCACCTTTAGAAACCCTAAATTGAATATATATATATATATATATATATATATATATATATATATATATATATATATATATATATATATATATATATATATATATATATATATATATATATATATATATATATATATATATATATATATATATATATATATATATATATATATATATATATATATATATATATATATATATATATATATATATATATATATATATATATATATATATATATATATATATATATATATATATATATATATTAACATGTGTGTTGATGAAAAGAAAAATAAAAAATACTTATCACAAAAAGGGGAAACATGTTTGTAGAAAAGAGAAAGGGATATTGTCCCTACCTCATTTTAAAACTCCGTCTCACTTATAAACCCTCCCTCGTATCACTTTCATGTACACTTCCCTACCTTTCAATTTGTTTCTTAAAAAAAAAATACCACTAAAAACTTCACATTATTTTTCATTATCTTCTTTCACACTTCATAAAAACAAAAACTTCTTCTCTATTTCATTACTAAAACACTTCTTCATTTTGGCCATTCGAAAAAAATTTCATACAATTCATGTTACTCATTCTCCATGCATTTCAACACCTTATCCATAATGATCTTTCATGTTTTCCTGCTACATAAAGAACACTTACATCATTCTTAAAATTTCTGCAAGCTCCATAATGACCTCTACAAAATAACATAAACAATTAACTACCTATACCTCCAACCATTTTTATCCTACTGTCAACACCTCTTTCTCTCTAAATATCAATACACCACATCTCATTCACCAACTTCTCAACACATAAACCACCACTTTAAAACTCCATTTCACACTCTTCAACTTTGGATCTTCAACAACGTTTAACACTGCACTGTGAACGACAATGTTTCCGGCCTACACGTTATTCTTCTTACCATATTTACCACCGAAATCGCTACTATTTTCGGAACAAAAACAAATTTGCACCTTACCGCTGCAGTTACTGTTGGTGATTTTAGTATCATCAATGTATTTTAGTAGTAATGTGATTTATTGTAGGCCGATGCAATTATGCGTTAAGCTTGGAAACGAGTTAGGGTAGTGCGGAGTGCACGCTCGTCGAGCCAACATGTAACTGAATGCGAATAATTGAAAAAGGGTTCCAAGGGGCGAAGCCCCTGGCGGGGTGCGGGGCAGCGCCCCGCTGGGGTTCCAAGGGGCAGAGCCCCTGGCTAGGGTCCCGCTGAACAGTTGAATCCGTTCGAAAGTTTTCTGAACAGTCGAACCCGTTCAAAATTTTTGAACAGTTGTGTCTTTTCGGTTTCTGTTATTAATCTCCTATATAAGGAGTCATTTGGCCTCAGTTTTAACATACAAAAAACAAAAACATACTTTCTCTCTACATTCCTAATCTGTTCTCTATTGCCAGAAGCAGATTGTTCTTCAAGAATTATCCCCACAAAGATTTCGTGAACCCAGGAAAATAATAGGGTCGAAATACTTTGTTCGGAAAGTGTACGAACATGATTCCTCGAAGTTATCCAGGATTATCATACTCAATTTTCTAACAAACGAACAAAGTATTTTCTGATAATCATGGCTGGAGGAAGCACCATCAAGGAGATGACTATGAATTTCGGAAAATTGGACAAGTTTCAAGGACAAGACTTCAGGCGTTGGCAGAAGAAGATGCATTTCATATTGACAATGTTGAAGGTAGCGTACGTCTTGTCTACACCGATTCCAGAACTTCAGGAGGAAGACACGGTTGAAAATCTGAGACGCATATCAAAGTGGGAGAACGACGACTACATATGCAGAGGGCACATTTTTAACGGTATGTCTGATCCCTTATTTGATATTTATCAAAACATGGAATCTGCAAAGGAATTGTGGGATTGTCTCGAATCCAAGTATATGGCAGAGGACTCATCCAGTAAAACGTTCCTGGTAACCGATTTCAACAATTACAAAATGGTTGAATCGAGGTCTGTCATGGAACAATTCAATGAACTCCTCTGAATCCTTGGACAGTTCACACAACACGGATTGAAGATGGACGAAACAATATTTGTCTCAAGCATCATAGAAAAGTTGCCTCCTTCGTGGAAGGATTTCAAACAGAATCTGAAGCATGGAAAAGACGAACTGTCTTTGATCCAACTTGGAAGTCAATTGCGCATAGAAGAATCTCTAAGAGCGCAGGATGGTGACAAAGGAAAAGGCAAAGAAATTGTTGGACCCTCGGTTAATATGGTCGAAGAGGGTGGTAAGAACAATAACAAGAAAAACAAAGGAAAGAAGCGTGCTTTCAAGAACAAAAATGGCAGTTTCGGTGCTAACAAGAAACCGAAACTAGAATGTTGGAAGTGTGGCAAAACAGGCCACTTCAAGAAGGATTGTCGTTCCGGAAAAAGGCACGATAACGCGAATGCAAGTGGTTCAGGAAAGGGGTCTAAGGACCAATCCGAAAACCAAGGTCAGAAATCAATTCGTGATTTGAATAGTTTGATTAAACATTCAGTTTCACTAAATTCTGAAGCATTTTATGTGCAGGATGATGCTATCGCGTGGTGGATTAACTCTGGCGCTACAACACATGTTTGCAAGGATCGTTTTTGGTTCAAGACTTTTGTTCCAATGGAAGATGGTTCTGTCCTCTACATGGGAGATGATCACTTCGCTCCCGTTGAAGGCAAAGGAAACGTGGTGCTAAAATTCAGTTCTGGAAAGACTATTACTTTGTTTAATGTTTTGTATGTTCCAAAACTACGTAAGAATTTAATTTCTGGTCTTGTATTAAATAAGCTTGGATACAAGCAAGTGTGTGAATCCGATAAATATGTATTATCGAA
Organism: Lathyrus sativus; assembly: GCA_963859935.3. Lineage (NCBI taxonomy): Eukaryota > Viridiplantae > Streptophyta > Magnoliopsida > Fabales > Fabaceae > Lathyrus > Lathyrus sativus. Next base: position 399,166,633 of record OZ012739.1, on the reverse strand, counting down.
GTCTGGTGTGTTTGTAGGATTTGGATATTATAATAATGGTATGTTTATGATGAATTTGAATGGAGTTCCTAATAATTATGGTTCTGTATTTATATCCTCTTTGAATATTATCAATTCATCGTTATGGCATGCTCGTCTAGGACATGTACATTATAAAAGAATGCATGAAATGTCTAAAGATGATTTAGTTCCTGTTTTTGATGAAAATGTAGAAAAGTGTGAAACTTGCATGTTAACAAAGATCACTAGGCAACCTTTTAAAAGTATAACAAGGAAATCTATCATTCTTGAGTTAATACATAGTGATTTATGTGATTTGCATGCTACTCCATCATTAGGGAATAGAAAATATTTTGTCACTTTCATAGATGATGCATCTAGATTCTGCTATGTTTATTTGTTGCACGCTAAGGACGAAGCCTTAAATAAATTCAAAATTTATAAAACTGAAGTTGAAGTGCAACAAAATGTGTTGATTAAAACATTACGTACAGATAGAGGTGGTGAATATTATGATTCTGTATTTTTCCAATCCGTAGGAATCATTCATGAGACTACGGCACCTTATACACCTCAACAAAATGGTGTGGCTGAAAGGAAAAATAGAGTTCTTAAAGAAATGGTGAATGCCATGTTATCTTACTCTGGTTTGAGTGAAGGGTTTTGGGGAGAAGCTATGTTAACGGCTTGTTGTTTGTTAAATAGGGTTCCTAATAAAAGGAACAAAACTACCCCATATGAACTTTGGTATAAGAAACGACCCAACTTAACATTTCTACGTGCTTGGGGTTGTAGGGCCGTGGTTAGACTCCCGGGCCCAAAAAGGAAAACTTTGGGTGAAAAGGGTGTAGCTTGCACCTTTGTTGGATATGCTGAGCACTCCAAGGCCTATAGGTTTTATGTTATAGAACCTAATGACTCGATTTCTATTAACACGATTATAGAATCGAGAGATGCCATATTTGATGAGAATTGTTTCTCTTCTATACCTAGACCAAAGGACTCTATACCTAATTCAGATGAATCTCTAAGGGATGATCATTCAAATGATGTGCCAAGTGAGACAGTTGAACCCCGTAGGAGCAAAAGAGCCAGAAAGTCTAGATCTTATGGATCTGATTTTCAACTATATCTAGTTGAGGGATCAAAGGATCAGATTGATGCTCAATATTATTATTGCTATAGTATAGAGAAGGATCCAAGAACGTATGATGAAGCTGTGAAATCTCGAGATTTTGTTTTTTGGAAAGAAACAATTGATGAAGAGATTGGTTCTATCATGGAAAATAATACTTGGGTATTATCTGATTTACCACCAGGCTGCAAACCATTGGGTCGCAAATGGATCTTCAAAAAGAAGATGAAAGTCGATGGTACAATTGACAAGTTTAAAGTTAGATTAGTTATCCAAGGCTTCAGACAAAAGGAAGGGATTGATTATTTCGATACCTATGCTCCAGTTGCCCGTATCACTACTATTAGATTGTTGATTGCCTTGGCGGCTATTCATAATCTGGTGATTCATCAAATGGATGTCAAAACAACATTTATGAATGGTGATTTGGAAGAAGAAGCGTATATGAAGCAACCTGAAGGATTTGTAATGCCTGGTAATAAGCATAAAATGTGTAAGCTAGTTAAGTCGTTGTATGGGCTGAAACAAGCTCTGAAACAGTGACATCAAAAGTTTAATGAGGTTGTTTTGTCTAATGGTTTCATTCTAAACCAATCTGACAAATGTGTATATAGCAAATTTGATACACCCAATAAAGGATCTACATATAGATTTAAGTTTTCGTATAATATATTTTGGTAGCGGAAAGCTTTGAATTTAGTAATTGGAGATGGCAAATAAGACACTTCTTACCAATTGCATCCTTTCTTCCATACTGAGGAGTTTTGCACTTAAAAATATTTCATTCCGATTGTTCCAAGTCAATAAATTTTTTTCAATCTTTATGATGACCATTATTGAAAATTATTTGTTTAAAAGATGTTATAATATTTTTCTTCTTTATTTAAACAAATCATAAGCTACTATATTATTGAGAAATAAAAAAAATGGTCATGTTTTGGAATATTAAAAATATATTTAATTTTATAATTAAATATTCTACTTTTCGCATAAACCATAATTTATAAAGTGATCCATTAATTGAGCATAAAATTTTCAAAATATATGTATATTTTTATTTTAGTGTGTTTCATATTCTTATTAACATGCTTATAAAATTTTTAAAAATTTAGAGTAAGAATTTCAAATTAATAAAAATAATTAAATGATAAAAAAAACAAATTCATTGTATTAATCAAGTGGTTTATGTCCTCTTTATATTTACAATAATATATTTTTTTAAAGATAACTTGTAGCTACTCTTTAAGAAACAGATATAGCACAAGTGTTCTTCTAAAAGCATCTCCAACCGTGAACTCATTTTTGGGTTCTTTGTGGGACCTATTAAGCCACGTCAGCTTGAAGCAACTCAATTAATTTTTCACTCCAATGATGCAACCCTAAAGAACTCAATTAATCCTCTAATTTTTAAGGCATTGTTCCAGTTCTTTTGGTTCATGGTGAGGAGTTTGGTATTATGATTCAGGCAACAACAATCCAGAGATTAATTCATAGTCAAGACTTAAGATTCATTTCAAGGGTTCATTGTTATCTAAAATCAAGTCAAAGGTCCAAGTTCATCCAAAGTTCAATTCCAATTCAAGTTCGAATCAAGTTCCAAGTTCAATTTCAATTTTATATCAAATTTCCTTTTCCTATTCAACATTCAATCTTTACATCATGCCAAGTTTAAATTTAATTTCTAGTCAAAGGTTCAATTGCAATTCGATTCAATTTCCATCCAACATCCAAATGGCTACACTCATACAAAAATTTCAAGAATATACATTGGATCATTATTACAAAAAGAGAGAAAACTTCATGAAATTTGTACAAAATAAGGTAATTCCAAAGCCCATTGCTATTTTCTTTATTTTTAAAAGACCGTTTCAATAAAACACAAAAATCAATACAAAAACCAAAACCTATAAACAATTTTTTTTTACGATACACACATCACCTAATAGCCATGCTACCCCACGTGATTTAACAAGCCAGACCCATATAATAGACCATCACGGCCACCAAGTATCATGCCATATTACCTGCAACTCACATAACGCATAAAAACAGTGAATTCACAACACAGCAAAATCCCACACCATGTTGATACCATAAACAAAGCCAACACACCAACGAGAAGCCTCGCGACATGATACGCAAGACACGCACAATACAAGTCTTGCCTCTAATTCCAGCTAAGCCATCAACCTCACACAAATAAGCTAAAAATTCAATGCAAGCCTTACATAATGCAACACCAAAAACAAGCCATGACATAGTACAATTACAACACAAATTACGCAGACACAAACCATCACCTTTGTACCATACACCCTACACCTGCTCTAATCACCCAACCTGCACAAATATCACATGAGGACCCCACAAGAATCTTCTCTTAAAATGACCTGCATGCAAATAAAATTACGGAAAGCAACTCTGGAAACAGTTACACAAAACAATAATCAGAAATGGTGACATTTGCAAAACGCTACAATATCATCCAAATTTCACAATAAAATTCCACCTCCATATCTTTATAAATTAAACCCAAACCCTCACTCAAAAACAAAGTTCTTGGAGCCACAAGAACTCTGCTGAAATCTCTCCCCAAAACCAAATCCCCAAACCTCAATACACCTTCACCACTCATCTTCATCAACTCAATCAAAACAATAACACAACCACACCTCCTTCTTCTTAGACCCGAGAACCATAAATCCAAACACCATTCATCAAATTTCTTTAAACCACTTCAAACCTTGAACCAAACCCAAACAAACCCAAGACCAGAGAAAGAAGAGGAAGGGAGATTTAATGAAATCGTGAAATAAAACGGAATTGATATGGACCTTAAACTGAGAAAAATAGAACGCAAACATGAACCTGGTCAAGCGATTGAAACAAGGTGATTGAAAGTTAAATCGTGTGAGGATTCTGTGTGTGTTTTCTTGTTTTTTTTATGCGTGTTGCTTTTCCTTTTCTTCTCTTGGCAATGTGTTGTTTGTTTTTGGAATATATTTAATATCAATGAAGTTTCTGGTTATTGTTGTTTCTAAAGTTCGTTTATGTGATTGTTGATGGACTGAGCCTGGGTATTATGGCCCATGTGGTCATTCATTACAGCCCATCGCCCTTTTAATACATCACCATACATATTTCTTATGAACAAACCGTGTGAGGTGAGGGGTTTAAGCCCGTATGATCCTCCTTTCTCATTCTCACCTTCATTTCTCATTTTACACTCCCTCCCCTTATTATTTTATTTTTGTTCTTTTTAAGTGGTTTTTTAACATTTTTTTCTAATTTCAGTTTTCTTCTTAATTTTCAAACACTAGTTTATAGTATTTTACTTTGATTTCTCTTGTTTTTTCCCTCCTCATTAATTTCTATCTCATTCATTTCAATTTTACTACTTTTTATTCTCCTTTGGTCGATGAACATCTAAGAGTCGTGGATTGTCGATTTATCGATGAAAATCCATGATTAAGATTAGACCATTTTCTTGTATTACTTATCTCATTCCATTTCCATTTCATATTAACCTCTCCTTTTTATTATCGTTTTCGGTCGATGAAAAGTATTTTTATTCATAAATATTTGTTGATTGAGGTTTTTTAACCTTCATGGTTTCAAATATGTAGAAAATGATCATTAAGGTCATTTTCTATACTTTGGGATCGTCATAGGTTACATTCGATTAATCGACGAAATTTTGTGATTAAGACGAGATCGTCCGCTTGTTGCACGATTTCTTTAGAGAATGATTCATAATATCATTTCTCTATCGTGTTTTAACACAAATATCGTTGATTGCATGACCTCCTATAACATGATCTTCATCATAGATCGTGCTATGATGGTTTAGCGCTACAGTGGACCGATTCATCTTATTCAATAACAACTAACGATTAATCATTAACAACTAACTTTAAAATCTGTCAATATATTCTTGCTTTACTTTTTCGTCAATATATCTTGCTCATATTATTATTTTTCATATTACTCATTTGTTCATATTATTTATCATCATACCTTGTTCATATCTTGTCATTTTGTTCATACTTTGTTCACATTACTCGAAAATACACTAAAACGATCGAAACCCTAAAACAATCAATTGGTGGATTGTGGTTACTTTTTAGAGCAACGGAACTTGGACCTTGTACATAAATCCTAGCAAGGAGGTTTTGTTCAAGTCTTGCTCATGGCGTAGTTTAGGACACTTCGCACACACACATGGCTTCCTCTTAGGCTACCTGAAAATGACCCCATTTATTTAGTGCAATCCCGTGTAACTTACATGTACCCCGCTCCCATTCCGATGTATGCCCTTTACTCGCTTTTTGATTGCGGTTTGTTTACTAGGAGCACCCCCAGGGACTAGCATAGGCTAAACCATTTTCAAACTAATTCTTGATTCGTCGTCGAGCCATTTTCAAACACCCTTTGTAGATTGATTTCTCTTTAGCATCGCCATCAGCCTAATGCCCACACTTGCACATTTCATCGTGGTTTCTTTACTAGGAGCACCCCTAGGGACTACGATCGATTCTCACCTCTTTTCACAAACTCTCGATTCGTCTTCGAGCCATTTTCAAAACAAATTTTATGTCGAGTGCCTTTTGTCTCGCAATCCATCTCTTTTCAAACCAAGCACATACAAATAAACCCTTGATCCAACATCAGGCGGATTTTCTCAATCAAGCTTCAAAATGATTAATAACTATCGAAACTCTTTTCAAGGTGAAAAATATGGGGATTGAGCCTTTGATCTCTCTTCAATTGTTTGGGTACGAGTTCTCTTACTCGTGTGTGAGCAATTGACGCCTCTAAAACACTTCCAACTCGACAATATTCAAACTATCTTCCAACCATTTGTCATTCAAAACACATTTCAAACATAACCTCTTTTCAAGATGAAAAAGAGAGAGAGTCAAGACTTTAACTCACGCTCCCGATTACTTGGGCCCGAGGAGCCTTTCTTAAGCTTCGAGTAATCTCCATCCAAACCAAAATTTAACACGTTAACCCCATATTTTCATGGTTGTATCCACGAACTACGAACGCTCTGATTCTTCATTCTCGTCCGAACGAAGATAAGTAGACACAAGATTACGACGATCTTAGCGAGCACACTTCCATCTTTTTATGTCATTCCGTGTCTGTTAACCTTGAATTTCGACGCCTAGATAGAACGTTAGGTTGTTGAGTTAAAAGACAATATTTTCGACTATGGGGATATTTTGGGAATTTTGACCAGAAGATGGACAGTTCGACAAGCATGAATCTTTTGAAGTTTGAATTTGAATCTTGGAGGGAAATACAATTATTTTCTACCCAATAGAAGGAGTCATGTGGCATGGTTTCAAGCAATTAAAGCATGCAGAGTGACATTTGGTTAGATCTAGTCCGTTGAGTCATTAAGAGCAGTTATGTTGACTGGCTATAAATAGTGGCTTAATTTAGGATTTTGGGTGTGTTCGTTTTGTACAAGTTAATTAGAAAATTACTCAAAATATCCAAGTCAAAGTGAGAAAAGGGTCATAACTGATAATGTACGTGTCGAAACACCATTTCTTTATTGTAATACATTAATGCTTCTTTTTTTTATAAGAATCTTCCTTTTACTTTACTGCTTTTATGCACGTTATAGTTCCTGGTCGTTATTTTTCTTTTAGAATTATTATATTCTTCGAACCAAGTTGCTTTCTTTTTCTACTTGCTTTACTGCCAAAACCTTGTTATCGTGTTTAAATATTGTCGAAGTGCTTATCCTTCTCCTTTAAATTTCATTTAATGATTAAACTCATATTAGCTATGTCCTAGGATTTAGTATGGTCGATCCTGCAAGTTAAAATAAGTCTTGATGATTTGTTAGACCAGCGGTTGTTCTCCAAATTTCACGGCGAACAGTGTCTACCCTCTATCCTTCCCTGTAGTCGAATTACGATTTCTCTGATTTCTCATTCTCATCCAAATCCTTGGCGAGTAACCTATCCTAAAACCACCCTTTTCCCTTAGCATCGATCCCTTTCCTCGTATCTTTTCTCTTTATCTCATTTAGAAGAAAACAAATAGCTTAGCTAAAATTCATCACAATTCAAATTAAGAGGTTCCCGTTGAGTACAATGGATGTGAGGGTGCTAATACATTCTTCTCACGTAACCGACTCCCGAACCCAGAATGTGGTTGCGAAGACCATGTTCTTATCTCCTTAAAGGTTTTCTCGATATTTTCTTTTCCCTCTTTTGGGATAAATAAAGTTCGGTAGCGACTCTGTCGAACTATTTTCCACGCCTTTTACACGAGGGTCATATTTTCGTATTTTTTGAGGTGTCACGGCTGGTGACTCTGCTGGGGATTTATGAATACTCCATGCAAGAGAGATTCAAGCCTATCTTAGTTCGAATTGTGAACTCGTTAGCTTTGCTTATTTGTTTTCTTTTCGTTTATTTATTTACTTGCTTTCATATCCTTATTTGTGTTACATTTTTGTGACATTGTTGGGCTTCTCTGATACTGGGTACTTTGTGAAATGGTTCTACACCCGAGTTTGAGTATAACCCTAGAATTAGGATGATGGTTGTGTAGTAGAGACGTGCATGGTATCTTCCGCATGAGGCCGATACGAAAACCCTGCTTGGAGTATATTCCCTTGGAGATGTTATTGTTGTGGTGAGTCTTTGCCATGACACTAATGTTTTCGAGCCTGAATCATTGATCCCAAGGACCAATAACCCGTTTTATCCATGGTGGTTAGTTATGTTGACTCCTTGTGGGTTAATACGAATGCCCCAATCAGATGAGATCCCTTGAACGTATTACTTCCTAACTTTAATATTTTTAACCTTGATCTATGACTTTGAGAACCCTCTTAGAACCCGTGTGTCAATGGTTGTGTAGTCGAAGCCTCTGAGGAGTCTTTCTCACGGGGAATATACGAAGACCTCACCTATGAGAGATCCTCTCGAGGATGTTATTATCGTGATGAGGCTTCGTCATTGCTATAATGTCTTTGAAAATCCACGACTCTAGGAACCTACCCATCTTATAACCTACTTGAAAGGTTTATTTAATCAGGGACTTTGGTTATCTACCCGTTACTCTGGCCAACCTTTGAATTGATCAAACCTGTGATCCTGGATCTTGCATCTTGCATTGCATGCCTACATGTCATTGCATTGCATTGGTTATGCATTTTTGCATTTCATTTCAACATCAGAGACTCATTTCACCTTCCTTCATCTCCAGTAAATCAAGATGATTCCTCGACACTAGTGCGCAACTCGAGCCAACACTAGATGAATGATGGAGCAGATTCAGTAAGAGCAAGCCACCTTCATCGAGGAGTTGGACTCTATTAAAGGAAAGATTGACCAGATTCTCGAAGCCATCACCATGGCTAGAAAGGAAGAAGAACTGTGTAAAGTCGCTTCCGCAATGAACAACGTCCACGTGCAAGGGTCTACTTCAAGGCTCTCAGTTCTTGTTCCCAATCTCAATTATGGGATACCGAATAAATTCACTACCGCAGCTGAAGAAGCCAGTTCTCAACCATTTCAAACATCTGAAGTTACTGTTGGAGCTATTCCACAGACTCAACCTACTGTAACTCAAATTCCCATTCCTCATGCTGAAGGAAATCTACAAGATGAGTATGATGAGTGAAGGTGTGAAAAATACACAAGAAAAGGGGGGTTTGAATTGGGTATTTGCTCTATTAAAACTTTTTTTCTTTTCTTCTCTTGTTTCTTTCTATAGAGTTCTTTAAGATGCATTGCGGAAGCATATATAATAAATCATAACACAAGTAAAGAACACAAGATATATCCTGGTTCACTTGAGCAACTCTCAAGCTAATCCAGTTCACCCTTCCAAGGTGATTTCGCCTCACTCAAGCAAGGACTTAATCCACTATAACCAAACTGACTACAGTTGCACAAGCTAACTACAAGTGACTAACAAATAGACAATGACACGTTCATGGATCCCTAAGGATATAACGTTCATTGATACCTAATAGAATCTAATCAATTAAGATCTCCTATTAGTTACCACAAATGACAGTTGTCACTTGTCATCTCAAGTATTTTGATCTTCACAAGATCGCTTGAGGAGCCACTAATTCTAAAATGAATTTGTGTTGTTGGAGATTACATGAGTGCTTCTAGTCAAGCAGATTTCTCCTAATTAAGTACATAGCAAGTATTGAGCAACAACTCCTTGCTTCCTAATACAGAAACTAAACTAAGGATAAATCTCTATGAGATTATAAGAACAGTAGTTTCCATATTGCTTAAAAGCTTTCCTTGTTAATCAACTATGTTGCTAACTTCACTCGTCAGCACCATTGCTTCGTAACAACCTGGCTTGCTTTGTAATGAGCTTTCTTACTTTGTAATTAGCTAACATTTGAATGAATCAAATGTTCTTCCTTTATAGTGCAGATTTGTGAGGGTAGAGATGTCCATTCAATATTCCAACGGTCATTTCCAACGGATAGAATAAGCACGTGTTGGATAGAACAGTGGCATCACTTTCTTTGTCCTTTTGTTGTAACGTTAATATTTCATTTAAGTTTGGACAGATCAACTTTTGGCTTGGTTCTTCTGATGATTCATCTGATGAGCAGTTCAACAACTACTTTGTGTTGCACCCTAATTTTTGACTTCAAGATCCCACCTCCTTGTGCACTTTCTTTTCTTGCATATTGTCTTTGCTCTGGTGTGTGTGCTTTGTCATGGAAATTAATTTGTACAGGCGTGCTAGTTTCAATTGGAGATAATGCACATTTCTCACAGTTAAGTGCTCCAAGGAATGAAGGAAGTTTGAAAGCCCTGAAGCCATGTGTGCACTCGCCGCCAGGATTCTATTCCTTTACATATGGCCGTTTGAGAATGAGATTTATTTTTTGCGATCTATCAAGAATAAGGAGATTGACGTATGTTTAAATTGGAGGGATTTTGTTTAGTATGTGCTTATGAACCAATTCGAGGAGGAAGATAATACAAGCTCAGTATTTATAGTGAATTTCAGTGGTCATGGGCTAAGCATAAGGTTCATATTTTATCCCAAGAGATTATTGTGGCAAGATTTCATTCAAGATAAGTTCTCGGTAGAATTCAAGTTTCAATAATGATCCTCATAGTTCAAGGTGATTTAAAGGTTGGTAAGCCTATACCCATCACGAATTCAAAAGCTGTTGCTGCAACTCCACCATGAGAATCCGCCATTTAAGCAAAAATTGAAGAGTTGTGTTAATCTATCCAAATCCAAAGAATTTCAAAGTGATTGTGAGTTCAAAGGACTCAACTTGGTTTGGGCCTAAAGTCAATTCAACAAAACTTCAAAGCTACATTCAGGATTTAACCAGTTATCCCAAATGTCAAAATCCATTCAATTTGCAAAACATTCAAATTTGAGATACAAGACTCAAAGAAAATGGAAAAAGGGCGGGCCAAAATCATGTTTTTGAAGATCAAAGAAGAACAAGCTAGGCTCAATTTATTTCCAAAGACAAAATTACATGAAACAAAATTACATGATGCTACCGATACACCACTAAAATCACTTAAAACCCAAAACTGAAATATGCCTAAGTCATTATTCTTCAGGAAATCATTGAAGGTTCATGCTAGCCTGCACATTGAAATGTTTAAACATAAATTTAAATTAAGCTCCAACATAATCATTTTCGAGTTTGTACAGATTCAAGTTGAAATCTTATCACTCCGTTCTCTCGGACTCCATGCCACCGTTTGACCGCAATCGTGAAGGACAAAATGTCCTACGTCATCCGCATGAGAGTAAGGTTAGGGAGAACTGCTTGCCAATGCACGGTTTTTGCTGTACAGGTTGTCAACTCCAATAAGATAGCACGAAAGTATTGTCCTCATGGAACTAGCGGGACTCCTGTACCAACTGAAGCACAAAAGTCAGTATAAGAATGTTGATAAAAATGAAAGAGAGAATATTCTCAGCATAGTTAACAGTGAATCACATATAATTACCATCATAATTATCAAAAGCGGCAAGTACAAAGGAAAGAAAGCGAGAAGCCGTTATTAGTAGCAAAATAAATCTGTTTACCTCAAAGCTTTGGATTCTCCACCGCCGACTTCGGTTGGAACACCATTCATCTACCACAATGTCGCTATTGGAACAAACCTTGCCGATAGAACTCCTCCCTCAGCAGCCACGGTTAGACTCAATAATGATTCTCGAAGGTCCGTAACACTTCACGCAGGGCCACTGCAATGCTCTCAACCTGTCAAAACACAACCATTAATTAAACGCTGTCGAAAATAAAGTGAAGTTTAAGGAGAAGAGAATTTAAGTATGGCCCTCAGTTCAATTCATCGTCGGGCATGAGACTCGAGTGACCGGGAGGACTATGACCGTAGCCATTATCAACTCTCTATCGAACATCGAAAATCGAATTAAGGCAACTATTTCGAACAACTCAACGTAATTCGCAAGGCAACTATATTCGACAACACCAATGTGGTTCAGACTATCAAGTCATCATCACCTTCGAACCTTTCTCGGCAAACGGCGCGGAACCGGCAGCTTCTGAGCTTCGGGAGGCATCCTGAAAGAAGAAGAGGAAGCATGTCAGCTGCAACAACAACATGCAAACTTTTACAAGCGACAACATGTATTTTTAGCACTCGCAAGCAGCAGCGGCCAGCCCGTGTTTCAACAAACAGCGGTAACAGCAGCATGCCCCAGCAGTACAGAAAGTATAATAAGCACCTACAGAAGAGCAAAAAACACAACGGTATAGCTTAACATCAGTCGTAACAAGAAGTATCAGCTGCAAATAGAAGACAATATCAGAAAAAACGTCACAATATCGGCAACAGAACAAATACAGGCTGCAAGCAATATCAATTATGGGCATCAATAACAACAGTTCAACATCCACAATAGCAGGGCATTGAATATTGTCAATAGAAGTACTGCAGAGATAACGTGAAGCTTAAAAGATGAGTTGAGTTTTGTTCAGCCCTCAACTTGAATTCATCACCGGGCAGAAGCACGAGCAGCCGGGAGGGTAACAACCTACGCCGTCACCAGCTTCCTACTGAACATCGATGACGGGAATTTGAACGCAAAGGACAACTAGCAGATAGTTCAAACAGTGTGAAACACAGATGAGCAACTGCATTCAACAGCACCAATGTGGTTCGGACTGTTACGTCGTCATCACCAAAACCTTTCTCGGACTTCAACGTGACTCAAGCATCGCATTCAACCAACAATATGCAAAGGCAACCGTATTCTCAACAATCCTAGCTTACGGTTCAGACATGATGTCATCATCACCGTTCCAAACTCCCCCTGACAATAACAGCTCCTGAAATACAAACAACAACAGTCCAACATAGTATCAGCTAGCAGCGACACGACACCAGCATTTTCACTCATATGCAAGCAACAACAACTATATCAGTTCCTCAACAGCAATATCAGTTCCACAGCGGCATAACATCATCAACATTAGAACCAAGAAGCAAAGAAAGCATCAGCAACAACAAGCCACGGTTAGCATCTGCAAACAAAGCTCAAGAGTAACCATTAACAACAGCAATGCAACGTACATCAGCAGCGGTTGCAAAATAATACTTGCAAGAGAATCATACATATAGCAGCTGCGAATACCAAACAGAACATTTGAAAACAAGCATTCACCACAACAATAAGCATCTCGATAAGAATAAAAGCACAAGGCCCTCAGTTTTTTTCAAAAAACCTCATCATTGGGCACAGTCTCGAGCATCCGGAAGGGCAACGGGTACCGTCGCCAGCTTCCTACCAAGCACCGAAGTTTAGAGAGCAAATGCGTCCCAAGCAAATAAAGAGACAAAAGGAAATGGCAGCTGCAGCCCCTAGCTCGGACACGATGTCGTCATCGTCGGCTTAACCCTATCTCGACCGCGGCATAAGGTCAAGCAAATATCTGAAGTCATATGAAGTTTTCCCTGCGAAAAAGAGAGGAAAAGCATTAATAACAAAGTCAATGAAGCCAGCATATTTGGTTAAGATACGACAAAGTCAAACGAAGAGAAGAGTTTGAACTTCCCAAAAAAATCAGAAGTCAGCTTGTCACCGACAAAATCAAAGCAAATAAGGAAGGAATTGAATAGCCCAAACAAACTAAGACGAAATAGGAAAGAAATTAACGTTGCCTCCCAAATCATCAATAAGATCAGACAATGAATCAACCGATTAGGAAAGATTTGAAAACAATTTCAATGGAGGCCCATAGTACTCATGTATAAAAGCAGAGAAGAGTCACAACAAGGGGGATCCCATCGAAGAGAACCACAAAGAGAAGAATCACTATCTTAACCACAAAAGCTTCGACGAAAAAATCACGAGAGCTCAGATCGAAAGAGGCGTCATCCTCGCGTTCGCTCAGACGCTTTCACCGAAACATCACCGCAAACAAAAGCAAGGCCGCCCTCAAGAAGCCACCGACGGTTCTCCAAAGTCACCATCGAGGCAAATCATAACCGTAAGCCGCTGCTAACACACCGTTTGCTTTATCTTTGTCTATTTTGCAGGATCCATTTACATGCAGAAGTGATCGAAGGAGATTGAGAGGAAGATGATGGATCGAAAAGTCGCAAGTGAGACAGGGCGGGGAGGATCTCCGATTTGGGGCTTAGGGTTTATCTTGCCTGTTTTTGTTTATCTTTTTTTATGTAAATAGGTAAATGCAATCATCACGTACACACACCACCACTACCACACATAACGCATGCTCTCCCTTAATCACCCCCTAATCACCAATTAACACCTTAATCAACCTTTTTAAAAATCAAACTAATAAACCCTTTTTTAATTAAGATAATATGCCTGTTTGTTTTAAATAAGTTACAACAAACCCCTTTTTAATCAAATTCACTTGTTAGCTTTTTTATAATAATTAAAAGTCTTTGTTTTTTTATAAATCTATAATATAATAAAACTATTTTATAATTAATAATATTAGAACCATTTTATTAAAAAATTCCACTTCATGATCTACTTATTTTATTAATAAAAATCAATCTTTTACAATTTTAATAAACCTTTATAATAAGTTTTTTTATAATGACATTTGGTAATAATAATAATAAAACCTCTTATTTAATACTAAATTCTTACTTAAAACCTTTTCTTTTAGGAAAATATGATTAATTTAAATAGACAAGACTAAAATCAAATCAACATTTTATTCAGACTAAAATCAATCCAACTCCGCTTAAAATCAATCAACATCGCAAGCAATCTAATCAATTGCGCACCCTCACTTCACGACACACTCACCTACACCTTAGCGCTTTCATGCGTGTGTATGGTTTACATTTCCGCAATTTACTTTATTTACATTATCGTATCTCTTATTGCATTTCATTCTGTCCAAAGGAAAAACCTACACATAATTCAACGTTGTGTGTAGTTGCACATCATATGCATCATAACCCCTTCGATCCTTGATCCCGTTCAAGTTGATCGCTTAAGTTTAGGACCTACCCCCATAGGAAGGACCTTGTCTTTTATCTTTACAACTTAGACAAACAAACTTAAACAACACTATACAACTTTTTCAAACACAAATAGAGAATAGATGTTAATCATCTTAAGTGAGATATAATCTCCACCCCCACAATAATACAATCAAATATGTAGGGACTTTTCCTTAAAAGCGATAAAGGCATACTCGTCAAACAAATCCGAGTATTTAAGACCTTTTCTTAAGACGATGCAAAGACCATTTCCTACAACCCCTCTTACATTTGTGGCGGTTATCCCTCCCTTAAAATGAAGACTCGTCTCTTCTCCTAAACCCAATCAAAACAACTACCCTAAACCCGTAGGAACTTTGACCACAGTCAAAGAACTCCTCAAACCCTTTAGGGGAACTACAAATACTCTGATTCCACTCCCGTAAGGATATGTAGGCATAAGATGCGATATCTTATCGAGTATACTTAGAAATAAACCCCTAGGTCTTTAAACCTTAAGCAGATAGACATATAACAATAAACAAACATAAAACAAGAGGTTCTTGTAGAGTACTACAGAAACTTAGGATGCTAATACTTTCCCTAAGTTTAACCAACCCCCGAACCTAAACAATCTAAACCTTGCATTTGCATTGCATAGCGGGAATTTCGATCTTTATCCCTTCCTTTGGACAAATTAAAGTTCGGTCGTAAAATGAATTAAAGATTCAAACTAATCAATAGTTTGGTATCAAAATTTCTCCGCGACACTTTGGTATGAAAGCTTTAGCATCAGAGTTGTTAGCACATGTTTATCAGATTTAATAGCATCAACTTATCTGATGAGTAATATGCCTCTGTCTGGGCGAATCTTCTTCTGACACAATCTTCAACTTCAGTATCCAGCCTTCAGCATTCAAAGATCTAAGTTTCTTCTGAAACAGTCTTGAGAATCTTCGTGACTGATTCTTCAGAAATCATGTCTTCAGAATCTTCAGAGTCTTGATCTTCAGAACACGTCTTCAGAGTCTTTCTGCACTTGGTCTTCAGAGCCTTCAGCCTTCAGAACTTCAAGTCATCAGAGTCTTCAGAGTAGTTCTTTAGAGGACTATATCTTCAGAGTCTTGATCTTCAGAACCCTTAAGTCTTCAGAGTCTTTCTGCACTTGGTCTTCAGAGCCTTCAACCTTCAGAACATCAAGTCATCAAAGTCTTCAGCACTTAGTTCTTCAGAGGACTCATTCTTTAGAGATGCTTGTTAGATTCCAGATCAGATGCGCTTCTCATAACAGAATTCACAGGAGCATTGCAACTGCAATATCCAGCATCCTTGGATCTCTCTGATTATGATCAGATACATATGCATACTTGCTTCTTCAATATGCTTTGTTTGCTTTCAGATCAGATGCACTACTTCAAAGCAGAATCCATAGGAGCATTACAACTGCAATATCCAGCGTCCTTGGATCTCTCTGATCATGATCATATGTATAAGAAAACTAGCTTCTCCCATAAGCGCTTTATGATACGTCACACATAGTAACTCTCATTTTGTATTGGCTGCACATGATGATGTTGTTTGTTTGATCTTATATATTTAATTATCATGATCTGCACATAGCACACATTAGAACATAAAATGATTCTTTCACAAATACTTAATTGTTATCATCAAAACATAGAGATAATCCTGTAGAGACAAATCTTGCTCTTACAATCTCCCCCTTTTTGATGATGACAAAAACATGTATTTTGATAGAAAATTTTATATAGGGTAATCACCAAGCATTAACATATTCAGAGTTTCAAGCAACAGCTCCCCCTGAATGTGTTAACCTTAAAAGTTCTTTTTATGCTTGTTTAGAGACTTTCTCTGATCCCAAGACTCACAAAATAGAAATATTTAAAAAAACAAAAAAAAAATAGAAGATAAGGAATACTTCACTATGATATAAGAGAGCATAAGTCTTTAGCATCTGGACTAGTTTAGCAGAACTTCCATCTTCAGATCTTTAGAACTTGTTTTCTCTAAACATCGTATCAGAGCCATATAACTTCAAAGCCTTCTGAAGCATTTGCTACTGTTCATCAGAACATCTGTAGCATAGCCACTTGACAATTCTTTTCTAAAGCGGAACTAGTCTTTCAGATGAGAGACTCCCCCTGAGTTTCAGACTGGGTGAATATCAAATATTCTGACTTGTGAACCCTTCTGGGAGATTCCCCCTGGCTACAATAGGTCAGATATTTAGATCTTTAGAACGTGATACAGTCTTGATCCTTGGTCTCTTGAAGCTAATTGATTCTGAGTCTGATACCAATTAGTTTAATACTGAGTCTGATACTAATTCTTGCTTCTATGAACAACCAGTTCATTTGAACTCATAGTTCATTCATTTGACCTGTCTTTAGAATGCCTAGTGAACTTGTTCATAGTTCCTCGGTAAAACATCAAACGTACAGTTAGTGATAAACGCAGTTTATATCAGAGTTGATGTTTTGCATTCTCTTTACATATTCTATTTCTCCAGGTTATATCAAAATCATATTCTATTTCTCCCCCTTTTTGACATCATCAAAAAGGTGAGTTTTCATTAAAAACAAGATTTAACATATATTCTATTTCTCCCTCTTTTATATCAGAATTAAAAACTTAAATTGATAGAGTCAAGAAATAAAACTTGAGTGCCTAATTCTTATAGGTTGACATCTTTTCCAGAATTTGTTGACGTATGCACAAAAAAGAGTTGCTGACAAGTTTCTGCTTGGCAAAGCTTTCTCTTAAAACTTGTTGTTCTTTCTTCATAGCTTGTTGATCTTCTTGAATCTCACTAACGTCACGTGCTCAACGTAGAAGAGTGGTTTCAGAAGAAGAACCAACTACAGCAGCTTGCTTGCTTAGTCTTCTCAACATCTTCTGCTTCTTTGACTTTATCTGACAATTCTTTTCTGGAATCTCTTTCTCTGCTAGAATTCTTGCTTCTCCAGCAACTCTTTCTTCAGCTTCTTTTATCTTCAAAGTAAGAAGTTTGAAGTTCCTTATTATCCTTTCTAGCTTGTCTTCTCTTTCCTTAACCAGCAATTGAAGATTCACCAGAGTGAGGAGCAGTTTCAGAGACATGAACATACTCAGATGAGTGAATATTGCTAAGAGGTGAATAACTGCTTCTGAAGGAAGATGGGGTTTTGCATCTGATGGATCAATAGAGGAATCAGATGATGTTTCAGGTTCAGAGGGATTTGCATCATTTAATTTCATCGTATGATACCACTTGAAGGAGGTGTATGAGTTGATACCAACGGAAGGTGTGGTAATTGATGAAACTATATTCTCTTTAAACGGAGTAGATGCAGATGAGGAGAGGAGCTTTCAAAGACAAAACTTTCACTTTTCAGAAAGCTCATATTCCTTTGAGATTCTGAGATCTTCAGAGTTATCTTTTATCTGAGTGCTTTCCATTCTTACTTTTATCTTTCTTCTTTCTGCTGCAATCTCCATCTGAGTCATACTGACTTCTTCGGCTTTCTTTCTAATGGATAATAGACACACATCCCCTATGATGTTGTTTCACTTTGATCAATAGTTATGAATTCCAGATTCTTCCTTTGGTCTTCACCTTCTGTCATCCATCTTCTTCCAGATAATTCTTGCATCATAAGAGCTTATCCTTTGAATAGACGTAGTTGATCATCACAAAATGTCATCAAACCAAGAATTATTTCTAGCATCTATTTGAATGACAATCTTGCTCTTTATCAATCAGTATCAGTTCATCTGAGGGTGACTTCTTCTGCTAGAATTCTCGTACCAATTGAAGGTGTGAGAACTTCTACTAATCAGCCTTTGGTTTCTGATTCCAAGCTTGTTATTAAATTCAATCATGACTTGAATCTTAGTAACAATGCTTTAATTTTGAGTCCTTGATACCAATTTGGAATTCCAGAACCAGTATACATCATGATAGATACTAATTGCATTCGGTTCTGAGTAATCATTCTGACTACTATATAGAATGCTTTCATCCTTCATGATTACATACATTTCTTTTGAAGTTTGTTCAGAGGGTTTGGGACTGATGTGGTTCAGATGCTAGATTTCATTGATTTCCACAATAGATTCTTCAGACTGTGAAGTTACAATTCTACTTATCTGATCAGCATCTATTGAGTGAACAAACATGGAAATGTTTCCTTGCATCAGATCCTCTAATGAAGTTCGATTTCTCCCCTTATCAAAGTGATCTTCAGATCTTCTAATGAAGTTCCAGAGTAAGCTTCAGATTTATGCAACTTAGCTCTAGCGAATGTTTCAGCAAACAGTTCATCCAGATGTAAGCTTTGTTGTTGACGTTTCAGAGCCATGCGTAATCTGATTTTCATAGCCTCTACAGTTGCAACATTTGAGATAAGTGCACTCAGAGTCTTCTTGAAACAACTGAATCTTTACATTCTTCGCTCAGAGTCTTCTGTAGAGTTGCTTCTCATCAAACGATCAGAATCTTCTGTAGCTTTGCTTCCTCAGAGTCCTTTGTAGCTTCTGTAGCTTGCCTCTGTAGCTTCGCTTCTGAAGCTTCACTTCTGTAGCCTTACTTCTGAGTCTTCTGAGGTTTCTGAATCTTTACACTCTTAGCTCAGAGTCATCAACTTAAGATCAAGTTCAGCAGAGGGGGTTTCTTTGACAAGGTTTTCTCTCCTTTTCCCAGAGTGCTTATTTCAGCTTCTACCTACATACACTTAGCAAACTCCTTTCCAAGCGTAATATTTTTTTTAAAAGAAAAATATCATCAACATGAATATGATAGATTAAAATATCTTTCTTAATTGATTTATGACAAAGAGTGTTATCAATATTTCCTCTTATAAAATTATTTTCCAAAATAAAATTACTCAGCCTTTCCCACCAGGTTCTGAGAGTTTGCTTTAGACTATATAATGGTTTCTTTTAATTTATAAAACGTGTTCTGGAAATTTTTCATTTTCAAAAACAGAAGATTGATGAACACATACTTCTTTTTCAATAAAACCATTTAAGAAGTATTTTTAATATTCATCTGATTTAGATTGATGTTATTATAATCAACAAAGGAAACAAGAGTATGAATTCTAACCTTGTCACAGAAGCATGTGTCTTCTATGTAGTCACAACCTTTCTTGCTGACTAGCCTTGAATATATGAAGAAAAACCTTCTTGTTCTGGTGAGAGGAGCCAGTAACAACATCTAAAGTAGGATCTTCTGAATTTCTCTTATGAGCTGATCACAAATCCTTTGGTTGCGTTCTGCAGCATCTTTATCACCATATCATCCATCTGATTTCTGAGAGACATCTTCAAAGCATAGATATTTTGATCTTTATGATATAGAGCATCTAACTTCCATCAGGCTTCATCTACTGATTTTGTTGAATGAATCATATGCAAATCCAGTCTAGATACAATTATCATCAAACTTGGATGCATCAAATGACACAATCTAAATGACAATTTTGTTCTTGCAATGCTGAGCTAACTAGAGGAGTTAGTTCATCAAGAGCATCTGCTTCTGAAAGAGGATGTCTACTGACTTATTAATTCTGAATAACACCAAAGACTTAAATCCCTTTTTAAAAGCAGATTGAATGACTTCAGTCAATGTATCTTTCTGAACAGCTCGACTTCAGGATCCAATCATTATGAACTTCTGATAAAGAATGTCTAATAACATCTGAGCAATTACAGTTTGTTCATCTGAGATAAAATCTCAAGTTAACAGAACTTAATTGTCCATGCTACTTCTATTAAAATCTCAGAGTTCACCTTACATCATATCCATGATGAGTTAGTGAACTTCTTTACACGAAACATCTACAGATTTCTTTGAAGTTTCTCAAGAACAACTGCATTCTGATACCTTGAATCAGGAGGATCATTGCTTCAAAAACTGAACTATCTTTGTTCCAGCTCTTTTCTGCAGACTTTATTCTGAAACTCTTATGAATCAAAAACACTAGCCAACAATATTTCTTTATTTACTAAAGAAGAATCCCAATGAGCTTTTCATGAGAAAGTCAAGAGTGGACTAATCTGTTTCTTGAAAACATCTCATACTCACATAGAAATAATCTTCAGCAAACAAGATTTCTTGCTTTCTGATGATTTGATCTTTTTGAGCGAATACGTTGTTTATCCACACGTATTACCAGATAAGCATTCAACAGAAAACTTCTTTTGATGAATCTCTCTTGTCAGCTGATTCTTCAATCTTCTTCCAAGCTCTAGTGAAGAAGATTTAGTTGTTGATAACTTCAAAACTTCAAACTTCAACAAATCACTGACTTGCTCAAGATAACCCAATATATTACAATTTTAGTAGTCATCATTCTCAAAAACTGATATGAGACTGGAATTGTGAGAGAGGTGAAAAATCCCCAAGAGTATTTCTTACATAGCTTATGGATCTTTATCTGACACTGTTAGGTGTTTGATATCCATCAATAACAGAACCAGGCTCTGATACCAACTGAAGGTGTGAGAAATACACAAGAAAGGGGGGGTTTGAATTGGGTATTTGCTTTATTAAAACTTTTTCTCTTTTCTTCTCTTGTTGCTTTCTATAGAGTTCTTTAAGATGCATTGCGGAAGTATATATAATAAAGCATAACACAAGTAAAGAACACAAGATATATCCTGGTTCACTTGAGCAACTCTCAAGCTAATCCAGTCCACCCTTCCAAGGTGATTTCGCCTCACTCAAGCAAGGACTTAATCCACTATAACCAAACTGACTACAGTTGCACAAGCTAACTGCAAGTGACTAACAAATAGACAATGACATGTTCAGGGATCCCTAAGGATATAACATTCATTGACACCTAATAGAATCCGATCAATTAAGATCTCCTATTAGTTATCACAAATGACAATTGTCACTTGTCATCTCAAGTATTCTGATCTTCACAAGATCACTTGAGGAGCCACTAATTCTAAAATGAATTTGTGTTGCTGGAGATTACATGAGTGCTTCTAGTCAAGCAGATTTCTCTTAATTAAGTACATAGCAAGTATTGAGAAACAACTCCTTGCTTTCTAATACATAAACTAAAGTAAGGATAAATCTCTATGAGATTATAAGAACAATAGTTTCCATATTACTTAAAAGCTTTCCTTGTTAATCAACTATGTTGCTAACTTCACTCGTCAACACCATTGTTTCGTAACAATCTGGCTTGCTTTGTAATGAGCTTTCTTACTTTGTAATTAGCTAACACTTGAATGAACCAAATGTTCTTCCTTTATAGTGCAGCTTTGTGAGGGTAGAGATGTCCATTCAATATTCTAACGGTCATTTCCAACGGATAGAATAAGCACGTGTTGGATAGAACAGTGGCATCACTTTCTTTGTCCTTTTGTTGTAACGTTAATATTTCATTTAAGTTTGGATAGATCAGCTTCTGGCTTGGTTCTTCTGATGATTCATCTGATGAGCAGTTCAGCAACTACTTTGGTATGAAAGCTTCAGCATCAGAGTTGTTAGCACATGTTTATCAGATTTAATAGCAGCAGCTTATCTGATGAGTAATATGCCTCTGTCTGGGTGAATCTTCTTCTGACACAATCTTCAACTTCAGAATCCAGTCTTCAACATTCCAAGATCTAAGTTTCTTCTGAAACAGTCTTGAGAATCTTCGTGACTGATTCTTCAAAAATCATGTCTTCATAATCTTCAGAGTCTTGATCTTCAGAACACGTCTTCAAAGTCTTTTTACACTTGGTCTTCAGAGCCTTCAGCCTTCAGAACTTCAAGTCATCAGAGTCTTCAAAGTAGTTATTCAGAGGACTATATCTTCAGAGTCTTTAGAGTCTTGATCTTCAGAACCCTTAAGTCTTCAGAGTCTTTCTGCACTTGGTCTTCAGAGCCTTCAGCCTTCAGAACTTCAAGTCATCAGAGTCTTCAGCACTTAGTTCTTCAGAGGACTCACTCTTTAGAGATGCTTGTTAGCTTCCAGATCAGATGCACTTCTCATAACAGAATCCATAGGAGCATTGCAACTGCAATATCCAGCATCCTTGGATCTCTCTGATTGTGATCAGATACAGATGCATACTTGCTTCTTCAATATGCTTTGTTTGCTTTCAGATCAGATGCACTACTTCAAAGCAGAATCCACAAGAGCATTGCAACTGCAATATCCAGCGTCCTTGGATCTCTCTGATCATGATCAGATGCATAAGCAAACTAGCTTCTCCTATAAGCGCTTTATGATACGTCACACATAGTAACTCTCATTTTGTATTAGCTGCACATGATGATGTTGTTTGTTTGATCTTATATATTTAATTATCATGATCTGCATATAGCACACATTAGAACATAAAATGATTCTTTCACAAATACTTAATTGTTATCATCAAAACATAGAGATAATCCTGTAGATACAAATCTTGCTCTTACAATCTCCCCCTTTTTGATGATGACAAAAACATGTATTTTGATAGAACATTTTATATAGGGTAATCACCAAGCATTAACATATTCAGAGTTTCAAGCAACAGCTCCCCCTGAATGTGTTAACCTTAAAAATTCTTTTTATGCTTGTTCAGAGACTTTCTCTGATCCCAAGACTCACAAAATAGAAATATTTAAAAAACAAAAAACAAATAGAAGATAAGGAATACTTCACTACGGTATAAGAGAAATAGAAATAAATTTTGTCTCTGCTCAGAAAGGGAAACCTCAACAACAAACTTTTTCCCTAATGCATGTTCAAATCCCCTACTTCCAATATTCGTATGTTGTTGTTGCGCAATATGCTCCAATGCCTTATCAGCCAATTGTTCCTGCTTAGATGCCTCAGCAACAGTCATATCATCAACAAGGGTATCAGTATCCACATCATAATCGATAACAGCGAGCTGCTCAACAGTAGCGTCAACCAAATCAGTAAAGTATGAGGCCAGATAGAAACTTTGATTGCTTACCCTTGTCATATGCTCGAATCTTTTCTGAACTACTGGAAGATAAAGTGGTCACCCCGAGAGACTTTGCTCCTCCAACTGTTATTCATCCAGATTATGATGCTAATGCTCTCTGCGAGCATCATAAAGGTGCTCCAGGGCACACTATTGAGGACTGCAGAGCTTTCAAGCACAAAGTTCAAGACCTCGTCAATTCAAAGTTTCTCACATTTAATGGGAGGTCTCCAAATATCATTAACAACCTTATTCCGCTGCCAAAATAGTTCTAGCATTAAATCAAATCAAGTCAATTCAAGCTCATCTCCCCGAAGAAGGCAGTCATCATGCCATCCCATCACTTGCATTCTTGTATTTTGTTTTTGCGTGTTTAAGTATTGTTTTCTTTGAACATTGATATTTGTATTTAGTTTTATTAATGTAGTGATTATGCATGTTCTGAATTAGTTATATCGTATTCACTCCTTTTTATCCATTTACTGCAAAACACATACACATTTATGCACCTCACTCTCTTTATTAAACTATTGTTTGGTATGATTGGAGGGAGGATGATAAAAACTAAATACCCATAATTGCAAATTGTATGCTTTTGGATAAAATTCTGCCAATGATGTACATGCATTGTTTCAATCCCCAAACAATAGAGAGACAAGGAGTTAATCCCTAGTCAACCATTTTGAGCCAAGAAGTAGCAACTTCCTTCGGATCTACAAACCCCTACAGTAAACCTAGGGCAGGGTAGTGTTCAGTTAATCCGATCAGACACTCAAATCACAAAGAAAAATCCAAAAGACACGTCGGTTGTTCTTCAAAGACCCATGACTTGGCAGTCAAAATCCTCAGACAAACTAAAAAAAATATAAAAAATAAAAATAAATAAATAAATAAAAATAAAAGCCTGCTAAGTCGAACATCTTAAAAGGAGACTTATGCAGAAATCAAGGCAATCCCGATGGACTCGAAAAGCGAAATCAGTCCATGCAAAAGTTAGGGATCAAAACAAAATCAAAATAGGTCCTCAAATCCTCAACAAAAACAAAATAATATCCAGTGGCCACTATCTCAAAATCAAAGGGTCACTGACATCCACCAAAAAAAGGTGGTTTCCATTTCAAGCAAACCTTGAATCATCAACATTACACTGTCAACCCTTTTGGAAGACAAACATGTACAGGATTAATTGGAGGTTATCACGAAGAAGGGGTGGGTACAAACTAAGTTTTGAACCTAATATCCTTTGTTTCATAACCGCGAACCAGACCACGTTACAACCCTCAAAAGACCTAATTGAGGTGAAGTTTATTCTGAAAGCATACTATTGCAAGGTTGTGTAAACTGAATCCCCACGTGTTTGCTAATCTTTAGCATTAGTGTCATTCTTCTTGCTATATCTTTCATACACCAAGTGGAATCAGCACAATGTCTAGACTAATGGTCCATTCGTCTCTCACTATCATAACACTACAATAAACGACTTTTTTTTTTCAAAACTTGCATGAGTATTGCATTAAGATTACCATTTATGAATGTGCAATTTTAACTGGAAATCAGTGCTAGACATCCAACACAACTTCAACAAGGGGTAATTAAAGTGGAACTTGAACTTTTTGTGGTGTCGACCCGGATCAAGACTCCCTCAAATCCTCGATCAGTGGCATTTCGTTCAACATCTTGATCAGGGGTAAGTCATCTCTAAGTACATCAAAGTTTAACTTCCAAAGCTCAAACTATTTCAGAAATTGGTTAATCAGGGGCAGACCATTACCATATTCAGACTAAGGTAAAACCAGTTGCAGAGGGCAGATCCTCGTTGTATCTTCAAGTTAATTAAGTAAATCTTGCCAGACACTAGCAATCATCGAGTTCAAAGCATGAAGACAATCTTAATGAGTCAATCACGTTGCTACACTCATTTTCACGTCACTTTGACCCTCAAGCATAAAGTCTTAGTTCTTTTAGAGCAAATCTACGACTTATCACTAAGTGATCAAACTCAAGGCATCAAAAGCACCTTCGTCTGCTTCAATCATGGCGTTTTCATCAAACTGAGTGTCGAGGGAGTCAAACTCTCCTGCCACCCAAAGTCCAATCCGCATTAGCAACTACCAAAGGTCCACCATGTTGGCACCTTCACAAAACACATCCAATCACCCGTCTGCAATCATATGCATCATATGCATCACATTCAACATCATAAGCATCATTTGCATCATATGCATACAAAAATCAAACTATACTTCCCCACCACTTGCATCTCCATGCATCAGCATTTACATTGCATTTCCATTCGATATGGAGTATCATTACAAAATCAAGCATTCATACATGCATGAGTCAAGATCCAAGATCAATCTCGAGTTTTCCAAGGCAATCTTCAGCCCATCCAGGGGCATCTTTTTCAAGTCTATGGGCGTTCCTCATGGAATTTGTTCAACCTTTTGTTAATCTTGAGATTCCAAGATGATACTTAGCTCGATCAATGGCATCTTCTCCAAATCTGTGGCCGTCCCCCATGGAGTTGCTTCAACCTTTTGTTGATGAAGCTGTGTTCTTCAGCCCAGTCAGGGGGATCTTCTTCAAGTCTGTGGGCATTCTATTGAGTTGGTTATCTTCGACCTTTTATTGATGGAGTTATTATTCTCATATCAGTCAATGGTTTTTCCTCCAAGCAAGTTTAACCCCCCTCTTGGGCGTTCCCCAGTGAGTTGGTTCATTTTAACCTTTTGTTGGCAAGGATAATGTTCCTTAATGACTTCTTTTGGTTTGAACCCTTTATTGTTGTCTCCGAATAAACCTCACTCATCATATCTCCAGTAAACTTGACCTATTGTCAATTGTCTTACTATTGTCCTTTTTGTGATAGCCAAACCATGTCAATTCAACCTGACCTTTATTCTTTTAGTGTTGGTTATTCTCAAAATTGGGAAGTTGCTATCATCCTTTTGGTGGTAGCAACTTATGTTGTTTGATCTTATCGTCATCCTTTTGGTGCCGATGATTAGTGAACCTCTGGTCTGTTTATCATCCTTTTGGTGAATGACAACCTTTCATATCGTTTTTCTTACTATTATCCTTATGGTAGTAGTAAGTTATGACCTCACTTTTATCCTTTTGGTGTAGGGTCATTACGTGTGTCATCTATCATCCATTTGGTGATAGGTCTGTCATCCTTTTGGTGTCGGAGTTACGTGTGTTTACTATCATCCTTTTGGTGATAGGTCTGTCATCCTTTTGGTGTCAGATATCTATGTGCTCTCTATCATCCTGTTGATGATAGATCTGTCATCCTTTTGGTGTCGGAGTCGTGTGTGTTTTACTATCATCCTTTTGGTGATAGATCTGCCATCTTTTTGGTGTCGAAGTCGTATGTCTTCTATCATCCTTTTGGTGATAGATCCTTCATCCTTTTGGTGTCGGAGTCGCGTGTCTTCTATCATCTTTTTGGTGATAAGTCTGCCATCCTTTTGATGTCGGAGTCGTGTGTCTTCTATCAATCTTTTGGTGGTAGATTCGTCATCCTTTTGGTGCTAGTAATTCACGGATCTTTGGTGTGTGAATCATCCTTTTAATGAATGACAAAACTAGAACCTTATGTGTTTGCTTACTATTATCCTTTTGATAATAGCGGGTGTTGACCTCATTTCCATCCTTTTGGTGAAGGGTCGTTGCGTGTGTTCTCTATCATCCTTTTGGTGATAGATCCGTCATCCTTTTGGTGTCAGAAATCATTATTTACTTACTATTATTCTTTTGGTAATAACGATTTTCAACCTCATTTTCATCCTTTTGGTGAAAGGTCTGTGTGTGTACTTATTGTTATCCTTTTGGTAATAGCAAGTCGATTCATGTGAGTTTACTATCATCCATTTAGTGATAGGCTTGCCTTCCTTTTGATGTCAAATATCTTTATGCATGTGTTTACTATCATCCTTTTGGTTATAGGTCTGCCATCCTTTTGGTGTCATAAATTTCCTGTTATCATCCTTTTGGTGATAACGACCTTTGCAGGTTATTCAGCGTCTACTCGAGGGTTGATATTGATATGTTATTCCACCTTCTTAGCTTTTAATTTCTTTTTAGACAAATTTGGAGTCTTCTTTATATCTAATTGACTTCTACCTTGAAAGAATGAACATCGTAGCAGTTCATCTTACTAGGTTTAAGCCAATTAGATAGGGGCATCTATCATACTGTCGCACCTCGAAAAATCAAAATACGACCCTCGCGCAAAAGGCGCAGAAAAATTGTTCGACAAAGTCGCCACCGAACTTTATTTATCCTAAAAGAGGGAAAGAAAAATATTGATAAAACCTTTAAGGAGATAAGAACATGGTCGTCGCAACCATATTCTGGGTTCGAGAGTCAGTTATGTAAGAGGAATGTATTAGCACCCCCTATGTATGTTGTACTCAATGAGAACCTCTTAATTCGAATTGTAATGAACGTTAGCTAAGCTTATTTATTTTCTTCTAAACAAGTAAAGCGAAAAGAGTACGATAAAAGGAAATTGATGCTAAGGGGAAATGGTGGTTTTAGGATAGGGTGCTCGCCAAGGATTGGGGCCCTTGTGCCTACATATTCTCATTCAAACAAAAATAAGGAATCAGAGCAATCGTAGTTTGACTATGGGAAAAGATAGAGGGTTAACACAGAATGATGGAAAGAGATGGAATTGTGCTAGCCAAGATCATTGCAATCTTGTGCCTACGTATTTTGCATTCGAATGACTGAAGAATCAGGGTGTTCGTAGTTCACGGATACGACCATGAAAAGAAATGGGTTCATGTGTTGGATTTTGGTTTGGATGACCATTACTCGAAGCTCAAGAAAGGCTCATGGGGTCTAAGTAATCAGGATAGTGAATCGAAGACTCAACTCTCTCTCTCTCTCTCTCTCTCTCTCTCTCTCTCTCTCTCTCTTTCTCTTTTTCATCTTGAAAATAGGTTGTGTTGAAAAGTGTTTTGAATGATGAATGGTTGGAAGATAGTTTGAATATTGTCAAGTTGGAAATATTTTAGAGGTGTCAATTGCTCACACATGAGTAAGAGAACTCACACCCAAACAACAAAAGAGGGATCAAAGGCTCAACCCCCTCTTTTTCACCTTAAAAAGAGTTTTGATAGTTGTTAATCATTTTGAAGTTTGATTAAGAAAATTCCTTTGACGTTGGATTAAGGGTTTGATTGTATTTACATGCGAAGAAGTTGAAAAGAGGTTGATTGCGAGGCAAAAGGCACTCGGCTTAAAAGGTTGATTTGAAAATGGCTCGACGATGAATCAAGGGTTTGCAAAAAGAGTGTGAATCGATCCTAGTCCTTAGGGGTGCTCCTAGTAACGAAACCACAATGAAAAATGCAAGTGTGTGCATTAGGTTGATGGTGATGCTTCGAGCAATTAACTTACAGGGATGTTTTGAAAATCGCTCGACGACGAATCGAGAATTAATTTTAAAACGATTTAGTATATGCTAGTCCCTAGGGGTGCTCCTAGTAAACAAACCACAATCAAAAAAGCAAGTAAGGTGCTTACATCGAAATGGGAGTGGGGTACATGTAATTTACACTGGATTGCATGAAATAAATGGGGTCATTTTCAGGTAACCCAAGAGGAAGCCTTTTGTGTGCGAGGTGTCCTAAATTAAGCCACGAGAAAAAATCAGAAAAAAAGCTCCTTGCTAGGGTTTTTGTATAAAGTTCAAGTTCCGTTGCTCAGAATAGTAACCAACAGTCTACCAATTGAGTCTTTTAGAGTTTCGATATTTCTAATGTGCTTTTTGAATGGCATGAACAAGGTATGAACAGTATGATAATATGACAAGATGAATAATATGAACAGATAAATAATATGAACAAGATAATAATATGGACAAGATATATTGACGGAAAAGTAAAACAAGAGTATGTTGGATAGAAATTAAAGTAAGTGGTTAGTGATTAATCGTTAATTATTAATTAATCGAATGAATCGGGTCGACTTTAGCGCTAAACCATCGTAGCACGATTTATGATGAAGATCATGTTATAGAAGGTCACACAAGTATGATATTTATGCTAAAACAAGATGGACAAATGATATTTTGAATCATCCTTTAAGGAAATCGTGCCACACGAAAAGAAAAGCAGATGATCTCGTCTTAATCATAAACTTGCATTGATTAATCAAAGGTAACCTATCACGATCCTAAAGTATAGAAAATGATCTCAATGATCATTTTCTATAGATTCGAAATCATGAAGGTTAAGCAACCTCAATTAACCAACATTTGTGATATTAAAGACTCCATCGATCGAAAATTGAAAAAGAAATAAAAATAAAAATAACTTAAATAATGAAAACGAAATCAAAAGGAGTTAAAATGGTTGACTCACAACATCGAACAAAATAAAAAAAACTTCTAAAATATATTCATGATTAAAAACCAAGAAAATAATTAATCAAAACAAAAAAAACAAAAAATAATAGATAGGGGTGCGCCTGGGTTCATAGTTGGTGTGCATTAGAAATGACAGATGGGCTTCAAAGCCCATTTAACCAAAACCAAGCCAGGTATGTGGAGTGGAAAAAAATGGTGCGTCTAGAAAAAGTACGGGCCTAAAGCCCATTAGCTCAAATCCACATAAAAACTATCAGATTTTTAGAAACAAACCAAAACCATGAAAGCAGCGCAAGAATACGGAAACCATGGTCAAACTTTTTCTTCTTAACACAAAACGAAGCACAAAGGGAAACAAACATCACAATGAAAAGAAAAACACATCGAATCACCCTTCAACCTTCTTCATTCTCGCTTCGTCTTTTGCTCGATCTAGGTTCTCCCTCAACTCCCTCGTTCGAGCTTCTTCTTCTCGGTTCAGGTTTGAGATCGTGTATTTGGTTTGAAAGTTTCTCTATTCATCTCTTCATCTCAGTTTCGTTTCTGTTCTGAAATTGGTTTTGATTTTAGGATGGGTGTTTGTTGCTGTTGGATTTGAGAAAGGAAGGTGCCGTTTTAGGTTGCTATTGTGGATATTTTTCCAAATTTGAGGAAGGTTTGGGTTATTAGGTTGAAGATAGATTGATGAAGAGTTGGATAAGAGTGAGGTATGCTGATGAAGAAGGGAGTCAGTTGAATAGATTTGGAGTGAATTTTGGCAGGGTGACAATGGTTGCGAGCTTCTCCCAGACGAATGAAAGGAGCTGCTTATTTACAGAGTGGGTTTGAAGAGTGAATTTAGGTTGTGACGTTTTTTGCTGCAGTTGTCGTTTGGAATTGTACGTGGTTGTTTTCGTTGTTGTGCGTATTGGACAGGTCACCAGTTGTTTTGGTCATTCTGTTTTGAGAACATGACTTGGTTTTGGAACGAGTTTCGCGTGTATTTCAGCTAGGTGGAAAAGTTTACGTGGTTCGGTTTTGAGCTGGAGGTGGAATTGTTAATCATGTTTTATTAATTTTGTGCAGGTACAGGTTTATGATTTCACGAGATAATTTGAGTTGGCAACTACGTTTACATTGTGGTTGGGTGTTGAGCGGATTAGCCGCAACTAGTTGTGTTGCACATTTCTCATTTTGCAGGTTTGTGAGGTTTTACGTGTGGTGTTGGCTTTGTTTTATCCAGGATGGTTCATACAAATTGTTTGAAAGAAGGTGATGCAGGTATTTGTTATACAAGAATTGTGCGCCGCGTATTGGAATTTTTTTGGCTTGTTTATTGTTGAAGATAATTGTGAGGCTTAATCAATATCTTGTGGGGGGCTTGATTTGTGTACTGAAACTTAGCTTAACGTGACAAGGAAATTGAAGGCTTGTGAATGTATTTAGCGTGATGTAAGTTTGGTTTAGTGTAATTATCATGTGGCCTTTTATTGTAGAATTTGGGGGCTTTTGATATTTGTAGCATGAACTTGGTAAACACTTGAATGTAGACTTTCACATGGTGATTAAGACTTTGATTTTGGCGCCCCCGTTTGACTTTTGCTTGGATTGCTTTGAAATTTATATCTTGAACATGAATAATACTTGCTCATGGCAATTTGATAGTTGTTCGGGTGACGTAACCATGACTTGTGAATTTGGATTAGAAAGAAACTTGAATTAAAACTTGAGTTTTCCAATTTGATCTCATTAAAATCAAATTCCAATCTCTTAAATTTTTCACTAAAACTTGAATTGGTCCCTCTTGAATAAATTATTACAAGAATCCATGTATAATTGATATGAATCAGAACCTTGCATTAAAATGAATCCACCAAATCTTTCACATTAACCAAATGATTAGTCAACTATATGCCTTGAAATCTGAAAATAATGACTTGTCATATGGACCTTAAAACCCTAACTGGAAAGTAATATGAATTCTAATTATTCCTCAACCATGAAGGATTGATAACTTGACACATCCTAACATCTAACTCACACGCAGATGAATTTAATTGACACAAACCCTAATTGGAGCTTCACACATGCACCATTTGAATCAATCACACCCAGACCTTGATCTTAAAACCAACTTGTCTGCCCATTGAACCTCAACCACTACAACAACCAAAAACAATATATTTTTTGAATTTTTTTGAATAATGGTTTGTGGATGGATGTACAGATGAAAGTTATACACAAATAGGATAAATTTGGGGTATGACAGATGCCCCTGTCTAATTGAATTGAACCTAGTAAGATGAACTGCTACGACATTCATTCCTTCAAGGTAGAAATCAACTAGATATGAATAAGATTCTGAATTTGTCTAAAAAGAAAAGGAAATGCTTGAGAGGTGGAATAACAGACCAATGTCGACCCTCGAGTGGACACTGGATAATTTGCAAAGATCGCTATCACCAAAAGGATGATAACAGAAAAATATGGCACCAAAAGGATGATAGTAATCACACGCATAAAGATATCTAACACCAAAAAGATGGCAGACCTATCACCAAGAGGATGATAGTAAACTCACACGACTCGACTTGCTATTACCAAAAGAGTAACAGTAAGTACACACACATACACACACACACACACACACACACACACACACATACAAACCCTTCACCAAAAGGATGAAAATAAGATCAAAACTCGTTATTACCAAATGGATAATAGTAAGTATGCACACAGAGACCCTTCACCAAAAGGATGAAAACGAGGTTAAAACTCGCTATTACCAAAAGGATAATAGTAAGTAAACACAGTGGTATCAAATGTTGTCTTTCACCAAAAGGATGATACGCAAAATTAATGATCCACGAATTACCGGCACCAAACGGATGACAGATATACCACCAAAAGGATGATATAGAACACACACGCGGAAATACCCGACACCAAAAGGATGACAGACCTATCACCAAAACGATGATAGTAAACACACACAAACGGATATCTGACACCAAAAGGATGACTGACCTATCACCAAAAGGATGATAGAATACATACACAACCCGATGACCCTTCACCAAAAGGATGAAAGCAAGGTCAAAACTCGTTATTACCAAAAGGATACTAGTAAGTACACACTGGTTTCCGACACCAAAAGGATGACGGGTCTATCACCAAAAGGATGATAGAAGACACACATGGAGATATCTGACACCAAAAGGATGACAGACCTATCACCAAAAGGATGATAGTAAACACAACTCTGACACCAAAAGAATGGCGGAACTATCACCAAAAGGATGATAGTAAACACAGACGATTCTGACACTAAAAGGATGACGAACTTATCACCAAAAGGATGATAGTGAACACACACTACGACCCTTCATCAAAAGTATGACAGTGAACACACACTACGACCCTTCACCAAAAGGATGAAAGTGAGGTCACAACTTACTACTACCAAAACAATAATAGTAAGAAAAATGATATCAAAGGTTGTCATTCACCAAAAGGATGATACACAAACCAAAGGTTCACAGGTCGCTGACACCAAAAGGATGACGGTAAGATCAAACAACACAAGTTACTACCACCAAAAGGATGATAAAAACTTCCCGCTTTTGATAATCACTAACACCAAAAGGATGAAGGTTAAATTGAAACAACATGAACGGCTACCGCCAAAAGGGTGATGGAAAATTTATGATTTTGGAGAAATGCCAACACCAAAAGGATGAAGGTTAGGCTGAATTAGTAGGAGTGACTACCACCAAAAGAATGATAGTAAACTTCCGATCTCAAGAATTACCAACACCGAATGGATGAAGGTGGTGTTGAATTGGCAGGGTTTGTCTACCACCAAAAGGATGATAGTAAGGCAATTGACAAATGGTCAAGTTTGTTGGACATATAATGAGGGAGGCTTATTTGAAAACATCAACAAAATGTTGAAGCAAAGAAGTCATTGAGGAACACCACCCTTGTCAATAAAAGGTTGAAAGGAACCAATTCACTGGGGAACACCCAAGAGAAAGGTTGGATTTTGCCTGAGGATAACAACTCCATCAACAAAAGGTTAAAGAGAACCAACTCAATGAGGAACGTCCACTGACTCGGAGAAATGCTTATTAGTTGAACTGGGGATGACAACTTCATCAACAAAAGGTTGAGAAGAACAACTCAACGGAAAACACCAACTGACTCACTTGGAAATCACAACTTTATCAACAAAAGGTTGAAATAACTCCATGAGAAACGCCCATGAACTTGAAGAAGATTCCCCTGGCTAGGCTGAGGATCGTCTTAAAATCTTGTCTTCATCAATAAAAGGTTGAAGTAACTCCATGAGGAACGCCTACGGATTTGAAGAAGATCCCCCTGGCTAGGTTGAAGATCGCTTTGAGCTTGATCAACAAAAGGTTGAAATAACTTCGTGAGGAATGCTCACAAATTTGAAGAAGATGCCCCTGGTTGGGCCGAAGATCGTCTTGGAATCTCGAGATTGATCCTGGATCTTGACCTATGCATGTATGAGTGTTTGATTTTGTAATGATATTCCATATCAAATGGAAGTGCAATGTAAATTCTAACACGTGGAGATGCAAGTGCTGGGGAAGTATGGTTTTGTTTATGTATGCATATGATGCACACAATGTTGAATGTGATGTATATTCTGTGTATGATTGTGTATGATGCAGACGATTGCAGATGGGTGATTGGATATGTTTTGTGAAGGGTGACAGCCTGATGGACTTTTGGTAGTTTCCAATGCCGATTGTACTTTGGATGGTGGGAGGGCTTGATTTCCTCGACACTCAGTTTGTTGAAGGCGTCATGATTGAAGTAGGCGGAGATGCTCTAGACGTCCTCAGTTTGATTACTTGATGATATGTCATGTTTATTTCGGAGAGAACCACAACTCTGATGCTTGAGGGTAGCGATGTGATCAACTCGTGAAGACTGTGCTCTTGCTCTGAACTCGATGATTGCTAGTGTTTGAAAGGTGTTGCTTGTCAAACTTGAAAGTACAGAGAGAATCTACCCTCTGCAATTGGTCTTACCCCGGTCTAAACATGGTAATGGTCTGTCCCTGATTAACCAGTTCTAAAAATAGTATGATCTTTGAAAGTTGAGTTTTGACGTGCTCTTATATGGCTTGCCCCTGATTGAGCTTTTGAGGGATTTGCCTCAGCTTGTGGGTTTTGAGGTAGTCTTGATTCGGGTCGACACCCCTGAAATTTCAAGTTCCTCTTTGATTGCCCCTTGTTGGAGTTGCTTTGATGTCAAGCACTGATTTGCAGTTAAAGTTGCTCATTCACAGGTGGTAATCTTAACGCAATGCTCATGCAAGTCTTAAAAAATAGTCGTTTATTGGAGTGTTGTGATAGTGTGAGACAAATGGACCATTGGTCCAGACATTGTGCTGATTTTGCTGGTGTGTGAAATATATAGCAAGGAGAATGACACAAAATGCCAAATATTAGCAAATATGTGGGGAGTCAGTTTACGCAACCTTGCAATAGTATGCTTTCAGAAAAAACCTCGCCTCAATTAGGTCTTTCGAGGGTTGTAACATGGTCTGGTTCACGGTTTATGAAACAAAGGATATTAGGCTCAAAGCTTGGTTTGTACCCACCCCTTCTTCGTGATGATCTCCAGTCTATGTTCAGTTAATTCTGCACACATTTGTCTTCCAAAGGGGTTGATGGTATAAGCGAAATGATTCAAGGTATGCTTGAAATGGAAGTCACCTTATTTTTCTTTTGATGGATGTTAGTGACCTTTTGATTTTGGCACGGTGGTCATTGGATCTTATTTTGTTTTTTGTAAGGATTTGAGGACCTCATTTGCTTTTGTTTTTTATCCCTATCTTTTGTATGGACTGATTTTGCTTTTCGAGTCTATCGGGATTGCCTTGAATTTTGCCCAAGTCTCCTTTGAGGTGCCCGACTTATCAGGATTTTAATTTTTTTAATTTTTTGATTTTAGAGGATTGTGACTACCAAGTCATGGGTCTTTGAAGAATAATTGTCATGTCTTTTGGATTTTGCTTTGATTTGAGTGTGTAATCAGATCGACTGAACACTACCCATGCCCTAGGTTAGGTTGAGCGTAAGGGTTTGAAAATCTGAAGGAAATTGCTTCTTCTTGGCTCGAAGTGGTTAGCTAGGGATTAAATCCTTGTTTCTCTAGTGTTTTGGGGGATTGAAACAATGCATGTACGTCATTGGCGGGATTTTATCCGAAAGCATATAGTTTGCAATTATGGGTATTTCGTTTTCATCATCCTCCCTCCAGTATTTGCTAATCAACAATTTGATAAAGAGAGTGAAGTGGATAAATATGTGTCAGTGATTTGCAGTAAATGGAAAAATGAGTGAATACGACATAGTTAATCCAAAACATGCATAATCACTACATTAATAAAACCAAATACAAATGACAATGTTTAAAGCAAATAGTACTTAAACAAACAAAGACAAAATACAAGAATGCAAAATAATGGGGTGGCATGATGACTGCCTTCTTCGGGGAGAAGAACTTGACTTGACTTGACTTGATGTTGGTACTAGCTCGGCGGCGGCAAAGGCTTATTTGTGACATTCGGAGTCCTCCCTTTGAATGTGAGAAACTTTTAGTCAACCAAGTCTTAAGCTTTGTGTTTAAAGGCTCTGCAGTCCATGATTGTGTGCCCTAGAGCGCCCTTATGATACTCGCAGTGAGTGTTAGCATCATAATCTGGAGGAATGATAGTTCGTGGAGCAAGGCCTCTCGAGATGATCACCCTATCCTTTAGCAGTTCAGCAAAGTTCTGAGCATATGACATAGGTAGGTGATCAAAATTTCTTTCTGGCCTCATTGTTCTTTGTTGATTAGGATGTCACTGCTGCTGAGCAGCTCGCTGTTGTTGATTCTGAGGCGAATACTGATACCTTTGCTGATTATATGACTGTTGCTAAGGAGCCTGTTGTCGAGGCATTAGAGTTTGAACAACTGGCTTATAAGTCATAGGAGCATATTGCACAGCAGCAACATACGGATACTGAAAGTATGGGATTTGAACAAGAATTAGAGCAGGAGCTTGTTGATAAGCTTGCCCTTTCTGAGCAGAGACAAAATTTGTTTCCCCTCTTTCTTTTTGTATCCATTGAATGGATTCTTGGCTCTATACTGGTTGCTAGAACCTCTTTGGATATTTCTACTTTTCAGACCTTTTTCAATCCTCTCACCAACAATTACCAAGTCAGAGAATCCAGCAGAAACACTACCAATCAGCTTCTCATAGTATTGGTCTTGCAAGGTACCCATGAAGATGTCAATCAGTTCACAGTCAACCAATGGTGGAGGCACCCTTGCAGCTAATTCTCTAAAGTGTTATGCGTATTCCTTAAAGGATTCATTGTCCTTTTAAACCATACTTTAAAGTTGAGTACGATTCGGAACAAGGTCGGTATTGTATTTGTATTTCTTAACAAAAGCTTCAACTAACTCAACCCAAGTACGCACACTGTTTCACTCCAGCTGCATATACCATTCGAGAGATGCTTCAGACAAGCTGTCTTGGATGCAATGCATTTTGAGCTTTTCGTATCTGGCATAGGCAACCATCTTGCGATCGTACATCTTCAAATGAATGTTTGGACATCTTAGACCTTTGTACTTTGAGAATTCTAGCACTTTGAACTTGGGAGGAATGACAACATATGGCACCAAGTACATCTCTAGAGCATTCAAGGATGTTAAGTTATGCCCTTCTATGACTCGGACTTTTCCAGCTAGATCACGACACATCTTGAGGGCTTCAGAATCCTGAGCAGCAACGGAATTGGTAATGGGGATAGCAACATGATAGTTTTGCATCTCATCATATTGATCTTGCAAATTCTCTTCAGTATGAGGAATGAAGATCTGAATGACAACAGGTTGGGCTTACGGGATGGCTCAAATAGTAACTCCAAGTGTTGGAAATGGTTGAGAAGTAGCTCCTCCAGTGGCAAAAGTGAAGTTCATTGGTATCCCATAATTGTTAGGGTTGGGAACAGGAACTGAGAGCCTTGAGGTAGATCCTTGGACAGGCACATTGTTGATTATGGCAGCAGCTTCACGCAGTTCTTCTTCCTTTTTGGCCATAGTGATGGCTTCGAGAATCTGGTCGATCTTGCCTTTGATAGAGTCCAACTCCTTTCTAAAAGTAGCTTGCTCTTGTTTAATTTGCTTCATCACTCATCTGGTGTCGGCTCGAGTTGTGTACTGGTGTCGAGGAATCAACTTGATATACTGGAGATGAAGTGAGGTTATGTTGTTGAAATGAAATGCAATACGCATACCTGATGCAACACAATGCAATGACATATATGCAAGATGTAAGGTCCAGGATTGCATGATCGGACAATTTTGAGGATGGCTGGAGGAATGGGTCAACAACCAATGTCTCTGATCAAAGAAACCCCACAGGTAGGTTCTAAGATGGGTAAGTGCCTAAAGTCATGGATATCTTTTCAAAGATGTTATAACCATGGAAAAGGTTCACCACGACAATAATATCCTCAAAAGGATCTCCTCTAGGTGAGGTCTTCGTATCTTCCCCACGAGAAAGCTCCTCGAAGGCATTCACTACACAATCATCGACACGCGGGTTCTAAGATAGGTTATCAGAGTCATAGATCAAGGTTGAAAATATTACTTTCAGGAAGTAATACTTTCAAGGGATCTTATTTGATTGAGGCATTGGTATTAACCCAAAAGGAGTCAAAACTACCAACCATCATGGATTGAATGAGTTAATGGTCCTTGGGGTCAACAATTCAGGCTCAAAAACATTATTTCCATGGCAAAGGCTCACCACAACAACAACATTTCCAAGGGAATCTACTCCAAGCGGGGTTTTCATATCAGCCTCACGAGGAAGATACCACGAAAGTCTCCACTACACAACCACCATCTTAATCCTAGGTTTTTACTCAGAATCGGGTGTAGAGCCATCTTATAAAGTACCCAATATCAGAGAAGCCCAATAATGTCACAATAAGCAATAATAACAAAGATAAGAATAGGAAAGCACATAAACGGATAGACGAGAAGAAAATAAATAAGCGAAGTTGATAAGCTCACAACTTGAACTAAGATAGGCTTGACTTTCTCTTGCATGGGGCAATGTATTCCCCAGCAGATCCGCCAACTATTGCACCTCGAAAAATTAAAATACAACCCTCGCGCAAAAGGCACAGAGAAATCACTCGACAGATTCGCCACCAAACTTTATTTATCCCAAAAGAGGGAAAGGAAAATATCAAGAAAATCTTTAAGGAGATAAGAGCATGGTAGTTGCAACCACATTCTGGGTTCGGGAGTCGGTTACGTAAGAGGAAGGTATTAACACCCCTACGTCCGTTGTACTCAACGGGAACCTCTTAGTTTGAATTATGATGAACGTTAGCTAAGCTTATTTATTTTCTTCTAAATGAGTAAAGCAAAAATAGTACGATGAAAGGAAATCAATGCTAAGGGGAAAATGGTAGTTTTAGGATAAGGTGCTCGCCAAGGATTGAGGCCCTTGTGCCTACGTATGCTCATTCGGACCAGAATGACGAATCAGAGCAATCTTGGAAGTGTGCTGCCAAGATCATTGCAATATTGTGCCTACGTATCTTGCATTCTAATGAATGAAGAATAAGAGCATTTGCAGTTCATGGATTCGACCATGAAAAGAAAGTGTTTAATGTGTTGGAGTTTAGTTTGGGTGACGATTACTAGAAGCTTAAGAAAGGCTCCTCTGGCCCAAGTAATCGGGAGAGTAAATTGAAGACTCGACTCTCTCTCTTTTTCATCTTGAAAAAAGGTTGTGTTTGAAAAGTGTTTTGAATGACAAATGGTTGGAATATAGTTTGGTTGTTGTCTAGTTGGAAGTGTTTTAGAGGCGTCAATTGCTCACACACGAGTAAGAGAACTCGCGCCCAAATAACTGAAGAGAGATCAAAGGCTCAACCTCCCTCTTTTTCACCTTGAAAAGAGTTCCGATAGTTGTTAATCATTTTGAAGTTTGATTAAGAAAATCTGCTTGATGTTGGATCAAGGGTTTTATTGTATTTACATGGGAAGAAGTTGAAAAGATGTTGATTGCGAGGCAAAGGGTACTCGTCTTAAAAGGTTGATTTGAAAATGGCTCGACGAAGAATCTAGGGTTTGCAAAAAGAGTGTGAATCGATCCTAGTCCTTAGGGGTGCTCTTAGTAACGAAACCATGATGAAAAGTGCAAGTGTGTGCATTAGGTTGATGGCGATGCTTACGAGCATTCGACTTATAGGGATGTTTTGAAAATAACTCGAAGACGAATCGAGAATTAGTTTGAAAATGGTTTAGTTTATGCTAGTCCCTAGGGGTTCTCGTAGTAAACAAACCACAATCAAAAAAGAGATTAAATCGCATACATCAGAATAGAAGCAGGGTACATGTAATTTACATGGGATTGCACAAAATAAACGAGGTCATTGTCAGGTAGCCCAAGAGGATCTTGTGTTTGTGCAAGGTGTCCTAAACTAAACCACGAGCAAGAGTTATACAAAAATCTCCTTGCTAGGGTTTTTGTATAAAGTCCAAGTTCTGTTACTCGAAATAGTAACTAGCAGTCCACCAATTGAGTCTTTTAGGGTTTCAATATTTTTAGTGTGTTTTTGAATGGCATGAACAAGGTATAAACAATATGATAATATGACAAGATGAATAATATGAACATGTGAATAATATGAACAAGATAATAATATGGACAAGATATATTGATGGAAAAGTAAAATAAGAGTATATTGGACAAAAATTAAAGTTAGTGGTTAGTGATTAATCGTTAATTGTCAATTGATCAAATGAATCAGGTTGACTTTAGCGCTAAATCATCGTAGCACGATTTATGATGAAGATCATGCTATAGGAGGTCACGCAAGTATGATATTTGTGCTAAAACACGATGGAGAAGTGATATTGTGAATCATTCTCTAAGGAAATTGTGCCACACGAAAAGAAAAGCGGATGATCTCGTCTTAATCACAAAGTTGCGTTGATTAATCAAAGGTAACCTATCATGATCCCAAAGTATAGAAAATGATCTCAATGATCATTTTCTACAGATTTGAAATCATGAAGATTAAACAACCTCAATTAACCAACATTCGCGATATTAAAGACTTCATCGATCGAAAATTGAAAAAGAAATGAAAATAAAACAACTTAAATAATGAAAACGAAATCAAAAGGAGTTAAAATGTGGACTCACAAAATCAAACAAACTTAAAAAAACTACTAATATATAATCATGACCAAAAACCAAGCAAATAATTAAGAAAAAAAATAATAGATGGGGGTGCGCCTGGATTCATAAGTGGTGTGAACTAGAAATGACAGATGGGCTTCAAATCCCATTTAACTAAAACCAAGCCAGGTGTGTGGATTGGAAACAAATTGTGCGTGTAGCAAAAATACGGGCCTAAAGCTCATTAGCTCAA
This sequence comes from Lathyrus sativus, assembly GCA_963859935.3. Lineage (NCBI taxonomy): Eukaryota > Viridiplantae > Streptophyta > Magnoliopsida > Fabales > Fabaceae > Lathyrus > Lathyrus sativus. Next base: position 399,125,215 of record OZ012739.1, on the reverse strand, counting down.
ATCCACATAAAAACTATCAGATAGTTTAAAACAAACCAAAACCATGAAAGCAGCACAGGAATACGGAAACCATGGTCAAACTTTTTCTTCTTAACACAAAACAAAGCACAAAGGGAAACAAACATCACAGTAAAAAGAAAAACACATCGAATCACCCTTCAACCTTCTTCATTCTCGCTTCGTCTTTTACTCGATGTCGATTCTCTTTCAACTCTCTCGTTCGAGCTTTGTCTTCTCGGTTTAGGTTTGAAATTATGTGTTTGGTTTGAAATTTTATCTCTTTATCTCTTCTTCTCCGTTTCGTTTTTATTCTGAAATCGGTTTTGATTTTGAGGTGAGTGTTCATTGTTGTTGGATTTGAGAAGGGAAGGTGTCGTTTTAGGTTGTTGTTGTGGATATTTTTCAAGATTTGAGGAAGGTTTGGGTTGTTAGGTTGAAGAAAGATTGATGAAGAGTTGGATAAGAGTGAGGTATGATGATGAAGAAGGAAGTCGGTTGAATTGATTTGGAGTGAATTTTGGCAGGGTGACAATGGCCGCGAGCTTCTCCCAAACGAATGAAAGGAGATGCTTATTTATATAGTGGGTTTGAAGGGTGAATTTAGGTCGTGATGTTTTTTTGCCGCAGTTTTCGTTTATAATTGTACATGGTCATTTTTGTTGATGTGCGTATTGGACATGTCACTAGTTGTTTTGGTCATTCTGTTGTGAGAACGCGACTTGGTTTTGGGACGAGTTTCACATCTATTTCAGCTGGGTGGAAAGGTTTACGTGGTTCAGTTTTGAGCTGGAGGTGGAATTGTGAATCATGTTTTATTAATTTTGTGCAGGTACAGGTTTATGATTTCACGAGAAAGTTTGAGTCGACAACTACGTTTACATTGTGGTTAGGTGTTGAGTGGATTAGCCACGACTAGTTGTTGTGTTGCACATTTCTAGTTTTGCGGGTTTGTGAGGTTTTATGTGTGGTCTTGGCTTTGTTTTATGTAGGATGGTTCATACAAATCGTTTGAAATAAGGTGATGCAAGTATTTTTTATACAAGAATTATGCGCTGCATATTGGAATTTTTTGGCTTGTTTATTGTTGAAGATAATTGTGAGGCTTAATCAATATCTTGTAGGGGGCTTTATTTGTGTACTGAAATTTAACTTAATGTGACAAGGAAATTGAAGGCTTGTGAATGTATTTAGTGTGATGTAAGTTTGGTTCAATGTAATTATCACGTGGCCTTTTATTGTAGGATTCATGGGCTTTTGATATTTGTAGCATGAACTTGGTAAACACTTAAATGTAGACTTTCACATGGTGATTAGGAATTTGATTTTGGCACCCCCATTTGACTTTTTCTTGGATTGCTTTGAACTTTATCTTGAACATGAATAATACTTTCTCATGGTAATTTGATAGTTGTTCGGGTGGCGTAACCATGACTTGTGAATTTGGATTAGAAAGAAACTTGAACAATTAAAACTTGAGTTTTCCAAGTTGATCTCATTAAAATCAAATTCCAACCTCTTGAATTTTTCACTAAAACTTGAATTGAACCCCATTGAATAAAGTAGTACCATAATCCATGTAGAATTTGAGATGAATCAGAACCTTGCATTAAAATGAATCCACTAAATCTTTCACATGAACCAAATGTCCAGTAAGCAATATGCCTTGAAATCTGAAGATAATGATTTGTCATATGGACCTTAAAACTCTAACTAGAAAGTAATATGAATTATGATGATTCCTCAACTATGAAGCATTGATAACTTGACACAGCCGGACATCTTACTCACATGCACCCTAATTGGAGCTTCACACATACACCATCTGAATCAATCACACCCAGACTTTGATCTAAAAAACAACTTGTCTGCCCACTGAACCTCAATCACTATTACAACTAGAAACAATATATTTTTTGAATTTTCTGAATAATGGTTAGTGGCTGGATGTACAAATGAAAGTTATACACAAGTAGGACAAATTTGGGGTATGACACATACCCCAATTTTGTCCTACTTATATATTACTTTCATCTGTACTTCCATCAACTAACCGTATTCAAAAAGTCAAAAATATGTCACTTCCATTTTCATTTTCATATTGCCTAAGTTTATGCTTTATTTAAGGGTATCTAGTCAGAAGCGTGTGCAATATGGATTGAGTTTCATCTGATTTGACCTAATCTTGGTCAGGCAAGAATTTATTTCAAGATCAAGGCCAGAGTGCATTAATCTAGGTGATGTGTGTGTGAGGATCAAATTAGGGTTGTGTGCCAATTTAAGTCTGTTTTGGATGGATCAAGTTCTCAAATTGTACCAAGGAAAGTGCTTCATGGTTGAGAATTATCAGAATTCAATTCATCTTTAAATTAGGACTTTGGTGTATTGATGTGCATATTCTCAAGATGTAATCCTCTAATTTTTAAGGCATTGTTCCTGTTCTTTTGGTTCATGGTGAGGAGTTTGGTATTATGATTCAGGCAACAACAATTCAAGGGTTCATTGTTATCTAAAATCAAGTCAAAGGTCCAAGTTCATCCAAAGTTCAATTCCAATTCAAGTCCGAATCAAGTTCCAATTTCAATTTCAATTTTATATCAAGTTTCCTTTTCCTATTCAACATTCAATCTTTACATCATTCCAAGTTTAAACTTAATTTCTAATCAAAGGTTCAATTGCAATTCGATTCAATTTCCATACAAAATTCAAATGGATACACTCATACAAAAAATTTCAAGAATATACATTGGATCATTATTACAAAAAGAGAGAAAACTTCATGGAATTTGTACAAAATAAGATAATTCCAAAGCCCATTCCTATTTTCTTTATTTTTAAAATCCCATTTCAATAAAACACAAAAATTAATACAAAAACCAAGACCTATAAACAATTTTTTTTACAATACACACATCACCTAATAGCCATGCTACCCCACATGATTCAACAAGCCAGACCCACATAACAGACCATCACAGCCACCAAGCATCGTGCCATATTGTCTGCTACTACACAACGCATAAAAACAATAAACTCACAACACAACAAAATCCCACACCATGTTGATACCACAAACAAAGCCAACACACCAACGAGAAGCCTCACGACATGATATGCAAGACACATATAATACAATCCATGCCTGCAATTCTAGCCAAGCCATCAATCTCATGCAAATGAGCTAAAAATTCAACACAAGCCTTACACAATGCAACACCAAAAACAAGTCGTGACATAATATAATTACAACATAAATTCTGCAGACACAAACCATCACGTTTGTACCATACACCTTGCATTTGCTCTAATCACCCAACCTGCACAAGTATCACATGAGGACCTCACAAGAATATTCTCTTAAAATTACCTGCATGCAAGTAAAATTACGGAAAGCAACTCCGGAAACTGTTACGCAAAACGACAATCGGAAATGGCGACATTCACAAAATGCTGCAGCATCATCCAAATTTCACAACAAAATTCCACCTCCATATCTTTATAAATTGAACCCAAACCCTCACTCAAAAACAAATTTATTATAGCCACAAGAACTCTGCTGAAATCTCTCCCCAAAACCGAATCCTCACACCTTAATACATCTTCACCACTCATCTTCATCAACTCACAATCAAAATAATAACACAACCACCCCTCCTTCTTCTCAGACCCGAGAACCATAAATCCAAACACCATTCCTCAAATTTCTTTAACCCACTTCAAACCTTGAATCAAATCCAAACAAACCCCAGATCAGAGAAAGAAGAGGAAGGGAGATTAAATGAAATCGTGAAACAAAACGAAATTGAGATGGACCTTAAACTGAGCGAAACCGAATGCAAATACGAACTTGGTGAAGCGATTGAAACGAGGTGATTGAAAGTCGAATTGTGTAAAGATTTTGTGTGCGTTTTCTTCTTTGTTTGATGCATGTTGCTTTTCTTTTTGTTCTCTTGACGATGTGTTATTTGTTTTTGGAATATATTTGATATCAATGAAGTTTCTAGTTGTGTTGTTTTTAAAGTTCATTTGCATGATTGTTGATGGACCGAGCCAGGGTATTATGGCCCATGTGGTCATTCATTATAGCCCATTGCCCTTTTAATACATCACCATACATATTTCTTATAAACAAACTGTGTGAGGTGACGGGCTTTAAGCCTATATGATCCTTTTTTCTCATTCTCACCCTCATTTCTAATTTTACACTCCCTCCCCTTATTATTTTATTTTTGTTATTTATAAGTGTTTTTTTAACAAACTTTTTTTTCTTTTCTAATTTCAGTTTTCTTCTTAATTTTCAAACACTTGTTTGTAGTATTTTACTTTGATTTCTCTTGTTTTTTTCCTCCTCGTTAATTTCTATCTCGTTCATTTCATTTTACTACTTTTTATTCTCCTTTGGTCGATGAACACCTAAGAGTCGTGGATTGTCGATTTATCGATGAAAATCCATGATTAAGATTAGACCATTTTCTTGTATTACTTATCTCATTCCATTTCCATTTCATATTAACCTCTCCTTTTTATTATCGATTTTGGTCGATGAAGTCTTTTTATTCATAAATGTTGGTTGAGTGAGGTTTTTTAACCTTCATGGATTCAAATCTGTAGAAAATGATCATTGAGGTCATTTTATATACTTTGGGATCGTGATAGGTTGCCTTCGATTAATCGATGAAAGTTTTTGATTAAGACGAGATCGTCTGCTTTTCTTTTCATGTGGCACGATTTCTTTAGAGAATGATTCATAATATCATCTCTCTATCGTGTTTTAGCATAAATATTGTTGATTGTGTGACCTCCTATAGCATGATCTTTGTCATAGATCGTGCTAGGATGGTTTAGCACTATAGTGGACCCGATTCATCTGATTCTTAATCATTAACATTAACTTTAAAATCCATCAATATATTCTTGCTTTACTTTTCCGTCGATATATCTTTCTCATATTATTATTGTTCATATTACTCATTGTTAGAAAGTATTTAGGGGTAGTGTTTTATCGTATCCATAGGGATTGATGAGAATATAGATGCTTGCCATTCAATGGTTTAATGATTTAAGAAAGGGGGTTTTTAAAATGGTTTCTATTTTCGTAAGAAGGGTTTGCAAGAATTAAAACAAAATAAAATTCAGTCTAAGTTTGATAAAAACATGTCAAGATTAGGGTTCGCTAATTCGTCCTAAACGTATCCAACCGATCGAATATGTGAACGAAGTTTTAACCAACATAACCGCGTATCCTTGCAAAAAAGTTCATTTCTAAAGCGATTTCGTGAATGTTATTGTTTCGACTGTTAAATGATCTCTCTAAATAACACTCGAAACAATAATCATTAAGATTAATACAAAGCGAATATCAACTTTCAAACCTATATCTAGAATCTGTATAATTGATAGATGAAGAAATTAGGTCAAGACTTGGAAAGTTCATGTCTAAAGCAATCCATATCATAAATGTATAAAGAGTAGCAAATAACTTCATCTATATTGATCACAACATTGTTCACATACAAAAGATAAAAAAGAATACATAAAATCTGAACTAACTACCTCTAACCTTGACAAGAGAGGGATTTAGCCACTCATTTCCATGATAGCTTGAACAACAAGTTTCGAAAGAAGGTTTATCAACATCCGAGTCGAATAATCGAGATTGGATGGGAATCCACCTTCTTTTTGTGAAATATTACTAAGAGATGATGAGAAATGGAGAGGCAAGTTTTTAGGTCTGAAAATCCTCTCAAGATAAAGTACAAAAATAAAGATATTTTTCTCAAAAAGTAGTCCATACTACTTATAGAAGGGCTGTTGAGCTGTCATGTTCGCAGTGCGAACAAAGTGTTCGCCGATCGAACGACCAAAATGGCACCTGAAGTGCCTATGTCCTGAGAAAACTCCCCAGGAAAAATTCCACATGTTCACTGTGCGAAGAATTATTCGCAGTGTGATTCCTTCACTGAGAACTTCGCACAACGAATTCTTATCCAAGTACCTAATGCCTCAAGTCTAGGAGTGTTTGCTAGATCTTCGCCTAAAAAGTTGTTTGTTGCCTCCTCCACACAGTGAACTTAGGGCCCTTTTCTTTCTGTTTTGGATTCCTGGCTCTCGCTGGCAAGTTCGCTGTGCAAACTTTGTGAAGTTTTCTGGCAAGCTTCGCTAGCAAGTTCGCTCTGCGAACTTGTTGTTGTTTGCATGCTGACTTGGTTTCTTTGTTATCTTTCTTGTGTCTTACTCTTCACTTTTCGTGCCTCATTCTTGCACAATAACACACAAATCAAAGGAACCAAGATATTTTCATATAATGGTGCAAATCAACTAAAGCAAGAGTGATTCTAACACTTTCTTAACAAAAAGGAGCGAAAGATGCCCACATTTGATAGATCAAATAAGAAAAGTTAGGCATATAACAACTTTTCTCAACTAGATCTTTGCTTGCCCTCAAACAAAGTATGCCTCTTGATGAAACAAGCGGATTTGCTCAAGAAAAATATTTCTCCGAAATCAAATTAAATGGCTCAAACGTAAGGAATGCAACCAGACACAGGTTCCCAATGGTGAGAATCAAACAACACACACAAACTAAAGTATTAAAGCAATGCAAAACATATATCAATCAACAACAATGTCATATTGAATGAATCACCCTATCTCTCCTCTTCGAATAAGGATTGAAGAAATTACTCGTTTGCAACCGCGGGGACAATTTCACTCACCTAACAAACAATGCCAAAATCAATCTAATTCATACAATATCTAACAATCATAAATGAAAATATGGAAACAAGAAGATCACTAAGGTCTTTTACAATTGTAGCTTGGCCGGGTTTACAAACAAGGGACATTTCTAAGACCATTAAAATGAAATTGCCGATGCAAAAGAGACATTCACTGTATAAGTTATTTACATATCCCAACTTCATTCCACTTGTTTCTCATTTGAAAACCTTCCCAACTCTTATTTCACAACTTTTTCTTTTTTCTTTTCCAAGCAAGCATTCTTTTTTCTTCTTTTTTTTTACATTCATATTCACATAACAATTTTTTTACAATGCTTGCTTGATTTTTCAAGAGTTGTAGCAACCTACCACACTTCTTTTTCGCTCTCTCCAACTTAGTTTTTACTCAACCCTCAAGTGAATGCTCTTAACTTTTTAAGGCAAAGAGAACAATTAACACAAAATTCAAGGGTTCAAGAAAAAAGTTTTTTGAATCTCACACAATTTCAGGCTGAGATTCACACTGTTTAGGCTCAAGGGGTTTATGAATACTCTCTGCTCACGGGTCAGTTGCATTTGGAACTGGTTGTGCTCGATAAAAAATAAGTGCATTGATCATTTCTAATTGCTTCCGCAAATTCACAATAATAAAAGATAAAGCATGAATCAACAAAGTTTATTAGAATCCTGCATTTTGTGTACAATAGAGGTTTCCTCACAATTTGTGGTTCTAAGTCCTAAGTGAAACATTCATTCAACAATGTTGCCAAAAGAACAATATTCATTTACAACAAGATTAGAGTTCTCAATGCATTCTAAAATTCTAACCAAAGGTAACCATGTACCTTGACATTATGCGCTTGTTTAATATTATCATTGCCACCAAAACTCGAATGCATCTTCATTGGATACTTATTTCCAGAGAGCAACCAATCTAGAAGTTTTAGAAAGCTCAACAGCCAGAAAATATTAACAACCTCTTGAAAAGAGAAACAAAATATTTTAAACATAAAAACTTAACATCACTTAAACTTAACAAAAATGTGCATGGGTGAAAAACACCCCAAAATAGTACAAGAACCAATATCTGAAATAACAATACAATAAAACAGCAAAAATAATTATTCAAGCACAAAAATACTTCACTTTGACGACCAAAGGAAGTTGCTCGAATTCACGCTCACAAAATCAAAATATCACAAAATCAGTCTTCCTCGGACTCGGTCTCCTCCACGCTCTCAGAACCTGAATCATCATTATCATCATCATCCATTATCTCAGTGCTACCATCATCAGGACCAGAGGCACCCGTCTCCTCTCCAAAAATAGGCCTGACCTCAGGCTAGCTCGCGTGCTCCAAGAACTGCTCACGAGTCATTATACTACGCTCCACGGAGGGGTCACAACATTGCATCTGAAGTACCTGCATAGAATCATGTATATCAACCATGGTGTGCTAAGTCACCACCATCCAATCCCAGTTATAATTGCAGACAGCTTGTTGGAATGGATCAAAACCCTGTGAGAAAGGAACATCAGGGCCATCAGTAGCCCCGGTATTTGCAGCAGCTGAACTCCCTTTAAAACCTTTGGGCCGGCAGTATTTGTCCACGTATTTGTCATCAATAGCGGCCAGAATAGTCACCTGTCGATGAGAAGGTAGTCTCACCCTCGACTGAACATACAATGCCATGATGAGACACAGAAAAGCAAGGGGATAATTAACTCTCGCCCCCGCTTTCAATCCACTCTCCACCACAGTTCGCATCTCATCGGCAATGATCCGGGCCACATCAATCTGGACATTAGTAAGAATATAGTGGACCAAATGTTCCACTGGGATCGGTTGTTGAAATGTGTGACTTTGGCTTAATGTTCATCAAAATCAACAGCAGCACTAGCTGAGGCAAAGGCTTCATGTCTTATCTATGGTACCGCCTTGGAACCCTAGATGGGTTCAATTCTACAATTTTTTCCTCCATCAATATAGCATCGTAAATTAGATTTGTATTTCTGTGAAGTCTCAGATCTCGATGATAATCATCAATTTCATCTTTTCACCCAAGCTAAGTCATCTTCCAAGTACCCTATTGATGGAATCTCTGTTAAAGCTCACTGGTCTGCCTGATACCCTTGTGGTCCAAGTGAATCGCTCGTCGTTGTTTGGAAGTGCATTAGCATAGAACTCCCGTACTACCTCTATGTTATAGTTGTTTGTTGGCGTCACCAACATGTTTCATTTCTTGCTGTTTATGAGTCCTGCGAAAGTTATGTATGATCCTTTCGGATGAATTAGAGACCTTTCCCTGGCAGAATTTTCCGCTTTTCCAAAGCCACGTATCGAGCGGCTTGCTTAGGACCCACAAATCTCTCAGTATCATACTGGATGGGTTGGGGCCGTGAGGTGATACCGACCTTTCTCTTTTTAGACGCTATTGACATGGATGCCATCTGTAAACAAAACATAGGAGAAGAATAAAAACATCCACATAACAGATCAGTACAACAGTTAGAACAGAAAAACAAAATGTTGTCATGTTCGCTGCAAACTTCACTGTGCGAAGACCTGGCGAATACTCACCCCAGGTTCGCACTGTGAAGGTGCTAGCGAAGGCTGCGGGTTTTTGAAATTTCCCACTGTTTTCAACCCAAAAGCAAGACAATCCAATCTTAACAACAACAATTCATGAATATCAACATTTGTCATGCTTGGGACAGTTCTAAATGCACATGCAACCACAAATTTAACAGTTCTGTTACTAACCCTCTACAACCCAAATGGTATGTTCTATTGAAAACTAAAGCAACCTAATCATAAAAGAATTGAGAAAGAGAAACATTGAGGAGCTTGATTGAGGCTGTGAGAAGAGAAATTAGGGTTTGCAATAGAGGCACAATTGTGAAGTGAGTGAGAGTGAAGTGTGGTAACCGTGAAAGTGAAGTAGAATGGCCTAAAGTCCTTTAGAACCAAAAAAATGGTTTGGGCCCAATTAGGTGGCCCACTGAATTTAAAATAATACAACCTATTTCGCTCTGTTCGCAATGCGAACGTCCTAGCGAACATGTTCGCTGAGAGCTTCGCCTAACGAAGGTTCTAGCGGACATGACAGGTTTTGGTTTTTTTAACTTATCAATTCACATCATTTTCAGCAAAGGTCCACCATATCAAGCACATTATTTACACAACAAAAAGCAGTAAATACTTACAATGTTGGGATGCCTCCCAACAAGCGCTTTGTTTAACGTCGTTGGAGCTCGACGGTCCGATGCGATCACGGATCGCAGAAAGGCACAGAGGTGGTGTCCCACTCGAAATCACCACCTAGGTAAATCTTCAACCTTTGACCGTTGATTGTCCAATTATCTTTGGTCTTTATGTCTTCAATGGTAATTGCCCCGTAACTCAAAATGTTTTGAATCTGAAAAGGACCCGACCACTTGGACTTTAACTTACCGGGAAACAATCTCAACCAAGAATTGAATAGTAACACCATTTGTCCTACCTCAAATTTCTTGGTCACTATTTTTTTATCATGATACCCCTTCACTCGGTCTTTGTAGATTTTGTTCGACTCATAAGCTTGAAGGCGTATTTCTTCCAACTCATGAAGTTGGCTTTTTCTTTTGTCGCCACTCAAGTTCTGATCAAAGCTTAGCAACTTCAATGCCCAAAAGGCTTTGTGCTCCATTTCAACCGGAAGGTGACCGTTTTTACCGTAGACCATTTTGAAAGGTGTGAGACCAATCAGAGCTTTGAAAGATGTCCGATAGGCCCACAAGGCGTCGTCAAGCTTGCTTGACCAATCCTTCCTCGAGGTAGACACAATTTTTCCAAAATCTTTTTAATTTCTCAGTTTGATACCTCCGTCTGTCTGTTAGCTTGCGGATGTTATGGTGTTGCAACTTTGTGCCGTACACCATACTGTTCCAAAGCTTTTGCTAATTGAGGGTTACAAAAGTGTGATCCTCCATCACTTATTAACACTCTCGGAGTACCAAACCGAGAGAATATATTTTTTTTCAAAAAATTTAATATGGCTTTCCCGTCTGCCTTAGCGCTAGCTATGGCTTCCACCCATTTGGAGACGTAGTCAACCGCAACAAGAATGTATTCGTTTCCAAACAACGGTGGTAATGGACCAACAAAATCAATGCCCCAACAATAGAAAACCTCGACTTCTATCATGATTTGCAGTGGCATTTCATTTTGTTGCTATATTCCACCAATTCTCTAACATTTGTCACAACTTTTTGTGTGCGCATGCGCATCTTTGAATAAGGACGACCAATAAAATCCCGATTGGAGGACTTTAACAGTCGTTCTTGTGTTATTAAAATGACCTCCATACAGAGAGTTGTGACAATGCCACAAGATGTCTTTGGCTTCCTCCTCAGATACACATCTCCTTAAAACGTTGTTGACACCAAGTTTGAACAGATGTGGTTCATCCCATACAAAGTACTTGGCGTCAGACAATTTTTTTTCTTTGGGGACTAGTTAGACCTTCCGGCACTAATCCGGTGGCTTTGTGGTTAGCCATGTCAGCGAACCAAGGTCTAACCTTCACCATATACAACTTTTCATCAGGGAACTCTTCCCTTACCTCTTTTTCATGTTTTGTGACTTCATCATTCACAAGTCGGGACAAGTGATCCGCTACCAAATTCTCAGATCCTTTTTTATCACGAATTTCAAGATCAAATTCTTGTAGTAAAAGAATCCAACGAATTAACTTTTGCTTGGAATCTGATTTGGTAATCAGATACTTGATCACCGCATGATTGGTGTACACCACAACTTTAGATCCAATCAAATAAGACCTAAATTTTTATAATGCATACACTGTAACAAGCAATTCTTTTTCAGTTGTTGCATAATTAATTTGAGCATCGTTAAGAACCTTGCTTGCATAATGTATCGCATGGAAAATTTTGGTTTTTCTTTGGCCTAACACTGCGCCAACCGCATAATTGCTCGCATCACACATGAGTTCAAAATCATTTTTCTAGTTCGGTGTGACAACTATGGGTGCAGTTATTAGGCTTTGTTTCAAAGAATCAAAAGTTGTCATACAAGATTCATCAAAAAGAAAAGACTTATCTTTATTAAGCAGGCTGCTCAATGGTTTCACTATCTTCGTAAAGTCTTTGATGAATCTTCCATAGAATCCTGCATGACCCAGAAAACTTCAAATTCCCTTCACATTCAAAGGTGGAGGCAACTTTTCAATCACTTTCACTTTAGCCTTATCAACTTCAAGTCCCTTTGAAGAAACCTTGTGCCCAAGCACAATGCCTTCCGTAACCATGAAGTTGTATTTCTCCCAATTAAGCACCAAATTAGTATCCACACACCTCTCCAAGACAATATCACGATTTTTCAAACAAATATCAAATGACGGTCCAAAAACTGAGAAATCATCTATAAACACCTCGATCGTCTTCTCAATCAAGTCCGAGAATATAGCTTGCATACACCTTTGAAAAGTCGTTGGTGCATTACACAAACCAAACGATATCCTCCTATAAGCAAAGATTCTAAAAGGACAAGTGAAAGCTGTTTTTTTATGATCCTCCTGGTTGACAATGATTTGATTATACCCTGAGTATCCATCCAAAAAGCAATAATATTCTTGACCGAAAAGTCTCTCGAGCATTTGATCCATGAAAGGAAGATAAAATTGATCTTTTCTTGTAGCTTGATTGAGCCTACGGTAATCGATACATATCCTCTATCTCGTTACAGTTTTTGTTGGAATCAACTCATTCTTCTCATTGCGAATAACCGTCATTCCACCTTTCTTCGGCACCACTTGAACTGGACTAACCCACGGACTATCGGAAATAGGATAAATCATGTCGGCATCCAACATTTTGAAAACTTCTTTCCTCACCACTTCTTTCATAGTAGGATTCAATCTTCTTTGTGGTTGAGCTACCGGCTTGAAATCTTCCTCCATGAATATTTGATACATACAACGGGAAGGACTTATACCTTTCAAGTCGGAAAGAGTCCAACCCATTGCCTCTTGATTTTTCTTCAAAAAAACAATTAATTTCCTTTCTTCATCCATGGTCAAATCTGAACTTATGATCATTGGCTTGTTTTTCTCTTCATCAAGGAAAACATACTTAATATGTGATGGTAATAACTTCAACTCAAGTTTGCCTTCCTCATTATTCTCTTTTTTCAAAATTTCCACCCTTTCTTTCAAAGGTGGAATTTCCACTAATTCTTCAAGCTCCCGCAAACACTTTTCAATCTCTCTTTCTTCCTCTTCATTGAAGTTTGAAAGAGCATTGGTAAGAACTTGTTGTAATGGTGTGGAAACTTGCAACAACTCCTTGACTTCTTCGATCGCCAATTTCGTTGCATCAATTCTAAAACAATCGACTTTGTCCTTTGAAAGCTTCATAGCTTCAAAAAGATTAAAACAAATCTCCTCATCTAGAACTCTAACCTTCATTAGACCATCATCCATATCAATCGCCATGCGTGCTGTCTTTATAAAAGGTCAACCAAGAATCAAGGAAGAGTCTTCATGTTCTTCCATATCAATTACCATAAAGTCAAATGAGAACAAAAATTTGTTAGCCTTTACCAACACATCTTCGGCTACACCGTGAGGGCGAGTGGTAGATTTGTCGGCAAGTTGCAGTGTCATTTGAGTAGATTTCAACTCCATGTAACCCAACCGCTTCACAATAGATAAGGGTATCAAATTGATACTCGAGCCCAAATCGGTCAACCCCTTGCCAATGTAAGTATTTCCAATTGTGATGGACAAAGTGACTCGTCCCAGATCACTTTCTTTTCTCGGGAGAGTACGTTGAATGATTGCGCTACAACTAGCATCCACCATGATAGTTTCTTGATCCGTATACCTCTTCTTCTTCGTAAGGATGTCCTTCATGAATTTCGCATACTTGGACATTTTTCCAATGCTTCGGAAAATGGAATATTGATTTACAATTGCTTGAATATGTCCATGAACCGAGCATAGTGTCTCGCATTATCTTTCCGTGTCAGAGCATGTGGATAAGGTAAATTTTGAATCAGGATAATGCTTACTTGCTCTTTTCCTTTCCTAGACTTTTTCACTCTTTCTTCTCTCTTCTTTTTCTCTTCTTCCTCACTCTTTTTCACTATCTCATTTTCAACTAAATCTCCCTCAACATTTTTTTCTACTTCATTCTCAACATTTTCTTTTTCTTTTTCAACTGCAACTTCTTCCGCCACTATCTCCTCACCTACGCCCATGTCAATTTCTCTACCACTTCTTGTGATAATCACCTTGCAATGCTCCTTAGGAGTTGGAAGAGCGGTAGCCGTGAAAGGCCTTTTTTGTTGATCGGCCAATTGTTTTGATAATTGGCCCACTTGTGTCTCCAAATTCTTTATATCTGTATCGGTGTTCTTTTGATTTGACATTGACATTTGCATAAATTGAGTAAGATTTTCCTCCATCTTTGGTGGTGCACTTTGAGTTTGTGGAGGTTGAGTGTAATTTTGATATTGTTGACGATTTGAAGTTCCGGCTTCTTGCGGCCTCCAAGGTTGTTGGTACCCTTGATTAGGTCTGTGATAACCTTGATTTGGTTGTTGATAAGGTGGTCTTTGTTGGTATCCCTGATTTTGATTTCCGACATAGTTGACTTCTTCCAATACCAAAGGACAATACCCGGTAGGATGGTCACCTTTACACAATTCACAACTTTCCACTTGAGCTTTGGTAGGAACTTCTTGCATTTCTTTGATTTGTTATGGAAGTTTCGACATTTGTTGAGTTAAAAGCTCCACTTGTTGTGAAAGAAGTTTGTTTTGAGCAAGAATAACATCATTAGTACCTAACTCTAGCACGCCTGGTTTTCGTTGAGCTACTCCACGGTTATGATTTCCTTGGTGATCATTAAATGTCATCTTGTCAATAATTGCTATTGCATCGTCAGCGCTTTTAGACATCAAAGAACCCCCTGCCGTAGCATCCAACAAGGTCTTGTGAACCGAGAGGAGACCATTGTGGAAAATGTGAACTTGAGTAAGTTCATCAAAACTGTGTCCTTTGCATTTCCTCAACATAGACTTGAATATCTCCCAAGCTTCATTGAGCAATTCATTTTCTCCTTGTAAAAACACAGTTATCGTGGTTTTTGCTTCGATGAAACAATTATGTGGGAAGAACCGTTCAGAAACTTCTCTTCCAATAAATTTCAATCCTTCATAACTGTCTTATACTGATCAAGATACCATTCCTTCGCTTTCCCAATCAAAGAATGAGGAAATAGCCTCCTGAACAATGACTCTTCATCAGCTTCTGTTGCTTCCGTTGCACCCGCAATCTCATAGAATTTGGTAAGATATGTAAACGGATCCTCATGATCTAACCCCGTGAAAGGATTTTGATAAATGAGTGCAAGGATTCCCGTTTTCATCTCGGCTTGTCTTCCATTTTGGAGATTACGCGTAAACTGAGCGGTGTGTCTTAGATTGTTTATACATGGAACTGAAACTGGAGGTGGAGGTGGTAGTGGTGCTGCCATAATTATTGAATTAGGTGGAGTGGATGAAGAAGATTCTATGTGCTATTGTCTTTGAATAGCTTGTTGTCGTCTTCGCCTTGTGCGACTATTGGTACGGTGAGCAGTTCTCTCAATCTTAGGATCGAAAAGAAGGTTTTCAGGACGAACCTGTCCTCGCATAAACGAATTCTGTAAACGAACTAAACAGATTAAAAAGCACAAAGAATTACAAAGATAAGAGATTCATAATACAAGAATCTTAAAATCACTAAACTATTGCAATGCTTGAAATATTCTACTAACAATCCCTGGCAATGGCGCCAATTTGTTAGAAAGTATTATGGGGTAGTGTTTTATCGTATCCACAGGGATTGATGAGAATATAGATGCTTGTCGTTCAACAGTTTAATGATTTAAGAAAGAGGTTTTTTAAATGGTTTCTATTTTCGTAACAAGGGTTTGCAAGAATTAAAACGGAATAAAATTCGGTCTAAGTTTGATAAAAACATGTCAAGATTAGGGTTCACTAATCCATCCTAAACGTATCCAACCGATCAAATATGTGAATGAAGTTTTAACCAACATAACCGCGTATCCTCGCAAAAACGTTCATTTCTAAAGCGATTTCGTGAAGGTTATTGTTTTGACCGTTAAATGATCTCTCTAAATAACACTCGAAACAATAATCATTAAGATTAATACAAAGCGGATATCAACTTTCAAACATATGTCTAGAATTTTTATAGTTGATAGATGAAGAAATTAGGTCAAGACTTAAAAAGTTCATGTCTAAAGCAATCCAAATCATAAATGTACAAAGAGTAGCAAATAACTTCATCTATATTAATCATAACATTGTTCACATACAAAAGATCAAGAAGAAACATAAAATCTGAACTAACTACCTCTAACCTTGACAAGAGAGGGATTTAGCCACTCATTTCCATGATAGCTTGAGCAACACGTTTCGGAAGAAGGTTGATCAACATCTGAGTCGAATAATCGAGATTGGATGGGAATCCACCTTCTTTTTGTGAAATATTGCAAGAGATGATGAGAAATGGAGAGGCAAACTTTTTAGGTCTGAAAATCCTCTCAAGATAAAGTACAAAAATAAAGATATTTTCTCAAAAAGTAGCTCATACTACTTATAGAAGGGCTGCTGAGGTGTCATGTTCACAGTGCGAACAAAGTGTTCGCCTAGCGAACAACCAAAATGGAACCTGAAGTGCCTATGTCCTGAGAAAACTCCCCAGACAAAACTCCACATGTTCGTTGTGTGAAGAATTCTTCGCATTGCGAATCTTTCGCTGAGAACTTCACACGACGAATTCTTATCCAAATACCTACTGCCTCAAGTCTGGGAGTGTTCGCTAGCTCTTCGCCTAGCGAGTTGTTCACTGCCTCCTTTGCACAGTGAACTTAGGGCCCTTTTCTTTCTGATTTGGATTCCTGGCCTTCGCTGGCCAGTTCGTTGTGTGAACTTTGTGAAGTTCTCTAGCAAGCTTCGCTTGCAAGTTCGCTGTGCGAACTTGCTGTTGTTTGCATGCTGACTTGGTTTCTTTGTTATCTTTCTTGTGTCTTACTCTTCACTTTTCATGTCTAATTCCTGCACAATAACACACAAATCAAAGGAACCAGGATATTTTCACATAATGGTGCAAATCAACTAAAGCAAGAGTGATTCTAACACTTTCTTAACATAAAGGAGTGAAGGATGCCCACATTTGATAGATCAAATAAGCAAAGTTAGGCATCTAACACTCATCTGTTCATATTATTCATCATCATATCTTGTTTATATATTGTCATTTGTTCATAATTTGTTCACATTACTTGAAAACACACTAAAATGATCGAAACCCTAAAATAATCTATTGGTGGATTGTGGTTACTTTTCCAAGTAATGGAACTTGGACCTTGTACAGAAACCCTAGCGAGGAGGTTTTGTTCGACTCTTGTTCATGGTGTAGTTTAAGACACTTCGTACACACACGGCTTCCTCTTGGGCTACCAGAAAATGACCCCATTTATTTCGTGCTATCTCGTGTAACTTACATGCACCCTACTCCCATTTTGATGTACGCACTTTACTCACTTTTTGATTGTGGTTTGTTTACTAGGAGTACCCCTAGGGACTAGCATAGACTAAACCATTTTCAAACTAATTCTCGATTCATTGTCGAGCCATTTTCAAACACCCTCTGTAGGTCAATTGCTCTTTAGCATCGCCATCAAACTAATGTACACACTTGCATATTTCATCGTGGTTTCGTTACTAGGAGAACCCCTAGGGACTAGGATCAATTCTCACATCTTTTCACAAACTCTCGATTCGTCGTCGAGCCATTTTCAAAATAAATTTTAAGCCGAGTTCCTTTTGCCTCAAAATCAATCTCTTTTCAGACCAAGTGCATACAAACAAAACCTTGATCCAACATCAAGAGGATTTTCTCAATCAAGCTTCAAAACGATAAACAATTATCGAAACTCTTTTTAAGGTGAAAAAGAGGGGGGTTGAGCCTTTGATCTCTCTTCAATTATTTGGGTGTGAGTTCTCTTACTTGTGTGTGAGCAATTGACGCCTCTAAAATACTTCCAACTCGACAACATTCAAACTATCTTCCAACCATTTTTCATTCGAAACACATTTCAAACGCAACCTTTTTTCAAGATGAAAAAGAGAGAGCGAGTCAAGCCTTTGACTCACTCTCCCGATTACTTGGGCCCGAGGAGCCTTTCTTAAGCTTTGAGTAATCGACATCCAAACCAAATTTCAACACGTTAACCCCCTCTTTTCATGGTCGTATGCACGAACTACAGACGCTCCGATTCTTCATTCTCATCTGAATGAAGATACGTAGGCACAAGATTGTGATGATCTTGGCGAACACACTTCTATCTTTTTATGTCATTCCGTGTCTACCATCTATCCTTCCCCATAGATGAACTATGATTGCTCTGATTTCTCATTCTCGTCCAAATGAGCATACGTAGGCGCAAGGGTCCCAATCCTTGATGAACACCCTATCCTAAAACCATCCATTTTCCCTTAGCCTTAATCCCTTTCCTCGTATCTTTTTGCTTTATCTCATTTAGAAGAAAACAAATAAGCTTAGCTAACATTCATCACAATTCAAATTAAGAGGTTCCCGTTGAGTACAACGGACGTGGGGGGGGGGGGGGGGGGGGGGGCCCTAATACCTTTCTCTCACGTAACTGACTCATAAACCCAGAATGTGGTTGTGACGACCATGTTCTTATCTCCTTAAAGGTTTTCTCGATATTTTCCTTTCCCTATTTTGGGATAAATAAAGTTCGGTGGCAACTCTGTTGAACCTTTTTCTGCGTCTTTTGCGCGGGGGTTGTATTTTTGTATTTTTCGAGGTGCGACAATGAGGAGCAAAGGTAAAGAGAATAAAAATTGCAAATGACAAACAATTTTAGAATATGGAGTTAAAAAATGTAATTAGGAAAGGATGGAAAACAAAAAGGACCGATGGAAGATATAAAGGGTTTAAGGTGGAAATGAATAGCTTCCCAATGTTGCTAATCAATGTGAATTTGGAACGATTTATTGGTATCTGGAAATTGGTATGCACGCTTAATTAGATATTCAGAACAATAAATAAAAATATTGATGTAAAGGAGAAAAAAATAGAGTAATAAAAAATTATTATTGGAAAGTTAAATGACAGCCGCCATGTTTAAAATAAATGTTGGAATGTAATAATTAGGGTTGTCAAATTACAATTAGGGACACAAAATTAGTGCCCTAATAAGGTTTTAGAAGGATATTAATTTAATTTTATATGTATACAAAATTCTTATATTTATAGTAGATGATTTTCGTTTTAGCAAATAAGATTTGTTTCAAAATGATTGTCATTCTCACTTTTCAATTAGAAAAGGTTTCTATTTTTCCAGTTATATTCACTAATTATTACTTTTTGCACTACTTCCAACACATTAATATGGTTAATTTAGTAAACGTATAATGTCTTATAACAAAAGCATTGCATTTCTTAATCTGTGTATAAAAACCTTAAACGACAGTCATTTTGAAACGGATGGAGTAATAATTAACACAAGGGTAGTACAAAAGATTAATATAAACCTAAGAACACAAGGAAAATGTTAGGCCAAAAACTTGAAAGCTAGGCATCTATCCTTATCAACTGACTAATTTTAATTTAGCTAGAGACGAAGAAAGTAGTATATATATACTAAAACAAAAGTGAGAGACAAAGGAAGTAGTATAGGTGGTCTTACTAATCTAACTTATTCAAAATGTGCTTATATTAACATATCTTAGTCTCATATATGCTAATTAAGTTTTTAAAAAAATAAAAGAAGTGAATAATCGAACAAGTTTTATATTGCTACGACAATATTTTAAGTTCTGTGTCAGCTAGCCAAGCAAATAAAACAGTAAATATAGAATATAAAAATTGAACCGAGTCATGTACGAAAAGGGCCTTCAGATATTACTGCTCATATGGTGTGTTAAAATATTAATATCTCGACATACTCATTTTATCATTTCCTGATCAAGTCCATATGGATATCAACGCACAAAGTGCGTTTGAATTTTACTATTTAGATGACACAAGAGGGATAATTACAAAAGTTCATAGGGTTTAAGAGAAACAATAAAGGGTGTAATAAACAATTTCCCCTTACAAGAGAGAGACAGAGAGAGAGAGAGAGAGAGAGAGAGAGAGAGAGAGAGAGAGAGAGAGAGAGAGAGAGAGAGAGAGAGAGAGAGAGAGAGAGAGAGAGAGAGAGAGAGAGAGAGAGAGAGAAACTCAAATTCTTTTTCCATTATTAGCTACCAAAACAAAAGTGCAAATCACTCCCTCTCAAAAACTTGAGGCGTCGCCAACGTGTTTTCCCCCGACTTCAGTCGTCGTTGCTGGTAACCATAAAACGAAGTTAATATTCATACTCCTCATCCTACGGAATTTCTTTCTTTTAAACCAAATCAGTTATTATTTAAAGCTATATTTATCGACCCTTCTTCTTCCTCTCCCTCTGGCCACCGCGCTTCCAAATCGAGAAATGAATACTTTTGTGCTCTCCTCCATAAAATCCTTCCATCGAGACAGCACAAAATGTTAATCTAGCAAACTTTTACGTGTTTTTAACACCTTTACTGCGATTTAATCGGAGTCGGACCGCCGTGATTCAGTTTGTGTGGACGTTGCTCTGTCATCCCTATCATAAAATGATTGTTACAAAAATACCATGTTGGACAACCACCGACCACTGTGTATTCATATCTACTCAAGGTGATTATATGTGTTATTAAATTGTTGAGTGTGTGCTATGTTGTTGAAAATGAAAAATTTGTGTTAAAAACTTTAATTTATGTCTCAAACTCTGAAACTAGCCTTTTTTTTTAAAGTTTGACTATCAAAATTTTTTTTGATTACCCTTGTTTTGATTTTTGTTGGAAAATTTTTAAATTTCAAATTTTGATTGAAAAATATTGTGAAATTGATAGAATAATTAAAAACACTTTAGAAGAATTCTTTAGGTTTCAATCACATCAAAAAACTTGATGTGTGAGACAAAAGAGTGATAATTAAACAAATGGCCATAAGCAAAAATTAACTCTTAATGCAATAAGACACCAATTTAACTTGGCAGAAGGAGATAAAGCAAAGATAATAAAAGCAATAACTTGTTTACCCAGTTTGATCAATATATCTACTCAGGGGGAGATAACAGCTCTCCAATTTAATATACTTCTAAGTTGTTACAAGAGATTACAATTGAGTTACAAGAAAATAGTCACCCGAGTTTCCAAGAACAAAATCTATTTTCTATCCAAGTGATTCCCCAATCTCTCCAACTCTCTATATATAAATCACACAAGCCCAAAGTGTTTAGAAGTGTTTTCTAATCCCCCTTAGAAACCTCCAAGGGTTTCTCGAATTCCAAGAACACACTCTTTGGACTTTACCACTGCTTATCTAAGATTACCACAAAGATTTTAAAACTTACATCTCTGTCTTCAACTATAAATTTCCTCAAGTTCTCAATACAAATATGATAGAGACACATATTTATAACCATTGAAACCCAACAAATCCATACCAAAATCCAAAAACACATGAATTGAGAAAATTAGACACGATGTCTGAAAAGATATGGACCGCGTACACATCGTCTCTCCACTTGCACCCACTTACTTATAATCATTTTTTTCTTCTTAGGTTAATTAACAAGCCCAAAAACATGGTTCTTCAACCATTATTGGCTCCACCTAATTTTGAATGCATATACACACATTTTTTGAATCAGTATTGCTTGCATCTTCACCTTCCACAATCCAAATTCGTTGTCTTCGAAAAACTTCTCGATGTCCCATTTGGAACCTATGGTGTTCACGTGTAAACTTAACCCATTTCCCCCACGGTGGGCGTCACAACGGTCAAAATGATAGAATAATTAAAATGACTTCCAAATAATTATTTAGAGTTCAATCATAACAACAAGTTTGATGTGTGCGACAAAGAACAATGGAAACCATACAAATGGCTCAAGCAAACATTAACTCTCAATTTAATAAGGCACCAATTTAACTTGGCACAAGAAGATAATGTAAAGACAATAAACACAATAACTTGTTTCCATAGTTATATCAAATAACATACTATGGTAGAGAGAGCAACTCTATGATTCACTATACCTTTATGTTGTTAAAAGATATCACATATGAGTTACAAGAAAATAGTCACCCAAGTTCCCAAGAAAAAAGATCCTAATTTTTACTTAAGTGTTTCCCAATCTCTTCAACTCTCTTTATATGAATCACACAAGCTCAAGGTATTTAAAAGTGTTTCTCAATCCCCATTAGATACCTCTGAGGATTTCCCAAATTCCAAGAACACACTCTTAAGAATTTACCATTGCTTTTCTAAGATTACCACTAGGATTCCTAAACCCTTCTCTCATTCATCAGCTGTAAAGTTCGCCAAGTTCTCAAGACAAGAATGTTAAAGACACATATTTACAAATTTTGAAACCCAACAAATACATAGCAAAAGCTCAAAACACCTAAACCGAGAAAATCAGACAAGATGTCTAGAAATTTAGAATCATCTACACACCGGCCCACGTCGTTGCCTCCATTGTTGCCTGACCTCTAGCTGTCAGCCGCCATCGCTTTTCTATTCATCTGTCGCCCCCACGACTCTTGCATTGTCATTCTCGGTAATCTGACTACCTTTCCCTGGGATCCGACATCACCTTGCTTTATCGTTTGACTATTGTGCTCGCGACTTCAGCTCATGCATGCATTTTCGTCTGACTATTGTGCCCACAACTCTGGCTTTCGCTAGCGCAATTTTACGTTTGTCTCATGCAGGTGCTGGTCACTTTTGTTGAAAAACTTCCTAGCAGTTTTGGTGCCTTCTAACGACTTTCTACAAGTTTTTATGACTTTTGGTTTTTTCAATCTTGAAATATGTTTTCTTTATCTCGATTGGCATTAGAGCATGCACCAAATTCTGTTTGGATGTGTTCTAGGGTGAAACTGAAAAAAGATAGAACACATGCCGAAGACGAAAATGTGTTTGAGAATTTTTGTTCTCTTAGCCTTTGTTTGGTATGAGAGAAATAAGAAATAGAGAGTTAGAAAAGAGGAAATTTAAATAAAAATGCTTTACTTCTCTTTATAGGTTCGTTGAGAAATATAGAAAAGTGACTATAAAAATGGTGATCTGATATGTAGATTTTCCTACCAAAAGTATCAAACTATGGTTTCTACAATAAAATGGGAAGAACACTAAAATAACTAAATAAAATATAAGGAGTAAAAGACATTTTTTATTTTTGATTGATATCCCTCAATGTCTCAAAGAGACTACATATATAATACTCATAATGGATAATAAACCTAAAATCCCAAATACTAAAAATACAATTAACTATAAATTATATATTCTATATTCTATCATTACTCACCCCTTGAAAACCAACCTTGTCCTCAAGGTTGTAAAAGATTATTGCTACAGTAACTTTCCAGGATCCCACTTCTTAAATAAAAAAGACTTGGAAATTTGTGCAATTTTCCAGCCATATTTATAGATCTTTCTTCTTTTGTGATATAGCTTCATTCATCATATGCACAGTATCAACCATATATGGTATATATGGTTCCAACCTTTCAGCATACCTTTTGTACTTCTCAAATTCATGCATCATCTTCTCAATCTCTTCCTTGGACAACCTGCCCTTGTCATTGATGATTGTTATCTTATTTTTCTGCTTGGTAGTTTCCAAAACAAGCTAAAGAGGGGTAACATCAAGCAACAACAGATCATGCACTTTCTCATTCTCTTCACCGTTCAAAATAGCAGCTTGAACACTAGCACTATAAGCCACAACCTCATTAGGATTTATGCTTTTGCAAAGCTCCTTCCCATTGAAGAAATCTTGCAAAATTTGTTGAACTTTAGGAATCCTTGTAGATCCTCCAACAAGAACAACATCATGGACAATGTTCTTATCCATCTTAGCATGCCTCAAACACTTCTCAACAGGCTCCATACACTTCCTAAACAGATCCATCTTAAGCTCTTCAAATCGAGCATGGGTAATGGTAGTATACAAGTCAATACCCTCAAACAATGAATCAATTTTAATGGTTGTTTGGGCTGTAGAGGGAAGAGACCTCTTAGCCCTCTTACAAGCAGTTCCCAATTTTCTAAGAGCCCTAGGATTTCCACTAATATCCTTCTTATTCTTCCTTTTAAATTCCTAAACAAAATGGTTCACCATTCTGTTATCAAAATCCTCAATTTCTCTATGAACTTCCTCTCTAGTAGGGTCTCTTAAACCAAAAACACTGACAAAAACTAGATCACTTTCAATGGATGAATAGTATGTTGGATCAAGCAATTTCTTGTGTGTAGGATGAGTGTCTGCATAATAGTCTAAAAATTCTTCCAACTCATCTTTACATGCCAAACCCAAGCAATGCATCCCTTTCGAACTCATCTCATGGAGTCTTTAAAAAAGTAGCTCCCTACATTGATCATTTATTGGAACAATAGATCCATCCGCAAGTTGCACAAACGAACTTCGCTCCAATAAACTCTCAACAACACCCTTGACAAGAAGTCGTTTTTGACCATGTAGTTCGCGAACAATAACGCTCATCAACTTTCTAAAATGGTCAAACTCCAACGTAGCTGCCCTTTTAGATCTTCTATTCCACCACTCACTGCATCCTAGCTTCAAGGTATCGTAATCCATCGTGTTGTTTGTTGCACCTTGCATGTTGTGAGTTTTGTTACTTGAGAGCAGCTTCAGTTGGCAAACCCGTGCTCGAAATAAGCTATCGTCAAAATAAACACAAGCATCATTACAAACAGCACATATTTTTGTCATGGCTAACAAATTCGCATCCATATTATAGCAAGTCCAATCAACAACGCCTCCGTCTTTTAGATCATAAGTTACCCTTTCAACTCTAAGGACTTTAGAAGTAGTGGTTTTCCCTCCTAAAGTAAAGAACTCTATCACAGACATTTGATTTGTAGTCAGCGTGCCAGTTTTATCGAAACAAATCATTGTGGTGCTTCCTAAAGTTTCAACACTTGAAAGCTTTGTCACAATTGCATTCTTTTACACCATTTTCCTTGTACCGAGCGCTAAACATGTTATGATAATAGCTAGAAGGTCTTCAGGTATTGTAGCCATAACAATAGCAACATCAGTTTTGAAATAGTAAGTGCATTTCTAAAACAAAAATTGAATGTTTGAAGGCCATCCATCAACAATATCCCAAGAAATGAAATTTTTGTAGTTTATAATCCACACAACGAGACAAACTATTCTGATTGAAGTTGTGTTGTTTTCGGATTTGAAATATTGGCACAAGGAAATTATCGGGACGAGTCGCGTACTAGGTCGCTTTCTTTAAGACGTTTCGCCGTACTGCCAAAATATGCAAAGCAGTCGATTTACGACGACGCCTCCAGGATAAAACAGCCCGTTCAAAATTACGATTATCAGTTGCACACTGATAAATCGCTCTAGAAATACACCTTTCTAAATTATCTGGCGAAAATAGCCAGTCCAGTATCTGGCTGTAATAGCCAGTCGAAAAAACCAAGAAAGGAAAATTGTTTAGATGAAGAGAATTAAGGGAAAGAGAGGGAAATCAAAATTCGTGTGAGTTTGTGAAATCCGGAGTGCTCACTACTGAATTTTTACCCTTTATTTATAGGTAGCTAGTGAGGCTGATATTTCCATTCCTCCAATGTGGGACTAAAATGAATCTTGTCAAATTCACTTTCCAATTCCCATTAATATAATTCCAACATCCAATGTGGGACTAACATGAATCTTTTCAAATTCACTTTCCAATTCCCATTAATATAATTCCAACATCCAATGTGGGACTAAAATGAATCTTTTCAAATTCACTTTTCAATTTCTATTACTATAATTATTATAGTTCCAACAATCCCCCACTTGAATTTAAAGGAAATTTTAGAAGTCCGTCAAACGTTTCTAAGATTGTGCATAAGCAAAGGTGTCTACGACTTGAACCTTAGCGTAGCGAGTAGGATTCTGATTCAACAAGAGTGACACTATTGTCTTGAACTCTATCTCGGACATCAGACCCGCACACAACCTTTTCGTAAGGTGTATTCTTATAGCCCGTGCTTTAGTGGCCTTGCACGTGTATCCCGGTTTAGTGAATGCTCTAGGAATTCTGCCTCGAAATTCCATAGGAACCGGCCTCAGTTCCACAGTCACATAGGTGAATCTATCAAGAGTACTCCTCTAGCCTAGGTACTCCCTCATACAGAGAATAGATATCATTAAGAGTTTCTATTATCTCATCCTGTCATTACTTCAGGATTCATGCTTTACTTGCATGATCATTTTCATATTACTCACAACTTGTTATTACCCATTGAACCTAAGTCTTGGGATCTCTAGTCATTTAGGTCGGGTTACCATCATGAGTAACTAATTGCTTCATAGGCATTAGTCCCATCTTTTTGGATGTATTATGGACTTTCTCTCTAGCTAATCCTTTCGTCAAAGGATCTGCTAAGTTCTCATCAGTGCGTACATGATCCACTCTCACAGCTCCTTTAGATATACAATCTCTAACAGTGCTATGTTTTCTTCTAATTTGACGTCTTTTACCATTATAGTAACGGTTCTCAACTTTTACAATAGCCGCGGTACTATCGTAGTGGATCAACACAACTGGTATAGGTTTTTCCCATAAAGGGATCTCAGCTAGCAAGCATCTTAACCAACTTGCTTCTTCACTAGCTGTAGCTAATGCTATCATCTCAGACTCCATTGTGGACTGTGCCAGATGGTCTGTTTCTTTGATTTCCAAGATACAGCTCCTCCGGCTATACTAAATATATAACCACTAGTAGCTTTGGAGTCATCCGATAAGGTGTTCCAATCTGCATCACTATACCCTTCTAGTAGAGCAGGAAATTTCTGATAGTGTAGGCCGAGGTCCATAGTCCTTTTAAGGTACCTCATTACTCGCTCAATAGCTTGCCAATGTTCGTTACTCGGCCTACTTGTAAATCTGCACAACAATCCTACGACATATGCAATGTCGGGTCTAGTACAATCAGTGGCATACCTAAGACTGCCAATGATGCTCGCATATTCTGCTTGTTTGACACTTTCTCCAGTGTTCTTAAACAGTTTCACACTTGGATCATACGGAGTGCATGCAGGTTTACAATCAAAGTATTTATATTTCTTTAAGATCTTCTCCACATAGTGAGATTGATCCAAAGAAATTCCTTGGTCGGATCTCATGATCTTGATACCCAAGATCACGCTTGCTTCTCCGAGGTCTTTCATATCAAAGTTATTGCATAACAATGATTTCATATCATTAATGGCCTGAATGTTTGATCCAAAAATAAGTAGATCGTCTACATATAGACATATGATAGTACAAATGCGATTCTCAGATTTGTAATAGACGCACTTGTCACTTTCATTCACTTTGTACCCATTAATTATCATTAAGTTATCAAACTTTTCATGCCATTGTTTAGGGGCTTGTTTTAGTCCATACAGAGACTTATCTAACTTACAGACCTTGCTTTCTTGTCCTTGGATTACAAATCCTTCTGGTTGTTCCATATAGATTTCTTCTTCTAAGTCACCGTTTAAAAAAGCTATTTTAACATCCATTTGGTGTACTATTAAGTTATAAATGGCTGCTATTGAAATGAGTACCCTAATGGATGTAATTCTAGTGACTGGAGAAAAGGTGTCGAAGAAATCTATATTTTCTCTTTGTTTAAAACCCTTGGCTACAAGGCGTGCCTTGTATTTCTCAATCGTTCCATCAGGTTTTAGTTTCTTTTTCAAAACCCATTTACAACCAATTGGTTTGCAACCCGGAGGTAAGTTTACTAAGTGTCAGGTCTTGTTAGATTCTAGAGAATCTATCTCATCATTAATGGCTTCTTGCCATAAGTCTGCATCCATAGATGACAGTGCTTCTTGAAGATTTATTGGATCTTCTTCTACATTATAGGCCGCATAATCGGGCCCATAGTCTTTAGCAACTCTTGCTCTTTTACTTCTTCGAAGCTTTGTTTCTACATTGTCGCTGCTTTCAGTGCTTTTTATCACAGGAATGTGACTCGATTGTGTGCCCCCGCTATTTCTCGATTTGAAGGGAAATTTGTCTTCAAAGAATTCAACATCGTTTGATTCTATGATTACTCTGGCATTTAGGTCATAAAACCTGTATGCCTTACTGTTTGGTGCATACCCAATGAATACGCATTCATAGGCTCTACTAGCGAGTTTAACTCGTTTCGGATCTGGAATTCTGACATAAGCCAGGCAGCCCCAAGTTCTCAAATAAGACAAATTTGGTTGTCTTTTCTTTAATATCTCATAAGGTGAGATCTTACTTTTTGACTTGGGAACTTTATTCAGGACATAACAAACAGTCAATAAAATTTCCCCCCACCAGTGAGGTGCAGCACCAGAATTTAACATGATTGCAACTACAAGTTCAGTAAGAGTCCTATTCTTTCTTTCTGCTTTACCATTCATTTCAGGAGAGTATGGAGCAGTCGTTTCATGTATAATACCATGTTCAGCATAAAAATCATTAAACAAGCTAGAGTCATATTCGATTCCCCTATCACTGCGAAGTCTCTTAATCTTCTTGTTAAATTGATTCTCAATTTCAGTTACATACACCTTAAACATGTCAAGCGCTTCACTTTTATTCTTCATTAGATATACATAAGTATAATCAGAGCAATCGTCAATAAAAGTGATAAAATAACGTTTATTATTTCTAGTTAAACTTCCATCTAATTCACATATATCAGAGTGTATAAGATCTAGGGGATCAGATTCTTTTATTATTGATTTATGTGAAGTCTTTGTTATTTTAGCTTGACTGCAAAATTCACATTTATTGGAATCATTAATATCTAGTTTAGGGATTAGGCCTATGTTGCTTGCATTAGAAATGATTCGTTTATTAAAGTGACAAAGTCTACCATGCCAAATATTAAAATCACATAAAAAGTAAACAGAAGGAGAAGTTTTATTCAAATCAACATTCAACTTAAACATGCCATCAGTGGCGTACCCTTTTCCCACAAAAATACCATTCTTAGTGATGGTGTACAAATCTGCCCCTAAAGTTTGACTGAACCCAGCCTTATTCAGAAGAAAACCAGAAACAAGATTCTTCCTAATTTCAGGAACGTGCATGACGTCCTTCAAGATCAAAGTCTTTCCTGAAGTGAACTTCAGTTCAACATCTCCAATTCCAGCAACATTAGTGGTGTGAGCATCTCCCAACAACACTTTCTTATCTTCAGTATTCATGTATGTCTTGAACATAGCACGATCATAGCAGACATGACGAGTGGCGCCAGTGTCTATCCACCAACCGTCACTTCCACCAACCATGTTTATTTCAGTGATCATGGCAATTAGTTGCTCATCAGTCAGGTTAACCTGTGTATTTGAGCCAGCTGCAGGTTTAGGCCTGCTCCTACATTTCTTTGCCATATGGCCCGGTTTCCCACAATTGTAGCAAGAGAAAACCGGAGCATCATTTCTTTGAGGTGGTGGCTGTTGCCTAGCAAATGGAGCCGATGGGGCCCTAGAGGGATTCCCATTCTTAGTTCGGTTCATAGCACAGCGGTTCTGATTCTTTAAAGGTTTGCCCGTAGGCTTCAGAACCGCACCAAACTTCTTTTTATTGTCGTAAACAACTAAGACTTCTTCTTTCTGATCATGTTTCCGTGCCTCCTCTTCAATTCGGAGGCGAGTAATCAGACTCTCGATTGAAAATTCTTTTGTTTTGTGACGAAGTATATTTTTGAAATCTTTCCAACCAGGGGGCAGTTTGTCAATAATTACAGCAATTTGAAATTGTTCATTAAGGGGCATACCTTCTGTAATAATCTCATGAGCAATCTTCTGAATTTCGTGGCTTTGAGTTTCCACCGACTTCTCATCCACCATCTTGTAGTTCAAGTAGCGGCTGACAGCAAATTTCTTCGCACCTGCTTCTTCAGTATCGTATTTCCTTTTCAGAGCCTCCCATACCTGTTTAGCAGTTCTGTAGCTATTGTAGTAGTCGTACAGATCATCAGCAAGACTGTTCAGAATGTGATTTTTGCACAGATAATCATTCTCGTGCCATAAGGCGATTTCTTTTCGGAGCTGCAGATCATCTGCTGCAGCCTTAGCTTTTGCAGCATCTGAGTCAGACATTTTGAAAGTCCCGTCTGAATCTGCAAGTGAGTTACTGTTAGGTAGTTCAGATGATGCAGAAGGGACAACCGGGATATCCTCAGTCAGAACGTGGGCAACCTTTTTCAGAGTTAAGAAAAATTTCATCTTAGCTTGCCAACGTTTGAAATTGGAACCCTCAAACCTGAAAGGTTTGTCAGAGACCAAAGCGACCGCAGTAGTACCGATAATTTCCTCAGTTGCCATGGCAGTTATGAAAACGTCTTAAAATTGTTGTTTTCGGATTTGAAATATTGGCACAAGGAAATTATCGGGACGAGTCGCGTACTAGGTCGCTTTCTTTAAAACGTTTCGCCGTACTGCCAAAATATGCAAAGCAGTCGATTTACGACGACGCCTCCAGGATAAAACAGCCCGTTCAAAATTACGATTATTAGTTGCACACTGATAAATCGCTCTAGAAATACACCTTTCTAAATTATCTGGCGAAAATAGCCAGTCCAGTATCTGGCTGTAATAGCCAGTCGAAAAAACCAAGAAAGGAAAATTGTTTAGATGAAGAGAATTAAGGGAAAGAGAGGGAAATCAAAATTCGTGTGAATTTGTGAAATCCGGAGTGCTCACTACTGAATTTTTACCCTTTATTTATAGGTAGCTAGTGAGGCTGATATTTCCATTCCTCCAATGTGGGACTAAAATGAATCTTGTCAAATTCACTTTCCAATTCCCATTAATATAATTCAAACATCCAATGTGGGACTAACATGAATCTTTTCAAATTCACTTTCCAATTCCCATTAATATAATTCCAACATCCAATGTGGGACTAAAATGAATCTTTTCAAATTCACTTTTCAATTTCTATTACTATAATTATTATAGTTCCAACAAGTTGTTAGCCTGCTACCAAATTCGTCTAATTTATTTTTCAATGGAGTATCACTCTCCTCCAACGAAGCTTCGGGTTTTTTTTTCTGTATCTTTTCGATTTCAATGTTCATCATTGTGGTAATAACAATGCAAAGGCAACTTTGTTGACAAAAGTTATGCCAGCAAATACCATATTCTCTTTGGCCTGCAATTCATAATCACTCATGAAAATAGGATTTGTGCCTTTGATAACAAGCATTGGTTCTCCCGTTAATGAGTTTTGTTCCAGTCTCAATGTCGAGGTTTTCAAAGCTGCAACTCTCATGTCAACAAGAACTTTATCTCTAACACGCAACTCAACAGTGTCACCTGAAACAAGCTCTCGTGCAGGAAAATCAGGAACATAATATCCATCCTTCAACACTTTTATAAATTCACATTATAACTCTTTAAGAGCTTCACGAGCCTTTTCAGTGTTGTTCTCTTGCCAAACTCTAACAATCGCGTTAAGGACTAAGATCAAAATGATCACGAGCGGATCTATGTAAGCTTCGAATCCAAACTTCCCTGATTCACTTCTTTGAACGTATGCTAAAAGAAACGATACAAAGGTTGTAGCCAAAACTATCTTCACTAACATGTTGTCAAATTGTTCCGACACTAGTTTCCATAACGACTTTCCCTTCTCTTTCGCTAGCTCATTCGAACCGTATTTCTCGTGCCACTTCTGAACCTCATTAGAACTCAAACCCTTGTCAAATTTCACACCATACTCTTTCAGACACTTCTCAACTGACCATGACCATGACGATGCAGGAAACTGCTTTTCCTCCATTGGGACTTTCATATGCATGTAATTCAACATTGTAGAAGTATTGCGATCAGGTGGTTTTTGCAGCGGCGGAATCGCAAAATTGAATGACTCGCAAGAAGGAGAATGAATCTTCTCCTATTTTGGAATGGAAGATAATAAAGGATCTAAGATTGATATGAGTTTATCAGTGGTATCGAAGTTTGGCGGTGGGAAAATGGTGAATCCACATACTTTCGCAAGTGGCGGCATCAGTTCCAGTGAGGTTTGCAAATCTGGGGGTTTAGGTGGTGGAAACGGTGTCGGAGCTGAAATTGAAGATGAAGGATACTAATAAGAGTCCAATTATATAACAATACAATTAATTATAAATTATAAATTTTATATTCTATCGTGATCCCTACCTTTTGTTTTTCTCTCCAATTTAAATAATAAATAAAAAAAGTGACCAAATTAGGTCTAATAGATGACTGAGGTTTTATTTTTGAAACTCATATGCTAATAATTTGATTTAAAAAAGTTTAATATCAAGAATTTTTGTTTACCTAAAAAACTATATCATTCTATTGTTTTTAGGTATCATGACTTTGAATTAAAAAAAAAAACGTTTAATTAAAAAAAACCATGGTTCAATTTTATTAAATTAACTTATTGTTTGATGTATTGTAAAGATATATTAATCAATTTAATTAACACTTATATTAAACTAGATAAATTAAATTAAAATAATTAAATGACTTAATTATGATATATTAATAATTCAATTATATTTAAAATAATAATATAAACATATTAAAATATTAATTTAAACTAATCACTAAATTTTATGTTTTTTTAGTTAAGGTTTTTTTTAGTCATTTGAAAAATAATTGTATTTTTTCTTCTCTCTTATTCTACTATTTCTTCTTTACTTTTTTTTTATACCATTCAATACATTAAATCTATTTTTTTTTTACCTCATTCACTCTTATCATCTCCTTTCTCACCTTTTTCTCTCTTCTTCATTTCTTCTCACTACGAATCACATTTTTAATGCTATTTACAATGAAGTCGACAAAAATATCTTTAGAATTATTAACACATGCACTATTGTTAAAAAGGTGTAGAAAACTCTTGAAGATACTCGTGAGAGAACTTCCAAAGTTTGTATGTCAAGACTTGAACTCTTTACCACTACATTTGATGCTTGAGGATGATACTATTAGTGAATTAAATCTTTGCCTCCGCAACATTGCTAATAAGTCATTGCTTTTGGTGAACAATTGTCAACGAGAATCTTATAAAAAAATTCTAAGATCCCTTCCAAAGTTGAATTGTTGGTTATTTGGATCACTACTACAAATAATATTTTTTATGACGAAGGTTTCACTTCGAACATGCCAAATGTAACACCACAATTTTAGTAATTATTTATTTAATTAAATTAGTTGATTAATTGTGTAATGTGCGTCTATTTGATTTAATTGAATTATGTGATTTATTTGAATTAATTAATTTATGTGATTTATTTGAATTATTTGATTTATTGAATTTATATGAATTGTTTGATTTATATGAATTATTAGATGTATATAAATTAATTGGTTCATGTGATTTATTTCTATTTCGTAGAATAATATAGAATTGCTAGATTTAGTAATTGAGCTTAATAGAGAGTGTAAATAGAAATTGTGATAGTGGTCGACTGAATCCAATATATTATTATAGAAATGATTCACTTTTTCATCTTCCACATTAAATCACATGCTTTATACTTTCTCTAATATTTTAATAAGAATGATAATGAGTAGATTTGAATAGGGAGTGATTTAGAAACAATAAGAATTGAAATTGAATAATCCTAACACTTATCCCTCATAACTGTAAGTAGTATTGTGAGAGAAATGACTACTACCTACTGCATGCTTGTAGTAGTTCCCTTTATCATTATCATGCGTAGGATAATTCTTCTCATGCACTCTCAATTGCCTTGAAGCATAAGCCACAACTTTACCGTCTTGCATCAAAACACCACCCAAACTGGACAAAGAAGCATCACAATAAACCACAAACGCTTCCGTCGGATTTGGCAAAATCAAAACCGGCGTCGTTGTCAACCGTCTCTTAAGTTCAACAAAACTCTTCTCACAATTAATGTCCCAAACAAAAGTCTTTCCCTTACAAGTCAACTGAGTCAACGGAAGTGCCAACTTCGAAAATCCCTCAATAAACCTCCGATAATAACCGGCCAAGCCCAAAAAGCTTCGGATCTCCGTAACCGACTTAGGAGCCTCCCATTGCATCACCGCATCAATCTTGGACGGATCAACACAAATACCATTACCAGAAATAACATGCCCAAGAAAACTCACTTCCGATAACCAAAACTCGCACTTGGATAACTTAGCATACAATTGCTTCTTCTTCAATACTTGCAACACAACCCGCAAATGCTCTTCATGCTCTTCTTGGGACTTAGAGTAAACCAAAATGTCGTCAATAAACACAACTACGAAACGATCCAACTGCTCATGAAAGATACGATTCATATATTCCATAAACACACCCGGCGCATTAGAAACTCTGAATGGCATCACAGAAAATTCATAATGACCATACTGTGTCCTAAAAGCCGTCTTTTGAATATCTTCTCCTTTAACACGAATCTGGTGATAACCTGACCTCAAATCAATCTTACTAAAAACACGGGCACCAACCAATTGGTTCATCAAATCATCAATTCTAGGAAGCGGATACTTATTCTTAATAGTCACCTTGTTCAACTGCCGATAATCAATACACAACCGCATGCTCCCATCTTTCTTCTTTACCAACAATACTGGCACACCCCAAGGAGAAACACTCGACCTAACAAATCTCTTTTCCAATAAATCATTCAATTGTCTCTTCAACTCTACCAACTCCGATGCCGACATACGATACGGTGCCATCGAAATCGGTCTAGTATCGGGAACTAGATCAATCGAAAACTCAACTTCCCTTTCTGGCGGTACATCCGTAATGTCCTCTGGAAATACTTCTGGAAAGTCACATACCACTGGAACCAAATCCAATTCAACCTTATTCTCTACCGACAGCGACGCAAACAAACAGAACACTTGAGCTTCATCCGCCAAAAGTTTCTTCAACTCTTTAGTGGATAGAAAACTCTCTTCCTCCTCATCTCCCAAAGATGGAAACCTCGCCAACTTGTGATAACAATCAATATGAACTCTATTATACTGCAACCAATTCATACCCAAAATCACATCTAATCCTTCTAATGGCAAACACACCAAGTCCATAATAAAGTCCTTACCATACATGGTCAAGGGACAACTCAAACATACCGAAGACGTAGTTACCAACCCCGAAGCGGGCGTCTCAATAACCATATCACCACCACAAGAAGAAAAACACAAATCCAAACGCTTAGCGCACTCGAAAGAAATAAACGAATGAGTCGCTCCGGTATCGATAATAGCAACTAAGGGCATATTATTAATAAAGCATGTACCTTTAATCAACCGATCCGCATTAGTAGTGTCTGCACCCGCTAATGCAAATACCTTCCCGCTTGACGGAGCTTGCCTTGCCTTAGTACACTTCGTACTAATATGACCAACCTCCCCACAGTTAAAACACTTAATCACATTCCTTCTACATTCAATTGTAGCATGACCGAGACCACCACAGTTAGCACACTTTTCCCCAGCCTTCTTACACTCAAAAGATTTGTGCCCCTCTTCGCCGCACCTATAGCACTTAACGGGACCAGAACTCCCTCCTCCAGATTTCTTGACAAAGTGTTCCCTATGCTTGCCTTTATCAGCAGGCGTCACATAAGGCCCACTCCTTACTGGTTGCTTCCCTCGCCTCTCATTCAAACTCTTATAGTGAGTAGAACGAGCCCTACTATCCTCTTCGAAAATTCTACAACATTCGGTTAAGTCCGAAAATCTTCGAATCCTCTGATATCCCACAGCTTGCTTGATCTCCGGGCGCAAGCTGTTCTCGTACTTAATACACTTTGAAAATTCCGCCGCCACCGCATCATAGTGAGGATGGAATTTCACCAACTCCGTAAACTTAGCCGTGTAGTCGACCACGGACATGTTCCCTTGTTTCAATTCTAGAAACTCCATCTCCTTCTTTCCCTTCACACTCTCCGGATAATACTTCCTCAAAAATTCAGTGAGGAACAAATCCCAAGTTATTTCCTCATCATCAACTCCAAGAATTTGTCTTATGCCGACCCACCAGTCATCGGCTTCTTCTCTCAGCATGTGAGACCCAAGTCTCACCTTGTTCCTCTCAGCGCAATTCATAACTCTGAAGATCCTCTCGACCTCCTTCAGCCAAATCTGAGCACCGTCCGGATCAAACCTTCCTTTGAACACCGGCGGTTGATTCTTTCTAAACTCATCGTTAGCATTCACATTCGGCGCACCCTGCACCGCTCGAGCCATAGCTTCCAATGCCGCAGCCATCGCGTTGTCATTACGACCAACCATATTCTGATTATTCCCAAAAATAACAACAAGGTCAAACAACCGTTCAACCAACAAAACAGCGAGACAGATACAACTGACTCAACTAGGCTCTGATACCACTTAATGTAACACCCCCTTTCTATGCCCCCAAATAATACAATTAATCATTTAGGCATAAATTTAAAATTTCATCAGAGTACATTTGCAACATGGCATAAAAGGGAAATATCACATTAACATAAAAATTCCAACACATACAACACCTTCTCAACAAATATGCAACAACGGGATAACACCCACAAGAAATATTTAGAACAAAGGCGGAAATATCCAAATATTTCATAATTCACCAAACATGTATTCACATATACAGTTATCATTCATCATGTTTTACAAAACATATCAACAGCAGATACATACTCAGATGTATCACAAAAGAATCAAAATAAATCCTATCTACCCGGTGCTACATATCAGAGCCGACCGACCAAAAAGGGAAGAAGCCACGCTTCCCAAAAATACCTCCAGCAATCTAGTTTGCAATGCCTCATAGAGCATTAAAAGAAACAACAGAAGGGTGAGAAACGATATCATAATAATAATGCATAAAAACACACACACACATATATATATATATATATATATATATATATATATATATATATATATATATATATATATATATATATATATATATATATATATATATATATATATATATATATATATATATATATATATATATATATATATATATATATATATATATATATATATACATAATACCCAATATACGTCTTTCACATTCTCACCGCAACTCACCTCGTCGTACCGTACATCGCAATGTATTCACATTATCTATTTACAAATAGAACATCATGCATATACAATATGCGTCAACAATGTTTATATCGGTTCATAAACACACAAAACATACATATTCATATATTCACACATACATGTGTCTTCAAGCATACCAATCATGCTAATCATCAGCAATTCATATAAACATTTACAGTTATGTCCATTCACCATACACCATGCAGGATGTCAACATGCAACTCATAGAGACCGACACACGACTCTATGCAGATGCAAATGCGGTACCGACTCATTTCAGCAGGTTCAATTGAAGAACCAAATAACCATCGCTCATACCCCACATGGGCACACGAGGTTCTGCAGATTCTACGCGGAATCAAAATAACCATCGTAACATACGAGGTTCTGCAAATCCACCGAGGGATCAATAATTAACCATCGCTCACACCCCACAAGGGCACACGAGGTTCTGCAGATTCTCCGAGGAATCAATAATTAACCATCGCTCACACCCCACAAGGGCACACGAGGTTCTGCAGATTCACCGAGGAATCAATCGACACAAGAATGCATACCATGATGCTTCACATGCAACATGACTCATGACACTCTTGAAATGCACACATGTTTACAAACATACTCATGCATTCTACACATTCATCGCATATATTCATACAAACATCATAGATTTTTAATCAGGCTAAACAATGCACATAATTGCCCAAATGGCCACAATTCATAATCTAGGATTCACGCCATACGGCTACCCACAACACATCACAAACCAGCATATAAGCTACTAAATCAAAGAAGGGTCGATCGCAACCGAAACCCCAAGCCACGACAGCACCACGCAACAGGGAAAAAAATCATCCTGCTACGTTCGCTACACGCTCGCCTAGCGAGCGTTCGCTACCTCCTCGCCTAGCAAACTGCTAGCGAGCAAGAACATAGGCTACAAACCTCGTTCGCTACCTCGTTCGCCACAGCGAACCTCCAGCGAGCTCCTCGCTACTCCCTGCGCAGCCAGCGAGGGACATTAAAACCATTATGTCCCAAGTCTAGGACCGTTCGCTGCGCACTCGCCTAGCGAACTACCAGCGACCATTCGCGACCTGCTCGCCTAGCGAACTGCTAGCGAGCGTCTGCGATTTCCACTTCTCCCCACTGTTCAGAATCCAAAACCACAGATAAAATCACCCGATGAACTCCAACTCATATCCAGCAGCCTTAGTCTAACATATATCGACTAATCTACGTCATCTAATCACGATTCTAACCGTTAAACAATGATTTCTATCGATTAAACCAAATTCAACCTAAAACGGAAAGTGTAGAAAAACTACCAACCATCCAAAACAATCCAACAAAATCATACATGATTATACACATTGATAGAATAATAAAGTTTCACACCCTTACCCGATCAATCGAAAGCTTTGGTGATGATTTCTTGAAGTTCTAGGTTTTTCCTCTTCTTTCTCTCCTCTTTCTCTTCTCTTCCTTTCTTTCTCTTGTTTTTCTTTCTATCTTACTAACTTTCTCTTTTTCTCTCATATACTCATATTTCTATTTCTTTCCTCTCAAATTCTTTCCACACACTAATTAATCAATTCTCATAAAAATATCTACTTAGCATAATCACTAATTCCCAAAATACCCTCCAGCCTATTTTTACCCGAAACACTCAAAATCGGCAAAAATAGAAAATAGCATAATATGTACACATGACATATTAAACACATAAATCCTATATTTAAAAATAATAATTCAATCAATTGAATTAAAAGGACTCAAAATAAAGGAAATCGGAATCGGGGCGTTACAGCAAGCATCCTGTCTGTTCTGGATGAGATCTTGGGATATACGTTCTAGTGGTTTAAACAAGGAGGAAGTTGTAGCTGATTTGCTGATCTTGCTAAATGTTTGGAGTTACTGCTTATGGAGTTAAGGAGAAGTTTGTGTTTACTCCTGCTTGTGAAGCATTCTGTGTATCTGTTGCTGTTCCCTCTGATATAGGAGCTTCTGTGACCTGTTGAATGAGTTACCAAAGGAGGAGTGGCTACTTCTATATGATGTCCTATAAGATGTTCTGACATCTTGGTTAGGACATGTTGAAGATGTTATTTTGGTGGTTCCGCTGCATATTTTTCTGATGAAAGAACTCTGGTAGCCATGGGAGAGTATTGTGCATATTGTATTCAATTTGATATATGGCAATGGCAGGTGTGTAGCTGGTTGGAAAATGGTGTCTGTTGCTGCTTTGTTTGATCTGACAAGATGTTGATCCTGCTGAATGTTGCTTGTTTGGGTTGTTGCTGATTGTTTCTACATGTTGAATGGTATATCTATGTTTCTTGTGTGCCTGGGTTGTTGATTGTGTGCTTGGACTGTTCTGTTGTGTATTACAAGCTGCTGAAGACTGTTTTAGAGAAGATAGTGGGAAGTGATTTATTTTCACCACTCATGACTTGCTAGGTTTCTATCAACAGAGGAGGTTATAGGTAGGTTGAGTCAAGGGTATCAGCCTTGATGTTTCAACATTAAAGATACTTATACTAAAGAATACTTTTGGTATTAGTAAAGTGTAAATATCTATTAGATAGTCTTCTCAATAAGCTGTGTGGATTTAAGATCAGTTGCTATTTGTGGACTACACACATATTTAATTGGTTATCCATGAAGTTCAGAGAAAGATTTATTTTAAGGATTTAAGACTCGTTGCTATTTGAGATATTCTCAAATATTTAATGGATTATCCTTAGTTGATGATCATGTTGTCTCATCAGGTGTTGCACAAATGTCAGGCCCCATATTTGGTTGGTCTACTTCAAGGATCTGATGTTTAACTAGATGTTGAGACATTCCATCAGCAGAGATTGTGTAGAATTCTGTTGATTCAAGGAGTGAATCACTAGATCAAAGGAGATATAGCTGGATTTGTCCTTATTCTAGTAAGGTTCTTGGCAAGAAACTAAGGCTAGAATGTAGTGCTGATGGAAGTGAAGATGAAGACATTTTTCTTAGATCTGTTTATTTCTAATATAGGAGTATTATAGTGCAACACGTGTGTTCTAGTTTCTACTAGAAGCATCTAATTTTTATCTAGAAAGTTTCCTGGCAAGAAACTTGTCTAGAAGATGGTGTTGGTGATAGCACTCCTTGGATCAGTTTATTTTGTAATAAAGTGCAGTAGGTGTCAAGGATAAGTGGCGGTTATCTTTAACTTCCTGAAGAAGTCTCTACTTAAGGAAAGCGGGAGTCCTTTTGTAAAGATTTGTGTGACCCTTCCTCTCTGAAGAATCAAACTTTGGCATGTTTGGGTTCTCTAAAGAGGAGTTTCTGAAGCAAATGCATTTCAAGGGATTTGTTGTGAAGCAGAATACAGGTTGTCTACTCAAACTTGCTATCAGTAATGAAGTCTATGTGAACATGGAACTCTTGATGAGGTTCTTCTAAATGGCATAATGAAGGAATGAATTCACCAGCAGGATGTCTTATCCGATGTTGTGACATCAAGCAAACTTCAGGGCCTTAATTGATGTTGTGGCACATCATTTTAAGATAGGTTGGTCTTCTCGGGTATGAATGGATTTAATACTATCTCATGCAGTTTGCGGGAGTTGTGTAAAGGAGTAGATGTTACAGGTCTAAATCTTGGTGTATCTAAGTTGCCTTGGAGCATGTAGGATATGAAGATAAAGTTTGCTTAGATTATCTAGAGCTCTGAAAGAAGCTGAGTTAACCAAACAGTGGCATTTGGTTGGTCTCTAATGTGATTCCAAGCAGTGAGCTTGGAACTAATTACTCTTATGAAGAAGGGAGTTGGTTGAAGATTAAAGAAGGTTCTGGTTCTGTTCATATATTGGAGCTTGTGGTAGAAGCCCTAAGTTGTTTATGAAAGATTACCTTCTTTTGGAGATGTATGATAGTTTATCTCTTTGGGTGTCTGAAGTTCTTATTGATCAAGTTGGTGGAGCTGTATTTTCTGAAGATCTTCAGTTGGATTACTAGGCAGTAGTAAGTCCAGTTATGGACATATCAAGAACCATTGGATGTGTGTCTGTGATATGTGAAGGATGTCCTAATTAATGTTAGAACATCATCTGGTTTGTGTTGAAGTTCTGTTGAGGAACTTGTGATTCTCATCTTGACTAAGAAGTACTCTATCTTGTCATACGGGAGAATGATGAGGTAAAAAGACTGTCTTGGAGTATGATGTGAAGGCTGATTGCATGAAAGTCTAGATTATGATGTGTTATATGTAAGTGTATATTCACCACTTAAACCAGAAGTGTTCTAACTTATCATATGGGAGAATGATGAGGAAAGAATGTCTTGGATTATGGGGTGTCTATCTGGTTCTCTGACTTAGGCCAGAAGTCTTGTGGAGAAGTGGTAACTCTAGTAAGAAGTGGAGCAATTTGGTACCTTCTCATTGTATGAGCATGAGGTTGGTCTTGAGATACTGTGGTGATCTTAGAGCATCTTTTATAAAAGAGAGGGGGAGATCTTCTGTTTGATGGGTGTACTATTTGCTTGTGGTTCAAGCAGTAAGTGAATGCGTTCAGCAGGTGTGTTGAACAAAGAGTGAGCTCTTGAAGACATGAAGATGAGTCTTATGTTTTCCATTCACGTGCTTCTGGAAAAAGAGCACTAGTTATCCTTGATATGAGGAGTTATACTTCTAAGATCTGTTGCTGCAATAGTACAATTATTTTTCAAGATTGTTTGTGGTTTCAAGCAGTTTGCGATTGTATGCCTCTATGAGGATGAAATGTCAGACAAGATGTTGTGACATTATGTTACTGCTCTAGCTCATGGTGAACCTGACAGCGTATTTTTTTGGTTCTGTCATTGTGTATCAATGGATCAAATCAGATTTGTGGGCCTCTATCCAAGTGTTTTGTCTTGTATGGCTGGTGAAGATGAAGATCAAGACATCATTAGCTCTGATTTTATGCATAAGGAAGGACTTTCACCCTGTCATCTTGGAGATTGTTCTAGTCCTTCAAAGTTGAACTTGAGTAATCTTACAGATAGTTATGAAACTACTTCTTCTATTTGGTCTAGTATGGTTTGTGAAACAAGGTGTGTAAAGTTGCAGTGTGTGATGAAGTGTTTCTTCATGTGTTTGGGTTCTCTCTTTTAGGGGGAGTGTTGATTATGCATGGCAGGGGAGCTGTGTACCTGTATGATGTGTAGCTGCATTGCTTGTGGTGACTTTGTGCTGATGTGGAGCTGTGTACAAAGTTTGCTGATTCTCAGGAAAGCTTGTGTTCTTGAACCACTGATGAGGTTGACATTGTGCTGTCTGGTGTAATTTTTCTTGACAGTGTGACTGTGGGTCGGGCTTTGTAAGACTGTTGGTTTGAACTAGGTCTGTACTTACTAGGAAACAACATTGGTTGGTGTCTGGGAGAATTTATTTCTTTCTGCAGAATATTTTTGTGTCTCAAATTAGGGATTTAAAATCA
Organism: Lathyrus sativus; assembly: GCA_963859935.3. Taxonomy (NCBI): domain Eukaryota; kingdom Viridiplantae; phylum Streptophyta; class Magnoliopsida; order Fabales; family Fabaceae; genus Lathyrus; species Lathyrus sativus. Next base: position 399,082,773 of record OZ012739.1, on the reverse strand, counting down.
ATTGCTACTTGGCAAGTATTTAATTGATTATCCTTTAATTGGTGATGTCAAAAGTGTCTCTCCTGAAGGTGCAGCTTCAGACAAGGCAAGAACTCAAGATTCAATAACATGGTGCTTAAGAATCTTTATTGTAGTTGTAATGTCAGACAGGATGTCTGAACATTATGTCTTTGAGGGAGATACATGAGAGTTTATTTCTCTCTATGATGTTCTGGTGTTTGTGATGATCTGTTAAGCTATTACTGTTGTATCCTACTGAGAACTTCATGTGTATCCTATATATGGACTACTATGGAGATAATAAGCCTCGTGGTTGGTGTCTTATAGAACCAAAGTGAGTGGTAAAGGAGTTGATGTCATATATGATGGGCTGGAATCAGGATTGATTTTACTGTGTTTGAGTGAGTTTAGCAGGGGGTGATTTGAAAGCTATAGTTCAGCTGTGGTTAAGTCCTTGCCCATGGATTGTTGCTACTGTGGTGCAGTCCTTATATTGATTAGGGATCAAGCAGCTTGTGTATCTGATTTAGTCTGTGTTTATCTCCTAGAAGGTTATGGTTTTGATTCAGTTTTGGGTTTGACTCTGATATTTGTGTACATCTGAGTTTATGTGTGCACACTTACTCCATTTGTTGTCAATTTTTGACTAAAAAGGGGGAGTAAAGTATTGATGTTATCTGTTGTCCTGATGTTAAGTCACATGTATTGACATGATGACCAACATTGTGATAGGACTTGATACTGCTAAGGGAAGAGTAGTGTGTTGTTGTTGCTTGCTGGATGCAACTATTAAGGGGGAGCATGATAGTTTGTGAGGCTGGATGGATTTGAGAAAACTACTGCTGATGCTGCCCTGATAAGTTTGTTTGGTTGTTTTAGCCAAAATTTTCCAAAGGGGGAGATTGTTAGTTCCATGATTCTATGATTGTCCATGGTTCTATGATTGGCTAAATTTTGGTAAAACATGATTCTGCAGTGATGTTAAGCAAGATGTTATAACATCTTCATCTACTGTCAAGACAGAACTGCTGTCATGTGTTTTAATCAAGATGTCAAGACAGATGTCATGACATCCTTGTCTGGTACAACAGGAGCTGCTATTTTATATCTCTTGACAGAGATATTTTTGTTTGATGAGATCCTGTTGGATATACCTCATCTGTGTGTGCAGGTCAAAGAGATTTATTTGGAACAAAGTGCAGATTTAATTGGTGTTCATAAAAAGGATCTTTGAGACTTTTTAGGAAACTATAATATATTTGTTTCTACTGTTATGAAGAAGATTCTGCAGAAGAATGAGAGTTTGTAGATGTTCTTGATTGGATGCATTGTTGTGTGTAGATGTCTTGACTGATGTCATGACATACTTGTGTAGTGTACTATTGGGTAAGTTTGGTGAGCTAGAACATAATGTATTGGATGTCATGCTGAATGTTATGACATCAGGTAGCTGCCAGCAAGGGCGCATGTTTGTTTTTCTGTTATGGTTCCTGAGCTATCTCATGCTAGATTTCAGGAAACCTGCTAGGGTTCCTTAGTTATCTCAAGCGAGACTCTAGGCAGTGCTGAGCATAACATGAAATGCCTATGAATTATTTTTTAGCACCTTGAATTGTGGAAATTGGATTAACTTGGTTAAACCTAATTTATGTTACTCTTGATCAACCCAAGTGTCGCTACTGCGAAAAAAGGTGCCGACAATGACAGAAGAGTCGCCACCGTTTGTTATTTATCCCAAAAGAGGGAAAGGAAACGATCAGAGAAAACCTGACGAAAATGGGAGAAGACAGGTCATCGCAACCATGTCTCGGGTTCGGGAGTTGGTTACGCAAGGGGAAGGTATTAGCACCCCTCACGTCCGTCATACTCGACGGGATCCACGCTTGTTGTCTATCTAAGAGGGTGTTTACTATCTAAGCTAAAGGTTTTAGGGACAAAAGAAAAGAAAAGAGACTCGGCAGAGCATCGCCGCTCTGTGCCTACGTATTCCCTCGTGCAATGGGAAAGTCAGAGTCAACGTATTTCGGCTAATAACGGGTGAAAGGGGGAAGGTTGCTCGCCAAGACATCGCGTCTTGTGCCTACGTATTCTCATCTGGTATGAGAAATCAGAGCAAACGCAGTTCAGGCAATAAGAACACCGGTTGGTTCAAATGTTTTTACCCGAGTAGGGTTAAAACTTAGTTCTAGCAGTTAGGTGTATGCAGCTCGACCATTGGAGACTTAGGCGTTACCTGTTTGCGGTAGAACTAAGAGCTAACGAAACTCTTTTTTCTGAAAAAGGTTTTCCATTATTAAGATCCCGAAGGATAAAAAGGTTTGAAAGTGTTTTTGAAGTCTTTTAAGAGAAGAAGTGCATTGATTAGGGTTTGCAATTCATGTTGCACTAAAGACTATGACTTAGGAGCGAATGCGCCGCATATCACCCAAAGGGTGTACAGTAAACACTCTAGACAATTGAGAGGAAGCCGCTCAATCATCATTTCCCAAGTACTTAAGGCTCGTAGCGTACAATATCCATCATCCTTTATTAAGTGTTTTAAAGGTGTTTGAAGATGATAAGAGAAAGGACGCACTAAAGGGAGACTAACTCAAACCTAGTAGTTGTCATGCAAAGTGGCCTTAAAGTTAAGGTTAGGGGGATGCTACCTAATGTTGTCATGCATGGTTTAAATCCTAAAGTCTATCATAATCTCAAGAGGCTAGAGATCCTAAGGAAACATGGCAAAGAAAGCAAAAGAAGAAAGCATAATCAAAGCATAATAAATGAAAGATGCAAATATGCATATGCAATGCAACACACAAGCAAAGGGAGGAAAAAGTGTGGGGTAAACACCTCCACAAGCACATCTCAACCTTTATTAATTCAAGAAGGAAATGCAAAAAGAAGAGAAAGAAAGTATGAATCTTACAACATTCAAACATCAATCCTAATGCATAAAAGCACACCAAGTGAAAAGGAAAGAGGGAAATAATTGAATGAGAAGATGGGAGGCAAAATGAGAACCTAAGGAACTCATAAGGGCACTCAACCAAACATATCACATTCAATATGCAAGCAAATCAAACAAAGGGTCCTCAAAGGCTCACTATTTATGACATACTTCAAGTTCCTCCAAAGGAGGGACTAAGCCTCCATAAATAAGACCCTTAAGTCATAGGACAGAGGTATAGATGAGGATAGAATATGCTTAAAGAAAATGAAGAGAAACACATAAGGGAATGCAAACAAAAGCATGTAAAAGATTGAGAACATTCACACATATTCACAATTAGAAACCCTAATGTAAGGCCTAAAAGACAAGCATGCTTCAACAAGTTATAAACCAAAATATGACCTATAATTGAACCTACACACACTTTAACATGTCTATAGCATGAATACATAAGATTTATGGGTTCAAGGAATGCACAAAAGTCAATTACAAAGCAAACTGATTCATGAACTAATGTAAACATCACTTAATGATAACCTAAATGGAAATTACCCTAAAAATAGGAAACATATTCAAATATTACCAAATAAAATCATACATGACCCCTAAGGCGGTAACAACCAGGGGTCAAAAGCATGAGGACAAAGTCCTACCAAAACTATGCAAACATAAATGAAACTCTAATGGTACACCAAAGGGAAAGGGTGAATCGAGGGTCACTTAAACTAGCCTAAAACCCTACCCAAAATCAATCAAACCAGGAGTAAAATGGTCTTAAAAAATCATTTAACATATCATGAACATGAGAAAAGAAAATCAGCCATTGGAATGGGAAATTTGTCAAGAAATAAAATCAAGAACAAACAATGATCAATTTTAAACCAATTAAAACACCTCAAAAGTAAAAATCCATTTTTAATTGAAAAAATGACTAAAAAAATAAAGTGAAAATTCCTAAAATCAGTTAACTTCCCAAAATGTGTAAAAAATATTTTTTCAAGATTTTTAGATCATTTGAGGTATTTTCCTTGAATTAAAATCTAAATAGAAAATAAAATGCAAAAAGAAATAAAAGAAAAGAAAATGGAAAAACACGCGTGGTGAATAGCAAAAGAATTCATTTAAATCCCATGGGCTCAGTGAGGGTGGGGTGTGAATAGGAATTGAGGCCCAGGTCCAAAACAGAAAGTTGGGTGAGTGAAACTCACCGTTTCATTAATGACGTAGGAAGTCAAATAAATCAAGGAATTAATCAGATGCAATCAGGACCGTTTGTTTGGGATCAATCAATAGGTCAAAGTCTTACATGCCATTCCACGTATGCAGACGGAGCCAAGAACCAGACAGTGGTTCTGTACTTCCGGTCATCTTCTCCAGCGAGCCTGGCCGGAGTTGATGACTGAAAACCTTACCAAAACATGCAATTTTTTTAATACCAAAATGATCCTCTCAAAGTGTACATCACTAATCTAGGGTTTGTTTTCATTTTTCACTCATAAATGGTGAGATTCGAAGCAATCAAGTTTCAAGGTCAAACCAGAAATCATCAAGAACAAACACCAAACTAATCCAGAAATGGCCTACAAAGGTAGGGCTTCAATGTGCAATAAAAATGGCGCATGGTGGATGCCTAAACAGAGTGTAATCTTGAAAGAGAGTTTACCTAACGGAGCTCCTCCGTTGGGTCTTGATTTGATGCTTAAACACGTGCAAAATAAGCCAGAAACCTTCAATGATCCTCGAGGAAGCTATTGGTAACCTTCAATTGCTCTGAAATTGCTTGATTATTGATTTCACGATTTCAATTTCTACTTGGAATTTATCAACTGTTTTGCCCCAATTCTCATGAAAATGGCTTCTGAGCCTTTGTTCTTCATCAGAGACTTTTATATTTTGGATCTAGCATCAAATGGAGGCCCAATCATGGCCTGTTATGGAGAATTAAAAAATCCAAAGTTGAAAGTTGGAAGCTTCAAGTATGCGTGTAAATTGGCTCCAAATGCTTTGATTTTGATTCAGATGTGTTGCTGGTGATTTATTCTGATCCAATGGATGAGAATTAGCCCTTGAATTAATCCCATAGTTAGAATTGAATGTGTGACTTCAACATGAAGCAACTTGGAATTTTGACATGTTTTGCTCACCATGAACCAATTCTGATTTGTGCAATGTGCTTGGTATGTTTAAGTGACTCAAAAAATGCACAAACATGTCATGAAATGATTTTAAATGGATTCAATTCAAATCATGGCCTTTAATGCCTTTTTCATGAAATTCCTTCACCCATCTCCAAACCCTAGCCAAATCCATGACAATTGAGTGTTCTATGATGAAAATGAGATCATTTGAAGCAAGTTTCATGTTGGATAAAGTTCCATTTGAAGTGCATAAGTGGATGAAATGGACCTATAATGAAAATGACCTGTAATCTTACTTTCCCAAAATACCTTTGCCTTGCAAGCTTCATAACTTGAGTTCTGGAAATCAAATGTAGGACTTCCAGTACTTTTTGAAAAGCTAAGATCATAAGCAAAAACTTTCATGTTCATCAAAAGTTGAGGTGAAACATGTTTCTAGGTCAAAAATGTCTTGGAAGTTGGTTGACTGAAAATACATTCATCTGAGGACCCATAACTTGTCTGCATCATAGCTTGAGTTCTAGAAACCCAATAAATGAGTTCTAGTACTCAAAAGAAAGATAGCAACATGCTCTACAAGTTTCATGTTGGGATCAAAGTGAGATGAAACTTTCATCTTGAGATAAGTGGTCCTTGAAGTTAGGCACTAAAGAAGAGGATTTTACACTGAAAAGCTTAGAAACCCTAGCTTAGAAAGTTCTCACACTCTTGATTCTTCCTAAATTGATATTGAAATAACATCTTAGATTCCTCAACACAACCTTCCACGATCACAATGACTTGGAATTAAGTCTTAATCTCCTTCAAATTCACAGTTGACTTAGGGTTGACCAGATTAAAACCCTAGATGCAACACTCTTCATTGTGGCTTCTTGCACACGATGTAATGACTTGGATAAGCTCCACAATGGATCTCAAAGAACTTAATGATCTACTTGAATAATCTCCATCCATAACCATGGACTCATAATCCTCTGATGACTTTCAATGGACCTCCCAGATAGGAGTTATACCACACACATCCATCTCCTTTCTTAGAGAGCTTTGACCTTCTCTTGATGATGATAAACACTTGACCACTTGAATAAAACCTCCTGCTTAGGCTTAGACCTGGGGTAAACTTCTCTTGCCATGCACACCTTTCCTGATCCCCTGCAAATGAATAATGATATGCAAATGCAAATGCTAGAACAATGAGATGAAACATAAACCCAGCTAAGAAAAGGTTGGGCAAATTTTTGGGTGCAACACCAAGCCCAGACTGCATTACTATTTAAGGAGGCTCAGAAGCAAGGAAAATCAAGCATTCACAACAAGAAGATCTTGGGTGCAAAATAAAGGTTTAGTGTTTTGAGAGTCTCTTGTGTGTGACTTTGTAAGTCACTCTTTGTATCTTTGGATGCATCGTGGTAGACATATTTAGGCTGTGAGTTGTTAATTGTTACTCAAAACTTTTAAGCAAGGGTGTATTGTTCTTGATTGAAGTTGTTAAGCAAAATCAAGTATTGTGACTTTGAAGAGTGTCTTCTAAAGTCTTTCTTCTTGTATTAAATTGTTATCACTGCTGTGATTGAGATGGAGTGAGAGGTGTCTCTTGTCTAGTGGGTTCTAGGCAGAAATTGCATTAGGTAGAGATTAAGTAAGGAGTTGTAAACTGGGAGTTTAGCTCTGAATTAATTCTTCTAATAGTGGATTTCCTTCCTGGCTTGGTAGCCCCCAGATGTAGGTGATGTTGCACCAAACTGGGTAAACAATTTCCTGTGTTCTTTACTGCTTTCTTTAAGTGTTTTACTGCTTAGCTTAATTGTCTGTTCAGTAGTGGATGTCATAACATCCGGTATAACATCGACTGTCAGTTACTTATCCTTCTGCATTTAACATTATGTTTAATGTTATTAGCATATCTTAGGACATCTGAGATCTGCATACCAGAATTTCTTAATGGAAAGAGGACAAGCGCACTCCGCGAGGATAACAGCACCGATGAGCAAGGAAGCCCCAAGAAAAATGCAGGATGCACAATACAACAAAAATATACTATGCTCAACAAAATGAATGTGCATGCAATGCATATGGGTATGAATATGCTGACAAAACAGACAAAAAGGATAATTAGAGGGTGAACAAAACATCACAACACCACTGAAATACTCGACTAATCTCATCAAGCTGGAGACATCACTAGAGATCCTGCTAGGAATTTAGCTGAAGAAATTCTGCAAGAGATAATTGAAAGCCATCAAAGGAAAATAAATCCTACTACAAGGATCAAATAACACTGAGGAGGGGGAAATACTGCTTGGGGAAAAAATCCAAAGATCAATCTTCAATAATCAGTAATCCGTAAAAGGGATAACAACATCAACTCTGCTTTAAGGACAGAAAATAAATTGTTGGGGGAACATCAACCCAAATCTTCTCGACTCTTCTTAGGGATAAGAAGAATCCATTTGTACCTGCTTCAAAAGGATGAAGAGAACTGCTGAGGATGGAATCATGTAAATAGCTATACAAACTCCACTAAGGAAAAACACATCTCTTATGAGGATACAATAAATAACTCTGAGAGAAACATCCAATTCTAAGGGAGATATCCTGACTTGTCGGGGAAACTAAGAAGTTAACATCATAGAAAAAAGTCAAGATGTGGGAGATTTTAAATTAATACTCAACACAAGGTGAGAGAAAACCCGACAGGTGAATGCTATATCAACATTTCTTAGAATAAAGCAACATGCTCTTTGCTTGGGAAATGATCCAAAGTAAAGATGCATAACCTCTACCAAGAATCAACAAAGACAAATATCTGCATGGGGATTAACATCAAGGAGGGGTGACCCTCAAAATTGCTCAACTGTCTGATCATAACCTGGCTGGATGAAGGAAATATACCCAACTGGAGAAAATTTGAATCAAGACTTAGTTGGGAAAACCGGATAACACTCGTATGGTTATCCATAGGAACAAAACTCTGCTAAGGGAATATCAGCAAACCCTACTGGAGAAACATCAAAACAACTCTACTGGGAAGCTGTCAATAAATTCTGCCAGAGGAGCAAGAAAGAACCCTGATGAGGAAAATACCAACAAACTCTACTGGGGAGAGTATCAACAAGAACAAACTCCACTGAGGAAAACACTAAGTTTTGCGCTTTGAAATTTTACCAATCTTGGGATAACTATTGACATTCCTTTTTATATTCATAAATCAAAGAAAAATGTTTTTATAATTTTCAAATTTTAAATAAATTATTCACATTTGTTTCAAAAATCATCATCAAAAATCAAATGAAATTCTATAAACAGAAACAAAATAAGAATTGTAAACAAAGGGACAAAGGCCCAAATTTTATTGATAGAATGGTAGTCCGCAGAAGGCGTAACTCCATGGATCATTAAAAAGTTTGAAAAATGGTAAGTACAATGGAAAGGGCTACATTGAAATACGATGACCATTATTCTCCCTAACAACTTTGAATTCCAATTGTGCTTGAGAATTCAGATGAGAATGATTGAAGTAAAATCCTTGATAGGAAATGTTGCTTCAAATGATCAAGACTGGCCAAATGCAGTTACTTGCCATAATCCCTAACTTTTGCCTAAATTGCCCTATCGAGTTTTCAATCTACCAGGATAATTATTTCTGTTTTTGTCTCTAATTTTTTCCTAGATCGCCCTTTCAGGTTTTCAATCCACCGAGACGCTCATTTTTGCCTAAGCCGCCCTTTCGGGTTTTCAACTTAGCGAGATGTTCTTTTATTGTTTAGGCGAAGTATTTCTTGACTGCATCGATATTCACAGGACGAGTGAACTCTTCACCATCCATAGTTGTAAGAATTAATGCACTGCCAGAGAAGGCTTTCTTAACAACATATGGGCCTTCATAATTATGATTCTACTTGCCCCTAGAATCAGTGGTAAAAGTCGAGATCTTTTTGAGTACGAGGTCACCTTCTCTGAACACACGAGGTCGAACCTTATTATCAAATGCTTTCTTCATTCTCTATTGATACAATTGGACATGACACAAAGTCGTCATTCTTTTCTCTTCAATCAAATTTAACTGGTTGTATCTACTTTGACACCATTTAGCCTCAAACAATTAAGCTTCCATCAAAACTCTCATAGAAGGGATTTCAACCTCTATCATGAGCATTGCTTCCATGCCATAAATAAGAGAGAAAATGGTTGCCCCTGTTGAAGTGCGGATGGATGCACGATACCCATGCAGAGCAAAAGGGAGCATATCACGCCAATCCTTGTATGTAACAACCATCTTCTGAATGATCTTCTTAATGTTCTTATTAGCAGCTTCAACAACCTCATTCATCTTGGATCTGTAAAGAGAAGAATTATGATGCTCAATCTTAAACTCATCACATAATTCCTTCATCATCTTGTTATTCAGATTTGACCCATTATCAGTGATAATCTTGCTCGGAACACCATACCGACAGATGATTTGGTCTATCAAGACGCATCACATCAATCTTTGGCATATCATTCCAATGATTTACCATAATCATGGAGGATAAAGTCGCTAAAGCATCTTCCATTTAATTTTCTGCTCTTGGTATATGGTGAAACTCGACCTTATTGAAGAAAGTTGACAACCTTCTTGCATAATCACGATAAGGAATCAAACCAGGTTGACGTGTCTCCCACTCCCCTTTAATCTGATTAATCACCAGAGCTGAATCTCCATATACATCAAGGATCTTGATTCTTAAATCAATAGTTTTTTCCAAGCCCATAATACATGTTTCATACTCAACCGCATTATTTGTACAAGTGAACACCAATCTTGCAGTGAAAGGAATTTGAGAACCATGAGGGGTAACAATAATTGCTCCAATACCATTGTCATATTCGTTAATAGCTCCATCAAAAATCAAACCCCAACAGGATCCAGGCTCAGGCCCTTCTTCAGGTAAGGTTCCTCACAATCTTTAAAGATACATCACATCCTCATCAGGAAAATCAAACCGGATAGGTTGTTGATCATCAATTGGCTGGTGTGCCAGATGATCAGCCAAAACACTTCCTTTTATTGCTTTTTGAGTTTGGTACTCGATATCATATTCTGACAACAACATTTGCCAACGAGCAATCCTCCCAGTTAAAGCAGGCTTTTCAAAGATATACTTGATTGGAACCATTTTAGATATCAACCAAGTTGTACAATTCAATATATATTAGCGGAGGCACTTGACAACCCAAGCTAAATCACAACATGTGTTTTCAAGCATTGAGTACCAAGACTCACAATCAGTGAACTTCTTGCTCAAATAATAAATGGCAAATTCTTTTCTCTCATATTCATCTTGTTGACCTAGGGCACAACCCATAGACTCTTCTAGCACGATTAAATACATGATCAAAGGTCTTCCTTCCACCGGAGGAGACAAAATAGAAGGTTCAAGCAGATACTCTTTAATTCTTTCAAAAGCTTTCTGACAATCTTCTATCCATACACAACCCTGATCTTTGCGAAGAAGCTTGAAGCTCGGCGCACATGTGGCAGTCATATTGGATATAAATCAGGAGATATAGTTCAAACGTCCCAAGAATCCTCTTACTTGTTTTTCTGTTTTGGGTGCAGGCATTTCCTGAATAGCTTTAACTTTACCAGGATCAACTTCAATGCCTTTCTGACTGACAATAAAGCCCAACAACTTTTCAGAACGGACACCAAAAGTGCATTTATTAGGATTATGACGGAGCTTAAACTTTCTCAAATGTTGAAGCAGCTTCAGTAAGTATTCAATATGATCTTCTTCAGTCTTTGACTTACAAATCATATCATCCACATAGACCTCAATTTCTTTATGCATCATATCATGGACAAAGTGGTCATAGCTCTCTGGTATGTTGCACCAACATTTTTTAAACCTAAGGGTATCGCTCTGTAACAGAATGTTCCCCAGGGTGTAATGAATGTTGTTTTTTCCATATCCTCAAGTGCCATCTTTATTTGATTATAACCGGAAAATCCATCCATAAAGGAAAATATATTGAACTTAGCAGTATTATCTAGCAGCAGATCAATGTCTGGCAGTGGAAAATCATCTTTCAAACTTGCTTTATTAAAATCTCTATAGTCAACGCACATTCAGAATTTTCCGTCTTTCTTTTGAACAGGCACAATATTGGCTACCCATTGAGGATACTCAGCAGTCACAAGAAAACCAGCATCAATATGCTTTTAAAGCTCCATTTTAATCTTCACAGTCGTGTCAGGATGAGTTCTTCTCAATTTCTGCTTCACAAGTGAACATTCAGGCTTCAATGGAAAATGGTGCTCTACAATATCAGTATCAAGACCAGGCATGTCTTGATAGGACCAGGGAAACACGTCAACATATTCTCTAAGAAACTCTACCATCCTTTTCTTAACATCTGACTAAAGTAATGCCCCAATCGTGACTTCTTTCTTATCATCATCAGAACCCAGATTAACCAATTCCACCGGCTCTTCATGAGGCTAAATGGTCTTTTCCTCATGCTCACGCAATCAAGAAATTTCATCAGGAATCTCTTCAACATCCTCCTCTTCAGCTCCAAACACAAGGAACTCAAAGTTGGGAGTTGGCATAGGGCCATTATTTTCAATGGGTTTAACAATTAATCTGCACAATGATTTATGTTTGATTTTAGAATATGAACAAGAAGTGCAAGTATCATGTAGATAAAAGTGATCATCACATTATTATTTTTTGGTTCTTTATGTTACCATTTTTCAGAAATAAAGCAAAAAGGGAAAACAAAATACTGATAAACAAAATAACATTTTATTGATGATGATGAAAGTTGAAATAAAGCCCTCATAAATTCAATTTCACCTTGGGCAGAGTGAAAGGATTTTTTGAAAGAAACAAAAACAAATTACTTTGAAATATGAATAATAGTAGGAACGTCAACAGGGATCCAATTCTGGCATATCAATCCACGCGTCACAGAGTTGGGTGTTTCTTCCTCTTGATCATCCTCAATAATGGCAATGACTTCATACTCAAGTCCCTTAAGTCTCAGTCGAGGAGAGTAGAAGGGCACATATGCATTTTCTGTAATAGAATCATATCCAGGATTTTCCAAATAAGGCTCCCAGTCTTCAGCAGGAATGGAATCATTTTCAGAACCATCTAAGATGTGATCTTCAGAGTCATCCTCAATAATTGTAGCTTTAGAATGATATTTGGTATGGATGAATCCATCACTTTGAAAAGCATCATGAATACTCTTCAGCTATTTGTGAGTTGAACTAGATGTAAAACCCAAACCATCTATATCTTTTTCTCAGCAACTTCAATGACTCGGCCCCATCTATTAGCTTGGCCACTCTCCAACACATGTTGTGCATCTTCCAGAGAAACATGGACACCCTATTCTTCTTAACAACATTATCAACCACAGAAAGAGCCTGGAACGAAGATCCAACATCAATATAAGAAAAAGATGACAAACTGCTTACCAACATAGCCTGTTCTCCACCAACAACAACAAGTTTACCATTCTGGACAAATTTCAACTTTTGGTGGAGTGTCGAAGTGACAGCTCCGACTTCATGAATCCGTGGACGTCCTAGAAGACAACTGTAAGTAGGATGGATATCCATAACTTGAAAAGTAATCTGGAATAAACACAAACCTATCTTAATAGGGAGATCAACCTCTCTTATCACAGTTTTCTTTAAGCCATCAAAGGCTTTCATAATGACCCCACTAAATCTCATAGGAGTACCTTGATAAGACAATCGGGACAAAGTAGATTTTGGCATCACAATCAATGATGACCCAATATTAACCAGCACATTGGATAAAGCGTCCTCTTGGAAATTCATGGAAATATGGAGAGCCAAATTATGATTTCTTCCATGCTCAGTCAATTCTTCATCACAAAAGCTCAAATTATTACAGGCAGTGACATTGGCAACAATGTTGTCAAACTGGTTAACAGTCACATCATGATCTACATAAGCTTGTTCCAATATTTTCTACAGAGATTCTCGATGAGCCTCGGAGCTCATTAACAGAGATAAAATAGATTTTTTTGACGATGTATGTAATAGTTGATCTACCACATTATATTCACCCTTTTTGATCAATTTCAACACTTCATCATTATCTGATTTTTGGTTCACGTCACTTGATTGACCAGATTCAACAGAAGTCTTCAACTGAGTTTGCTTACCCGCAACATCTTCACTTGTCTTCAAGGGTACGTTAGCAAATACTCAACCACTTCTGGTCACGCGTCTTACATCAGAAATAGTCACAACTGAGGGAAGAGAAGGAATGAGAACCTCCTTTCCATCCTCTAACATAACAACATTGTATTTGTAGGGAACAACTTTATCTGATTCATACGGTACTGGTCCAGGAAAACGGATGACCAAAGGTGTCACATCAGGTTTCTGACTATTATAAGAAATTACAACTTGTTCTGGGATGTTGAAACACGGAACTATGACATTCACCTCATTCTCAACATCATTTATGTTTACAGTAACCTGAATCAAGTTCTAATCAATCATCTTTTGTAAGTCCCTCTTTGCAATCGCACACCCACGAGGGTTCACCGAACAAATACAACAAGCAGCATAATCATGCTCAATATCATGGAATTATCTTAAAGTAGCATGCATCTCAATAAGCGACCTCCGAATCCAGCGAATATAAAAATGCAATATGTACCAGGACACCCATATACCATATTGACAGTCGTGTTACCATGATTAAGTAACATATTTAATTGTACATTAGGATTGGTATCTCTAAAAGACAAAATACCACTTTTTACGAGCTTTGGAACTTCATATTTCAGAGGATAGCAACTTTCAATATCATGCCCAGGGGCACCCTGATGAAATGCACAATGGGCATTTGGCTTATACCACAATGGAATATCAGTAGGAACATCCGGAGGATACGAGTCTGAATTAAATTCTTCTTTATCAAAGCCTAAAATAATTCAGTATACGACATTGGAATGGGATCAAGTTGCATTTTCCTCTGCACACGACCTTGTTGATTATTTTGCTGTGTTTTTAGTTGGAAATGTGGTTGATAACTTGAAGTAGCTTGAGCAGCAGTAGTGACACTGATGATGGGTGTAACAGATGCTATTTATTGTTGACGAAGACTATCATTGTTGTTCACAACTCTACGTCTTTTAGACCTTTCTTGAGAGATGGCATTGGTTTCTCCGTCCTTTTTCTTAGAAAAACCAGAACCAAATTTCTTCGCATTTCCTGAACTATCTTCTTTTGTCAGACATCCCTCACAGACAGTTTCCTCTAATCTCATTCCCATATTAACCATTTCCGTGAAATCACTAGGATCACTCGAAACCATCCTTTCATAGTAAAAAGGACCCAAAGTCTTCAGGAAGATCTTAGTCATCTCTTTCTCTTCAAGCGGAAGGCTTATTTGAGCTGCAATCCCGCACCATCTCTGTGCGTACTCTTTAAAAGTTTCTTTCTCTTTCTAAGACATCGCACGAAGTTGATCACGGCCCGACGCCATATCCAGATTATATTTATATTGACGGACAAAAGCTTCTCCTAGATCATTTAATGTCTTGATTTGGGAACTATCAAGTCCCATATACCACTTCAGTGTAGCACCGGTAAGACTATCTTGGAAATAATGAATCAGCAACTGATGGTTGTCAGTATGGGTAGACATATTTCTGGCATACATGAGCAAGTGGCTTTGTGGACAAGTGTTCCTTTTGTATTTCTTAAAATTCAAAACCTTGAACTTGGCAGGAATCTTCACATCAGGAACAAGACAAAGCTCACGAGCATTCTTCCCAACTTTCCCCTTAAAGCCCTGATTTCTTTCTGCATCTCAACAAACTGATCTTGAAAATCATCCATACGATCAATAACATCCAAACTCTCGCTCGAAGTAGTGTGGAAAATTTTCTCGTCAGCATAAGGCATAGTGTGAACCACGGGCGGTGGCACAGGTACAACAATAGGAACAATTGGAATCTTAGCATTAGGAAAAATATTAACCACAGGAGGTGGTACAGTCATAACAGTAGTAATTCTTGGACCTTCATAAGTAGGAGGTTCATATCCCTCTGGCACAAAATTGAAAGGCATGCCCCAAGGGAAACTAGTAGGCATCTGATATTGAGCACCATTACTAGGGCCATAGAAATGGGCATTGATCTGATCTCAGAAATCACAGTCCTCAGTACAGGAGAAGAAGGAGGCGGTGGTGGCTGATTCTGAGCAGCCACCAAAGCTTTCATTGCAACAATGAGTCTTTCCATACTATCCATCAGAGTTGATACCTCTTCATGGAGCTCGCGGTTCTCTTGTTGCAACTGATCCATCCTTCTCTTAATATTAGCTTGAGTGTTATAGTGATGCGACAACTTGGTTGAACAAAGACCAAAAGGAAACAAATAAGGCACCTGAAAAAGGAAAAAAATATAATGCACAATGATGCAAATGCAAATGTTTCATTCAGTTTTCAAGGATCTTTAAGATATAAAGCAATTACAAACATCACAAAGAAATAACACTTTTTGAAATACTGATAAACATCTCATTTCATTGAATATTGGAAAGAGTTACACTTGGAAGTACAAGTTACATAAGATCAATGTTCAATAAGAAAAAGATAGGTTCTAAGGAGCATCTAATGACGATCCGAAGTGATAATTCCTTCGGAGTTTCTTAATCTCTCTCTCTCTCTCTCTCTCTCTCTCTCTCTCTCTCTCTCTCTCTCTCTCTCTCTCTCTCTCTCTCTCTCATGGTTATCCTTTATGGTGGTCTTCTCTAACACGAGCTGATCCATAATACCCTTCCAAGCACCGAAAGTAGGAGAATGTGAAGATGAAGTAGTAGAGGAAAATAAATCCTCTACATGTCTCTTCACGACGCGTCACTCAAGCAACTCAATCAAGTCATCTTTCTCCTTTATCTGCTTTTGGAATTTCGTCTTTAATATTGGTAGAAAGAACAAATAAAAGTCTCCCATAATGAGCTCTGAAGCCTAAATGATCAACTACCAAGGACACTAGCTTTCTCAAATCTATAAGATCGGGAGTTTGGAAACTGTACCTCTGAGTATTTCTCCTTCCAATATCCATAATCACAATACCTAAAATGTTTGCAAAGGAAAATCTCTAAGATCCTTAAAAACTGACTGAAACAAAATGCGCATGAATGCATGAGTGCAAGATGCAACACCCACAAACAAAACACACAAAGCACACAGGTTCAAAGGTTTGGAACGAGCATGGAGTCAAAGGTAAGAACCAACCCACAATGGTATTTACTAAGGTTATATCATCACCTGTATAACAAGGTTTTAAAAAAGTTCACAGAGTCATAATTCCATCTTTTGGATATTATCGGCTTAAACGACTACTCGTTGGCCAACAATATTCTCAAGAGAAACTCGTATGAGTGTGGTATCGCGTAATAATTAATTCAAGTCTACACCTAAATAGTCACCGTACCACGTCATGGTAAGGCTAGGATGGGTTAAAGGGTTCTAAGGTCCTCAGCTTCTCAGGCTCCCAAGTCGAAAAAAGTAATGCCAATTACGACTACTCGTAAGACATCAGTAATCCCAAAAGAGCCTCCACTGAGTGGGGGATCTCAAGTCAGCTTAGTAAGGACTATTCCACGTAAGCTAACAAGATTATACCACCCTCCTATCATAAGTGCACTCAAGTCCGGGTATACGACTTATCTCACCACACAGATCACCAGACACCAAACAGAACAAACAATAACAAACAAATCAAATAAAAAGCGATAAATAAATCAAAGTAGGAGAAATCCACTAGGAGTTGGATTCTCCCCAACAGAGTCTCCACTTTTCTGTAGTGGGGAAATTCATGAGTGTAAGCAATTGATTAACTTAACTCAAAAATGCAAGAGTCGTCACCGCACTTTTATTTTATCGAAAAAAGGAAAGGAAAAAGAGCGAACAAAACCTAAGAGTTCTAAAACAAGAACAAAAACAGAGATCTGGGTAAGAGGGTTGGTTATACAATGGGAAGGTGTTAGCACCCAAAACATCTATAGTACTTTATAGGAGCCCTTTAAAATATCTACGCTTTTTGGTTTGAAAAAGGTTTATTTGAAAAGAGATTGGGGAAATGAAAAGTGAATTACTTTTAAGATTTTTGTGTTTGAAGAGACTTATCTCCTCATGCCTACGTACCCACAAAGTGGAGTATAGGATCAAAACTCTGTAGTTTATGGTACAGATAACAAAAATTTATTGGTTTTGATTGATTTTAAATGTAAAGACAAGTTGTCATTAAACTATGACAAGTTGCCCACAAGTATAAGACAATATTTGCATCACCTAAAGATTGAGGATTTTACTTTGATTAAAATCAACAAATCTATCACTCAACAGCTAAGTGGAAAATGTCAACATCTTAATACTATGGGAAATAGGAGAATTATATCTCAACTATGGAAATGACTCATGTCTAAACTTTATGAAAAGTTTTAAAATGAAAAGTCCGCAAAGGCACTAAAAGTTTGAATGAGGTTGATCTTTTTTAAAGTCTTTTTGAAATTTGTCAAAATATGATTAACATTGATTGACATTTATTAAAGAAAACAAAGTTTGAAAATCACTTGACAAAAGTCAAGGTTTTTATTATGCAAGCGATTCTAAGTTTGAAAGCAAGAAAGTTTTTGAAAAAGGGAGCAGATTTTGAAAATTTAAGAAGGGGAGAAGATGAAGTGACTATCCTAAAAAGCAAAAGAAAAGCTAGAGATAAGAAGGATCTAACCAACTTGTAGCACACTCCATAGCAAGCTAAATAAGAATTCCATCCATCTTGAAGCATAAGCAAATGAGCAAGTCAAATAAAGGCAAAGATATACAATACTCCAAGCATAGGGAAAAA
Source organism: Lathyrus sativus (assembly GCA_963859935.3). Classification (NCBI taxonomy): domain Eukaryota; kingdom Viridiplantae; phylum Streptophyta; class Magnoliopsida; order Fabales; family Fabaceae; genus Lathyrus; species Lathyrus sativus. The sequence continues at coordinate 399,064,803 of OZ012739.1, read as the reverse complement.
GACCTAATTCTAAGTCCAAGGGTCCAAGAATAGTCCAAGAGCATAACTGCAAAGTTAAGAGCACCAATTTTTTTAGAGGTTTAATCCTTTATTAGTGTTTTAAATAAGATATGGTCCAAGTGGACAAATGAAAAGAGCAGAAACATAAACATGTGTCCAACGAACAAAGGAAAAATAACGGAAGCACAATAATATGATATGAGATGATAATAATGGAGCATAAAGATAAAAGAGAGATAGGGAGTAAGAAGGAAACATAAACAAAATTAGTATAATGATATCGTTAGTGAGTTAGTAATTAGTTGTTAGAGCAAATGATCAACGATGGTTAACTCATGCACTTAAGCCAAAGTTGATGAAAACTTATTAGAGGATTGATAAAATCAAAGCCTCCTAACAACAAGTTTCATAGGTGATGGACCTAAGAAAAATAATCAACCATACTTGGACTTTCAAACATATGTTTGAGCCACGACTAACCACTTTCCAATTACTGGATAATTTAACGCAATGTTAAGCAATCGTAATCGGGTTTATATGGAAACCGCGACTATCTGAGGCCGGTCAATAATAATGTTAGTGCTAATGTATGCTAGAGAAGTGATTTGTAGATCACTCACCGAAAACAATACCGCACGAAAAGAAAATAGGTAACAATCTCATCTTCACCAAGAACTTGAAATAAGTTCAAATGATATCGAAGATTTTCATCGATCAAAAGACAAAAGAGAAGAGTAAAGGGAATGCCAAATTGGATTACAAATTCAAGGTCATTCCATCTTTAAGTTCATCCACTCATCTTGGTGGATTAAAGCACTAAACATATCATTAACTCAAAGCACCTAAAATAAATTGAACAATTCACTTTAAAGATAAATTTGAATTAGTGAATGTTTATCCAACTTCATCTAAACCCTAAGTCCAATGAACTTAAAGAGGAAAATAACCTTTAAAAGTGCATTCCAAGGCAAAAATCAAAAGGAAATGGAAGAAGAAGAAGAAGAAGAAAGAACCAAAATAGTCCCAAAACATATCCAAAAGGCAAAATCAACACCGAGTAATCGATTACCCTAAGCTGGTAATCAATTACCACTACTAAAATAGCAGCAAAATAGTCTAAAAATATGCAGAAACTTGACCAATCATTTCTTCAAACACCTCATGATCAAGGATGCAATTGAGCACAAAAATTCAAGTAAAATAACAACAATCAACACTAATAGAACACAATTTGTAAGATCCAAAGATCAAGCAACTAGAATCAACAATAGATCACATTGTGGAAGATGTATCAAGAACAACAATGGTGGATCAAGAAATTACCACTCCAAATCTGGAAATTCTTCAAACTAACTCCACAAACCACACTTCAAAGCCTTGATCTACTAGAATTGATGATGAAAATGTGAATGGATGAAGGTTTAACTCAAAGATTAGTAAGTTTTAATGATGAACTTACTAACTTTCAAAGGAAGAAAGAGCTTTGGTGAATTTGGTAATTAGAGAAAATTGAGAGTCAAGAAAGAATTTGACAAGGTGAATTTGGCTATCAAAAGCTTATGAAATGAAAGAAATGAGGCCTCTATTTATAGGATTTAGGCTTGGGAAAATTGGTAGATTGGAATTTGGTTTTGAATCAAAATTAGGCTTAGAGTTTGAATTTCGAGGGAAATTAATGATCAAGTGATGATTAGTGAAGGTGTATGGTGGGAATTAATTATGATGAGGTAGAGGAATTAAAATGAAGTGATCTAGAATATTCTCATATTGCAATATTTGAATTTGGTGCCAAAAATGCTGCAGAATTTGAATTTGCCCAATTTTCACAAAATTTGCACAGGGTAATCGATTATCCAATACTGGTAATCAATTACCACAGGCAAAAATGGTGAAATTTGCCTTTTTGACGTGTTTTCTTGGCCTTGACTCGATTCTTTTGCTTGTCAAAGAAGGCATGGAAATAAACATATGAACCTTGGAGTCTCTTGAATAAAAGTCAATCAAATATTGGGAGACTCTTGATCAGATGAATTTAAATTTTTTTGCAGATCAACTTTGACTTTTTCTAGATGAAATTCATTCGAGTTGGGTGACTGATATTTAATATCTTTGCTCCAAAATTTTCTTGAAGAAGTTAGTAAAGGAAAAACAAACATTTTTTTGGATTTTAATCAATGGTTAGTAAACATAAACATAAACAAATATCAAACAAAGGTGTCTGGTGATCTCTCAAGAACAAACCTGCAGAGGAAGACAAGAGAGTCAAAGCTTGCGGTCTTGTTTGTGGGATGAGATACAAATGACATGTGGGATCTTAGGGGTAAAAATTAAGTTATTACAATTGTGAACAAAAGATTTTCATCTAAGGTTGTTGAAGACATTTTTGAAGGAAAGAAAAGACTTTGAAACTAGGTTTGAAGACACAAAAAGTTTGAAATGAGATGTTGAAACAAGGCATAATGTTTAAATAAAGTGGAGAATAGGAAGTTAAACAATCAGAGAAGGTTAAGCGCCTTGAAAATGCAAAAGATATGTTACATTTTTTAATATAGATGATCATTGCTATTCTAGTGGATATGATTCTAATGATTTATTTATTTTTGAAATAGAAATCACATATTACCTCAGATTTTCAAAAACTCTGAGGGGAAAAACAATTCAGGAAACTATTTTTTTAAATAGTTTTTTATAAACTAAATGATATATCATACCGGTTTCCTTAATAGCCAAGGGATAAGATACATAATATTTTTACTATAAAAGCACTCATTAGACATATTTTACCATAATCCTAACTTATATGTAGCCTCTCCAAACTCGAATACATCATTCTTTTGGGATTTATCTCAGAAAATGGTGTTGATATTATTGTTGTATTTAGAAGCTTGTAAAAGTTATCTATGATGGATTGCAAGTGCAGTAAAGTATTTTTTTTAATAGTTCGAACAAATAATTTCTTTATAAGAGCAACTTTAGTGCAGGGTTGTTAAACCAAAATTCTTTATAGCTTACGTTAGTAATAAGGAATTTGCATTATAATAGTGCTGACATGGCATATGGGATGCTCTAAAACTAGTTTACGTGCTCTACACAAGCAACGTACTCTAACTCATTATTTAACATAAATAATAAATTTTTATTAATTATTTAACATAAATAATAGATTTTTATTAACCATTTAATACCATGTGGGGTCAAGTTTTGGTTTCTTATAGACAACCACCATTGAAGTAAAAACTACTCAAATCAATTATAAATTTTTTAAATCCTACAAATCACTTTGGTCCCACAAAAAGTATCTTAGTTTACCCATTTAGTTTACTCCCACTAAAGATGCTCTAAGTTGGATGCATTCAATGATTGGACCAAATAACTTATAGAAATTGGATGAGTGCAATATTTGGACCAGATAGCCTCTTACACCAAAATTATGGTTTTGTTGTATTATTTTTTTTAATATTCTACGTAAACAATGTAATTAAAAAAAATATGTTCACCTCAGTTTTTATAGAAACCGAGTGGATAAATTAGCATTCTTAAATAAATTTTTGCCGTTCATTTCATGTGTTGTGAAAAACGATACCTTGAAACAAAGTATAAACGGTTTCTTTATGATCAAAAAACACATCAGGGTTAAGGTTAATGGAAAAAACAAGAAGAACAACAAGGATTGATTACAATTGTCATTCTTTAATTTCTCTTTGAATCATATTACAAGTACTCAAGAATAACAAATAACCTTCTCAACCTAATTAAGATTTGCCAAACTTAAGATGAGAGACTAGTATGCTATTTATAATAAAATCTAACATACTAAACTAATGGGATTTTTTAACAACTGCCCATTACAAGCTAACTTAAATAATTGGATCCTTAGCACAAGACCCAATTCGAGAACTACATACTAGAATTTCAACTGCAGCATGTAGGTCTTCGACAACAACATGTAAGTAGACTTCAACGACATGCTAAACCTCTATCGACAATACTAGAGTTTGATCCAATATCTCACAAATCTCCACCTTGGAACAAACTCTATAACATCAAGAATTAGACTAGCTTTCTTAATGCAGCTTTATCAATTACATACAGTGGAAAAACTTGCAACTGGACAATCTCTTGGTGATCATATCAACAACATTATGATCTGTCGAAACCTTCAGCATTTGGACTTCTCCACGCTCGATTACCCCTTTGATGAAATGCAGCCACACATCAATGTGTTTGGTTCGCTCATGATAGGCTGAATTATTTGACAAGTGTATTTCACTTTGACTATCACATTTAACAGTGATAACTCGACCTTGAAGTTTCAGCTCCTTTGCAAAACCTTCAAGCCACAATGCTTCCTTCATAGCTTTAATTAGGGTGATATATTCCATTTCAGTGGTTGATAAGGCAATAACCTTTTGAAATGTTACTTTTCAACTAATTGTTGTACAAAACATAGTGAACACATATCCAAAAATAGATTTTTTGGAATCCATACAACCTGCATAATCAGAGTCAACATATCCTTCGACTTCTGCTTTACTATCTTCACCCAAGACTCCACCATAAATTAGGAATCTATTCAGAGACCCATTTATGTACCTTAGAACCCACTTCACAGCTTGTTAGTGAGCCTTTCCAAGATTCGCCGTGTACATACTTACAAGACTTACTGCATATGTTATGTCGGGTCTAGTACAAACCATATCATACATCAAAGAACCCACTATATTAGCATATGGAATGTTATTCATATAAGCTCTTTTAACATCAGTACTGGGACACTGATCTATACTCAGCTTGAATTGAGGGTTTGTCTGAGTCACAACAGACTTTGAATTCGACATACCAAACTTTTCGAGAATCTTACATAGGTATAACTCTTGAGATAAGCATAATTTCGACTGCTTTCTATCTCTTTGGATGTCAATCCCAAGAATTCTAGGCGCAGTTTCCAGATCCTTCATGTCGAACTCCTTATTAAGTTCAGTCTTCACCCTCATTACATCTTCGACATTGTTACTTGCTATTAGAATATCATCCACATAAAGCAACAAAATAATAAATGAATTACCAGGTCAAAATCTAAAGTAAACACAGTGGTCAAACTGACTTCTAATGAAACTTATGTGTGCCATGAACTTGTCAAATATTTTATTCCACCGTTAATGAGATTATTTCAGTCCATATAAAGATCTTTTCAGCTTACACACATAATCTTCCTTCCTGTTTTCAACATACCCTTTAGGTTGTGTCATCAGGATTGTTTCATCTAGATCACCATATAAGAACGAAATCTTCACATCCATTTATTCTAGTTCAAGGTCTAACCATGCCGCCGTGGCAAGAAACATTTGAATGAATTTGTGCTTCACAACAGGATAGAACACATCATTAAAGTATACACCTTATTTTTGAGTGAAACCCCTAGCGACCAATATTGCCTTGTATCTCTTTGATGCCACTTCTTCGACTCCTTCCTTAATTTTGAAAATCCACTTACAACTAACTAACTTGGCTCCAACAGGTTTCTTGATCAGTTCCCAGGTGTTGTTATTATGAAAAGATTTCGTCTCATCATTCATGGCCTTTAGTCATTTAGTCTTATTTTGACTCTTCATAACTTCCTTATAGTCTCTAGGTTCTTCGTCTAGAACCTCACTTGCAGAGATTAAGGCATAAGCTATAAGATCTGTATACCCAAGTCTCTGAGGTGGCTTGATGACTCTCATCGGCCTGTCTCTTGATAGCAGGTAGTCATTATTAGTCTCCTCATATTCGAAAACAACTTATGTTTCTTCTTCGACTTCATCTGGGGTACGTAATTCAACATCAACATGCTCTACCTCAACAGGAATCTCTCCCTGTTCCAACTCTTCGACAACATCATCAGTTTTCTTGAAGGCCATCTCAGCTTCATTGCAAACTATATCTCGACTGGTGATTCACCTCCTATGACCTGGCTCTAAGAACCATAGCCTATAAGCTTTGACTCCTTCAGGGTATTCCATGAACATGCATTTTAGAGCTCTAGGTTCAACCTTGTCTTGCCTAATGTGAGCATAGGACATGCAACCAAATACTCTCAGTTTGTCTAGATCTGGTGGATGTCCCGACCAAACTTCTTTAGGTGTCTTCATATCTAACACAATTAAATGACACCTGTTTATCAGATATGTTACTGTTGAAACAACCTCATCCTAAAACACCTTCTTTAACCTAACACTAGTCAACATGCATTTAAATCTTTCCAAAATAGTTCGATTAAACCTTTCCACCAAACCATTTTTTATGTGGAGTAACTTCAGTGGTTTTGTGCATTGCAATACCTAAGGCAACACAAAATCTGTCGAACGCCTCATTGCAAAATTCAAGGCCACTATTGATTCTCAACCTCTTGACCTTTCTGCCATTCTGATTTTTTACCAGAGTCTTCCAACCTTTGAAATTCTCAAAAGTTTCATCCTTAGTCTTCTAGATGAATACCCATAACTTTCTAGAATAATCATCAACTATGGATAAGAAATACCTTGCTCCTAAATATAATGGGCACCTTGCAGGCCCCCAAAGATCAGCATGGATGTAATCAAGGGATCTATGTGTTCTTTGTTTGCCTTTGTTGAACTTCACTCTGTAAGTTTTTTCAAGTACATAGGGTTCACAAAATTTTAGCTTTTCAACTTTGTCTCCACCAAGCAGATTCTGTTTCCCCAATTCAACCAAACCCCTTTCATTGACATGGCTCAATCTCATGTGCCAAATTTCTGTCTTCGACAAAGGTTTCATGGATGCAACATTCGACGAACCACTTACAACTTCAGCCTCATGGGTATACAAGTCTTGTTTCCTCACGCCTCTTAAGACTTCCTTCGACCCCTTCATGACTCTTAGGATACTTTTATCTCCTTGAAAAACATATCCATTCTTTTCGAACTCACCAAGAGAAATCAAATTTCACTTTAAATCAGGTACATAGCTAACATCAGTCAATAACCTTATTGACTCATCATAGAGCTTGAATCTCACAGATTCAATACCTCCAATTTTGTAAGCTTTGTTGTTTCTCAGCAGCACTGATCCACCATTTTGATCACATATCTCCTCGAACAATTATCTATTTGGAGTCATGTGTCAAGTTCAATATGAATCCATAATCCACTCTTTTCTTGAGTCACTGCTTGAAACCACAAGGAGATCAGATGAGTCGAAGTCATCTTGAATAATGGTTGCGTTGTCATTATCCTTACCTCCACGGTCTTTCAGGCGTTTAGGGCACACCTTTCTTGTATGACCCTCCTTCTTATAGTGATAACATCAAATACTAGATGCCATGCCACTATAAGACTTATATTGACTTTTACCTTTCTTCTTGTCGAACTTACCATCCTTTCACAAGAATTTTCCCATAACGGTCAAACCCTCACCAACTGTCAAAGGTTTATGCTCCTTTCGTTTGTTCAAGTCCTTAGAGTATAAGGCTGATTGAACTTCTTCAAAGTTCAGGAATTCCCTTCCATACATGGGAGTTTCTTTGAAGTGAGCATGTGATCTGGGAAAAACGCACAACAACAACAACAGGGCTTGATCTTCATCATCGATCTTCACATCAATATTTTCAAGATCAAGAATCATCTTGTTGAACATATCCAACTGCTCAACCAACACCTTGTCTTCACTCATCTTAAATTAATACAAAGCTTGCTTCAGGTAGAGTCAATTCACCATAGATTTGGTCATGTACAAACTTTAAAGTTTCAACCCTAACCCCGATGCTATAGTCTCCTTTGATACATGTCGGAGAACCTTACCACCAAGGCTCAACAATATTGCAATATGGGTTTTTTCTATCATGGTCGTCTTTTCTTTTTTTTTTTGTTAACGCAACGCCCATGGTTGCTTCTCCCTTCAACGCTTCCAAACAACCATGTTGAACCAGTAGAGCTTTCATCTTTAAGTGCCACAGACCAAAATCGTTCACTCCGGTAAACTTTCCAGTCTCATACTTTGTTGAAGGCATCTTCCTCCATGCTCATCGCACCAATTTGTTGTGAAAAATGATACCTTGAAACAAAGTATAAACGATTTCTTTATGATAAATAAACACACAAGGGTTAAGGTTAATTGAAAAAACAAGAAGAACAACATATATTGATTATAACTGTTATTCTTTACTTTCTCTTTGAATCAGATTACAAGTACTCAAGAATAACAAACAACTCTCTCACCGTAATTAGAATTTGTCACACTTAAGATGAGAGACTAGTATGCTATTTATAATAAAATCTAACATACTAAACTAATGGATTTTTTTTAACAATTACCCATTATAAGCTAACTTAGGGTACAAGTTAACTTAAACAATTGGATCCTTAACACAAGATCCAATTCAACAACTACATACTAAAACACAATTCGACTACAGCATGTAGGTCTTCGACAATAGCATGTGAGCAGACTTCGACGACATGCTAAACCTCTGTCGACAATACTAGAGTTTGATCCAATATCTCACATCATGATTATCAACACTCAAGAAACTATTATTTGTGATACACGTGATACACACAAATTTTCCATTATAAAGACTTTTTGATATCTAAAATTGATAAAGAAATGTCATGAATCGATTGAAACTATCTACATCCTACACTTTAAATTTTATCATTAGCGATGAGTTGCAAGTGCAAAAAATTATCTGGGTTTAAGGTTTGTGTTTTTAAATATTCATTTGAGCAGGAAATTATATATCTTTAAATCTTTTTTTTCTAACCCTTTTATTGTTTTATATCAGACACGAATACTTGCAAGGTGAAACATTTGACCTTGACCAAATATCAAGGAGTCGAAGATCCAACATATGAACTTTAGAGATAAATTAATTTTTATTTTAATATTCCATGTTAACAATGTAATATTTTGGATAAACGTTTGAGTTTGTAAACAATTTTTTTCTGTGTAAATAACGTAACGAATTTCAATTAAAAGAATATATCTTACCCCTCACTTTATTTGTAAACCGAGATGTATGAGGCGCTAGTTTTGTAAATAATAAAAATGCAGATATTGTGGTTCGACCCCATGTATAAATTAATTTACCACTCAGTGTTTAAATAACTGAGGTTATAAACTTTTTACTCCAGCCGAGGTAAAATGCATTTTGCGTCCGACGTCAAAAGCAAATTTTCTAGTAGTGGATATTAAATTTGAAAAAGTTGGTTATTTGGAAAAAAAAAATTCAAAATATGAAAATTTGTTAAAATGATGAAAATCCACGAAGTATTTTGTCAAAATTAAATTTAATGATTTTGAACTGATACATAAAATTAAAGAATTTAAAATTTCTTTCATACTCAACGATATGTGAGTATCAAATTAGTTAATATTATTGATTCGTGTTTTACAAGTTGATCATCATATTTTCCAAATACTTAAAGTTGACCCCCAAATTTTTTCAAAAAATTTTAAATTGGTTCTTAATAATTTTTAATTTTTATAAATTGGTCCTTTAAATTTTTAAAAATTACAAATTGATCCCTATTTTAAAATTTTAAAATTTGATCCTAAAACTTTAAATTTTATGAAAATGACTCCAAAAAATAATTTTATCACTCTATCCAAACAAAAAACTTTAAAAATAAGTAATTTCAATTATTTAGAATTTTAAATATCTTACAAACATACTATAACTATTTTAAATAAATTATAATACAGTTTCAAATTTCTTTTTCATTTATATTATTAAAAATTCACTTTTAACTTATTGAACTTTTATTTAAAAGTTCTAAATTTGTTTTTTGTTTTCAACCTTTACATCTAAAAAAATTAAGAACTTTTTAGCCAAGTAACCCACATTTAAAAAAAAATCCAAAATAATATACTTTTTAGATTATTTATCAAAATACCCATTTGAGGGGGGGGGGGGGGGGGGGGGTGAGATTAAGTGTTATCTCCAAACCGATTGATGACAACTCTCTAGCTGTAAGAGGAGGCACCAATCCAATTGACAACAGTGTGTTAAATTTGAAAAGTGTTGTCAATTGGTTTGGAGACAATGTGTGTTATGTAATTTTACTATAAATAAGTACGGTATGATCCATTATTTTCACATATATTCTCATATTCTTGTATTAGTGGTAACATGTATCGTCGCCACTACGTGAAAGTGATTTATTCGAGAGAAAAAGCTCTGATGAAGATGCTCTTCTAGAACATCTAAAGTTTCAAGCAACTACAAAGGAAGTTGAATCGTTGGTTAGAAGGAGACATACCTGAAGGCAAAAAAATTAGAAATATTGAGAGACCCAATGACCTGCGTGGGTGGGTGCGAGTTAAGACTGATAAGGATGCGGGGGAAGTGATGTTTGGACCAAATGATATCAGTTTGATTATTGTAATTAGTTAGAAATGTTGTGGTTAAGTATTTTTATCTGTTTTGATATATGCTGTATGTATTGTGTATTTAGACTTGTTGTTCGTTTTGTGATATCTGGTTTTTTGTTGAAAAGTCTTGTTGTTTTTAAGTGTGCTTAAGTCGGGGTGATGTTTGTTATTAACATTGTTGTAACAAAAAGTTATTAATATATCAAAATATAAGGTTACAATAATTGAAAGGAGAAACCAAATTATGATGCAGAGGTTGCTCTAACATTGGGATGATTTTTCCGATTGTGTCCGGACTGACGACATATACTACATAATCTTATCAATTTATCACTCGTATTCATTTTTGTTCTTATATACATGTTGTTTGGGCGACCTTTTTTCTTTCTTCGCATCTCATCGTTTTGCCAAACTATGTCCCCTTGATATGGATACCAATATTCCTCCATTGCTAACATTGTGAATCCTTCATTGTTGACATTCATAACGTTAATGGCCTTGTAAACATCAGATAGATTGTTGTAAGCGTCCTGACGAGTATGTGCGTATGCCGAAATGACATGGGAGCAAGGTATATGGAAGGCCTGATACTTGCCTCAGTCACGCCAACATCTATTTAGTTTGACAACATAGGATAAATTTGGCTTCCCTTCATTGTGGTCCATTGTTTCTTGTACACTGAAAGTTTGCCTATGACGGTCAAAGACTGTAACCGCATGTGTGCTAGCTTTGATAGTTTCCTCTTTCATCACTTTCATGCAACATTCACTAAATAATTGACCAAACATTAACACTGCACTCTATCTCTAGCCTCTTGTTGCAAAAAGTGATGCCAACCTAAAATAGGTTGATTTCACCAATGCGGTTATTGGTAGGTTTCTAATGCCCTTGAAGACGTCATTCATAGATTCCACAAGGTTTGTTGTCATGTGGCCCAATCGACATCCTTTGTTAAATGCTCTTGTCCACTTCTTCAATGGGATTTTATCTAGCCACCTTCATGCATCTGCATTTGACAATCTAATTTCGTCCCGATAGTGTTGAAATGATGGTTTAGTTAGAGCATACCCTGCATTCACCACTTTTTTGCGAATGTTCTTATCTTTAATTTCACACATGAAGTTTTGTGTGATATGTATAATGCAATAGACATGGGTAGAAGAAGGATTATTGTTAGACGACAGGCTTCAATCTAGAGGGGGTTAATAGATCACAAATTTTACAACCAAAAACTTTTGGCAAAAATTTGTTTTTAAAATAAGGTGTAGCGGAAAAACGACCCAGATCGAATCGTCTAACCGAACCTACTATCGAAAAGCAATGTACGTATCGCAAACCAAATGGAGTGATAATGAACGTAAATGTTCGACAAAAATCAAGCTACGAATCAACGACAAACTCGATAAATTGTGTAATCAACAATAAAAGAAATAAAGAGATGAAGAGAGAGACCAAGATTTGTTTAGGCAATTCCTCAATCGGCCTCGTCATGGGTACGCCTACCCGCAATTTGAAATCGAATTAAGATAATGCTATTAACTTTTTCTTTGCAAAAATGTTGATACAAGAGATGAAGAATGCAAACCCCAAAAAACCTATTGTTGTGTGTTGATTCTTCCACCTCTTAACCCTTAATCAAAGCTTAATCAAGTGACCAACAATGCGGCTACAATCCTCCGATTATCCCAAACATACAAATTGTTGAAACTTGAGATTCCTGAACACAATTCACCCTTTCGCACTACTTCCTTGCAAGGAAACCACCTTGTCCCAAGGCTTTCACTCGATCGAATATGTGCTGATGTGACCTCGTCCAAAACCTTCAAATCAAGCCGATCTTAAAGTAAAACCCCACATTGGTTTTCTTATTTGAAACATACAAAGCCCCCAACTCAATATTCTCGATTACACCAAACCTAATTCGATGTTATCAAATCTAATTTAGATGGTCACCCAATCAAAAAATGATTATGTGTAGTTCAATTGTGCGTATACATAGAAGAAGGGATGAAGATGATGGGCAACTTTGTAATATGGTTTTGTTTAGGTTTTATTCACTAGAAAAACTTACCTAAAATAAGATGCATGTATGAGTATATATAGGTATGTGAATGAATGGGCAAAAGGAATGCAAAAAGTTGGAGCAAAACTGAAATTTTTGGATGGGAAAAACATATAGATAGGCCTATGAAAGCAATAGGTTGGCCTATGCATGTTGTTTAGGTCAGCCCGTGAAGGTCATAGGCCGACCTGTGAAGGTCATATGCCAGCCTATCTGGCAGCCTGTGATGCAGTCTCTGGGCAGAACTTACAAGGTTTAATACTGCTCTTAGGAGCCAGCCTAAAAAATCCATGTAGGTCGACCTGTTCTTGCATAGGTCAGTCTGAACTGACTTGTATGTCCAAAAACATATTTTTCAATGCAAATATGATGTTGACTCCTTTTCAAACTCATTTGAATGCTTCCTAATGACAAGATGCACATCTAGAATGGGAGGATACCGTCCAATATACATAACGCTACACTATCCTAATTTTGACATCACTCAAAATACAAAAGCACTCACAATTATTTCATCTGTTATCATGGTTGTTGTAAGCACTTTCAATAGCAGCATGTCTGTCTGAAATCAAATAGAGATTGGCTTGTGGAGCCACATGTGTTCTGAGATTCCTAAAGAAGAAACTCCAACCAGCAACGGTCTCAGAAACAATTGGTTCTAGTTTGGTATCAGTAATAATTGTTTGGCATCAGATAGAATCAATTATTTTTCATTAATAGAAACAATGTCTTTATTGATAATGGGTGAAATGCAAGAGGCACCGTCGCCAACATTGAGAATTATGTAAGTGTTTAATTCTTTAAGTAGTTTATATTTTGGTATGTCTTCATATTTCTTCTCATTTATAAGTGTTTATTTTTTTTGTACGTTGTCTCTAAGTTCCATCCTCGTGTCTATGAATATGTTGCCCTCGATGAATTAATTAGACCTTATATTAAGTTCGTCAGTTTCAGACATGTATGCAAAATCACGTCTTACTCGGTTGATTCAAATTTTATACTAGCTTTACAAGAGAGATGACGTCCAGATGCACATGCTTTCTTTTTTCCTACTAGTGAATGTACAGTGACGTTAGAGGACGTGTACATGTTACTCGGGTAGCCTATTAATGGTAAGACGGTCAATGGAAAAACAAATTTCACAAATTCAATTTGCGAGGAACTTTTGGGTGTTGACTTATTGGGGTTCTGGTTATTTGTCTTATTTGTATAGCTTTTTGTGTAAAAACGCAACGAAAAACACATCTATGTTTTCTGGATGCGCCATTTCGCTCCAAGCACGAGGTTGATCTAGATTGCCATCCCTAGCGTCCGTCAACCACAACAACTTCTCATTCCCGTATGCACAAAAGTAAGTTAATAACTTCATATTAGTTAATTCACTTTACTGATTATTGTCTCTAACTAGTTTATTTGAACTTTTTTTTGTTTGTTTATATGGTCGGCACGCGATACGAATTACAGTAGGTGTCCTAGACATTGTATCATTCAATACCACAATCTCTTGGATCACCTTACACTTGGAGATGTAATGCCACTAGATGAATCAATTTATTTTTAATATCACCAATTTTATGATCTAATCTTTTTCTCTTTTACAGTTCTTTTGGCATCCATATCTAAACATAGAACACGAACATGAAGTTAGAGAAGAAGATGCAGTTGTTTGAATTGCAAGCATGCCAATCATCAGATTAAACACTGTGGAGATGCACTACAGTGACTGTGTCAAACTACAGTTTAGAATGCATCAAACATCTCAGGTCCCCCGACTGAGCTTGGTAAATGGCATGTATAAAAAATTAATGAACAATGGAACTATCCCAATTGGAAAGGTTTTTCTAAATCTGAGTGTCGTAAATAGAGGAAATGTCGCGTCCGTGTCTTACGTGATCCGGTGATGGAAACCCCGTGTATACCAACTAATACTTATATGGCTTGGTACAGATCGGTTGCAATCGGGTTTGTCTTCAAAGAGAGGTATCTATACGACCCACGACAAACCACTTACACACAAGAAGCTTCAACGTCTAACCCACGAGGAAATTATCATACCTGTTACTCACAACCCCCTACCCAACAAAATTACTGACCCAAAAACACACAAACCTGCATGCAAACATGACAGACACCCAATTACAATACCAAAAGTGTCCCTCATACCATCTCCAACAAAATGACTATTATTAAGACACCTAAAATGCATATGCCCCCAACACAACATCAAGATATAGCCAAAATTCCCAAGCATCGTACTATAGCAAAAACGCCCAAACATCGTACCATAGCCAAAACACTCAAACTTCACACCATAGGCGACACACACAGACACACACACACAGACACACACACACACAAACATCACAACAATCTTATGGCTTTCAAACACCATTACCATTTCAACCTTTCACCAAAGAAGCCTTCACACTAATGTCCCTTTTTAATTGTCCAGGCCGCACATCAATGACCTCTTCATCACATCCCAACTACTCTACCATGGGTCACAAACTCAGATTCAACACACAAGACTTCTTATAAATACAAGAAATTCTCTGGGATTCTGCTGGAGATGTTCCTGAGACCTCAAATCCTCAAGCGCTTAGAGTGAATCAACAACGATGGTAACGAGTAAAGGTAGTTAGGGGATGTGGAACCGGTGACCAGTATGACTAACCCGGTCGTCAACATTAATTTATGTAATATTATTTTTAATTAAATATTAATGTTAATTATTTATGCTTAAAAGTTTATGATTACACAATGTCTCTAAATTAATTGACGACACCTTTCAAATTTAACATACTACCGCCAATTAGATTGGAGACACCATATGGTGTCTCCAATCCAATTGACGCATCCTCTTACAGCTAGAGAGCTGTCGCCAATTGATTTGGAGACAACACTTAATCTTTTCACAAACTGTGATACTTTAGGAAATAATCTGAAAAGTGGATTATTTTGAAATTTTTTTTTTTGAAAATGAGTTATTTGAGTAAAAAATTTGATAAGTATTACTCCCTCCATTCTTTTTTATAAGTAAATTTTGACTTTTAAAATTTATTAAATAAATGATGTATTTAAACAATATATATATATATATTAGATACATTAATTATTGAATGAATTTAAAAAGTTAAAATTTGCTTATAAAGGAAAATGGAGGTTGTATAAAACAATTTATTCTAGGCATAAATATAATGGGTTTGAGAAATGGGTTTAGATACAAAGCCCAAACTGAAAGCGTGTTAACGGGCTTTCGAATTCAAATCACTGTTTCTGAAATGAGATAACGATAAGGATATGGCTATGGTGTAAACTCCATTTTTCACAGAACCAGTTGTAGAGTATAGAGAGGAAGAACAACAAGAATGGTACAAACGCTTGCAATGCCTGTGGCACCTTCACTCTCAATCATCTCCAAAGGCCTCGGCCACTTCTCCAATCGAGTTTCTTTACCTGTCCTCAACACTCCTCAGCAAAAGGTAACATAATTAGGGTTTCAAATGTTCGCATATGAACAATAAAAAAGCACGATTCTGATTCTGAAGTAATTGTAGGTTCAAAGATTGATCATTCAGTGCGTTCGTGTTGGCGGTGTTGAAATTCCAAACAACAAACGAATTGAATTCTCGTTGCAGTACATTCATGGAGTTGGAAGAAACAGAGCGAGACAGATTCTAAATGATATCAAAATGGACAATAAAGTCACAAAGGAATTGAGTGAGGAAGAGCTTATTATTCTTAGGGGAGAAGTTTCGAAATACATGACTGAAGGAGATTTGGTAACTCCAATTGTTTGTTTTTGTTTTTGGTTTTCTATTATTCTGTTTTCTGATTGTAAGGGTTTGATTGATTTGTGAATTTCAGAGACGATTCACTGCACTTAACATTAAGAGATTGAAGGAGATTCAGTGTTACAGAGGAATAAGGCATATTAGGGGACTTCCTTGTAGAGGACAGCACACGAAGAACAATTGCAGGACATTGAAGGGTAAGAAAGTTACTGTTGCTGGCAAGAAGAAAAAGTAAATAGTTAGCACCCTTTCGATTTAGTCACTTTGAATTGTGTAAGAAGAAAAAACAATGTTTTGGGTGATGCTATTGGTTTTATTAAATTGTCTGTAATTTTGTTGTTGTGGAAGTTTAAACAAAGTTTGTTAGTAATTAATCCTGTGAACTACTGCTTTGATATGTTGAAAATGAAGTTATTTTACGAGCATATAGATTAATAAAGTTATGTGATCTTCAGAATAAAAATAGTGTTTTCATGTTGTTTATATGGTGTCGGGTTTAATGCATTGCATATTCTGTACTATGTTTTGTTCAACTTGAAATGGTTGGTATGTTTATTTGTGGGATGATATTTGGTGATAAATTTGGTGTGGTAGACTGATATACAATGTTCTAGTCTATTGTCTTGAAGTTTTGCCGATTGTATCTAGTGTTTTTTCACATTTCAATAGTCACCTGTCTTTGATATTAGATGAGTCTGTGTTCAAGGCGTGATTGGTTATTGGTTAGCGAGTGTAGTGTGATTGGATAGAAAAAGTTACCATATTTGTTTTTAGTTTTTTCGTCTCATACTTCCTGAAAAGAATGTCTGATAAGCAAAAGTAGAAAACCTAGCAGATGCCATGGAGAATTCCGCGTGAACCTGAACCATGATTCAGTTAAGAATAATATCAAAGATCATGATGCCCTCTAGATTTACCCATGGTCATTGACTTGATTGTATTGCTTTCCAGAGATTTCTCATAAAGGGTTTTTCTTATTAGAGTTCTTCATGCTGTCTTTCAGCCACTTTGTTAATTGAGTCTCAAGAGGAAAAACTGTAACTATTTCCTCTTTTTATTCCATCTCACCAGTGGGGTGAGATAGAGTTTGATAATATCCAACTATATATAAGAAAATCTGTGCCTTTGTGGCGCGTTGGCATCATTCCTTTTGAAAACAATTCATGTAGCTGAGTTTGAATCTTGTAGCCGAGTTCGAATCGTGTGATAGATATTTTGTTGTTTTGGTAACAATTTAAAAACAAAGAAGGAACTACAATTCTAAGATTTGATTCATGCACAAACAGGCTATACCACTGTTTGTATAATGTATGCAATGTATATACACTACTATCGGGAAAATATTTCATATACTGCTTCTAACAGCCATTAACATTCAATTTTAGTCTAGGAAAGGCTCCTTGATCTATAAAATAGAGATGCAAATTACATAAACTTCATCATGGTTAGAAAATCAAAGCTACAATATAAAACAATAATCCCATGCAAGAGAGTAGGTGTAAGAATGTACTAAGAGTAGAAGGAAACTTCTCAGAAATAAAGAGGAGCACTGCTCTTTTGTTTAAAAAACTTAAAATGATCGCACCCTTACTTTTGTGCAAAAGCTGAAAGTTTGGATTCAATGCCAGAATATACATTTTATGCTTTGGAAAGTTTTACCAGTTCAAGTCCAAACACAGCATGTTATCTGCACCACTTTTCTGTCGATTATTTGGGGCATGTTTATTTTGGTGTCATTTTTTAGTTGTATCAATCTCACCCATGTTAACGCTTAAACAAAATATAGTATTCTGTTAAAATTGAATCTTCCCATAGTGTATTTTCACAGATTAAACAGACTACCAGAAATGTGCTTCTTGATTAAAAAAAAAATTGCATTTTAAGGGACAGATTGAAAAAGGTTTTTTTTCCTTCCAAATATTGAATAGAAAAACAAACAGGCAGGGAATTCAATTTGGGCCTTCCTTTCAATTATTCAACTTTTGACATGTGCTAATCTGGGTCGGTTGGGTAAGCATGTATCAAAAAAGTTGGGAAGTGCACTTTCCATGGTGCGCCCAAGACTTCTGGAACCATGGTGCGCCCAACACTTCTGGAAATCTAAAAATATCTCTGATGTTTGGAGATGCATCTCCAAACGTATTTAAAATGACATCAGTCTTCAGGTGCTTTATTAGCTGGGGACACATGATCCTCTGAAGTGGATTCTTGAGACAAACGACTATGTGAAATATAACCAGATGATTGTGAACCTCAACTTTGTGAACCATCAAATGAGCTATCATTGACCCGTGGTCTCGTAACCCTACCCCTTGCCCTCTCACGTGGTACATATGCGTCTTAGGACACACGACCAAGCCTAATTTGATTTGAGTTGTTTTTAAGCTATTGCACCTGTAATAAAACTATAAAGTCACATAAAAATTCAACCAAACACAAATTTGTAGATACGTCTTCGAAAACAATTTAGACATAACCCAGATACGCATCTTCTGATGAACTCACGATTTTCAATAGTGGCAGAAACTTTATTGCCGCCCTAACCTCCAATTAAATGAAAATGCATGTCTATATCGCTTACCTATTTCGATTGTACTACTATCGAATGCAGCTAAAACAACCTATGCCACTTGAAACTTCATTCAAAACATAACCTATGCTACTTAAACTTCATTCAAAACATAAAAAAAGAATGAATTGAGAAACTTACTAAATTAGAATTGTGGATGAGAACCTTGAATGAGGTGAGTAACTTTGCAGCAAATGAAGTAGAATGGAGTGAATAAAGCTTGATTTTGCTCAAATATGGTTTATAAATGGTTTGCAACAAAAGAGCTCAAAAAGAGTTTTTTAAGTGATTTTTCAAAAAATGAATAAAGAAGAGAGAGTCTGATACGGGTTTATGAATAACACAATTTCGAATATGTATTTTTGTAAAAAAAAATTAACTTTAAATTAAGATATTTATAAAAATATATCTCCAAATTCACCATATATATATATATTATATAGATATATCTCTAAATTAAATTTTAATAAAATAAAGATGAGTCTTTCATTTGCATCAAGTGTAAAAAGTTACTTAAAAAAAATTTATCTCTAGATAATATAAATTCCTTTTACTTTTCAAACACCTAAAAAAATATTGGGAACAATCCCAAAAGAAGTTTGAGAACTTCTTTTTCCACACTCAATTAATCTCTCTCATGACAACTATTTACCCATACATCATTGCTCTAAAATAAAATGTATTTGAACACACATATTTTAGCAAATTTACCAAATAAAGGGGGAATTGAACATTGCAAATTGCCATGATTATTTATTATACTCTTTTTTCTTTCAACTGATGACATCATCAACTAACTATACTTTTCTTCTTTTTATTATCATTCTCTTTTTGGCAGATATTTCACGCTAACTTCCTTCGGTATATCTTTTCTCTTTCATTTTTCCATTATTTATTCATCTGTAGCTTTGCTATTAATAATGATATATTTTATACTAGGATCATTTTAAATAAACAATTTATTTGCAACTTTTCGTATAAGCATTATCCCAAATAAGTGTTTGCTTTGTAATATTTTTGTAACAAATGACAAAATAAAGTTAAAGTTTTATTTTATAAATTATAAACTATTTTTTATAAAATATATTTGAGAATTTATGAAAATAAATTTTAAAAAAATTATAAAAAATAATTTGTTTTATGTGTCCCAGAACTTACACAGTAGATACACTTAAATATCTCTCTCACACACACTAAACTCAATCATTAAAAAAAGGTCTAAAATTATTTTATATTTTATTTTTAATTCTGAAGTTGCATCTTCGATTTATGAAAAACAAAACGTTGAAAATGTTCAAAAATGTATTTTTAAATTTTTTTGCAACATAAAATTAAATATCATCAATAACAGATATGCAGTCTTTCAAAACATCTAAAATAGTGTATTGATCAATAAATTATTTATCAAACACGCTTCTCATTTATATAACATGTATAAACTACCTATTATATGACTTAATCCTCAATTTTTACAAATTTACATAGAAAATAAGATAAAAATTTAAAAAACTTACAAAGTATAAATTGCGTGAGCTCTTTTATCGACTTGATGTTGATGAAAGAAGTTTTGAAATTAGTTGAATGAATTAGAGAAAATGTGAGTTGAAAGAGTTTGAAAAATTTAAGAGGTTTAAAGAAAGTATTCTTTTAAAAGTGAAGAAGAAAATTTTTTTTTACCACATCTTTTTATTAAACAACGTCCAAAGATATATTTTCGTAAATTATACGGAGATGTATTTTCATAATTTGTTTACCTAGAATTAGAGTCTGATTAAAAAACATATTGAATTGGATGAAGATGCATATTTTAAATTTAATAATATTATTGAGATTTTATGAAGGTGTGGTAGCACTTCATAGAGTGCAAACTCACTTTCAAACCCTTGTCCTCAACCACTTTAAGGACCACAAACAAGTTGCCTTGGAGGATTAACTCAAAATAATAGAATCAATAATGTAATATGTTATTTATCAAAATTGATTTGATCCCTTTCATGTCCTAAAAGCTCAAAATGAAGAATGATAACTATATCCTGTCTGTATGTGGGCATAAACCAAACATCCCACAATAGTGTGTGTGACCATTCTGTCATTTATTATTTTGGTTCATGTAAAATCACCACTATTTATTTGTTAAGTGGGGTTTGTTTGTACTCAGCTGGAGAGACCTATGCACACTCTTTGTCTAATTTTAATATATATGTTTCTACATATATCTATGGTCTAAATTTTGATGAAGGGGCCTCTTTATGGTTTGATATTGACATCCACAAAAGAGATCCTATCTAATCTTAATAAAAAATAAAAAATAAAAAAACAAATCTGCACCATTACAAGCCTAAAAGACCCTAAATAATTTTGAATACTAAAAAATTAACAAGATATTAGTGACTTTGGAAAACTAGATTTACAAACTAGACATAATATGTACTTGCAAGAAGCTGTGTTATTTTCTTCCTACTATTTGGATTAGAGTAATCTACACTATTTAAAAACTTATCCAACTTTTAATTATGCCAACATTAATTCATGAAATAATTATTATAAGAAAAGTTGTATGATGATATTATGTAGGGTTTGTTCTTTTGTTATATGATATTCCACTTGATTACCACCTACGTGGTAAAGCATCACTGATTAAGAACAAATGATAGAAACTCTTTGAAAAAGAGTTTCACTTCAACTGCAACAAACAACTAAGGCAACCATGGCCAGCCATTTATATAATATTATCTATGTCGTGCCTTACCTTGCACGTTATTTAAACTAGACAGAAAATATGCACCTTAATTCCAATAGCTTTCTGCGCTATTTGGCTATAGTACACAACACTACTATTCACACACTTGGGGAAATATACCTCTTATCTGTCAGAACTTCTAACAAATAATCATGATCATGATTATTTTGAAAAATATACCTGTGTCGGAATTTCTAACAAATGATCATGATGTGTGTGTGTGAGAGAGAAAGACTGTTACGTATGAAACAAAATTGTTGTTATAGAATTTTGATGTGATGGTGCGAATCTCATGTGCGGTTGTGCGGGGGCACACTTGTAAGGTTAACACTTATGCGGGTGCACACTTGTAAGGTTAACAGTCAATCTCCCAAGTTAAGGAGTGATTGAAAATGGTTATAATGAGTTATTATTAAATCGAAACTTAGACTATACATGTGGTGACTTATATCCTATAGGTGGTAAAAAGGCTACTTTGCCTCGGGCTTATGACTAGTCTAGAACACATATCATTCCATACAATAAGCTTTCAATAATTGAGACATATGACATATTGTGCACCTCCTCTTCAATTTCATCGGTAGGAATCTGATTTTAGCTAAGAACAAAGTGACTAGCAAGTGGAGTATCAATTGAATTTGCCCTTTTCATGAGAAACTGCTCTAATACATTCTCTATATATTTTTCTTGTGATAGTCCCAACATGCGTGTCCTTTGATCACGATGGATGGACATACCAATAATAGTTTTTTGTTGGTCCCTAGACTTTCATAGAAAAATACGTCTTCATTTCATTCTTAAACTTGTTGATATTCTCATTATTTTCTCATACAATCAATATATCATCAACATACTAAAGTAGTATTCTCGCAGTGAGAATCGGAGATCAAAGCTATTGACTACCTCGACGTGCAAAAATTAAGATATCACCACCAAACTTTTATTTTTCCAAGGGAAGGGGAAAAAGATCAAACAAAAACCCTAATAAACATGTCAAACATAAAGTAAAACTAAAACTTAAGTAAGAGAAGAGATCTAAGGTACAGGGGTTGGTTACACTAAGGGAAGGTACTAGCACCCTAAGTATCTACAGTATCCTGTATTATTTGTGTTAGGTTAAAAGTGTTTGCTAAAAAATTGATTGGGGAGATGAGAAGAGAAGTGTTTTGTATTGTTTTTGTGTTTGGCAACTAGGGATGACTCATGTCTAATCTCTTTTAAGAAAAGATTTTGACGTGAAAAGCCAAGTGGCAAAAGATTCGAATAAGGTTTGTGTGTTTTAGTCTTATGAAAAAGTTTTAATATGCCTAATATATCTTGAAGTATTTATTAAGAAAAAGTTTTAAAAAATCAATGACCTAATGTCAAAGTTTCTTAAGAAAAAGGTTTAGGTTTGAAAATGGGACCCTAATACTGAACTATCTAAGGGTGAACAACCTATGAGTAAGCAATATAAGGTAATCAATCTAAAGGCAACAAACTAAGGGGAAACAAGGGTCATATAATGGGTAAACGATGCAAAAGAGAAATGCAATGCATATGACAACAAAGTCAACCATAAACCATTTCCTTGGATTGGGACATAAACAATCGTGGAGATTCACAAACCACAAATGAATATCAAACAAGATAGGAATTATGAAGATAATATCCACAAAGTAAAAATCCCAAATATCGAAATTAAGCTCATAAACAAATAACAACACATGAATAAGGCAAAGATCAAGGCATGTAATCAATACAAGTTCACAAAGCAAGGTATCTAAGGCAAACTCAACATGTACACTATGGAATAAACAAAACCATAGGTTATCAATACATGTCAAGAAACATCTTTCAACACAAGTAAGCTAAGCCATCTTACATAAGGCAGGATTCAAAGCACAAATATCACATGGATCATCATCAAGTATCACACCAAAGGCATAGTTAAAAATCATGTAACCTTCTCATGAAGCACATATAAATATCACATGTCAAGAATCAATCCAAAAATCAAACCAAAGTGAAAATCAAAGCATGACATGATTATGTTATTTATCATATAACATGGTATAGGTCAAGTATCAACACACCAAGAAACCACCAATATAATAAAGCAAAAAAAAAAAATTAATTAAAAAATAATAATAAAAAATGGAAGAAGAAAATAAAATAAATAAGGAAATATAAAAGAAGGAAGAAAACATAGAAAAAACATTAAATAAAAAGTAAGGAGAGGCTGTTGGGGTTTGAACCTGCACCCCTCAAGTAACTAACCAAAATGTTTAACCACCAGGTCAGGCCTCATGGCCTGTTAGTTATTTACTTCTAACAAAATATACATTATGAAAATATTTAAAAATGAAAGCGTGCGAAGAAAGGGTCATCTTCAACCTCTGAACATCAAAGCTTCCAAGAATTTCAAAAATACGAATTTCTCAAATGTGAACCAAAAACTACATATGAGTATATGGTTTTACTCAGAGTTTGACAAGGAACTCAATTACCATCTTAGTTTTCGTTGTTTTCTATTCTACATCATGAAATTTCGTACAAAACAAAACAAACCCTAGTTCTAAAAAGAAAAATTAAATCACATATGTGCATAATTAATGGTTACAATCATTGGGATTTCACTCAGCACAATAACATAAACATGATGGTAACAAGAAATCATTTAAAAGATGGCTATAAGTATGAGAACATGATCATGAAAATATACTTGACAAAATGAAATCGTGCACAATGATTATGACCTTGCAAAGATGAAATAAGTGTTCCTCAAGCTTCCTTGATATCCCAGGATGATGAGAATGCCTCCAAATCTCCTTGTAATATTATGAATCGCTCCCCCCAAATCATGTTGCAGAGGTGAAAAATGAGTTTCGAAAATGGAGGTTTGAGTGGTTTGGGATGTTTCAATGCATACAGTAACTTAGAAATGATGTTTTGAATATTTTTGATCAAGCAAAATGAAAGAAAAGTTGGAGAATGAACAGATTCGAGTTTTTGGCTCCAATGGTGTTTTTGAAGTTTTGATGAAGAATGCTCTTGTCTAAGCTTGCTTGCTGTTTCTAATGATCTCTAAAGCTTATTAATACCATTTTGAATAGGTTTGAGGCATGCTTGACTTCTGATTTTTGGTTTTGAGTTTTGTCTTGTTATGAATGCATCATTAAAATGCTATGTAAGTGACATGTACCATGTTGAAATCTGTCTTGTATGGCCAATTTAAGCATTATTATTGTCTTGTGCAAGATGGTTGATGCCTCAGGGATCAGTGGTAACAGTATAGTAAACTTAGTTGACAAGTTTTGACTCAAAGTACCTTTTACACAACATGCCAAAGTTGATTAGATGGACCAGTTCAAACAAGTTATTGACCTCAAATTTTCCACCATGATTAAGTAGGAAATGTAATGTTTAAATGCAGCCCTCAAGTGTTGCAATTAGAATCTTGGGTTGTTCACAAACTGGCCTCAAAGTCATGTACATGAACATGTCAAACACTAAGAAAAAATACTAAGTACTTTGAATCTTGTACCAACTTGAAACTCCAACTTTGGCCATCAATTTATTCCACTTCAAGAAAGATTTTTGCCACCAATTTTTATCAACTTTTAGCATAAAATGCCCTCTTTTAAATAAGCCCTCAAGTGTTTTCATTGAATGCTTGAGAAAGAAGTTACAACCTTGAAAAGTTGGCCATTTGATCATGGAATTTTATACTTAGGGAAATTTCAAAAACCCTAATTTCATCAATTCTTGATATTTTCTTGACTTCTTTGAGTTAACATGATCAAATTCAATCATTTTTCAAAACTTCATGATCCTTGACTTGAGAAGTCTATGATTTGACCAAAAATTCCAAAAGTCAAACTTTGACAGTGATCATCAGTTGATTTTTTCTCAGTTGAATCCAAACCTTTAATTGTCCCCAAATCCAAATTATTGAACAAATTCAAACACATTAATGGAATATGATGATGCAATTGAGGCCTTTGGACCATGTCCCAAGCCAAGAGATCATGTCTTGATCAAAAAGTCAACCCAGGCTGATTTAGACAAAAACCCTAATTTAGAGCACTTGATGAATTGAAACTTGGTAAACTTGAATTGATGCACAATCAATCTTAATTATTTTATGGTGGTAAGCTATAAATCATAATTAAAATTATAGAGAATTTATATATTGGGGATCACACTAAATGTTGACTAATCAACCACTTAAATTCCTTGGTGTAAAACCCTAACTTGTAATCAAAGTAAAACAAGACATATTTTTGTATTTTCAATGGGGTTAGAAAAACATGAAAGACACACACAAAAGATGGTTGATGCTATGAAAATGATGAAAATAAAGGTGGGATCTTAGGGTTAAAAATTAGGGTATGAGAGATGCCTCTATTTAAGTTTCTTCTATCTAGAGATATGAAGATTGAAATCTTCGTCTCAACATGATTGGAGAGACTTAAATACAAACATGAACAATTTTTAGCTCTAAGATACCACAAATATGCTTATGATATAATATGATATGAGACGAGGATGCTGTGGGGAATGATACCACAAGGGATGAATATACTGGGGAAAAGGTTGCAACTCCACTGGGAAAAGATTGACAACTCTGACAATTGAATAATAACAAATTCCCACAATTGGAATATGATTCAGCTTAAAATAATCAAATAATATGTTTGAAAGGATAATAAACCTCCCCACGCCTCGGGTAATAAGCCACGATCGGGTCCCAGTTTCTTCTTTAATCAAATGTTCCACTTGAAAAGGGTAGTGATAAAAACCTCCCCACTCTTCGGGTCACAAACCACAAACGGGTCACAGTTTCTTCTTTAATCAAGTCTTCCACTTGAAAAGGATAAAATATAAACCTCCCCATGCTTCGGGTCACAAGCCACAAACGGGTCTCAGTTTCTTCTTTAATCAAGTCTTCCACTTGAAATGAGTAAAATGTAAACCTCCCTATGCTTTGGGTCACAAGTCACGAACGAGTCTCAGTTTCTTCTTTGATCAAGTCTTCCACTTGAAAAGGGTAACAATAAACTTCCCCACGCTTCGGGTCACAAGTCACGAACGGGTCTCAATTTCTTATTTAACCATGTATTCCACTTGGAAAGGGTAATAAGGTAATCACTTGTTGGAAAATATCTTCACCGGGGATCAATAGTTTCACTGAGGATCTTTGAAAGAGATGCGGGTCGGTTGACCTGCAAAACAGATTTCTCAAATAAAGAGAAAGATCATATGTAAGAATCTTCACCAAACTTCTCTGACAAGATTTTTTTTCCAAAGAAATGCCATTTGATGGAAGCAAATTTTGATAATGAGCTCACTAGGGGGAACATTACTCGCTGTAGTTTGAAATTGCATTGGAGCAAATGAAGTTCTTTTAACAGCGTATCTCAAATAAAGAGAAAAACACTTGTAAAATTCTTCAACAAACTTCTCTGACAGGACTTCTGGAGTGATGCCATTAGATGAAACACTTGTAATAATCTTTAACAAAATTCTCTGACGGGGATTCTGGAGAGATACCATTTGATGAAAGAAAAATTGATATTCTGATAACTTCATTGGGGATAGACAAACTGTCTTGAAAAGAGAATTCCATTTGCCATCCAATATAAAATCCGAGAACAAAACAAGTTTCTCAAATAAAGAGACCGCCACTTGTTGTTAGGTATAAATTCTAAGAGAGTGTTACAACAACACTATTGGGGAATAAAAATTGTCTACAATGGGGGTCCATCAACAAATTCTTCTTGGAGAGACAAAGTTTTCAAAGGTACAACATAAATGCACTCTCGAACTATGTTTTATAGCCTAGAGAGAGATCAAAAATCATAATTGTCAGAGACCAGACTCAATCTAGGAACAAACTAGAGAGTAATAATCAAACAAGACTCCATCCTATGAGGAATGAACTCAACTGGGGATTTATCCTATTCAAGGATGGAAAGGAAAGCTAAAGAAAAATCTTCCACGAGGAATAAAATCAGTGGAAAAGTTATAAAGGATATACACTTTCTGCTTACGATTGATAACTCTATTTGGAGAGAGAAAAAATATCATCTGAGGATAAACACAACCAAAATGAGTGAATTAAACAACATCATGAAAATTTGAAATGCACATGTATTATGTATGTGTGTATGAATGAATGTATGTCATGTTATGTTATGTTTATGCTGACAAAATAGACAAAAAGATAAGCTGAAGGTGAAACAATCATCACAACATAACCGGATACTCAGCCAATCTCAACAAGATGGAGGCATCACTGGGGATGAATTAAAAGCCACAGATGCAACAAAGTCCTGCTTCAAGGCTCCATTCTCTCTTGGGAGAGGAAGATAATTCACTTAGGGATAACCCGAAAATCAAAGATCCACTAGGGGGTAACAACATGAGCTCCGCTTCTGGGGAAAGAAAGATCTACTAGGAAAGGATTACCCATAACTGGAGAAGCTTGAATCAAAGTTGTAGCTGGAGATACCAGGCTTAAGACTTCACAGGGAATATGCTTGCCGGGGAGTACTAAGCTCATAAGAAAACCATTGGGGAACACCTAGGTCACTCCCCAAGTATATCATAGCTACCTAGAGTTAAAGACTTATTACTAGGAATATGTGAAATTTTGGTATAGCAGATCTTGAAGATGTCCTGAGAGATGTCGATATACTTTATCTCAGCTTCAAACACAATGATAATAAGGAGCAAAAAACAAATTGCAAAATAAAACAACTTACAGAATTGTTAACCCAGTTTAGTGATCAACCACACCTACGTCTGGGGGCTACCAAACCAAGAATGAAATCCACTAGATAGTATTAATTTTAAGCTAAAATCCATCGTTTACAACTTATCTCTTAATCACTACCCGTGCTTAATTTCTACCTAAGACTCTTCCTAGGTATGAGATCCTTCTCAATTCCCTTTTAATCACAACAGTGACTGAAATTACAACTCAATGTAAATTGTCCAACTCTGGTATCAACGCAATACAAGAGTGGCTCACAAAGTACAAACCCTAGTACATACTAAGCAGCAGTGCAAAAATTCCATACATATCTTAGGTTAAATACATCTTATTTATAACCATAAACAAGACTGGATTTGATCTTAAAAAATGCAGCAATTATGTTCCACATAATCTGCAACTAATTCTCCTCAAGAATATTTTCTTCAATCCTAAGTTTCCTAAACTGTCGTTACACTTAGAAACAACATCTTCAAAATATAATCAGAATCTTTGATTCCTCAATCATGGATGCCACCTAGGAAAAACAAATAATCTTATGCAATCAAAATCTAAATTAACAGATTCAAACCAGATTTAAAAACTATAACAGACATAGATGTTGAATAGCCCTGTAAGGGCATCTTGTCAAAACATCTTGTTCTACAGATAGATCTTCGTGTTAGGACATCTTGTCGAACATCAAGCTGTCAATTTAGTTTTTCCAAAATTGATATCAACCTCAAAAGCTTGGACTCATCAATATGTGCAAGGCATATCATAAGAACGAAGTAGTTCGGCATTTTGAGATTTAAACCATTCCGGAATAACTACTGATGTCTCCCTTTTTGTGCTCACAAATCAGAGTAAAACTCACACATATTTTTCAAAAGCAAGAGTAAATATTTTTAAATTTGTTTCAAGAATTTATATCAAAAGTAAAAAGACATTTTGAAAGATAGAAATAAATAAGAATTGCAAACAAATGGATAAAGGCCCAAATTTTATTAATTGAATGGTAGTCCGCAAATTGCATGATCCATGGATTATTACAAAGCTGAAAAAAGGTAAATAAAGGGAAAATTCTACATTAAAATACAATGACCACTATTCTCCCTAACAACTTTGAATTCCACATGCTCTTGAGCTTCTGATGATTTGATAGAGAACTCTTTGATGATCGAGGTTGCTTTCAACAATCCAGTCTGGTCTGGTACAGTTACTTGCCATAATCTCTAACTTTTGCCTAGATTTCCTTTTCAGATTTTCAATCTACCAGGACGATTATTTTTCTGTTTGTCTCTAATTTTTTTCTGGACCGCCCTTTCAGATTTTCAGCCCACCGAGATGCTCATTTTTGCCTAAGCTTCCCTTTCAGGTTTTCAACTTAGCAAGCTGTTCTTTTAATGTTTTTATGCAAAGTATTTTTTGACTGCATCAATATTCACGGGGCGAGTGATTTCCTCACCGTCCATAGTTGTAAAAATTAAGGCACCGTCGGAGAAGGCTTTCTTTACAATAAATGGTCCATCATAGTTAGGAGTCCACTTACCCCTAGAATCGGTAATGAAAGACTGGATCTTTTTGAGCACGAGGTCTCCTTCTATGAATTCATGAGGTCATACCTTCTTGTTGTAAGTAAGAATTGTTGTAAGTAAGAATTCTGTCTGCATACATTGAGCAAACTTCTTTCCCAACATAACATTGGTAGATCCAAATATAATATCATCCACATATATTTGACAAATTAGAAGATCTTTCTTAAATGTTTTACAAAAGAGTGGTATGTCCACTTTGCCTCTAATGAAATTTTTCTCCAGAAGAAAATTGCTTAATCTCTCATACCAAGCTCTGGGAGCTTGTTTTAAACCATAAAGAGATTTCTTTAGTTTGAAAACATGTTTTGGAAATTTTTCACTTTCAAACCCAGGAGGTTGGTGAACATAAACTTCTTCTTCTATAATACCATTTAGAAAGGCACTTTTAACATCCATCTGATATAGAGTGATGTTATTCTATGCAGCAAACGAAATGAGTAAACGAATTGACTCTAACCTTGCTACAGGAGCATAAGTCTCTGTATAATCAATTCCTTCTTGCTGGCTGTAACCTTGAGCAACTAGCCTTGCCTTATTTCTTTCAACTTCTCCTTTTTCATTAAGCTTGTTTCTGAAGACCCATTTAGTTCCAATTATGTTGAATCCTTTTGGTCTTGGAACTAAATCCCATACATCATTTCTTGTGAATTGATTGAGCTCCTCTTGCATGACAATAATCCAGTCATTGTCTTGCAGAGCTTCATCCATAGAAGTTGGTTTAATTACTGACACCAACCCAAATAATGATGCTTCAGATGATCTGAGGAAGGATCTTGTTCTGATAGGGTCATGCTTATTTCCAATGATCACATCCTCTGGATGAGAGGCTTTGATTTTGTAAGATGATCCTCTAATAGTTGATTCTTCAGAAATGTTTAAGTTGTTCATCTGAGAAGCCAAAGGAATTGCATCTGGCGTTGCTTTAGGTTCCTTCACTTGAGCTTTGTCTGCCTCTGAGCCTTCAGAGTCTGTGAGAATTACTTCTCTATCTGCAGAACTTTCAAACTGCTTTGGCTTTTCAATGCCAAGCTTATCATCAAATCTAACATGAATAGATTCTTCCACAATCTGTGTTTCAGTATTGTATACTCTGTAGCCTTTAGAGCGTTCAGAATATCCAAGCATGAAACACTTCTGTGCTTTAGAATCAAACTTGTTCAGATTCTCTTTAGTATTCAACATATAGCAAATACATCCAAAAGGATGGAAATATGAAATGTTGGGCTTTCTGTTCCTCCACAGATCATAGGGAGTCTTTTCCAAAAGAGGTCTTACAGACACTATGTTCTGAATGTAACATGCT
This sequence comes from Lathyrus sativus, assembly GCA_963859935.3. Taxonomy (NCBI): domain Eukaryota; kingdom Viridiplantae; phylum Streptophyta; class Magnoliopsida; order Fabales; family Fabaceae; genus Lathyrus; species Lathyrus sativus. Next base: position 399,033,627 of record OZ012739.1, on the reverse strand, counting down.
GTGTTTATTGCTTCTGCCCAAAAATGTTTTGCCAGATTAGTCTCGTTGATCATGGTTCTGGCCATTTCTTGCAGAGTTCTATTTTTCCTCTCTACAACCCCATTCTGTTGTGGAGTTCTAGGACATGAAAAATTATGAGCAATGCCATTTTCATTAAAATATTTTTCAAAATATTTGTTTTCAAATTCACCACCATGATCACTTCTGACTTTAATAATTTTGAAATTTTTTTCATTCTGGACTTGTTTATAGAAGTCAAAGAACACAGAATGTGACTCATCCTTGTGTTTTAGGAACTTTACCCATGTCCATCTGCTGTAGTCATCAACAATGACTAACCCATACTTCTTGCCTCTGATGGATGCAGTTTTCACTGGTCCAAACAGATCAATGTGAAGTAATTCTAATGGTCTTGAGGTTGAAACAACATTTTTAGATTTAAAGGAAGATTTTGAAAACTTTCCCTTATATTTTACCTTCCTTATATTTCAATGATTTAGGGACATGTTTGGATTGCATTAGAGGAAAATTTACTAAGACATATAAGAAAGGTTCAACTAGAAGTTCAAAACTTTTTGAAAATTATTCATACAAACATTAGCGGACCCCTTTCTCCAACTATTTGTGGTAATAAATATTTTATCACTTTTATTGATGATTTTTCCCGGTATGGCTATCTCTACTTGATTAAGAAAAAATCAGAAGCACTTGAAAAGTTTAAAATCTTTAAAACTGAGGTTGATAAGCAACTGGGAAAGGTGGTACGTTCTGATCGTGGTGGAGAGTATTATGGTAGATATGATTCTACTGGGCAACACATGGGGCCTTTTGCAAAATACTTGAAAGATTGTGGAATTGTTCAACAATACACCACACCTGGTACTCCCGAACAAAATGGTGTAGCCGAAAGGCGAAACCGCACCCTTAAGGATATGATGAGAAGCATGATGAGTAGGTGTAATTTACCAGAATTTTTATGGGGTCATACATTGAAAATGACCCTCTATATACTTAATAGAGTTCCTAGTAAATCAGTTCCAAAAACACCTTTTGAGCTTTACACATGTAGAAAACCTAGCTTGAACCATCTCCATGTCTGGGGTTGTCTTGCAGAGGTTAAAATATATAATTCTATTGAGACAAAGCTTGAACCAAAAACAAGTCTTTGTTTTTCATTGGATATCCGGATAGATCTAAAGGATACAAATTCTTTTGTTGTGGTAGAGGTAGTAAAATTGTGGAGTCCATGCATGAAAAATTCCTTGAGCTTGATGTTGTTGAGCCTGTCATTGCATCTGATAATATTTATTTTGTTAGGCTTGATGTTGTTACTTTGTCACTGCCTAATTTTGATAATGCTAGATCATCCACTGCTCATGGAGTTTTTGCTCCAAATGAGAATGTGGTTGAACATCCAATTGAAGATGTGGTTGAACCACTTGATGAAAATGTAGTGGGTCCTCCTATTATAACTGAGATTGCACAACTTGATGAGCCAATTGAGCAAGTACATGTTAGAAGGTCAGTAAGACAAAAAAGACCTGCTATCCCTGATGATTTTGTAGTTTATCTTAGTGAGGATGCTTATGATGTTGGTACTGTTATTGATCTTAAAAATTATCTAGAAGCTACTACTTGTTTTCAATCTAGCATGTGGACAAATGCAATGCATGATGAAATGAAATCCATGGTAAATAATGATGTTTGTGAACTAGTGGAGTTACCAAGAAACTGTAGGGCGATTGGATGTAAGTGGATATTCAAAACCAAGAAGGACTCGAAAGGTAAAATTAAGAGGTTTAAGGCAAGACCTGTGGCTAAAGGTTTCACACAAAAGGAGGGAATTGATTTTAATGAAACATTTTCTCCTGTTTCCACTAAAGACTCTTTTAGAATCATTATCACCCTTGTAGCACATTTTGACTTGGAATTGCATCAGATGGATGTTAAGACTGATTTTTTGAATGGTGATCTTAATGAGGAGGTGTACATGCAGCAACCTGAGGGTTTTGTGACAAGTGGTAATGAGAATTTGGCTTGTAAATTAAGAAAGTCTATTTATGGTTTGAAACGGGCTTCTAGACAATGGTACTTGAAATTTAATGAGATGGTAACTTCATTGGGCTTTAAAGAAAATAAAGTTGATCAGTGCATCTATCTTAAGGTCAGTGGGAGAAAATTAATCTTTCTTGTGTTATATGTTGATGATATTTTGCTTGCCAGTAGTGATCTCGGTCTACTTCATGAGACCAAACCTATGCTAACCAAGTTCTTTGATATGCAGGATCTTAGTGAAACATCCTTTGTGTTGGGAATTGAAATACACAGAGATAGATCATGTGGTGTACTTGGTTTGTCATAAAGGGCTTATATTGATAGAGTTCTTGAGAGGTTCAATATGCAGAACTGTAAGCCAAGAGATGTTCCAATTACTAAAGGAGACAAATTCAGTAAAGATAAATTTCCTAAAAATGAGATTAAGCGGGCAGAAATGAAGGGGAAACCCTTTGATAGTGCATTTGGCAGCCTAATGTATGCTCAAGTATGCACTAAGCCTGACATTAATTTCATAGTTGGTGTCTTGGGATGATACCAGTCTAATCTTGGGAATGATAATTGGATTGCGGCTAAGAAAGTGATGAGATATCTACAGAGAACAAAAGAGTGTGTTTTTAGGAGAGTTGACAACTTAGAAATAGTTGGGCATGCTAACTCTGATCTTGCTGGGTGTGTTGATGATAGGAAATCTACTTATGGTTACATTTTTATGTTGGCTGGAGGTGCGATATCATGGAAGAGTAAAAATCAAACTCTTGTCGCCTCTTCTACTATGCAGATATAGTTTGTTGTTTGTTATGTTGCTACCACTCATGTTGTTTGGTTGAGGAATTTAGTGACTGGACTTTGTATTATTGATTCCATTGCAAAGCCACTAAAGCTTTACTGTGATAATAGTGTAGTTGTGTTCTACTCCAAGAATAATAAAAATTCTATTGGTTCTAAGCATTTGGAATTAAAGTATTTGACAGTCAGAGATCTTGTAAACAAAAATGACATTGTTGTTTAGTATATTGGTACTGATTTCATACTAGTTGATCCCCTAACTAATAGACTTAGGCCCATTGTGTTCAAAAACTATTTTGAGAGTATGGGCATTGTGGGTTTTTTAATGTACTTGTTTAGTGGGGGTTTTCTTTTTATGTCATTTTCTTATCATAATGTATTTTATTTTGGACACTTAAGTGTTGGATTTTCGAGTACTTTCAATTTTAAGCAATTGATATTATAATAAATATTGTTATTATTATTTGTCATTGTTTATTTATATGTCAATTGTTAAAATTGGGACTCAGTGTCATTGGGATCATAATGCCTATGGTCGACACTAGTTTGGAGTTCGAGGTATGGTTATAATTTTGAGCTCAGCATCTTCGGGACCACTATACCTGTAGTAGATGCCATATTAAAGCAAAGGTATAATTTTAAGCTCGGCGTTATCTGGACCACTGTGCCGGTGGTCGACGCCATATTGGAGCTGAGGCATCATGATTTGTAAAACCATGCAATTTCTTTGACTTTAATGCATTTGAGATAAATTGTTAAGGACTGACAAGAAAAATAGAAGTTGGTTGTTGGATCACATTAGCATGCTATTGTCTTGCCATACTCTACACTGATGGCTAGTTGACGGAGACCGTAGTATTTGTAACCACAGAAGATTTTATGTCAATAAAGGATATAATAATCACCGTGATTCAATATTACTTCACTTTTGTTGGATGAAGTCATATTCAGATATTTCACTTGGAATCATGCATTTCCTTAAAATGTGGCTACATTTTAAGGAATTAGTCATTAACCCAAAGGTCGTTTTCAAAATGTATTTTAAAATAAAAATCATACAATTGATTTTTTCCAAGTCGGAGAATGTTAGATTTATCTAACTTTTTATGGGCTACAATCAATTGTTTTTTAGTTTGTAAAAAATGGGTTAATCATGATTCTGATGGGGGTGCATCTATAAGCCATTTTATTAGTTAAGTGATCTCTTTTAACTAAAGGTTGAGTATCTGAAACCTGATTGGTGTAGGAAAAAGTGTGGGCTTTAAACTTGGGCCCATAATGGGTAGGGACTAGGGTTATATATATTATATAGCTAGGTCCCCTTTGTAATCATAAGAATCAAAAACATAACTGACGACTCCACAACTTGCCCCATTGAGAGCTGTGAACATGAGTGTGAGATACAGAGGAAGATCCAATTATTTATCCTTTTGGAATTTCGAATCATGACTTTAACAATTAAGTATTGATGTTCTAATTTCATATAACTGATCGATAAATTATTTCCGCTTACATCACTTTGTTGATAAAGTCTTTGTTAACATATGTGTTGGTTAATATTTAGAAAGAATGTAGGTTGTTGTTATCATTCTACTATCTAATTTTTCAATGTCGATCTATGTGTTTTATCATGTTATATTGAACAAGATTATATGCATTACTAATGATCAATTTATTATCAAAAAAAATCACGGGGCTTCGTTATTTCTTCAAGTCTCCTAAAACTTGTTTCATTCACAATAAATTCACAATTTTCTTATACAATAACTATAAATTATGCTTGATTTAGAAATTTTGTTTCATACTCTATAAGAAATTAGGTTCTCACACAAGATGATACGATAGTTTAAAGTAAATATTTTATCACTCAATAAACCTTGATAATCATCATCATATTAGGCTTTGTTGAAGAAAAATCTCTTTTAGTGTATGAAGATGACAAATTTTTAAATAAATCTAATTAAGATTATAATCTTATTTATTATTTGATGTGTGCTTTTGAATAAAAATAAATAAGACCTGTTATACTATTAAAATATTATACTATGGTGTCATTGTCCGAAAAATAATAACATTAATCATTATGAAAAAAAGAAGAAAGAATTTATCTTAAGATATAAAAATCGAGGATATAATGTCTGTGGATACAAATTTTTTTTTTAAAAAATTTTGTATATGATTTTGTGACTAACTAATCTATGGGGACCAATCCCACCATCCATTAGACGGAACATTGCACTTAATAGGATTCAAACCTGAAACCTTGAGAAGAGTACACTTTCAAGACTCAAACCTCCACAACTAAATCAATCATGCAAATTATGTGAATAAAGATATTATTTGCACACTAAATAAAGTGAAGAAAAAAATTATAAAATAGTGATGTGACTATAACAAACTATTTTATGACACAAGGATAAAGCAAAAGTAAAAACAAGTTTTTTAACGCACAAGCTATAAACGACGTAGTTTCATCCTTAGAGGTCGAGGAGACAAATCTACTTCATCACATCACACTTTAATGATATTTTTGTAAATAACTTATTATGTCATGGCTTAATATGATCTCCCCACGTCGCAAAAAAAATATAGAAGTCCATAACTTCTATATAATGCATTCTCACTCTCACACCAAAAACATTATAAAATGAAGCGATTTCCATTTGACGCTTTAGGCTCTATCATGTCAATCATATCAATTCTCCACATAGAGAAAGGCCATGGAGAAGAGATTACATTGAGAAGGCTTGGTGACACATGAATCTTGTCAGTATAGATATGACATCTATGGCATTTCTTCACATATTTGTAGCAATCAGACTCCATCGTCATCCAATAGTAGCTTTCTCTCAATAGTTTCTTTGCCATCGCACGCCCATTGGCATGGGTACCAAAGGATCCTTCATGAATCTCTGTCATTAACATGTCTGCTTTGCGTTTGTCCATACATCTAAGCAAGACCATGTTGAAGTTTCTCTTGTATAGTATATCATTATTCAAGAAGAAGTTGTCAGCCAACCTTCTCAGAGTCTTCTAGTCTTTGTTCGATGCCCCAAGTAGGTATTTTTGTCTTCGGAGAAAGCACTCAATATCGTGATACCAAGGTTTATCATCAGTGACCTCTTCCACTTCAGATACATGCGCAGGTCTATGGAGACGCATAACATCAATGTTAGGAATATTATTCCATCAATACACAACAATCATGGAGGCCAAGGTTGCCAAAGCATTTTCCATCTGGTTTTCATCACGGGGAATATGATGCAATTCCATTTTATTGAAGAAAAGGAGCACCTTGTTTCTGGACCATCCCTATGCCACATTTCAACATTCATTTTCGCCTTCCATGATTTCACCCTTTCTCTCTGTGTAAAACAGACAACAACATAACCTTATTTGTGAAACACAACCACAATTTGTCACTTCAATACCATACCATTAAAACCTTTCACCTTGCCGTAAACCACCTTCAATGGAAACTCTTTTGGTTCAACTACAACAAAAACTGCTACATTTCCATACAAATATTTCCTCTCAACAATGTTCAAACCTAAACACACCATACCTGATCTAAAACAAACACCATCAAATTACTCCTCCATCCATGAGGCTGCTCAACCTTCACTACCATCAGACCTTCACTTTCTCACACCGTAAAGCTCTCACACAACCTCCTTCTTTCTCCAACCTTCTCACTCCACATGAACAATCTGAAACTGACAACATACACGCATTCCCTCCATTAATATTCATAAGGGATACCTTACAAACTTCCACAACCGCGATCCTCTGTGAGAAATCATATGAGAAGAGAGTATTCCGAGTGAGAGACAAGCTGGGAAAGAAAATCGAAATCAAGAGTGAATAAGAAGAAAGAGAAACCGCAACGAGGAAAACATGATTGAGGCACGACGAATGGGTAAGATGAACCTAGGATTTCCACATAACCCTTTTAAACTTGACCAGATTTGCAAGTCAAAGTTAACCCGCTTTTGTTGGTTATTGGATCCCCTTGTGGCTTCGTGCCTACCATTTTCTTGTCTGTTGTTTTTTTTTTGTTTTTTTTGTTTTAACAATTTCAAGAACATAACTATTTTTTAAATATATTAATTCTAAAGTATTAGGTTTAATGAATTTTAATTTTAGGATTAGTTTTTAGATTGGTATTAGGATTACTATTTTAATTATAGGGTTTTTAATTTAATTAGAATTTTAATTTTAGGATTATTAATTTTAATTAGAGATTTTAATTTTAGGATTAGAAATTTTGATTAGAAATCTTTAATTTTTAATATTGAAAAATGAACAAAATTTTAAAAATTTTAAAATACAAAAAATATTTAGTTCTTAGGATTAAGTTTGAGGTATGAGATTTTTGTGAAGAGTCCATTGGATTTCATGTGTGACTTAGGCGTGACATTGAGTCGTTCTTAGAGATTTGCGATCTTAAATCTCAAAGTGGTTACCATTGCCACGCTTGCGATCTTTTGAACTTGTTTTTATAATTTAATCTTTATTTCTCGCATTGATCATCCCCTATACTTTCTTATGTATTCCTCCCCCATTTGATGTACTTTATTATTTTATTTTCCGTTGTTTCGCTAGTTAGACGTTAGGAATTAGGACCGAATCCCAAAAGCATGCTTGATCCACATATCAAGCCATAACCTAACTTGTAAGTCGATTGCCTCATGCATCGCCATCAACCTTGTTCGCATCACTTCAAACTTTTTCTCAATAAGCAATAAAACCCTTGATCTAACGTCAAATGGTATTTTTCTCAATAAATTCAAAAACACAATAAAATACAGTTAGGATTGTGCGCCACGAGTCTTAAGTGGTGGAGAAGGAGTGAGAATGGAGCCTCTCCTACACTCATTTCGAGTACTTTGAACACAAGGAGCTCGACTTGGTTGTTCGAAATATTCATCTCTACCCATAGTCTTTAGTGCGATCCTAATCGAGAACAACTTTCTTTCAAAACCCTAAAAACAACATCAACTCACCAAACATCTTTTTTGCCTTAGGGCATCATCTGAAAACCCTTTTTCAAGGGATAAAATCAACCAACACATATTCATTTCTCAAGCCTCCGAACTACGGAGCTCTGATTCTTCACTTCTTTTAAGTGAGGATACATAGGCATAAGGGCCACAATCCTTGGCGAGCACTCTAATAAAAAACCAATCCCTCTTTCCCTTTAGCAAGTAAACTTTTAAATTAGAACACCCATTCAATCTTAGACAACTTAGAAGGTTCCCATTGAGTACGGTGAATGTGAGGGGGTGCTAATACCTTCCCCTTGCATAACCGACTTTCGAACCCAAAACTTGGTTGCGATGACCATGTTCTTTTTCTAAAGGTTTTATCGTTATTTCCCTTTCCCTCTTTGGGATAAATAAAATTTGGTGGCGACTCTATGTCATTTTTCACATGGCGATACACGACATCATTAAACCCGAATTCGGTCGCCCCTAAGTTATCCTGTTCAAGGATGTGGATTTTGTCGATCATGTCTCCCCGAGTCCTCAAGTACTTTCCTCCTCGGTCTCATTCTCCCCATTCGTCGAGCTCTCCAACTCAGCTCTCATTGCCTTGAGTTTTTAATTTTTCGCAGTCGTGTCGACCACCTTAGTCCTCATCTCGTTTAAATCCTTTAGAAGTTGAACCTTGACCTCATACTAGCCTTGGAGCTTCTTCAGCTTGTTGTCCAGCTCAACATTCTCCAGTTCGACCTCAACTAACCTGTCCTTCACAACTTTGAATTCCTTCAGCAGAACTGTCTCCACATCGTCGAGGGACAACGCTGCCTCCAACACCCTTATCATTATCGCTGCATCCTGGCACAAAATTTTCCTCCTCACCTTAAGATCAGTGGACAAGATAGCTGACTCCTCAAGGCCGGGGACGATAACTGATTCTTCCCTGTCGAAGATTTTCTCCTGCAAATTGCATGGTGGCAAAATAAACTTGCCCCCGACAAAGCCACCTGGGTCATCGACCGAGGATGAGCTGAGGTCGTCCCGTTTCCTTTTTTGGGGGATCCGAGGAAAGAGGAGTCGAGGTGCTTCCGAGAGAAGGGAAGGACCCACTAAAAAACTTCTTTAATGTCACTTGATGCTTAACTTTGTCAACTCTAGACATTAACGCTTTCTTGACACTCTTAGTGGCTGCGGACTTGATGAGACGCTCGCGCATGGTCGACATCTTTCCTGCGAACAAGGGGAAAATGTTAACACGTTTCGAACAACATCAACAAATGCAAGTAAAAAAATAATTTATACCTAAGAGTTCCATCGCGACCTCCTCGATTTTACAATCAAGGAGAGCCTTCGTGTTTATGTAACGGGTCGATATAACAGGCCGCCCATCCTTGTCATAGACCAGATTATTATCCTTGTCCATAATTTTAGCTGGGAGGAAGCTCTCCACGAACATTGTCAACGCTCGAAATGATTTCTTATCCTCAGCACTCAGCTGGTCGTGCTTTATGAGGAACTGGTCGGTTCTGTATCTGAAATGGGCGAACACCCAATCTAGTGGAAACTTTGACACCGGTTTCATCACTTCCCGACCATCCTTTTCCACAACCTCCATGGTGACCAGGGAGTCTTTGGTCGCCTCCAAGAGAGGCTTCACAACCAAGAACATGAACTTAAAATTTCGGACAGACTCCGAATACAGTCAGAACAGACTGCTTTGCTGCTTGAAGAACACCCAACTTTGCTTCTGACCAGTTGTACTCCTTTGAAGTTGGAATATACTAAAGAAGAGCTCCACGGTGGCCCCAATCTCCAAATATCTGCACACCAGTTCAAAGGCTCGTATGAAGGTCAGAGCATTAGGATGAAGTTGAGCGGGAGACAACGCGAGGTGGCAGAAGATTCCCTCTTGAAAATCATTGAAAGGCAAGCGGTACCCCGTCTCCCTGAAGGCAAACTCATACATGGGAAATCTTCTGCCCGGATATACCAAGCATATCCTGTCGTTCTCCTCTGGACGAATCGCTTTCCAGTTTGTGGGCTCACCTTATGCCCAATTCTCAAGAAGATTAAAGGATCTAATCTCGTCCTCGGTGAAAGTCAATTCCGTCTCCAAAGGCTCTCGAGCAATCCAGCTAAGGTCCCCATGAGCGACCTTCACATTAGCAAACTTGGCAGACGGCAAAGTCTCTTCAGCCTTAGCAGTTTTTGTGGCCTTAGCATTCTCGGTGTTAGGGGCTCCCCCAACATTTTCGTCATTAGTAACTCCTACGTCGGGGACGATCTCCTCGTTCCTGTCAGCCATTTTACCTGAAAAGAAGAGGAATTAAAAGTGAATTCGACGACATAGATCAAATCCATCCTTCCACCACAAATCAAGTGAAAGGGCAAGGAATAAGTACGAGGATGTGTCCTCGACTCGAGCCCTTGTCGACACAACAGGAACATAGCGTAAGCTTCTCCTCGAAGAACGGGGACAAGTCTCTGCGACTCTAAGAAAGATTCCTACAGGGACGAGTCTCGTCGACAACTAAGACTTATTAAGTACTCGAGAATAAATTCTCGACAACGAGAGGCCTAATGCCCACCATAAACATAAGTTAAACCTAGGAAGATCCATGGATTTCTCCTACGCTAATTCCTAACATTCATCATCAGATTCGTATGTTCTTCAGGATCTTCATGAATTTTCCAGACATTCACGCATTCATCGAAGAACACATGAACTTCAACCGGAAAGTTCATGCATCGCCGGAACATCCATGTCAAATTCATCCTAATTTCTAGAAATCTACAAACTACCCTAAATGATGACCAACATTTAAAGGTTGAAGATGAAGAATCACCTAGATCTAAAAGTTAGAGATGAAGATGGACGACAGCGGGAATAGCTCTGGCGAGAGACAAGAGACCACGAGTTGCAGAGCAAAAGATTATTGGGGAGAGAAATTCACATGAAGTATAAAAATGAATCAATCTGTTCTCCTTTCATAAACATTTGCTCGCACAAATAAGCGCAAAGGGCAGAAGCCATCATTGCCTAGCTAGCTTAGACTCCCTAGGCCTTAACAAAATTAATTGTGCCGTCACGTGTCAGAAGGGAATCTTTTGTTTGGCATTCTCAAGGATGAACCTTGCACTTTCCAAGACAAGTTCCCTCTAAGCACAGGATATTATCCGAGCACAACCTCATCGACAAGAAATTTCCTTAACTTAAGCGCAAGGCTGGTCGACGTAAAACATTCCTTCCATGAGCATGTCCTCACATCCCAAAGAACCTTTGAAGTTACGCATAACCAATCTTCAACAACACTAGTCATAGACATTCGAAGGGTACGTCCCCTAGGATTTTCGTTCAAAAACAACGGTCTCGAAGGCGTCAACACGACGCAACTCATGCCCATCGGTCGACCAGCGAGGGTAACTCAAAGTCATTGCTCCTCACCTAAGAACAACGACTTGGGGGCTTCTGTTCTGGACTGGACTGGCAGATGGCCCACAGTTGGGAAAGGCCCAATCCAGTCCAGCTTTAGACAAGACCCAACAAACATATTAACACAATATAGCCGTTAGAGCATTATAGCCGTCGTGGACCTCCCCCTCTCGCGCTTGACAGTTCACGCGACCAACTGTCCATCCGGAGTTCACGGGGACAGTTGGACCAGGTCGAAGATCACACGCTAGATCTTCCAACTGCCAGTCTCCCATTGGTTGACTAGATACTTCACCACATTGAAGACCTTGGCCCAGCACTGGGGGTTTCTTATAAATACCCTCTCATTTGAGAGGGTCAAGTATTCAATTCAATTGATCCAATTCATTCTAACACAAACCTAAACACTTTATACTTTCTTTTTCTCCCTGTTACTTACTTTAGTATCAGAGTACTTTGCAGGTACACCCCCTTCTCTCCTACAACTATCATTGTTATCCTACATTAAAGTTCACGACAATCCATTCTGATGACATCAAATTATTATGATATAATAAGAGTTTTTTCTCTTTCAATATCGTATCCGATATCATGTGTAGTTGGCCTTTTAAAATTTTATTTAATATATTACTAGTTCTTCAATTAGAATTAAATGTCAACAACCTCTATCCACACATATAATATACAAACCGTTACATTAACGTTTATATATCCAAATAATATATTTATGTATTATCACAGTTCACATAATTGAAGATTATATTCTATATTTCTTTATCTCGATTCATTCACGTAACAAAATTGCGATTAATTATATGAGGGGGCATCGAGAAGCTTGGACGGTCCTTCAAAAAGAAAAAGAGAGGAATAAATAAACAAATAATATAGCTAGGAAAATGAGGAAATTGATAACGAGTGATTATGATATTTTTCAGAAAGAATTAAGTGCATTTGGCAGCTGTTTTTGCCTAATATTCTTTCTTGAATGATTGAGTTATTTAAATATTATATTTTATGGATAGTGTTTCTTTTCCGAAACATCAGAGTCAGACAACATAATGAATACTTTTATTATTTAATTTGTTTGTACATAAATTGAAGGGGGCTCAATTCTTCTACATTACTAGTTTTTCTTTAATATTTTTTATGTGATTCGATATCAAAAGTGGAAGAAATTAAGATAATAGAACATTGAATCTGGGAAGAGTGTCACCTCGTGTTCAGTTTGAGAATCTTCTTTTGAGGACCATTAACTACTTCATTTTCCATATTTAGTTACAACACACTTTCGTGGGGAAGCCTAACACAACTTTTGGAACTATTTCAAATTTGCATTTAAAATATATATATTACTACCTCTGATTTTATTTATAAAAAAATATTTTTTAAATTTATTAATTATGCAATGTGTTTAAAATGAAGGGCAATTTTTATATATTAGTTTTTATTTTGAAATCAATTTTTTAACATGAAAAGTTAGCATATAATTAATATATAGTTAATAAAAGTGCAATGTTTGTTTTGTTGATTTTATTTTCATGTCAAAATATAGTTGCATAATTGTACTGTATTTCTATATATAATTGATACCAATTGAATTTAACACTGCATTATATATTTATTACATTGCACCGTTATTAAATTCAATCAGTGATGTAACGGTTCTTCTCTTTGACAATACTTTGGCAATGCCGTTATTTTCAATTGGTTTTTTCCTTAAACAATTATGTTATTTTTGCTTAATTATTTTTCCTTTGCTTTGCATGTGAATAGCTATCCGATAATTTTGTTTAATTCATTTTTCTTTTTCAAGTTAATAGCATAATTTAGGTTACGTGAATAAAGTGTAAATAAATATTAATTATTTTAAACTATTATTACTATATAAATAAATAACGTTTAGTACTGTACTAAATTGGTTATTCCTATATAAAATTATATATTAAACTATTAAATTATTTTTTTTTAGTTATATTGTTTTGGACAATTTATTAAACAACTATTAGTTTATATAAATTTGTAAAATATTTATTTTGTCAAATATTTTAAAATACTATGTAATAATTCTATAATATTGAGACTGAAACTCTTGAAGACAAAATTTATTGGGAATGATATATTGTTTAAATTCATGATTTTTTTGGCAAGAGAAATTTGATTCCTATGCAATAAATTTTATAAATAACTCTGTGTGATTACCACCAAAATGAGAAAACTCAATTTAATTTATAAAAGTTTACTATGATTTTCTTCCCAAAGGTGGATAATTGTATGTAGAAATTGTGGTTGATTAAGAATATAACTATCAGAGATGCTTGAGTCCAACGGATTTATTTACCCAAATGAGATAAATTTCTAAACTCAATGTATTCACTGAATAACTTATTCTTGAAATTTGTAAATGAAGTTGTTGGAGGTGTTTTGGTTTAGAGAATTTATCTATCAAAAGGAGATATATTTTCAAACCAATGTATGCTCGTTGAGTAACTCATATAAGATTCTGACCTTGGTTGTAACCTGGATTTTGCGCATTCCACCCAAAGGGGATTGCATGATAATGTTGTCCTCTTCATGATAGCTTATGTTCATTAAATTTATATCTTACCTTTATTATTTGCTCTTATGCATTCCCATTTTGTCTCAACAATGACCTTCTCTATGAACAATTGTTCTGCTTCTATTGAGATCTTGAATGAGTCTAATTTTAATAAATGGAATAAAGATTTAGAGTTTTTATTAGGGATTGCTGATCTTGACATGACACTGCATGAAACCAAACATGTGATCAATTATCAGAGTACACATTAAGAGAAAGAAAAATTAGCTAAGTGTGAGAGGAATGGCCGACTTAGCTTGTGTGCTATAAAGAGAATCATTTATGAATATTTAATAAGTGGATTGTCTGAGAAAGAGAATGCTAAAAAATATCTTACTGCTATTGCCAAGTGTGTAGCTGAAGAAGAGAAACTCAAGAAGGAAAGAAGTGATTTAGACTTCTTAACTTTTAATGCTAAACCCCATTCTGGTGAGAGTTCTTGAAAAAATAAGAAAAATAATCATAGTAGTTCTCATAGATATCCTGAACTTAGGAAACCAAGTAATGGTCAACACCATAATATAGGAGGTCTCAAGCCTGTTGCCTTTAAAATTTTTTTTTGGTGCTTTTGGTGTAAGGAAAAGAGGCATAAGAAAACTAATTGTCATGCTCTTAAAGCTTGGCTAGACAACAAGAAAAAATATGGAGGTAATCATTTAGCCTTTGTTTATTTTGAGTGTAACTTATTTGATGTTCCCATTAATTCTTGGTGGCTTGATAGTGGTTCTACAACCCATATTGTTGTGTCCTTACATGGGTTCAGAAACCAGTGGAGACCAAACTTGAGGGAAAGCAAACTCAGGGTAGGAAATGATCTTCAAGTCATTGTGGAGCTAGTGGGAGATGTTAGCTTAGTTTTAGGAACTGGTTTTGAAAGATACATTTTATGTGCCTTCTTTTAGGAGGAATTTGATTTCAGTATCTCGTTTGGATAAGTTTGGATTTCAATTTACCTTTTTTGATGGAAAAATAATTTTGATGTTGAATTCTCAAGTTGTTGGTAATGGTATCTTGTTGGATGGTTTATATAAGTTATCTTTGGATTGTGATATGATCTCCTCATCCTTGAATGTTGAAATCTCCATTGCTAAAAGATCTAAAATTAGATAAAAATCCTCATTGTTGTGGTACAAGCGTTTAGGACATATCTCTAAAGAAAGAGTTGAAAGGTTAGTTAGAGATGATATTTTACCTTCCTTATATTTCAATGATTTAGGGACATGTTTGGATTGCATTAGAGGAATATTTACTAAGACAGATAAGAAAGGTTCAACTAGAAGTTCAAAACTTTTTGAAAATTATTCATACAAACATTAGCGGACCCCTTTCTCCAACTATTTGTGGTAATAAATCTTTTATCACTTTTATTGATGATTTTTCCCGGTATGGCTATCTCTACTTGATTAAGAAAAAATCAGAAGCACTTGAAAAGTTTAAAATCTTTAAAACTGAGGTTGATAAGCAACTGGGAAAGGTGATAAAGGTGGTACGTTCTGACCATGGAGAGTATTATGGTAGATATGATTCTACTGGGCAACACATGGGGCCTTTTGCAAAATACTTGAAAGATTGTGGAATTGTTCCACAATACACCACACCTGGTACTCCCGAACAAAATGGTGTAGCCGAAAGGCAAAACCGCACCCTTAAGGATATGATGAGAAGCATGATGAGTAGGTGTAATTTACCAGAATTTTTATGGGGTCATACTTTGAAAATAACCCTCTATATACTTAATAGAGTTCCTAGTAAATCAGTTCCAAAAACACCTTTTGAGCTTTACACATGTAGAAAACCTAGCTTGAACCATCTCCATGTCTGGGGTTGTCTTGCAGAGGTTGAAATATATAATCCTATTGAGACAAAGCTTGAACCAAAAACAAGTCTTTGTTTTTCATTGGATATCCGGATAGATCTAAAGGATACAAATTCTTTTGTTGTGGTAGAGGTAGTAAAATTGTGGAGTCCATGCATGAAAAATTCCTTGAGCTTGATGTTGCTCAGCCTGTCATTGCATCTGATAATATTTATTTTGTTATGCTTGATGTTGTTACTTTGTCACTGCCTAATTTTGATAATGCTAAATCATCCACTGCTCATGGAGTTTTTGCTCCAAATGAGAATGTGGCTGAACATCCAATTGAATATGTGGTTGAACCACTTGATGAAAATGTAGTGGGTCCTCCTATTATAACTGAGATTGCACAACCTGATGAGCCAATTGAGCAAGTACATGTTAGAAGGTCAGTAAGACAAAAAAGACCTGCTATCCCTGATGATTTTGTAGTTTATCTTAGTGAGGATGCTTATGATGTTGGTACTGTTATTGATCTTAAAAATTATGTAGAAGCTATTACTTGTTCTTAATCTAGCATGTGGACAGATGCAATGCATGATGAAATGAAATCCATGGTAAATAATGATGTTTGGGAACTAGTGGAGTTACCAAGAAACTATAGGGCGATTGGATGCAAGTGGATATTCAAAACCAAGAAGGACTCGAAAGGTAAAATTGAGAGGTTTAAGGCAAGACTTGTGGCTAAAGGTTTCACACAAAAGGAGGGAATTGATTATAATGAAACATTTTCTCCTGTTTCCACTAAAGACTCTTTTAGAATCATTATCGCCCTTGTAGCACATTTTGACTTGGAATTGCATCAGATGGATGTTAAGACTGATTTTTTGAATGGTGATCTTAATGAGGAGGTGTACATGCAGCAACCTGAGGGTTTTGTGACAAGTGGTAATGAGAATTTGGCTTGTAAATTAAGAAAGTCTATTTATGGTTTGAAACGGGCTTCTAGACAATGGTACTTGAAATTTAATGAGATGGTAACTTCATTGGGCTTTAAAGAAAATAAAGTTGATCAGTGCATCTATCTTAAGGTCAGTGGGAGAAAATTAATCTTTCTTGTGTTATATGTTGATGATATTTTGCTTTCCAGTAGTGATCTCGGTCTACTTCATGAGACCAAACCTATGCTAACCAAGTTCTTTGATATGCAGGATCTTGGTGAAGCATCCTTTGTGTTGGGAATTGAAATACACAGAGATAGATCATGTGGTGTACTTGGTTTGTCATAGAGGGCTTATATTGATAGAGTTCTTAAGAGGTTCAATATGCAGAACTGTAAGCCAAGAGATGTTCCAATTACTAAAGGAGACACATTCAGTAAAGATAAATGTCCTAAAAATGAGATTGAGCGGGCAAAAATGAAGGGAAAACCCTTTGATAGTGCATTTGGCAGCCTAATGTATGCTCAAGTATGCACTAGGCCTGACATTGCTTTCATAGTTGGTGTCTTGGGACGGTACCAGTCTAATCCTGGGAATGATAATTGGATTGCGGCTAAGAAAGTGATGAGATATCTGCAGAGAACAAAATAGTGCTTGTTTTTAGGAGAGTTGACAACTTAAAAATAGTTGGGCATGCTAACTCTGATCTTGCTGGGTGTGTTGATGATAGGAAATCTACTTATGGTTACATTTTTATGTTGGCTGGAGGTGCGATATCATGGAAGAGTAAAAATCAAACTCTTGTCGCCTCTTCTACTATGCAGACATAGTTTGTTGTTTTTTATGTTGCTACCACTCATGCTTTTTGGTTGAGGAATTTAGTGACTAGACTTTGTATTATTGATTCCATTGCAAAGCCACTAAAGCTTTACTGTGATAATAGTGTAGTTGTGTTCTACTCCAAGAATAATAAAACTTCTAGCAGTTCTAAGCATTTGGAATTAAAGTATTTGACAGTCAGAGACCTTGTAAAGAAAAATGACATTGTTGTTGAGTATATTGGTACTGATTTCATTCTAGTTGATCCCCTAACTAACGGACTTAGGCCCATTGTGTTCAAAAACCATTTTGAGAGTATGGGCATTGTGGGTTTTTTAATGTACCTGTTTAGTGGGGGTTTTCTCTTTATGTTATTTTCTTATCATAATGTATTTTGTTTTGGACACTTTAAGTGTTGGATTTTCGAGTACTTTCAATTTTAAGCAATTGATATTACAATAAATATTGTTATTATTATTTGTCATTGTTTATTTATATGTCAATTGTTAAAATTGGGATTCAGTGTCATTGGGATCATAATGCCTATGGTCGACACTAGTTTGGAGTTCGAGGTATGGTTATAATTTTGAGCTCAGCATCTTCGGGACCACTATACCTGTAGTCGATGCCATATTAAAGCAGAGGTATGATTTTAAGCTCGGCGTTATCTGGACCACTGTGCCGGTGGTCGACGCCATGTTGGAGCTGAGGCATCATGATTTGTAAAACCATGCAATTTCTTTGGCTTTAATGCATTTGAGATAAATTGTTAAGGACTGACAAGAAAAATAGAAGTTGGTTGTTGGATCACATTAGCATGCTATTTTCTTGCTATACTCCACACTGATGGCTAGTTGACGGAGACCGTAGTATTTGTAACCACGGAAGATTTTATGTCAATGAAGGATATAATAATCGCCATGATTCAATATTGCTTCACTTTTGTTGGATGAAGTCATATTCAGATATTTCACTTGGAATCATGCATTTCCTTAAAATGTGACTATATTTTAAGGAATTAGTCATTAACCCGAAGGTCGTTTTCAAAATGTATTTTAAAATAAAAATCATACAATTGATTTTTCCCAAGTGGGAGAATGTTAGATTTATCTAACTTTTTATGGGCTACAATCAATTGTTTTTTAGTTTGTAAAAAATGGGTTAATCATGATTCTGATGGGGGTGTATCTATAAGCCATTTTATTAGTTTAGTGATCTCTTTTAACTAAAAGTTGAGTATCTGAAACCTGATTGGTGTAGGAAAAAGTGCGGGCTTTAACCTTGGGCCCATAATGGGTAGGGACTAGGGTTATATATATTATATAGCTAGGTCCCCTCTGTAATCACAAGAATAAAAAACATAACTGACGGCTCCACAATTTGCCCCATTGAGAGTTATGAACAGGAGTGTGAGATACAGAGGAAGATCCAATTATTTATCCTTTTGGAATTTTGAATCATGACTTTAACAATTAAGTATTGATGTTCTAATTTCATATAATTGATCGATAAATTATTTTCGCTTACATCATTTTGTTGATAAAGTCTTTGTTAACATATGTGTTGGTTAATATTTAGAAAGAATGTAGGCTGTTGTTATCATTCTACTATCTAATTTTTCAATGTCGATCTATGTGTTTTATCATGTCATATTGAATAAGAATATGCATTACTAATGATCAATTTATTATCAAAAAAAATCACGGGGCTTCGTATTATTTCTTCAAGTCTCCTAAAACTTGTTTCATTCACAATAATTCACAATTTTCTTATACAATAACTATAAATTATGCTCCAGTTGATTGAGAAATTTTGTTTCATACTCTATAAGAAATTAGGCTCTCACACAAGATGCTACGATAGTTTAAAGTAAATATTCGATCACTCACTAAACCCTGATAATCATCATCATATTAGGCTTTGTTGAAGAAAAATCTCTAAAATGTATGAAGATGACAAATTTTTGAATAAATATAATTAAGATTATAATCTTATTTATTATTTGATGTGTGCTTTTGAATAAAAATAAATAAGACATGTTATACTATCAAAATATTATACTATGGTGTCATTGTCTGAAAAAAAATAACATTTATCATTATAAAAAAAAGAAGCAAGAATTTATCTTAAGATAAAAAGTCGAGGATATAATGTCTATAAAAAATGGGTTAATCATGATTCTAATGGGAGTGCATCTATACGTTATTTTATTAGTTAAGTGATCTCTTTTAACTAAAGATTGAGTATCTGAAACCTGATTGATATAGAAAAAAGTGTGGGCTTTAAACTTGGGCCCATAACGGGTAGAGACTAGGGTTATATATATTATAAAGCTAGGTCCCCTCTGTAATCACAAGAATAAAAAACATAACTGATGGCTCCACAACTTGCTCTATTGAGAGCTGTGAACATGAGTGTGAGATACAAAGGAAGATCCAGTTATTCATCCTTTTAAAATTTCGGATCATGACTTCAACAAGTAAGTATTGATGTTATAATTTCATATAACTGATCGATAAATTATTTCGGCTTACATCACTTTGTTGATAAAGTCTTTGTTAACATATGTGTTGGTTAATATTTAGAAAGAATGTAGGTTGTTGTTATCATTCTACTATCTAATTTTTCAATGTCGATCTATGTGTTTTATCATGTTATATTGAATAAGATTATATGCATTACTAATGATCAATTTATTATAAAAAAAAAACCACGGGGCTTCGTATTATTTCTTAAGTCTCCTAAAACTTGTTTCATTCACAATAATTCACAATTTTCCTATACAATAACTATAAATTATGCTCCAGAGCTTGATTGAGATATTTTGTTTCATACTCTATAAGAAATTAGGTTCTCACACAAGATGCTACGATAGTTTAAAGTAAATATTTTATCACTCACTAAACCCTGATAATCATCATCATATTAGACTTTGTTGAAGAAAAATCTCTTTTAATGTATGAAGATGACAAAATTTTGAATAAATCTAATTAAGATTATAATTTTATTTATTATTTGATGTGTGCTTTTGAATAAAAATAAATAAGACCTATTATACTATTAAAATATTATACTATGGTGTCATTGTCCGAAAAATAATAACTTTAATGAAAAAAAGAAGCAAGAATTTATCTTTAAGATATAAAAATCGAGGATATAATGTCTGTGGATACAATTTTTTTTTTATAAAAATTTTGTATATGATTTTGTGACAAACTAATCTATGGAGACCAATCCAGATGGAACATTACACTTAATAGGATTTGAATCTGAAATCTTGAAAATAGTACACTCTCAAGACTTAAACCTCCACCACTAAATTAATCCTTTGAATTATGTGAATAAAAATATTATTTGCACACTAAATAAAATGAAGAAAAAAAATTATAAAATAGTGATGTGACTATAACAAACTATTTTATGACACAAAGGGTAAAGCAAAAGTAAAAACCAAGTTTTTTAACGCACAAGCTATAAATGACGCAGTTTCATCCTTAGAGGCCGAGGAGACAAATCTACTTCATCACATCACACTTTAATGATATTTTTGAAAATAACTTATCATGTCATGGCTTAATATGATCTCCCCACGTTGCAAAAAATAAATAGAAGTCCATAACTTCTATATAATGCATTCTCACTCTCACACCAAAAACATTATAAAAGTCCATAACTTATATATAATGCGTTCTCACTCTCACACCAAAATGTAGTTTTTAAATACAAGGAGATGAGAAATACAAAAGAGTAAAAACTTAAAAAAATAAATTCTATATTCTATATTCTTACAAACATTTGTTTCAAATCAGAACCAAAACCCCATTTATCAAAAAACAAACTACTAGCCTCTCACTATCGTAGATGAAGTTTTAGTCTTACTTTGATCCTCACAAAATATTCTTAAAAAAATATATATCCTCAAATTGATATAAAACATGTATGTAGCTCTATATACTTATTAAAGCTATATTTATTAGTGTTGTAAGGTTGACGAGGCTAAAAAAGTACATATTTTATTTAGTAATTAATTTGAAAAAAGGTGTTATATTAAAAAAAAATTTTGGCCAGGACATTTGTTATTTAAAAAGTGAAATTCTCTCTCTTTTTTTCCTTTTTATTTTCTTTCTATTTTATTTTCTATTTTATTCATTTTATTTAATTTCTTTTTCTTCTTTTATTATTTTAAATCAAACTTTTATTTTTATTTTTATTTTTATTATTTATTTATCTTTTATTATTTATTTAATTTTATTTTTATTTTTAATTTTCTTTTATTTATTTTATTCTTTTATTTTATTTTTTTAATATCTTTATTTTATTTTTTATTTAATGTATATATATTTTATCTTTTCTTTGTTTATTCATTTTTCTTAAACTTTCTTTATTCCTTTTATTTATTAAACTTTCTTTTTTATTTAAATTTTTATCATTTAAAATTTATTATTACTTTGTTTAAAATTATTTATTATTTAGTTTTATTTTACACTTTTAATCATAGAAAAAAAATCAAATATTTATTACTTTGTATTTATTTTAATTCAAGAATTCCTTTTAAATTACACTTTGTTTATTTTCTAAAACATTGTATTTAACTTATACAGTCTTGTGCATTTCTTTGACCTAGTCCTTGTTAATGTTTGTGCCCATTGATTGTTGATATTTGCTCATGCTTGAACCATGTTTATGTATACCTTTCGTTGTGTTTATTCCTTACCTATTCACATGTTAATAATCTTATCATGCCTTTAATCTCATATGTTCGTATATTTGTGAATCCATGTCCATCTTGATTCATTAAACATAATCCAAGGGAAATGATTCATTGTTGACTTCTTGTCATTCATATGCATATATATATATAGTTGTAGCATCCTTTACTTATGAATTTGCACATAACTATTGCATTCCTTATTCTCCCATTATCTAAACCATAATTCAACCTTAAGACTTTTTAACCACTTTCATCTACAAACTATTAGCCTTCTCAAGAGATAGTCATTAATCTCTTGTAACTTTTAACTCTTCATTCAAACCTTGTCATAGAGATAGCCACTAATCTCTCCCCCTTTACAACCTTTAATTCTTCATTCAAATCTTTTCATAAAGAGATAGCCTTTAATCTCGTCACCTTTACAATCAATTCTCCCAAGCTTTGCTTTCAAGCTTTTCAACTCGTGGTTCCACGAACTACAGGCGTTCTTATTTCTCAGTTTCTTTTGAGAATATGTAGGCATAAAGTCTCTATACTTGGCGAGCACCTTTTTACCCGTAGTTTCTGGACTACGATTACTCTGACTTCCTATTAAGGATACGTAGGCATAGGATTGTGAGATCCTAGCGAGCTACCTTTTTCTTTTTTCACCCTTTTTCTTTTCTGTTTTCCTATCTTTTTTCCTTTAGCAAACTATTTTAACCAAAACACAAAAATTTCTAGAGGCTCCTGTAGAGTACTACAGATGCTTAGGGTGCTAGTACCTTCCCTTAGTATAACCAACTCCCGTATATTTGATCTCTCTTTACTTAGCTTTAGGCCTTTCTTTTTGCTTTGCATTTTTACTTAGGATTTTTTCCCGATCTTTTATCCCTTTCCCTTGGATAAAATAAAAGTTCGGTGGTGATATCATTATTTTGCGAGCCAAACTGATCCTATAGCTTTGGTATCTAATTCTCGCTGCGACATATATCCAAAATATCCTCTAAGACAGTATTGGGTTTCTAAGGTCTATAATGATCTAAAACTTGTATAAATATGAGATCTCTAATCTCATGACAAAAACACACCACACTAGAATTGGCATGTCACATTTGTCTACTTCAACAGCGCGAAGCTCTCACTTGAATTTAGGGTCACAGAGTACCAACTCTTGTAGATCTACAATTCATACTAGATAATCTCCCACAATACTCAAGCAATCGAAGAGTTGTGAAGCTCAAGTACCGTTTACTCTCGATTGACAATGAACGGAAGATTAAGTTAAGCAAGTTTGAGTTGAAGACTAGTGAAGATTTAAGGGTTATGTGAAGTACATTTCATCGTCACGAAATAAAATGTCTGATTGAGCTGGATGCAAAGATTGCGAGATCGACCGAAGATATTATGATGATGTTGCAATGTCCTGATGAAATATAATGTTAATAATTATCTATATAATGTGAACAACATGTTATGGATTTTGATGATAATTTTATGTCTTCGTAACAAAGTGTATTTTAAATATACATCTTCGTAAAACTCATTAAATTTTAAAATAAAAATTATTATGTAGATTTACCTACAGACTAACCTTAATAGGAATATAGAGATGCATTTCTAAATATTTTTTAGGCATTATGAGATGACTCACTAAAAAAACTTTGAGAATTTAGTTTGAGTACATCCGAAAATATATTTTCAAAATTTAAGAATATTTTTGATTTTTTATTGTGACGAACTTGCACTCTATGAGATGAATAAACTAATGTCCTAAAAATAATAGCTCCTAACCAAAAAAAAAAGTTAATTATTAATGCAAAAGTTTCAAACCTGAAGGGGTCACAGACTCACTTTCAAACCATTGTCCTCGACCACTTTAAGGACCACAAACAAGTTGCCTTAGAGGATGAAATCAAAATAATAGAATCAATCATGTTAAATGGTATTTATCAAAATTGATTTGATCCCTTTCATGTCCTAAAGGCTCAAAATGAAGAATGATAACTATGCCCTATCTGTGTGTGTGACCATTCTGTCATTTATTATTTTGGTTCATGTAAAATCACAACTATTTATTTGTTAAGTGGGGTTTATTTGTACTCAGCTGGAGAGACCTTATGTACACTCTTTGTCTACTTTAAATGTGTATGTCTCTCTCTTTATATATATATATATATATATATATATATATATATATATATATATATATATATATATATATATATATATATATATATATATATATATATATATATATATATATATATATATATATATATATATATATATATATATATATATATATATATATATATATATATATATATATATATATATATATATATATATATATATATATATATATATATATATATATATATATATATATATATATATATATATATATATATATATATATATATATATATATATATATATATATATATATATATATATATATATATATATATATATATATATATATATATATATATATATATATATATATATATATATATATATATATATATATATATATATATATATATATTTTTTTTTTTTATGAAGGGGCCTCTTTTGCGTTTGATATTGACACCCATAAAAGGGATGTTATCTGATCTAATACAAAACAAATCTGGAAGCGTCCCTCCTTCCTTTCAAGCCTTAAAAAAGACCCTCAAGACAGTTTTAAAGATTGTTATGTGTTTTTCACTAAGTTTAAAATAAATTTACTACTACTAGTTCAATTTTAAAATAAATTCACTACTACTAGTTCAATTTTAAAATAAATTCACTACTACTAATTCAATTTTAAAATAAATTCACATATTTTAATAGTTTTTGTGTAATGAAGATTGTTATTTTAACATCCAAAATCATACATTGTACCCTTACACGGTCTAAAATATAGCAGACCTATATATTTATTTGTATAATGAAAAGAAAAAAATAATTATTAAATATAATAAAAAATTAATTATTAAATATAATAAAAATATACAAACAGTATGAAACTATGGTGTGAGATAACATTTCTCTCTCTATGTAATAGATGTGTATTCTCTACCTATGGATTCCTTAGGTTGTATCACTCAATATTCAAATAAGAAGATAAATTTAAAAATAAAAAAAGTTTGTTTAAGTATCATGTTGTTTAAAAAAATAAATGGATTAATGAATTTTTTAGTCCTTTTAAATATTGCAGATTTCGGTTTTAGTTCTTATAAAATTTTTTTTCAAAATTTTCCATCTTAATTATTGGTCTTTAACGTTAAATACCACTAACGGCTGTTTACGTGGCAAGACAGGTTGATTAAATAATTTTTTTTACTGAAATGAAATACAACTTGTACAATGAGCCAGTTTAAAGTTGACTATGTTATCATTTGACCTAAATTACTCGTTCCTCTTTGTTCATCTTCTTCCTCCATTGTGAAATTCATTGTTCTTCCTTTTCTTCAAGCGTCTTGCTTCCTTTGTTCAACTTCTTCCTTAGTTCATCTTCTTCCTCCTACATCTTCATAACCTAATGTCTTCTGATTCGATAAAATCACGAGTTGAGAAGTTTTCTGGGTGTCAGGTTCGTATGGTTTTGCATCAATGCAAGAATGGACCAAATAAAAGGAAGGTTGTTTTGAAAATGTCTGTTAGAACACAAATTGATTCTTAGTATATCTCTATGTTTTGATGATAACACTTATAAAATTTTGTATTAAGAAATTATATACTCTAAATTTGTTCAAGTATTTTTGCTGCAGATATTTAATTTAATATTCTTCTAAAAGCAAAAATGGATCTGAACGTGGAACTATGCAAGGCTCTGAAGCGTCAGAAGCATCTCTTAGAAGACTCTGAGTGCTGCCTACAGAAGGATTTGAAGCAGAAGCTACAGAAGCATCTGAAGCAAAGACTGAAGACTTTGTATGAAGAGTTTCTAGCACAATTTTTCAGAAGACTCTGATAGTACTGTACGCTGCAAGTACTGAGGATCTGATCCCAAACTCTGCTCTGAGTAATCTCACGCTAAAGCACACTTGCTGCAATACTCTGATACAGCAAATTCTGAAGACATCAAGACTCTGATCACTCAAGGCTCTGATGTGAATTGCTGGGAATTAGAAACTTGTTGAAGAAGAATTCAAAGTTATATCTGTTGGTAATGCCAAACGACTCTTTCCTCTTCTATGCTAGACACAAGAACTCAGGCAAAAAGGATTTCTCCGAACGTTCTACTTTTAAGAAAGGTCAAGTGATGTGAAGACAAAAAGGTTTCAGCTACTTTACAGACACGGTCTTCAAAGTGCATACATCTTGGACTTCTGTGCCTATAAAAGCAAGACTTCGACATCTTTCTCAAGTTGACGAATATTAACAAGAATTATCCAAACTCATTGAAAACTCTCTCAAGCTCTCATACAATTTATTATTCTTTGCTAAATAGTTTTCATAGTTCTTAAACTTAAGTGTAAATCACCGTTGTGATACAGCTTACTTAGAAGCATTCAAACACTTGTTTAGTTTTACATTTGATTGTAAAAGTTCCTTGAGAAGACCCAGTTGTGGTCAGTAGTTCTTGAGAAGATTAAGAACAATTGTTCTTAGTGG
Organism: Lathyrus sativus; assembly: GCA_963859935.3. Taxonomy (NCBI): domain Eukaryota; kingdom Viridiplantae; phylum Streptophyta; class Magnoliopsida; order Fabales; family Fabaceae; genus Lathyrus; species Lathyrus sativus. The sequence goes on along the minus strand of OZ012739.1, from coordinate 399,006,919 downwards.
TTGCTATTGTAATCAGTTTGATTAATAGTGGATTAAGTCCTTGAAGAGAAAGGCAAATCACTCTTGATAGGGTGGACTGGAGTAGTTGAGTTCAACGAACCAGGATAAAAATCTTTGTGAGTTCAACCCCCCCCCCCCTTTCTAAGTATTTTCTCACCTTCAATGTCCTTATTAGAGGAGCGTTGATATGTATAATCTGTTCATTACAAACTCAGAGTTGGAAGTTATGGAATCTGTGGGATATATGAAGTTCTTGTATGAAGAATCAAGGAAGAAGAACAAGAACGTGAAGACCAAGTTGAAAATAGAGAAATTTCATGGAAGATTGAAGATGTTATGTCTTGTTATGTCCTTTATGATTAATGTGTATTTTGTTTTAAAATGTAGTTGTCGAACTTGGTGTAATGTACTGAATTTGTAATGTAGTTGTTGAACTTGATTAATGTACTAAAATTTCAATGTAGTTGTTGAAATTTATTAATGATGCAATGTAGTTGTTGAAATTGATTAATGTACTGAATTTGCAATGTAGTTGTGATGTGTTTTAGACAGAATTTGTGATGTAGACGTTGTTGCAATATAGTGAAGTTAGCGGGATTATACCTAAGTGAATCGCACACTCAAAGATACAACAGAGTCACCACTGAACTTTATTTAGTCCCAAAGAACAAGGAAAATATCGATAAAACCTAAGGAAAGAGAAACGGGTAAGGGGGTCAGTTATGCGAGAGGAAGGTACTAGCACCTCACGCATCCGTCATACTCGACGGGAACCGTTTTGCTTAATTCTAGGCTTGGATGGGTTATCTATTTAAAAGCCACTAGCTAAAAAAGGGAAAGAAAAGAGAGAAAAAAAGTGCTCGCGGAGGATTGGGGCCCTTGTGCCTACATATCCTCATAGTGCAATGAGGGATTCAGAGCTCCGTAGTTCATGGAACCAAGAAAGAGAAAAAAAAGACAAAAGAAGGTTGAAGAAAGATGGAAGAAGGTAGAAGGTAGCTCGCCAAGATCTTGCGACCTTGAGCCTACGTATCCTCACAATGCAATGAGGAAGTCAGAGCTCCGTTGTTTGGGGAACTAGGACAGAGAAAGAAAAGAAGAACGATGTCAAAACCAAGAGCAAAAGGACGTAGAAAGATTCCACTGGGGAAGACAAAAGAATGGTGTTAAAACTAAGAAAGAAAGGCAAAGGAATAGTGTCGAAACCAAGAGAGTAAAAAAGCAAAGGAATTGATTTGGAACAAGGTAAGATACACAGAAGGGTTCAGTTATTAACTGATAGGCAATGGTTAACCGAAGCAAGTAAAAGGGTGAATCTATGGAGAAAAAAAAGGTTGGTGTCAACAGACAGACTGTGATGAACCAGAAGGAGAGTATTGAACCAAAATAAGGTGTCTGGCTCTCTGGAGGACTCGGTATGTTAACTGAGAAACAGTCGTTAACTGAAAGGAGAAAGAAATTGGTCTCTAACTGACACGACGATGATTGACTAGAAAGGACGGGTGTGGAACCAAGCGAAGGTTGTGACCCAAAAAGGACGGGTGTGGAACCAAACGAAGGTTGTGACCTAAAAAGGACTCGGTACACTTACTGAACAAGCAGTACTCGAAGAAAAGGGTATTCGAACCAAAAGAAGGTTACTAACCCAGAGGCCAAGTATTTGAACCAAAAGATGGTTACTAACTCACATGGGTATTGGTTTTAACAGAAGGACTGTGATCAACCAAAAAGAAAGAGTGATTAACCAGAAGAAGCTCAATATATTAACAGACAGAGTGTGGTTAACTGAGAAATGGGTGATTAATGTAAGGAATATTGGTTTTAAAAGGCGCATTGTGATTAACCAAAGAACACGTGATTAACCAAGAGAAGGTGATTAACCCAAGAGGAACTCAATATGTTAATAGATAGGCTGTGATTAACCAAAGAATGAGTGATTAACCAAGAGAATGTGATTAACCCAAGAAGACAAAGATCTTGAACCAAGGACATATTGATTGGTTGAAGGAAAGATTGAAAGGGCAAGATTGATCAGAAAGACCAATTTGATTGAGATATAGTCTGGAGATAGAGACGATTATTCCAGGAATAAGGTCATTCGTCCCCTACCCAACATAATCAGAATGAGTGTAGGAAATTCTCCACTCTCATCCCTTCTCTAGCACTCAGTGTATAGTATGGAAATTGAAACCGACAGAGTAACAGCACAAGCTTGTACAGTGCTCCAATATGTTGTGCAGACCTCCAGCTCTGTAGGGGACCAAGAAGAGGAAGCTTTAAAGTAAGTCTAAAGAGAAGGATTAACCAATCGAAACAAATTTTCGGTCGATCAATCAAAGGGAAAGAACAAGCAACAATCTTTCAAGCGAGTCGAAAGATCATCAAAGTCAGATTGTGAAGTAATGATTATATAAAATTAAATTTTTAAAAAAAGAATAAACTTAATGCAATCAAGAATGAAATTCCAAGTACTAATCAAGAATCAATTAGCATGTATCACAAATCATGTCATCATGTAAACAAAAATATGCAAAAAAAGTAACATGATTTCACAACTTCAAGAATGCAAACAATTCCATAATCGATAAAATTGTGCATCAAAAGTCGACATACATACTTCAACCAGAGGCTAAACAGCTCATAAAACATCCACAAATATCAAGTATATCAAGCCATGGAAGTTAAATGAAGAAAGAAAACCAAACAAACATGAAAAAGCACAAAAAACAGCTTCTGCAACAGTGTTAATCGATTAACCATTTTTGCTATGCAAATGATTAATCGACTAACCCTTTGAAAACAACAAAATTTACCTAAAACAGAGATGTTAATAAATTAACACATTTTTCTTAGCAAATGGTTAATCGATTAACCCCGTAGCAGTGACAAAAAAGTAGCTTTTCAAAAGCACTTCCAGCAATTAATCACTTCTCCAATCATCCACGTGTTATGACATGTAATTGTACACGAAAATTACATCAAGTAGAAACAATTAAGCATCAATTGAATCCATCAAACATCAAGATAAAAAAATCAAACAATTGAATGATCAAATCATATTAAAAAGCCATTGGATCTATATTGTAAACATGCGAAAGTGATCGAAAACAGTAAATCGAGTGAAAATTACCAACCTACAAGTAGGAGGATTACCTGTGTGATTGTTGTAAGTGAAATGTAATGAGAATAAGAAAAGAAAACCAAAGAATTCCAAGTTTGAGATCAAATTGTAGCGAAACCGATAAAAACGCTATAAATGCTCCACATGCCAATTTGCACCAAAAGCTTGAGATGATTACTTGAATTGAAGTAAAAGCTACTGTAAATCCAAAAATCCAAATAGAAATGTAGTCAAATGCAGTTTTAGCTCGAGAGAAATAACATTTTTGATGTGAAGATTGTTACACTCTAATGGTAGAAATTGAGCTTTTGTGTGTGGTTTGGTGAAGAAGATAAAGTTGAATTGCAGAAAATTCAGAGAGAAAATATTGAAAGTCAGAAAGAATTGAGAGTGAAGAGTGAAAAATGGTTGAGAATTATTAAGCTCCAAGTGAAAATGTGAAGATTTGCTAGAATAGAAGCTAGCTTTGGAGTAGGTTAGGTTTGGAGTTTGCTTTGGAGCTAGCTTTAGAGTTAGTTACATCTAACTCACTGAGTCGGAAGTTGACTCAATTAGTTATTTGTTAACTCAGTGGGAGCATCCCAATGCAAGTCCAAAATCCAATGGTTCTCATGTTTGGAAACAAAGGTGTATGGTGGTCTTGATTGGAAATGATGTATTGTAGCAAATACAAGTGGATTCTTGAAATGTCTAGAATATTCTACATGACACTAGAACCAAGTAGACCAAAAGAATAAGAAGAGAGCTGATGTAGTGTTGAAAAACTGCTGAAAATCTACAAAATTACATATTTTAATTGCTTAAGCCATTTTGCCTTCAAAATGGTTAATCGATTAACAGTAGTTCAAAAGCTGAAAATGGCGACGTAACAAGGTGTTAATCGATTAACCAGTTTTTCCTTGCAAATAGTTAATCGATTAACACATTAAAAACATAACAAATTTTCCTTGAAACAAGGTGTTATGGTCGTGGCTCTGATCTTCGACTCTTTGCTTTGATGAATAGGAATGGAAACCCTTGTATTTTGCTTGTATTGATGTTATGATGACTTTGTGGGAATGCGATTAATCAGGCTCTAAAATTCGGAATGTTCTTGCAACAAAACCATGGAGAAAAATGCTAATGCGTATGCCGGCAATGCGAATGCACATGCTTATGCAAAAAAGGCAAAAAGGGAGGTCAAATTTCAGGTTGCGACAGCTGAATGTTTGAATTGTGAAAGCTTTTAAATTATTCAAGGTGGAAGGGAATTAAATAAAAGAGTAGCTCGAAAATTTGGCCAACAACGACAAGAGATGAAAATGTAAATGTATGGAGGGATTGATTAAGATAGGAGTTTGGCTGAAAGTCTGCTGGGGAGATGAGTCAGTCAACGAAGAGTATGCTTGATACATATGCTATGTATGTTTGATCCTACATGATGCTTAAAATTATGTTATACAAAAAATTAGGTTAAGGTATTATGTTGCAGGTAGGCAGGGTTCGTAGCTAAACAAACTCGACATCCTCAACTGGGGAAAGAATACCACAGACGGTGATAACTCTGTTGGGGAAAGAGTTTAGAATCTCAAATTTCCAAGCCACTACCGTTATTGTTGCTGGGGATGAAGGAACCCTGGACAACCTTTAAATCACAACTGACTCTTCTTGGAGAGGACCGTAGTCTAGATGATTCTTATTGCAGGGGGAAAAAAGAAAACCAAAACACCACCGTTGTTGGAGCTGGGATATTGTGAGGATCTTGCTCCTGCTGGGAAAAAGAGGACAAACATGTCTCTGCATGGGAAACAATCACAGCTCTACTGGGGAAAAGGAAATAAAATAGCCTTTCTAACCAACCATGACAGTGTTCACCGGGGATCAAGCTTACAAAGGAAGACTACCGATCATCCTTTAGGGATTTCCGTTAAAGCATGCAATGCAAATGCTTTCTCTGTTGATTTATCTTTTAATTATTCTTAAAGCTTTATAGTATTATGTGATCACAAATAATCGTTTATTTTGCAAACAAAATACTAAAAAGAGAAAATGAGAAATCAAAAGATAATTTTACTAAATATGAAAAAATTTGTACATAAGGTGTGTACGAGGATTCGAAAATCCTTAATGAGGAATTTTGCAATAAATTGAAAAACAAAAGTAAATGGAAATGGGAAATCACATGTTGCATTGATTATAATATTGACTACCATCCACTATAAGTCTAGGTCCTAACACTTTGCACCACTTGACAACGACTTGATTGCTCTTTTACTGTCTGAGGTCCAGTTATGATGAAGATATGCTCAAGTGTTCGAGTCAAATGCATTTATCCCTAATTTTTTCTTGGACATTTTCCTTATATATTTTTTCGTCCATCGGGATACCCATTTTTTCCTAAGTCTCCCTTTCGCTTTTCAACTTAGCTGGAGAGACCTTATGTACACTCTTTGTCTACTTTAAATGTGTATGTCTCTCTCTTTCTATATATATATATATATATATATATATATATATATATATATATATATATATATATATATATATATATATATATATATATATATATATATATATATATATATATATATATATATATATATATATATATATATATATATATATATATATATATATATATATATATATATATATATATATATATATATATATATATATATATATTGTTTTTGTCCCTAACTTTTTCATGGACATTTCTTTTTTTGGGTCCATCAGAACACCCATTTTTGCCTAGATTGTCCTTGTGGCTGCCAATCTAGCAGGCTCTTAATTCTTTTTTTTATTCAGACATAATATTTTTTGACTGCGTCGGAGTTCACGGGTATTGGTAACTCCTCCCCATCCATGGTGGTGAGGATCAAATTCTCCACCTGAGAAGACCTTCTTGACAACAAAGGGTCCTTCGTAATTGGCAGTCCACTTGCTGTGTGGCTCCGAGTGAATATAAGAATACCTCTTGAGCACGAGTTTGCCTTCATGGAACGCTCGAGGGAGAAATTTCTTGTCAAAATCTCGCTTGAGGCGTGTTTGATACAATTGACCATGGCTGACAGCTGTCAGGTGCTTCTTTTCAATAAGATTCAGCTGGTTGTATCTAGATTGGACTTATTCAGTATCATCGAGATATGCTTCCATGATGACTCTGAGAGACGGGATTTCGACTTCGATGGGAAGAACAACCTCCATATCATATACAAGTAAATACGAAGTTTCCCTAGTAGAAGTCCAAACTGAAGTTCTATAGCCAAGCAATGCAAAGGAAAGCATTTTATGTCAATACTTGTAAGTTTTGACCATTTTTCGGACAATCCTCTTGATGTTATTGTTTGCTGCTTCGACGACACCATTCATCTTAGGTTGATATAGTGAAGCGTTGTAGTGATTGATCTTGAATTCTTGATACAACTCTTTCATCACCTTGTTGTTCAAGTTGTTTGCATTGTCAGTGATAATGTTGCTAGGAATACCATCGCGACATATTATATCCTTCTTGATAAATCTAGCAACCACTTGTTGTGTGACGTTTGCATAAGAAGCTGCTTCAACCCACTTGGTGAAGTAATCGAACAACCATAATGAAGCGATGACCGTTGGAAGCCTTCGGTTTGATCATTCCAATCATATCAATACCCCAGATAGAGAAGGTCCAAGGAGAAGTCAAAACATTCAATGAATTTGGTTGCACATGGATCTTGTCACCGTAAATTTGGCATTTGTGACGTCTTTTGGCAAAATTGTAACAATCTACCTCCATTGTTGTCCAGTAATAATTAGCTCAAAGGATCTTCTTAGCCATGGCATACCCTTTGGCATGTACACCATCACAGCCCTCATGTATGGACCTTATGATCATGTTTGCTTCGTATCTATCCACCCATCTGAGCAACAAGGAATCATAATTCCTCTTATACAATATATCGCCACTCAAGAAATTTTTTGGCGCATAGCCATCTGAGAGCTTTCTTGTCAGTGATAGTGATACCTGCGAGATATTCCTATTTTCCCAACCATCTTTTGATGTCGTATAACTAAGGCTTGTTATCAGACCCATCCTCAATTGATAGATAATGTGCTGGTTCATTCAAATGATCATTATGGATAGAAGGAGCCTCATTTTTCCACTAGACTTTGAACATGGATGTCAGGGTAGCAAGAGCATCAGCTAGTTAATTATCTTCCCTAGGGATATGATGAAAAGAGATTTCATCAAAATAGGGAATCAATTTTGCAATGTGCTTTTGGTATTGAACCAACTTGGAATCCCGAGTCTTAAGTTTCCTCTGACTTGGCCAATCACTAGAGCAGAATCTCCGTAGACCTCAAGAATCTTAATTCTCGAGTCAGTTGTCGCTTCAATTACATAGATGCATGCTTCGTATTCAACCATATAATTGGTACATTCAAACCATAATCTGGTGGTAAAGGGAAGATGAAAACTTGTCGGAGAGATGAGGATAGCACCAATTCCACGACCTTTAGCATTTGAGGTACCATCGAACATGAGCGTCCATCACGCCCCTGGTTCAGGTCCAATGTCAGGTTCTGGAGTTTCGTAATCTCTGATAAACAGAACATCCTCGTCTAGAAAGTCAAACTTCATATGTTGATAACCCTCCATAGGTTGATGAGCAAGGTAGTCAGACAAGACACTCCCTTTTATTGCTTTTTGGGTAACATGTTGGATGTCATACTCAGTTAACAACATTTTCCACCGAGCCATTCTTCCAGAGACAACAGGCTTTTCAAAAATATACTTTATCGGATCCATTTTAGATATCAATAAAGTAGTATGGAAAATCATATATTGTCTTAGGCGTCGAGCATCCCAAACCAGAGCACAACAAGTTTTCTCCAATAGTGAGTATCTAGTCTCACAATCGTGAACTTCTTGCTCAAATAGTAAATTGCATGTTCTTTTCTGCTAGTGTCGTCATATTGACCCAATATACAGTCCATAGATTCATCGAGAATAGTGAGATACATGATTAAAGGCCTATCAGGAAGCGGCGGTACTAAGATCAGTGGTTCTTACAAGTATTTTTTTATTTTGTCAAAAGCTTCTTGACAATCATTGTTCCATTCAACCGATTGATTTTTTCTTAGTAATTTGAAAATCGGTTCACAAGTAGCCGTCAGATGAGAAATGAATATGGTGATGTAATTAAGTCTGCCCAGAAAGCCACAGACTTCTTTTTCAGTTTTGTGAGGCGACATGTCTTAAATTGCTCGAACCTTTTCAGGATCCACTTCAATGCCCTTCTGACTTACAATAAAGCCCAACAATTTGCCAGATCGAACTACAAAGGTGCATTTTGTAAGATTCAATCGCAATTTGAACTTCTGGAGTCTATCAAATAGTTTCCTTAGATGGTCCAAATGATCATCTTCAGTTATGGATTTGGCAATCATATCGTCCATGTAAACCTCAATCACTTTATGGATCATATCGTGAAAGAGGGTTTTCATGGCACGTTGGTGTGTTGCCCATGCATTCTTCAAACCGAATGGAATGACTTTGTAGGATTATGTACCCTAAGGCATGATGAAGGTGGTTTTTTCCATGTCAGTTGGGTAATCTTGATCTGGTTGTATCCTGAGAAACCGTTAATAAATTAAAAGATAGAGAACTGCATAGTGTTGTCCACTAAGACATCAATATGAGGCAGAGGAAAATCATCTTTCAAGCTTGTCTTATTGAGATCTCAATAATCCACACACACTCTGACCTTCCCATCTTTCTTAGAAACCAGGATGATGTTAACAACCCATTCAGGATATTCAGAAGTGGCTAGAAACCCATCATTAAATTATTTCTCTAACTTTTCTCTGATTTTAAATGTCATGTCGGGTCTGGTCCTTCTGAGTTTCTGCTTGACAGGAGGACATTCGGGCTTGAGTGGTAAGTGATGTTCAACGATATTGGTATCCAACCCAGTCATATCTTGATAAGACCAAGCGAAGATATCATCATACTCTTGCAATAGCTTGACCAACTCGGGGTGTACATGCTTAGTAAGGGATGCCTCAATCTTGACTTCTTTTTTAACTTCATCAGTACCAAGATTGACAACTTTCACTGGTTCTTTGTGTGGCTGAATCTCCTTCTGCTCGTGCTCAAGGAGTCTTGCCAGTTCAGCCGGTAATTCACATTTTTCCTCACCGTCTTCTTCGGCTTGGTTGATTGGAATCCAATAATTACAACGGATGTTTGCTGTAACACCCATTTTATTTATGTAGTCATTTTGGTGTTAATTTAATTATTTTATGTTGGTGTGCCCTTAGGTGGGGTGTGTTGGTATGTGATTGGTGAGTATCCTTGATATATAAGGATCATTGGTGGTGTGGAGATAATAATATAATAGTTAATAGTAATATTGGTGGTATTATTATTATTATTATTATTATTATTATTATTATTATTATTATTATTATTATTATTATTATTGTTATTATCATTATTATTATTATTATTATTATCATCGGTATGAATATTATTATTGGTGGGTGTCCCTGATATGGGAGGATTATTGGTGGTGTTTTGGTGAATATAATAATATAGTGTATAATATTGATATTGGTGGGAATATTATTATTATTATTATATTTATTATAGTTACTATTGTTATTAACATTATTATTATTTTGGTGAGATAATAATAGGATTATTATTACTATTATTATTATTATTAATTTATTAAAGTTATTAACATTATTATTATTTTGGTGAGATAATAATAGAATTATTATTACTATTATTATTATTATTATTATTATTTTATTAAGTTATTAACATTATTATTATTTTGGTGAGATAATAATAGGATTATTATTACTATTATTATTATTATTATTTTTATTATTATTATTAAGTTATTATTATTATTGGGATTAGAGAATTAAAATAGAAACGTGAGGGATTAGTAGTTTTACGATACGTTGTGAGAAGTTAGAGAAAGTGGAAAAAGAACGATAGAAAGGAGAGAACGGAAAAGGGAACGGAAAAGGGAGCAAAGAACGAAGGATACAGGGGAAAATCAGAATTGGCCAAACCTTGGAGGGTTCTTTCATCGATCAACCGATTAACAAGGTAAGGGGGGAGAAACTTGATTTGGGATGGTATATACATGTATAGGGTAGAGGGGATTCCTTAACCCCGTAGGAAAATTCCGATCTATGAAGTTTTATATTGGCATGCTTGTTATTATTGTTGCTGATGATAAATTGATGCTTGACATTGATGAATTGTTGATTGGTATTGGTGAATTTGGTGTATATATATTATGGTGATGTTAGTGAAATTATATGTTGTTACTGCAGTGTTGATAGTAACTATAAATAGAGTTTTGGTGAGATTCTGTGTTGTTACTGTAGGGTGGGTAATGACCATGATTATAGCTTTGGGAAAAATTATGTGTTGTTTCCCTATAGTGTCGTTAATGACTATGGTTAGGACCTTGGTGAGATTCAGAGTGACTCTGAAGTGTCGGTAATGTACCGTAATGTTGGTTCTAGAGTAGGAAGTATAGGATAATTGGTAAGTATAATGTTTATTGGTGTGTTTGTGTTTGATGATAACTAGTAATTGATAGTGATGGAGTATAAGTCAATGTTAATGAATTGGTGTTTTAGGATGATTTGGCATATAGGGCATATAGGGTGTTTTACAGTTTTTAGGGAAAATTCTGTATGGCTTATGAGGTATCGATAGAGTGTGTAGGTGATGATTTTGGGAATAGGAATTAGAAGCCTATTGGTTACGGTAATGTGCAAGATTGGTACTAGAATAGACTGAGGATCTGAGTTGAGATGATAGGTACAGTTTGGCCTTGATGCACTGTAAGAATGATGAGTGTGGGAACTAACTTGTGTACTTGGTGATAGTGCATGTTCCCCGTAATAATGACTGGTGGACAATTAGTTGATGTATATGTATGTAGTGATCAGTAGGATCGCGTACCCCCGAGTGGTGGGATATGTTATATCTTGGTGTTAAAGTATGAACTTGTTTACTATCTGGTTGATTTATATGGTGTTGGTGTATGTTATATCTGTACATATGTGCATTGGTGTATGATGATATGATCAGGAGGATCGTGTGCACGTTGAGTGCCTAAATATATTAGTTATGCATTGGTGTGTGCATATCATGGTGTTTTGGTGGGATGAATCATGTCTCAGGAGGAGCGTAAGTGATTCATCCGTACTCCTTTGTGGAGAATGGTGGGGGATAGATCATGTCTCAGGAGGAGCGTAAGTGATCTATCCAGGTTCAATTGAATGAACCAATGAGTCGGTACCGCATGCATGGTGTTGAGTTGCATATTTGCATTATAATATGTTATATTGTAATTTGAATAGTAGGTTCGTCATATGGAGTTGTTGGGGGTGAATATTGGTGTGTTGGTGTGTTTTACTACCTTATTTACATGTATTACATTACCATTATATTCTGATCATTATTTCTCACCCCTTTGTTGTTGTTGTGGTCTGTGCTTCTTCGGAAGTACAGATAATCCAGGTGTTTAGCTAGCTTGGATATTGGTGTGACCGTCGAGTCTAGGATGCTCTGATACGTAACACGGGATATGGGTGTTGTAATTGTTTTATGTCAAACGTGTTGAAATCCTGTGACGTATCATGTTTTGATGTATTTTACTTTATGAAACAAATTCCGCTGTATTATTTTGAAAAGAATGAATAAAGTATTTTTATAAAATTTGGAGATGTGATATCCCACTAATTGGTGAAAACTCTGATTATTATTATAATATTTATATTTTATTTAATACGGGAAGTGGGGTGTTACAATTGGTATCAGAGCAGGTCGGTCCGTCCGGCCAGTGTTGTTGAGTTGAGTTGAGTCTGTCCTTTGGGATGGAGACTGTGTGTTGTTTAACCTGGTGTTGTGGTTTAAATCCCTAGTATACGGCATGTGTGTGAAAACACTGTCGGTACGTGTTTATTTCCTAACCTTGTCTGCAGAAGTAAGAATGATTCCAGTGGGGGAGAAGTTTGTAATTCTCCGGAATGCTACGGTGTGGTGGCTTAATATGTTGAGGAATGCTATCATAGTTTGGTAAAGATGGGTTGTACCCCATCATGATTTCGGCTGTCTATTAACAAATTGAGGAACTGATCACCCTTAATCTCTTGTTAATAGTAGACGGGATTGTGTTGGATGGGATAGACGTGTCTTGCAAGCTTGTGTGGCGTGAGCAATGAATTGTCCTGAGTTAAGCTAAGTGCTTAAGGGATTATTTTGAGGAGTTGGCGTAATACGGTGTTGAGACGTTTATTTTGACGGAACCTTCGAATGAGAAGGAAAGTGAGAAAATTGGGATTTGTCAATTTGTTGAAATTGCCGGAGGTTCCCTGAGGAAGTAAGCGATTTACTATCGGAGTGTGAAGTAAAGCTTACACGTTTATTTTGTTTTTGGGACGAGTCTGATATTGATGACTCCATATTGTATGTTTACGTTGGGATTGGAGAAGTTGAAGAGTCAACTTGAAGACCCGCTGGGGGAGAGGTCCTTTTGTTTGAGTGTGTTACCGTAAGGTGCACCAATTTTTGTTGGTTAGACAGACAGAAGGTTTTGTGAAGCTTTGGGTGAACTATAGATAAGTGAACAAGGTGACTGTCAAGGATAAGTGTTCACTTCCAAGAGTTAATGATTTGATGGATCAATTGATTGAAGGACGTGAGTTTCCGTGTTCGTGAGATCGCGAGTAGAATTATTGTGTTGTGGTGTCGAAGGTCGAAGTGGTATCGTAATAGGAGGCTCCACGATCTGCTGTTGAGATTGGAAGTAATCGGGTTTTAAAATATTTAAAGATTGAAAGTGTGTTGGACGGCCTCCTAAGTATGAAATTGTGGTTATACGTTGAATTTCGAGATCGCAGCTTTTTACAGAATCGAAATCGGACACTCGGAAGTCAGGTAACAGTCGAAAATAGAATTTCGGGACTGTCATGTTCGCCGAGATTCGCCTGGCGAAGTGCCCTGAGCAGAAAAATGTTGTTGTGGTATTTTTGTCGTAACGGGAGAACCGTAACTCGGAATGACGCCCGGTTCGAAGCATTGGAAAGCTATTGAAATTATCTATGAGATGGTTAAGTATTGACATAGATTTAATCTATTTATTGATGAAGTATGTTTGAATGTTGTGGTAAGGACGGGCGGTACGGTATGTGTTCCCGCTATAACTCACAACTTGTTTGTCCACTTGGCATGGGATCTTCTTTAATTATTTATATAAGGCAATGGTTGTGTTGATAAATGATATTTTAAGGTATTCGAAGAGTATAGAGGATTATGTTGAGCATAAGGAACTGGAGTTATCAGTGTTAGAAAAAGAGCGGTGATATACTTCCGTAAGGAAAGTTCTGTCGAATCCGATAGAACTAATTGTGGTGTTTGTGATGCTTGTTGATATAATTAGGGAATTTGCTAAAGACAACTTCAGCGAGTTTCAGTTATGCAAAAGGCAACTCGAAGTGTGTAAGAGAAACCATCCGACCAGTGATTTAGAGTTGGTTGCTATTGTGGTTGTACCGGAGTCGGAGGCTTCGAAAGTTCAGACTGAGATCGGAGATGTTTGGTGATCTTAAGAGTTTAAGGTGTTTGTTTGATTTGAAAAAGTTGAAAATGAGGCAGAGGAAATAATTAGGATTTCTGAAGGATTACGACTTTGAGTGTAATTACCCTTTGGGTAAAGTGGATGTGGTAGATGATGCGGTGAGTTGGAAATGTTTGTGTTTACCGAAGATGATGGTGAAAAGATGTAGAACTGATTGAGAAATTTCATAATATGCGTTGTGTGAGTAAGGATACTTCTTATGGAGTTAATCTTTTATTATTAAGATCTGACTAGTGATATCCTTGAGAAGAACCCAGAAAGTCAGAAATCTGGGTCGAGTAGTGAATTAGTTGAAGTTGATAAATTAGAGTCGAGGAATGGATTGTCGGGCTTGTGGAAATAATACCACGAGATGTTATGATAGAGTATGTGTACCAAATGTTGTTGAGGGGAGTAGAAGTACTCGTGAAGAAATACATTGGGGTAGATGGAGTATCCATCCCAGTGCTATGAAGAAGTAACCGAATTTGAGTAGATTGTTTTGGAGACCATGGATAAGGGGAGGAGTAGTTGAGGTGGAATATGCTGGTTAGAATTGTAGGAATTCGAAGAGTGAACATCAGAGACTGTTGAGTCTGATGCAGTCGTTAAATATTCCAGAGTGGAAATCAGGTAGTATTTTCACGAAATTGGTGTTGAGATTTCCAAAGAATTTGTAAAGACATAATTTTAATTTGAATTGTTAGGAGTGGATTAACTATTCCGTGTTGAGAATATATGAGATGCATATTGAGAAAGTGGTGAAGTTGGATGAGATACTGACGAATATTGTGTCAGATGGAAATTTGAGGTTTATATTGAGATTTTGGAAGGGCTTACAGGAAGCTTCGGGTACTAAGTTGAAGTTGAGTTCGACTTACCATCCGCAAACTGATGGTCAGTCAGAGAGGACTATTGAGTCTGTAGAGAATTGGTGAGAGCTTGGGTGTTGGATCGAGGTAGATTGTGGGATGATTAATTACCGTTGATTGAGTTACCTATAATAACGGTTACCATCCTAGTGTCGGAATGACACTATATGTGGCTTGGTGAAATAGGGAGTGTAGGACTCTACTGTGTTGGAATGGGTCGAGTGAGAGTGTTGTGCTCAGACCTGAAAATTATGTGGAGATGGCTGAAAAGATCAAGAGGATCCAAGGAAAGATATGTTTGGAGAGTCACGCCGGTGACTGATGTTGGTCGAGCTTCGAAGTCTCAGAAGTTCGCACCGTGTTCTTTGGTTTGTATCAGAGTGGCGCAGCAGAGGCATGGGAGGAGTAACATGTTAGACCGTTTTTCCCGCTGTCGCTATGAATTGGCATGATATGTTTCATGTGTCTTAGTTGAGAAAGTACATTGAACCAGGTGGATGATGTACAAGTGAAAATAATTTGATTGTTGAGGCATTGCTATTTCGTTTGGACGAGCGAGATACAACTCCGAAGGGAGGAGATATCTTTGGTGAAAGTAACTTGGGGAGGTGCTGCAGAAGGCAGTGTGACCTGTTAGTTGGAATGAAGGATGCGGGAAGCGTATCCGGAAGTGTTCCATCAGGTAATTTTCGAGGACGAAAATACTTAAAGTGGGGGAGAGTTGTAACACCCATTTTATTTATGTAGTCATTTTGGTGTTAATTTAATTATTTTATGTTGGTGTGCCCTTAGGTGGGGTGTGTTGGTATGTGATTGGTGAGTATCCTTGATATATAAGGATCATTGGTGGTGTGGAGATAATAATATAATAGTTAATAGTAATATTGGTGGTATTATTATTATTATTATTATTATTATTATTATTATTATTATTATTATTATTATTATTATTATTATTATTATTATTGTTATTATCATTATTATTATTATTATTATTATCATCGGTATGAATATTATTATTGGTGGGTGTCCCTGATATGGGAGGATTATTGGTGGTGTTTTGGTGAATATAATAATATAGTGTATAATATTGATATTGGTGGGAATATTATTATTATTATTATATTTATTATAGTTACTATTGTTATTAACATTATTATTATTTTGGTGAGATAATAATAGGATTATTATTACTATTATTATTATTATTAATTTATTAAAGTTATTAACATTATTATTATTTTGGTGAGATAATAATAGAATTATTATTACTATTATTATTATTATTATTATTTTATTAAGTTATTAACATTATTATTATTTTGGTGAGATAATAATAGGATTATTATTACTATTATTATTATTATTATTTTTATTATTATTATTAAGTTATTATTATTATTGGGATTAGAGAATTAAAATAGAAACGTGAGGGATTAGTAGTTTTACGATACGTTGTGAGAAGTTAGAGAAAGTGGAAAAAGAACGATAGAAAGGAGAGAACGGAAAAGGGAACGGAAAAGGGAGCAAAGAACGAAGGATACAGGGGAAAATCAGAATTGGCCAAACCTTGGAGGGTTCTTTCATCGATCAACCGATTAACAAGGTAAGGGGGGAGAAACTTGATTTGGGATGGTATATACATGTATAGGGTAGAGGGGATTCCTTAACCCCGTAGGAAAATTCCGATCTATGAAGTTTTATATTGGCATGCTTGTTATTATTGTTGCTGATGATAAATTGATGCTTGACATTGATGAATTGTTGATTGGTATTGGTGAATTTGGTGTATATATATTATGGTGATGTTAGTGAAATTATATGTTGTTACTGCAGTGTTGATAGTAACTATAAATAGAGTTTTGGTGAGATTCTGTGTTGTTACTGTAGGGTGGGTAATGACCATGATTATAGCTTTGGGAAAAATTATGTGTTGTTTCCCTATAGTGTCGTTAATGACTATGGTTAGGACCTTGGTGAGATTCAGAGTGACTCTGAAGTGTCGGTAATGTACCGTAATGTTGGTTCTAGAGTAGGAAGTATAGGATAATTGGTAAGTATAATGTTTATTGGTGTGTTTGTGTTTGATGATAACTAGTAATTGATAGTGATGGAGTATAAGTCAATGTTAATGAATTGGTGTTTTAGGATGATTTGGCATATAGGGCATATAGGGTGTTTTACAGTTTTTAGGGAAAATTCTGTATGGCTTATGAGGTATCGATAGAGTGTGTAGGTGATGATTTTGGGAATAGGAATTAGAAGCCTATTGGTTACGGTAATGTGCAAGATTGGTACTAGAATAGACTGAGGATCTGAGTTGAGATGATAGGTACAGTTTGGCCTTGATGCACGGTAAGAATGATGAGTGTGGGAACTAACTTGTGTACTTGGTGATAGTGCATGTTCCCCGTAATAATGACTGGTGGACAATTAGTTGATGTATATGTATGTAGTGATCAGTAGGATCGCGTACCCCCGAGTGGTGGGATATGTTATATCTTGGTGTTAAAGTATGAACTTGTTTACTATCTGGTTGATTTATATGGTGTTGGTGTATGTTATATCTGTACATATGTGCATTGGTGTATGATGATATGATCAGGAGGATCGTGTGCACGTTGAGTGCCTAAATATATTAGTTATGCATTGGTGTGTGCATATCATGGTGTTTTGGTGGGATGAATCATGTCTCAGGAGGAGCGTAAGTGATTCATCCGTACTCCTTTGTGGAGAATGGTGGGGGATAGATCATGTCTCAGGAGGAGCGTAAGTGATCTATCCAGGTTCAATTGAATGAACCAATGAGTCGGTACCGCATGCATGGTGTTGAGTTGCATATTTGCATTATAATATGTTATATTGTAATTTGAATAGTAGGTTCGTCATATGGAGTTGTTGGGGGTGAATATTGGTGTGTTGGTGTGTTTTACTACCTTATTTACATGTATTACATTACCATTATATTCTGATCATTATTTCTCACCCCTTTGTTGTTGTTGTGGTCTGTGCTTCTTCGGAAGTACAGATAATCCAGGTGTTTAGCTAGCTTGGATATTGGTGTGACCGTCGAGTCTAGGATGCTCTGATACGTAACACGGGATATGGGTGTTGTAATTGTTTTATGTCAAACGTGTTGAAATCCTGTGACGTATCATGTTTTGATGTATTTTACTTTATGAAACAAATTCCGCTGTATTATTTTGAAAAGAATGAATAAAGTATTTTTATAAAATTTGGAGATGTGATATCCCACTAATTGGTGAAAACTCTGATTATTATTATAATATTTATATTTTATTTAATACGGGAAGTGGGGTGTTACATTTGCCATGTTTTTATCAATGCAATTATTTGTTCTGCATGTTTATGAATTTGTTTAGAATGAGTTATTTTGAAAAGCGAAAAATAAAAGAAACTTTTTCCATTTGTTATGTGTGAAAAGGTAAAATAAAGAAAGAAAATGGAGCATGATTTGAATGCAAAAAACTTTTATTTATTGATCACATAATATGTCAAAAGCGGGAGGCTCTTTACAAGTTATCCTCTCATCTCGGGCGAAGACGAGGGAACAGGAAAGCAAAATGCATTACATGTTTGTAGGAAAAATCACGGGAACTACAGTAGACGTCTAATTGTTGAGCTTGAAACCCGGCGGACACTTGCGTACAAAGCTTGCATTCTGGTTGCTAGGACCAACATCATCAATGGTAGCCACAATATCACCCTTCTAGAAACTAGCGCTATTAAACATGATTAGGTTGCATTTCTTTTGACCATACGAGATAGCTTTTTGATTAGGATGGTAACCTAGTCCAAAATAATCATGCTTCTCTACCAAATTCAATATTTTCCCCCAGCCCGGCAGTGCACTTTTCTCAATGGTCTCTTTAGCATTCTTAACAGATGACATGGTCATTTTTGGTGATCTCCTTTGATTGATAGAAGCGGAACTGGCCTCTTCGAATTCAAGACATTGCAACGGAACCTCTGTTATACCTTCATTAGTCTCGACGTGCCAGAAGGATGATAACTCGCTTACTAGCAAATCCTCTTCACCATATACAATGACCAATTGATCGTCAAACATGAACTTGAGCTTCTGATGTAATGTGGAAGTAACTTCCCCTGTGACATGAATCCAGGGTCTACCCAATAAGCAACTATATGCAAGATTGATATCCATTACTTGAAAAGTAATGGTAAACAAATGCGGTCAGATTTTGATGGGTAAATCCACCTCGCCAATAACTTGCCTTCTAGAACCATCAAAGGCTTTGACAATTAAAGCGCTCGGCCTCATCTTGCTCCCTTCCATCGGTAGTTGACTCAACATTTCCTTAGGCATCACTTTGAGAGAAAAACTAGTATCCACGAGGACACGAGATAGCAAGGTGTCCATACAAGTCACTGATATATGCAAGGCTCTATTTTACGTAGTTCTTTTAAGAGGCAACTCTGATTCGTTGAAACCAAAATACTGACTTGCAGTTATGTTGGAAACCATATCATCAAACTGATCCACATGAATGTCATGCATTACATGAGCAGTGTTCAAAACTTTCAGCAAATCCAATCTATGCACGGGCGAGCTCATGAGTAAAGACAATATCAAAATCTTGGAGGGAGTTTGCCCTAGCTAATCCACAATCTTAAAATCACTCTTCTTGATCAGCCTGAGAAATTCTTTATCATCAATTACCTTTTTACTCTTTGCGAATCCACAGGCAGAGTGACCAGTACTAGTGCAATGGTAGATGCCCCTTATTGCACAAAAGGGGTTGTTGAAGTAGATTTCTCCCTGACAGGAGCAACAATTGGAACTTGCACTGGCTTAGATGTGACTTTTAGAACAAACACTCATCCACTACGAGTCATACCTCCAGCAACAGTTACATTCACAATCTCGGATTCTAAAAACTAAATTTATCGACTCCTTGAAAACATGGTAGAACCATACTTCCAAGGTACCTCTTTTGAACTCTGATATGGGAAAGGCTTTGGCACACAAACAATGATAGGTTGTATTTTATTCTTAGGAGCTTCCACATGAACCTTCCTATATATGATCGTGAACGACTCGATGGTAGCTACCTTTTCCATAGGCTTGGATTTGGAAAACTAAACCACACTTTGATTTATCAAGATCTGAACACAACCCTTCAACCTTCAGCATTGATTAAGATTATCATCACAGATCTAGCACTTTTCATGAAGACCTTTCAATAATCCCTACTCATTCAATTTCTTGAACACAACAGTCATCGGAGTTTTCACTTCGTCGACATCTCTGATCAACTCGACCCCTTGATCTTCTTCAACCATATTAACCCCATGTCCACCATGAGTAGGCAAGGGATTAGTCTGTATTAAGAAAATGTAAGGATTTTATGATCAATAAGCTCTTGAACCTTGGTTTTGAAAATAATGCAATCTTCGGTAGCATGTCTTATGTACCCAGAATGATAAGCACAACATGCATTTGGATTGTGTTGCGGGCTATAAGGAGGAATTGCAGGTGCGATCTCTTTTGAAACGATTGCCCCTTGATGGACCAGATAGAGAAAAAATTCTGTATATGGTACCAGAATTCTGTCAAAGTTCGGACGCTTGCGATTGTTCTGATTGTTATTATTCTATTTATTATGATATTGTTGATTTCTGTTGTTTTGTTGATATTGTTGGCGTTGTGGTTGTTGTTGATTCTGAGGAATGTGAGCTTGTTTTTGTGGATGATATTGATATGACGGTTGTTGATATTGGGCTGCAGCGACATAAGGATAAAGATAATATGGCATGGGAGCCATAAGAGCCTGATACTGAGGAGAAGCTTTTGCCACAACAACATTCGCCTCACCTACCTTCTTCTTCAAATAATTGCTCTGAGGTTTCTTGGTTGGTTGTTGACCAGCGGTACCAGCAATTCTACCAATTTTCAACCCATTCTCAATTCTTTCACCAATAATCACAATATCAACGAAGTTTGAAGAAGAATTGCCCACCATTTTCTCATAGTACAACCCTTGTAAAGTTCTCATAAAGATATCAACCAACTCTGTGTCATAAAGAGCAGGTCACACACGAGAGGTTATTTCGCGCCACCTCTTCGCATATTCCTTAAAAGTTTCAATTATTCGCTGAGCCTGATTCTACAATTGCAATCTGGTAGGAGCCAAAGTGAGATTATACTTGTATTATTTCAAGAAAGATTCAGACAAGTCTCTCCATGAGAGAATCTTGCTACGCTTTAAACCCATATACCAATCCAAAGAAGCTCCAGACAAGCTATCTTGGAAGCAATGGACCAGCAATTCATCATTGTCAATGTAGGACACCATCTTTCTACAGTACATGGTCACGTGACTGCGAGGACAATTCAATCCTTTGTACTTTGGCAATTCTGGAATCTTGAACTTTTGTGGCAACACAACATTAGGAACCAAAGACAAGTCTTTGGCTTCCATGCCAAAGGCAGAATAACCTTCAATAGCTTTGATCCTTTCATCTAATAGTTTATAGTCTACAGGTCTGTTATGATCAGCCTACCTGACAAGAGTCAATGGATTTGGAAGTTGTGACGCAGTCGAAGCAGACACTAGAGGAGAAAAAAACTGAGACGGATACACCAACCCAGAATTTACCATCTGACCAAAATTTTGACCCATCGAAAAACCATACGGTTAACAAGGGGTACCATAGCAGCAGAGGATACCCCAGGGTAAGGCATACTAGAATGAACATTCTGAACAGTAGTTTGAGTAGATTGAGAGAAAACTGGAACATGAATAGGAGGACCCCTATATACATGTTCATCTTCATTAGGGGTCTCAACATCAGTCGTCACAGGAGTCTGGAAAATTTATGCTTGAGGAATCTCGTGATCATCATAGTTCACCACAGGAGGTAGGAGTGGAGTAGGCAAGCTCCATGGGTAAGTAGTAGAATTCCCATTGGGCATGGGTACAACGAAAGGTTGATAAGGCATAAAGACACTACCGTTGGCAATCTTGGGAGTGAAATTTATAGGCATTCCCCAAGGATAGGCAGCAGGCATCTGATTCGAACCGGGCTAAGATCTTGGTAGGTTAACAACAGGTTGAATAATAGTCTCAACCAGTGCTTCAACAATAATAGGAGAAGTAGTAACAACATGAGCAGAAGTGACAACAATTGCATTTGTAGTGGTTGCAACAATAGTAGCAGCAGCGGCGGTGTCCTTCTGAGCATGAAGGAACTCTATAATAACATCCATGTTAGTCTGAAACAGATCCACCCGACCTTGAAACTGAGCCAATGTTTCCTTCTAGGTAGAATTCTCTTGTTCATAGTCAGCCATGATCTTAGGAACCCAAAAAAATCATAACAGTCAAGCAAAATGATTCAAAACCTTCAAAATGTAACGAAGCTAGTGTAACAAATATTAATCAAAACATATGAAAAAAATAGTGAATCATGCCAAAGAGTTCGAAACTGAGAATTGTTAGAACACAGATTGGTTCTTAATAATATCTCTATGTTTTGATGATAGCTATTATGAAATTTTGTATTTAAGAATTATATACTCTAAAATTTGCTTGAGAATGTTTGCTGCAGATGTTAAAGTAAATATCACTCCAGAAGCAAATTAGATCTGAACATAAGAAATATGCAAGGCTCTGAAGCGTCAGAAGCATCTCTCAGAAGATTCTGAACGCTGCCACCAGAAGATTCTGAGCGCTGCCTCCAGAAGGATCTGAAGCAGAAGCCACAGAAGATTCTGAAGCAAGCCAGAAGCATCTGAAGAAATGAAGAAGTCTGTATGAAGAGTTTTTCAAGCACAGTTACTTCAGAAGACTCTGATAGTACTAATGCTGCCAGTACTGAGGATCTGACCCAAAACTCTGCTCTGAACTTATACACGCTGAAAGCACACTTGCTGCAAAGACTCTGATTCAGCAAAACTCTGATGAACGTCAGAAGGCTCTGACTAACCTAGACTCTGATGATTCTTGCTGAAAACTGTTGAAGAATAATTCAAAGATTATGTCCGTTGGAATATCCAAACGACTCTTTCCTTATTTATGCTAGACACAAGAACACAGACAAAAAGGATTTCTCTGTGCATTCTTCTTCTAGGAAAGGTCACATGATGTGAAGACAAAAAGGCTCAGACCTTTTGGTACACTATTCTCAACGTGAAAAACTCTTGGGTCATTGTGCCTATAAAAGCAAGTCTCCACTCATCTTCTTCAATTGACGAAACACTTGAAAAGAATTCATTAAAAAGCTCTCATACAACTCATATATTCTTGCTAGAATTATTTCATTGTTCTTAATCTTAAGTGAAAAATCACAGTTGTGATAAAGCTTTATTAGAAGCATTTTAACACTTGTATTTATTATTACATTTGATTGTAAGAAAACCTTAAGAAGATCCAGTTAGGATCATTAGTTCTTGAGAAGACTTTGAACAGTTGTTCTTAGTGCTTACTATTGTACTCAGTTGATTAAATAGTGGATTAAGTCCTTGCTTGAGAAAGGTAAATCACTCTAGATAGGGTGGACTGGAGTAGTTAAGTTCAACGAACCAGGATAAAAATATTTGAGTTTTTACTTCTAAGTTTTTATCTTCATACTTATTCAACCCCCCTTCTAAGTAGTTTCTCACCTTCAGTTGGCATCAGAGATCCAGTTCTGTGCGTGCTACGACTTCACAGTGACAGAAAAGATCCAGTGAGAAAAACTTTGATATATATTTGGTTGTTACTATGGTTGATACTTAAATATCTAACATTAACAACAAATATTAAGAAAGGGATAGAATCAACACTAAACCCCCTATGTTTGATGGGGAGAAATTTGATTATTGGAAAGACAAGATTGAAAGTTTTTTCCTTGGTTATGATGCTGATTTATGGGATTTGGTCATAGATGGATATGTTCATCCCATTGATGGGAATGGCAAGAAAGTAGATAGAAAATCTATGACAGAAGCCCAAAAGAAGGAATTTAGAAATCACCACAAGGCTAGAACAATATTGTTAAATGCAATATCTCACACTGAGTATGAAAAGATCACAAATAGAGAAACTGCATTTGATATGTTTGAGTCCTTGAAAATGACTCATGAAGGAAACCTTCAAGTAAAAGAGACCAAGGCTCTGGCTCTAATTCAGAAGTATGAAGCCTTCAAGATGGAAGAAGCTGAATCTGTTGAAGCCATGTTCTCCAGATTTCAAATACTTACAGCTAGACTAAAGGTTCTAGATAAAGGTTACTCTACTGCTGATCATGTGAAGAAGATCATCAGAAGCTTACCCACCAGATGGAGACCTATGGTGACTGCGCTGAAAATGGCTAAAGATCTGAACAAGATCTCCTTGGAGGAACTAATCAGCTCACTGAGGAGTCATGAAATTGAACTTGAGGAAGATGAGCCTCAAAAGAAAGGTAAGTCAATTGCCTTAAAATCTAATAAATCTGCTAAAGCGTTGCAGGTAATAGAGGAAAGCTCTGAAGAATCCTCATCTGAAGATGAAGATGAATTATCCATGTTGTCCAGAAGAATAAACAAACTCTGTAAGCATAAAGGAAAGAAGTTTAGAAACTTCAGGAAGCCTGACCAAAGAAAAGAATCTTCTGGACACAGAAGATCTGGAAAAAAGGAGGTTGTCTGCTACGAATGTAAAGAACCTGGGCATTACAAAAATGAATGTCCAAAGCTTGTGAAAGAAAAGCCTAAAAGAAAATTTGATAAGAAGAAGAAGGTTCTAATGGCAACCTGGGATGATTCAGATACATCTGAATATGAATCTGAGTCAGAAGAGGAATGTGCCAATGTAGCATTGATGACAGACATAGAAGATCAGGAGGAAGGAATTTCAAGATCTGAATCTGACTCTGACGCTGAAGAGGTAATGGCTAAACTCACTAAATATGAACTTATCAAAGTGTTATCAGAGGTTCTGAAGAGCTATAACAATATTAAACTCAAATACAAGGAGCGTCAAAGCAATCTTGTTTTTGTGAATAATATTCTCAAATCAGAAGTGGCTGAGCTAAATGAAAAGAACTTAAAAATGAAAAATGATTTTGAATTAGCTCAACAAGACTCTGATTCTGAAACTGAGTCTGAATGCAAAAATATTTTGGAAAAATATGACTACAGCTTTCAGAAGTTTCTTGCTAAAAGCATAGACAGAAGCAAAATGGCTTCTATGATCTATGGAGTTAGCAGAAATAACAGAAAAGGAATTGGATATAAATATTCCTCTGGAAAGGAGTTAAATCCAAAACCTGTTGATAAAATTATCATCAAAAAGACTCCTTTATATTCCCATTTTAAATTTGGTCACTTGAATGATATTAAACACACTCGTTCTGAAAAGAACATTCATGTGTTTAAATCTAAGGCTAGTCAGAATAAACCTTATGTTGAAAAACAGAAGTTTAGACGAACCTTCAGAACAACTAACCCAAAAGGACCCAAGAAGATCTGGGTACCTAAGAGTAAAATAATTCCTGTTGCAGATGTTCTTAGCAGCAAGGTCAGGACGCCAGTCATGGTACCTGGACTCTGGATGCTCGCGACATATGACGGGAGAAAGGTCTATGTTCCAAAGTCTGGAGCTTAGATCTGGAGGTGATGTGAAATTTGGAGGGAATCAGAAGGGAAAAATCATTGGATCTGGCACTATTGGAAATGGTAACCTTCCCTCTATTACTAATGTTTTACTTGTAGAAGCATTAAAGCATAATCTATTGTCCATAAGTCAATTAAATGACAATGGTTATGACATAATCTTTAATCAAAAATGTTGTAAAGCTATTAGTCAAATGGATGGCTCAATACTATTTAGTGGAAAGAGGAAGAACAATATTTATAAAATAAATCTTTCAGAACTTAAGGTTCAGAATGTTAAATGCCTCTTGTCTATGAATGAGGAGCAATGGGTCTGGCACAGAAGATTAGGGCATATTAATATGAGACATATATCTCAGATTAATAAACTTAATCTTGTCAGAGGACTTCCTAAGTTGAAGTTCACCTCAGATGCCCTTTGTGAAGCATGTCAAAAAGGGAAGTTTTCAAAATCCTCTTTTAAATCAAAAAATGTTGTTTCTACTTCCAGACCATTAGAATTAATTCATATTGATCTGTTTGGACCAGTGAAAACTGCATCCATCAGATGCAAGAAGTATGGATTAGTCATTGTTGATGATTATAGTAGATGGACTTGGGTAAAGTTCTTAAAACACAAGGATGAGTCACATTCTGTGTTCTTTGACTTCTGCAAATGAGCCCAGAATGAAAAAGATTTCAAAATTATAAAAGTCAGAAGTGATCATGGTGGTGAATTTGAAAATAAATATTTTGAAAAATATTTTAATGAAAATGGCATTGCTCATGATTTTTCTTGTCCTAGAACTCCACAACAGAATGGGGTTGTTGAGAGGAAAAATAGAACTCTGCAAGAAATGGCCAGAACCATGATCAATAAGACTAATCTGGCAAAGCACTTTTGGGCAGAAGCAATCACCACAGCCTGTTTCATTCAGAACAGAGTGTCTGTAAGACCTCTTCTGGAAACGACTCCCTATGAATTGTGGAAGAACAGAAAGCCCGACATTTCATATTTTCATCCTTTTGGATGTATTTGCTACATGTTGAATACTAAAGAAAATCTGAACAAGTTTGATTCTAAAGCACATAAGTGTTTCATGCTTGGGTATTCTGAACGCTCTGAAGGGTACAGAGTATACAATACTGAAACATAGATTGTGGAAGAATCTATTCATGTTAGATTTGATGATAAGCTTGGCATTGAAAAGCCAAAGCAGTTTGAAAGTTCTGCAGATAGAGAAGTAATTCTCACAGACTCTGAAGACTCAGAGGCAGACAAAGCTCAAGTGAAGGAACCAGAAGCAACGCCAGATGCAATTCCTTTGACTTCTTAGATGAATAACTTAAACATTTCTGAAGAATCAACTGTTAGAGGATCATCTTCCAGAATCAAAGCTTCTCATTCAGAGAATGTGATCATTGGAAATAAGGATGACTCTATCAGAACAAGATCCTTCCTCAGATCATCTGAAGCATCATTATTTGGATTGGTGTCAGTAATTGAACCAAATTTTGTAGATGAAGCTCTGCAAGACAATGACTGGATTATTGCCATGCAAGAAGAGCAAAATCAGTTCACTAGAAATGATGTGTGGGACTTAGTTCCAAGACCAAAAGGATTCAACATAATTGGAACTAAATGGGTCTTCAGAAACAAGCTTAATGAGAAAGGAGAAGTTAAAAGAAATAAGGCAAGGCTAGTTGCTCAAGGTTATAGCCAGAAAGAAGGAATTAATTATACAAAGACTTATGCTCCTGTTGAAAGGTTAGAGTCTATTCGTTTACTCATTTCTTTTGCTGCATAATATAACATCACTCTATATCAGATGGGTGTTAAAAGTGCCTTTTTAAATGGTATTATAGAAGAAGAAGTTTATGTTCACCAGCCTCCTGGTTTTGAGAGTGAAAAATTCCCAGAACATGTTTTCAAACTAAAGAAATCTCTGTATGGTTTAAAACAAGCTCCCAGAGCTTGGTATGAGAGATTAAGCAATTTTCTTCTGGAGAAAAATTTCATCAGAGGCAAAGTGGACACAACACTCTTTTGTAAAACATTTAAGAAAGATCTTCTAATTTGTCAAATATATGTGGATGATATTATATTTGGATCTACCAATACTATGCTGGGAAAGGAGTTTGCTTAATGTATGCAGGCAGAATTTGAAATGAGCATGATGGGAGAATTGAGATTATTTCTGGGAATTCAAGTCAACCAAACTCTAGAGTGCACTTACATTCATCAGACCAAATATGTTAAAGAACTTCTGAAGAAATTTAACATGACTGATAGTAAGATGGCAAAGACTCCCATGCATCCAACTAGTAGTCTAGGCAAGGAAGAGGTAAGTAAGAAAGTAGACCAGAAACTCTACAGAGGTATGATAGGATCTCTTCTCTACTTAACTGCTTCTAGACCTGACATTTTGTTCAGTGTATGCATATGTGTAAGATTCCAATCAGATCCTAGAGAATCACACTTAACAGCTGTTAAGAGGATTCTAAGGTATCTGAAAGGTACTTCTAATGTGGGTTTGTGTTACAGAAAATCTGATGATTTCAAATTAGTTGGATTTTGTGATGCTGATTACGCTGGAGACAGAGTGGAAAGAAAAAGTACTTCTGGAAGTTGTCAATTTCTAGGAAGAAATCTAATCTCTTGGTACAGCAAGAAGCAACCCACAATTGCACTATCAACTACAGAGGCATAATATATTACTGCTGCTGGATGTAGCACGCAGATGCTCTGGATGAAAAGTCAGCTAGAAGATTATCAGATATTTGAAAGTAACATTTCTATATTCTGTGATAATACTTCTGCTATATGTTTGTCTAAAAACCTCATTTTACACTCTAAGGCAAAACATATAGAAATTAAACATCATTTCATCAGAGACTATGTTCAGAAGGGAATTATAAACTTAGCCTTTGTTGATACAGATCATCAATGGGCAGATATTTTCACAAAACCCCTTGTTGAATATAGGTTCAAATTTATTCTGAAATATTGGTATGGATTTGTGTCCAGAATGATATTTGTCAGAAGCAAATTTTTCAGATGGAAAATGTTTATCACTCTGAAGTATTTCATCTGTTGCTTATTAGATTTATGTTTATTTGTGTGTATCTGAACTAACCAATCTCAGAGGATCTGAACGTTGGCTAACGTTTCATTTCTCAAGAGAATTCAGAAGCACATGCAAGCAAACACGTGTCACTCTAAATCTGCAAAGATAGCGTGTACATTACTGAAGAGACGTTTGAGGTATGGTTTGAATAGTGAAAATCTTGATTTTCCCCCCAATTTGTCAGAATCAATTAATGCTTGAAATGATTTTATTCTCTTTCATTAATTGTCATTAAATGCTATGTGTAAACGTGCTTTGTATGTCTGTTTGAGTACCTTAAGTGTATTCTATAAATACCACATCTCTCACCACTTTCACACTTTTCACATCACAAGCAAGTTATGCATTTCTGTCTTCTATTCTCTCTTCACAAAAACCACAAACCCTCGTCAAAATCATTTTCATCATCTTCAATAGCAACCTCATCTTCCACAGCAGTTCAGTTTCAATCAATCATGGCTGCAGTTACTTCTGCCAATATGGGTGTGACTCCATTCACGATACCTAAAAGGACTTTGTTAACTCCTGTTGACAAACTTGAGGTTCTCTGTGAATCAATGGTGGAATTTGATTCATTAGCTGAAAATTGATTTGAATTTCGTTCAATAATTGATGCACAAGGCTGGGTAAAATACTTTGACAGATTATTTGGACCAGTTTACCCTCATCTGGTGAAAGAATTCTGGATACATGCTTTTGTTTATCCCAAATTAATCTTGTCTTCTGTTCTGGGTAGGGAGATTATAATTACTGAAGATCTAATCAGGAAACTCATAGGGTATGAGGAGACTGATGGAGTATGTCATCTGACAGCTGGGCATGTAGACATGGAAGAAGTTTATGAGGAAGTCATCACTTCTGGACAGGCCTCCAACAAATTTAAAGATTTGAAGCCTGACTACAAAATCTGGGCAAAGATTTTTCTGGGATACATTCATCACAGAAAATCTACAAATTCTCCAGATTATGTGAACAATGAACAAATCTACTTCATATACTGTTTAAGTCAGAGCACTAAGGTAGATCTCCCTTACATTATGTTCATGCATTTATGGAACCATATCGATGCTTCAAGAGAATCTGTAAAGGATAAGGGTCAGAAGATCAGAACATGGATCCCCTTTGGAAGGTTAATTTCAGACATTCTGACAGAGAATGGTCTAGTGACTGCTTTGTATGAAGTGGTGTGTTTAGAAAGGAACTCTTGTCAGAACTCATCTTCTTCTTGAAACGATTAGTCCTTAAACATGAGTTAAGCTCTGATGCCACTTATTAGACATATGAAAAAGCACACAAGAGGGGGGGGGGGGGCTCAATTGTGTGTTTTAGAAAAACTTAGTTTTGAGAAACTTATAGGATTAAAATAAAGTTTTTAAAAGTATTTTGAAAATGTTTTAATGTTAAGCAACAAAAAAGTAAATTGCATAATGTAAGATGTTGAAAATAAAGAGTTGAGGGAAAAGAGAGAACACTGAAAGTTATAGAGGTTCGGTCAAACAACTAAAAAGACTTACTCCTTTCCCTAAGAGTTAATCTTGAGAGTATCCAATAAACTTAAGAGCTTTTAGTATAATATACTCATTAACCCCCATATATAAGGAAAAATGAAGTTTAAGGTTGACTTCTAACCAAATATCAAACTATGGAGTAAGTCATGTGTCTTCCTTACAAATTGCGGATCAAAGCGGTAATTCTCCTTTCCACAAGAATCTTGGAGCAATTAGTCTTCAAGCTTCTAAACAAATCTTGGGAGCTTTTAACACCGGGATGAGCTTGCGAACCTTAAACCTTGGTTTTATACCGGGCTATCCAATAACCTATGAGATTTTAATGTTGTGCTGATCTTAAACCTAATCAAGCTTTTAATATCGGGATTAGATTTAATCTTAATTTGGTTTTATCACAGGTTAACCAAGAACCTGAGAAATATTTGTTCATTGGCTGAGCTTTAACCTAAATAAAGGTTTGATCACACTATCCCCAAATCAAAATTTACGGTTTAGCTTATAACCCAAATAATTTATAATATGATAAATTGTTCAACCGAGGTATAAACACAAGTTTCTTGGTGAAATTACAAATTTACCCTTCCATAATTACACTTTTCTTACTCACAAAATAACTTTCTCGGAAAAGCACCTTGGCTAAACTTTTAGGGTGAGAAAGTAAAAGAAAAGTTTAGAGAGAGAGAGAGAGGGAGAAGTATGAACCCCGATTCTGGATGACTTAAAATGAGGTAAGGGACCTCTATTTATAGGATAAAGGATGGCCTAAAAAGGAAATAGTTTTTAATGTATTTTATGATTTGGCAAACGATTGGCAACATGTCCCAATTGATTGGTAGTTAAATAAAAATTTGATTATAAAGTTATAAATGGTTAAAAGATATATTTATTTGCTACCCATTATTAAGATGTTCTCATAATTGTTTAGAGCACATTTTCTAAATCTCCCAATGGATTTTGATAAGGTGATAATCGATTGACTAAGACAAAAATTTGCCCAGAGCTTTTCAGACAACTTCCAACTCATCTAGAACAACTTCAAGACATTTTTTGAAAATGTTTTCTTCAAAAAAAATTAGTTTGAAAAATTTTGTGTGTGTGTGTGTGTGTGTGTGTGTGTGTGTGTGTATGTGTGTGTGTGTGTATGTGTGTGTGTGTGTGTGTGTGTGTGTGTGTGTGTGTGTGTGTGTGTGTGTGTGTGTGTGTGTGTGTGTGTGTCTGTGTGTGTGTGTGATTTTTCCATACACGTTTATGAGAAGGTCTTTATGCTTTACAATGAATTCACTCAAACTAATTGAGGTAGGGTTTTCTTGTACTTCAAGACTTTATCAAATGCTTTCTTTCTTGTATGCAATTGCTTGAGTTTACTTGAGATGAGAATTTAGTTAAAATACATTTGGTTTCCATTTTTGGATAGTCAAGTCCAACAAACATTAATCCTTTGGTTTGTATCTTTAACAACTTAACCTTTTACGGTCTACTTGTCACTAAGGACCCATCGTCACCTTTAGACATTAGTTTCAATCATCAAAAGTTGTTGCCCATGTTAAAAGCTTATCACATGAAAATATGGTTCCACATAGCTGACAAAAAAAGCATCAAAAGTCATAATGTGACATTTCTTGAAGAGAAAACTATTGAAGATTTTTATAAAACACGGAAGTCAAAATTTGATGCAAGAAGTTACATTGATGTTATGCCTGAACCTCCTAGTGGAAATTTTGTTGATGGGCAAGATATACATGTACATGATGAAAATGCAACCAATTACCCAGAATGTTATCATGATGAGGAAGTTGAAAATGCTCCACATGAGTCATCAATTGAACCTGAGTTGAGAATATTTAATATAGAGCATCAAATTTCTCAAAGATATCCTCCACACAGGTATGTGATTATCATTGATAGTGGATAGCCAAATTACTACAAAGAATTCATTTTAAATGTTGATAAAGAAAAATGGTTGAAGGCCATGCAAGAAGATATGAATTCCTTACATGAGAATCACACATTTGATTTGGTGAAACTGCCTAAGGGTAGAAGATCACTCAAGAATAAATGGGTATATAAGATAAGTTATAAAGAGGATAAATCTCAACTAATATACAAAACAATATTGGTCGTGAAACGTTTTAATCAGTGAAAAGTTATTGACTTTAAAAAAAATTACCACTTATGGTGAAGATGAGATATATTCAAGTTGTGTTGGGATTAATGTCTAGCTTGAATCTAGATGTTAAACAAATCTATGTGGAGATTTTGTTTCTTCATGGTGATTTAGAGGAAGAGATCTGTATGGATAAAGTTGAGGGCTTAAAAGTCAAAGGTAAATAAGAGGTTATTTATAGATTGAAGAAAAGTTTGTATGTCCTCATGTAACCTCTGCGGCAATGGTACAAGAAATTTGATTATTTCATGGAAAGAAATGGTTATGAGAAGACTATTGCCGATCATTTTGTGTTTGTGAAGAAATTCCCTGATTGCGATTATATTATTCTCTTGTTATATATTGATGACATGTTGATTGTTGGTCATGACACTAGGAAAATTCAAAGCTTAAAGAAAGTTAATTCCTTTGCAATGAATGTCTTAGGTCCTGCACAACAATTTCTTGGCATGAGAATTTCTTATGAAAAGAAGAAAGGTAAATTATAGTTTTCTCAACACAATTACATTAAAAAGGTGTTAGAGAGGTTTAACATGAGAAATTTGAAACTTGTGAGCACTCCACTTGCTAGTCATTTCAAATTAAACTCTGAACAATACCTTACAAGTGAAGAAGATAAAGAGGATATGAAGAATGTTCCTTATGCGTCTGTAATTGGTAGTTTAATGTAGTTATGGTATGCAAAAGACTAGATATTTCTCATGATATTAGTGTTGTTTGTCCGTTTCTCTTGAATCCTAGTAGAGATCATTGGTAAGTAGTGGAATGAGTTCTCAGATATCTTAGAGTTACTTGTAGAGTGTGTTTATGCTTTGGGATAGAACTGAAGGGGTGAAAAGTTCACAAGAAATGGGGTGAATTGTGTTTCAATTTTTCTTTTAATTTAACTTCTGATCAGATTTTCAGAATCAGAACTGATGTTCAGATTCTGTTTAATTCATTGGCAACAGATATAACAGAAGTAAATAAAATAACAGTAGAAGACACACAAGATTTATCCTGGTTCCTCGCTTAATTGAGAGTACTCCAATCCCCTTGCCTCACAAGAGATTTCATTATAACCATTTCATGATTACAATTTCTTATGCTTCTGCATAAGTCTTTTACATCTTCTAAGACCAATTGTCTGAGACTTCTCTTACTTATAACACATGTCTAAGACTTCCCTTGCTCACACATTCTGACCGAGCCACCTGCTCAAAAGGTCTTCCGGTTGAGACATCCCTTTTCTTAGGGAACATGTCTAAGACTTCTTGCTCACACCCTCTGGTCGAGCCACCCGCTCTTCTGGCCATCCAGATGGAGACTTCCTTGCTCAAGCTACACTCTAGACTTCTTTCTCACGCCCCTCAGATGGAGACTTCCCCTTGCTCAATCAGACTACTGAATAAGACTATCACAACTCAAGCACTTAGGAAATGAGACTTACGTGGCTTAAGCATCTTGGCTCAAGACTTGTTGCTTGAATCCTAATAAGACAAAACTTCTGCTCAAGCACACTAGAAATTGTTCTTCAGATTCTGCCACCAGAAGCTAGCAATGAAGCAACTCTCAAGTGTGTTCATGTAACACAAATTCTGATTATTTATGTACGATGATGAGAACCTGCATAAATAAAACACACATAAAGTAAACCATTGTTCTTTAAATAATTTGTTATCATCAAAACCAAAGGAGAATATGTCATGAACAAATCTTGTTGTAATAATCTCCCCTTTTTTTATGATTACAAGCACAAGTATTTAAAGGACAATGTTAGGCATTTAATTTTCTCTTTAACAATAGGGTATGAGGTTTGCAAGCTCCCCCTAAGTCTGATAGTTCACAACTGAGTTCTATTGGCTCTAAGACGAAGAACTAATTTTCAAGAAAAAATACATCACTCTTCTTAGTAACATCAGGGTCTGAGGTTTGCAAGCTCCCCCTGAGTCAAACAGTTCCAAGGTTGAGGTTTGTAAGCTCCCCATTAGTTCCATATTTTAGAAAACTAAAATAACAACATTTTAACTTTTTTTGGCAACATCAGAATACATGGTTTGTAAGTTCCTTTTGAGTCTAAATAGGATAAGTCAGAGGTTTGTAAGCTATTACTTAACACTATGTACAAGAGAGTTAGAATATGTTGTGCTTTTAACTTTCTTTGTAAATACCAGAATACGAGATTTGTAAGCTTCTTCTGGGTCTGATAGGCTAAGTCTGAGGTTTGTAAGCTTTTCCTTAGATCTATGTACAAGAAAGTTAAAATATTCCCTTGGCAAGGTAACCATAAAAACAGGAAATAAATGACCAATATGTACAACTAAATAGGTACTTAATGAGTTCAATTTCCACTTAAATACTTACCATTATTTCTACCCCTTTTGTCACATCAAAAAGAATAAAAAGAATAACAATAAGAAAAAGATATCACTGATAGATGTATCTCAGATCATCATTACAAGATCAGTTTCCAAGGAGGAAATGTATCTTTGTGCATCCTTTAAAGTCTTAGTGGTTGTTACTATTCCAAGAATTAAACAAGGATTAATTTTAGACTCTTTGTATCCACAGAAGCCATTACAAAAGCATGCAGCTCCTAAGTCATTTTCTTTAACATCTTCCTAGAGATATGAAGTCATCAACTGAGAGTCATAACACATCTATCATAAAAAAATATTACAGAGAGCTCTACGAGTTTATAATTCCAACCCCTCAGAGGCGAGCTGCTTCTGAATCCTCTATAACTGAGCTTTTGCCCTCAGCAACACTTACTTTTGAAGAGGCAACTTCAGCAGTACCTGAAGAACATTCAGAAGAAGGTTCTTCAGTAGCTGCTTTGAAGCCAAGGAGAAAAAGCATGAAGAGGTCAAAAGAGAGAAGAAGGATCAACAAGCGGTTTTACAACTCACTCCCAGTCATATTTAAGGAAGAAGAAGTTGATTCTTAAGATGAGGATGTGGGTTATGGCAATGGTGGACGCCTTTGAACACGAGATGCTCTAGCTAGGGATCTCTACTAGAAACATCTTGTTCCTTTTTATTTTATTTTTTTGTAATCATGTTTCTTAATATTAATGAAATAGTTTATTTTGACCAAGAACTCTTCAGCATGCAAGTACATTCCAGTAATTTTTCTTTAGATTTCCTAAAAGCACATTAACAAAGTGAAACTGACACAGAAACAAAAGTTAAAACAAATTAAACATAAACTCATGGTTGTTTAGAGAATCTTAACTAGGTTAGATTGCTAGATAACATTTCCAAGAGTCATTATTAGAGAACTGATAAGATTTAATAAATACTTAAATAATATTAAACTCAAGACAATGTATGAAACACGTATATAAAAAGGAATCATGTAAGCTTTCTTCCTTCATCACTTAATCCCTAAAACACCAAGATGTACAAGCAGAAGCAAATCTAGGTTCCAAAGAGAGATTTCAGGAACGCAACACTACTAAATGCAACAACTCAAGCAAATCAAGGCAAAGAAGCAACTGAAGGATCTGCAAGCATCCAGACAGCTTTAGAAGTGCTCTCTTCTTCAGCATCCTTTGTGAAGACACACAGAAGAAGAAGATCGTTTGGATCCAGACGTAGAAACCAACTGAAGAAAGATTCTTTGGAGTTTGCTAAGGAAGAATGGCAAGATTTCTTAGATAATCTGGACATGTCAAATGATCCTAGGAAATTCCTAAGGGGCAATCCAACAGATTAGGAAATATAATTGTCTTGTAATAGCTTCCTTTTTATTAATGAAACAAGTTACATACATTGATTTCTTTCTCCTATTACTTAGAGAATTCTCATGAACAACAAAGAATAAATATTCAACAGTTTAAACTAAACACAAGCATGAACAAACACTGAATTTATTAATAAGCAGCTTAATACAAAGATTTCAACAAAATACAAAGCATAACTATGCAGAAATCTAACATCATAATTTTTCATAGATAGCTACAAACTTGTCTCTCCAAATCTTAGAAAAACTAGCCTCAGAACTTATGTTAACCCTCTACTGAACAAGTATCTCAGAAATAACTCGTTCATAAGGAATTGAGAAGGTCTTTCTCTTTTGAAAAGAATAAAGAGACCTCTTCAGATGGTCAAACATAACTTGAGGAAGATCAATCTTCAAATTTGAATTGAGAAGTAGAAGCAGATATTTTTCAATAGGATCCATTTGGTCTAAATCCTTATCTTAGGAAGTAAATTTGAATTCAGAATCTGAATCCAAACAGCAGTATCAAGAAGAATATTTGAGACCTCTTATGTATTAGATGGATCTGCAAAGATACGCCAAGTAGGAAGGTAGTGTTTCCAAATAAGAGTTCATTGGATTTCTCCAATCTCCTCACAATTGATCATATTTGCAATCGTTTTAGAGTTTACTGTAATAGAAACACCAGTTACACCAGACAGAATAACATACTTTGAATTCAGCTCAACAATGGTTGCATTAATCCAAAACTTTTTGACAAGACTTGGATAAGTGAAACCACAAAGCATCTCAAAGTCGCCATTCCAACCTTGTTTAGACACAGTCTTCCAAAAGTTGAAACTTATCTTAAGCAACTCATAAAAATTCACAAAATTTTGTATTGATGACAACCATCTGATTCAAAAGGAGAAATAACTAAAGAATTCATCTAAGGTTTGGTTTGATCAACACACAAACAAGAAAAGAAGAAGAAGAAGAAGAAGAAGAAAAAGAAAAAGAATTGAACAAGAATCCTACAAGAATAAGAGTCTTGTCAGAAAAGGACACAATGATGTTTCACAAGACAGAGAATAGTAACAGCAAGTACAAAAAGAGAAAACATCATTACCCAAAGGTTCTTATCCAACAAATATTTCAATTCCACTAGATGAGTTTTACCTTTATGAAAATTTAAGTATTATAAATTTTTTTGGAATTTTTTTTACTTAAAATGCTATATTAGAAGTAAAGAATCTTCTTTTGAATCTCAGAGTCTGGCAACTTTTAGAAGCTATCATCCATCAGAGTCTAGTAGATTTAGACGTAGGCAGAGATATCATTTGTCTGTCATAAGTTTCTAAGGTTCTACTCAGAGCTAGCACTTTATCTTGAAACAAGAGTCATGAGTGATAGATGAATATTAAATTGTCTTCTTTAGACAGCTAACAAGCAACAATATCAACTCAAAAAGTGAGAAAACTATTTCTATAAATATGATCATCATCTGGCTTAATAAGACATTCAATACAGACGAATACAACAGAGTTTCCTCTTAAAGATTTCTGAAGTTATCTTTTTCAAAAGAACTTCTCTAGAAGTATAACAGAAACTTTGTATTTATATCTATACAAATGTTTCATTGAATAAAAAGATAAACCATAAAAGAACAAGCATACCCTTTTTTTGTTTTTCTAGGTCAGACTCGACTCAGTATTCAGACTTGACCAATAGAGTCTAAACACCGCTTTGAGTGGATTTTGATTCAATGGTTGTCTAACCACTGACTCCACTACTCACACCAAACTCAGTACCACCAGTACATGAATCTGGGTTGTTGGCTCTTCCTCTAATAAATGTTGTAAATAACCTTATGGAAGATGCCTCTACTTCTTTCCTTGATATTTGTAGCAGATACATTATGATACTCATATTTCTATAAGACCTTACAGTTAAGTACAAATTTACTTTTCTTTACCTTATGTCTCAACCTAATAGAAAAATCATAAATCACTCTAAAGTATAAGTCTAGGATGGGATATGATAAGAACAAAATATTGTTCTAAGCAGAGTCACTAATCTCATTGTCTAGGCTTAAATCTTTTGACTCTAAAATTATTAATAAGCTCATAACCAAATGGTGTTAGCTATCAGAGATTGACACAAAGAAAATCAAGCTACTGTCTTAGTACAGCTGACAGAACTCAAAGAGAAATTGAAGACTTCTCATAGAAATGTCTTTTAAAACAACTTCCATGATAATCTTTTATCAAGAAGCAATGGAGTTTCCTAAGATATAACCTTAAGGAACAAAATCCATATTATCAAGTATTTTGAAGCAAGATAGTTTTGACACCATCATTTACTTTTCAGTACTTGATTTTTATTTCAGAATACAAATGCTTCTCTTCATCTGCATCCTGCACTAATATCAGCTTCAAAAGTTTAGACATTGAAGAGCATATGATATTAGGTTCTGGTAGTGTTTCTTCTTGCTTTTAGATCTGGGGAATCAGTTGAAATACAAATATTCCAGAAGCTTCTGAAGTTACAATTCTATCAACAAATATCATAATCCATTCAGCCAGTATGAAAGTCCTTCTGACAAGAAACCTAAGTTTCTTATCATTAGTCATTCCAAAGAACTTGAGCTAAAAAGAGAAGGTGATCTATTGAATAGTTTTTCATCATCCAACTTCATTTCTTTCCTTTGAAGACTGCAAGATAAACCTTTAGAGCACCGAAAATTCAAGATGTAAACATCCTAAATAACTGTGATCTTAGATTTAAGTCTCAGAGCAATCTTCTCATAATTTGATTAAAAAGATTAGTTGAAGTGCAATTGTATAAGCTTCAAAAATTGATCCCCACAAATCCAAGCGCAAGAAAACAAAGATTGTCTAAGCATTATATATATATATCAATGATGTTGAT
Source organism: Lathyrus sativus (assembly GCA_963859935.3). Lineage (NCBI taxonomy): Eukaryota > Viridiplantae > Streptophyta > Magnoliopsida > Fabales > Fabaceae > Lathyrus > Lathyrus sativus. The sequence continues at coordinate 398,968,298 of OZ012739.1, read as the reverse complement.
ATACTCAGAAGTGAGATAGAACATCTACCAGAATGCAACTACCTCTGAAGATATTCAATATGCATCTTCTAAGCTGGTGAAAGAGATTTCCAAGAAGATCATCTTTACACCATCAACTTCTATAGTAATACCTCTTTCAAGGATATTCTATAGACCTTCAACAACCCTTTATCAAGACCAATGAGTTAAAAATATGTTTAGCTTTTCCATCATTTAAATCCAGTGGAATCATCCGTTGAATATGGTAGGAAAAGTCGTATGATATTTTTCATGTGGCACTTGATTCCTTCTTGAAGAAGAAATATGCTTTTCTTATTGGATCTTTATCTACGCCACTATTAAGTGTTAAGCATAGACCATGCCCTGATACCAAATGAAGGTGTGAAAAGTACACAAGAAGGAGGGGTTGAATTGTGTTTCGCGTTTTCTTTTAATTTAACTTCTGATCAGAGTTTCAGAATCAGAACTAATGTTCAGATTCTATTAATTCATTGGCAGTGGATATGACAGAAGTAAATAAAATAAAAATAGAAGATACAAAAGATTTATCTTGGTTCCTCCCTTAATTGAGAGTACTATTGTCCCCTTGCCTCAGAAGAGATTTTTATTATAATAATTTAATGATTACTCTCGCTTATGCTTCTGCATAAGTCTTTTACATCTGCTCAGACCAACTGTCTGAGACTTCCCATTATTAGAGAACATGTCTAAGACTTCCTTTGCTCACACCTTCTGACCAAGCCACCTGCTCCAAGGCTCTTCAGGTTGATACTTACCTTTTCTTAGAGCACACGTTTAAGACTTCTTGCTCACATCCTCTGGCCGAGCCACTTGTTTTTCTGGCCATCTAGATGGAGACGTCCTTGCTTAAGATGTACTCGAGACTTCTCGGTTACGCCCCTCAGAAGAATACTTCCCCTTGCTCGATCAGACTAGCTGAATAATACTTTCACAGCTTAAACACTTAATCAATGAGACTTGCATGGCTTAAGCATCTTGGCTCAAGACTTGTTGCTTGAATCCCAATGAGACAAGACTTCTGCTCAAGCACATAGCAAGAGACTTTGATCTAAACTACTAAAGGATCGGCATAATAGAGAACAAAATGTACATGATAGAAACATCAAAAGTATGGGAAATCACCATAACAAATACCTAAAGCTCTTAAGATTTCTAAGATATTCAATGATAAGAAAACTTAAGGCTTTTACAATTATAACCTAAAATAGAAAATCTGCATATTACAATAGAGTTGATAATTTATTAATCTTGCTAATCCTTCATCTAGAGAAGCCTTGTTAAGATTCAAACTTGAATTTTCATCCTATTTATAGCCTTTGCAAAAACTAGTCGTTGAGGAGGTAACTTGATCAAGTGTCTTTTCCTTTACTCCATAGTACAAGAGACGTTGAAGATGGATGCACAACAGATTTTGAATCCACTGTTTAATGCGTTTAACCTTTGAGTCTTCAAGAGGTTTTGCACTGATAGAGCCGTTGAGAGTATATATCCGTATACCAGCCAACTTTTCTTGAGCTTTGCAATCTTGTAGACACTAGTTGACAAGCTGATAAGACAATACAACTTGCTTTCTGCAATACGGATAATCCACAGCTTTATCACCAACTCTGAATGGTACTAAATGCTGATATACAATTACCAAGTGTAGTAACTTGTCTGAATGTTGAGGCCTTCAGCTCAGAGTCTTCGCCAATCCACACTAGCAATTGTTCTTCAGACTCTGCCACCATAAGCTGGGAATGAAGCAACTCTCAAGTGTGTTAATGTAACACCGATTCTGATTATTTATGTACAATGATGAGAACCTGTATAAATAAAACACACATCAAATAAACCATTATTATTTAAATGCTTTTTTTATCATCAAAACCAAAGGAGAATATGTCATGAACAAATCTTGTTTTGACAAGAAGAACATGTGTTAGATGGTTACACAAATGCATAGATGGTCAGTAATATTGATTCTAGAAATTCTACTTCTAGATAAATGATGACTTTTACAAAGGGAATGGTGTCTTGGAAATCAAGATTACAAATGTGTGTTTATTTATCTCTACTGAGACTGAGTATAATTTAGAAAGTGAAGTGTCTAAAGAGCTTTTATGGATGAAGAAAATCCTAAAAGAGTTGGGTGTTGATAAATATAAGTTCTTCTTGTTCTATGATAGACAGAGTGCATTTCATCTTGGTAAGAACATGTCATTTTATTCTAACTCAAAGCACTTTGAAGTGCGATTTCATTGTATACGAGATACGTTGGAGACAAATTTGTTTTCATCTGAGAAGGTTCTTAGTGGCAAGAATGGTCCAAATATATTAACAAAGATTTTACTTGTAACAAATATTATTAACAATATAAAGAAGGCATACATGGTGGAACAACTCCTTCACACTTGAATCACGAGGGGAAGATTTGTAGGGTTGGAACACCATTAAAGTGGAAGCTGCCATTTATTTAGAAAAAGAAGAAAAAAAGAAAAAAAGAAAAAAGAAAAGAGTTTTTATGTGTATTGTTTATTTAGGCAAACCCCATTTGTTTAAAAGATATTTTTTAATTCTAAATCTAAATAAATGCAACAAAAAAATAAACTAAAAAGCTTTTAGAGAACAACAGAAATAGATAAGAGAAAAAAACAGGATAACTATTGTGAGATAAGAAGAGAAATTTATCTCTAAGTGATAGATGAGTGTATAAAACTTAATAAGTTTGATCTACAAATCCAGTATGTAATTCATATCACTTAGTAAGTTTTATTTTTATTTTTGTTGAATAGTTTTACCTTCTTTTAGAGTTGTTTTAGTATACCCATATTTTGTAGAAGTGTTGTTTGGAGTGTTTTTTCCACCTTGTAGAGGGTAAACCAATATAAATCAATCAATCAATAACACTTCATCTTTTTTAGTTTTATGTAGGTTCAAATCACCTTTAGTTGTGTTACCAATGTTGTATTCATATTTTACCAATCTTGTATTCATGTGTACCTAATTTACGGTCTACAAAGTATAATCATTTCATGACCTAGAGTTTTATTATTATATACATTGGTTTGTCTACATCTTCAAGATTTCCACATGAAAATCAAAGTCACATGGTATTGCAGCTTTCATGCTTTTCGTTGTAGCATGGTCATTAGTTAGGGATATGGTTCTCATTTTTTACTGGTCCTTTTTTTTTTTACTTTTTTCGACAATATTATTATTAATAAACTATTATTATTACTTTTTGTTCCAAGGGTTGATATTTTTACAACAATATTGTAAGGTTGTGATTGCACCAACCATTTTGTGTGGTCCAGAAAGAATCCAAAGTTATATAAATAATTGTCATGTGTTGTTAAGAAAAACCTCTTAAAATGCCTCAGTTTTTGCTTAAGGTTGAAGTGTAATTCAACACGTCAAAACCTCCTGTAGAGTTTCACCTTTCGTAGGGTACCGCATGTCTCGCCCTTCTGAGATCCAAGTTGAATAATATATTGCTTGATACCAAGAACAAAAAGGTGAGTAAATAGAGTTTCGTGCATACTAGATTGATACTTATGGAAGTGTGTAATATGACCTTAGTGAATTTAAGATCAATAAAGATTTGATGGTTATATGGAGAACATATCATCGTATGCTAAATAAGGGATTGATTAATTTTGATGCGATAATTACTAGATCTATCAAGAACATAATCAAGATGTTGAAATGTCCAGAATCATTTGGTAGTGTTTAGGTTTTCTTATTTATTATTGTTTTATTAAGTTATGTAATCGTTTGTCTAAGTTGAAGCTAGCGGGGCTATACCTGAGTGAATCGCACACTCAAAGATACAACAGAGTTGCCACCAAACTTTATTTAGTTTCAAAGGACAGGGAAAAAATCGATAAAATCCAAAGAGAAGAGCAACGGGAAAGGGGGTCAGTTATACGAAAGGAAGGTACTAGCACCTTACGTATCCATCGTACCCGAGGGAAACCATTTCGCTTGCTTATAGCCTTGGATGGGTTATATATCTAAAGTATTCTAACTAAGAAAGGAAAGAACGTGCTCGTGGAGGATTGGGGCCCTCGTGCCTATGCACCCTCATGGTGCAATGAGGAATTCAGAGCTCCGTAGTTCAAGGAACCAGGAATAGAAAAGGATATGGGCGGACCAGAGAGACAAAAGAATGGAAGAAGACAGAGGAAGGTGGCTTGCCAAGATTTTGCAATCGTGTGTCTACGTATCCTCATAGTGCAATGAGGAAATCAGAGCATACGTAGTTCAGGGAAGCAACGCTAAAAAAGAAGGAAAAAGGGACGTCGTCAAAGCCAAGAACGAAAAGAGGAAAGCGAGACCCAATTGGGGGATGTAAGAGGAATGATGTCAAAACTAAGAAAGACAGGTGGACTCAAATGGTGAGTGTGCAAGAAGATGGTGTCAAAACCAAGAAAGAAAAAAGATAACTCTATTGAGGAACTAAAAAGAGAAGTGATAGCTCCACCAAGGAACATTGAAGATAGAGATTACTCCACAGGGGAGAGAACAAAAGGATGGTGACGTGGCCGAGGAAAAAGGGACAATGATTGAAGTAAAAGGTATGATCTACAGAGAACTCGGTACATTAACTAACAGATAGTGATTAGTTGAAGAAAAACAACTGAAAGATTATATGGGGAAAGCCAAAATATGGGTGTCGACAGACTGACTGTGAGGAACCAGGAGAAAGAGAGTAATGGCCCAAAGAAAGGTATTGTACTCTGGGGGAGATTTGGTATATTAATAGATAAACAGTGGTTAACTGGGGAAAGGAAAGGAGTTGGTTTTAACCAGAGGATGGTGATCAACCAAAAGAAACAGGTGTAAAACCAAGAAAACATTATGACCCAAAGAAACAGTACGTTGACTGAACAAACAGTACTCGACCGAAAGAAAGGGTATTCGAAATGATCAAAAGTTACTAACCCAAAGCTGACAGTATTTAAACCAAATAAAGGTTGATAACTGCAGGGGGTTCGTTGTTTAACAGGCGGAATGTGATCAACCAAAAAGAATGAGTGATTAACTAAGAGAAGGTGATTAACCCAAAGAAAATATTTTTTAACGAACAGACCGTGATCAACCAAAGATCGGGTGATTAGCTGGAAGAAGGCGATTAACCCAAAGAAAGCACGGTATTAACAGATAGACTGTGATTAATTGAGGAAAATGAGATTGGTGTTTAAGTGACAGACAGTGATAAACCAGGAAAGTAGGAGAGAGAACCAAGAGTAGGTTGCGAACTATAATGAGGACTAGGGTCTAACATGAAGAATGTTTAACAGAAGAAAAAGGATTGACTTTGAAATTCTGGCAAGCACACGATGGATGTTATCACGGATGCTATGACATCCACTGTAACATAGGCTACTGAACTTACTAATAAGTTGTAATTGGAAATCAGTAAATAACATAAGAGATTGTTCACCCAGTTTATTGTCAACCGCACTTACATCTGGGGGGCTACCAAGCCAGGGAGGAAATTCACTATCAGTAGAATTAATTCAGAGTCAAACAATCCCAGTTTGCACTCCTCAATTAAGACCTACCCAATGACACTTCAGCCTAGAGACCACTAGACCTGACTATACCCACTCACTCCATCTCAATCACCTCAGTGATATCAATACACAATTACAAAAAGGATATGAAGATACACTTCAAACACACACCTTGATCTTGCTTCACAACTTTGATCAAGTGACACAGCTCTCTTACTTAAAAGCTTTGAGTGACACAATGAACACCACAGTTCATACACACTAAACCAATGCAATTGTACAACTAACAATTGCTTGGCATACAAGTATCCTAAGACACACGTGAAGAACCAAAATTCTTCACTCACACAAACCACGTGAAGAACAACCTCTTCACTCACAAGACACACTCTTCGGTCTCTCTCCCGAAGCACACCTTTATTAGGAATGATCCTTCTGTTATTTGTAGCAACAAACTAGCTTTGGGCCTTGATGGAGAAACTAGGATTACCCAAGACAAACCTGTAAGAACACATATTGTTTCTTAGTAATATCTCTATGTTTTGATGATAACTCTTATGAAATTTTGTATTAAAGAATTATATACTCTAAAATTGGTTCATGAATATTTGCTGTAGATAATTAAAGTATATATACTTCCAAGAGCAAATTAATCTAAACATGGAACAAAGGAAGGCTCTAAAGAGTCAGAATCATCTTATAGAAGAATCTGAACGCTGTCTGCAGAAGGATCTGAAGCAGAAGCTACAGAAGGATCTGAAGCAGAAGCTACAGAAGAATCTGAAGCAGAAGCTACAGAAAAATCTGAAGCAGAAGCTACAAAAGGATCTGAAGCAGAAGATTCTAATAAGATCTAAAGACTCTGAAGCATTGAAGAACTTTGTATGAGAGTTAAGAAGCACAATTTTTCAGAAGACTCTGAGAGTACTACACGCTGCATGTACTGAGAATCTGATTCATAAAACTCTGCTCTAAGAGAACTACACGCTAAAGCACACTTGCTGTCTTACTCTGATTCTGCAAAATCTGATGATCAACTTTGCTGAAAAGAAATACTTGTTGAAGAAGAATTCAAAGTAATATCTTTTGATTTAGCTCAACGACTCTTTCCTCTTTCATGCTCGACACTAGAACACAGACCAAAAGCATTTCTCTGTGCATTCTACTTCCAGGAAAAGTCATGTGATGTAAAGACAAAAAGGTTCAGGCCTTTTCAGTACACAGCCTCCAATGTCAAGACTTTGTGGACTACTGTGCATATAAAAGCAAGTCTTCATCATCTTCTTCAAAGTGATCAACTACCAATGAATCTCAAAAAGAAACTCTTACAAGCTCTCATAAAATATTCTTATTGCTGAGTTTATTCTTTTATTCTTAACATTAAGTGAAATATCATTGTTGTGATAAAGCTTGTTAGAAGCATTCATACACTTGTATTGATCTTACATTTTATTGTAATAGTTCCTTAAGAAGATCCAGTTGGGATCAGAAGTTCTTGAGAAGACTTTGAACAGTTGTTCTTAGTGCTTACTATTGTAATCAGTTGATTAAATAGTGGATTAAGTCCTTGTTTGAGAAAGGAAAATCATTCTAGGTAGGGTGGACTGGAGTAGTTGAGTTCAACGAACCAGGATAAAAATACTTGTATTTTTACTTATAAGTTTTATCTTCATACTTATTCAACCCCCCCCCCCTTCTAAGTATTTTCTCACCTTCAGTTGGCATCAGAGCTCCGGTTCTGTGTGTGCTACCACTTCACAGTGACAAAAAAGATCCAGTGAGAAAAACTTTGATATTTATATTTGATTGTTTATAATGGCTGATGTTTCAACATCTAACAAGTATGAAGAAAGAGACAGAATCAGTACTAAACCCCCTATGTTTGATGGGGAGAAATTTGATTATTGGAAAGACAGGATTGAAAGTTTTTTCGTTGGTTATTATGCTGATTTGTGGGATTTAGTCATAGATGGATATGTTCATCCCATTGATGGGAATGACAAGAAAGTAGATAGAAAATCTATGACAGAAGCCCAAAAGAAGGAATTTAGAAATCACCACAAGGCTAGAACAATATTGTTAAATGCAATATCTCACACTGAGTATGAAAAGATCACAAATAGAGAAACTGCATTTGACATGTTTGAGTCCTTAAAAATGACTCATGAGGGAAACTCTCAAGTCAAGGAAACAAAGGCTCTAGCTCTAATTCAAAAGTATGAAGCCTTCAAGATGGAAGAAGCTGAATCTGTTGAAGCCATGTTCTCCAGATTTCAAATACTTACAGCTGGACTAAAGGTTCTAGATAAAGGTTACTCTACTACTGATCATGTGAAGAAGATCATCAGAAGCTTACCTACCAGATGGAGACCTATGGTGACTGCGCTGAAAATGGCTAAAGATCTGAACCAGATTTCCTTGGAAGAACTAATCAGCTCATTAAGGAGCCATGAAATTGAACTTGAGGAAGATGAGCCTCAGAAGAAAGGTAAGTCAATTGCCTTAAAATCTAATAAATCTGCTAAAGCGTTGTAGGTAATAGAGGAAAGCTCTGAAGAATCCTCATCTGAAGATGAAGATGAATTATCCATGCTGTCCAGAAGAATAAACAAACTCTGGAAGCATAAAGGAAAGAAGTTTAGAAACTTCAAGAAGCTTGACCAAAGAAAGGAATCTTCTGGACACAGAAGATCTGGCAAAAAGGAGGTTGTCTGCTACGAATGTAAAGAACCTGAGCATTACAAAAATGATTGTCCAAAGCTTCTGAAAGAAAAGCCTAAAAGAAAATTTGATAAGAAGAAGAAGGTTCTAATGGCAACCTAGGATGATTCAGATACATCTGAATCTGAATCTGAGACAGAAGAAGAATGTGCCAATGTAGCATTGATGGAAAATATAGATGATCAGGAGGAAGGAATTACAGGTTCTGAATCTGACTTTGAGTCTGACTCTGACGTTGAACAGGTAATGGCTAAACTCACTAAAGATGAACTTATCAAAGTGTTATCAAAGGTTCTGAAGAGCTATAACAATTTTAAGCTCAAATACAAGGAGCGTCAAAGCAATCTTGTATCTGAGAATAATATTCTCAAGTCAGAAGTGGCTGAACTAAATGAAAAGAACTTAAAAATGAAAAATGATTTTGAATTAGCTCAACAAAACTCTGATTCTGAAACTGAGTCTGAATGCAAAAATATTTTGGAAAAGTATGACTACAGCTTTCAGAAGTTTCTTGCTAAAAGCATAGATAGAAGCAAAATGGCTTCTATGATCTATGGAGTTAGCAGAAATAACAGAAAAGGAATTGTATATAAATCTTCATTTGATTTAAATCCAAAATCTGTTGATAAAATTATCATCAAGAAGACTCCTTTATATTCCCATTTTAAATTTGGTCACTTAAATGATATTGAACATACTCGTTCTGAAAAGAACATTCATGTGTTCAAATCTAAGGCTAGTCAGAATAAACCCTATGTTGAAAAGCAGAAGTTTAGACGAACCTTCAGAACAACTAACCCAAAAGGACCTAAGAAGATCTGGGTACCTAAGAGTAAAATAATTCCTATTGCAGATGTTCTTAGCAGCAAGATCAGGACGCCATTCATGGTACCTGGACTCTGGATGCTCGCGACATATGACGGGAGAAAGGTCTATGTTCCAAAGTCTGGAGCTTAGATCTGGAGGTGACGTGAAATTTGGAGGGAATCAGAAGGGCAAGATCATTGGATCTGGCACTATTGGAAATGGTAACCTTCCCTCTATCACTAATGTTTTACTTGTAGAAGGACTAAAGCATAATCTATTATCCATAAGTCAATTAAGTGACAATGGTTATGACATAGTCTTTAATCAAAAATGTTGTAAAGCTATTAGTCAAAAGGATGGCTCAATCCTATTTAGTGGAAAGAGGAAAAACAACATTTATAAAATAAATCTTTCAGAACTTAAGGTTCAGAATGTTAAATGCCTCTTGTCTGTTAATGAGGAGCAATGGGTCTGGCATAGAAGATTAGGGCATATTAGTATGAGACGTATATCTCAGATTAATAGACTTAATCTTGTCAGAGGACTTCCTAAGTTGAAGTTTACCTCAGATGCTCTTTGTGAAGCATGTCAAAAAGGGAAGTTTTCAAAATCATCTTTTAAATCAAAAAATGTTGTTTCTACTTCCAGACCATTAGAATTACTTCATATTGATTTGTTTGGACCAGTGAAAACTGCATCCATCAGAGGCAAGAAGTATGGATTAGTCATTGTTGATGACTATAGTAGATGGGCATGGGTAAAGTTCTTAAAACACAAGGATGAGTCACATTCTGTGTTCTTTGACTTCTGCAAACAAGTCCAGAATGAAAAAGATTTCAAAATTATAAAAGTCAGAAGTGATCATGGTGATGAATTTGAAAACAAATACTTTGAAAAATATTTTAATGAAAATGGCATTGCTCATGATTTTTCCTGTCCTAGAACTCCACAACAGAATGGAGTTGTAGAGAGGAAAAATAGAACTCTGCAAGAAATGGCCAGAACCATGATCAATGAGACTAATTTGGCAAAACACTTTTGGGCAGAAGCAATCAACATAACATGTTACATTCAGAACAGAGTGTCTGTAAGACCTCTTCTGGAAAAGACTCCCTATGAATTGTGGAGGAACAGAAAGCCCAACATTGCTTATTTTCATCCTTTTGGATGCATTTGCTATATGTTGAATACTAAAGAAAATCTGAACAAGTTTGATTCTAAAGCACAGAAGTGTTTCATGCTTGGGTATTCTGAATGCTCTAAAGGCTACAGAGTATACAATACTGAAACACAGATTGTGGAAGAATCTATTCATGTTAGATTTGATGATAAGCTTGGCATTAAAAAGCCAAAGCAGTTTAAAAGTTCTGCAGATAGAGAAGTAGTCTTCACAGACTCTGAAGGCTCAGAGGCAGACAAAGCTCAAGTGAAGGAACCAGAAGCAACGCCAGATGCAATTCCTTTGACTTCTCAGATGAACAACTTAAACATTTCTGAAGAATCAACTGTTAGAGGATCATCTTCCAGAATCAAAGCTTCTCATCCAGAGAATGTGATCATTGGAAAGAAGGATGACCCTATCAGAACAAGATCCTTCCTCAGATCCTCTGAAGCATCATTATTTAGATTGGTGTCAGTAATTGAACCAACCACTATGGATGAAGCTCTGCAAGATAATGACTGGATTATTGCCATGCAAGAAGAGCTAAATCAGTTCACTAGAAATGATGTGTGGGACTTAGTTCCAAGACCAAAAGGATTCAACATAATTGGAACTAAGTGGGTCTTCAGAAATAAGCTTAATGAGAAAGGAGAAGTTGAAAGAAATTAGGCAAGGCTTGTTGCTCAAGGGTACAGTCAACAAGAAGGTATTGATTACACTGAAACTTATGCTCCAGTGGCAAGGTTAGAATCTATACGTCTTCTTATTTCATTTGCTGCACAATACAACATCACTCTATATCAGATGGATGTTAAAAGTGCCTTTCTAAATGGTATTATAGAAGAAGAAGTTTATGTTCACCAGCCTCCTAGTTTTGAGAGTGAAAAATTTCCAGAACACGTTTTCAAACTAAAGAAATCTCTGTATGGTTTAAAACAAGCTCCCAGAGCTTGGTATGAGAGGTTAAGCAATTTTCTTCTGGAGAAAAATTTCATCAGAGGCAAAGTGGACACAACACTCTTTTGTAAAACATTTAAGAAAGATCTTCTAATATGTCAAATATATGTGGATGATATTATATTTGGATTTACCAATACTATGCTGGGAAAGGAGTTTGCTCAACGTATGCGGGCAGAATTTGAAATGAGCATGATGGGAGAATTGAAATTCTTTCTGGGAATTCAAGTCAACCAAACTCCAGAGTGCACTTACATTCATCAGACCAAATATGTTAAAGAACTTCTGAAGAAATTTAACATGACTGATAGTAAGATGGCAAAGACTCCCATGCATCCAACTAGTACACTAGGCAAGGAAGAGGTAAGTAAGAAAGTAGATCAGAAACTCTACAGAGGTATGATAGGATCTCTTCTCTACTTAACTGCTTCTAGACCTGACATTCTGTTCAGTGTATGTTTATGTGCAAGATTCCAATCAGATCCTAGAGAATCTCACTTAACTACTGTTAAGAGGATTCTAAGGTATCTGAAAGGTACTACTAATGTGGGTCTGTGTTACAGAAGATCTGATAAATACACATTAGTTGGATTCTGTGATGCTGACTATGCTAGAGATAGAGTAGAACATAAAAGTACTTCTGGAAGTTGTTAGTTCCTTGGAAGTCATCTGATCTCATGGTACAGCAAGAAGCAACCCACAATTGCACTTTCTACAACAGAGGCAGAATACATTACTGCTGCTGGATGTAGCACGCAGATGCTCTGGATGAAGAGTCAATTAGAGGACTATCAGATCTTTGAGAGTAATGTATCTATCTTCTGTGATAATACTTCTGCTATATGTCTCTCTAAAAATCCAATTTTACACTCTAAGGCAAAACATATAGAAATTAAACATCATTTTGTCAGATCATCAATGGGCTGATATTTTTACAAAACCCCTTGCTGATATGTGACGCGTGAAACAATAGAACTGGAAGTTCTGAGTGAATGCTTCATAGACCTTGAGTCCATTGAAGAAAATGGATTTAATCTCTCCTCAACCATTCAAACTTAGAGTTGGACAATGTACTTTGACAGGCTTATGGGTCCTGTTTATCCAACTTTGGTGAAACAATTCTAGATACATGCTCAGGTGTGCCCTAAGTTCATCCATTCTTCTGTCCTTGGGAAGGAGATTGTGATTACTGAGAAGTTGATCAGACAACTAATTGGTTACTCTGAAACTGATGGTGAAACCAGTCTACAATCTGCTCGTGTGGATCTTGCTGATGTGTTTCAAGAAGTGACTATTTTTGGGGCACCAACTAGCAAAGTGAGGGAACTAAAGCCAGTCTACAGAATCTGGGCCAAGATTTTCATGAGTTCCATCTTTCACAGAAAATCATCAAATTACCCAGACTATGTCAGTGCTGAACAACTATATTTTATGTTCTGTATGAGCAAGGGAAAGAAGGTGGACTTGCCTTATCTTCTGTTCAGTCACCTTCTGAATCATGTAAAGGAAACAAGAGAAGATGTAAGAGTCAAAGCTGGAAAAGTTAGGAATTGGATTCCTATGGGTAGGCTGATATCGGACATTCTAACAGAGAATGGTCTTGTGAAATATCTGTATGACACTGGTTTGACAGAGGATCTGTCTTATGTCATAGGTTTTGTCATAAATGGCAATACTCTGAAGAGGATGAAGGTCATCACAGAGCTTGCCAGCAAACCCAAGAAAATTGCTACTAAGATGTAAGCAATTGAAGGATTCCTGTTGAAGATTTTCCAATGTTCACTGCTGATGAGCCTAGGCACATCATTATGACATTCATTGCTGAGTGTTTAAAAGAAGGTATTCCTCTGCCTGTGAACATAGTACAGAAGGAAGGAGAAGTTCTGGCCAATCCTGTTAGAGAAAGACGCTCAAAGAAGATTGCTGAAGAAGGATCTGAGGCTCAGCCAAAGAGAAAAGCCTCTGAAGCTGCTGCTAAGCCTCAGAAGGTAAAGAAAGTGAAACCCACTCCTCCAGAAGCTAGTCTGGAAGACATAAGAGAAACTATCAAGCAGGTATTAACATCTGATCCAACTCCAACCATTCACTCTCCATTACCTTCACCTCCTCCATCACCTTCTAGATCACATTCATCTGTACCACCATCATCTGGAATTCCTGCATCTGAACCCCCTCCATCTCAAACTACACTTTCTCAACCATCTTCTGTACAAACTCCATCTGAACCACCTCAAACAAAAATCCAACCAGAACCTCAACAACAACAACCGGAACCTCAACAACAACAACAACAAACACCACCAGAACAACAACAACAACAATCACCAGAACATCAATCTCAACCCATCTCATCTGACCCTCCCCAACCAACACCATATGAATATCCCTCAATAATAGAACAACCATTACCTGTTCCAGAACCATCAGATGTCTCAACATATCATTTCATGAACTCCATGACCTAAAAATAGGCTTTGATACTCTTCAATTGCACAGTTGACCTAGGATTGACCCAGATGAAACCCTAATTGCTTGCACTTCAACTGTGGCTCTTGCATTTGACACAATGACTTGATTGAGCTCTCCCATGGCCCTCTAGGAATTCTATGAGCTCTATACATATCCTCTTCTCATATTCAACACTTCACATCCCTCTGATGGTCTTCAATTAATCCTCAAGTTAGGGGAAAATCCACATGCAAGAATCTAAACTCTTAGGCACTCAAATCACCTCCTGATGACTTTGATAACTTCTCAATCTTGAATAAGACCTCTTGCTAGGCTTATCTTGATAAGAATCACACTTGATCCCCTTCTATATGAATGATATCATAATATGCAAATGATATAACTATACAAATGTTAATGCAATGAAACATAAACCAAGTAAGGAAAGAGGTTGAGCAAATTTTAGGGTGCAACAGCTGCCCCTATTCAAACGGCTTGGACCCGACTGGATGAAAAGCGAACGACTTTCAAACAATCGAGGTAGAAGACGGTTGAATACCAAGAAACCCGGAAATTTGCCAACCACAGAAATAAACTGTGAAAACGACTTGGGGGGAACAACATCCATTCCACTGAACCCAGTTGTTACGGCAACAACTGATCAATCATCTGATAAAAACTTTTATTTTAACATCCACCCCCTATGTAACGCCACAGGCATCAAATTAACTTTGCAAGAAACAACTCCGTCTACAACTAGACAAATTTCGTCAACACGAGGAGAGACTCCATCAACACAGGTACAACTCCGTCCCCAACTGGACTAAATTCGTCAACACGAATAACAATCTCTGCCAATCACAGGTAACAATTCCATCAACACGGATAACGATCACTGTCAACACAGGTAACAACTCTGTCCACATAGATAACAATCTCTGTCAACACAGGTAACAATTCCGTCAACACGGATAACGATCTCTGTCAACACAGGTAACAATTCCGTCAACACGGATAACAATCTATGTCAACACAGGTAACAATTTCGTCAATATGGATAACAATCTCTGTCAACACAGGTAACAATTCTGTCAACATGGATAACGATCTCTGTCAACACAGGTAACGATTCCGTCAACACGGATAACAATCTCTGTCAACACAGGTAACAATTCCGTCAACACGGATAACAATCTCTGTCAACACAGGTAACAATTCCGTCAACACGGATAACGATCTCTGTCAACACAGGTAACAATTCTGTCAACACGGATAACGATCTCTGTCAACACAGGTAACAATTCCGTCAACACGGATAATGATCTCTGTCAACACAGGTAACAATTCCGTCAACACGGATAACGATCTCTGTCAACACAGGTAACAATTCCGTCAACACGAATAACAATCTTTGTCAACACAGGTAACAATTCCGTCAACACGAATAACGATCTTCAAGATTTTCAAAACCGTTGTACGGCAGTCTGAAGAAAACTTTGTTGGGGAATACGAGAAACCTAACCAAGCACCTCAGTGGGGAAAAACTCTACTGGAGAAATTACTAATGATAACTCCAAAAGTTTAAGCCATGAAATCTTTTAACACTGACGTAACAGCAATCTGAGAAGAATTCCGCTGGGGAAGAAGATAAACTTAACCAAGCAACTCTGTTAAGGGGAGCATGCGATGGGACGAACGTTATCATCACCTATCTCACGCCGAGAATTTGAATATCTAGAAATCCTTCTGAGCAATAATCCCACTCCTCTACAGGGAATAACGCCTGAAAACAAAGATGTAACCAACCTGGTTTATGTTTCAGAATCCGTATATTTGACAATGGCGTAATGCTCCATACGGCATGGAAATGCTACGCGTTTGGATAGATGCAAATATGATGATATATACACAATGCAAAGATGCCAAGAGGCGCTTCAGCAAAATAAATGCTGAAGACAAATCCCAATCCGCTGGGGATAAACAGGTATCACAAAGTATTCCAGCAAAATAAATGTTGGACAAGTGAAACAAACCCCGCTGGGGATAACCATCCTGTTGGGGGAATGGCTCACAAGCTTGAAATTACGAACTTTGCTGATGATGTTCATTCTGACGAAAGAATGACAACCTGTCGGGGAGAAGGAAAAAAACAGTCCTGCGCGAGGATAATCCTTATGTTGTTGGACTCATCAAGATCCACTGAGAATACTCTCTTGGCAGCTTTCCTGGGGATACTCTTCTGGGAGGACAACCCCACATCCAATAGGGATGAGTGCCATCTCAACTCTCTCTGAGATAAGATGTGACTTCCATCTGCTGAGGAGCGTTACAAACACAATGTCACAGGACTCTGGCTGGGGAAACACGAATTCCTTGACCGTTTGCTTCAAAGGTGAGAACCCTGCAAAACACAAACGAGACAGAACAAATCTACACAACAAGATCTATCCCGGTTAGTATCCGTGACATTCATTCAGTCAATTCGAAGTTTTAGCGATTATTGGCAAGGGCCAGCAAGTTTATGTACATGCAAATTCATCAAAAACATCGGCGTTTTTCACAAACAAAACAGTAAAGAACAAGCATCAATTACTGAATAACTTCATAAACAAAACAGTAAAGAACAAGCATCAAGTACTGAATAACATTCTTTATTGACAACGGGCCTGTAAATAGGCAAAATTGTGTACACTGGATGCAACTCCTGAAAAGAGGAAGTTACGCACAAGCAAATACAAATATTACAGAAGTACAAAGAAAATTTGTATACATGTCGGCAACGTGGTACAGACAAACACCATGAGCTGATCCTCCTATGACTCGCCTGACTCTGACGCTTTCCCGATACTCGATCTTCAGAACCCTCAGGTACTCCCAAACCTCTAAGCAACGCAGTATCAAACTCGGACCGCAATCATTTGCTTTTTCAAATCCCTAAGTTTTGCGTGAACCGCCCTGTGCGGGTTTTCAATTCACCGGGATACCCTTTTTTGCCGAAGTCGCCCTTTTCAGGTTTTCAACTTCGCGGGTGTACATTTTTTCAATTTTATCCCTAACTTTTGCCCGAACCTTTTATTCTTTTTTATGGTTCGCCGGGATGCCCCATTTTTGCCTGGATATTCTTTTCCTTTCCAGCGGGTCATTTTAAGAAAAGTATTTTTTAACTACGTCCGAGTTCACAGGGGATGTAAAATCCTCACCATCCATGGTAGATAACAATAAGGCTCCTCCAGAGAAAACCTTTCTAACGACATATGGACCTTCATAGTTGGGAGTCCATTTGCCCCTGTGATTTAATTGTGGTGGGAGAATCTTTTTCAGCACAAGATCGCCCGTCTGAAAGCTTCGAGGACACACCTTTTTATCATAAGCTTTCTTCATCCGGCTTTGATACAGCTGACCATATGCTAGAGAAACCAATCTCTTCTCATCCATTAAACTGAGCTGATTCAGTCTATCTTTTACCCATTCCGCCTCATCAAGTTGGACATCGCGCAAAACCCTCAAAGAAGGAATCTCAACCTCCAATGGTAGGACAACCTCCATACCATATACCAATGAAAAAGGAGTTGCCCCGGTTGATGTGTGTACCATCGTACGATAACCGTGCAAAGCAAAAGGCAACATCTCATGCCAGTCCTTGTAGGTCACAACCATCTTTTGAACGATCATCTTTATGTTTTTATTGGCCGCTTCAACAACACCATTCATCTTGGGCCGATAAGGAGAAGAGTTGTGATGTTCAATCTTGAAATTCTGGCACAATTCCTTCATCATCTTGTTATTCAAATTCGAACCGTTGTCAGTGATAATCCGCTCCGGGATTCCATATCTGCAGATAATATCCTTCTTGATAAATCTGGCTACCACCTGCTTGGTAACATTAGCATACGATGCCGCTTCAACCCATTTGGTGAAGTAATCAATAGCTACCAAGATAAAACGATGTCCGTTGGATGCCTGGGGCTCAATCTTGCCAATCACATCAATTCCCCACATGGAAAAAGGCCAAGGTGATGACATAACGTTCAGAGGGCTTGGAGGCACATGAATCTTGTCCGCATAAATCTGGCATTTATGACACCTCTTTGCAAACTTGAAACAATTTGTTTCCATCGTCAGCCAATAATACCCTGCTCATAATAACTTTCTCGTCATTGCATGTCTGCCGGCATGCGTGCCAAATGTACCCTCGTGGATCTCTCTCATGAGCAACTTATCCTCTTTCTCATCCACACATCGCAACAACACCAAGTCGTGATTTCTCTTGTACAAAACACCATTCGGATTCAAATAGAAATTGCCAGCCAATCTCCTAAGAGTCTTCTGATCACGACTGGATGCCCCAGCCAGATACTCTTGGTTCTTCAGGAAATTCTTGATATCATAATACCACGGTTTGCCATCGGAAGCTTCCTCAATGGCGAATATGAAAGTGGGCCTATCAAGGCAAGAGATAACTATCCTGGGAGCCTCATTCCAGAAGTTAACTTTATACATTGAAGACAACGTCGCGAGAGCGTCTGCCATCTGGTTTTCCGCTCGTGGTACATGGTGCAATTCCACCTTGTCAAAGAAAGGTAACAACCTTCTTGCATAATTCATATAGGGTATCAGATTGGGCTGACGAGTCTCCCACTCTCCCTTGATCTGGTTCACAACTAGAGCAGAGTCTCCGTACACGTCAAGATTTTTAATTCTCAGATCAATAGCTTCTTCGAGACCCATAATGCATGCTTCATATTCGGCCTCATTGTTGGTAACTGGAAAGGTCAATCTGGCAGTGAATGGGACGTGCGACCCATGGGGAGTAGTAATGATTGCCCCTATTCCACTTCCATATGAATTAACAGCACCGTCAAATATCAATTGCCATTTGGAACCCAACTCTGGACCTTCGTCAAGCAACGGCTCTTCACAGTCCTTCATTTTTAAGTACATGATATCCTCGTCAGGAAAATCAAACCTCATCGGCTGGTAATCATCGATTGGCTGCTCAGCTAGGTACTCTGACAGAACGCTACCTTTAATAGCCTTTTGGGAAACATACTGAATATCATATTCTGTCAGTACCATCTGCCATCGGGCAATCCTTCCGAAAAGTGCTTGCTTTTCAAACACGTATTTGATTGGATCCATCTTTGAAATTAGCATGGTTGTATGATTTAGCATGTATTGCCTCAAACGTTTGGCAGCCCAGGCTAGTGCACAACACGTCTTTTCGAGCATTGAGTAACAGGACTCACAATCTGTGAACTTTTTACTCAAGTAATAAATCGCATGCTCTTTACGTCCAGTCTCGTCATGTTGACCAAGAACACAACCCATGCTTTTCTCAAGAACCGTCAAATACATAATCAATGGTCTCCCGGCTACTGGGGGTATCAATATTGGAGGTTCCTGCAAATATTCTTTTATTTTTTCAAACGCCTTTTGACAATCTTCATTCCAGGTCACAACCTGATATTTTTTCAATAACTTGAATAATGGCTCGCACGTGGCCGTTTGGTGAGATATAAACCGAGCAATGTAATTCAATCTCCCTAAAAATCCACGAACCTCTTTTTCTGTTTTCGGCGTTGGCATTTCTTGTATTGCTTTTATCTTAGCAGGATCAACCTCAATTCCTTTTTCGCTAACAATAAACCCCAATAGCTTACCAGATCTCACCCCCGAAGGTGCACTTGTTAGGATTCAGCCTCAGCCTGAATTTCCTAAGCCTCTTGAACAATTTCAGAAGATTGACCAGATGCTCTTCCTCCGTCTGGGATTTGGCAATCATATCGTCAACATAGACTTCGATCTCTTTATGCATCATGTCATGAAAGAGTGTTGTCATAGCTCGCTGATATGTTGCCCCAAAGTTCTTCAAACCAAAGGGCATCACTTTGTAGCAGAACGTTCCCTACAGGGTAATAAAAGTTGTTTTCTCCATATCCTCCGACGCCATCTTTATCTGATTATAGCCCGAAAAGCCGTTCATGAAGGAAAACACGGAGAATTGAGCGGTGTTGTCGACCAACACATCAATATGAGGAAGCGGAAAGTCGTCTTTTGGGCTCGCCCTATTCAAATCTCGATAGTCCATGCACATCTGCACCTTACCATCTTTCTTTGGTACAGGTACTATATTGGCAACCCATGAGGGATAAGTCGTAACAGCCAGAAAACCGGCGTCCCACTGTTTCTGAACTTCCTCTTTAATTTTCACAGCCATATCTGGTCTAGTTCTTCTGAGTTTTTGCTTAACCGGCGGACATTCCTCACGCAATGGCAAACGGTGAACCACCATATCAGTATCCAACCCAGGCATGTCTTCGTAAGACCAAGCAAAGATATCACTATACTCTCGAAGCATCTCGATCAAACTTTGCTTGATATCACTTTGCAGTGCATCCCCTATCCGGATATTCCTGACAACCTATTGGGACCCCACGTTGATAATTTCAATTTCCTCCTGATGAGGCAGAATGATTCTCTCTTCTTGTTTCAAAAGTCGAGTCAGCTCTTCTGATAAGTCGTTATCCTCAACAATCTCTTCTTCTGCTTGAAATATCGGGGGCTCGAAGTCGAAGCGAGTCATAGGAAGTTCGTGATTGGTGTCGTCTGAAATATGAATCCTGCAATGAGAATGGTTAAATGCTTCAAATAACGTAAACAAAGCACATAACCACGTTGCCATTTTATTGTTAAAGCAAAAACAGGAAAACAAGGATCACAAAATTTGCATGAGAAAAACGCCTTTATTTAGTGATTAAACAAAGTACACACATAAGCAGGTAGCCCTGAAAACAGAATCACTATGCCCCGGGTAGGACACAAGATTATACAATAATCGAGAAAACAAATCATTACTGTTTTGTAGTCACTTGGACAAGTTCCTGGATAGACCAGTTGCATAGGCTCAGTCCTGGCACGCTGGGCTTAATCCACGAGTCCATATCGCAGTCACTATCTTCGTCTTTAGCATCGGAAACAGCATTAATCGTTTCATAACAGACTCCACCTGGAGTGATCACCACTGGCCCTTTGAACTTTGGCACGCCTGATGCGGAAGATGACGACGTCGGGCGATACCTCAACCCAAACTTGTCCATCTTGACAGGGATTTTCAAGACTTGGCCCCATCCTTTGGTTGCTCCAGCCTGAACCACTACCTGAGCGTCTTTGTATGAAGACATGGCCACCTCTGGCCCTTTGCTGGGAACATGAGACTTGTCCTTGATCTGCAACCCTTCAAAGGCTTGGCATGGCGTCTCATGGATCTCCCCATCCACTTCGACGTACTTGAATGATGAAAGATGACTAACCAGAATGTCCTCCTCTCCGCAAATAGTAACAACGCTGTCACCGACCATGTATTTAAGCTTCTGATGTAGCGTGGACGTTACAGCCCCTGCAGAATGTATCCATGGTCGCCCGAGTAAACAGTTGTAAGCTTGATGTATGTCCATGATGTAGAACATAGTGTCAAACACTTCTGGCCCGACCTGGAGTGGCTACACTATGGACCCAAACACCGACCTTCTGGTCCCATCAAAAGCTCTCACGACCAAGTCACTTGGCGTGCATATGATTCCTTGGATATCTAGCTTCATCATAGCCTTCTTAGGCAACACATTCAAAGATGATTCGATGTCTACAAGAACGTGCGACATAAACGTGCCCCGACATTCCACTGAAATATGCAAAGCCATATTATGATCCCGACCTCTAGGCATCAAATCAAAGTCAGTAAATCTCAGGCTGTGTCCGGCATTCACATGCGCCAGTACCCCCTCAAGCTGATTAACAGATACTTCCTGAGGTACAAAAGATGTGTCCAAGATTTTCAACAAGGCATTTCGATGAGCCTCGGAACAAAGCAACAAGGATAGGATTGAAATTTTGGAGGGTGTCTGTTGCAAGTGCTCCACAATCTTATAGTCGCTTTTACGAATTAACCTCATAAACTCTTATGCATCCTTGATTGATGTTTCTTTCTCTTTCACCTGGGAAGGTCCTCCTTCGTTCACTTTGGCTTTGCCTTTAGCAATCCTCTCAGCCTCAATTTCAGGTGAAGTGAAAATTCTACCACTGCGGGTCATGCCTCCCGCTCCAACAAGATTGCCCACTGCCCCTGTCGGCTGGCTATCCACCTTAATCTTTTCCCCATTGCAAAAAGCTTCCAACCCATAATTCCACGAAATGGCTTTCGTACTTTCATAAGGAATGGGCCCTGCTTTCGTTATCGTGATAGTTGGCCGCTTGACGGGTGCTGATATCGTAATAGTCTTTCGTGGAATTGTAACTGTTGCGACCTCTCCCTGCTTTTCACATATGGCCGCACCAGGCTCCTCAGCAGCAGTACGGTCGAATTGTAAAGTTCCCTCATCAATCATTGTAACGCCCCGATTCTGAATTCCCATTAATTGTTGAGTCTTTTAATTTATTTAATTGATGTTTGTTTTAAATTGAGAAATTATATATTATTATGTGGTGTTTGCTTATTTTATCTATTTTTACCGATTCGGAGAGTTTTCGGGGAATTAGAGTAAAAAGGGCATTTTAGACATTTAGCAATTTAGTGTGAGAATTATTTGGTAAGTGTTGGAAAGAATTTGAGAGGAAAGAAATAGAGATAGAAATAGGATAAGAGAGGAAAAGAAAGAAAGATAGTAACATAAGAAGAAAAACAAGAGAAAGAAAAGAGGAGAAGAGAAAGAGAAGAGAAAGTAGAGAGGAAAACCTAGAATCATCAAGGGATCATCACCAAAGCTTGCAATCGATCGGTAAGGGTGTGAAACTCCATCATCTCTTTAATGTATATGATTGTATGTGTATGTGTTTGGATTTTGTAGAGTTTCTACTCTTTTTCCACTTAGGTTAGAAGTTAGTTTGATGAGTAGAAAGAGGTTTTAATCGGTTAGAACTCGGATTAGACGATGTAGTTTAGTCGGGTGATGGTAGGGTTGTGCCACTGAGACTGGTTTGGATTTAATCGGTTAGTTGTGTGGAGTTTGGGCTTTGGAACAGCCATGGAGGTTCTGTCTTCGCAGGCTCGCCAGGCGAATGGCAGCGAAGCTTCACCAGGCGAAGCCCAGCGAGCTGTAGCGAAGCAAGTCAGAAGCAAACACCCTGTCTTCGCTGGCAAGTTCGCCAGGCGAAGTGAGTTGGCGAAGGTTCGCCAGGCGAGTGTGTAGCGAGCCTCAGCGAGTAATTCCAGAATTACTCCCAGTGGACTTCGCTGGGAAGTTCGCCAGGCGAAGGCCAGCGAGCATTCGCTGCGTGGCTTCGCCAGGCGAAGGTTGGCAAACCTGACAGTGTTATTTGTTTTGCTGTTTGTTCATAGCATGATTTTTGGCCGATTCAATTATGATTAATGCCTATATGAATGATTGATGTGTGAACTGTTTCGACATGTCGTGTTGTGGGTGGCCGAAAGGCGTGAATCCTAGATTGTAGAGCCAATGGTGAATCTTGAATGTTTGATAATCTTGTGTATTTGCTTGAATTGAATAGAAACGCATTGATAGGCTGATATGTGTGTAAACCATGTGTGAAATGGTGCATAATGTGAATGCATGATAGATATATGCGATGTATGTGATAAATGCAATGAGTATGTTTGTGAACATAGTATGTATTCTGTGTTGATCGATCCCTCGGAGGATTAGCATTGTGTAGCATCTTAGTATGCATTTTTGTGTTGAATGATCCCTCGGAGGATTTGCAGAACCTCGTATGATACGATGGTTACATTAGATTCCTTGGAGAATCGGTTGTATTGTGTGATTCCTCGGAGAATCGGTCATAACATGTAATCCCTTGGAGGATTGACTAGAGTATTTGATTCCGTGGAGAATCTGCAGAGTATTTGATTCCGTGGAGAATCTGCTGAATATTCGATTCCGTGGAGAATCTGATGAATATTTGATTCCGTGGAGAATCTGCTGAATACTTGATTCCGTGGAGAATCTGCTGAATACTCGATTCCTTAAAGAATTTGTTGAAATGAGTCGGTACCGCATTTGCATTTGCATAGAGTCGTGTGTCGGTCTCTATGAGTTGCATGAGTCATCTGTGCATGATGCATTAGTTGAATGAATATAACTGTGTATGTTATATATGATTGTTTGGAGGAACATATAGTGAATGTTCATGTGTATGTGTAGAGACATGATTATTTGTATATGCTTAATGTGGTGAGAACATAAATTGAGTATGACTTGTACAATTATGGATATATGTACATATACAATTTTATGCATTAACTGTTATGATATTGTTTCTCACCCTTCTGCTGTTTTATAATGCTCTATGAGGCATTGCAGAGTAGGAAGCTGGAGGTTCTTTTTGTGAAGCGATGTCTTCATTCTTTTTGGTCAATGGCTCTGATATGTAACATCTGGGTAGTTAGGAAGCCTTTGACTCCTTTGGAGTTACATTTGTTTTGATTCCTTGTGATACATCTGTGTATGTATCCACTGTGGATATGGTTGTAAAGCATGAATTGATTGAATGGTTGTATATACTTTTATGAATGTGATCGATTCAATATTTGGATGTTTCCGCTTTTATTCTAAATATTGAGATGTGGATTACCCATTGTTGCATATCTATTTTGAGCAGGTATCGTATGTGTTTAATTTCGTGATAATGTGATGTGCCTCTTATATACCATGTTATAATTAAATTTTAATTAAACTCTGATGAAATAAATTTTCTAAGTGCCTAATTGATTAAATGTATTATTTTGGGGGTATAGAAAGAGGGTGTTACATTAAGTGGTATCAGAGCCAGTGTTGAGTCAGTCGTGTCTGTCTTGTTGTTGTGTTGGTTGAACGGTTGTTTAACCTTGTTGTTATTTTTGGGAATCCTCAGAATATGACAGGTCGTAATGACAATGCTATGGCAGCGGCGTTAGAGGCTATGGCCAGAGCTGTGCAGGGTGCACCCAACGTGAATGCGAATGATGAGTTCAGGAAGAACCAACCACCGGTGTTCAAAGGGAGATTTGATCCGAATGCTGCTCAGATATGGTTAAAGGAAATTGAGAGGATCTTTAGGGTGATGGATTGTGCTGAAGGGAACAAGGTGAGACTAGGGACTCACATGCTGAGAGAAGAGGCTGATGACTGGTGGGTCAGCGTGAGGCAAGTTCTTGAGGTCGACGATGAGGAGATTACGTGGGATTTATTTCGTACTGAGTTTCTAAGGAAGTATTATCCCGAAAGTGTTAAAGGGAAGAGAGAAATGGAATTTCTGGAGTTGAAACAAGGTAATATGTCGGTGGTGGACTACACCGCTAAGTTTACTGAGTTAGTGAAGTTTCACCCTCACTATGATGCGGTTACGGCGGAATTTTCCAAATGTATCAAGTATGAGAATGGCTTGCGTCCTGAGATAAAGCAAGCGGTGGGTTATCAAAGAATACGAAGATTTTCGGATTTGACCGAGTGTTGTAGAATTTATGAAGAAGACAGTAGAGCTCGTTCTACTCATTATAAGGGTTTGAGCGAGAGGAGAGGGAAGCAGCAAGTACGAAGCGGACCTTATGTGACGCCTGCTGATAAGGGCAAACATAGGGGAAACTTTGATAGGAGAGCCGGAGGAGGTTCCGGTGCGATCAAATGTTTTAAGTGTGGCGTGATGGGCCACAAGTCTTATGATTGTGGAAAGTTCAAGGCGAAGTGTTCCAACTGTGGGCTCCTTGGACATGATGCAGTAGAGTGTAGAAAGAATGTTGTGAAGTGTTTTAATTGTGGCGAGGTGGGTCACATTAACCCGAATTGTACCAAACCGAAGCAAGCTCCGGCGGGCGGAAAAGTATTCGCATTAGCAGGTTCAGACGCTACTAATGCGGCGGATCGTTTGATTAAAGGTACATGCTTTATTAATGATATGCCTTTAGTTGCTATTATTGATACTAGAGCGACTCACTCGTTCATCTCTCTTGCGTGTGCTAAGCGGTTGGATTTGTGTATGGTTTCTTTGAGTAGTGGTATGGTTATTGGAACTCCCGCTTCGGGGTCGGTAACTACTTCTTTGGTGTGTGCAAGTTGTCCTTTGACCATGTATGGTAAGGACTTCGTTATGGATTTAGTGTGTTTGCCGTTGGAAGGTTTGGACGTAATCTTGGGTATGAACTGGTTGCAATTTAATAGAGTTCATCTGGATTGCTATCAGAAGTTAGTAAGGTTTCCTTCTTTGGAAGATGGTGAAAACGAGAGTTTTCTTTCCACTAAAGAGTTGAAGAAACTTTTAGCGGACGAAGCTCAGTTGTTTGGTTTGTTTGCATCGTTGTCGGTGGAGAGCAAAGTTGAGCTCGACGTGTTTCCTGTGGTTTGTGAATTTCCTGAAGTGTTTCCGGAAGATGTTGCGGATGTGCCGCCAAAGAGAGAGGTTGAATTTTCTATTGATCTAGTTCCGGGTACTAGACCGATTTCGATGGCCCCGTATCGGATGTCGGCATCGGAGTTGGTGGAATTGAATAAGCAGTTGAATGATTTGTTGGATAAGAGATTTGTAAGACCAAGTGTTTCTCCTTGGGGTGCGCCGGTATTGTTGGTAAAGAAGAAGGATGGTAGTATGCGATTGTGTATTGATTATCGGCAGTTGAATAAGGTGACAATTAAGAACAAGTATCCGCTTCCAAGAATCGATGATTTGATGGATCAATTAGTTGGAGCCCGTGTTTTTAGTAAGATTGATTTGAGATCCGGTTATCACCAGATTTGGGTTAAGGAAGAAGATATTTCGAAGACGGATTTTAGAACACGATATGGTCACTATGAGTATACGGTGATGCCATTCGGAGTTTCTAATGCGCCGGGTGTTTTCATGGAATATATGAACCGTATCTTCCACGAGCAGTTGGATCGTTTAGTGGTAGTGTTTATCGATGACATTTTGATTTATTCTAAGTCTCGAGAGGAACACGAAGAACATTTAAGGATTGTGTTGCGGATTTTGAAAGAGAAGAAGTTGTACGCAAAGTTGTCTAAGTGTGAGTTTTGGTTATCGAAGGTGAGTTTTCTTGGACATATTATTTCCGAAAATGGTATTAGTGTGGATCCATCCAAGATCGATGCGGTAATGCAATAGGAGACTCCAAGATCAGTTACGGAAATTCGAAGCTTTTTGGGCTTGGCCGGTTACTACCGGAGGTTTATCGAAGGATTTTCAAAGTTAGCACTCCCGTTAACGCAGTTGACTTGTAAAGGAAAGGCTTTTATTTGGGATGTTAATTGTGAAGAGAGTTTCATGGAATTAAAGAGAAGGTTAACGACAACGCCGGTTTTGATTTTTCCAAATCCTATGGAACCTTTTGTGGTTTATTGCGACGCTTCCTTGTCAGGATTGGGTGGTGTATTGATGCAAGATGGGAAGGCCGTGGCGTATGCTTCTAGACAGTTGAGAGTACATGAAAAGAATTATCCTACTCATGATTTGGAGTTAGCGGCCGTAGTGTTCGTTTTGAAAATTTGGAGGCACTATCTTTAGGGTGCAAGATTTGAAGTTTTTAGCGATCACAAGAGTTTGAAGTATTTGTTTGATCAAAAAGAATTAAATATGAGGCAAAGGAGATGGCTAGAACTTTTGAAGGACTATGATTTTGGTTTAAATTATCATCCGGGTAAGGCGAATGTGGTAGCCGATGCCTTAAGTCGGAAGTCGTTGCACGTGTCTACTTTAATGGTTAGAGAGTGGGAACTTTTGGAGAACTTTAGAGATTTGAGTTTGGTTTGTGAGTTAACACCGAGTAGTGTGAAGCTGGGTATGTTGCATGTCACAAATGATTTCCTTGCTACGGTGTGTGAAAAGCAAAAGTTGGATTTGAAATTTGTGGATTTGATGACGAATGGAAATGAAGATTTCAAGGTTGATGAATTAGGAGTTTTGAGGTTTCGAGGTCGTATTTGTATTCCCGATGATGCGGATTTGAAAAAGATGATATTGGAAGAGGGACATCGGAGTGACTTGAGTATTCATCCGGGAGCGAATAAGATGTATCAGGATTTGAAGAAGATCTTTTGGTGGTCTGGATTGAAAAGCGATGTTGCTCGTTTTGTGTACTCGTGTTTGACTTGCCAGAAGTCTAAGGTGGAGCATCAGAAGCCTAGTGGATTGATGCAACCGTTGGATATTCCGGAATGGAAATGGGATAGTATATCGATGGATTTTGTTACGGGATTGCCGAATACGCAAAGAGGACATAATGCTATTTGGGTGATTGTTGATAGGCTTACTAAATCGGATCACTTTATTCCGATTGATATTACTTATTCTTTGGAAAGGTTGGCCGAGATTTATGTTGGCACTATTGTGAAGCTTCATGGAGTTCCTAAGAGTATTGTGTCGGATAGAGATCCTAGATTTACTTCAAGATTTTGGGAGAGTTTGCAAGGTGCCTTGGGTTCTAAGTTGAGATTGAGTTTGGCGTATCATCCGCAAACAGATGGTCAAACCGAGAGGACGATTCAATCGTTAGAAGATTTGTTGCATGCTTGTGTGCTTGAACAAGGTGGTGCGTGGGACGGTTATTTAGCGTTGATTGAGTTCACCTATAATAACAGTTTCCATTCGAGTATTGGTATGGCGCCATTTGAGACTTTATATGGTCGGAGATGTCGAACACCTCTGTGTTGGCATGAGACAGGTGAAAAGTCGGTAGTTGGTCCGGAAATGGTACAGCAAACGACGGAAAAGGTGAAATTTATTCGGGAAAAGATGAGAGCTTCTCAGAGTAGACAGAAAAGTTATCATGATAAAAGGAGAAAGGATCTCGAGTTTCAAGAGGGAGACCATGTGTTTTTGAGAGTTACACCGGTTACGGGTGTGGGTCGTGCTTTGAAGTCGAGAAAGTTGACTTCTCGTTTTATTGGCCCGTATCAGATTGTCGCACGAGCTAGTGCTGTGGCTTATCGTGTGGCGTTACCTCCGAACCTTTCGAATTTGCATGATGTATTCCATGTCTCGCAACTTCGGAAGTATGTTCCGGATCCGTCACATGTTATCCCAATGGATGAAGTTGAAGTAAGAGATAGCCTTACAGTTGAAGTTTTACCGGTTAGTATTTTGGACCGCGAAGTTAAGAAACTAAGAGGCAAGGATATTGCGCTTGTGAAAGTGTCCTGGGGAGGTGCCACAGAAGGCAACATGACTTGGGAGTTGGAGAGCAAGATGCGAGAATCGCATCCAGAGTTGTTTGAATAAGGTAATATTTTCGAGGACGAAAATTTTTAAAGTGGGGGAGAGTTGTAACGCCCCGATTCTGAATTCCCATTAATTGTTGAGTCTTTTAATTTATTTAATTGATGTTTGTTTTAAATTGAGAAATTATATATTATTATGTGGTGTTTGCTTATTTTATCTATTTTTACCGATTCGGAGAGTTTTCGGGGAATTAGAGTAAAAAGGGCATTTTAGACATTTAGCAATTTAGTGTGAGAATTGATTGGTAAGTGTTGGAAAGAATTTGAGAGGAAAGAAATAGAGAAGGAAATAGGATAAGAGAGGAAAAGAAAGAAAGATAGTAACATAAGAAGAAAAACAAGAGAAAGAAAAGAGGAGAAGAGAAAGAGAAGAGAAAGTAGAGAGGAAAACCTAAAATCATCAAGGGATCATCACCAAAGCTTGCAATCGATCGGTAAGGGTGTGAAACTCCATCATCTCTTTAATGTATATGATTGTATGTGTATGTGTTTGGATTTTGTAGAGTTTCTACTCTTTTTCCACTTAGGTTAGAAGTTGGTTTGATGAGTAGAAAGAGGTTTTAATCGGTTAGAACTCGGATTAGACGATGTAGTTTAGTCGGGTGATGGTAGGGTTGTGCCACTGAGACTGGTTTGGATTTAATCGGTTGGTTGTGTGGAGTTTGGGCTTTGGAACAGCCATGGAGGTTCTGTCTTTGCAGGCTCGCCAGGCGAATGGCAGCGAAGCTTCGCCAGGCGAAGCCCAGCGAGCTGTAGCGAAGCAAGTCAGAAGCAAACACCCTGTCTTCGCTGGCAAGTTCGCCAGGCGAAGTGAGTTGGCGAAGGTTCGCCAGGCGAGTGTGTAGCGAGCCTCAGCGAGTAATTCCAGAATTACTCCCAGTGGACTTTGCTGGGAAGTTCGCCAGGCGAAGGCCAGCGAGCATTCGCTGCGTGGCTTCGCCAGGCGAAGGTTGGCGAACCTGACAGTGTTATTTGTTTTGCTGTTTGTTCATAGCATGATTTTTGGCCGATTCAATTATGATTAATGCCTATATGAATGATTGATGGGTGAACTGTTTCGACATGTCGTGCTGTGGGTGGCCGAAAGGCGTGAATCCTAGATTGTAGAGCCAATGGTGAATCTTGAATGTTTGATAATCTTGTGTATTTGCTTGAATTGAATAGAAACGCATTGATAGGCTGATATGTGTGTAAACCATGTGTGAAATGGTACATAATGTGAATGCATGATAGATATATGCGATGTATGTGATAAATGCAATGAGTATGTTTGTGAACATAGTATGCATTCTGTGTTGATCGATCCCTCGGAAGATTAGCATTGTGTAGCATCTTAGTATGCATTTTTGTGTTGAATGATCCCTCGGAGGATTTGCAGAACCTCGTATGATACGATGGTTACATTAGATTCCTTGGAGAATCGGTTGCATTGTGTGATTCCTCGGAGAATCGGTCATAACATGTAATCCCTTGGAGGATTGACTAGAGTATTTGATTCCGTGGAGAATCTGCAGAGTATTTGATTCCATGGAGAATCTGCTGAATATTCGATTCCGTGGAGAATCTGATGAATATTTGATTCCGTGGAGAATCTGCTGAATACTTGATTCCGTGGAGAATCTGCTGAATACTCGATTCCTTAGAGAATTTGTTGAAATGAGTCGGTACCGCATTTGCATCTGCATAGAGTCGTGTGTCGGTCTCTATGAGTTGCATGAGTCATCTGTGCATGATGCATTAGTTGAATGAATATAACTGTGTATGTTATATATGATTGTTTGGAGGAACATATAGTGAATGTTCATGTGTATGTGTAGAGACATGATTATTTGTATATGCTTAATGTGGTGAGAACATAAATTGAGTATGACTTGTACAATTATGGATATATGTACATATACAATTTTATGCATTAACTGTTATGATATTGTTTCTCACCCTTCTGCTGTTTTATAATGCTCTATGAGGCATTGCAGAGTAGGAAGCTGGAGGTTCTTTTTGTAAAGCGATGTCTTCATTCTTTTTGGTCAATGGCTCTGATATGTAACATCTGGGTAGTTAGGAAGCCTTTGACTCCTTTGGAGTTACATTTGTTTTGATTCCTTGTGATACATCTGTGTATGTATCCGCTGTGGATATGGTTGTAAAGCATGAATTGATTGAATGGTTGTATATACTTTTATGAATGTGATCGATTCAATATTTGGATGTTTCCGCTTTTATTCTAAATATTGAGATGTGGGTTACCCATTGTTGCATATCTATTTTGAGCAGGTATCGTATGTGTTTAATTTCGTGATAATGTGATGCGCCTCTTATATACCATGTTTTAATTAAATTTTAATTAAACTCTGATGAAATAAATTTTCTAAGTGCCTAATTGATTAAATGTATTATTTTGGGGGTATAGAAAGGGGGTGTTACAATCATTGCCTGAATACCTCTCTTCAAATTAATATAGCCCTCCGGTCGGGTCCAACAATCCAAACAGTACTCATCACATCCAGGGAAGACCCCTCCTTTCAAGAATCTGCTTTTAACATAGCTTAAAGGCGTTTTCAGATCATTTACGTCCATAACCAAATCCAAATCTTCTTCTGTCAGAATAGCATTCGCTCCATGATTCGGCATTGGTTGTTGTACAATGTTGGGACCATCATGAATGAAGTTAATGACCTTACTATCAATCAAATCTTGGACTTTGTGTTTAAAAGCATGACAACTCTCGATATCATGTCTGGGTGCCCCAGAATGCAATTCACAATGCTTACTAGCATCATACCCATAAGGAAGCGCTCCTGTGGGTGGGTCCAACATTCTCTTTTCAATCAGATTCAAACCTAACAGCGTTTGAAGCAGTTCTGCATACGTTGACGGAGGTGTATTAAATACCCTCTTTGGCTTCCCATTCTGAATCCTTCTCTGAGCAGGATTATGCCTTTGTTGTTGCTGCTGTTGTTGTTGTTGTTGTGATTGTTGTCGTTGTTGTGGTATAGGGATCGTCACACTAGCAACCTGTTGTTGAATATACTGATTCCTACCTCTATCTCGTCCTCGACCACCATACACTGCACTGGCGTCTCCTTGTCTTCTACCACCAAAGACCTTTTTTGCACCTCCAGCTGAGGTCGATTCACCGGCTTGAATCTTACCAATTTTAATGCCATTTTCAATCCGTTCTCTCATGAGTATCATGTCAAAGAAACTACCCATCGAGCAATTGAGAAATTTATCATAATACATCCCAGAGAATGTTCCAACAAAAATATCAATCAATTCCCTTTCAACCATAGGTGGGTGTACCCTTGCTGCCAGATCACGCCAACGCTGGGCATACTCCTTGAAACTCTCCCCGTTCTTTTGTGAAAGACTTTGAAGCTGGACCCTATTTGGCGCAAGGTCACTGTTGTATTGGTAGTGTCTGACGAAAGCATCCGCCAACTCCTTCCAACTTCCGATCTGTGCAGGCTCTAGTCCTATGTACCATTCCAGCGATGGTCCCGACAAACTATCTTAGAAAAAATGCATAAGCATCTTCTCATCATCAGAGTAAGTAGACATCCTCCGGTTATATGAACGCACATGAACCCGTGGGCATGTATCCCCTTTATATTTATCGAAAGTGGGAGCTTTGAACTTCAATGGCACCCTCAGCCCAGGAACCAGCCCCAAGGTGGCCATGTCCAAACCTGCAGAATTTTGATTGGCTATACCTCTTATCTACTCTTCCAGCATTTTAATCCTTCGATCATTATCAGTAGGCCCCTCAAAACCCATGCCTTGCCCAGAAAAGGCATCTTCCTGACGATCTCTATCCCAATACGGACCCTCATTACCATACCCGTCATAAGCAGCATTACGACCATATCCTTGTTGATTAAAGTTAGGACTACGTCCTCTATTACCAAACCCTTGATTATCCCCTCCTGGTCTGAAACCAGCATTGAAAGGACCCATCCCAGCACCATTAGTATTCACATTGCCAAACCCAGCATTGCCGTAGCCATTATTACCATAACCTTGATTGTTATCACCAAACCCTCCGTTACCGAAGCCCTGATTATTAAAGCCATCATTGCCATCCTGATTGCCAAAGCCAAAACCCTGATTGTTGTCACCGAAACCAGTATTGATACCAACATTCCTGTTGGTTTCCACGTTCCCATTGCCATTATCAGTATTTCTGTTACCAGCGTTGCCATTGCCATTGCCGGTACCAGTCTCACCAGCATTTGGTATCACTTCCTCCCTGCGAGGGGTCTCAACACGAACAGAGTTATATTCAGTATTTCCAGCCGCTCGCGCCAACAGCGGTTGCACCAGGGTTTGAAGATGTTCCTGGCCCTTGGCCACAGCCTCCATAGCCTGCATGAATTGGGCCAACCTATCCCGGATCTCCTGCATCTCAGCTTGTACCTGGTCCATAATCTTCTTAGTGTTGCTTCTTGTAGCGTACCGGTGAGTTCTCTGTTCGTCAATCTTGAAACAACCTGAAAGACGCAGGAGATAAGATTCGAGCTCAACAAAGTACCTGCCATGCAATATGAAGATGCAAATGCACACATGTAATTATGCAACAGGCTAATTTCCCCCCTGATTCTAGTTCCGGAGAAGAAGCCATAACGACAATGGAGTCCCAAGTAAGCAAGCACAGAATCAGAAACCTCATACATAAACAAATGCCAAGAGGCATAGTACAAAGGTAAAACTGAATACAACTGAAAAGACCTCGACTAACAAGCCTGGCGATGGTCAAAATACAAGCACGAATAACATACAACAAGAGGAAAACAAAGATAAATCAGGACGGATGGCGCGCCCGGACATCTCCCAATAGCCTCAACGTCTCCGGATGACCTGGTCTGGAGAGCAGTTCCTGTATCAGTAATGTGTGTCGCCTAACAGTGGATCTCAGCTTTTTTGCATCCTCTACACAGGTTCCCTTGCCAAAACACTCATCAAGCCTGCATCTCTTGAAGCCATCCTTCAGTTCACAACCCCTCATTTCTTTGACCATGTTGCTCACTCTAAACTCAGCGTCACGTCTAAGAGATGCCTCTTCAGCAATCTTCGCATCCTTAGTGCTGAGCTGCTCCTCTAACCGGGAAATCTGCAGCTTCAACTCATCTTCACGCTCCTTCCGGCTAGTAAGCGTGGCATTCCACAAAAATTCCCATTTGGAAAGTCGAGAATAAGCCTTGTTCAGAAGCTCTTTCTTAGTAGCAAGCACACTACTAACACCATTCAAGGCTACTCCCACCTTCTCTCTCCTGCTGGTCTCTCCAGTCAAATCTGAACCCAACCTATTAATCATCTCAGTCTGCTTCTTCAAAGTGAAGGTTGCCTCACTCTTCTCACGCCGAAGCTGGAAAATCTCTTTCTCTAACTCTTCATTTGCTCTTTGCAACTCTTCCTTTTCATCCATAAGCTTGTTATACTTCTCAATCTCTACTGAAGTAGGTTCCTCAATCACCGGAAGATACAAAGGCTCTACAGCAGGATATGGCATCAAAGACTTTTCAACTTTTTCATGGATCAAGAGCCGATAAGGATTATAAGCTCGACTGTCACTCTTGCCAAGCAATGTCTTTCCTCTTCTGTGAATATTACCCCAAGCATGCCTCAATCTGACCAAAACATCTCCATCTAATAAACCCGTGAGATACAGAGATTCCTGTATCTCGTCTTCAACCGGAGAGTCCCTCAAAGCATAGACAAACTGTCTCACAAGCAGAGAAGGGTTATAGTTAATACAACCTTTCCGTCCAATCAAAGGAACATTCAGAAAGCCACTGCAACTATATATAATATTCACACCGAGCAGGTTTTGATCAAACCAAACAATGTTCTCAGCACACTATCCCATCAATTTAGAAGACCAATCTAAAGTACCGGCAGTATCAACAAAAGGTCCAATCTTAGGAAGATGTCCCTGAAACCACCTGTATAGAAGAGGTACACAGCAAGAAACATTCTTTCCCCGACGCTTCTCATTCTTATAGTGAATAGAAAGATAAAAGCCACCCAAGAGAGTAGGCACCAGATTCTTCGAGGCAAGAATAAAGAAAGCATCTGAGTCAACAAAATCAGGCAAGTTGGGGAATAAGATAATCCCATAAATGCAAACAGCCAGAATAGCATTGAAGACAATCCAACATTCATCCTTTGCACACTGCGTAGCCTTCTCAACCAAGCAAGAAAGATGAAAACCATAAGCTCCATTCAGCTTGACCAAACCTCCGGGGAACTCAGAAGCATCTAAATTGACAATCTTAGCAAGCTTATCCAACTCAGGCTCAGTATCCTCGTGAATAAAAGGCATCTGATCTAACACAGGAACTCCTAGCATGTCAGAATATTCCTCCAAAGTAGGGGCCAAAATAAAATCAGGGAACAAGAAGCATCTCAACTGAGGCTCGTAAAACTGCATCAAGGTATACAATCCAGTCATCTCAAACACAGAAGGTCTGCACACCAAACTGAGTAGTTTCCCATAAGACTCTCTAAACTCAACCCTCACTCTCTGATCTGCTACAGCAACCAACCGCAACAAGGAACTGATATTTGGAGAAGGCAACCTATAAGCAACTGTTCTCTTCACGGACTCCATGTCTGGCAAGAAGAACACTAGAATCTGAGGGGAAAAAACACACCTGCAACATAAATACACGTTAATGAAATGCAAACATGAAAATGCAAATGCATATGCAGACAGGGGATCAAGTGCAATGATGAAGAACTGTGTTATGCTGTACTGCAGCTTGAGAACCATCAGATCTTCTCCTCAAACCAAACCAACCACAAAAGAACCCTCATAACCAATTCTCACTGACAGAGACAAACCAAGTGTTCTGAGGCCAGAGTTTTCCTGCAAAAAGACCCACTTACCCCTCACAGGTATGTACTTAACTCGCAGACGAGGTACGACATCCTATGCGGTCATCAGCGTCAGAGACTTTCAAGAGCGATGATACGATACCCAGAAGGTGTGGCATCATCATCCCTTGAAGAGGCCTCACTTAGCCGAATCCCAAATGATAGGTCTGTTGCACCCTAAAATTTGCTCAACTTTATTCACTTGGTTTATGTTTCAATATCATTAGCATTTGCATATGGAGGCATGTACATAGACTAATCATCTGCATAACATAGCATGGCAAGTCATCTAACAGGGGATCAAGCATTATTCTCATCTCTAGAGGCCTATCAAGAGGTTATTATCCTAATTCAATCTCATTCAAGTCATCAGAAAAGAATTTGAGAGCAGAGAGTTCAGTAGATCAAGCCTTGAGTCTATTTCCTATCTGAGGGCATCTGAGGGTCAACAAGGGGGTTGTGAGTTGTGAATTGAAGGCATGGAGAGCATCTAGATATCATTAGAGGCTTAGAAATTCATTTGGAGAAGAAGACAAGTTGTTGATGTGATCACAAGTATTACAGTTGAAGACAGTCAACTAGGGTTTCATCTGGGTCAACCCTAGGTCAACCCTAGGTCAATTGACTGATTGAAAAGCATTAAAGGCTATTGGAGAGATGTGGGGTTCATCATTTGACATGAAGAATAAGGATATGTTGTTATGCTAAGAAGAATTCAAGAGAAATCAAGGAGAAGAGGAGTTTCTAAATTAGGGTTTTTGTGTAAAATTCCCTAGTTTAGGACAAACTTCCAAGCAAGATAAGTCAAAATGAAAGCTTCAAATGGATCCTTGGCCAACATGAAACTTGTAGAGGATCTCAAGACCTTTAATTTGAGTGGTGGAAGACATTAAGGGGATTTATAGAACTCAAGTTATGGTCCTTACAAGTTACAGGTCATCTGGGGTGTCTGAAATTTTGTCTGCAAAAGTGACTTGACTTCCAAGCTAGTTTTACCCCTCAAGGAGATTTCAAATGAATTTCTGGTCAACATAAGAATTGTTACTAATTGTCTTAGCTTTCTAGAATGGTATGGTATGCCTTCATATGATGTGTGGAACTCAACTTATGGTCTTGGCAAGCAAAGGGTATTTTGGTCATTTGTCAGTTATAGGTCATTTTTAAGCAAAGGCCATATCTCCTATTTCCAAGCCTCAAATGGAAAAACTCAAAACATGAAAGTTGTTCAAAATGTGATTTTAAGTCAAGAAAGAAGGTCATGAATGGTTGGAAAAGCTCATAGCATGGATTTGCATGATTGGTCAAAAATGAACTAAAAATGGCTTATAAGTTGAAAGAGTTGAATTTGGAAATTGGTTTGGAGGATCTAGAAATCCAAAATAGGTCATCCAATATATCATTTTGATTGGAAACATCATTTTGAGAACATTGGTTCATATAGAATTTTGATTTGAGGCTTTAAAATGGGTGATGCTTTGTTAATTTGAAACTTGCATTATAAGTCATCTTTGGAAATTTCAACACAAGGCAAGGAAAAGCATTGTATTTGCTTATATCTCTCCAATATCTCCTATGATGACATTTTAAGGCCATTTTGCAAGACTTAATGCATGGTGCATGAGATATTCAAGTTCCCATCACATGAGATTTTCAATACTTTCTAGATCTTTCTAGATGAATCTAGGAGTTTCCATTGATCATTATAAAAAGAGTGGATCAGGGAGGGTAAGTGTTGGTGATCATTGTTGATGAGAGGTAAGATTAGAGTGTGAAAAGCAAGATTCTTCCATTGGCAATTTGATCTCAAACTTTCATTCTCTCCAATCTCCATTCATTTCTCCACCACAAACCTTTTCTTCTGATCATTGTGATTGAATACATGCTGAGGTAGAAGAAGATCCATGGCAGCTTGAAGCTATTTTGAAGAAATTGCAAGAATTGCATATTGTTGTCCAACTCGAGTTTCTAGCATTGTTCAGTGTTCTTGTTGCATACATAATTCATCCCTCAAGTCACTGAGCAAATTTCAATCACTGCAAGCATCTGATCTCAGGAGTTGCACACCTGTTTTCACCAATTGCACCAGGTTTGTCTTCTGTTCGATTTGCTCAATTTAGGTAGAATATTAGGGTTTTGGAAGTGTAGAATGGTTAAGCATAAGTAGATGATTGATTTTGGCAAGTTTGGTTGAGTTTCATGGAGGTTGAGCATGAGGTACCAAATCTGGTAGAGTTTGTAATTGCTAGGATAAGGCACGATAAGGTTATTGGATTAGCATGCTATGATTAGGATGAGTTGTAGATTAGTTTAGGATGAGTTTTGTGGAGAATTGAGGTAGTTGATCACAGGTGACAATGGCGGATCAGAACTGTGATGCTTATCGAATTTGAAAATCTAGGCTGTTATGTTGAAAACTATGGATACAGTGATGTTCTGCGTGAGAAGGAGATCAATTCTGGTGTTTATATCTTGGCGTTTCATGGAGAGATTAGGGAGAAAGAAGGATTGGAAGTTCTGTGCATGGGGGGGGGGGAATTTTCAGAAAACCCTAGGGCTCGTTGGGGACGATGACCCTCAGCCCTCAGATCCTTCCCAATTGTTGACTTAATCCCCTCATCGCACGGCCACGATTGAATGTTGAAAGCGGAGGGAAATTTCACAAGAATTGAAACGCTGCGTTTCATTAATTGGGGGGTTGGGCTCAGAGCGCTATCCACACCCCCCATTTTAATAAGCCCAATGCTTTGAACGTGCCTTCCCTGCTATTCAAACCCCCTCCATTTTATTTCATTTTATTTTCTTTTATTTTCTTTAATTTTTTTTATGCATCTTCTAAAATTCATAATAAATAGCAAAATAATCATTTTTAATTCATTCTTTTTGCATTATTTTCTTTGGGATGTCTAGAAAATTATAAAAAATAAAAATTGCATTTTATTTTTTATTTGATATTTTTACCATATTTTCTAAATAAATAGCATTTTAAATAGTTTCATTTCATACATGATTTTGTTAATTTTTGTTCTATTAGATGCTTTAATATTTTTTGTCCATTCTTTTTAGGTTGTTTAGTTTAGACTTTGAACTTGTAGATTCATTTTAGTTCCCATTTTTAGAAATTAATTTTAGGTGATTAGTGTAAGTATGAATAACATGGGTAAAATTAGGGTTTTTTAGGTGATGACTTAGGAGGTTTGATTCTTTCCCTTAGGACTTAGGGTTTAACTAGATTAGTTATGGGACTATAGGGGCTATGGGTAGTTATTAGATCCCTTAGAGAAAAAGTCAGGACTCCCCTACTGCTATTAATACTCTGTGTATGTCTGATTGACTGGTGTGGTGTGCCCTCTGGGGATTATTGCTTGCTTGCTTGGGTATTGGGATTGTCTGGGGACTTAGGGGAGCTGAAGACTTGAGAAGATGAAGGCCACTGGAGATCCAGATGTTGAAGATCAACTTCCAGAGTTGAAGAGAAGATTCTTGCTAGCAGATGCAGAGGAACTAGGGTTTAGGAGCTAGGCAGAGCTCTAGGTTAGAAAGTTTGTTTCTCAAACATGGATTGCCTTGTCTGCATCCATTCTTCTCTGTGATTCAGAGTCTCTCTAAGACACTCACCCCCTTCCTTTGGAAGGCTTGGTGATAGTGTCTAAGAGATAGAACTCTTGAGAGAAAATGTCTTTTGTGTTAGAAGCAGTCTGTTCACCACCTTTGGTAGTCAACTGATTGCTTAACACCCAATTCACTCTTGTGACTGATCCCTCATCCTGGAGGTTAAGACTTGAAGAAAAGCCATTGCAGATGGAAGACTGATGATCAAAGCCCTCACCTGAAGGCCATGAAGATGGAGATTGATGCTTGTTGAAGTAACTGATTGGAGATTACCTGAAGCCAGATGTTGATTCAGAGCTGCTGATGCTGTTTCTTTTGCTGTATTTCATTTCTTGATGTATTGATTGGTTTTCCTGACTGTATTGTTTGCTGTTTACCCTGCTGGGTTGAAAGTGAAGCCTGTTCACTTTTGCCTATTGTTTTCCAGGTTCGAGGTTGAGTGGGACTCCCTTGCCTCGCTTGTACTGTCGCATCCATGCATTTTACCGTTTTACTGTATATATCTGATATTGTTTCTGTTTCTGCCTATCCCTTAGGATCTCTGTTTCTCTCTGTGCAAGAGAGGAGCATGATAGAC
This sequence comes from Lathyrus sativus, assembly GCA_963859935.3. Lineage (NCBI taxonomy): Eukaryota > Viridiplantae > Streptophyta > Magnoliopsida > Fabales > Fabaceae > Lathyrus > Lathyrus sativus. The sequence goes on along the minus strand of OZ012739.1, from coordinate 398,928,422 downwards.
ATTAGGTCTTAACCCATGCATGATAACATTAGGTTAGTTTGTTTCCCTTCACAACCGTAGGTTAGAGTTCTGTCTCTTCTTCCTCAAAACAAACAGAAAAACACCATAAAGATTTCAAACACAATAAAAGACACTTCTTCCGTAAAAGAATGTAAACTCATCAAGACGTCATTTTTGTCCGCCGGGACTGTTAATCAAGGAAACCTTTTTCAGAAGGAATAAAATCAACCAAGACAGACTTGTGTCGTACGTGGCCCGAACTACGTTTGCTCTGATCTTTCATGCTGTATGAAAGTACGTAGGCATAGGATGCGATATCCTAGCGAGCAACCTTCCCCTCCTTTCCCGTAGGTAGGCGAACTACGTTGACTCTGATTTCTCGTTCCAGGCGAGAATACGTAGGCATAAAGTGCGATACTTGGCCGAGTCATTTTTATTTTTCATTTTATTTTCTTTTTAACCCTTGACCTATAGTTTAGATAGAGTAACAATCCATACCTGAAAACAAGCGTGGATCCCGTCGAGTACGACGGACGTGAGGGGTGCTAATACCTTCCCCTTGCGTAACCGACTCCCGAATCCAGGTTTTGGTTGCGACGACCATACCTTTCCCATGTTGTGTGAGGTTTACTCTGAGCGTTTCCTTTCCCTCCCGTGGGATAAATAACGCACGGTGGCGACTCTTCTGTTCAGCCGGCGCCGATTTTCGCAGTAGCGACAGCTGGCGACTCTGCTGGGGATCCAACGTCCCCTGGCTGCTAAGGACTGCGATGGTTCTTATGCATTTGGGATCCAACGTCCCTTAAGAGAGTCGATCCTAGCGCTTGTTTTCCCGTCGAGGATTTTGTATGGAGTTATTTTATAGTTCTAACCCTGTATTTTCAGCTTTGTATATTGTTTATTGTTGCTGTATCCGGGGTGTGACGGGTGTTCTGATATTGAGTGAGAAGCCGGACCTGGGCTTGAGTGCACCTAGAATTAGAGTAGAAATTAGTGGGCGCCCGCTTGCTTTGCTTGCTTTGGTGTCCCATGAAATCTACACTCAGACGAGGTTCCTCTGGTTGGCCTCCTGCCCCTTCCTTTGGTTGGCGTGGGTTGCTGGTTAGTTGAATTGTCGACTCTGGGGACCGATCATTTGGAAGTTGGCTAAGTGAGGCCTCTTCAGGAATTGATGATGCCACTCCTTCTGGGAATCGTATCATCAACCCTGAAAGTCTGTGACGCCGACGACCGCATAGGATGCCGTACCTTGTGCCAGTTATAGGGCCACCCACCTGTGAGGGGATTCAGGGTTATGCAGGTAACTAGACCTTCAGACCACCGGTTTGTTTCTTGATCAGGATCCTGGATATTTATGGAGGGTTCTAAGGTCTGTCAGAGACCAGGTGGAGATGTGTTCTAAGGTCTGTCAGAGACCAGTTGGTGTTTTCTAAGGTCTGTCAGAGACTATTTGGAGAGGTGTTCTGAGGTCTGTCAGAGACCAGTGGGGGATTTGATTGGAGGTCTGCCAGAGACCATTCAGGTTATGATTATGGGGTCTATCGGAGACCAGTATTGGAGCTTTGATTGAGGTCTATCCGAGATCAGGATTGGATGATTTCTGGAGGGTCTGGGACTTTCTTGATATGGTTCAAGCTATTCAGCTACAGCTTTGGCCCCTGTTGCATGTTACTTGCATTGCATTACTGCATATCCATTACCATTTGCATTTCACTAACGTGTGTCTGTGCTGCAGGTGCATTTGCATTTCCCTAGTTCTAGTGCCCAGACTTCTGAGTGTTTGATCATGACTAGCTTAAGAAGAACAGTTGCTTACAAGTTGCCTACTCCTGATATTGTTCCTCTACTTGGGTTGATCTCTCTGGCTGATGAGGGTGTTCGTAGGAGCTTCCGGATGAGCTATGGTAGATTATTGAGATTGGTGTGCAAACCTACAGAGGTAGAGTTAGATGGGCTGTATGCTCTGATGCAATTCTACGACCCTGCTTTGAGATGCTTTACGTTCTCTGACTTTATTATGGGACCAACCCTGGAGGAATACGTTGAGTATGTTGAGCTGCCCGTGCAGAACCAGGTTCCATTCATTCATTATGACGCCAAGCCCAAGCCGGAGGACTTGGCAAAAGCTTTGCATATTGATGCTTCTGAACTGGTGACTACTGTTTCCCGTGGAGTTCCAGGCTTCTCACTTCAGTTCTTAGTTGGTAAAGCCCAGGAGTACGCCAAGAGCGGGTGCTGGGTTGCTTTCAATGCTGTGTTGGCTTTGTGCATTTATGGCATAGTTTTGTTTCCCAACATACCGGATTTTGTGGACTTTGATGCTTTCTACTTGTTTGCCGCTGGTAATCCTGTACCTACCTTACTCGGAGATCTCTACCACTCACTGCATTACAAGAATTAGAAGGGAAGAGGGAAGAATGTTCATCTGTGTGTGCCCTTGTTGAGTATGTGGTTTGAGAGTCACCTTCCCAAGAGAGGATCTGTTGCAGAGACTACAGTCCCAGTTGGTTGGCCGGAGCGCCTGATGAGGCTATCGTCGGAAGATATGGAGTGGTTTGATAGAGATCTGCTGGGATCCGAGCTTATCTTCAGTTGTTCTGGTTACCCTAATGTCCCACTGATTGGAAGAAAAGGGTGTATCAACTAAAACCCATCGCTGTTGGTCCGTCAGTTCGGATATGCGCTGAAGAACCCGCCTCAGGAGGAAGAAGTACAGGAATCTCTGTACTTCACAGGTGACGTGAAGGGGGAGTTATTAGCCAAGTTGCAACATGCCTGGACGCGTATTAACCGCAGAGGGAAGCCGTTGTTAGGAAAGAATGACTGTCAGGCCTATGCACCTTATAGAGTTTGGATTCAGGAGAGGGCTAGTCAGTTGAGGATGCCGTTTCCAGACGCACCAATTCTTGTTCCCATTCCGGTAGCGGAGCCAACTACTGTTTCTAGGGAAGTCTACGAGCAAGTTGTGAAGGAAAAGGAAGCCTTGGTGAAGATTAATGAAGGGTTAGAGCAAGAGTTAGCCCAGGTACGCAGTGAGAAAAACAAGGCCGTGTATGCTTTCCAACAGCAGATTGAGCTAATGAACAGATTAGGGGCTGAGTTGGCTGAGGAGAGGAAGAAGCGCGAACGTCTGGGGCAAGAGTTCAGAAGCTCCCATGACATGCTGGAAGCCAAAAAGAAGGCGCTCGACGCAGCACACCGAGAAATCTCCTCTTGCAATAAGACTTGGAATGCTACTCTCACCAACAATAAGATGAGAGAAGATAAGCTGAAGCAGCAAATCTCCGACCTCGAAGAGAAGTTGAAGTCTAGCATCAAGAAGTGTGAGGAAGAAGTAATGACCCGGTATAGTGTCCAGCATGCACTGAACAAGGCAATCAAATCCAGAGATGAAGCGGTGTCTCGGAAGCGAAAGCTAGAAGATTGCTTCGGGGAAGCCACATGGGAAGAAACTGCTGAAGACGTACGCCGTGTCCTTAAGAGGAGAAACCAGCTTGTTGAAGGGCTGCTTGATCGACCAAGCCATCCGGAGACCAAGAAGTTGATAGAAGAGTACCAGACTTTTGGGAGGATTTGATCATTTCATATAGTAACTTGTATGCTTTATTTGCATAGTGCTGACCATCACCAGGATTGTTGGTTGAGGTCATGCCTTCTTATTGTACTCTCAGTAATATTGTACTCCGGGCTTATTAATTTTCCCTGCAATATATGAGGCTTTCTATGATTCAGCTCCGATATTCCTATTGTCAACACTGTCACTGCACTGGCACCTTCACACTAGAACTGGGGGAATGAATCACCCTAATGCACAGACACATTGCATTGCATTCATACGCATATTGCATTACAGGTAATTTTTGAATAAGTGTCTTATGTCCTGCTCTGTACCAGGTACTTTCCAGGATTGCAGATCAACATCCGCACCGCTATTCTACCCGCACCAACTGTCGAAGGATCATGGATCAAATGCAGAACGAGATGCAAGATGTGCGCGAGAAGCTCGCTCTCTTCATGCAGACCATGGAAGCTATTGCGAAAGGGCAGGAGAATTTGCAGGCCATGGTCCAGCCTCTGTTGGCCCGAAACGCTGGTCATGGTAATGAAGATCATCAGTCTGTACGGGTCGATACTGTTCATGGAGACGGCACTCCCACGCCAGTGGCTCCGCCTGTAATCAATACACCTGCTGCTAATGTTAACAACGCTACCGCTGCTGTAAATGGTAACGTCGGAGTTGGAAATGAGACTGCTGTCCATAACGTTGGGCTGGGGGATGTCAATTTGGGTGACAATATGGGAGGCAACGGCTTTGTCAATGCTGGATTCGGGTTCAACGATCAGGGATTCGATAACACTGGCAAGTACGGCTTTAATGCTCAAGGCTTTGGGCAAGACGGTTATGGCGCGACCAATCAGGGTTACGGAGGCTTTGGAAACGGAAACGGTACTGGATTTATGGCTTTTGGTCCTGCTGGAGGTGTTCAAGGGTACGGCAACAGAGGCCGAGGTCCGGGAATGAATCAGATCAGAGCAGGACGTAATAATGGATATGATGGGTATGGGGCTGGAAACAGTATGTGGCAAGAAGACCAGCAGGAAGACGCCTTCTCCGGAGGAGGTTTTGAAGGGCCGATGGATGATTCCCAGAAGATCAGAATGCTGGAAGAGCAGATGAGGGGAGTCTTAAACCAAAGTGCTGTGGGATTGGACATGGCAACAATGGGCTTGGTACCTGGTTTAAGGGTGCCAATTAAATTCAAAGCTCCTGCGTTTGACAAGTATAAAGGAGATACGTGTCCAAAAGTACATGTACGAGCTTATTACAGAAAGATGTCTGCATACTCAATTGATGAAAGAATGCTGATGCATTTCTTTCAGGATAGTCTGTCGGGCCCTTCCCTAGAGTGGTACATGGGGTTGGAGCCAACTGATATCAAGACGTGGAAGCAATTAGCAGAGGCATTTGTAGCCCATTACAAGTATAACGGCGACTTGGCACCCAATCGGGTCCAGTTGGCCGGGCTGTCGCAAAAGAAGGGGGAGAGCTTTAAAGAGTACGCGCAAAGGTGGCGCGATATGGCTGCCAGGGTCCGTCCTCCGGTAGAAGATAAGGAAATGAATGACATGTTTGTCGGCACATTCACAGGTCTGTTTCATGATATGCTGTTTCACACGTCTCTGGCCAGTTTTTCAGACCTAATTCTGATGGGGGAAAAGATTGAACGTAACATCAAGCAAGGAAAGTTCCAAGTCGAGGAATCAACTGCATCCAGCAGTAATAGGAAAGCTTCTGGTGGGCGCCGTCAGGGCGAGGCAAGCGCAGTATTTGGAGGCCGAGGCCGAGGCAGGGGACGAAACCAATATCGTCAGCCGCAGCAGGTGGCGAGTGTTACTATCCCATACCAACAAACATCGGTCCAGCAACAACAACCGGTTCAGCAGCAGCCAATGCAACAGCAGCAGCAGCCTCAGCAGGGGGCGCAGCAGGCTCAGCGAAGATTCCAGGGTAATAAACCAAGGAGAGTGTTCGAGAAGCCTCCCTCAACCTACGCCGATTTGTTGCAAACATTGTTGGGATTGAATCTAGTAGAGAAAAGAACTCTGGCGCCAATAACGGGAGCTCCTCCGTTTGGCTACGATGCAAGCAGACACTGCGAGTTTCATTCTGGAGCCCCGGGTCACGATATAGAAGGTTGCCATGCTTTTAAGCACGTTGTGCAGGATCTTTTGGACAACAAGACTATCAATTTCGGAATGGCAGGTCCGAATATAGTACAGAAGCCCATGCCTAATCATGGGGCTAACGCCATTCTAACTGAGGAAGGGTTGAATCTGATTATGAATGTTGTAGATTTAAAGACGCCGCTGAGCGAGATAAAGAGCCGATTGTTGCAAGGGGGTGTTTACCCGGGATGTGACGAATATTGCTTAGACTGTTGGACCCTACCTGGAGGGTGTGATGATTTGAAGAAGGGCATTCAGGCTTTAATTGATGAAGGTATATTGCAGTTTGATCAAGCAGCCACTGAAGAACCCGCGGGGGCAGTAGCAGATAATCAGAATGATGTGGCCACTGTGACGATTCCTCGGAAGACGATCACTATTGCAGCACCAGCTCAGCGCCCACCGATCACCATAACTAAAGCCGGGCCTATCCCGTACGAAAGCACGAAAGCAGTCCCATGGTCATATGGGTTGGAAGTATATTGTGACGGAATAAAAATTGATGTTAATAAACAGCCAGCCGAGACGGTGGATAATGTTGTCGGCTCAGGAGGCATGACAAGGAGTGGCCGGATCTTTATATCTCCTGAAGTGGAGGCTGAAAGACTAGCGAAAGGAAAAGGGAAAGTGGTTGAAAATGTTCCGGTGCAAGCAAGTGAAAAAGAAGCAGCATCGAAGGATGTAGAAGAGTTCATGCGCTTGATTCGAAAAAGTGATTATAAGATTGTGGAGCATCTGCAGCAGACACCGTCCAAGATATCTATCCTGTCATTGCTGTTGTGTTCGGAAGCTCACAGAAATGCGTTGCTGAAAGTCCTGGATACTTCTTTCGTACCCCAAGACGTCTCCGTAAATCAGCTAGAAGGAGTGTTGGCACATGTGAACGCAGGCCACAGTCTGGGATTTACTGATTTCGACTTGACTCCGAAAGGGAGAGATCATAATATGGCACTGCACGTATCTGTTGAGTGTAGAGGATCAGTAATGTCGCACGTATTGGTTGACACCGGATCATCTTTGAATGTGCTGCCCAAGAAGGCGATGATGAAGCTGGATGTTAGAGGAATTTTGTGTACACCCAGTGATTTGGTAGTCAGAGCATTTGACGGCACGCGGAGAACAGTCTTTGGATCGATTACCTTGCCTCTGCAAGTGGGGCCGGAAGTGTTTGCAACGGAGTTTTATATCATGGATATACAGCCTGCGTACAGCTGCTTGCTTGGAAGACCCTGGATTCATGGAGCAGGGGCAGTCACGTCCACCCTGCATCAGAAGTTAAAATATATGGTCGGAGACAGCGTAGTCACCGTGTGCGGAGAAGAGGACATCCTGGTCAGCCATTTATCTTTATTTAAATATGTGGAAGTCGACGGAGAGATCCACGAGACGCCCTGCCAGGCATTCGAAGGTTTGCGCATCAAGGACAAGGGTCCCGGGCCGGGCAAAGTGCCGGAGATAGCCGTCTCATCGTATAAAGAAGCTCAAGCTCTAGTGGAAGCAGGAGAAGCCAAGGGCTGGGGCAAAGTGCTGGACATTCCTGTGAAGATGGACCGGTTCGGGCTGGGGTACCAACCGTCGTCATCAACTCCTTCCGTGGGGGCCCCCCGTTTCAGAAAGCCAATCACCATCTCTGCCAGTGGGGTGTGTCATGAAACTGTCAATGCTGCTTCGGAGTCTGACGAAGGGGACAGCGACTGTGATATGGATGCCTGGATTCAGCCAAGCACGCCAGGACAAGAACTGTGCAACTGGTCTATTCAGGAGCTTGTTCCTGTGACTTTTAAACAGTAATGCTTTGCTTTATTAATTGTTGAACAATCTGATGTCTTGCCCGGGGCATCATGATTTGCTTAGGGCTGTGTTGTTATAAACATTGCATATTAATCATTAAATAAATGGCGTTTTTTCATGTGCAAACACTGTAATCCCTGTCTTTCTTGTTTTATAGTTTTCAATAAAATGGCAACGTGGTTATTCGCTTTATACGCATTTTGAAGCACTTAACCATTCCTGTTGCAGGATAACATTTTCAGATGACATCCTTGAACCACCTATGACTCGTCCCGACTTTGAGCACCCGGTGTTTCAGGCCGAAGAAGAGGATGTCGAAGATAGCGACGTTCCTGAAGAACTGTCTTGGTTAGTAAAGCAAGAGGAAAGAGCCATTCTGCCTCACGACGAGGTCATCGAAATTATCAACTTGGGGTCGGAAGGGGTTGAGAAAAACATTCGTATCGGAGCCACGCTGCAGGATGATATCAAGCGGAGATTGGTTGAAATGCTCCAAGAGTATAGTGATGTATTCGCTTGGTCGTATGAAGATATGCCAGGGCTCGATACAGATATGGTCGTGCATCGCCTGCCACTGAAAGAAGATTGCCCGCCGGTCAAACAAAAGCTTCGCAGAACTCGACCAGATATGGCAATGAAGATCAAAGAGGAGGTTCAGAAACAGTGGGACGCTGGTTTCCTGGCTGTGACGAAGTATCCTTCATGGGTTGCCAACATCGTACCAGTACCCAAGAAGGATGGCAAGGTTCGAATGTGCGTAGATTATAGAGATTTGAATAAAGCAAGCCCAAAAGACGATTTTCCACTTCCTCACATTGACGTGTTAGTTGATAATACTGCTCAGTACTCCGTATTCTCCTTCATGGATGGCTTTTCAGGCTATAACCAGATTAAAATGGCGCCAGAGGATATGGAGAAGACTACTTTCATAACGCCTTGGGGAACATTTTGTTACAAAGTGATGCCCTTCGGTTTGAAAAATGCTGGGGCAACATATCAGCGTGCGATGACGACTCTTTTCCATGACATGATGCATAAAGAGATCGAAGTTTATGTTGACGATATGATTGCCAAATCCCAGACGGAGGAAGAGCATCTGGTGAATTTGCTGAAGTTGTTTAAAAGGCTTAGGAAGTTCAGGCTGAGGCTGAATCCTAATAAATGCACCTTCGGGGTGAGATCGGGTAAGCTGCTGGGGTTTATCGTAAGCGAAAGAGGAATAGAGGTTGATCCTGCTAAAATAAAAGCAATTCAAGAAATGCCGACGCCTAAAACAGAGAAAGAGGTGCGCGGGTTTTTAGGGAGATTGAACTACATTGCCCGGTTCATATCTCACCTAACGGCCACGTGTGAACCGTTATTCAAGTTGTTGAAGAAAGATCAAGCTGTGACGTGGAATGAAAATTGTCAAAAGGCGTTCGATAAAATAAAGCAGTATTTGCAGGAGCCTCCTATTCTAATACCCCCAGTGGCAGGTAGACCCTTGATAATGTATTTGACGGTTCTTGAGGGAAGCATGGGGTGTGTTCTCGGTCAACACGACGAGACGGGGAGGAAAGAGCATGCGATCTATTACCTGAGTAAGAAATTTACGGATTGTGAATCTCGATACTCAATGCTTGAGAAAACTTGTTGCGCGCTAGCCTGGGCCGCCAAGCGGTTGCGGCAGTACATGCTGAATAATACAACCATGCTCATCTCGAAGATGGATCCTATCAAATATGTGTTTGAAAAGCAGGCGTTGTCAGGTAGAATTGCCCGTTGGCAGATGGTCTTGACTGAATATGATATTCAATACGTCTCGCAAAAGGCTATAAAGGGGAGTGTGCTGTCTGAGTATCTGGCGGAGCAGCCTATTGAAGAGTACCAATCGATGAGGTTTGATTTTCCTGACGAGGATATCATGTACCTAAAGATGAAAGATTGTGAAGAGCCGTTGCCAGACGAGGGACCAGAGTTGGGGTCCAAATGGAAGATGATATTTGACGGAGCCGTGAATGCTTACGGTAGCGGAATAGGGGCAATCATCACCACGCCACACGGGTCGCACATCCCATTTACTGCCCGATTGACCTTTGCCGTTACCAATAATGAGGCCGAATACGAAGCTTGTATAATGGGGCTTGAAGAAGCCATTGATTTGCGAATCAAACATCTAGACGTATACGGAGACTCAGCTCTGGTGGTGAATCAGATAAAAGGGGAATGGGAGACACGGCAGCCCAATTTGATACATTACATGAATTATGCAAGGAGATTGTTGCCTTTCTTTGACAAAGTTGAATTGCATCACGTACCGCGGGCAGAAAATCAAATGGCTGACGCCCTTGCCACTTTGTCTTCCATGTACAAGGTCAACTTCTGGAACGAAGCTCCCCGAATCATTATCTCTCGGCTAGACAGGCCAGCTTATGTATTTGCTATTGATGAAGCATCTGATGGCAAACCATGGTATTTCGATATCCTTAATTTCCTGAAGAATAAAGAGTATCCGGCTGGGACGTCCAGTCAAGATCAGAAGACTCTCAGGAGATTAGCGGGTAATTTCTATTTGAACCCGGATGGCGTCTTATACAGAAGGAACCACGATTTGGTGCTGTTGCGTTGTGTAGACGAGAAAGAGGCAAAGCTTCTCATGGAGGAAATACACGAAGGTACCTTTGGTACGCATGCTGGTGGACATGCTATGACGAGAAAACTGCTGCGGGCAGGTTATTTTTGGCTGACCATGGAAACTGATTGTTTCAAGTTTGCGAGGAAGTGTCACAAGTGCCAAATCTATGCTGATAAGATCCATGTGCCTCCAAGTCCTCTGAATGTGATGTCATCGCCATGGCCATTCTCGATGTGGGGAATCGATATGATTGGAAAGATCGAGCCGACAGCTTCTAACGGGCATCGGTTCATCCTAGTAGCAATCGATTATTTCACCAAGTGGGTGGAAGCGGCGTCTTACGCAAATGTAACTAAGCAAGTGGTGGCCAGATTCATTAAAAGAGATATCATTTGCCGATATGGGATTCCCGAGCGGATAATCACGGACAACGGTTCAAACTTGAACAACAAAATGATGAAGGAGCTCTGTCAGAATTTCAAGATTGAACATCACAACTCCTCCCCTTACCGACCCAAGATGAATGGCGCTGTCGAGGCGGCCAATAAGAATATCAAGAAAATCGTTCAGAAAATGGTGGCGACCTATAAGGATTGGCATGAAATGCTACCTTTTGCTTTGCACGGTTATCGTACGACGGTACGCACATCAACCGGGGCAACCCCGTTCTCGTTAGTATACGGAATGGAAGCGGTGCTACCATTAGAGGTTGAGATCCCTTCTCTGAGGGTATTGCGAGACGTTCAGTTGGACGAGGCAGAATGGGTGAAAGACAGGTTGAATCAATTGAGTTTGATGGATGAGAAGAGGCTAGCTTCTCTAGCATACGGTCGTTTGTACCAGAGCCGAATGAAGAAAGCGTACGACAAGAAGATACATCCACGAAGCTTTCAGACGGGCGACCTTGTGCTGAAAAGGATTCTCCCGCCGCAAGCTGATCACAGGGGCAAGTGGACCCCCAACTACGAAGGGCCATACGTTGTCAGTAAAGTCTTTTCAGGAGGAGCGTTGTTGTTGTCCACCATGGACGGAGAAGACTTCACGTCACCTGTGAATTCGGACGCAGTTAAAAAATACTTTGCTTAAAATAGACCCGCTGGACAGAAAAAGAGAGTCCAGGCAAAAATGGGGCATCCTGGCGAACCAAAAACAGAATGAAAGGTTCGGGCAAAAGTTAGGGATAAAATTGAAAAAATGTACACCCGCGAAGTTGAAAACCTACACTGGGCGGCTTCGGCAAAAAAAGGTATCCCGGTGAACTGAAAACCCGTAAAGGGCGGTTCACGCAAAAGTTAGGGATTTGAAAAGCAAATGACTGCGGTCCGAATTTGATAATTGCAATAAGCATCAATGCGGGAGAATACGTTTGAGGAGCCAGTCATCGGATACAATCTTTTCAGAAGTGGGGATACCGGGAAAGTATTAGAGTCAGATGAGTCATAGGAGGATCAGTTCGTGGTGTTCATCTGCATCCCGTTGCCGACATGTGTACAAATTTAAGTTGTCAATATTTATGCTTCTTGTGCATACTTGTATACTTGTATATTTGCTTTGTGTAGCTTCCTCATTTCAGGAGTTACATCCCGTGTACAAAACTCCGCCCATTCAGGGGCCCGATCAATAAAACACGTTATTCAGTATTTGACACTGTTCTTTACTGTTTTGTGCATGATTAACGCCTAAGTTTGATGAAACTAGCATGAGCATAACGTCGCTGGCCCTTGCCAACAGTTGCTAAAGCTTTGAATTAACTGAAAATAACGTCACTAACCTGAGTTGATTTGGTTGCATAGGCTTGTCTTGTCTTGTTTGTGTTGTTGCAGGTTTCATAACCGTACGAGGAAGATGATCGAAATATTGCAATAACGAAAGACTCAGCCTTCACGCAGGTCATGCAGGTTCTTCCTGGAGAAGGATCGAACTCTCTAGCTAGTCGTAGCTTGTGCGAAAAAAGAAAGGATCGACGATTACAAGATCGTAAGGCTGTATTCAGACAGGTTCATCTTTCCCCGCAGGGTCATTCACTCTCCCCCAGCGGAGTCAGTGGATTCCCCCGAGAGAGTAGTCCCACCAGCAGAGTTCTCTCCTTGCAGCAATTGTTCTTTCCTCCCAGTGGAACCCGGAGATTAAGACTCTCCCCAGCAGAGTTGGTGGTGGGTCCTGTCATTTATTTTGTCAGGGACACTGTGTAATATCAGTTCACTCTCCAGCAGAGAAGTCCAATCATACTTGGCATACCTGCTATTCCTCAGCAAAGTCATTTTCCCCAGCAGGGGTTTACCTCAAAGGGGTATTTGGTTCAAGCTCCCAACTTCCCAGCTGAGTCGACTCCACTCTTACAGCATTAATTTTGCTGGAATAATTCTGTAGCACCTGGCTATCCCCAGCGGAGTCGGCATTATCCTTCCAGCATTTATTTTGCTGAAGCAGTTCCTGTATTTTAGCAGTTCAGGTAGAGAGAGTTCTTGCTCAAATGAACTACCAAATATTCAAGATCTCGGCATGAGACATCCAATGATAATATCAGTTCGGCAGTATTCCCCACAGAGTTACCAGGATAAGTCTCTCTTTATTCCCAAGCAGAGTTATTTGTCATCAAAAGGGCTTCATGAATCGGAATTTCAGAAGTTGCCCCCGGTTACCAGAGCCGGCATCCGGTAGTTTGGTTCCCAGATATCCCCAATAGAGTCCGCCCCAAAGTCGCTGTCACGTTGGTGCTAAGAAGTTTGTGGGTGGGAATCAATGGAGAGCTAAGCCCTGACGTGGACAACTTATTCCTATTTTGACGGGATTTCTTCAGAAGTGGGCGTCCTAACGTGGACAAATTTATTTCCCCGGATTGATGAGATGTGTTAGTCCTAACGTGGACAGATTCGGGTTCTCGGAGTTGGTGAAATGGGAAGTCATGACGTTGACAAAAGTGAGTGCTCTTTGTGTTGGTGTCCTGACGCGGACCAGTTACTCTCAGCAGTTATCTTTTTTCGTGTTGGCAAAGCAGGAGTCCTGACGCGGACAGATCCAGACGAAGTCTTATTCTTTACGAGGAAAAATGGTGATTCCTTATGTGGAAAATAGATTGATTCCTTACGTGGAAAAGTTTAGTCCTGACGCGGACAGATCAAAGTTTGATTCCTAACGCGGAAAGATCAGAATCCTTACGTGGACATATCAAAAGGTATTCCTTACATGGAAGAAAAATAGTTTCCTTACGTGGAAAAAGATGGAGATTCCTTACGAGGAAAGACGAGTTTATTCCTAACGTGGAAAGATGAGATTCTTTACGTGGAAAAAAAATGGGTTTCCTTACGTGGAAAGATTGAGTCCTCACGCGGACATATCGAGATAGATTCCTTACGTGGAAAATTTAGTCCTGACGTGGACGGATTCAGAAGAAGAAGTATTCCCAACGTGGAAAGAAAGAGTGTATTCCTGACGTGGAAGGGGTTTAGTTCTGATATGGACAGACTCAAAAGAAGATTTATTCCTTACGTGGAAAAATTGGGGTCCTTACGTGGACAGATTCAAGAAAAGTTGATTCCTGACGTGGAAGAATGATGTACTCCTTACGTGGAAAGTTGAGTCCTGACGTGGACAGGTTCAGAACCAAAGTTGAATTCCTTACGTGGAAAGATTGGAGTCCTGACGCGGACATGTCAAGTGGTATTGGAGTCCTTACGTGGACAGATTGATATAGTTCTCCTTACGTGGAAAGAGGATGGCTTCCTGACGTGGAAAGATGAAAAGTTTAGTCCTGACGTGGACAGATGCAGAAGGGATGATTCCTAACGTGGACATGTGTTACTCCTAACGTGGAAGAGTTTTTCCTAACGTGGACGATTCAGTTTATGGAAATGCAGACGAATTATCCCAGCGGAGTTGCCGAGATTTTTCTGGGTTAACAGCAAGTGGAGTCCTAACGTGGACAGGTTTTAGTTGAGATTTCTTCGTATTGATGACAGACAGAGTCCTAACGTGGACAAGCAAGCAATCTGTTATGACAGAATCCTTTTCAGAACGGTGAAGACAATCCCCAGCGTGGTCGTTACGAGATCAGTGAGCAGCTGCAAACAGTCAGATCCAAGCAGTGGATGTCGTTACCCAGACAGTGGTGCAGTTTATTTCTGCGGTTGGCAAATTTCCGGGTTCTTAGTATTCAATCGTCTCGTACCTCGAATGTTTGAAGGCCGTTCGCTCTTCACCCAATCGGGTCCAAGTCGCTTGAATAGGGGCAGCTGTTGCACCCTAAAATTTGCTCAACTTTATTCACTTGGTTTATGTTTCAATATCATTAGCATTTGCATATGGAGGCATGTACATAGACTAATCATCTGCATAGCATAGCATGGCAAGTCATCTAACAGGGGATCAAGCATTATTCTCATCTCTAGAGGCCTATCAAGAGGTTATTATCCTAATTCAATCTCATTCAAGTCATCAGAAAAGAATTTGAGAGCAGAGAGTTCAGTAGATCAAGCCTTGAGTCTATTTCCTATCTGAGGGCATCTGAGGGTCAACAAGGGGGTTGTGAGTTGTGAATTGAAGGCATGGAGAGCATCTAGATATCATGAGAGGCTTAGAAAGTCATTTGGAGAAGAAGACAAGTTGTTGATGTGATCACAAGTATTACAGTTGAAGACAGTCAACTAGGGTTTCATCTGGGTCAACCCTAGGTCAACCCTAGGTCAATTGACTGATTGAAAAGCATTAAAGGCTATTGGAGAGATGTGGGGTTCATCATTTGACATGAAGAATAAGGATATGTTGTTATGCTAAGAAGAATTCAAGAGAAATCAAGGAGAAGAGGAGTTTCTAAATTAGGGTTTTTGTGTAAAATTCCCTAGTTTAGGACAAACTTCCAAGCAAGATAAGTCAAAATGAAAGCTTCAAATGGATCCTTGGCCAACATGAAACTTGTAGAGTTTAATTTGAGTGGTGGAAGACATTAAGGGGATTTATAGAACTCAAGTTATGGTCCTTACAAGTTACAGGTCATCTGGGGTGTCTGAAATTTTGTCTGCAAAAGTGACTTGACTTCCAAGCTAGTTTTACCCCTCAAGGAGATTTCAAATGAATTTCTGGTCAACATAAGAATTGTTCCTCATTGTCTTAGCTTTCTAGAATGGTATGGTATGCCTTCATATGATGTGTGGAACTCAACTTATGGTCTTGGCAAGCAAAGGGTATTTTGGTCATTTGTCAGTTATAGGTCATTTTTAAGCAAAGGCCATATCTCCTATTTCCAAGCCTCAAATGGAAAAACTCAAAACATGAAAGTTGTTCAAAATGTGATTTTAAGTCAAGAAAGAAGGTCATGAATGGTTGGAAAAGCTCATAGAATGGATTTGCATGATTGGTCAAAAATGAACTAAAAATGGCTTATAAGTTGAAAGAGTTGAATTTGGAAATTGGTTTGGAGGATCTAGAAATCCAAAATAGGTCATCCAATATATCATTTTGATTGGAAACATCATTTTGAGAACATTGGTTCATATAGAATTTTGATTTGAGGCTTTAAAATGGGTGATGCTTTGTTAATTTGAAACTTGCATTATAAGTCATCTTTGGAAATTTCAACACAAGGCAAGGAAAAGCATTGTATTTGCTTATATCTCTCCAATATCTCCTATGATGACATTTTAAGGCCATTTTTCAAGACTTAATGCATGGTGCATGAGATATTTTAGTTCCCATCACATGAGATTTTCAATACTTTCTAGATCTTTCTAGATGAATCTAGGAGTTTCCATTGATCATTATAAAAAGAGTGGATCAGGGAGGGTAAGTGTTGGTGATCATTGTTGATGAGAGGTAAGATTAGAGTGTGAAAAGCAAGATTCTTCCATTGGCAATTTGATCTCAAACTTTCATTCTCTCCAATCTCCATTCATTTCTCCACCACAAACCTTTTCTTCTGATCATTGTGATTGAATACATGCTGAGGTAGAAGAAGATCCATGGCAGCTTGAAGCTATTTTGAAGAAATTGCAAGAATTGCATATTGTTGTCCAACTCGAGTTTCTAGCATTGTTCAGTGTTCTTGTTGCATACAGAATTCATCCCTCAAGTCACTGAGCAAATTTCAATCACTGCAAGCATCTGATCTCAGGAGTTGCACACCTGTTTTCACCAATTGCACCAGGTTTGTCTTCTGTTCGATTTGCTCAATTTAGGTAGAATATTAGGGTTTTGGAAGTGTAGAATGGTTAAGCATAAGTAGATGATTGATTTTGGCAAGTTTGGTTGAGTTTCATGGAGGTTGAGCATGAGGTACCAAATCTGGTAGAGTTTGTAATTGCTAGGATAAGGCACGATAAGGTTATTGGATTAGCATGCTATGATTAGGATGAGTTGTAGATTAGTTTAGGATGAGTTTTGTGGAGAATTGAGGTAGTTGATCACAGGTGACAATGGCGGATCAGAACTGTGATGCTTATCGAATTTGAAAATCTAGGCTGTTATGTTGAAAACTATGGATACAGTGATGTTCTGCGTGAGAAGGAGATCAATTCTGGTGTTTATATCTTGGCGTTTCATGGAGAGATTAGGGAGAAAGAAGGATTGGAAGTTCTGTGCATGGGGGGGGAATTTTCAGAAAACCCTAGGGCTCGTTGGGGACGATGACCCTCAGCCCTCAGATCCTTCCCAATTGTTGACTTAATCCCCTCATCGCACGGCCACGATTGAATGTTGAAAGCGGAGGGAAATTTCACAAGAATTGAAACGCTGCGTTTCATTAATTGGGGGGTTGGGCTCAGAGCGCTATCCACACCCCCCATTTTAATAAGCCCAATGCTTTGAACGTGCCTTCCCTGTTATTCAAACCCCCTCCATTTTATTTCATTTTATTTTATTTTATTTTCTTTAATTTTTTTTATGCATCTTCTAAAATTCATAATAAATAGCAAAATAATCATTTTTAATTAATTCTTTTTGCATTATTTTCTTTGGGATGTCTAGAAAATTATAAAAAATAAAAATTGCATTTTATTTTTTATTTGATATTTTTCCCATATTTTCTAAATAAATAGCATTTTAAATAGTTTCATTTCATACATGATTTTGTTAATTTTTGTTCTATTAGATGCTTTAATATTTTTTGTCCATTATTTTTAGGTTGTTTAGTTTAGACTTTGAACTTGTAGATTCATTTTAGTTCCCATTTTTAGAAATTAATTTTAGGTGATTAGTGTAAGTATGAATAACATGGGTAAAATTAGGGTTTTTTAGGTGATGACTTAGGAGGTTTGATTCTTTCCCTTAGGACTTAGGGTTTAAATAGATTAGTTATGGGACTATAGGGGCTATGGGTAGTTATTAGATCCCTTAGAGAAAAAGTCAGGACTCCCCTACTGCTATTAATACTCTGTGTATGTCTGATTGACTGGTGTGGTGTGCCCTCTGGGGATTATTGCTTGCTTGCTTGGGTATTGGGGTTGTCTGGGGACTTAGGGGAGCTGAAGACTTGAGAAGATAAAGGCCACTGGAGATCCAGATGTTGAAGATCAACTTCCAGAGTTGAAGAGAAGATTCTTGCTAGCAGATGCAGAGGAACTAGGGTTTAGGAGCTAGGCAGAGCTCTAGGTTAGAAAGTTTGTTTCTCAAACATGGATTGCCTTGTCTGCATCCATTCTTCTCTGTGATTCAGAGTCTCTCTAAGACACTCACCCCCTTCCTTTGGAAGGCTTGGTGATAGTGTCTAAGAGATAGAACTCTTGAGAGAAAATGTCTTTTGTGTTAGAAGCAGTCTGTTCACCACCTTTGGTAGTCAACTGATTGCTTAACACCCAATTCACTCTTGTGACTGATCCCTCATCCTGGAGGTTAAGACTTGAAGAAAAGCCATTGTAGATGGAAGACTGATGATCAAAGCCCTCACCTGAAGGCCATGAAGATGGAGATTGATGCTTGTTGAAGTAACTGATTGGAGATTACCTGAAGCCAGATGTTGATTCAGAGCTGCTGATGCTGTTTCTTTTGCTGTATTTCATTTCTTGATGTATTGATTGGTTTTCCTGACTGTATTGTTTGCTGTTTACCCTGCTGGGTTGAAAGTGAAGCCTGTTCACTTTTGCCTATTGTTTTCCAGGTTCGAGGTTGAGTGGGACTCCCTTGCCTCGCTTGTACTGTCGCATCCATGCATTTTACCGTTTTACTGTATATATCTGATATTGTTTCTGTTTCTGCCTATCCCTTAGGATCTCTGTTTCTCTCTGTGCAAGAGAGGAGCATGATAGACATTAGGTCTTAACCCATGCATGATAACATTAGGTTAGTTTGTTTCCCTTCACAACCGTAGGTTAGAGTTCTGTCTCTTCTTCCTCAAAACAAACAGAAAAACACCATAAAGATTTCAAACACAATAAAAGACACTTCTTCCATAAAAGAATGTAAACTCATCAAGACGTCATTTTTGTCCGCCGGGACTGTTAATCAAGGAAACCTTTTTCAGAAGGAATAAAATCAACCAAGACAGACTTGTGTCGTACGTGGCCCGAACTACGTTTGCTCTGATCTTTCATGCTGTATGAAAGTACGTAGGCATAGGATGCGATATCCTAGCGAGCAACCTTCCCCTCCTTTCCCGTAGGTAGGCGAACTACGTTGACTCTGATTTCTCGTTCCAGGCGAGAATACGTAGGCATAAAGTGCGATACTTTGCCGAGTCATTTTTATTTTTCATTTTATTTTCTTTTTAACCCTTGACCTATAGTTTAGATAGAGTAACAATCCATACCTGAAAACAAGCGTGGATCCCGTCGAGTACGACGGACGTGAGGGGTGCTAATACCTTCCCCTTGCGTAACCGACTCCCGAATCCAGGTTTTGGTTGCGACGACCATACCTTTCCCATGTTGTGTGAGGTTTACTCTGAGCGTTTCCTTTCCCTCCCGTGGGATAAATAACGCACGGTGGCGACTCTTCTGTTCAGCCGGCGCCGATTTTCGCAGTAGCGACAAGGTCCCCAGAGTCGACAACCCTCAAATCCAACAACCTGTCGAGCCCAAAGGGCCAGGAAAGATACCATCAAAGAGAATCTCGTCTGAGTGCAAATTTCGTAGCTAGCTAGTGCGAGCAAAGCAAGCAGGCTAACCACTACTATCTACTTCTAAGTTTATGTGCACTCAAGCCAGGTCCGACTTATCTCTCAAGGGTTTGGTCATTTTGGATAATGTTTTGGGTGATTTTAAGTGGGGACCAACACAAAAACTAAATATAAAACCATCATGAAGAAAACACAGTTTTTAGAGAATTCTTGACATTAAATTTCAAGTGTGGAAAAGATTGTATCAAGGCCACCTTGTGAGGGCATAACTTGAGGTAGGATGGTCTGAATGAAGCAAAATTAGTATCAAAAGAAAGCTCAGAGGATGTTTAAAAACTTTCATGTTGTAGGAAAAATGAAATAAAGCTTTGAACATGCAGCAAAAATGGCCATGAAGCTGATTAATTTTAGGCTAGAACTTTCCAAAAATGGAAATCCTCTAAAAATATAATTTTTTCCATAAATGGTAAAATTTCCAAATTCTTGATTTTTGAGGGATATCTTAACAATTCTTAATCATATTTGACATGATGAATAAGGATTTTTTCGCTACTGCGAAAATCGGCGTCGGCAATGACAGAAGAGTCGCCACCGTGCGTTATTTATCCCAAAAGAGGGAAAGGAAACGCTCAGAGAAAACCTAACGCAAAGAGGGAAAGGAATGGTCATCGCAACCAAATCCTGGATTCGGGAGTCGGTTACGCAAGGGGAAGGTACTAGCACCCCTCACGTCCGTCGTACTCGACGGGATCCACGCTTGTTTTCTATCTAAGGGTGTGTTTATCTATCTACTCTAAAAGTCTGGTCTAAAAAGAAAAGAAAATGACTCGGCAAAGTATCGCAATTTATGCCTACATATTCCCGTCTGGAACGAGAAATCAGAGTCAACGTAGTTCGCCTAACTACGGGTTAAGGGGGGAAGATTGCTCGCCAAGATATCGCATCTTGTGCCTACGTACTTTCACACGGCATGAAAGATCAGAGCAAACGTAGTTCGGGCTACGGAAGACACAAGTTTGTCTGACAGTTTTTTATCTCCTTATGAAAGGGTTTTCCTGATTAAGGGTCCAAGAGGACAAAAACAGAGTTTGAATGTTTGTTTGAATTGTTTTACGAAAGAAGTGTTTTTTAGGATGCTCGCAATCTCCGTCGCACTAGAGACTATGACCCAGGAGTGAATGCTTCGTATGTCACCCAAAGGGTACCACACTAAACATCCAGATTACTAGAGAGAGACCCTCCACCAACCTTTTCCCAGATAGCTTAAGGCTCGTAACGTACGACTTTGATTAACCTTATTACTGTATTTTTGAATTGTTTTGAGATGAGAAGAGAAAGACGCCCTAAAACTATGGTTGAAAGGGAATCTTCCTACAGTTATCATGCATAGTTTAAAACCTAATGTCTGTCATAATTCCCTCTTGCACAGAGGAAATCATAGGTCCTAGGGGAAAATAGCAAAAGAAAACAAGCAGTAAACAGTAAACAGTAAAATGCATGCTATGCAACAGTACAAGCGAGGCAAGGGAGTCCTGCTCAACCTCAAACCTAAGAAAACAACAGGAAAGGGGAGCCAAGCTCCACCTCAAACCTAAAGGTAAGCAACACAAGCAAACAGACAATACAACAAAAGAAAAAACAGAGGAAGCAGCCCAAGCAGCAACAACAATCTTCTACAGACAGCAACTTCAACCTTTAGCAGCAGCTCTTGTCAGCAAAGTTGAATTGACAGCAAAGAGTCTTCATCTTCAAGTCAGCTCCTATCTTCAAACTTCTTCAATTCTTCATCTTCAACTCTAGCAAGCTCCACAAGAGAAGAAATTACCATTGAGATCAAGTGACAATGCTAGAAAACCTGATGAGGACCAAAGGAATTCATTAGGAACCAACATGGAAAGAAAGTGCATCCTCAAAAGTTCTACTCATTAAGGCATGCCACTCATCCCTCCAAAGGAGAGATGGGGCTTCCTTAAGAGGACTTTGCATCATAGGACGAGGATAAAAGCAAACAATGCATTCTATTTTTGATGAAAAGAAAAGAACTAGTTCTAATGGCTCTTCCTAAAACCCTAATCCTATAAGCTTCTAAAAAGCTCCTAAAAGAGAAAGAAAGCTCCAAATTAAGCTCCACAAGCCAATCCACATCAGCTAGAAGATGTCCAGCACCTCCTCCAAAAAAGAAACCAAGCTCTTCAAGCTCCAAAGCCACCAACAAGATCAAACAAGGCAAGGCACCAAAGAAGGAACACCAAAAGCAACACCTACTTGCAAATTCTATCTAAAATAGAAAACTAAGTTGTAAAAATCTAATAAATTTCCTAAGGGAACATGCATGTTTTAAAATTCTAAGGTTCAAATATCAAAGCATAAATCAACTTCTAGGTCCACTAAATAAATCCTAAGTTGAAATGTGTCAAGATAAACCATAAGTTGGGAAGACTCTAAACATCTCACCTAAAGCAGAACCTACAATTGTTTAAAAAATCTAATAAAAATCCTAAGGGAGCATGCACATCTAACCTACAACAAACTCAAAAATCAAATTCAGAAACCAAACCAAAAGATCAAACCAAAATCAACAAAACAGATAGGCAATTATGCAAAATAAAAGAAATAACATAAAAAAGGAAAATGCAAATTAAATTGAAAAATGCATGAAAATGCAATTTATTGATCCCAAAATATCAAAAATTGAAAGAGGAGCATGGCCATATTTTTAAAATATTTTTCTGATCAAAGATGAATTTTCTATGATTTTTGGAATCAATATGCATTAAAATAAAATCAAAATGAATTAAAAATGAAATAATATAAAACAAAAGTCAGAATAAAACATGGACTGTTAGATGCGTGGACTAGTCAAGAAATCCAATGACTCAGGGAGCGCCACCTCATTTAATGAAACGACAGCGTTTTGGAGTCAGAAGTCAACAAAATGAAAACATAACACAACCGTTGGATGACGCTGCAAAGTCTTGGTTTCAACCAGATCTGATGGCTCAGACTTCATCTTCCTCAATTCAAATGCCAAACGGAGGGAACTAAAGTGTGGTGGCCGGAGAAGACCTCTGGTCGTCTTCTCCGGTGAGCAGGTGTTCACAGGTAGCCAAATAACATCAAACCTTATATCAAAATGCTCAGAATCTCACAAGGATCTCAGATATCCTATCCAAATTATCTAACTCTCATCAGGTTTTAAAACACGATCCAAGTTTCAGAGATCACATCCAAATTGATCATCACCAAATCATGATTTAATTGCATAGAAATGATCCTCACACTTCCTAGATTAACCTGATCTATCCAAATTGTGTTGAAACCTTAAGATCAAGCTAAATCGTGTCCAAACAGAAATTGCACTTCAACCTAAATTGTCTCTAATTGCTCCAATTTCAATCCAGAAACGACCTATGTCTCAACTAGATCCTAACCACATGCACAACATGAACTACATCTTCCTAGAATTGTGAGAAATCTGAAGGTTACATACCTGGTATAGATCTATGAACAGAGGTAGCTAGAGCTTGATTCAGCCTTCAAAAGTTTCCAGAATCACTCAAGGATGCAAGAGGAAGATGAAGAAACCTTCAATTTGATCTGAATTGGCTTGGAACTCAAAACCCGATCTGCACTTGCTTGCTTGCAAATTCACTTTCTCTCTTTTCTTCTACCACGAAATGAGCACTAAAATGATTCTGAAATCATCACATGACTTATATAGAGTGTGTCTGTGGGCTTTAGAGGTTCAATTGAAGCCCAATCCAACAATTTCAATTTTCTGTTTTCTCTTCAAAATTCCCATGTGACAGTCGTGAATTGGCCATGGAAATTGCTCTAGAAGCTTCCTTTTCAATTGCAAAATGCCTTGTGAATGCAATGGGACCAAAAGGACTGCTTGAAATGCCTTGGTGAGTGGTTTGGTCATGTAACTTGCATATGAAGAAACCAAATGATAACTTGTGAAATTATGCCCTAACTCAAAAATCTACCAATGTCATTGTGTTTGAAATGATATTTCCATTCAAAATGAGTATTTACTTGACATGTTTTGGTCACTTAACCATTAATTTGAATTTTTCAACTTTGAATCCTTTTAAAATCTTCCTTTTTAAGCCATTTCAAACCAAATCTTGATATGAGCTAAATCAATTCATCATTACTTCTTGGTTAGCCTAAAAACCACATTTTGAACAAGTTCCATGCTGAACAAAAATCCATTTGACAAGTGCAAGTTGGAGATTTTGACCTATGATTGAAAATGGCCTATAATCTCACTTTCCCAAAATACCCCTGACTTGTAAACCTCATAACTTGAGTTCTACAAATCAGATGGAAGACTTCTAATACAATTTGGAAATATAAGATCATGAGGAACAACTTTCATGTTGGCCAAAAGTTCAGGTGAAACCTCCTTCTAGGTCAAAAATATCTTGGAAGTTAGATGATTTTCACAGACAAATTTCAGAGGCATCTGAGGACTTGTAACTTGTCTGGACCATAACTTGAGTTCTATAGATCCAATGGAGGACTTCTGGTACTAAAATTAAAGGTATTGAGATGCCCTACAAGTTTCATGTTGGCCAAAAATCCATTTGAAACTTGTATCTTGACTTGTGTGGTCTTGAAGTTAGGCACTAAATATGGGATTTTACACTAAAACCCTAATTTAGCAACTTCCCACACTCTTGACTCTTCTTGACTTGATCTTGGCACAACACCACAAATGTTTCAACATATCATTTCATGAACTCCATGACCTAAAAATAGGCTTTGATACTCTTCAAT
The DNA here is from genome assembly GCA_963859935.3 of Lathyrus sativus. NCBI lineage: Eukaryota > Viridiplantae > Streptophyta > Magnoliopsida > Fabales > Fabaceae > Lathyrus > Lathyrus sativus. The sequence continues at coordinate 398,904,462 of OZ012739.1, read as the reverse complement.
TGCACATTTGACCTAGGATTGACCCAGATGAAACCCTAATTGCTTGCACTTCAACTGTGGCTCTTGCATTTGACACAATGACTTGATTGAGCTCTCCCATGGTCCCCTAGGAATTCTATGAGCTCCATACATATCCTCTTCTCATATTCAACACTTCACATCCCTCTGATGGTCTTCAATTGATCCTCAAGTTAGGGGAAAATCCACATGCAAGAATCTAAACTCTTAGGCACTCAAATCACCTCCTGATGACTTTGATAACTTCTCAATCTTGAATAAGACCTCTTGCTAGGCTTCTCTTGATAAGAATCACACTTGATCCCCTTCTATATGAATGATATCATGATATGCAAATGATATAACTATGCAAATGTTAATGCAATGAAACATAAATTAAGTAAGGAAAGAGGTTGAGCAAATTTTGGGGTGCAACAAATTTGACCTCAAAAAGTCCAGAGTTGACTTTCTATTGCGCAGTTGAGTTTTGTTGACCAGATGAAACCCTAAGACCATTTTCACTGACTGAGGCTCTTGTGATAGCTTGTGATAACACATAATCCATGTAAAGGGCCCTTAAGGTGTGTGTTGAGCTTTAAATTCACGTCCTACCCAAGGAACTAGCCACAAGCCTCCTTTGAACCAAAAGCCTGACTTATTATCCATGAGAAAAGAGGAGAAGAATCACTGCTTGCATTCTTGATTCAAGTGGTGGAGTGACATGCTTCGATGATGATGGACCTTGTGACTTGAGAATGCCAAAAAGTTGAGCTTGGGCTCTTGATTGAGCTTTGAAGATGAAGCTCTCCTCTTAATTGCTGGATAAGATACCTTGATCCTTATCTAAGACCAATGCTAGGTGCAAATGTCAATGCAAATGATAATGATATGGAGGGTAAAGGTTTGGGTGAAAAAGAGGGTGTGACAACTTGTTCACAAAGTTTGACGACGTCTTTTCAGTAAAAAAAACTTCAAGATTAACATGTGTGTTGCATTAGAATTATCATTCCTAGAATAAACATTATCTGCTTGCATACAAGTATTTGTTATCAATGAATTTTACACAATGAATGTCAGCCAAGAAGTCTTATCTTGCCAGGAGAAAACATCTGGACAGATATGTTGAGGAGCATGTTGTTGCACCCCAAAATTTGCCTAACCTTTTCTTACTTGGTTTATGTTTCATTAGCATTGCATTGTTCTAGCATTTTCATAGCATAGCATTATTCATTTAGCAGGGGATCAAGTGTAGAGCCTATCTAGAGGTCTTGTTCAAGCTTGAGAAGTCACCAAAGTCATCAGGAAGGGGTTGTGTTCTTGAGGAGTTCAGATGCTTGTATAGGGTTCATCTCCGAACCTGAGGACCAATTGAAGACCATCAGTGGGTTGTGGAGCCTTGATCATGGAGAGAGTGTGTGGATAGAGCTCATGGAGTGCCTTGAGGGTCATGGTGGAGCTCAGTTAAGTCATTATGCCAAGTGTGAAGAGCCACAGTTGAAGGTGTTGCCATTAGGGTTTTTGCCTGGTAAACATTGAGTCAACTATGCAATTGAAGAGGATCAAAACCTATTTCTAAGTCCTTGATCATGGAAATTTGTGTTGAGATACATGAGGTGATATTCCAAGATAAATCCAAGAAGAATTCAAAGTGTGAGGAGTTGCTAAACTAGGGTTCTCAGGGTAAAATCCCCTATTTAGTGCCTAACTTCAAGACCACTTATCCTAAGATACAAGTTCCATCTCAACTTTTGGCCAACATTAAACTTGTAGAGCATGCTATTAGCTTTAATTTGAGTACTAGAAGTCCTCCATTGGATTTATAGAAGTCAAGTTATGATCCAGACAAGTTACAGGTCATCAGATGAATGTGAAAGTTGTAGTTCTTGATCTTAGCTTTCCAAATTGTACTGGAAGTCTTCCATCTGATTTGTAGAACTCAAGTTATGAGGTTTACAAGTTAGGGGTATTTTGGGAAAGTGAGATTATAGGTCATTTTCACTATCTTGAAAGCTTCAAATGAAGTTTTGTACAACATAAAACTTGCTCAAAATGGCATTTTTAGGTCAACCATGTATCAAGGATGCATTGATTTGGCTTAGGGTGAGAATTGGTTTGAAGGAAATTGACAAAAGGGGAATTTAAAGGCATTTAAGTGAAAAATTCAAAATTAATTCATATGAGTTCAAACAAGGCCAAATGAGTACTCATTTTAATCAGAAAAATCATTTTGAACATGATGGCAATACTAGAAATTTCATTTGAGGCATAATTCATGACATTTCAACTTGTTACTTCTTAAATAAGTAACACATCAAAGGTTGGCCTTATGATGGAATTAAGGAGTCAAATTGATCCGTACTCTCTCCATAGTCCATAAGCAAGGGAATTTAAGCTTCTTGGAGAAGTTTTGAGCTCAGATTCGTGTACACCATAGTTGGAAATTTCAAGCAAAAGTGAAAATTGGATCTCACTGATTGGGCCTCCATTGGGCCTCTAACTCATCAAAATCACTTCTATATAAGTTTAGAGGAAGGTTCAGATCAAGGTTGGTGTTCATTTCGTGCTAGAACTAGAGAGTGCAAGTTGAATTTCAAAGATCCAAGTGCAAATCGTGATTTCAATTCTAGAGTGATTCAAGGCAAATTGAGGATCCAATCATCTTCAGCATCAATCATAGAGTGTATCTGCACAGTTTGAAGCCAAGAATCGTGCCCTAACTGCTCCAATTTGAAGCTGCAACTCAGGTATGTAACTTCCAAAATTGTTGTAGATTCATGATGATCTAGCATGTTTTAGCATGAGGTTAAGGTTTAGGAAGATGATTAGATGGATTCTGGTTCAAAATTTGGAGGTTTAGAGACAAATTAAGATGCAACGTGATTTCTGTTTGGATTCGAATTGGCATGTTCTTGAGGTTTTAGCATGATCTAGATAGTGTGTGATGACCTATGAAGCATGAGGAATAGATTTATGGCTTTGGATTGAGGTTTGGTGACACTTTAGAACTTGATGCATTTTCTGTTTACGTTCGTGTTTAAGAATCTAGAAGGAATTAGGAGAAATGGATGTGATATTTGGAATCAGCGTGAAAAAACAGAGAGATCCATATAAGATTTGCCTAGTTTCCTTGACCTGTAAGTCGTGGCTCGCCGAAGAAGACGGTGGCTCAGCCACCGGAGCCACCGTCTGGTTCACCTAAGGTCTTTCCCTCCATTGCCAGTTCAAACGAGGAAGACAACTCCATGGCCCTTGGATCTGCTTAATTTGAAGACTTTGTCCACGCAACCAACGATCATGACTTGTCCTGAGAATTGGACTTTGACTCTCAAAATGCTGCACATCATTAATGCGCTGGCAGCGTGTAGCCCCTTGGATTAGCTTACTTGGTCCATTGATCCTGCGGTCCTGATTTAATTCTGGCATTTATTTTCTTAATTGTTTTATAATTCATTTTCTTTTTCTTTTTAATTGCTTTATTCTCTTAAAATTCACAATAAATTCATTATTGATCAGAAAAATACCATAAAAATATGAGCATGATCTAGATTTTATTCTTGATTTTTTGATGCTTTTACATATTATTTTCATGCAATTTTCAATTTAATGTGATTTTTTGCATTTTCATTAATTCCTTAATTTTGGCTTAATTCTTCATGTTTTTGCTTAATTTTGATTGGCTGTTTGGTATAGAATTTAGGGCTGAATTTTGGCTTGCTAGTAGATTAGAGATGCATGATCCCCTAGGATTTAATTCAGTTTTTTTAGATAACCATAGGTTCTTTTTAGGACTAGTTCCCTTGACCTCCCATTTGTAGGGTTTCTTTTGACCTCTTTGGGTATTAGGATTTCATTAGGTGCCTTCCCTTTAGATTAAGGCTCTGATCCTTTGCCCACAGATTAATAACATGCTTAGGATCCCTTTGAAAATTTGGTAGAATTTTAGAAGGTGTTTTAGGATTTTAAGTAGATTTAACATTTAAGGTGTTGATTAGGGTGCTTCTAGTGTAGCTTTTCCCTTAGTTGAATCTCAAAGGTGGATTTTAGTGCAAATAAGCTTCTAAATCTCTTGTGGTGGTTCATTAGACATCTTGAGGTTTCTGTTTGTTTGATTGTAGTGCTTGATTTGGTGTTTTTCCTCCTTTTAATGGTTTTCTTGTAGCTTGATCAATTAGGGTTTAGGAAGAGCTTAGCTTGATTTCTCTTTCTTCAAATAAACATGGATTGCCTTGATTGCTTTCCATCCTCATCCCATGATTCAAGGTCCCTATGTGGAAGCCTCATCCTTCCCTTGGAAGGATGTGTGGCATATCACAAGAGGTAGAACCTTTGAGGATTCCTATCTCAAATGTATGGTTGAGTGCCATGAGGGATTCCCTTGGTTTCCATCATGCTTCCCATCATCAATAATCTTGAAGTTAACTTTCTTCTCTCTTGTTGAAGCTTGAAGGTGGGGATTTCCTTCTCTTGAAGATGGATTGGATTTGAAGTTGTTTGTAGACTGTTTGTTAGTTGGCTGTTAGACTGCTTTGCTATTGAGATGTTTGTTTGTTGTTTTGTCTGCTATGTTTTCTGATTGCTTGACTGTTGCTTGTGTGACTACTTGGTGTGTTGCACTAGACTAGGCTTCATGTAGATCTTTCTAGGCCTAAGAGCATCCTTAAGGGTGAGCTTTCCTCCCCTTGCTTGTTTGCATTTAGAGGTTGAGTCTAGCTCCCTCTACTTGACTGTTATTATCTGGCTTTGCTTACTGGTTTAAGGTGGAGTCTGTCTCCCTTGCCTGTGTGGTGTGTTACCTCTGGGCTTGCTTGCTCTAGAAGTTGAGCTTGGCTCCTTCTGCTTGTTTGTTGCATTGTATGCATTTTATTTACAGTTGTTTCTGTACAGTTATTTCTTTTGTTGTTGCTTTCCTTTGCCATGTTCCCCTAGGAACTCTGGCTTCTCTTGTTCATGAGAAGTTATGACAGACATTAGGGTTCTAACCATGCATGATAACTTTAGGTAGTTCCCTCCTAACCTCAATCATAGGATCAACTTTGCATGACAACTTTAGAATTGGATCAGTTCCCCTTTAGTGCGTCCTTTCTCTTCTCATCTTCAAACAAATCAAGATACCGTAATAAAGGTTAATTGATGTCGTACGCTACGAGCCTTAAGCAACTTGAGAAAGGGTTGTTGGAGAGTTTCTTTTCAACAACTTGGATGTTTAGTATGACACCCTTTGGGTGACATGCGACACATTCACTCTCAGGTCATAGTCTCTAGTGCGATATCAGTTGCAAACATCCATAAAAAAATACTTCTTCTAAAAAACAGAAAACAAAGATCAAACTTCTTTTTGTCCTCTTGGACCTTTAATTCCTGGAAACCCTTTTCAGAAGGAGAGTTCTGTTAACTCCCGGTTCTACCGCAAATGGTAAATGCCTAAGTCTCCATCGAGCGAGCTGCATACACCAACTGCTGGAATCGTCTGTTAACCCTACTCGGATAAAAAAGACAAACATGTGTCTCTAGTTGTCCCGAACTACGTTTGCTCTGATCTTTCACGCTGTGTGAGAGTACGTAGGAACGAGATGCGATATCTCGGCAAGCAACCTTCCCCCGTAACCCGTAGTTAGGCGAACTACGTTGACTCTGATTTCTCATTCCAGACGGGAATACATAGGCATAGAACTGTTGTGTTCTGCCGAGTCATTTTCTTTTCTTTTCAGGCCAGCTTTTAGCGTAGATAGATTAATCAACCCATCAGATAAACACAACAAGCATGGATCCCATCGAGTACGATGGATGTGAGGGGTGTTAATACCTTCCCCTTGCGTAACCGACTCCCGAATCCAGACAATGGTTGCAATGACCTTGTCTTATACCTCTTCGTCAGGTTTTTTCGATCGTTTCCTTTCCCGTTCTAAGGGATAAATAACGAAAGGTGGCGACTCTTCTGTTTTGCCGGCACCTTATTTTCGCAGTAGCGACAGCTGGCGACTCTGGTTCCCTATGCGAGTCAATCCTAGCGCTTGTGTGTTTACCTGTTGGGTTTTATTTGTCGCACTTTACTTTCCGCATTTTATTTTCAGTATGATATCATTATTATGCTGTTGTGGGAAGGGGATCTGATGAGTGAGAGGCCAGACCCAGGCTTAAGTGTACCTAGCATTAGTTGTGGAAAATAGTGGGCGCGTGCTTGCTTTGCAGGTACTAGTGTCTCACGAAATCCACGCTCAGACGAGATTCTCCCGGTTGACTTCTTTTCTAGCCCTTTGGGCTTGAGGGGTTGTTGGTTTGGAGGATTGTCGACTCTGGGGACCGATCATTTGTGACTCAGCTAAGTGAGTCCGCTTCAAGAGATGATGATGCCACACCTTCTGGGTATCGTATCATTGTTTCTTGAAAGTCTGTGACGCTGGGAAATGCATAGGATATCGTACCTTGTCTGTGATTAGGTCCATACCTGTGAGCGGGGTCGGGTTATTGCAGGAAACCTTAACCTTCAGACTACCTAGTTTTCTTGATAGTGAATCAGTGTTGTTGGGTTCAGAGGGTTCTCATCATCAGAGATATGGTTGTTCTCGACAGTGCCTAATTATTGGTCCTCTTCAGGGTTGTCCTATCAGAGAAGTGTTGTGTTTGTGTTGAAACAGAGCCTCGGTCTCCTCGACAGCACAATCTTGATCCCCTGTTGCATGATTGCATTTTGCATACTCATTTGCATATCATTAACGTGTGTCTGTGTTGCAGGTGCATACATTATCCCCCCTTTTCCGGTATTCTTGCCTTCAGTTGTGCTATCATGGGATCTCTAAAGAAGAATGTGGCCTACAAGCTCCCTACCCCAGATGTTGCTCTGTTGTCTAGTTTAATTGCCTTGGCAGATGATATAGTGAGAGGGGAATTCATAAAATCTTATGGGAAGCTGCTTAGTCTGGTTCGTAAACCTTCGGTACATGAGTTGAATGGGTTGTATGCCTTGCTACAGTTCTATGACCCTCCGTTGAGATGCTTCACTTTTCCGGACTTCATTCTTGCGCCTACGTTAGAGTAGTATGCTGAGTTGTTGGGTGTATCTATTAAGAGTCAGATGCCGCTTGTTCACATGGATGCTAAGCCTAATCTGGCTAATCTAGCTCTTGCTCTTCATCTGGATGCCTCTGAGTTGATTCTGTCCAGTTGGAATGGGGTTCCTAGATTTTCTCTGCAATTCCTGGTTGGGAAAGCCCAACAGTGTGCCAAAGACGGTTGTTGGATCGTGTTCAACTCCATTCTCGCCCTTTGCATTTATGGCATCATTTTGTTTCCCAACATGCCTGATTTTGTAGACTTGGATGCCTTCCATATATTTGCGTCAGGGAATCCAGTTCCTACCTTGATTGGAGATGTGTATCATTTCGTCCATTACAAGAACGAAAATAAAAGGGGTAAAAATGTATCATGATGTGTGCCCTTACTCTACAGATGGTTTGATAGTCACCTATCTAAGAAGGGTCTCTTTGCTTCATCTGCAGCCACAACTGAGTGGTCTGAGCGCTTGATGGGTTTATCGGTAGAGAGTGTTGTCTGGTTTGATCGAGATATGTTGGGTACTGAAATCATATTCAGCTGTAGTGGGTTTCCAAATGTGCCTTTGATTGGAACAAAGGGTTGTATCAACTACAACCCCTCTCAACTTGTCAGATAGTTTGCATATGCTTTGAGAGGTCTGCCAAAAGATGAAGAGGTGTAGGAATCTCTGTACCTCACAGGTCTTCTAGAGGGGGATATGTTAGCTAAGCTTCAGCATGCTTGGAATGATATCAGTAGACGAGGAAAATCATTGCTGGGTAAAAGCAATAGCCAAGCTTACGCTCCTTATGTGACCTGGATCAAGACCAGAGCAGAGACAATAGGGATGCCATTTCCTCCTTCTCAGCAAGAGTTCCCGCCAGTGGTTGAAGAGCCTACTACCGTGTCTATTCAGCAGTATAATCAGGTGTTAGCTGAGAAAGAAGAGCTGAAAAAGGCCAACGAAGAGTTGGAGAAAGAGCTGGTACAGCTCAGAAGCGAGAGAAACGAAGTCGTCCACTCCTTCAAGAAGCAGACATAGTTGGTAAACCGATTAGGCACGGACTTGACCAAACAGATAGCTGATCGTGAGCGTTTGGGTCTGAACTTCAAATTTGTCAATGATGTACTGGCCACCAAGAAGCAGAATCTTGATGAAGCATACCGAAGAATATCCAAATTCAATCAGCAGTGGACTGCCGCTATAGCCATCAACAAAGAGAGGGAGGATAAATTGAAATAGCAGATCTCCAAATTAAATGCTCAAGTGAAGGGCAGCGAGAAGAGGTTTGATGAGGAAACTGCTCGCAGATATGCCACTGAAGACATGCTAAACAAAGCTATCGCTAACCCGAAAGATCGCAAGCAGATGTTTGAATCTAAGAAGTGAAGGTTAGAAGACTGTTTTGGCCAGGGCGTGTGGGAAGATTCTGTGGAAGGTCTCCAGTGCACTATTATGCAGAGAGAGTTGCTTGTTGAAGGGTTACTCACTCGGCCTGTTCATCCCAAAACAAAAGATTTGTTAGAAGAGTTTCGTGCCCATTGTCGCACTTGACTATCTTTGTAACCCTTTGTATTTTTCTGATCTTTGTTTTAGGCTGACCATCACCAGGCTTGTTGGACGAAGTCATGCTATTGATTCTCCATGTATTCATTGACATTGTACTGCTGCCGTTGAGCCTTATATATATATATATATATATATATATATATATATATATATATATATATATATATATATATATATATATATATATATATATATATATATATATATATATATATATATATATATATATATATATATATATATATATATATATATATATATATATATATATATATATATATATATATATATATATATATATATGAGATGTTATTTCAATGACTGGATCCGGACTTCTTGTCATTAGCACTAGCACTCTGGCACTAGAATCGGGGGAGAAATCTCCCTAAAGCACAGACACACGTTTGCATCTACATAAATCATTTGCATAGCAGGTACATTGAGCTATTCTCCTAACCCTCTGTCGATGGAGGTTTCAGGATTGCCGATCAGCGAATTCATCGCTACTCTACGAGAAGTAACTGCAAGAAAGCCATGGATCAAATGCAAACTGAGATGCAGGAGATGCGCGACAGGATGGCGCAGTTCATGCAAGTGATGGAAACTGTGGCCAAGGGCCAAGAGCAGCTTCAAACTCTGGTGCAGCCTCTGATTTCCAGGGTTGACAGTCAGGGTGTGCTACATGGAGGAGTTGCTACTGATCCTCCTCATGGCGAGACTTTCCAAGCTGGTGATGCTGTACCGGTGGTTGTCCTTAATATGAATAAGAACGGTAACAGAGCTGGGAATGGGAATGTGACGGGTAACAGTAACGGCATGTGGAAACCAACGGTAATGTTGGAGCTGGAAATGCTGGTTTCAACGTTGGAACTGGGAATGTTGGGTTTGGTGTTGGTGCTGGCAACACTGGCGTAGGTATTGGTGTTGGCAATGCTGGTTTTGGTGGTGCCAATTAGGGCTATGGAAATCAGGGTTATGGTAATCAGGGCTTCGGTAACGCAGGTTTTGGCAACGCAAGCAACAATGGTGTTGGAATGGGTGCTTATAACGCTGGTTTTGGTCCAGGTGCTGGCAATCAGGGTTTTGGTAATATGGGGTATGGTCCCAGGTTCAATCAGACTGGCTTTGGTCCTAATGCTGCTTATGTTGGGTATGATAATGGGGATTCTCACTGGGGCGAGGACCGTCAAGAAGATGCTTTCCCTCCGCCAGGCAGGGATCTTGAGATGCCCACTGACAATGACCGAAGGTTCAAGCTGTTGGAGGAACAAATGAAAAATCTTGCCAATCAGAATTCCATGGGGTTGGACGTGGCTAATATGGGATTGGTTCCTGGCTTGAGGGTGCCATTCAAGTTCAAAGCGCCCACTTTCGACAAGTATAAGGGAGATACTTGCCCAAGAGTTCACGTGCGGTCTTACTATCGGAGAATGTCTGCTTATTCTGATCACGAAAAGATGCTAATGCATTTTTTCCAGGATAGCTTGTCTGGGCCATCATTGGAATGGTATATGGGGTTAGAGCCTACTTAGATTGGTAGCTGGAGAGAGTTGGCGGAAGCCTTTGTCAAGCACTATCAACATAACAGCGACCTTGCGCCGAACAGGGTCCAACTCTAAAATCTTTCTCAGAAGAATGGCGAGAGTTTCAAAGAGTACGCCCAGAGGTGGCGTGAGCTTGCTGCTAGGGTGCACCCACCCATGGTAGAACGTGAGTTGGTGGATATGTTTGTGGGCACTTTCTCTGGGTTGTATTATGACAGGCTTATCAATTGTACGACGAGTAACTTTTCTGAGTTGATACTCTTGGGGGAACGCATAGAGAACGGCGTTAAGATCGGTAAGATTCAAGCGGGAGAATCAACCTCAGCTGGAGGTTGTAAAAGGGCCTTTGGAAATAAGAAGCAAGGAGACACTAATTCGGTATGTAGTGATCGGAGAAGGGATAGAAGTCAAAATTGGCGCAGGCAGCAGGTCGCCAGTGTGATAATTTCGGTACCTCAACAGCAACAACAACAGCCACAACAATAACAGGGACAACATAATTCGGCTCCGCAAAGGTTCCAAGGCCGTGATAGGGCTGTGAAAAGAGTATTTGATGTGCCTCCACTACCTTATGCTCAGCTTCTTCAAACTCTATTGCAGTTGCGGCTTGTTGAGAAAAGGACGTTGGCTCCGCCAAAGGGCACACCTCCTTTTGGTTACGATGCTAATGCACATTTTGAATTCCACTCCAGGGCACCCGGTCATAGCATAGAGAATTGTCAAGCTTTCAAGCACAAGGTGTAGGATTTGATAGATAGCAAGGCTATAAACTCCGGTAACGAGGCACCCAATATTGAGACAAATCTGATGCCGTCTCACGGATCTGCACAGGTGGGTGCAATCTTGGAAGATACTTGTCTGAATTTGGTTATGAATGTAGATAAATTGAAGACGCCTATGGGTTGTGTAAAGAGCAGGTTGCTGAGAGGGGGAGTGTTCCCTAGTTGTGATACAGATTGTGTTGACTGTTTAGCCCGACCTGAGGGTTGTGATAGCTTAAAAAGAGGTATTCAAGGGCTGATTGATGAAGGAACGCTGCAATTCGACCGTACTGTAGAAGAGAAGCATGTTGAGGCAATAGCTGAAAAGCAGGGCGAAGTTGCAACGATTACGATCCCGTTTAAAACTGTCACGATAGCAGCGCCTCCCAAGCGACCGACCATTACAATAACCAAAGCTGGACCCATTCCCTATGAAAGCACTAAAGCCATCCCTTGGAATTATGGGGTGGAAGTGTAGTGCAATGGAGAAAAGATTAACCTGGAAAGCCCGCCGGTAGGGACAGTTGATAACCTTGTGGGGGCAGGGGGTATAACCCGCAATGGTAGAATTTTCACGTCGCCAGAAGTAGAAGCTGAGAGAATTGCCAAAGGGAAAGGCAAAGTCAATCAAGAAAGACCTTCTCAAGAGAAGGAAAAAGAGACGTTGACCAAGGATGTGGAAGAATTTATGAGATTAATTCAGAAGAGCGATTATAAAATTGTCGATCATCTGCAGCAGACGCCTTCCAAAATCTCGATTTTGTCATTGTTGCTTTGTTTCGAAGCCTATCGGAACACTTTGCTGAAAGCTCTTGACACTGCCTATGTACCCCAGGAGATATCCGTTAATCATCTCGAAGGAGTGATTGCGCACGTGAACGCGGGGCATGGCCTTGGCTTTACAGATTTTGATTTGACACCTAGGGGCCACAACCACAACAGTGCGTTGCATATTTCAGTGGAGTGTAGGGACATTGTTATGTCTCATGTCCTTGTTGACACTGGTTCGTCCTTGAATGTTTTGCCCAAGAAGGCACTATTGAAGCTAGATACCCGAGGTATAATATGCACGCCAAGCGACTTGGTAGTGAGAGCTTTTGACGGAACGAGAAGGTCTGTGTTTGGAGAATTGACTTTACCAATCCAGGTCGGTCCAGAGGTGTTTGACACTATGTTTTATATCATGGACATTCAGCCAGCTTATAGCTGTTTGCTTGGACGACCTTGGATTCACTCTACAGGGGTTGTAACATCTACGTTTTACCAAAAGCTTAAGTATATGGTCGGTGGTAGCATTGTCACCATATGCGGGGAGGAAGACATCCTGGTAAGTCACCTGTCATCATTCAAATATGTCGAAGTGGATGGTGAGATCCATGAGACATTGTGCCAAGCTTTTGAAGAGGTGCAGATCATAGACAAATCTCCTATCATAAGCAGTGGACCAGAGGTGGCTATGTCGTCGTACAGAGAAGCCCAAGCGGCAGTTCAGGCGGGGGAGACTAAAGGTTGGGGTCAAGTTCTGGAGATTCATGTTAAGCAGGACAAGTTTGGCTTAGGGTATCGCCCTTCGTCGTCATCTTCATCCTAGAGCGCGCCAAAGTTCAAAGGGCCGATTGTGTTTACTCCAGAGGGAGTCAGTTTTGAAACAATTAATGTTGTGTCTAACAGTGAGGATGGAGATAGCGACTGTGACATGGATTCATGGATCAAGCCCAGCGAGCCAGGACAAAGCCTATGCAACTGGTCTATCCAGGACTTTATTCAAGTGACGACGAAACAGTAACGCCTTGTTTTTTTTTATTATTGTACAATCCTATGTCCTCCCCGGGGCATAGTGATTTTATTTCAGGGCCTACTTGCTTATGTGTATGCTTTGTTTTAATCATCAAATAAAGGCGTTTTTCTCATGCAAATTTTGTGATCCCTATTTTTCTGCTTTTTATTTTTACAATAAAATGGCAATGTGGTTGTATGCTTCGTTTGCATATCATTTGAAGCATTTAACCCTTTCTCTTGCAGGATCCATATTTCAGATTACACCGATCAAGAACTCCCTATGACTCGCCTCGACTTTGAGCTCCCAATATTTCAAGCCGAAGAAGAGATTGTTGAGGACGACGACTTACCAGAAGAGCTGACTCGACTTTTGAAACAAGAAGAGAGAATCATTCTGCCACATCAGGAGGATATTAAGGTTGTCAATTTGGGTTCCGAAGAGGTTGTCAGGAATGTCCGGATAGGGACTGCGCTGCAAAGCGATATCAAGCAGAGACTTATCGAGATGCTGCGAGAGTATAGTGACATCTTTGCTTGGTCTTATGAGGATATGTCTGGGTTAGACGCTGATATTATGGTCCATCGCTTGCCATTGCATGAAGAATGTCCACCGGTCAAGCAGAAACTCAGAAGAACGAAACCAGATATGGCTGTAAAGATTAAAGAGGAAGTACAGAAACAGTGGGACGCTGGTTTTCTAGCTGTTACAACTTACCCTCCTTGGGTCGCCAATATAGTATCGGTACCAAAGAAAGATAGTAAGGTGCGGATGTGCGTTGACTATCGGGATCTGAACAAGGCGAGCCCTAAGGATGATTTCCCGCTTCCTCATATTGACGTATTGGTCGACAATACTGCTCAGTTATCCGTGTTTTCTTTCATGGACGGCTTTTCTGGCTACAATTAGATTAAAATGGCGCCGAAGGATATGGAGAAAACAACTTTTATTACCCCGTGGGGAACATTCTGCTACAAAGTGATGCCCATTGGTTTGAAGAACACTGGGGAAACATATCAACGTGCTATGACGACACTCTTTCATGACATGATGCATAAAGAGATCGAGGTCTATGTTGACGATATGATTGCCAAATCCCAGACGGAGGAAGAGCATCTGGTGAATCTTCTGAAATTATTTGAAAGGCTTAGGAAATTCAGGCTGAGGTTGAATCCTAATAAGTGCACCTTCGGGGTGAGATCTGGAAAGCTACTGGGGTTCATTGTTAGTGAAAAGGGAATTAAGGTTGATCCTGCAAAAATAAAAGCGATACAAGAAATGCCAGCGCCAAAGACAGAGAAAGAGGTTCGTGGTTTTTTGGGGAGGTTGAACTACATTGCCCGGTTCATATCTCACCTTACATCCACGTGTGAGCCGATGTTTAAACTGCTGAAAAAAGATCAGGCGATTGTCTGGAACGAAGATTGTCAAAAGGCGTTCGAAAAAAATAAAAGAATACTTGCAGGAACCTCCGGTATTGATGCCTCCAGTACCCGGAAGACCATTGATCATGTACTTGACGGTTCTTGAGAACAATATGGGTTGTGTTCTCGGTCAACATGACGAGACTGGACGAAAAGAGCATGTGATCTATTACTTGAGTAAAAAGTTCACAGATTGTGAATCCTGTTACTCAATGCTAGAAAAGACGTGTTGTGCACTTGCTTGGGCTGCCAAACGTTTGAGACAATACATGCTAAATCATACAACCATGATGATTTCGAAGATGGATCCGATCAAATATGTCTTTGAAAAGAAGGCACTTTCAGGAAGGATTGCCCGATGGCAGATGGTACTGACAGAGTACGATATACAGTATGTTTCGCAAAAGGCTATCAAAGGTAGCGTACTGTCAGAGTACCTGGCCGAGCAGCCAATCGATGATTACCAGCCAATGAGGTTTGATTTTCCTGACGAGGATATCATGTATTTAAAGATGAAAGATTGCGAAGAGTCGTTGCATGGTGAAGGGCCTGAGCGGAGTTCCTAATGGCAATTGATTTTTGACGGTGCTGTTAATTCATATGGAAGTGGAATTGGGGCAATAATTACTACTCCCCATGGGACGCACATCCCGTTCACTGCCAGATTGACATTCCCAGTTACCAACAATGAGGCTGAATATGAGGCGTGTATCATGGGTCTCGAGGAGGCTATTGATTTGAGGATTAAAAATTTTGATGTGTATGGAGACTCCGCGCTAGCCGTGAACCAGTTCATGGGAGACTCGTCAGCCTAATCTGATGCCGTACATGAATTATGCAAGGAGGTTGTTGCCTTTCTTTGACAGAGTAGAACTTCACCATGTGTCGCAGGCAGAAAATTAGATGGCTGACGCTCTTGCGACATTGTCTTTGATGTACAAAGTCAACTTCTGGAATGATGCTCCCAGAATCGTTATCTCTCGCCTTGATAGGTCCGCTTTCATATTCGCCATTGAGGAAGCTTCTGATGGCAAGCCGTGGTATTTTGATATCCAGAATTTCCTAAAGAACCAAGAATATCCGACTGGGGTATCCAGCCGCGATAAGAAGACTCTTAGGAGATTGGCTAGCAACTTCTACTTGAATCCAGATGGTGTTCTGTACAGGAGAAACCATAATTTGGTGCTATTGTGATGTGTTGATGAGAAAGAAGCTAATCTGCTTATGGAAGAGGTCCACAAAGGAACCTTTGGCATGCACGTCGGTGGACATGCCATGTCTCAAAAGTTATTGCGAGCAGGGTATTATTGGCTGACGATGGAAAGGGATTGTTTCAAGTTTGCGAAGAAATGCCATAAATGCCAGATTTATGCAGACAAGATTCAGGTGTCGCTGAGCCCTTTGAATGTTATGGCGTCCTCGTGGCCTTTCTCCATGTGGGGCATCGATATGATTGGAAAAATTGAGCCCACCGCATCCAACGGACACCGGTTCATCTTGGTAGCTATCGATTACTTCACCAAATGGGTTGAAGCAGCGTCTTACGCTAATGTTACCAAGCAAGTAGTAGCCCGGTTTATCAAAAAGGACATCATCTGTCGTTACGACATTCCTGAAAGAATCATTACTGACAATGGTTCGAACTTGAATAACAAGATGATGAAGGAATTGTGCCAGAATTTCGAGATTGAGCATCACAACTCGTCTCCCTATCGGCCCAAGATGAATGGCACGGTCGAAGCGGCCAATAAGAACATCAAGAAGGTAGTTCAGAAGATGGTTGTAACATACAAAGACTGGCACGAGATGTTTCCCTTTGCCTTGCACGGTTATCGTACGACGATACGCACATCAACCGGGGCAACACCCTTCTCGCTGGTGTATGGTATGTAGGTTGTCCTACCACTGGAAGTTGAGATTCCTTCGTTGAGAGTTTTGCTCGATGTCCAACTCGATGACATAGAGTGGATAAAGAATAGACTGAATCAGCTCAGTTTGATGGATGAGAAGAGACTTGCATCTATCGCATATGGTTGGTTATACCAGAGCCGGATGAAGAAAGCTTTTGACAAGAAGGTGCGCCCTTGAAGCTTTCAGACGGGCGATCTTGTGCTGAAGAAGATTCTCCCACCACAATCAGATCACAGAGGCAAATGGACTCCCAACTATGAAGGTCCATATATCGTTCGAAAGGTCTTCTCTGGAGGAGCCTTACTGTTGGCCACCATGGATGGCTAGGATTTTGCATCCCCTGTGAACTCGGACGCAGTTAAAAAATACTTTACTTAAATAGACCCGCTGGACAGAAAAAGAAAGTCCAGGCAAAAATGGGGCATCCCGGCGAACCAAGAAAAAAGAAAAGGTTCGGGCAAAAATTAGGGATAAAATTGAAAAGATGTACACCCGCGAAGTCGAAAACCCGAAAAGGCGACTTCGGCAAAAAAGGGTATCCCAGTGAATTGAAAACCCGCAAAGGGCGATTCAGGCAAAAGTTATGGATTGAAAAAGCAAATGACAACGGTCCGAGTTTGATATTGCATTGCTTAGTGGTTTGGGAGTACCTGAGGGTCGATTATCCAAGTCAATTTCTTCCGAGGACGGAGTATCGGGAAAGCATCGGAGTCAGGCGAGTCATAGGAGGATCAGCTCATGGTGTTTGTCTGTACCACGTTGTCGACATGTATACAAATTTCTTTGTACCTCTATACATATTTGTATTTATTTTGCAGCTTCCTCTTTTCAGGAGTTGCATTCACTGTAAAAACTTTGTCTATTTACAGGCCCGTTATCAATAAACACATACTATTCAGTACTTGATGTTTGTTTCTTGTTTTAACTTTCACTATTTTGTTTGTGGAAAACGTCGATGTTGTTGATAAACTTGCAGGCCTCGGCCAATAATTGTTAAAACTTTGAATTAACTGAGCAATTGTCACGGCTATTGACCTGGATTTTTCCTCTTGTATAGGATATCTTGTTGTTGCTCATATTTTGCAGGGTCGTTACCTTCAAAGCAAACAGCCAAGGGATCGTGTTTCCCCAGCCGGAGTCCCTCAATGTAGGAGCAGGCTCTAGGTGATCTTATTCCTCCCCAACAGATGGAAGTCGCATTTTATCCCCAGAGGAGTTGGATACAAGCTAGTAAGCGGTCAGGCAGTGATGCACATCCCCAGCGGTGTTCATGTGCACATTTAATCCCCAGTGAAGTCCTCACGGGGTACAACCAGGTTGTCGATGGTTTGAAAAGTTCATCCCCGCGCATGATGGTTCTTTCTATTCTCTAGCAGGTTGTCTTTCCTCCAATAGGTTGATCATCCTCAGCAGAGTTCGTAACTCCGGATTTGTCGAGCTATCCCCAGCAGGATTGTTTCTTCCCCCAGCGGAAGTTTGGGTTCGCTCCTCCAGCATTTATTTTGCTGGAACGCCCTCTTTTCATTTGCATCGTGCATAGAATCTACCCAAGCGCGTAGCATTCCCATTTCGTATGGAGCATTACGCCATTTTCAAACATGTGCATTTTGAAACATAAGTCAGGTCGGTTACCTCTTTGTTTTCAGGTGTTTTCCCTGCAGGTAATTGGAATTCTTGTTCAGGATGGTGTTCGAATATTCAAATTTTTAGCATGAGGTATGCGATGATAACATTTGTCCTATCATGTGTTCCCTCATCAGAGTCGCTTGGTTAAGTTTCTCTTCGTCCTCAGCGGAGTTTTTCTCGGATTGCTGTTACGTCAGCATTAAAAGAGTTCAGGGATTAGACCTTTGAATTCAATACTTGTTGTCAAGGTAAACGCCTGACAATTGACGTCAGGATTTCCCCAGTAGAGTTTTGCTCGGATGGCTGGTACGTCGGCATTAAAAGGCTTCATGAATATACCTTCGAAGTTGTTACCCAATTTTGTTCAAGATGGACGTCTAGCAATTGATGTCAGAAATTCCCCGTAGAGTTGCTTGTTCAAGTCTTCGGATGCTCAGTACGCGCTTTTATTTAGCGTATGTCCGTTTCTGTGGAAATGGAAGGTCAGAGATATTGACGATTCTCACTATTATTTAATGTATGCCCGTTTCTGTAGAAATGGAAGGTCAGAGATATTAACGATTCTCACTATTATTTAGTGTATGCCCGTTTCTGCGGAAATGGAAGGTCAGAGATATTGACGATTCTCACTATTATTTAGTGTATGCCCATTTCTGCGGAAATGGAAGGTCAGAGATATTGACAGTTCGCACTTTTATTTAGTGTATGCCCGTTTCTGAGGAAATGGAAGGTCAGAGATATTGACAGTTCACACTCTTGTTTAGTGTATGCCCGTTTCTACGGAAATAGAAGGTCAAAGATACTGACGATTTACACTTTTTAGTGCTTGCCTGTTTCTGCGGAAATGGAAGATCAAGGATGATGTTTTGATATGGTCTTGTAGCTCGGCTCCTGCTTACTGTAGCGTATATTTGAAGATTTTATGTTGATTCAACGCCTGTGGCGTCACACGGGTGGTTGATGTTGAAACCAGGTTCTGTATCGGATGATTGATCAGTTGTTGCCGTGACAACCAGATTCAATTCTCTGGATTTTTGTTCCCCAAGCAGTTTGTGCAGATTATTTCTTTGGTTAGCAAATTTCCGGGTTCTTTGGTATTCAACCGTCTTTTACCTTGATTGCATGAAAGTCGTTCGCTTTTCATCCAGTCAGGTTCAAGCCGCTTGAATAGGGGCAGCTGTTGCACCCCAAAATTTGCCTAACCTTTTCTTACTTGGTTTATGTTTCATTAGCATTGCATTATTCTAGCATAGCATTATTCATTTAGCAGGGGATCAAGTGTGGAGCCTATCTAGAGGTCTTGTTCAAGCTAGAGAAGTCACTAAAGTCATCAGGAAGAGGGTTGTGTTCTTGAGGAGTTCAGATGCTTGTATAGGGTTCATCTCCTAACCTGAGGACCAATTGAAGACCATCAGTGGGTTGTGTATCCTTGATCATGGAGAGAGTGTGTGGATAGAGCTCATGTAGTGCCTTGATGGTCATGGTGTAGCTCATTTAAGTCATTATGCCAAGTGTGAAGAGCCACAGTTGAAGGTGTTGCCATTAGGGTTTTTGCCTGGTCAACATTGAGTCAACTGTGCAATTGAAGAGGATTAAAACCTATTTCTAAGTCATTGATCATGGAAATTTATGTTGAGATATATGAGGTGATATTCCAAGATCAATCCAAGAAGAATTCAAAGTGTGAGGAGTTGCTAAACTAGGGTTCTCAGGGTAAAATCCCCTATTTAGTGCCTAACTTCAAGACCACTTATCCCAAGATACAAGTTTCATCACAACTTTTAGCCAACATGAAACTTTTAGAGCATGCTATTAGCTTTAATTTGAGTACTAGAAGTCCTCCATTGGATTTATAGAACTCAAGTTATGATCCAGACAAGTTAAAGGTCATCAGATGAATGTGAAATTTGTCTGCAAAAGTCAACCAACTTCCAAGGAACTTTTTACCTATAAGGGTGTTTCTCCTCAACTTTTGGCCAACATGAAAGTTTTAGGTATTGATCTTAGATTTCCAAATTGTACTAGAAGTCTTCCATCTGATTTGTAGAACTCAAGTTATGAGGTTTACAAGTCAGGGGCATTTTGGAAAGGTGAGATTATAGGTCATTTGGCATTATAGGTCATTTTCACTATCTTGCAAGCTTCAAATGAAGTTTTGTCCAACACAAAACTTGCTCAAAATGGAATTTTTAGGTCAACCATGTATTAAGGATGCATTGATTTGGCTTAGGGTGAGAATTGGTTTGAAGTAAATTGACAAAAGGGGAATTTAAAGGCATTTAAGTTAAAAATTCAAAATTAATTCATATGGGTTCAAACAAGGCCAAATGAGTACTCATTTTATTCAGAAAAATCATTTTGAACATGATGGAAATACTAGAAATTTCATTTGAGGCATAATTCATGACATTTCAACTTGTTACTTCTTAAATAAGTAACACATTAAAGGTTGGCCTTATGATGGAATTAAGGACTCAAATTGATCCATACTCTCTCCATAGTCTATAAGCAAGGGAATTGAAGCTTCTTGGAGAAGTTTTAAGCTCAGATTCATGTACACCATAGTTGGAAATTTCAAGCAAAAGTGAAAATTGGATCTCACTGATTGGGCCTCCATTGGGCCTCTAACTCATCAAAATCACTTCTATATAAGTTCAGATCAAGGTTGGTGTTCATTTCGTGCTAGAACCAGGGAGTGCAAGTTGAATTTCAAAGCTCCAAGTGCAAATCGTGATTTCAATTCTAGAGTAATTAAAGGCAAATTGAGGATCCAATCATCTTCAGCATCAATCATAGAGTGTATCTGCACAGTTTGAAGCCAAGAATCGTGCCCTAACTGCTCCAATTTGAAGCTGCAACTCAGGTATGTAACTTTCAAAATTACTGTAGATTCATGATGATCTAGCATGTTTTAGCATGAGGTTAAGGTTTAGGAAGATGATTAGATGGATTTTGGTTCAAAATTTGGAGGTTTAGAGACAAATTAAGATGCAACATGATTTCTGTTTGGATTCAAATTGGCCTGTTCTTGAGGTTTTAACATGATCTAGATAGTGTGTGATGACCTATGAAGCATGAGGAATAGATCTATGGCTTTGGGTTGAGGTTTGGTGACACTTGAGAACTTGATGCATTTTCTGTTTGCGTTCGTGTTTAAGAATCTAGAAGGAATTAGGAGAAATGGATGTGATATTTGGAATCAGCGTGAAAAAACAGAGAGATCCATATAAGATTTGCCTAGTTTCCTTGACCTGTAAGTTGTGGCTCGCCGAAGAAGACGGTGGCTCAGCCACCGGAGCCACCGTCTGGTTCACCTGAGGTCTTTCCCTCCATTACCAGTTCAAACGAGGAAGACAACTCCATGGCCCTTGGATCTGCTTAATTTGAAGACTTTGTCCACGCATCCAACGATCATGACTTGTCCTGAGAATTGGACTTTGACTCTCAAAACGCTGCACATCATTAATGCACTGGCAGCGTGTAGCCCCTTGGATTATCTTACTTGGTCCATTGATCCTACGGTCCTGATTTAATTCTGGCATTTATTTTCTTAATTATTTTATAATTCATTTTCTTTTTATTTTTAATTGCTTTATTCTTTTAAAATTCATAATAAATTCATTATTGATCAGAAAAATACCATAAAAATATGAGCATGATCTAGATTTTATTCTTGATTTTCTGATACCCTTACATATTATTTTCATGCAATTTTCAATTTAATGTGATTTTTTGCATTTTTATTAATTCCTTAATTTTGGCTTAATTCTTCATGTTTTTGCTGAATTTTGATTGTCTGTTTGGTATAGAATTTAGGGCTGAGTTTTGGCTTGCTGGTAGATTAGAGATGCATGATCCCCTAGGATTTAATTCAGTTTTTTAGATAACCATAGGTTCTGTTTAGGACTAGTTCCCTTGACCTCCCATTTGTAGGGTTTCTTTTGACCTCTTTGGGTTTTAGGATTTCTTTAGGTGCCTTCCCTTTAGATTAAGGCTCTGATCCTTTGCCCACATATCAATAACAAGCTTAGGGTCCCTAAGAAAATTTGGTATAATTTTAGAAGGTGTTTTAGGATTTTAAGTAGATTTAACATTTAAGGTGTTGATTAGGGTGCTTCTAGTGTAGCTTTTCCCTTAGTTGAATCTCAAAGGTGGATTTTAGTGCAAATAAGCTTCTAAATCTCTTGTGGTGGTTCATTAGACATCTTGAGGTTTCTGTTTATTTGATTGTAGTGCTTGATTTGGTGTTTTTCCTCCTTTTAATGGCTTTCTTGTAGCTTGATCAATTAGGGTTTAGGAAGAGCTTAGTTTGATTTCTCTTTCTTCAAATAAACATGGATTGCCTTGATTGCTTTTCATCCTCATCGCATGATTCAAGGTCCCTATGTGGAAGCCTCATCCTTCCCTTGGAAGGATGTGTGGCATATCACAAGAGGTAGAACCTTTGAGGATGCCTATCTCAAATGTATGGTTGAGTGCCATGATGGATTCCCTTGGTTTCCATCATGCTTCCCATCATCAATCAATCTTGAAGTTAACTTTCTTCTCTCTTGTTGAAGCTTGAAGGTAGGGATTTCCTTCTCTTGAAGATGGCTTGGATTTGAAGTTGTTTGCAGACTGTTTGTTAGTTGGCTGTTAGACTGCTTTGCTGTTGAGTTGTTTGTCTGTTGTTTTGTCTGCTATGTTTTCTGATTGCTTGACTGTTGCTTGTGTGACTGCTTGGTGTGTTGCACTAGGCTAGGCTTCATGTATATGTTTCTAGTCCTAATAGCATCCTTAAGGGTGAGCTTTCCTCCCCTTTCTTGTTTGCATTTAGAGGTTGAGTCTGGCTCCCTCTGCTTGACTGTTATTATCTGGCTTTGCTTGCTGGTTTAAGGTGGAGTATGTCTCCCTTGCCTGTGTGGTGTGTTGCCTTTGGGCTTTCTTGCTCTAGAAGTTGAGCTTGGCTCCTTCTGCTTGTTTGTTGCATTGCATGCATTTTATTTACAGTTGTTTCTGTACAATTGTTTCTTTTGTTGTTGCTTTCCTTTGCCATGTTCCCCTAGGAACTCTGGCTTCTCTTGTTCAAGAGAAGTTATGACAGACATTAGGGTTCTAACCATGCATGATAACATTAGGTAGTTCCCTCCTAACCTCAATCATAGGATCAACTTTGCATGACAACTTTAGGATTTGATCAGTTCCCCTTTAATGCATCCTTTCTCTTCTCATCTTCAAACAAATCAAGATACCGTAATAAAGGTTAATTGATGTCGTACGCTACGAGCCTTAAGCAACTTGAGAAAGGGTTATTGGAGAGTTTCTTTTCAACATCTTGGATGTTTAGTATGGCACCCTTTGGGTGACATGCGACGCATTCACTCTCAGGTCATAGTCTCTAGTGCGATATCAGTTGCAAACATCCATAAAAAAAATACTTCTTCTAAAAAACAGAAAACAAAGATCAAACTTCTTTTTGTCCTCTTGGACCTTTAATTCCTGGAAACCCTTTTCAGAAGGAGAGTTATGTTAACTCCCGGTTCTACCGCAAACGGTTAACGCCTAAGTCTCCATCGAGCGAGCTGCATACACGAACTGCTGGAACCGTTTGTTAACCCTACTCGGATAAAAAAGACAAACTTGTGTCTCTTGTTGTCCCGAACTACGTTTGCTCTGATCTTTCACGCCGTGCGAAAGTACGTAGGCACGAGATGCGATATCTCGGCGAGCAACCTTCCCCCGTAACCCGTAGTTAGGCGAACTACGTTGACTCTGATTTCTCGTTCGAGACGGGAATACGTAGGCATAGAACTGCTATGTTCTGCCGAGTCATTTTCTTTTCTTTTCAAGCCAGCTTTTAGCCTAGATAGATTAATCAACCCGTCAGATAAACACAACAAGCATGGATCCTATCGAGTACGATGGACGTGAGGGGTGCTAATACCTTCCCCTTGCGTAACCGACTCCCGAATCCAGACAATGGTTGCGATGACCTTGTCTTATACCTCTTCGTCAGGTTTTTCCGATCGTTTTCTTTCCCATTCTGAGGGATAAATAATGAAAGGTGGCGACTTTTCTGTTTTGCCGGCACCTTATTTTCGCAGTAGCGACACATGTGGCCAAGAAAATCTGTCTGAAGATGTCAATCTGGGGCAATCAAGTCGAGATTCAGCAAATCTCTCGGGGATTAATCAGACAGGGGCAAAGTTACTTTAAAGGCTCATTTTGAAATCAGATTTTGTAAGAGCGTGAAGAGTTATCCTCTCTAGAAGAAGGTTAGTCAGAGTCGCCTCTCCATATTTTCAGATCTACTCAAGCAGGTTTTGTCAACCTTCGAGTTCAAGACGAATCTCGGGAAGTCATGTTAACTATTCCCTAACCTTTCAACCAGAAATCTTGTATCTAGACAAGACACTTTCCAACGTCAGCCATACCTGACCTACCTCGAGACCACCGGTTGAGCTGTTATACATAATCATTACATATCATCTATCATAGCATATCATGGAGCCTTGTGAAACCGAACAGATAACCCAAAGCCCAATCCATATTGGCCCATCATCCAAAGCCCAATCCCTATTGGCAACCACCAAAGGTCCAATCTATTGGAACCTCATTCCAAAATCCAATCCCCATTGGTACCCAGAAAATATCACCTTCCATCAGGTTTCACCCGTCCTTACCAGCAAAGTCCAATCATACTTGGTATATCCTTCTTTCTCCGGTGGAGCGGTCATTTTGCATATCATAAGCATCATTCCATTGCATCCTCAAATGCATAGCATTTCCATTTTAAATGGAGCATTGCACCATATTCAAACATATGCATGGGAAGCATAAGCCATATTTGCTACCGTGTGCAAGGCACGAATCATCTATTGATCAAGACATTGACATATCCCTTTGATGATGTGAAACTTTGGATATTTTTTCTTTCCGTCAAATCCCTTTGACGATGTGGTTCTTCGGATATGTTTTCTTTCTATCAAATCCCTTTGATGATGTGATACTTTGGATGTGTTTTCTTTCCGTCAAATCTCTTTGACGATGTGGTTCTTCGTATATGGTTTCTTCACGTCAAATCCCTTTGACGATATGATTCTTCGAACAGGATTTCTTTCCGTCAAATCCCTTTGACGATGTGATTCTTCGGACATGTTTTCTTTTCGTCAAATCCCTTTGACGATGTGATTCTTTGGATATGTTTTCTTTCCGTCAAATCCCTTTTACGATGTGATACTTTAGATATGTTTTTTTCCATCAAATCCCTTTGACGATATGGTTCTTCGGATATGCCTTCTTTCCATCAAATCCCTTTGACGATGTGATACTTTGGATATTTTTCTTTCCGTCAAATCCCTTTGATGATATGGTTCTTCAGATATGTTTTCTTTCCGTCAAATCCTTTTGACGATGTGTTCTTAGGTGGTCTTTCCGTCAAATCCCTTTGACAATGTGGTTCTGGGGTTCACTGTTCTTCCTTTGGGCATGTTTTTTTCCCTCGAATTCCTTTAAAGACGTGTGGTCAGGCTCCAATTACATTTCACTCCCCATGGAGTGCAAATTTTTGGGTTCTTTTAGTATTCAATCTCCGTGCACCTTGAATGTCTGAAAGTCGTTGCTATCACCCTTTCAGGTTCAAGTCGGTTGAAAAGGGGCAGTTGTTGCACCCCAAAATTTGTCTCATCGTTTCTTGATCTACTAGCTTGTGTTTCTCTGCATTTTGCATTTCTGCATATCATGGCATTGGTTTTCAAGACATGGAACCAAGGTGTTTTTGTGGCTCAGGGGTCCATTTTATTGCAAGAGTTTGAACAGCGAGCGTCCGAGGCTTCGACGTTTATTTTTCTTAGCAATTGAGTGGACGATTTTATTTTATTCAGCAGGTTATTTTCAACATAGTAGATGGGTCACAGTATATCTCTAGCATTTCCACATTTATAATGCCAAAGGGAAAGTTTCAGAGGCTGAATAGGGATTAGGACGGGTGAAAACGGACGAATGTGCAAGTTTCCCTCCAAATGGCGCTATTTTTGAGATTTTGTGAGTGGTTAACCGATTAACCATAGTAAATTTTACCCAGTAACGTGCATTTTCAATGCTGCCACTTTTCGGGTCCATTTTGATCACTTGTAAATTTGATTTTACACCAGAAGAAGGATCTAGAATCACTCTAAATTTGGATTAACTTTCAAAATTAATTCAAATTCCCTCCAATTTTTCATTCCTAATCCCATTCCAATTTTCATTACCTCACTCCAAACCATAATTCTACTCCTAACCAAGAGCCTATTTAAGTGAGTTTGCTCCAAACCTCACCATGAACTCTCACAATTTCAGATTTCACACTCATTCTTGAGAATTAGCTCTCAACATTCTCTCAATTTTTCTACACTCCAAAACCTCCATTAAAGCTTTTTTCACCTGAGTTCTTTAATTCTTCATTAGAATCATTCAATTCTAGAGCTAAGCCTCCATCATTCATCTCCATCATCTTCAATTCATCATTTGAATTTTGTTTGGATTTGGATATGATCTTGGAAGCAAGCTTATAAGTGATTCTTGGATCAATTTTAGCTTATTTTGGATTGTTCTTCACTTCTATTGCAAGAAAGCTCTTAGATCTTGAAGATTTCTTGGGTTTCTAGCTTGGATCTATCAATTTGCAGTGAATCAACAATTACCAAAGTAAATCTCAGCTTTTAAGGTTGGTTAATTCTAAATCTAATTCTGTTTTGAGCTTATTTGAGTAATCACAATGTAGATCTTAAAGTTTTGATTGATTTTGTTGATTTTGATCTTTGTGATTTGTGATCTCAATGCTTGATTAAGTTTGATTGATGTTTGATCACTAATTCTTCGTGTTAAATTCATGCATAATTGATTACATGATCATTTGGATGATTGCACATTGAATTAATTGTTGAACATGCTTTTGGATTGCTGTTTTTCTGCTTCTGGTGCAGTGTTAATTGATTAACCAGTTGTAGTATAAAACTGGGTAATCAATTAACCAGTGCAATTTATGAAATTTTTTAGTGGTTAATCGATTAACTAGTTTGCACAGGCAAATGGTAAATCGATTAACACTTGAATAGAATGTGATTTTTGGTTGTTTTCAAGCATGTTTTGATTTCTTTCCACCTCTAACCATTATGGATTGATATGATACATTTATATGGACTGTTTTGACTTGTTTCATCATGCTTGATTGTTTAATTGCGATTTTTCCACGCATGACTTTTGGTTTCCATTTGAATGCTTAACATGTTCATGTTGCTTGATTGATGTGATGGTCGTATGTTTTTCTTGCTTATATCATGTTAATGATTAATTGTTGATGATTATCTTGTTGGACTTGTGATACATGTTTGTATTCGCTTCCGATTCTGTTTGTCGCATGATCGTTTGATTTGCATAATTGATGTATAAAGCATGTTGATCTTGTTGATTCTTGAAGCTGCAGTATTATTGACCATTTGTGTTCGATCGTTGATGCTTGTCCATCCTTGCATGCAATTTTTTCAGGATTGGTGCTTGCTCATACTTGATTGCATTGAATCATGCTTGCTACCCTGCTTTCTACAACTATCTTATTCTGAATTTGCTTGCTGCCTGCCTTTTTACACCTACTTTTGTGCTAAATTAATAGCTGTTAAATGCTGATGTGCTGCCTTGTTGGATTTTGTGGTTGTTTTATGCATGAAGCGCTGTTGTAGCTGTTGTTTTTGCCTTGTTTTTTTTAATGCATGTTCCCTTAGGACTCCTAGCCCAACTTAATTTTTGATTAAAGTTTGGATTAGGATAGACATTAGGGGTGTAATCCATGCATGATAACAATTAGGCTAGTCCCTTTTAACCTCAAACTTAGGTCCATCTTTTGCATGCTAACATTAGGATAGAATTTCCTTTCGCATCCCGACCTTAGGGTCACTTTGCGTGACATTAGGACCGAGTTTCCCTTAGACCTTCTATGCGTCTTTCTCTCTTCTTATCTCAAAATAATTCTAATACACTTAATAAAAACGATGAACATTGTGCACCACGAGTCTTAAGCGTATGGGAAATGATGAGTGGGGGGTTTCTCCTTACTTGTCTAGAGTGTTTAGTGTACGCACCGTGTACGATATGCGACGCATTCGTTCCTATATCATGGTTTTTAGTGCAATGTGAATCATAAAACAAACTAATTCACCTCACTAAAACTCACAAACAAACTTCAAACCATTTCATCCTTCGGGATTGTGTTTCAAAATCATTTTTAGAAAGAGTACGTTACTTTTCCATTCTATCACAAACAGACATCGACCCTATCTGCTGGAGTGTGGAACTTAACATCGCTCATAAAAAACAGTTAACCAACCTATGGTTTCGTAGTTGCCCGAACTACATTTGCTCTGATTTCTCATACTAGATAAAGATATATAGGCACAAGACGGCGATGTCTTGGTGAGCAACCTTCCCTCATCACCCGTAGTTTTTCGAACTACGTTGACTCTAACTTTCCCATTACATGAGGGAATACGTAGGCATAGGGTGGAGATGTCCTATCGAGTCTCCTTTTTTTTCTTCATTCTCGTTTCCCTTTAACAGTAGCTTATAAAAAACACACCCTTTGATTAGACAACAAGCTTGGATCCCGTTGAGTATAACGAACGTGATGGGTGCTCATACCTTCCTCTTGCGTAACCGACTTCTAAACCGAAGATTTGGTTGCGATGATCTTGTCTTTTCCCGTTCTTCAGGTCTTCTTCGATCATTTCCTTTCCATGTGTTGGGATAAATAACATTGGGTGGCGACTCTTTTATTTTTCCGCTGGGTGTTTTTCGCAGTTGCAACACTGTGTAGTGGCAAAGGTTGAAATGTTGTGTGGCATGTAGGTAAACAAAGCTTGTAGTAAAACGAACTCGACATCCTTGGCAGGGGAAAAGAGATCTTCAAATGATGACCCGCTGCTAAGAAAAGAGTCTAGAGAAACCAACGCTCAGGCTATCACCAACACTGTTGCTGAAGAAGAAGGAACTTTCTAACCATATCTGGCTATGGCTGGAGAATTAAAGAATCATGGCTGATCTTAAACTAACCGACTCTTCATAGGGAAGAACAAAGTTAGGATGATCAAAAGGAAACAAAGCGCCACCACTGCTGGGGGATGACAACCTCGATCTGTTAGGGATGTTGCAAGAAATTTTGCTCTTACTGGGGAAAATCAAACAAGTCTCTGCTTGGAGGATATGGCTCTGTTGAGGATATGAAAGATAAATCCTTCAAAAAAACCAATCTGATGCCTGTTGGTGAAATTACAACTCTGCTGGGGAGAGGAAAGGTACACAACCCTTCTAAAGAACCATACATGTACTTGCTGGGGAAAACAAACAGCCTTCTCAACCAACCATGACATTGTTCACCGCGAATCAAGCTTATAAAGGGAAACTACCAATTATCCCTTGCTGATTTCTGGCAAAACATGCAATGCATAATGTTTTCCTGGTTGATTTTAGCTTTTTGTAATTCTCAACGCTTTATAGGATTATGTGATCACAAATAATTGTTCAACTTTCAAACAAATACTAAAAAGAGACAAATGAGAAATCCAAGGATAAATTTTATTGAACGTAAAAATCTTTTGTACATAAGATGTGTACAAGGATGTAAAAATCCTTGATGAGGAAATTTACAATAAATTGATAAACAAAGTAAATGGCAATGAGAAATTTAACTTTGTATTGATTACAACATTGGCTACCATCCCCTGTAAGTCTAGGTTCCAACATTGTGTGTCAGTTGATGATGATTTGACTGATCGTTTGAGGTCTAGCTATGATGAAGATGGGCTCAAGTGTTCACAGTCAAATGCATTTATCCCTAATTTTTTCCTGGACATTTTCTATTTTTTTCATCCACCGGGATACCCATTTTTGCCTAAGTCGCCCTTTCGGGTTTTCAACTTAGCGGGTTGTTTTTATTTTTTTGTTTTGTCCCTAACTTTTGCATGGAAATTTCTTTCTCTGTCCACCGGGATACCTATTTTTTCCTAAGTCGCCCTTTCGAGTTTTCAACTTAGCGAGATTTTTATTCATCATTTTTTTCCAGGCATAATATTTTTTGAATGTATCGGAGTTCACGGGATGTGGCAACTCCTCCCCATCCATGGTGGTAAGGATCAGGGCTCCGCCTAATATATCAAAAATTCAAATTACAATGCGAGATGTCCAAACTGCCCTCCGAGATAGCACAGTCAGCATAAAACACAAAATATAAACATTTTAGCTTCAGTAGCCCTGACACGGGCCGTGCATGGGACACGGGCACCCGTGTCAGGCTGCTGACTCGTGGATTAATTTCTTCATCATCAAGGGCCCTGACACGGGCCGTGTCATGGGACACGGTCACCCATGTCAGGCTGTTGGTTCTTGGGATGGCTCTTCAACTTTGTGACCTTCTGAGCCCTTCCTGACACGGGTCGTGTCATGGGACACGGGCAGCCGTGTCAGGCTCCTGGTCCACCTCAAAACTCTTCCAAATCTTCGCCATTTTCCTCGGTTTTCGCTCTGCTTCTCCTTTATTGTTTACCTGAACCTAGAGACAGTGAAAATACCAAATTGACGCGTAAAATGTAATACAAACACATAAAATGCGACAAGATAAAACAAATGATTAACAGAAACAAATGTTAAAATAACGTGTAAAAACCACCGATCAAACTCCCCCAAACTTAAACCATTGCTTGACCTCAAGCAAAAAGCTTGGATAAAATTTTTCAAATCAAACAATACATCCAGTGAAGGGCTCAGAGTGCAAGGCGTGCCAATACTCATATGTGAGTCTTAGTTCTGATCGGCTCAAACCAGCTCTCTCGGTACTCATCCGTCAATGAAGGCATTACTTAAACACACACCGCAGTAAAACCACGGACCTAAATCCCCTTTTCTGCCACCTCTCCAACTATGCTTTGGGCTTAAGTCTTTTCTTCGATTTTCTACCCCTTTCATTCGGATAATCAGATTAAGGCATGTACAATTTTTCTCTAGAATTTTTCCATGGCACCTTTATTCTTTTTCTCGCTCACTGGCGTTTATAAGTCCACTTTGGGACGACTATAGAGATTCAACTGCCGTTAGGCTAAATAACCGGGTGAGGGTTACCCAACTTAGAAGGACAGGTTGATTTTACCGTCATTATTCAAAAAAAAATGTTGGTGCCACAAGTCATTCTCAAAATTAATATATACAATTATTTCAATCATGACGGACTATCACAATGAACTAATCGGGGAATACTTCTCAAATCCAAGTACTATGGCACAAATCTACACGTTGGACTCGTTTCCTTACTCCGGGGAACCTAGGGTGTTCAATTTATACCTCAATTTCCAAACTTTTCCAAGTTCCTTAGTTCAAACTCCTTCTCCCTTAAACTCTAAATACTTTCTTGACTATCTTACACACCTAGCCTTCACAAGAAAAAAATTTTAAGGTCTTCCTATGGGGAGAATTCGACGTGATGTTTACCGAACATAAATAAAAAGGTACTTAAATTGAAAATACAAAATGGTAAAACCTCCCCCAAACTTGAACTGAACATTGTCTCAATGTTCAAGAACAAGAGAAGACGAGGTGTACTCATAGAGATCCTCACAGAGGGGCAGGCAGGTAATGCAGCAACTCTTTGCTGCTTCCACGTTTTCCCTTGCAAACTCTCGTTTATTCCTGCAAAAACAATGACCACAAAAAGAAACAATATCAATCTTAAAATCCTTGGGTTGCCTCCCACGCAGCGCGTTTAACGTCGCATGGCTCGACGTTCGACTCCCCATTATTATGGAGGGTACTTTAAGTTCCAAACTTTATTGCTTGACTTCTTCACCATAGAATTTTTGTTAGGCTCTGAGATATGCACAACTTAAAGTGGTTTTGATCGTTCTCCCTTCTTAATTGTGTTGATCTTCCCAACCGAAGGTTTGACCTCTTTCTCCTTACCGTTCTTCTTCACCTCCACAGCCTTTAAAGTGATTTTATCATCAAAAGATTTCAAACTGATCGTACCTGTTTCCACATCAATTTTGCACCGACTAGTAAGCAAGAACGGCCGGCTAAGTATGATCGAAGTCTCTTCATCTTTTGGAATATCCATGATTTGAAAGTCAACTGGAAAGGTGAATTTATCGATCGTCACCAGAACGTCCTCTTCTAGCCCATATGCCATCTTAGTTGTGTGGTCGGCAAACTTCAAACTTGTTTCTGTATCGCTCACTTCTCCAATATCCAACTTTTTGAAAATCGACAACGGTATGAGACTCACACTAGCACCTGAATCAATTAAAACTTTCTTAAAAGTTTGATCTTTTATAGTACAAGGGATTGCAACAGGTTCAGGGTCCTTCCTCTTGATGGGGATTCTCTTTTCTTGCGATATTTCCTTACACTGCTCAATTGTGGTCTTCGGTTCTTCACCTACTGATCTTTTTTTACCTATAACCTCTTTCATAAATTTCTTGTGCAAAGGCATTTGCTCGAGTGCTTCAAAGAATGGTATGTTGATTTCCAATTTGCTGAACATAGCACTGAACCTTCCAAAGTCTTTCTCTTTCTCATCCTTCTTTGTAACTTTTTCAGGAAACGGTAGTTTGATTTTCGGTTTAACCTCCTCTTTCTTTTTCTCTCCAGTTGGTTTTTCAGATAGTACAACCTCTTCTGGTTGTTTCATTTTTTCTCTTACCTCAAGTTCCACCTCTATGCATTCATCCTCCTTTGTTTCCTCTTCTTCTATCTTTTTCAGATTTCTTGTTGTGACATCATTAATACTCTCTTGATTTTTCGGATTCGGTATTGTCGCACTTGGAAGGGTTCCTTGTGTGTATGCTGAGAGGTGTTGGGCTATCTTCCCCATTTGCGCCTCGAGATTTTTGATGGAAGCAGTGTTAATCCTTTGAACATTACGGGTCTCTTCTTGGAATTGCATACTTTGAGCTGATCGCTCCAATCTTTGTCGTGAAATTCTTTTCTGTCCAAAAGTCCCCTTTTTTCCATTCACGATCCGTCTAATATATCAAAAATTCAAATTACAATGCAAGATGTCCAAACTTCCCTCCGAGATAGCACAGTCAGCATAAAACACAAAATATAAACATTTTAGCTTCAGTAGCCCTGACACGGGCCGTGTCATGGGACACGGGCACCCGTGTCAGGCTGCTGACTCGTGGATTAATTTCTTCATCATCAGGGGCCCTGACACGGGCCGTGTCATAGGACACAGGCACCTGTGTCAGGCTGCTGGTTCTTGGGATGGCTCTTCAACTTCGTGACCTTCTGAGCCCTTCCTGACACGGGTCGTGTCATGGGACACGGGCGGCCGTGTCAGGCTTCTGGTCACCCTCAAAACTCTTCTGAATCTTTGCCATTTTCCCTGATTTTCACTCTGCTTTTCCTTTATTGTTTACCTGAACTTAGAGACAGTGAAAATACCAAATACGACGCGTAAAATGTAATACAAACACATAAAATTTGACAAGATAAAATAAATGATTAACAGAAACAAATGTTAAAATAACGTGTAAAAACCATCGATCAGAAGGATTTCTTGACAACAAAAGGTCCTTCGTAATTGGAAGTCCACTTACCGTGTGTATCTGAATGAACAGGAGAATACCTCTTGAATACGAGTTCGCCTGTGTGTGGAACGCTCGAGGAAGAACATTCTTGTCAAAAGCTCACTTAAGACATCTCTAATACAATTGACTGTGGAAAACAACGGTCAGGCGCTTTTCTTCAGAGAGATTCAGCGGGTCGTATCTGGATTGAGCCCATTCAGCTTCACCAAGCTCTACTTCCATGATGACTCTGAGCGAGGGAATTTCGACTTCAATAGGTAGAACAGCCTCCATACTATACGCAAGCAAAGATGGAGGTTCCCCAGTAGAAGTACAAACTGAAGTTATGTAGCCATGCAATGCAAAGGGAAGCATTTCATGCCAATCCTTGTAAGTCTCGACCATCTTCTGGACAATCCTCTTGATGTTTTTGTTTGCTGCTTCAACATCACCATTCATCTTGGGTCAATATGGTGAAGAGTTGTGGTGCTCGATCTTGAATTATTGGCACAACTCCTTCATCATCTTGTTATTCAGATTGCTTGCATTATCAGTGATAATAGTGCTAGCAATAATGTAGCGATATATCATCTCTTTCTTGATAAATATGGAAACCACTTGTCGTGTAACATTTGTATAAAAAGCAACTTCAACCCATTTGGTGAAGTAATTTATAGCAACTAGAATGAAGCGATGACTATTGGAAGCCTTCGGCTCGATCATTCCAATCATATCAATACCCCACATAGAGAAGGGCCAAGGAGAAGTCAGAATATTCAACGGAGTTGGTGGCACATGGATCTTGTCACCGTAGATCTAGAACTTGTGACATCTTTTGGAAAAGTTGTAACAATCTACCTCCATTATTGTCCAATAATACCCAACTTGAAGAATCTACTTAGCCATAGCAGGACCTTTGGCATGTACACCCTCACAGCCTTCATGTATGGACCTTATGATTGTGTCTGCTTTGTGTCTATCCACGCATCTAAGCAACACAAAATCATAATTCCTCTTGTACAGTATACCACCACTCAAGAAAAACTTGGTGCAGAGCCGGCTAAGAGCCTTCTTGTCAGTGATAGTGATACTCTAGGGATATTCATGTTTTTCTAGATATCTTTTCATGTCTAGGGATATTCATGTTTTCAGACTTGTCCTCAATCTCTTTATGTATCATATAGTGAAAGAGGGTTATCATGGCACGTTGGTATGTTGCCCCTGCGTTCTTTAGACCAAATGGCATGACTTTGTAGCAATATGTACCCCATGGCAGGATGAAAATGGTCTTCTCCATATCTGCTGGGGACATCTCGATTTGATTATATCCTGAGAAACCCTCCATGAAAGAAAAGAGAGAGAATTATGCAGTGTTGTCTACCAAAACATCATCATGAGGCAGAGGAAAATCATCTTTTGGACTTGCCTTATTGAGATCTCGATAATCCACACACACTCTGGCCTTCCCATCTTTCTTCGGAACTGGGACGATGTTGGCAATCCATTCAGAATACTCAGAAGTGGCTAGGAACCCAGCGTTAAACTGTTTCTTCACCCCTTCTCTGATTTTAAGCGCCATGTCGGGTCTAGTCCTTTTGAGCTTCTGCTTGACAGGAGGAAAAATAGGCTTGAGTGCCAAGTGATGTTCAAGAATGTTGGTATCTAACCTAGACATATCTTGATAAGACTAGGCGAAAATATTAACATACTCTTTCAATAACTTGACTAACTCGGAGTTTACATGCTTAGCGAGGGGTTCCCCAATCTTGACTTCCTTTCTGCCAACATCAGTACCAAGATTGATAACTTCTACTAGCTCTTTGTGTGGCTAAATCTCTTTCTGCTCATGCTCAAGGAGCCTTGCTAGTTCAGCCGGTAATTCATAATCTTTCTGACCATCTTCTTCAGCTTGGTTAATTAGAATCCTAGAATTACAACGGATGTTTGCCAAGTTATTATCAATGCAATTATTTGTTTTGCGTGTTTATGAATATGTATAGAATGAGCTATTTGCAAGAAAAATAAAAGAAACTTTGCCATTTGTTTATTTGTGAAAAAGTAAAATAAAGAAGGAAGTAAGAGCATGATTTGAATGCAAAAAAACTTTTATTTATTGATCACATAATGTTTCAAAAGCGCGAGGCCTTTACAAGCTATCCACTTTCTTGGGCGAGGACGAGGGAACAGAATAATAAAATGCATTACATGTTTGTGGGAAAACCACAGGAATCACAGTAGATGTCTAATTGTTGAGCTTGAAACCCGGTGGCCACTTGTATACAATGATTGCCCTTTGACTACTAGGACCTACATCATCAATAGCTTACACAATATCCCCCTCTTGGAATCTAGCGCTTTTGAACTTGATCAAGCTGCTTTTCTGATGACTACGTGAACTAGCTTGCTGATCAGGATGGTAGCCCAGTCCAAAGCGATCATGCTTTTCAACCACATTCAGGATCTTCCCCCAGCCAGGAAAAAAAACCTTTCTTAATGGTCTCTTTATCGCTCTTGACAAATGACATAGCCATTTTTGGTAATCTACCATAATTTACAGAAGCGAAGCTGACATCTTCGAACTCGAGACATTGCAATGGCACTTCAGCTATGCCTTCATCAATCTCGACATATCGGAAGGATGATAACTCGCTTACTAGAAAATATTCTTCACTACAAACGATGATCATCTGATCTTCAAACATGAATTTCAGTTTTTGATGTAACATGGATATAACTGCCCCTGCGGCATGAATCCAGGGTCTACCCAATAAACAATTGTATGCAGGATTGATACCAATCAATTTTAAAGTAATTGTAAACAAATGTGGCCCGACATTAATGGGTAAATCCACTTCGTCAATGACTTGCCTTCGAGAACCGTCGAAAGCTTTGACAATTAAAGCACTTGGTCTCATCTCGCTCCCTTCTACCAATAATTGACTCAATATGCCCTTAGGCATCACATTGAGGGAAGAACGGGTTTCCACAAGAACACGAGATATCAAGGAGTTCATATACGTTATTGAGATGTGTAAGGCTCTATTATGAGCAGTACCTTCATGAGGCAACTCTGACTCATTGAAACCCAAGTACCGACTAGCAGTTATGTTTACAACATCATCGTTAAATTGTTCTACAGGAATGTCGTGCGTTACATGAGCAATGTTCAAAACTTTCAACAAAGTTGATATGTGCGCGGGCAAGATCATGAGTAACGACAAGATAGAAATCCTCGATGGTTAGACCATAGAACGCGGTTGGACCATACTTCTAAGGAACCTCTTTTAAATTTTGATATGGAAACGGCTTAGGAACACAGACAGTAATAGGCTGAATTTTCTTCTTAGGAGCTTCCACAGGAACCTTCCTATATACGTTCGTGAATGGCTCAATAGTAGCTACTTCTTCCACAGACTTGGATCTGGAAAACTGAACTACACCTCGGTTCATCAAAATTTGAGCGCAGCCTTTCAACTTTCGACACTGATTAGGATTATCATCATAGATCTGGGACTTTCCATGAAGACATTTCAGTAATCCTAGCTCTATCAACCTCTTGATCACTATAATCATCGGAGTTTTCAATTTGCTGACATCTCTGGCCAACTCAGCCCCTTGATCATTCTCAATCATATTAACCACGAGTCCACGATGAGTAGGCAAGGGATTAGTTTGTATATTAGGACTCTCTTCAGAAAATGTCAGGATTTTCTGGTCGATAAGCTCTTGAACTTGGGCCTTGAGAACAATGCAGTTTTCGATAGCATGTTCTATGTATCCAGTATAGTAAGCACAAGATGCATTTGGATTATGCTTAGGACCAAAAGGAGGAAATGCAGGTGCAATCTCTTTGGGGACAGTTTCCCCTTCATGAATGAGATAAGGAAACAACTTTGTATAAGGAACCAAAATTCTGTCAAAATTGATCCGCCTACATTTGTTCTAATTGTTTTTTTTTTGTTCTGATGCTGATTTTTGTTGTTTTTCCAAGACTATTGACGTTGAGGTTGTTGTTAATTCTGAGAATTCTGAACTTGAAGATGATATTGATACAAAGGTTGTTGGTACTGAGCATTTACAATATAAGGATAACGATAATACGGCATGGGAGCCATAGGAACCTGATATTGAGGAGAGGCTTTTGCCATCACAGCATTCGCTTCACCTTCCTTTTTATTTGAATGATTGCTCTAAGGTTTCTTTGTTGGTTATTGACCACTTGTACCAGCAATCCTACCAATTTTCATCCCATTCTCAATTCTTTCACCAATAGTCATGATATCAACAAAGTATGACGAAGAACTACCCACCATTTTCTCATAGTACAACCTTTGCAAAATGCCCATGAAAATATCAACCAATTCATGTCAGAAAGAGAAGGTCGTACACAAGAGGCCATATCGCGCCACCTTTGTGCATATTCTTTGAATGTTTCAGTGTTACGTTGCGACTGATTCTGTAACTGCAATCTGCTAGGAGCTAAATCGAGATTATACTTGTATTGCTTCAAGAATGCTTCTGATAGGTCTCTTCACGAGCGAATCTTGCTACGTTCCAAATCCATATACCAATTCAAAGAAGCTCCAGACAAGCTATCTTGGAAGCAATGAAACATCAATTCAACATTGTCAATATAGGATGCCATCTTCCTACAGTACATATTCACATGACTGCAGGGATAACTAAGACCTTTGTACTTTGATAGCTCTGGAATCTTGAATTTCTGTGGCAGCACGACATTGAGAACCAAAACAAGTCTTTGGCTTCCATGCCAAAAGTAGAATAACCTTCAATCACTCAGATTATCTCATCCAACAATCTATACTCATCAGATCTGGTATGATAGGTAGGTCTAACAAGAGCCTAAGGATTTGGAAGTTATGATGCGGCTGGAGCAGGTATCTGCGGGGAAGCAAACTGAGACGGATATACCAACCCAGAATTCAACATCTAACCAGCATTCTGAACCACTGAAAACCAAATAGATAACCGACAGGAAGTACCGTAGCAGTAGAAGATGCCCTACGGTAGGGCATTCCAGCATGAACATTTTGAACCATAGTTTAGGCAGGCTGAGACAAATCCGGAACATGAATAGGAGGACCCCTATACACATGCTCATCTTCGTCAGGAATTTAAACATAGTGGACACAAGAGTCTGGTGAATCTGTGTTTGAGGAATCTCGTGATTATCATGATTCACCACAGAAGGTGGAATCGGAGTAGGCATGCCCCAAGGATAAGAAGCAGAATTACCATTGGGCATGGGTGCAACAAAAAGTTGATACAAAACAAAAGCACTACCACTGACAATCTGAGGAGTGAAATTTAGAGGCATTCCCCACGAGAAAGCTGCAGGAATTCTATTCAAACCAGGTTGAGCAGAAGGAAGATTGACAGAAGGCAGAATAACACTCAACTGGCGCTATAACAATAGCAGGAGAATAGGCAATGAAAGGAGTAGGAATCACCATAGAAGTGACGATAGTAGCATCAGTAACAATTGCAACGACAGAAGTAGCGGCAGCGACGTCCTTCTGAGCACGAAGAAACTCCATAATAACATCCATGTTAGTTTGAAACTGATCCATCCGACCCTGAAGCTGAGCCAAAGTCTCCTTGTAGGCGGTGTTCTCTTGTTCAATATTAGCCATGATCTTGGACTTGTTTGAGCGAGTGAAATAGCGACGTCGAGTCGTCGTCTTGCTACAAGGCGGAGTCGGACAGTGTAAGCATGTTGGTTTTCTGGATGAAGAACATACATATGAGTATGATTGAATGCAATGTATGCAAAAATAAAGTTGTAAGTTCCAGGAATTCGTGAGCTTTATCTTTGTTAGAAATAATCATAAAGCATATAAGTAAAGGCACAAAAATAAATTGACAAGAGAAATCCGCATTCAATCAATGAGGTAAGGAAGTACAAGCTCAAATATAACTCAAATATATGCATTTTGGGCTACAACAAGATCAAAATGAATCCTATCAAAGACAAACCTACAAACAAACAAGAAATGAAAGACAGTCCAAGGAGTCTGGTGTGGCAGTACATTAGCATACGCATCCCTCAACAACCCTGGTAGATCCTCTAGTGCATGCTCAGCAAATCTGACTAGACGATTGTGCCTCTCACTCAAATACTTTGTATCTTTCATGAGGTTGCGCAATAAAGAATGATTAGGTCCCTAAAGAAGATCCTAGAGAAATGTCTCTTTCTGATCCAAGAGGACTTGCAGATGGAGACTCTGATGCTCCTAATGAGTACTCTCCAAGTGAGACAGACTAATCTCCTCTTGGCTCTGATGTACCTGATCCTGCATCTTTTGAATATCACCGAAGACTTTGTCAAGCTCGGCTTGACATTGAGAAAGGTCTTTCATCTACTGGTCAGCATGATCCTGCTCACTCTGCAGCTATGTCTAGTACTCTGATAACTTTGGTCGAAGATCTGCAAGTTACTTCTTATAGCTGAACTCATCCTTATGGGCTTGATACTGAGTATCAGCAAGTTGTCTCTTCTTTGAGGTCAGTCCGTCGTAAGTACTCTTCAAAGCATCACCTACTTTTTGGCGCTTGTTCTGCTCAAACTCCATCCCTTTACACATGAGTTCCCTCTTCTAGCGAAGATCCATCTGTAAACTCTCCTTCTCGGATGTGACTATATCAATGTTGATACGAATATCAGTATTCTCCTTCTTCAACATCTCAATAGTCTGCTTGATTTGATCGACTTCTGAAGGAGGACCAATGGCAAGTTCAGGAAGCTTTACATTCATGGAAGGCTCAAAAGGAAACGGTAGCAAGGTCGCTCGAACTTGTTCCTTGACCCATTGAGTGTAGGCTTCTTTCGTAATGTAATTCTTCTTACCCAACTCATCTCTACCTTCACGGTGAGTGTGTATCCATGCAGCACTGAATCTCTTCAGCAAACCCATGTCACCAACCTCTTCATGAAAGAGGAACTCTTCCACTAACTCAAGATCAAGTTTGTCAAGCATCTGATATCCCAATTGACAGAAGGCAAGCCTCAGATTGTAGTTAATTCCACTCATTGTACCCAAGAGAGGTACATTGGAGAATCTACCACAACGAAGAATGACCTTGGTACCATCGTAGGCTGAAGAATACCAAGAGATGTCATCAGCAGTAAGAGACATGATCCTCTGAGACCACTAGAGATTTCCATTATTCTCTACAAAAGGACCCTTCTGCGGAAGATGAGACATGAACCATTGATACATCATAAGAGCATAACATATAATTGTTCCTTTCTTCTTTTCATTCCTCAAATGAATAGAATAATAGGTATCAGCAAGAAGTGTAAGAACTGGATTCCATATATCAGTAAAGCAAACACGGCATTGAAAGCCTTCAAGTTTCCAACTTCAACAAAAGAAACGACCTTGTCTACTAGAAACTTTGAAGCGAACCCTCGAATACCCTTTCCTTTAGTCTTGATATTATCTTTCAACATCCTTCTTACTAGGGCCAAGAGCTTCAGCAATAATAGGGAACTTCGAACAACTGCTGGTATAAACGAAAAGAACCTGATTCTTGATCTCAACCCCCAAGATATGAGAGTACTCCTTAAGTGTGGGTGCTAGCTAGTAATCCTGAAATGTGAAACACCTCAGTGGTGGGTCATAAAACTAACAAGTGTATGAATAGTAGTAATGTTAACTTCAGTGTTGAGAATGGCTAAAATATTTTTATAATCATCTCCGAAAACACCCATGTTATCTTCAACCAGACAAGATGCCAAACCCCACAAAGCCTTCAGCTTAGGCTCCACAAACTTGTAACTGAAGATACCCCTGCAACCAGTACTCATCGCCTAAGACTATGCCAACAAAGAATAAGCTCTCGAGTAACCTAGAAAATGCACATGCAAAAATATTAATGGTTATGATGAAATGGCATACAACACAAGGATCACATAGCCAAGCACAATATGAACAATCAAATCTGCACAAGCTGAGCATCTGCATATAATTCTGTGTTGGTGCAAAATTCTGACGTGCGTGAGAGAACAAAAGGCATAAAGAGTCTTGTTTTCCTACAAAAACCCATATCCATCTCACAGGTGTCACCTAGACACAACAAGGTGGTCCCTAGAAAGGTCTCTCAAACCATAGGACTCAAGTGAAAAACCGTCGTTGTAGCGAATTCTCGCATGACGGAAGTATTCTCAAGCGAATCACAATCTGGGATGTGGATCTCATGATAACCCAACGCGTAAAACGCAGACGTCACGACTATCCACGTTCTATCCTATGTGTATGCTCAAGCCTGGTGTTAGGACTTATCTCTCCAATAATATCTGTTCATCCCAACAACAGCAGAATATAGCAGATATCTAGAATATACATCATATGAATATTTAAAGCAATAAAGAAATGCAGTAAATAACAAAAAGATAAATCAAACAAAACATAAAGATAAACACCTAAGAAAGCAAAGAAAAGCAAGAAAAACTAGGTGAGACCCCAACTTGCAAGCGCGAGGACTCCCCAACAGAGTCGTTAGCTGAAACTAGCGGGATTATAACTGAGTGAATCGTGCACTCAAAGATACAACAGAGTCGCCACCGAACTTTATTTAATCCCAAAGGACAGGGAAAATATCGATAAAACCCAACGGGAAGAGAAACGGGAAAGGGGGTCAATTATGCAAAAGGAAGGTACTAGCACCTTACGCATCTGTCGTACCCGACGGGAACCATTTCGCTTGCTTCTAGGCTTGGATGGATTATCTATCTAAAGGCTTCTAACTAAAAAAGGAAAGGAAAGGAGAAAAGAAAGAAAAGAATGTGCTCACGGAGGATTGGGGTCCTCGGGCCTACGTACCATCATGGTGCAATGAGGAAGCCAGAGCTCCATAGTTCAAAGAACCAAGAAAAAAAGGATCTGGACGGACCAGAGAGACAGAAGAATGAAAGAAGACGGAGGAAGGTGGCTCACCAAGATTTCACAATCTTGTGCCTACGTATCCTCATAGTGCAATGAGGAAATCAGAGTCTACGTAGTTCAGGGAACCAACGCTAAAAAAGAAGGAAAAAGAGACGGCATCAAAGCCAAGAACGAAAAGTGGAAAGTGAGACCCAACTGGGGGATGCAAGAGGAATGGTGTCAAAACCAAGAAAGACAAGTGGGCTCAACTGGGGATTGCGCAAGAAGATGGTGTCAAAACCAAGAAAGAAAATAGATAACTTTGTTGAGGAACTCAAAAGACAAGTGATAGCTCCACCGGGGAACATTGAAGAATAGAGATGACTCCACAAGGGAGAGAACAAAAGGATGGTGACATGGCCAAGGAAAAAGGGACAAGGATCAAAGTAAAAGGTAAGATCTATAGAGAACTAGGTACATTAACTGACAAGTAGGGATTAGCCGAAGAAAAATAAGAGAAAGATTTTGGGGAGAAAGCCAAAAGGTTGGTGTCGATAGATGAACTGTGAGGAACCAGGAGAAAAAAAGTAATGACCCAAAGAAAGGTATTAGACTCTGAGGGATATTTGGTATATTAACTGATAAACAGTGGTTAAATGAGGAAAGGAAAGGAGTTGGTTTTAACTGGAAGATGATGATCAACCAAAAGAAACGGATGTAGAACCAAGAAAAGGTTGTGACCCAAAGAAACGGTACGTTGACTGAACAAACAGTACTCGACCGAAGGAAAGGGTATTCGAGCTGATCAAAAGTTACTAACCTAAAGCTGACATTATTTGAACCAAAGAAAGGTTGCTAACTGTAGGGGGTTCGGTGTTTAACATATGGATTGTAATCAACCAAAAAGAATAAGTGATTAACCAAGAGAAGGTGATTAACCCAAAGAAATGTTGGTTTTAACATACAGACCGTGATCAACCAAAGATCGAGTGATTAGCCAGAAGAAGGCGATTAACCCAAAGAAAGCTCAGTATTAATAGACAGACTGTGATTAACTAAGGAAAAGGGGAACGATGTTTAACTTACAGGCAGTGATAAACCAGGAAAGAAGAAGAGAGAACCAAGAGTAGATTATGAACTCTGGTGAGGACTAGGGTCTAACAAGAAGACTATTTAACCAAACAAAAAGGATTGACTTCACTGAGGAAGAAGAAAATTGGTCTTAACCGAAGGACGGTTGATCAACCAAGCAAAAGGAATTGAATAACAAATATCAAGAGAAACAAAGGATGGATTGGCCATAAGAGAAACGAGAAACAGAAGGAGAAGACTACTTCCAAAAAGGATTTAAAGGTGCAAGTGATCAAGGATCGACTCGATTGGAAGAACAGGGAAACCATAGTAAGGAGATAGAGGCAACTATTCCAGCCACAAGGTCGTTCGTCCCCTACCCAAAATAGTGATAATGAGTGTAGGAATTCTCCACTCTCATTCCTTCTCTAACACCAAAGTGCGGTGCAAGAAACGAAACGGAAAGCAAAACAGCGCAAAATTTGTAATGCTCCAATGCGTTGCAAATATTCAACTCTGCGGGGAAAAGAGGACTGTCGCACCCTAATTTTTGACCTTAAAATCCAACCTCCATCGTGCATTTTTTGTATTTTCTTTTACTGTTGTACGCATGTTTATTATGGCTAACCAGCTCGTGTAGGTGTACTAACCAACCGGTGGCAAGTTCAAGAAAATTCTCATGTGGTTTATCCAGTCTTGAACCAAGTTTTATCGAAGTTTACAACAAGCTCACAAGCTGATTTGAACTCAATGGCTTTTATCTGACTCTGAAATTAAGGACAGTCTGGATTTATGTGTAAAGAATTGGATCTTAAGGGGAGTTCATACTTTAAGGTTCCAGTTCAAACTCTTTCACAAACGGAATGTTCGTTATTCAAAACTTACTCGAAGGATTCCATGTCAATCAACAATTCAATACAAAGTTACCTTACAAGGACAATTTTCTCTCAAGGATCATGAGTTGGATTTATGATTTTGCTATAATGGTTCAATTATAAGAATGATACTTTTACACAAACTTCGAGACCACCAAGCTTTGTCTTTCAGGACCAAAGAGCTTCTGTTTTTAACAAGAAGTGTGTGTGCTGGAGTCAATATTTTACAAGCAATTTGAGCAAGTTTTTATAAGTTGTTTAACAGGATACAATTCGCAATAATTCCATGAACCCCAAAATCTCAACGCATTTTGTGAAGGCAATAAAGTTATGATTACGATGAAGGAATTTCATTATATTTCTACAAAAGTCGACGTAATTACAAATAAGC
This sequence comes from Lathyrus sativus, assembly GCA_963859935.3. Classification (NCBI taxonomy): domain Eukaryota; kingdom Viridiplantae; phylum Streptophyta; class Magnoliopsida; order Fabales; family Fabaceae; genus Lathyrus; species Lathyrus sativus. The sequence continues at coordinate 398,860,026 of OZ012739.1, read as the reverse complement.
TGTCTCCAATCAAGAGAAATCGGCACATTAATTGAATCCCAAAGTTTCACAAATTAAGCTCAACACAAATTCCAAAAGACAAGTTAAAACCAAGTACATATTACATCGGAATACAAAGTTACAAAGAATCCTCCTGCAAGGGTCCAATTTTGCAAAACCCAGAAATTAAACACAACTATTATGTCCATGCTATTGAAATGGGAGAGAAGGTTACTTCCACATTTGAGCATGCCATAAAGGTCTTTGGTCGCAAGGATGATCCAGTTGGCAATGAGAATAATGATGTTGATTAGCAAGTAAATGTTGTTATGATAGATGGTCTTTTGTCTAGCCTGGTTGAATGCCTTCAACTTGAAAATGCATAATATTTTGAATCCCAAGCATGAGGAAAGGTTTATCCGAATCCGAAATTAACTTGTCAAAGGAGAATAAGAGTTTGCAAGTGAAGCTTCTTCAGTCAGAAGTGGTTCCTGAAGTGCTCTTGGAGTGCTTCCAAAGATTCAACAACCTTTATATACTAAACATCCAGTGACGAAGTTCGCATGAACAAAAGCAGAGGACATCGATATTGTGGAATGGTATAATATTTGGCTTGAGACACTAGATAATCAAGGGAACTTGCACAATAGATTGAGAAGCTTACGAGAGCCTCTCGGTAATCCCTCCAGCAGCACATGTGTTCTCTTTTCTCACCTGCATAACACACATACACACGATTTGCAAAAGGCCACAAGCATCAGAGAATCACAGCAATATGCTCACAATATTCATACGGATTACGTTTTGAAAAAGTATCAGCCTATGGTAAAAACACCAGAGGAATTAAGATTGATTTGAAACAAAATTCACATCAAAACAGGGCAAAAGCAAGTAGCAGACATCACAACTCATAAAGCAACAAATCAATTGGGTTATAATTTTAGACAGGAAACAACCACAGTGAACAGACCAAACAATAGCACAACTATGGCATATCGCAAATCCATGAAAATCCAAGGGCTATGCATACGGCTGCGAGACCAAAGTTAACCTAAAGTTTGGTTTAACATATCAAATTAAGAGAAAGGGGACAAAGTTGTAATAATCCAAAGAGCAGACTCCTAAGAGAAAAGTTTCGACTAGAAACGACAAAGTCAAATGCGATACCTTCTAGAAAGTGATGGCTGATGCAACGAGATCAGCAGGGTATTACAAGGCAAGGACGGTCATTGCTCTAGCTCGATTATGAAATTATCTTCCTCCCGACCACTGTAGACCATAGTCACAAATAGAAGGACACTTGGAGCATTGGCCATGTTTCTCTAATACGATAGAACGAAGACATGTAGGCTTAATCATTCACCGCAGCTTGCCATTCATTCCCTTGAAGCTTCCTAACAACTGAGAGACAAAAGGAACGGGGAATAAGCTTTGTACCTTTGAGAGGTGCTACTGGTTCTGAAGTTTGTAGGCAGGAGGGGAAAACTCCATCTCCTAAATCAGATGAACCGCAACCGTACCGGCTACAAGCATAACCTTCGCTCCTCATCAATAACTCAATAACAACACCACAACAGCACTCAGTCACCATTTCCTGCAAACCGAAACACAGACACAGTTAATGGACCTCCGACATAATCACACTTTAATAGCAACTCATTCACAACTGTATTACTATTACCGACATAATCCATGCGCCATCTCTCCAATCAGCCCCTGCACCAAAGTGTTTGTGCTCAAATTAAATACAAGCATCCATTGAAGATACATTATCAGTTTTCAAAGAACATAAAGTGATGTCATAGAATCAACTAATTTTGAGGTCCTTTTATCCTCACGTGGATGATGTTGTTGCACCAAGACCTACAACACGACAACAGACATTGTACATCACCAAGAAGCATGCTCATAGTAGGTATACTCGCGGGGAAAGTCGCAGAACGTTACTATGGCTCGTAATGTTGAATGTTCAACATAATATTGAGAGTAATATTGAATCCCACACTATTGCAACTTCATCATAATGGGGGTTTCATCATTCCGCCGCAAGGGTACCTGCGAAATACCAGTTATTCAGAAACCAAAAGAAGTTGTTGACTTCTAAGATATAATCACACCAAAACTTTGGAATTGAATACCTTTTCTGATTATATAAAAACACGGAGAAGCTTTATGTGCAGCTGTTAGAGTCCATCTATCACGTTCCTGCTACAAGGGGATAATTCTGCAAAGAACAACAGAGGAGTTAATACCGCAAGCTTTTACTTGCTAAAACAGGACACACTCTTATGAATTGGGAATGCAATCGTAAACCATAACCCAGCACAGGATTTTTAACTCTTGATATTTGTTTCCAAAACAAGGTTCAACGGGAGTTATTGGAATTAAAGCTATTGTTTTTACGTTGGAGCTTACATGAAGATTTGCAAGGCAGCCAACATAATTGGGAAAACCGAAATTCATCAGCAATTTCAGATTAAAATTTCCTAAAAGTATTTGTCAAACATAATTAAACCAGAGATGATTTACCTTCCAAAATGGTCCAAACATGTCTAACCAAATCCAGAAACTCATTCAAAGTCGTATTGATTGGAGGAGCCTATAAAAGAAGAAGAGTTCAAGGATTAGAGGGATCCATCCAAGTGGTATTCTTATTTCGTGATTGATGTTGTTGTGTGTTTTTTAGGTTTCATGAAAAGGGAGACGTGAAGATCATGGAGGAAGAAAAAAGCAGAAAGAAAAATGAAGGAGAAGACGGATCGAGAGAGGAAGAAGCCAGGAGAGAGAGAAGCAGATCGCGAAAGGGATTGAATTGGGGGGGGGGGATTTAGGGGTTCTTTTTTTATTTTTTTGTTGTTATCTGTAATATAATCACATGCAGCACACCACACACACACTCAAATACACCCTCACGCATAACCGTTAGATCTCCACCAGATCTCATCACACGGCCAACGCAACACAGCTCACCGTACTCCCTCACTGACTATCCTCACCCAACCACACGTCTAACCTTTAATCAGTTTTTTTAATCCAAATAATTAACCAATTAATTACTAATCTGCCATTAATAATTAATTAACCCACTAATCCTTAGTTAACCCTAATTAATATTTAATTTAATCCTTGACCTTTTTTAATTAACCTAATTAATCAGCTCTTTTTTATCAAAATAATTTATAATTGTTTATTTGAATTCCTTTTTTCCTAATTATCTCTTATTCAATTAATCATTCCTTTTATTAATCATTTTAATTTATTTTATTCACTTCATTAATTAATCATTTTCTTTTAATAACCCTTTTCTTAATAATACAATTTGTTCATATTCTAAAAAACCCTTTTCATTTTAAATTGTTTTTTAAAAGAAATGATAATAGGCAACCTCTCTTTTTTCATATAATTAATTAACTTTTATAATAACTAAAAAAAACCATATATTTAATAATAAACTTCTCTCTAAAATCAATTTTGATCTAGTTTTTTAATTTAATCTCACTAAAAAAATACTTTGAAATTAATTTATAACCTAAGCTCTTTTTAATAAAAAACTAATTCACCCTTTTAAAATAATTTCTCTTAAAATTAAACTTCTTAAAAATCAATTCAACCCTTCTCTAATCAAATCCGCCTAAAATCAATCCAACATCGTAAAACTCAATTAATCGTGCACGCTTCCACATTCACAATTCACACACCTTAGCGCTTTCATGCGTTCGTGTATGCTTATTTATCGTCTTTATCTTCCGCAATTTATTTACCGCATTTATCTTTATTACATCGCATCATTGCATTCCGTCCAAAGGAAGAACCTACACATGACTTAACACTTGTGTGTACCGCATCTACATTTGCATCATACTCCCCTATGATCCTTGATCTCATTCAAGTCGATCCTCTAAGCTAGATCCTACCCCATAGGAAGGACCTTTTTACAACTTAGAATAAACACATTCAACAACTCAATACAATTGTTCAAACATTAGAGAAAGATGTTAATCATCTTAAGCGAGATAGAATCTCCACCCCACAACAATACAATCTCTTACACTTGTGGCGGTTAAATCTCCCTTAAAATGACAACTCATCTTTTCTCCTAAACTCAATCAACCAACTACCCTAATCCCGTAGGAACTTTGACCACTGTCAAAGAACTCCTCAAACCCTTTAGGGGAACTACAGATACTCTGATTCCACTCCCGTAAGGATATGTAGGCATAAGATGTGATATCTTATCGAGTATACTTAGAATCAAACCCCTAGGTCTTTTAACCATTAAGCAGATAAAACTTAGCAATAAACAAACATAAAACAAGAGGTTCCTGTAGAGTACTACAGAAACTTAGGATGCTAGCACCTTCCCTAAGTTTAACCAACCCCCGAACCTATAACTCTCTAACTTTTGCATTTGCATCGCATTGTGGGTAATTCGATCTTTTTCCCTTCCTTTGGACAAATCAAAGTTCGGTTGCAAATGAATAAGATTCAAACTGATCAATAGTTTGGTATCCAAATTTCACCGGGACAAGGACAAAGCTCAAGAAGATCCAAAGGAGGAGAAAAAAGGAAGAACGAATAATCAAAATTAAGTTTCGATTAATTAATCAAAGGGCAAAGATGTGCTAACAATTTTCCAAAGGAATGAAAAAATCATTAAACTAAAAGGGAAATTGTTGATTATATAAGATTAAGATTATTCCCAAGGGGAACAATCCTAATGCAATCGTGAATGGGAGTGTAAAAAGTACCAAAGTCAATTAGCATGCATCACAAACCACTTAATCATGTGATCAAAGATTAGGCAAAAATGAACATGATCATACAATGCCAAAAAAGCGAACAAATATGAAATCGATAAAAATGGGCATTGGGAAAATGCTCAAGCATGCTTCAAACAGAAGTTAAAACATCCATAAATATCAAACATATCAATCCATGGGAGTTGAAAGAGGAAACGATGCCAAACATACATGAAAAATGCACAAAAATGGCATTATGGAGCAATGTTAATCGATTAACACTTTGCCTGTGCAATAGTGTTAATCGATTAACACTTTTAAAATAGGCAGGTTTTTCTTAAAAATACAAGGTTAATCGATTAACACTTTACTCAGGCAAAAGTGTTAATCGATTAACACTGGAACAGAGCCTGAAATTTGATTTTTCAAAAGCACTTTTGTTCAATTTTGATTTGTGCAATCATTCACATGTTAGGGAAAACAATCATGCACGAAAATCAAGTCCAAAAACAGCAAATAATCACTTATGGAATCAATTAGCACATCAAAAATGAAGATCAAATCATGGCATAATCAATTCGCAAACGAGAAAAACGTCGAAACTACGTTGCAACTGATACAGTAATGATCAAAACAGTGAAAAGAGTGAGAATTAACCAACCTACAAGGCTGAGATTTTCCTTAGATGTTGTTCCAAAGGGAATGTGATGAAGCTACTCGGTGAAATTCATAGAAAACATAATTCAAAATCGAACCGTAGCGAAACCGAGCAGATTCCGACGAAAACTCCAAAATTGAAATTACACCGAATAAACTTGAGGTAATCACTTGAGATGGATCCAAATGCAATATAACTCCAAAAAAGCAATAAGAATTTGCAAGATGATGATGATCAAGCTCAAGAGAAAGCATTTCCTATGAAGAAGTTGTTACTTTTTAATGGAGGTTTTGAGCTCTAGTGAGGTTTTGGATGAAAGTGAAGAATATTATGAGTAAAAGTTGCAGAAAATTCAAAGAGAATTGAGAGTGATCAAGTGTGAAATTTTAGGAGAATGATTGGCCTCCTTTGTGAAATGGTGATGATTTTCTTATATAGAGTTTTGCTTTGGAGTTGCAAGGTTCTGAGTAAGCTTTGGATATAGGCTTGGAACTAGCCTTAGAGTTAGTTAGCCTCAACTCCCTGAGTTAGAGGTTAACTCAGTTAGTTAGGTAGTTGACTCGGTAACCATCCCAATGCAAACTTGAATCTAAGGGTTCACATGCTTGAAAATGAAGCAACATGGTGGTCTCAATCCAAATTAATGTATTAGAGCAAATGCCTTGAAATGTTTAGAAATGTCTTGAAGTGCCTAGAGTTGTCTAGAATGTTCCACACAATGCTAAAACTATGTACGCCCCAAAAATGAGAAGTAGAAGTTGATGTCCTGAAAATGCAGCAGGTTCTGCAAATTTTGCAAGGGTTAATCGATTAACCCATTTGCACTAGCAAATGGTTAATCAATTAACGTGGCTAAAACTTGCCTAATTTTGCCTGAAAAATGGTGTTGTAGTCATGGCTCTGATTTTCGACCTCTTGCTCTGATGAATAGGTATAGTGTTGGTGTAAGCCCTAGAGGCCAATACTTTTTGGTACTTGTATCGGATTATTCGTTTAATAATAAAAGGCATTTCTTTATTATGTTTGTCTTTCAGAATAATAAAGTCCCTAGAATAGTTAGTCTGTTTAATGAAATGTTAAGTGTGACTTAATCATGAGATCCCATTAAACATAAAGACATTATTCTTAAAATATCCGTAGTCAAGCTTTATTGCAAAGTGGGATAACATTAAAAGCATTGAGACTATTATGAAGATAGACTGATGATCACATCTCATGGATCATGGATAAAGAGTTATCAAGTCTTGACATAGGTATAAATATTAGGAGTAATATTTGTACCGGATTGACCCGCTATGAGAATACTACATAGTATGTTATGCAAAGTGTCATAAGTTATTCTCATGGTGATAATGGTGTATTACCACCCTTCGACCTGAAACCACTATGGACCCTAGATGTAGAGTCGGGTGCTTTATTGCTGATCAAACATTATCCGTAACTGGATGATCATAAAGACAGTTGATGGGCACTCCACGAAGCATGCTGAGGGACATGAGTGTCCTAGATGGAATTTGCCAATCCTGCATAACAGGAGAAATGTCTAAGGGCCCAATATTGAACTGGACAAGGATGACACAGTGTATGCCTTGTGTTCAATATAGACATAGGGGCAAAAGGGTAATTGTACAAACATATATTATCACGAAAAAGGTTTTGTCAGATCACATGACATTTTCGTGACTTGGGTAGCAGTGATGTGTTGCTAGATACCGCTTACTGTTTATTATGTTAAATATATAATTTAATATAATTACCAACGTTACGAAATCCTACAGGGTCACACACATAAGGACAGTTTGATGAGAGATAGAGAAATCAAAGGAACACCGTAAGGTACGGTGCACTTAAGTAAAAAATAGAAATTCGGATAATATAATAATAATTATTATTATTTTATAATGGTTATAAAATAATAATAAAATAAATATATTTATTATAATAATAGTTATTATAATAATATATAATATTATTATGGATCATGTGAATTGGGTTTTTAGCCCGCAGCCCACAAGAGAGTCTATAAAAGGAACCCTTGTGATGAAGCTTTCACTTGATGCAATTTCGTTTTTGATTCTCTTTTCTCACTCAAATAATTCCGTTCGTAAGCAGCTAGCACTGTGACCGGAAGCTGTTCGTGTGGACTGAGTAGAGGCGTTGCACTTCATCAACGCTTGTGATCGCTGCATCAAAGATCTGAATCGCCACAAAGAGGTAACGATTCTATCACTGACCATGCTCACTCGTAAGGATCACTAAAGGAAATTTTTGTTTTCCGCTGCGTTTAGATCGCAATTTTCCATCAGTGGTATCAGAGCCACTTACGAAACCATGGATCTGATAGCTGTTAAATTTCCGTCTTTTCTGTATTTGATTCGATTAAAACACAGAATGAATTTAATAATAAACGATTAATTAAATTTGGCATCTGTTGTGTACGATTTGGATGATTGATGTTGATTATGCTTCAGAAACCGACATTAGTATGGTGAAGTTGTGCGATACATTGATCATCCATAGGTTACACAATTAGATCTATCACTTTTATATAAGATATAAGAAATTCTGATGCAAAGATGGTATATGGGATATACTGTTTTGATTTCATCCATTCAATCACATAAGGATTGTAATTCTTTTGAAAGATCATCATTTTCATTCGCTTCGGAATCCGACGTTAGTATGGTGAAGCAATGACATGTTGATCTATCATATTGAGTTATCAATCGAGTTGTGTTTGACGGCATGAAATTGTTGCATTAGGATTAATGGCAGTACAAGTGTTGTATTGCCGCAGACTTTTCCGGTTGGGGTTGTAAATGCACAAAAGTTGTGCAGGAAACGACGTGAAATACAATGAAGTGTTCATAAAATTTTTCGTCGGGGCGCTGCCCCTAACAACCCCGCAAGGAGGCGCTGCCCCCTTGACCCCCGTCCGCTAAACGGTCAGCGGAACCCCCGGCTAAGTCTGCAAAGTGTGATCAATCAGCCGAAATTTAATTTAGTTTATTTAATTATCGGAATTTTAAACTAATAATAAAAGTGTGTTTATTATTATTTATTTGTGGTGATCAGTTATGGCCTTAGTTTATCCTTTATTATTGTTTTGGGATTTTTGAATACGGCCTGCGTGTCGTGCCTCTCTCTCAATCTCTTTATGTAACTTCTTTTCTCATCTCACTCCCTCGTATGTAAAACGAGTTTTCTTATATGTAATGTAATATTATGTTATGAAAAAAAAAGGAAGTATTCAATATTAAAGGAGGATAACCTTGGAGATCATGCTTGGAGAAGCTTAGATCGTTATTAGGTTAGCTTAGGTTCTCTCATTGGCTTGAGAGAACAATTGCATTAGGGGCCATAATTGTATCTTTTTTATATGTATGTTGATGCATGTAATTGTATGTTGATGCATGTGAGAGACGTTTTGCATGTTAAGCCGGTGAGATCAAACTAATAACAAATTCCCTCAAAATTAAATATTAAGTTTATGCTTTCCAATTTTTAGCACTCATCAAGACTAGTATCGAGCATTGTAGGTTTCGCCTACGCGAGGTGCATGTTCTATATTAGTAAGGTGTGATGGGATAATTGTAATATCCAATTGCTAAAACAATGGGTCAAACTTAACTAAACAAATTATAATAAGATTATATATGTTTAGAAGCAAGAATTGGGAATGATTTATGTGATGGATCAGAATAAAGAGTTATTCACCCAATTGAAAATATTCGAGAGTTGTATGAGATACAATTGGAAGGAGTTCCTACCTAAATAACTTAGTTTTGTGTAATCAGCCTAACGCTGACTTAAAACAAAGTGAAACATGGATCTCGACCCACTAAAAAGTCTTCCAACGGGATTTTCCGAATCAAATGATGAGGGTCATTTGTTTTGAATAAAATAGTGGGAGCATATTTGATTAAAGGCCTAATTAAATATGTTGTTTTAATGATACTTATATTTTCATATTTCTCTTGTAGATTACCATGACAACAAACACATCGAACAATATTTTGCGATCCATCCTAGATAAGGAAAAATTGTCTGGGACAAATTTCCTGGATTGGCACCGTAATCTGAGGATTGTCCTCAAGCACGATAAGAAGCTGTATGTCTTGGAGACACCAGTTCCTGAGGAGGAACCTCCTAGTTCTGCACCAAAGGCAGAAAGAGATGCTTACAAGAAGCATTTCGATGATGCCAATGAAACTGCTTGCCTCATGCTTGCTACCATGAACTCTGAGTTGCAAAAGCAACACGAGAACATGTCTGCGTTCGATATGATCGGACATCTGAAAATGCTTTATCAAGAGCAAGCAAGAAATGAGAGGTTTCAGGTTTCAAAGTCCCTTTTTAACAACAAGTTAGCTGAGGGAGCCCCTGTAAGTCCCCATGTACTCAAGATGATTGGGTATGTGGAGAACCTTGACAGATTAGGGTTTCCCCTTGGAAAAGAACTTGCGATTGATCTGATCTTGCAATCGTTGCCAGAGAGCTTCAGTCAGTTTGTCCTGAATTTCAATATGAATGACTTGGACAAAAGTCTTCCAGAACTGCTAGGCATGTTGAGAACTGCTGAGCAGAATATGAAGACAAAAGGGAAATCCATTCTGATGGTCAGTAATGGAAAGAAACAGAACACGAGGCCCATCAAACAGGGTGGTAGAGGGAAAGGCAAGGAAGTTGCCAAACCCAAACCCACTCCTCCTGTTTTAAAGCCTAGTGGAGGAATAGCAAAGGAGGGCACTTGCTTCCATTGCGGTAAGACCGGACATTGGAAGAGAAATTGCCCAAAGTACCTGGAAGATAAGAATAATGGAGTAGAGACTTCAAATTCAAGTATTTTTGTTATTGAAATTAATTTATCTACTTCTGCATCATGGGTATTAGATACTGAATGCGGTTCTCACATTTGTACTAATGTGCAGGGGCTAAAAAGGAGTAGAGATTTGGCAAAAGGTGAAGTTGACCTACGAGTTGGCAATGGAGCAAAGGTTGCTGCTTTAGATGTAGGAACTTATGTTTTAACTTTACCTAGTGGTTTAATAATTCAGTTAGAGAACTGTTATTATGTACCTGCAATTAGCAGGAATATTATTTCTGTTTCTTGTTTGGACAAGTTTGGTTTTTCATTCATAATAAGGAACAATTGTTGCTCCATTTATTTGAATGATATATTCTATGCTACTGCAAAAATGAATAATGGACTATATGTCCTTGATCTTGAAATGCCAATTTATAACATTAATACTAAAAGGTTGAAACCTAATGAGTTGAATCCAACTTACCTTTGGCACTGTCGATTAGGCCACATAAATGAGAAACGCATTTCCAAACTCCATAAAGATGGACTCTTGGACTCTTTTGATTATGAATCATATGAGACATGCAGATCTTGTTTAATTGGAAAGATGGCAAAGTCCCCATTCACAGGAAAAGGTGAAAGGGCTAATGATCTTTTGGCACTCATACATACTGATGTATGTGGACCACTGAACATACCAGCCAGAGGAGGTTTTCAGTACTTCATCACTTTTACTGATGACTTCAGTAGATACGGATATGTGTATTTAATGAAACACAAATCTGAGTCCTTTGAAAAGTTCAAGGAATTCAAGAATGAAGTACAAAACCAACTAGGTAAGAATATTAAAGTTCTTCGATCAGATCGAGGCAGTGAATATTTAAGCCTAGAATTTGATGACCATCTAAAAGAGTATGGGATTCTATCCCAACTTACTCCTCCTGGAACACCACAATGGAATGGTGTATCTGAGAGAAGAAATCGAACCTTGTTAGACATGGTCCGATCCATGATGAGTCACGTCGATATTCCAAACTCCTTTTGGGGACATGCATTATTAACAGCAGCTTACACACTTAACCGTGTTCCATCCAAAAAGGTTGATAAGACACCATATGAGATATGGAGTGGTAAGAAACCACATATGTCTTACATGAAGATTTGGGGTTGCGAAGTTTACGTCAAACGACAAATTTCAACCAAGCTTGAGCCCAAATCTGACAAATGCTTATTTGTGGGGTATCCTAAAGAAACAAGAGGATATTACTTCTACAATCCTTCTGAGGGCAAAGTGTTTGTCGCTCGAACTGGAGTCTTTCTGGAAAGGGATTTTATTTCCAAAGGAAACAGTGGGAGGAAAATAGAGCTTGAAGAAATTCAAGAATCACAAAACATTGAAACACCTATGGAGGAACTAGAGCGGGAAACACAAGTAGTTGTGGAAGAGCAACCTGCTCAAGTAGAACAAGACCAGCGTAGGTCAAGCAGGATACGTCACCAACCTGAGAGATATGGATATCTCATAAGTGATCAGGGTGATGTATTACTCATGGATCAAGATGAGCCTGTGACCTACAAAGAGGCCATAACTGGTCCTGAGTCTGAGAAGTGGCTAGAAGCCATGAAATCTGAAATGGATTCCATGTACACAAACCAGGTTTGGACCTTGGTAGAACCTCCTATAGGAGTTAACCCTATAGGATGCAAGTGGGTCTTCAAGAAGAAGACTGACATGGATGGTAAGGTACATACCTATAAAGCAAGACTGGTTGCAAAAGGCTATAAACAAATTCATGGGGTTGACTATGATGAAACCTTTTCACCAGTTGCAATGCTTAAATCTGTTCGGATTTTACTTGCCATCGCTGCATATCATGATTATGAAATATGGCAGATGGATGTCAAAACTGCTTTCCTTAATGGGAATCTTCTTGAGGATGTGTACATGACACAACCTGAAGGATTTGACATACCACAAGATGCCCAAAAGATATGCAAGTTACAGCGATCAATCTATGGATTGAAGCAAGCTTCTAGAAGCTGGAATCTTCGTTTTGATGAAACCGTAAAACAATATGGATTCATCAAAAATGAAGATGAACCTTGTGTCTACAAGAAGGTTAGTGGGAGCATGATCGTGTTTCTGGTATTATATGTAGATGACATATTACTCATTGGAAACGATGTCCCTACCTTGCAACAAGTGAAGACTTGGTTAGGGAATTGTTTTTCTATGAAAGACATAGGTGAAGCAGCCTATATATTAGGAATTAGGATCTATAGAGATAGATCACAAAAACTGCTTGGCCTAAGTCAGAGTACATACATAGATAAAGTGTTGAGACGCTTTAATATGCATGATTCCAAGAAAGGATTCATACCTATGCAACATGGTCTGTGTTTATCAAAAACACAATCCCCTTCAACTAAGGAAGAAAGGGATCGCATGAATAAGATTCCATATGCATCTGCAATAGGATCTATCATGTATGCCATGTTATGTACTCGACCAGATGTCTCGTATGCATTAAGTGCAACGAGTAGGTACCAATCTGATCCCGGTGATGCTCACTGGGTAGCTGTCAAGAATATCCTTAAGTACTTGAGAAGGACTAAGGATTCATTCTTGATATATGGAGGTCAGGAAGAGCTTGATGTAATTGGTTACACTGATGCTAGCTTCCAGACAGATAAGGATGATTTTAGATCACAATCTGGTTATGTGTTCTGTCTCAATGGTGGCGCTGTGAGCTGGAAAAGTTCAAAGCAAGAAACAGTTGCTGATTCTACAACTGAGGCCGAGTATATTGCTGCCTCAAATGCAGCAAAGGAAGCTGTTTGGATCAAGAAGTTCATTAGTGAACTTGGCATAGTCCCTAGCATTGTGGATCCCATTGGTTTATATTGTGATAACAATGGTGCTATCGCACAAGCTAAGGAGCCTAGATCTCACCAACGATCCAAACACATACTTAGGCGTTATCACCTCATTCGAGAGATAATCGATCGGGGAGATGTGAATATATGCAGAGTACCTACACTTGACAATATCGCTGACCCATTAACAAAGCCTCTTGCGCAACAGAAGCATGATGGTCATACTAGATCTATGGGTATTAAGGGTATGCCTAATTGGCTCTAGTGCTAGTGGGAGATTGTTGGTGTAAGCCCTAGAGGCCAATACTTTTTGGTACTTGTATCGGATTATTCGTTTAATAATAAAAGGCATTTCTTTATTATGTTTGTCTTTCAGAATAATAAAGTCCCTAGAATAGTTAGTCTGTTTAATGAAATGTTAAGTGTGACTTAATCATGAGATCCCATTAAACATAAAGACATTATTCTTAAAATATCCGTAGTCAAGCTTTATTGCAAAGTGGGATAACATTAAAAGCATTGAGACTATTATGAAGATAGACTGATGATCACATCTCATGGATCATGGATAAAGAGTTATCAAGTCTTGACATAGGTATAAATATTAGGAGTAATATTTGTACCGGATTGACCCGCTATGAGAATACTACATAGTATGTTATGCAAAGTGTCATAAGTTATTCTCATGGTGATAATGGTGTGTTACCACCCTTCGACCTGAAACCACTATGGACCCTAGATGTAGAGTCGGGTGCTTTATTGCTGATCAAACATTATCCATAACTGGATGATCATAAAGACAGTTGATGGGCACTCCACGAAGCATGCTGAGGGACATGAGTGTCCTAGATGGAATTTGCCAATCCTGCATAACAGGAGAAATGTCTAAGGGCCCAATATTGAACTGGACAAGGATGACACAGTGTATGCCTTGTGTTCAATATAGACATAGGGGCAAAAGGGTAATTGTACAAACATATATTATCACGAAAAAGGTTTTGTCAGATCACATGACATTTTCGTGACTTGGGTAGCAGTGATGTGTTGCTAGATACCGCTTACTGTTTATTATGTTAAATATATAATTTAATATAATTACCAACGTTACGAAATCCTACAGGGTCACACACATAAGGACAGTTTGATGAGAGATAGAGAAATCAAAGGAACACCGTAAGGTACGGTGCACTTAAGTAAAAAATAGAAATTCGGATAATATAATAATAATTATTATTATTTTATAATGGTTATAAAATAATAATAAAATAAATATATTTATTATAATAATAGTTATTATAATAATATATAATATTATTATGGATCATGTGAATTGGGTTTTTAGCCCGCAGCCCACAAGAGAGTCTATAAAAGGAACCCTTGTGATGAAGCTTTCACTTGATGCAATTTCGTTTTTGATTCTCTTTTCTCACTCAAATAGTTCCGTTTGTAAGCAGCTAGCACTGTGACCGGAAGCTGTTCGTGTGGACTGAGTAGAGGCGTTGCACTTCATCAACGCTTGTGATCGCTGCATCAAAGATCTGAATCGCCACAAAGAGGTAACGATTCTATCACTGACCATGCTCACTCGTAAGGATCACTAAAGGAAATTTTTGTTTTCCGCTGCGTTTAGATCGCAATTTTCCATCATATAGAAACTTTTATTTTGTGCTTGTTTTGATGATGTGATATCTTTGGGAGTATGTGATTAATCGTACTTGAAAAACCTGAAAGTTCTTGCAACAAAATCACAGAGAAAAAGTGAATGTGTATGTCAATGATGCAAATGCACGTGCTTATGCAAAGGCAAAAAGAGGAGGTCAAATTTTGTGTTACGACATAAGTTAAGTAACTTGGCATATTAAAATTAGTTACAACTATCATACAATATTTATAATTGTAATGTTATAATAGAAAAGGGCTTCGCCTAGAGCAAAGCCTTTATACCTCCCAAGAAGAGGCGACGAGTGAGTGTCATCCAAAGGGAGGTATCGTCTCACCCTATAGTATTTGTAATGCTCCGACTTATTTTATTTATTTTCCATAATTTATTTATGTGATAGTTGTGATTGGGTTGTGCTATTGATGTGTTGATTTACCTTGGTATGGGGTAGTGGCCTTAAGAAATAGAATTTAAGGGTGAGGGGTGTATGACCAATTTGGTAGAACTTGGTGATGTGGTGAGAATGACTAATTAACATAATATTAGTAATATTTAGTTAATTATTATATTAGTTAAATATTATTAAAATAAATAACTAGTGATTATTATTATCATTTTATTTAGAAGGGAATAATATAAATAATAATAACATAATAATAGAAAATGGGATTTGGAGAGATAGTTTTGTCAGAACGTGTTTTGGGAGAAAAAGAGGAAGAGAGAAGGAAGAAAGGCTAGGGCAAGAGAGAAGACTTCATTGTTGTGAAGCTTTGTGAAAGAACTCCAAGGCAAGGGTGGGGTTCTAATTATCTAAGGGTTAACATGATGATGGTGGGTAGGTTATATATGTGCTTAAGTTGTGTTCTTCTTCTCTCCACATGTATGAACATTGTTGCAAATGTATGTTGTTGGATTGAATCTTTGAATTCTGAATTTTGTGTGGTATGTTGATGTTGTATTTGATGTTTGATTGTGTTATTTGTTGTGTTACTACTGTTGGAATTATGAATTCGATGAAATTGTTGATATCAATGTGTGTCGTTGTGTGTGATTGCGAATCATAGTCGGAACAACATTATGAATGTTTTTGGGAAAGAAATGGGGGATTTAAAAACTGGGAAAATGAATTTTCGCAGTAAAATGTTGTGCAAATGATCTATGGGGAAAATGAGTTTTTGGAATAGCTCAAAAGTGATTTTCATGTGAAAAGTTGCAGAAAAAGTGATTCTGCATACAGTGTAATCGGTTACCATGATTGGAGTAACCGGTTACATTGCTCTTAAAACGTGGTTTTGGGGAAAATCTGTGAGGGTGCAATCGGTTAGCCTAATTGTTGTAACCGGTTACACTGTGTGTATTTTGTATGGTAGTAGCTGGTTATAAGGGGTGTAATCGGTTACCTCATTTTGAGTAACCGGTTACATTGAGATCGATTTTGAAAAATATTCAAAAATTCATAACTTTTGTTTCGGGAGTCTGACTCGAGGGCCACTCGAAGCGTCGGGAACCTGGCGTGTCAAACTTTAATCTAAAAATAGTTTTGGTGACAGAAGTTGAATAATTATATTTTTCGCTGGGTTAAACGCATTATTATCGTTATGTTGAGGTGTAATATACTTGTAAATGCCTTGTGGTTGGTTTCTATGTTGTATGTCGTTGTTGTTGGACTATATGGCATGTTGTATTGTAGCCTTTAGTGGTGTTATGCACTGTTTAGATGAAGGTTGTTGTTGTTGTCATGCATTTCATGATTGCATGAGTTGTGAGATAAGTTGTGTGCTTGTGTGGGGTGTGAGCGTGTTATCCAAATTTTAATTGCAGAATCATGTTGTGGTTGTTGTTTATTGTGAATAGAATCCCTTGAAACAAAATATAAATGGTTTCTTTATATTCAAGAAACATACAAGGGTTAATGTTAACAAAGAAAACAAGCAAGAAGAACATGAAGAAACAACAAGGATTGGTTATAAACGACTATTCTTTCCTTTCTATATCAAACAAGATTACAAGTATACAAGAATAACAAAATAACCTCTCTCTCTCTCTCTCTTGAATTAGGATTTTATCTTCCTATTTTTTTCCCTATGTAAGAAAATTAGCACACTAACTTAATGGGCTTTTTAACAATTACTCATTACTAGCTAACTTAGGGTACAAGCTAACATAAACAATTGGGCTTACAAGCAAAGCCCAATTTAACATCCTAACAAACCTAGCAATATTGACTAATGCATGTTAGAACAAACTTCGACTACAACATGCATTACTTGCTAATAGACTTCGACCATACTAGACTTCGATCAAATATCTCACAATTCTCCACCTTGGATCTAACTCTATAACATCAAGAAACTAGCTTTCTTCATGCAGCTTTGTCAACTGCATACAGTGGAAAAACTTGTAACTGGGAAGTGTCTTGGTGATCATATCAGCAGCATTATGATCTGTCGAAACCTTCAACACTTGGACTTCTCCACACTCGATTACCCCTCTGACGAAATGCAGCCTCACATCAATGTGTTTGGTTCGCTCATGATAGGTTGAATTCTTCAACGGGTGTATTGCACTTTGACAATCATATTTGACAATGATAACTCGACCTTGAAGTTTCATCTCCTTTGAAAAACCTTCAAGCCATAATGCTTCCTTCACAGCTTCAGTTAGGGCGATATATTCTTCTTCAGTGGTTGATAAAGCAATAACCTTCTGAAGTGTTACTTTCCAACTAATTGTTGTCCCAAACATAGTGAACACATATCCAGAAATATATTTTCTGGAATCCTTACAACCTGTATAATCATAGTCGACATATCCTTCGATTGTTGTTTTACTATCTTCACCCAAGGCTACACCATAAATTAGGACTCTATTCATAGATCTATTTATGTACCTTAGAATCCACTTCAATGCTTGCCAGTGAGCCTTTCCAGGATTCGTCATGTACCTGCTTACAAGACTTACTGCATATGCTATGACGGGTCTAGTACAGACCATAGCATACATCAAGGAACCAACTATATTAACATATGGAATTCTATTCATTTAATCTCTTTCGACATCGGTGTTGGGACACTGATTTGTACTCAGCTTAAATTGAGGGTTTGTCGGAGTCACAACAGGCTTTGAATTCGACATACCATACTTTTCGAGAATCTTCTGTAGGTATGCCTCTTGAGATAAGCATAATTTTAACTGCTTTCTATCTCTTCAGATGTCAATCCCAAGAATCCTAGACGCAACTCCCAGATCCTTCATATCGAACTCCTTATTGAGTTCATCATTCACCCTCATTATATCTTCGACATTGTTGCTTGCTATTAGAATATCATCCACATAAAGCAACAAAATAAAAAATAAATTATCAGGGCAAAATCTGAAGTAAACACAGTGGTTGAACTGACTTCTAATGAAACTTATGCGTGCTATGAACTTGTCGAATCTTCTATTCCACTGTCGAGGAGATTGATTTAGTCAATGTAAAGATCTATTCAGTTTGTACATATAATCTTCCTTCCATTTGTTGACATACCCTTCAGGTTGCCTCCTAAGGATTGTTTCATCTAGATCAACATACAAGAACACAGTCTTCACATCCATCTGTTCCAGTTCAAGTTTGAATTGTGCCACTATGGAAAGCAACACTCGAATGGATATGTGCTTCACAATAGAAGAGAACACATCATTGAAGTCGACACCTTGTTTTTAACTGAACCCCATAGCGACCAATATTGCCTTGTATCTCTTCGACGCCACTTATAACGCCCCGATTCTGATTTCCCATTTTTGTTGAGTCTCTTATTTTATTTGGATGATTATTATTTTATTTATGGAATTGGTGTATTAATATGTTATGTTTGCATATTGTGTTATTTTATTGTCTTTGAGAGTTTTGGGGAAAATTAGGTTGGAGGGTATTTTAGATATTTCTTAATTAATGTTAAGTTAGATATTTTGTGAGAAGATGAATTAGTAGATATTTTGAGAGAAAAGTAATAGAAGGAATTAGAATAGAAAGTTATAAGAGAGAAAGAGGAGAGAAAATAGAAAGAAAGAATAAAAAGGAGAGAAAGAAAGGAGGAAGAAGAGAAAAGAGAAGAAAAAGAGGAAAAGCTCGTAGATCTTCAAAACAACTTCTAGGAATCAATTTAATCGGGTAAGGGTGTGAAATCTTATTATCTCATCAATGTGTATGATTATGTATATGTTGTTTGGATTGTTTGGTTGTTTTTCTACATTTTTCCATTTTAGGTCGAATTGGATTAAATCGATAGAAACTGATGTTTTCACGGTTAGAATGCGAAAAAAATTGTGTAGTTTAGTCGAGGAATGTTAGGCCGAGACTATTGGAACTTGTTTGAATAAAATCGGGTGATTTTGTGGCTTTATGACATTTTTGGATTGTTGAGGGTTTGTGTAGCGAAGCATTCGCTAGGCGAATCACTAGCGAGTGAGGTAGCGAAGGGTTCGCTAAGCGAGCATCCAGCAAGCTGCCAGCGAATACTCCCAGACTTAGACAGAACCAAAAAGACCCAAACTCGCTGGAGCGAGTGGAGTAGCGAAGGGCTCGCCATTCTGCTCGTTTAGCGAGCATGCTAGCGAGTATGACAGTACAACATTTTACTTTTGTTCCATCCAACATCGATTCTTCGACTCGGATGTGATTAACCTTATCCCAAATGTGTAGCTTGTGTGCTATTAAATGATATGTTGTGGATAGCCGTGTGACGTGAATCCTAGATTATGGAATTTATTGTGAATTGTGACCTTTTGGCAAATTATATGCATTGTTTAAATTAAATGTAAATGCATGATGATTGTGATAGATTTCGTTGCCGTTTAGGTGGTAAAGTGATGTTCGTTGTCGTTTGGCATATTTGAATGTGAATGTATATCGATTGTATGTGATAGTATGAGATTAATGCATGTATATATTGTGAATATGTATGCATTTCAAGAGTGTCTTGAGTTATTTTGCATGTGAAGCATAATGATGTGCATTCTTATGTTGTGGGATTCTAATGAGAATCCGTTGTAACATCGTGTGCCTATGTGAGGTGTGAGCGATGATTACAAACGATTGTGGGCCTATGTGAGGTATGAGCAACTGGATTGTGAGCCTATGTGAGGTGTTAGCAATCCATAAACATTGTGTGCCTATGTGAGGTGTGAGCAATGGGTGACCATCGTGTGCCCATGTGGGGTGTGAGCGATGGTTCCAATAAGTTCCTGAGTGAACTTGTGATGATTGAGTCGGTAGCGTATTGCATTTGCATAGAGTCGTGAGTCGGTCTCTATGATTTGCATTTATCATCTTTATAATGGTGTATTGGTGAATGAACATAATTGTGTATGTTTATGTGGAATAATGAAATTGTGCAAGTATGCATGATGAATATGCTTGAATTTATATATATATAAATATAAATATATATATATATATATATATATATATATATATATATATATATATATATATATATATATATATATATATATATATATATATATATATATATATATTTATATATATAAATATAAATATAAATATATATATATATATATATATATATATATATATATATATATATATATATATATATATATATATATATATATATATATATATATATATATATATATATATATATATATATATATATATATATATATATATATATATATATATATATATATATATATATATATATATATATATATATATATATATATATACATTGTGATGTATATGGATGAGTTGTGATGAATTATGGTGAGAATGTGGAATATGTGTATTTTATGCTATGACATATATAATTATATGCATTGTTGTTATGATAATATTTCTCACCCTTCTGTTGTTTTATGGTGCTCTATGAGGCATTGTAGAGTAGGTATGCTGGAGGTCTTTTTGTGAAGCGTGTCTTCATTCTTTTGGTCGGTTGGCTCTGATATGTAGCACCGGGTAGCTAGGTTGTTTATGATTCTTTTGTAATACATTTGTATATGTATCTTGTTGGTGAATGTTTATGAAAACATGACTTAGGTTGTTGTATAATTCTGGATGATGTATATATGTATATATGTTTGATGTTATTCAATATTTAGATTTTCCGCTTTTATTCTAAATATTGAGATGTGGGTGTAAGGACTAAGTTCCTCTGTTGCAAAGTTACCCCACCGTTGCATATCTTTTGTTGAGCAGGTGTGGTATGTTTTAATTTCATGCGTAATGTGACTCGCCCCTTTTATACCATGTTTATAATTATACTTTGATGAAATTTTTAATATGTGACTAATTGATTGTGTGTTTATTTTGGGGGTAGAGAAAGGGGGTGTTACATTAAGTGGTATTAGAGCCAGTGTTGAGTCTGTCTTGTTGTTGTGTTGGTTGAACGGTTATTTAACCTTGTTGTTATTTTTGTGAATGGTCAGAATATGGCTGGTCGAAACGACAATGCGATGGCTGCTGCTTTGGAAGCAATGGCCAGGGCAGTGCAAGGTGCACCGAACGTTAATGCTAATGACGATTTCAGGAAGAATCAACCACCGGTCTTCAAAGGAAGATTTGATCCCGATGGTGCTCTAATTTGGTTGAAAGAGATTGAAAGGATCTTCAGAGTTATGGATTTTGCAGAGGGGAATAAGGTGAGACTTGGGTCTCACATGCTAAAGGAAGAAGTCGACGATTGGTGGGTCGGTATGCATCAAGTTCTTGAGGTGGATGATGAAGAGATAACTTGGGATTTATTTCGTACTGAGTTCTTGAGGAAGTATTACCCTGAAAGTGTGAAAGGGGAGAAGGAGATGGAGTTCCTTGAACTGAAACAAGGTAGTATGTCTGTGGTGGACTATACTGCTAAGTTTGTGGAGTTAGTTCAATTCCATCCTCACTATGCTGCAATTACTGCTGAGTTCTCAAAGTGTATTAAATATGAGAATGGTTTACGTCCCGAGATTAATCAAGTTGTGGGGTATCAAAGGATAAGAAGGTTTGCAGATTTGACGGAATGTTGTAGAATTGAAGAAGCAATTGAATGACTTGTTGGACAAGAGATTTGTAAGGCCAATTGTTTCTCCTTGGGGTGTTCTGGTATTGTTGGTAAAGAAGAAGGATGGGAGTATGCGGTTATGCGTTAATTATCGATAATTGAACAAGGTGACAATTGAGAACAAGTATCCGCTTCCAAGGATCGACGATTTGATAGACCAATTGGTTGGTGCGCGTGTTTTTAGCAAGATTGATGTGAGATCGGGATATCATCAGATTCGTGTGAAAGGAGAGGATATTCAAAATACATCCTTTAAGACATGGTATATATGGCCATTACGAATATTTTGTGATGCGATTCGGGGTTTCTAATGCGTCGGGTGTGTTTATGGAATACATGAATCGTAGTTTTCATGAACAGTTAGATCGTTTTGTGGTTGAGTTCATCGACGATATTTTGATTTACTCTAAGTCTCAAGAGGAGCATGAAGAACATTTGAGGATTGTGTTACAAATTTTAAAAGAGAAGCAATTGTATGTTAAGTTGTCGAAATGTGAATTTTGGTTGTCGGAAGTAAGTTTTCTTGGACATGTTATTTTCAGTAGTGGTATTAGTGTTGATCCATCCAAGATTGATGCGGTGATGCAATGGGAGGCCCCTAGATCGATTATGGAGATTCGAAGCTTTTCGGGATTGGCGGGTTATTATCGGAGGTTTATTGAGGGATTTTTGAAGTTGGCACTTCCGTTAACGCAATTGACTTGTAAAGGAAAGGCTTTCATTTGGGATATCAATTGTGAAAAGAGTTTCATTGAGATAAAAAGAAGGTTGACAACGGCGCCGATCTTGATTTTTCCGAATCCGACAGAACCATTTGTGGTTTATTGTGATGCTTCTTTGACAGGGTTAGGTGGTGTTTTGATGCAAGATGGAAAAGTTGTGGCTTATGCTTCAAGACAATTGAGAGTGCATGAAAAGAATTATCCTACACATGACTTGGAGTTAGCGGCCGTGGTGTTTGTTTTGAAAATTTGGAGGCACTATCTTTATGGTGCAAGATTTGAAGTTTTTAGTGATCACAAGAGTTTGAAATATTTATTTGATCAAAAAGAATTGAACATGAGACAAAGAAGGTGGTTAGAAATTTTGAAAGATTATGATTTTGGTTTGAATTACCATCTGGGTAAGGCAAACATGGTTGTCGATGCCTTGAGTTAGAAGTTGTTACATATGTCTGCATTGATGATGAGAGAATGGGAACTTTTGGAGAATTTTAGAGACTTGAGTTTAGTTTGTGGAATGACGCCGAGAAGTGTGAGACTTGGTATGCTACATGTTACGAATGATTTTCTTGCAACCGTATGTGAAAAGCAAAAGTTGGATTTGAAGTTCGTTGATTTAATGAGGAATGAGAATGAGGATTTCAAGGTTGAAAATTTTGGAGTTTTGAGATTCCGTGGTCGTATTTGTATTCTCGATGATGCGGAGTTGAAAAAGATGATATTGAAAGAAGGACACCGAAGTAACTTAAGTATTCATCCGGGAGCGAACAAAATGTATCAAGATTTGAAAAAAATCTTTTGGTGGTTCGGATTAAAGAGGGATGTAGCTCAATTTGTGTCTTCATGCTTAACTTGTCAAAAGTCTAAGGTGGAACATCAAAAGCCTAATGGATTGATGCAACTGTTGGACATCCTAGAGTGGAAATGAGATAGTATATCGATGGATTTTGTTACAGAATTGCCGAATACGCAAAGAGGTTATAATGTTATTCGGGTAATCGTGGATAGACTTACTAAATATGCTCACTTCATTCCAAATGATATTAGTTATCCTTTGGAGAAGTTAGCTGAGATTTTTGTTCTTGTGGTTGTGAAGTTACATGGAGTTCCTAAGAGTATTGTATCGGATAGAGATCCTAGATTTACATCGAGGTTTTGGGAGAGTTTACAAAATGCTTTGGGTTCTAAGCTAAGATTGAGTTCGGCTTATCATCCGCAAACGGATGGTCAAACCGAGAGGACAATTCAATCGTTGGAGAATTCATTACGTGCTTGTGTACTCGAGCAAGGTGGTGCTTGGGATAGTTATTTGGCGTTGATTGAGTTCACCTACAATAACAATTTTCATTCAAGTATAGGTATGGCACCATTTGAGGCTTTGTATGGTCGGAGATGTCGAACACCTTTGTGTTGGCATGAAACCGGTGAGAGGTCGATAGTTGGACCGGAGATGGTACAACAAAAGACAGAGAAAGTGAAGTTTATTCGGGAAAAGATGAAAGCTTCTCAAAGTAGACAGAAGAGCTATCATGACAAGAGAAGGAAAGATCTTGAGTTTCAAGAAGGCGACCATGTGTTTTTTAGAGTTACACCGGTTACAGGTGTGGGTTGTGCTTTGAAGTCGAAGAAGTTGACTTCTCGTTTTATTGGTCTGTATCAGATTACTGCACGAGTTGGTGTTGTGGCTTACCATATGGCGTTGCCTCCGAATCTTTCGAATTTGCATGATGTATTCCATATTTCGCAACTTCGGAAGTATGTTCCAGATCCGTCACATGTTATTCCTATGGACGAGGTTGAAGTGAGAGATAACCTTACGGTTGAAGCTTTACCAATTAGGATTTTGGACCGTGAAGTTAAGAAGTTAAGAGGCAAGGATATTGCGCTTGTGAAATTAGCGTGGGGAGGCACTTCGGAAGGCAATATAACTTGGGAATTAGAGAGTGGGATGCGATAGGCGTATCCAGAGTTGTTTTAATCAGGTAAGATTTTTGAGGACGAAAATTTCTAAAGTGGGGGAGAGTTGTAACGCCCCGATTCTGATTTCCCATTTTTGTTGAGTCTTTATTTTATTTGGGTGATTATTATTTTATTTATGGAATTGGTGTGTTAATATGTTATGTTTGCATATTGTGTTATTTTATCGTCTTTGAGAGTTTTTGGGGGAAATTAGGTTGGAGGGTATTTTAGATATTTCTTAATTAATGTTAAGTTAGATATTTTGTGAGAAGATGAATTAGTAGATATTTTGAGAGAAACGTAATAGAAGGAATTAGAATAGAAAGTTATAAGAGAGAAAGAGGAGAGAAAAGAGAAAGAAAGAAGAAAAAGGAGAGAAAGAAAGGAGCAAGAAGAGAAAAGATAAGAAAAAGAGGAAAAGCTTGTAGATCTTCAAAACAACTTCTAGGAATCGATTTAATCGGGTAAGGGTATGAAATCTTATCATCTCATCAATGTGTATGATTATGTATGTGTTGTTTGGTTGTTTTTCTACATTTTTCCATTTTAGGTCGAATTGGATTAAATCGATAGAAACTGATGTTTTCACGGTTAGAATGCGAAATAAATTGCGTAGTTTAGTCGAGGAATGTTAGGCCGAGACTATTGGAACTTGTTTGAATAAAATCGGGTGATTTTGTAGCTTTATGACATTTTTGGATTGTTGAGGGTTTGTGTAGCGAAGCATTCGCTAGGCGAATCACTAGCGAGTAAGGTAGCGAAGGGTTCGCTAAGCAAGCTGCCAGTGAACACTCCCAGACTTGGACAGAACCAAAAAGACCCAAACTCGCTGGAGCGAGTGGAATAGCGAAGGTCTCGCCATTCTGCTCGCCTAGCGAGCGTGCTAGCGAGTATGACAGTACAACATTTTATTTTTGTTCCATCCAACATCGATTCTTCGACTCGGATGTGATTAACCTTCTCCCGAATGTGTAGCTTGTGTGCTATTAAATGATATGCAACGGGTAGCCGTGTGGCGTGAATCCTAGATTGTGGAATTTATTGTGAATTGTGACCTTTTGGCAAATTATATGCATTGTTTAAATTAAATGTAAATGCATGATGATTGTGATAGAGTTCGTTGTCGTTTAGGTGGTAAAGCGATGTTCGTTGCCGTTTGGCATATTTGAATGTGAATGTATATTGATTGTATGTGATAGTATGAGATAAATTCATGTATATATTGTGAATATGTATGCATTTCAAGAGTGTCTTGAGTCATTTTGCATGTGAAGCATAATAATGTGCATTCTTGTGTTGTGGGATTCTAATGAGAATCCGTTGTAACATCGTGTGCCTATGTGAGGTGTGAGCGATGATTACAAATGATTGTGTGCCTATGTGAGGTGTGAGCAATCCATAAACATTGTGTTCCTATGTGAGGTGTGAGCAATGGGTGAACATCGTGTGCCAATGTGGGGTGTGAGCGATGGTTCTAATAAGTTCCTGAGTGAACTTGTGATGATTGAGTCGGTACCGCATTGCATTTGTATAGAGTCGTGAGTCGGTCTCTATGATTTGCATTTATCATCTTTATAATGGTGTATTGGTGAATGAACATAATTGTGTATGTTTATGTGGAATGATGAAATTGTGGAAGTATGCATGATGAATTTGCTTGAATTTATATATATATATATATATATATATATATATATATATATATATATATATATATATATATATATATATATATATATATATATATATATATATATATATATATATATATATATATATATATATATATATATATATATATATATATATATAGACACACACACACACACACACACACACACACACACACACACACACACACACATTGTGATGTATATGGATGAGTTGTGATGAATTGTGGTGAGAATGTGGAATATGTGCATTTTATGCTATGACATATATAATTATATGCATTGTTGTTATGATAATATTTCTCACCCTTCTGCTGTTTTATGGTGCTCTATGAGGCATTGCAGAGTAGGTATGTTGGAGGTCTTTTTGTGAAGCGTGTCTTCATTCTTTTGGTCGGTTGGCTCTGATATGTAGCACCGGGTAGCTAGGTTGTTTATGATTCTTTTGTGATACATTTGTATATGTATCTTGTTGGTGAATGTTTATGAAAACACGACTTATGTTGTTGTATAATTATGGATGATGTATATATGCATATATGTTTGATGTTATTCAATGTTTAAATTTTCCGCTTTTATTCTAAATATTGAGATGTGGGTGTAAGGACTAAGTTTCTTTGTTTCAAAGTTACCCCACTGTTGCATATCTTTTGTTGAGCGGGTGTGGTATGTTTTAATTTCATGCGTAATGTGACTCGCCCCTTTTATAACATGTTTATAATTATACTCTGATGAAATTTTTAATATATGACTAATTGATTATGTGTTTATTTGGGGGTATAGAAAGGGGGTGTTACACCACTCCTAATGTTCTTTCCTTAACTTTGAAAATCCATCTATAGTTGACTAACCTGGCTCCGGCAGGTTTCTTGATCAGTTCCCAGGTATTATTAACATGAAGAAATTTTATCTCATCACCCATGACCTTCAGCCATTCATCCTTCTTTCGACTCTTTATAACTTCCTTATGGTCTCTAGGTTCTTCTTCTAGAATCTCACTTGCAGAGATTAAGGCATAAGTTATAAGATATGCATACCCAAGTCTTTGAGGTGGCTTGATGACTCTCCTCGATCTATCTCTTGCTAGCAGGTAGTCATTATCAGTCTCCTCATCTTCGACAGCAACTTCTGCTTCTTCTTCGACTTCATCAAGGATACGCAATTCAGCATCAACATGCTCCACCTCAATAGGAATCTCTCCTTGTTCCAACTCTTTGTCAGCATCATCAGTTTTCTTGAAAGTTATCTCTACTTCATTGAAAACTACATCTCGACTAGTGATACACCGCCTGTGACCTGGCTTTAGGCATCATAGCCTATAAGCTTTGACTCCTTCAGGGTATCCCATGAACATGCATTTTAGAGCTCTAGGTTCGATCATGTCTTGCCTAATATGAGCATAGGTCATGCTGCCAAATACTCTTAGTCTACCGAGACTAGGTGGATCTCACGACCAAACTACTTCAGGTTTCTTCATTCCCAAGGCAGTCGAGGGACATCTATTTTTCAGATAGGCTACTGTCGAAACAGCCTCCGTCCAAAACACCTTCTTCAATCCAGCACTAACCAACATGCATCTAACCTTTTCAAGTATTGTTCGATTGAATCTCTCAGCTAAGAAATTTTGTTTAGGAGTACCTGCTACAGTCTTATGCCTTGCAATCCCAGACTCAACATAATAACTGTTGAACGCTTTGTTGCAGAACTTAAGACCATTTTCGGTTCTCAACCTCTTAACCTTTCTGCCAGTTTGAGTTTTGACCAGAATCTTCCAACTTTTAAATTTCTCAAAAGTTTCATCCTTCGTCTTTTGGATGAATACCCATAGCTTTCTGGAATAGTCATCAACGATGGATAGAAAATACCTTGCATCTGAGTGTGAAGGATTCTTTGTAGTCCCCCAAAGATTAGCATGAATGTAATTCATGGATCCATGTGTTCTTTGCTTGCATTTGTTAAACTTCGCCCTACAGGATTTACCAAATACACAAGATTCACAAAACTCCAACTTTTCGACTTTGTCACCTCCTAGCAGGTTCTGCTTCCCCAATTCGACCAGACCTCTTTCGCTGACATGGCCCAATCTTATGTGCCATAATTCTATCTTCGACATAGGTTTCTTGGATGCAACATTTTTCGAACCACTTACAACCTCAGCCTCAAGGGTATACAAGCCTTGTTTCTTCACGCCTATCAAGACTTCCTTTGACCCCTTCATGACTCTTAGGATACTTTTCTCTCCTTGAAAAACATATCCTTTCTTGTCAAATTCACCAAGAGAAATCAAATTTCTCTTCAAATCATGTACATACCTGACTTCAGTCAATAACCTTATTGACTCATCATGGAACTTGAATCTCACAGATCCAATACCTGCAATTTTGCAATATTTATTGTTTCCTAGTAGCACCGATCAACCATCTTGATCACATAGATCCTCGAACAATTCTCTGTTTGGAATCATGTTCCAAGTACAACCTGAATCCATCATCCACTCTTTTCTTGAGTCGCCACTTGAAACCACAAGAACATCATATGAGTCGAAGTCATCTTGAACAATGGCTGCGTTGCCATTATCCTTACCTCCATGATCTTTCAGGCGTTCGGGGCACACCTTTCTTGTGTGACCCTCCTTCTTACAGTGATAACATCGAATACCA
Organism: Lathyrus sativus; assembly: GCA_963859935.3. Lineage (NCBI taxonomy): Eukaryota > Viridiplantae > Streptophyta > Magnoliopsida > Fabales > Fabaceae > Lathyrus > Lathyrus sativus. Next base: position 398,831,246 of record OZ012739.1, on the reverse strand, counting down.
GATGTTTCGCCACTATAAGACTTATGCTGACTCTTACCTTTCTTCTTGTCGAACTTACAATCCTTTCACAAGAATGTTCCCTTAACGGCCAAACCTTCGCCCACCGTCGAAGGTTTATGCACCTTTCGTTTGTTCAAGTCCTTAGAATATAAGGCTGATTGAACTTCTTCAAAGCTCAGGGACTCCCTTCCATACAAGAGAGTTTCTTTGAAGTGAGCATGTGTTCTAGGCAAAGCACACATCAGCAACAGTGATTGATCTTCATCATCGATCTTCACATCAATATTTTCAAGATCAAGAATCAGCTTGTTGAGCATATCCAACTGCTCAACCAACACTTTGTCTTCACTTTGAATGAATACAAAGCTTGCTTCAGGTAGAGTCGATTCACCAGAGATTTGGTCATATACAAACTTTCAAGTTTCACCCATAATCCCGATGTTGTAGTCTCCTTTGATACCTGTCGAAGAACCTTATCAACAAGGCTCAACAATATTGTATTGTGGGCTTTCTCAATCATGTTCGTCTTTTCTTTTGCCATTAACGCAGCGTCCATGACTGCCTCTCCTTTCAACGCTTCCAAACAACCTTGCTGAACCACTAGGGCTTTCATCTTCAATCGCCACAGACCGAAGTTGTTCACTTCGGTGAACTTTTCAATCTCATACTTTGTTCAAGGCATCTTCTCCATGCTCACCGCACTAATTTGTTGTGAATAGAACTCCTTGAAACAAAATATAAACGGTTTCTTTATATTCAAGAAACATACAAGGGTTAGTGTTAACAAAGAAAACAAGCAAGAAGAACAAGAAGAAATAATAAGGATTGGTTATAAACTGCTATTCTTTCCTTTCTCTATCAAACAAGATTACAAGTATATAAGAATAACAAAATAACCTCTCTCTCTCTCTTGAATTAGGATTTTATTTTTTTCCTCATGCAAGATGAGAGACTAGCATGTTATTTATAACAAAATTAGCATACTAACTTTGTTATAGAGGTCGTGTGCCAGTGTGGATGTGAGCTACGTAATGGAAATTTCGACGGAAATTGTGATTCTAAAAAAGGGGTCAGACTCTGAAATAGGAACTGAATGGTACCACATGCATTGAGTCAAGTAATGAGTCTTGCATCTTAGTTATATTTGTTGTTTTGATTGGATTGTGATTATGTTGGTTTGTGAATGTATATTGTGGATTGGGTGATGTGCATGTGATAATCAGATGCTTGCTTATTATCATGTTTTCCTTTTTATAATTATGATATATCACCCCTTCTGTTTGAATGTTGCATTTATATGGGCATCGTGCAGATAACTCGCAGTAAAGGTGTTGATGTGAGTGGAAGCTGGAGTCTTCCATTTATTTTTAGTGTTGGCGTCTGCTCTGATGTGTAACACCGGGGTTATGGAACGTTTTTGTCTTTGATGTCTTATTGGATAATTTGTTTATTATGTTTATTTAGAAAACATGTTTATGTTCTGAGGATCTAGTTGATGTTGATTTTCAATTGTTTTAATAAAGTTGATTTTTTTAGACATGGTTTATTATTATTATTATTATTACTATTAGTGATTTTAAAAGCACATGTGTTACATATCTGAAAGTATGAGCAGGTGTTTGTTGAGCAGTAGCATCCTAAATATGTTTAATTGTTGAATTTTACTCTAATATTTATTTAAATTAAGAGGGGGATATTTAGGGTGTTACATTAGTGGTATCAGAGCAGGTCGGTATGTTCGGCCTAGTTGTTGAGTCGTAGTATTGTGACAGTTTAATATTGCATTTGTTGTCTTCTAACCATTGTTGTTGTTTATGGTGGAAAAACAGAAATGGATGGAAGAAACGATGCTGCTATTGTTGCTGCTTTGCAGGCTGTTGCCCAGACTGTTCAGAATCAGCCTAATGCTGGTGAGAATGATGAGTTACGTCACTTGGAGAAGTTCCAGAAGAACAATCTGCCTATTTTCAATGGTAGGTATGATGCAAATGGAACACAAGCGTCGCTCAAGGAGATTGAAAGGATCTTTTGAGTGATAAACTATTCTGAAGAGCAGAAAGTACGGTTTGGTACGCATATGCTAATTGAGAAGTCTGATGACTGGTGGGTCAACACTCGTCAGGTGTTGGGGACATCGGGTGAAGTTTTTACTTAGGTTGTGTTTTGCAGGGAGTTCTTGAGGAAGTGCAATTCAACACGTCGAAACCTCCTGTATAGTTCCGGCTTCCGGAAGGCACTGCATGTCTAGCCCTTCTGAGATCTAAGTTGAATAATATTTGCACGATACCGAGAATAGAAAGTTGAGAAAAATCAAGTTTCGTGCATATAGATTGATACTTATGGAAGTGTGTAATACGACCTTAGTGAGTTCAAGACCGATAAAGATTTGACAGTTATGTGGAGAACATATCATTGTATGCTAAATAAGAGATTGATTGTGTTTGTTGTGAAAATAACTAGATCTATCAACGACATAATCAAGATGTTGAAATAATCATCTGGTAGTGTTTAGGTTTTCTTATCTATTATTGTTTTGTTAAGTTATGTAATCGTCCTTCTAAGTTAAGTAACTTGGTATGTTAAAAATAGTTACAACTATCATACAATATTTATAATTGTAGTGTTATAATAGCAAAGGGTTTCGCCTAGGGCGAGGCCTTTATACTGCCCAAGGAGAGGCGACGAGTGAGTGTCATCCAAAGGGAGGTATCGCCTTGCCGTATAGTATCCCTTCGCCCTACGTGGGAAACATGAGATAAGACGCTTTCGGAAGTAAAAAAAAAAAAAAAAAAAAAAAGTCAAATTCATTAACGGGCACACGACTCCCTTAAAAATAGGAGTTCAACTTCCACTATTGACTAAGTGGGTGGTGGCCCTTTTCAAGAAAAGCCTAGGTCCCAATGACCTCAATAAATAGATATATTGTAAGATAATTAATTCTAAATCATATCAATATATATATATATATATATATATATATATATATATATATATATATATATATATATATATATATATATATATATATATATATATATATATATATATATATATATATATATATATATATATATATATATATATATATATATATATATATATATATATATATATATATATATATATATATATATATATATATATATATATATATAAAAGTCCTAGAGTTAACTATGCGAATTGTCTTTTAAATCGTAAAAGTGTCCGGCTTAAAAATATTTTTATAATTATTTGTCAAACATTAACTAACATAAAGCCTCAAAATATTTTAGCCGACTCTGGTTATAAGATAAGTTTGTAACATGCGTAGGGTTTGTTCTTTTGTTATATGATATTCCACTTGACTACCATACCACCCACGTGGTAACGTATCACTGATTAAAAACAAATGATGAAAACCCTTTGAAAAAGAGTTTCACTTCACCTACAACTAACAACTAATGGCAGGCATAGCCAGAGACAGTTTCACTTCACCTACAAACTAACAACTATTGCCAAGCATGCCCAGTCATTTATACAAACATTATCTATCTTGTGCCTTACCTTTCACGCTATTTAAACTAGCCAGAATACATGCACCTTAATACTATTGATTTCCAACAATATAGATAATGTTCAGTATCCGACTCATATTAGTATCTGATACGACACTAACACATATTATTATATTTAATTTATTTATATAATTTATTAAATTATTATTATATCAGTATCTTATACCACGTATTTGTTTGTTTTCTCTGCTTTAAAGTTGACCCTAGTATATTATTGATTCTTCAACTAAAATAAAGATGTCAACATTATCTATTATCTATATTCCCAAGTAATATACAAATCGTTAAATTCACATCATCCATAGAATGATATATTATCAGTTTATCACAATTCACATTATTGAAGATTTTATTCTCTATTTATTGACGTTACAAAATTGCGATTCGTGGTCTGAGGTGGCACTCTAAGAGGTTGGACGGTCCTTTAAAGAAAAAGAGAGGAACAAACAAACAAATAATATAGCTAAGAAAATGAGGAAATTGATAATGAATGATTATGATGTTTTTCAGAAAGAAATAAAGTGCATGTGTCTTAGAGTATTTGGCAGCTATTTTTGCCTAATATTCTTTCTTGAATGGATTGAATTATTTTTAGTATTTATTTTATGGATAACGTTTCTTTTCCCATTTAGGCTTTTTGAACTATTTCGAACTAATTAAGTAAATCTAAAAGAGAAAGTATAACCAATTTCATTTTATTTAATAATATTATTAATAAAGTACCTTTTAATAAGACACGTTTCTATGTGAAATTATATGAAAATAATGGATACTTGTAAGTGCCGTAATATTTTCATTTATAAAAAAAATCAAATGAAATTAACCACAATTCTTATTATATTTGTGAAGTTAATAAATTTTACATATAATTAAAATCAAAGTAAATTACTATAGTGATGTACCAAAGAAAAATCTTTAGGATACCCATGTAAAAAAAAAACACTCAAATGGAAGTCGGACTTGTTATTGGAATATTAGAGAAGTAGAAAATCTTGATACTATGTTAATTATTAAAAAAAAATTGGATCAACAACATTCAGACTTAGTTTTTATTTTTGAACTAATGATTTTTTATGCTTATTTTCTATTGAGTGTCTTAAATAAATCAGACGTAATAGATTTGAATTAAATTTTCGACAAAAACATGATTAAAACTTATGATTTTTTTGTACAATAGATATGAATCTCTCTATGTTGAATTTATCTAAACAATATTAATTTTTTCTATATATAAAAGTGAATCAAACTAAATTCTTCATTGCAGTTGTATATGCAAGTAACTCCCATATGATTCGTAGATAATTATAGAATGAACTTATCAATCTTCAATAGGTCAATTCTGACCCTTGGTGCATGATAGGTAATTTCAATGCAGTCATTGATTCCCATTAGAAATTTGATAGATGTTTTCCAAACAAAACATCCACTAATGAGTTTTTTAGTTATATAAATCAAAATTAGCTTATGCATTTTGGCACTATTGGTAGCTATTAAACTTGGATCAATGGGAGGAAAGGCGGTGTTTACTCTTCTGTTAGGCTTGACAAAGCCATTTATAATCAGAATTGACTAGGTAATTTGAATACAATCAATTGTTCCACATTGATCAAGAATCACTCGGATCATTACCCTATTACTCTCCATTGTGACAAAGGTAGATTACATTCAGTTAGGCTATTCAAATTTTCTAAGGGTTTGGACTTTGGATGATAGATGCAGAAAAGTGAATGTTGACAATTGAAATACTTGTGTGGTTGATTTTCCTATGTTTGTTTTATCTACTAAGTTGAGATTTCTTAAACATATTCTTACGAAATGGAACAAATAGGCATTTGACAACATTCATTTTAAAGTCACTCAAGCTACTGATGAAGTTAAAGGGATACAAATTTGATTAATAATGGAGGTTACAATGATGATATTGGATTAGAGGGGAAATGTGTAGCTTCTATTACATAAGGCATTGCACATGCAAGGCCGATTTTTTAGGAACAAGGTAATGAATAAGTGGTTTAAGGATAAAGATAGGAATACAAAGTTTTTTCATAATACAGCCAAATTTAGATAATCATGTTAAAAAAATTTGAGAGGATGACATTGAATTCGATAATAACTTTATTAACTTCTAAAAAATTGTTTAATTCAGAAAACAATTATAGTTATATTGATCTGGTGGAGATAACTACTCCAAAATTTATAACTCACGTGGATAATGAATATCTCAATAGAATGGCTCAACTAGAGGAAATTGAGAATGGAATGCACAATATGGATGATAATTGTGCTTCAAGTCCAGATGTCTTTAGGGTATGTTTTTTCCAAGCTTATATTAGGATATAGTAAGGACCAATGTGATCAATTCAGTGAATCAATTCTTTGAACAAGGTTGGATCCTTCTTAATCTCATTTCATTCTATGTAACTTAGATACCTAAACAACATGGAGCAGATCCTATTGAGCAATGTAAACCTCTTACACTTGCAAATTTTCAATTCAAAATCTTCACTAATATCATTGTAGACAGTTTGATCATATTAGCTCCTAAAGTTGTTTCAGAACACCAAAGAAGCTATGGAGGTATATTTATGAGTGCATTGAGATTAATTCAGAAGCCATTAATATGTTAGAAAAGAAATTCTTTGGAGGTAGTATGGCTTTGAAGATAGCCATCAGAAAAGCCTTTGATACTTTAGATTGTCAATATCTTAGTATAGTTCTTGTTCAATTTGGATTTGATCAAAAGTTTTGTGATAGGATTCTTACCATTATCCACTCAACCAAAATATATATCATATTAAATAGGAAAGTTGTATGATTATTTTTCCTGCTCTAGAAGAGTGAGGTAAGGATATCATCTTTCTCCCTTACTCTTCTACATTTCTAAAGAGGCACATAGTATGCAGTTATCTATGTTAGTTGATTAGAATAAGTTAGAATGCATATTAATTGGTATGACAACCATTCTTAGCCATACTTTTTTTGAATATGACCTTATGATATTCTGTAAAGCTACCAGGAAAATTCTAAACTCATTAATCATCTCATTTAATAATATGGTTAGAATTTTGGTCAACATATCAGTTCAACTAAGTGTAAGATTATGGTGCATGGAGTTCTGGATCTAGAATGATGTACATTAAAAATATGCTTGGATTCATTGTGATACAAATAACATTTAGCTATTTTGGAGTTCTTATATTCAACGACAAGTCTAGAACTCATCATCTCCATATCATTGTAGATAGAGTATTGACCAAGCTAGCTACTTGGAAAGGTCGTCTTTTTATGATGGGTGGGGTTCAATTGGTTCAATTAATCATAAAAGGCATGATTATGTATAGTCTTAGGATGTATGAATGGTTAATCAATCTTCTTAATAATCTGGACTCTTGCATCATAAATTTCGTGTGGAGAGGTAGCATGGGCAATAGAAAGTTGATTACTACATATTGGAAGGTTATTTGCTCACATTTTTCTTGATAAGGTGTTGGTCTAGGAGATATAAAGACAATAAACAAAGTTGGTTGTTTACCACTTTTTTGGAAGTTGTTGACTATCAATAATAAATGGTCTTCTATGAGTATTAGTATATACTACAGGCACAAAAAATCAATCATGCATCAAATTTCATCTTTAATATGGTATGGCATTAAGCATTCTTTTTCCTTTTTGGAGTAACACGGTAGATGGTAGGTTGGCAATGGGAAACACATTGATTTATAGACTTACAATTGGTTGGGATACAAAATTAAAGATTTACACCTAGTATTGCGAGTGGATATTCAATTTATGCAAACTTCTAAGCTCAATTCAATTATCCAAGACAACAATTGAAATATTCCTCATGGCTTATACATTTTTGCTCCTCAAATTGTTGAACACATTTTGAAGATAAACTTGTCATTTGATAATACTACTAATGATTAACTCATTAATACATGTGTTAGTAGAACAAAAGTAAGTATATGTGTTTATCGTCTCCATATGGACTGATGCGATATTCAAAAGTCGTTCAGTGGTGATTTTAAGAGAATTTTCTGGTAAAACGTGTATGTATTATAACTGAGTTAAAATAACAATTAATCAAAATAATATTTAATATATGAAAATTTGATTGCTGATGTTAGATTACATTATCTTATCCTCATGCATCCTATTGATTAGTTATATATATTATTAGTCATCAAATAATATCATCACCTATCGATATGTGTATTTTATTTATGTCTACACAATGACGTGAAATCAATTGCATAACTTAATTGACAAATTCTCATTTTGTTAACCAATACAACAACATTAAGTTTTGATAGTATCAAATAATATCATCACCTATCGATATGTGTATTTTATTTATGTCTAAAAAATGATGTGAAATCAATTGTACAACTTAATTGACAATTTCTCATTTGGTTAACCAATACGATAACATTAAGTTTTGATAGTATGTGTGAATGGTATACCTAAATTCGTGTCCAGAGTTTAGCATCTTGATCAGTTGTATTTGATTGTTTTTCCTGAGTATTTTATTTTTGATTTGTAAGTAGTTTGATTTGTATTTTGGTGCATTTTAATTTTTTATTTTTGTTTTTCTTTGTTTTAGATGAAATAGAATGAGACATGACGATTCGAATTGAACTAAGGCAGAATGCATGAAGACTGTATTGGTATGAGGCCCCTAATACAAAAACTATAGCCCACTACGGTCTGGTCATATCAGGTGTTATGGGCCATAGTGGGTGTCTTCCCCTATTTCTAAAATTATTCCACAAATGAGAATCAGAGGGCACTACGACCCATTCATAGCCTGCATTATGTTCGTAGTGCTCCAGAAGTTAGCCTCAAATTACATTTTCTCTGTTGAAGTTTTCAAGGGATTTTCATTTCTCACCAGTTAAAAATGTTTTCTTTTCATCTTTAAGGTCTAATAATGTGAGTTAATTATTATAGTTATGGATTTAGGACTATATAAAGCCTTGTACCAATGAGAATTAGACACCAAGCTTTTTACATACTAGTACTCTTAAGAATTTAGTATATTTTATGCATTTTTATTTCTTATAAGCTTCGTTATTGTTGTTACTATTGAAGTATCTGCAGAGCAATATTGCATTGAGTTTTAATACTGCAATTCCAAGTTTTATTCCATTTATATATTGTTATCATGTCTATGCTCATGTCTTTTACGTTGTATGATTTAATGTCAAGCATGTTTGAGTAATTTTCTTTAGGATTTAGAACATGAGTATTGTCTAAATGATAGACCTCGTTTAAATTCCCTAATGAATGTTTAATAACGAGACATTCTCTTTTGTTTCAAATTTATGTTTTCATTAATGAAGTTCGCTACGAAAGTAGGAATGACATATGCATCGATTATATGCTAAAAGTGTATAATCGATGCATGACTTAGAAATTTTGGACAGTTGAACCTGAGGCAACGAAAGTGTCTCAGGGTTAACTATCAAGTTCTATAGCATTTTAATAAGTGAATTTTAAAGAATTCTAAACGGAAGAGATACCCTACAAAAGCAGCTAACTCGTTAGTTTATGACACGGTAATGCACTAAAGAAAGTAGGAATTACCAACAATTTTCTATTATTTTTTCTACAAATTAATTTCTCGTTATTAACTAGAATTAGAACTTCAAACATGAATCATTGTTCTGAATCCTCCTTTATAAATTTTGAAAAACAAATTTTAATTATTTACAAAACAATCTCAAAACAATTGTCTTAGATAGACATATGAGTAGTGGAATTTGGTAATCGTCTTGGTCTCTGATAACAATACTTGTTTATTACTTTAATATAGTTGTATGCTTGTGTTGTGTCAAGTTTTTGGCACCGTTGTTGGGGACCAATTTCAATAACGATATTCTATTATTCTGGCGTTTAGACTAAGACACATTTTATTTTTCTATTTTTCTAAAAAAGAATTCCTTTTGTTTGTATGCAAAGAGACTGGAGTTTGGACAACCTTGTTGAATAGATTATTAAAATTAAACACTATTTATGCGAAAGGCGTCGATTGCAACAAAGACCTTTAGCGATGGTTTCACCTGTATCGAATTTCCCCCTAAAGGATTATGTTATTCCTACGAATAAGGAAGCTCATTAAAGCATAGATTGTCCTTCTATAGAGGATAAAAACTTTGAGTTAAAGCCCTCTTTGTTGTCCATGGTACAACAAAACCAGTTTTCTGATGCACCCAACTTACATTTGTCTATTTTCGTCAAATTCTGCAATAACTTCAAGATGAACGGAGTAGAACCGGTCACAATTCTATTAAAAAAATCCATTTTCCTTATGGGACAGAGCCAGAGCCTGGCTACAGTCCTTACCATTAAATTCCATTATGATATGGAATAAATTAAAATTTATGTTCCTTGCTCATTACTTTCCACCGAGAAAAATGACACAATTAAGGAACCAGATAACTTTTTTCAAGTAATTTGATGTTAAATCACTCTTCGAAGCTTAAGAATGTTTCAAGAAAATTATGAGGTTATGTCCATATCGTGGGCTGGAAAATGTCTTATAGTCCATACAATTCATAATGGTCTTCTCTATTCTACGAGAATGACATTAGACACGACTACGTGAGGGATCTTAATAAATAAAGATTATGATGAGGCATATACCCCTATGAGGACAAGGTGCATAACCACTATCAATGGCGAAGCAAACATACTTCTATAGAAAAAGCCCCTAAAAAAAGAAATATATAAAGTTAGTTTTTTTTATCATATTGATGGGCTAAAGACGTGTCTACTTATGCGTCTAGCGGTATCTTACTGCAAGTGCACAGCCTATCGAAGTAATATTTAAGATTATCGATCCATAGGGATTCTATCGTTACCTAGTGCTAGATGAACTTCTAGTTTAGCTAAGGCGAATAGTTGTCACGATTGTTGTTGGTTTTCTAAGACTATTGAAGGCGGAATTAAATTCAAGTTTTTAATAAAATAATACTAAAACGGTTGGTATGTAATTATACTAACTTAGGTGGGTCAATCTAACCTAGGCTTATAAAGATGCTCACTTAATCTATTCGGTAGAGATTACTAGTTTGAATACCCTCAACTCACACTCTCGTGGTCTTGAATCAGATCTTATCCCTAAAGCCCTATGCCTGCTCTCGCTAGCCCATAAGTGTTTAGAGATAATTTTTGGAAACTAAATAATTCTAATTTATCTTAAAGCGCTCTCGTTGTATTTAATTTAAATGCCTAACTTTAGCTATCTGGTTAAAATCTCACACTCTCGTGGTCTTGACCCAACCTAATACCCTTTTCTTACTCTCGTAACGAAAAGGTCGAATTTAATTAAAAAGTATCAGCCAGAATGTTAAGCGATTAATTATTTTAGCCCATGGTTATATTTTACCGGTTAAGTTAGTTATAACTACATACCGCCCTAAGGTATTTAGCTACTCATCGAGGTTAAATCAGACTCAGAGTTATTTATTAGCTTACTAATGGCAGAGAAATAATTAGACATTATAAATAAATTAAATAAATTAAATTGCAATAACTGAAAAAACCTGATTAACAAATATCTGAGTAGACTCCTTCTTCCACAGACCGGAAGGCTTGGAGTAGGCGGAAATAAAAATTAAAACGAAATGCTGAAGGCTGGAAACAAATAAAGGTATAACAATTCCCTAATGTTGGAAATTGTTACACGGTTGGTTTGGATACAAATAAATAAGGCAGAAAATAAAATGCTGGAATAATAAATCTGATGGTAAGGTAATTCGGCAGAGCTTCCGCAGGAAATTTGGATACTGAAGTCTGTCCCTAAATCCTCCTGAGCTGGTCCTATTTATAGAGCTTCCAATGGGCTGGTCTTGGGTCTTTTGCTTCTTGGGCTTTGCTGAAGTGGTTGAGAAAATGTTGGAAAGTGGCAGCAGAAAGTGGGAGAGGTCTCCCTCACGTGAGAATTACTAGGAGGAGTGGCTTCACTGGTGGCTTTGACGTAGTCTGAGTCAAAAGAATCAAGTTATATCCTTGTCACGGGCGTGACAAGGTCTTCACGCTCGTTGTCTTATGTTTTCAGGTGTCACGGTCGTGACTACTTCCTCACGGTCGTGAGGTCCCAAAGTAAGGTGTCACGGTCGTGACACCCTTGTAACGACCGTGGTCGTAACAAATTATGCAGAGTTTTATGCAGGCTTCTGTCTTGCTTCATTTCTTGTGGTTTCTTTGTTCTTTTCTTCTTAATTCTTGATTTGGCCTCACATATCGATGTACCTGCAAAATAGTAAGAAAAACTCGAGGAATCGAGCGTTAAAACGGTGAATGCGCGGTAAAAGTCAATGAAATCTAGCGATATAACCGATGCGTTTTCTCGTCATCAAACTTCCCCAAACTTAAACCTTTGCTTGTCCTCAAGCAAATAGTCGGTTGAAAACCGGCGGACAAGATTTTATTCGCGCATACTCATAGCAAACCGTCCGGTGGATCGTTCTGTCGGATAGTCCGGTACTTTGATAGAACACTACCGATACACTAATGACATAAGCAACAGGCTATGTCGTCTACTTCCCGTCAAGCGAAACAATCGACAATCACATTGCGATTTCACCTAGAGTTTTTCGATCGTATTTCACCCGGTTTGTTCTAGCGCAGTCACATTAAGCCCTTTGCCTTCGCACGCACGTAGTGGAGTAGCCGGTTAGCGATTTTGATCCTTTTTTAGCACGGGGTCTGGTACACGAGTGTGGTAACCCTTCATGTTTTATCCGATGCGGAGGTTGTGGGGGATCGAGCCGTAGCACGCCCTACCGAGTTCAGAACCAGTACCTCTGAACCAACCCGGAACGGAGTCCTTCTCATATTTCTCGTTTATTATCTGCGACCGTGTACTTTGGTGCAATCTCTTTTCATTTTGCATTGAGATACGAAGGATCATTATTGATTAGGCATCAAATGCTTATATTCATCGGCTCCCCACGTGGTTTGTGTTCAGACGGTGCTGACTGCTAGTATAAACTACTGGGGTTACTTTTGAACTGAAACTAAAGGTGCACTCGCAATGGTGATCGGATGGAATTTCTTAAGCAGGGGGTCGAAGATGTCAAGATTGTATTGGTCTTGTTTAATCGTTCCCGGCCTCGTAATTACGAACCATTCGGTGGTCAGTCGGGTAATGCGGGTAATTTAAGGATTTTTCTAGTATGGCTTAATAATCGGGGAAAACTCGATATTCAAGAAAATAACGCACAGAATTGCTCATTTCATTGATTTTCTAAAAGGAATACAACAGAATTGAAAGTACATTGAAATGAAAAGTACCTCTCCCACACTATATCAGACATTGTCCTCAATGTTGTGATATAATAGCGGTATAGATACAGTACAAGACTAAAACTGAAAAACAACATAAAAGCAAACTACTGCTGCTGGTGATCGCGGGCTCGGCCTCTGGTGCGAGAGCGGCGTCTGGAGGGAGTCGCGTCGGGGTCAGAGCCGGTACCGGAGGTAGCAGTAATGCTGAGGCGGAGCGCCTCAAGCTCGCCGCGGACTTCGCCAAAGAGTTCGCTAACCCGCTCATTAGTGGCCGCATGGTTGGCAGCTATAGTGCCGAGCAGAGCGTTGTACTGGGCCTTCTGCTGACGCTCTAGTGCTGCGTTCATCAGGTTCTGCTGGTGGATCGCAAATAGGACGTCCTCCAGTGTGGCAGCGGGGGCTGCCTGCTGTCGGGTGGAAGTCTCGGGGATGTCCTGGGCATGCTCAGCTGCATCCATGGCGTCCTGCATCTCGTCCACTGCGGCGTTTGGCTGATCATCATGTACCGGCACGTGATCCGCAGCAGCTGGTAAGGCAAAGAGCCAATTGGCTCGGTTTGCTGGGTCGATGCGTGTGCGGGACGGCAGAGTGATGTGGTGGAAGACGGTGCCATTGACGACAGGGCTGTACCTGCCATCCTCTCGCTGCGCGATCAGGTGGGCGGACCGGCAGTAGCTCATGGTCAGGAAATCGGGGGCGAGGTGCGGCAGATCAGCGAGCGCGTCACCAAGCCCCAGCTGAATGGCGAGGGTGGTGACAATGCCTCCAATGAAGAACGGGGATGAGCCGCGGTGCGCGATGGCCTGGATGTGGTAGAGCATAAAGGGGGCAGCGTTGATTGGCTCGTCATGCAGAGCACAGTACAGAAACAGGAGCTCCTTTGAGTTGAGCTTGTGGTTGCTCTCTCGAGCAAAGATGGTGTTGCAGAGGACCCGGTGAAAGTAGCGGATAGCCGGGTTGTGGATGTGAGTGGCGTTGAGGCTCTGGAAAGTGGTCGCTTGGGTGTTGGTGAGGTCGCGCCACAGTGTGAATGCTTGTTCACTGAAGTTGTCGGGCACGCGACGGTGGGCTTCGGTGCCGTGGTGGAAACCTAACAGCTCTGCAATCCTGGTTTGTGTGAGGTTGAACTCCCGGCCAAGCAGTCTGAATGTTACGTTGCCGGTAAGCTGACTCTGAGAACCATGAGGGGTGATGTAGCAGTAGGAACTGAGGAACTCCAGCGTCAGAAGTTCGAAAGTAGGCTGTGGCTGGTGACAGAGGTCCCATAGGCCAACCTTCTCCAATAGGTTTTGGACGCTGGACAGCATACCGAGTTCTTGCAGACAGTCGGTGGAAATGTACCGGGTGGGTTGCAGATCGCGGTTCTCGAAGCGGACGAAACGGTCTCGCTGGGTGTCTCTTGCTTCTCCTTCTCTGAAAACGATAGAATCCATAACATGCAAATGTGAAGAGAGAGGGTGGAAGGGTGTTTTGTGAAGTTTTTGGAAGAAGAGTGGTAGAATGAGGGAGGTTGTTGTTCGGATTAAATACGGGACAGTGGAGTTGAAATAGTTACTGGTAGTGGTGGATTAATGGGGTAGTGGAAAGGTTTTGACGGTTTGGGAGTGAGTGGGGGAAGTTTTAGATAGGTTATGGAGGGAGAAGAGGGGTGGACACGATGAAGAAACAGTTCTGTTTCTCACGACCTCTGGTATAGAGGTAGTCACGGTCGTGACTAGATCGTGGCGGTCGTGACGCGCTAATTGCGCATGTCACGATCGTAAGGGGGGCGTGACGACCGTGAGGCTGTGTGGTGCTGAATAATTTCCAGAAAAGCATATTGTGTCACGTTATTTTTAATTTAATAATAATAATATAGTTTATTTAGTAGCACTATAGTAACACACACCATAGTATACAGCAATTTCAAAACAGTAGTATACGAATCTGAGATAGAATATTGCAGTCATACAGTATACGGTAACACAGTGTATAGAAAAAATAGAAAAATTATTTAAGCTGCTAAAATGAAGAATCAATTGAAATAAAAAGTGCATGGCATTAAGAAAAATTGAAATTACATAAACTCAAATTATGTTATGAAATCGTTGCGAAAGATAAATTTAACTGGAAATGAAAATAATGATAAAAAATAATGAGAAAAGAATTGATAAACTAAATCACTGATAGCCGGTTCAAAGGCGTTTCTTCAGATCTTCGATGGCGGAGTCCAGATGATAGAACTGTTCGCAGGCCATGTCAGTCAATCCCACGATGTCCAATCGCATACTCTTAATGTCCTCTCTGAATAGATTAATGTCAGCTTGATAGGCATTGAGAGTGTGCATGATTTTCTGCAAGTTGTTAGCGTACTCTCCGTGATTCGCTCCAGGGGTTTCATGAACCTTGTCAGTTGGGTCTATGTCATGGTATCCAGGAGGTGTCTCGGGGTCAGTTTCAACAGCGGTCATTACATCATCTGTTATCCTGTGAGACTGAGGTGTTTCAGGAGTGGCTGGATAATCAGGTGGATTTAACTCATAAAGCCAATTATCCTTATTATGAACACTTACTTTTGCATGATTGGGCAATGTGAACAGGGTGACTACTGTGTTCCGGATGAGGTACTCAAAAGGTGGGCGTCCTAAATTCCTTATAATATGTCTATTGAAGCAGAATTTAAGGTTCATCAGGCGTACGGTTCCTAGACGGGTGCACCTGTCCAGTTGGTACCTAAGTCCTAAAGCATCAGCAATCATGGTTACAAGACCTCCTACCACTATAGGTAATTCAGGTTCATCTTGGATGCGGGTGAAGGTTTGCATCATGAAAGGGACACCATTAACACACTGTCCAGTATTGAAACATGACATAATAAATAATTCATCCTTAGAGACTCCGGTAATATTTTCTTCTTTTCCAAAGAAGGTATGGGCGAGGAATTTGTGGAAGTAGCGAAGAGCAGGGTTATGGATTTCATCATTGTTCATATCATTTGGTTCAGGGTGGTAGTTTCCGGTCAGAGTTCCCCAAAAGAAATCTAGCTCCACATCCATCAATTCTACCTGTGTGGTAGTAAAGGCGAAAGGTCCACTAGGGAATCCTAATAGGTCAGCTAGTTCTTTGTGGTTAAAGTCGTATTCTATTCCGAATAGGCGGAAACTAATGAATCCTTTCCTAGAACCAAAACCGCGCTCGGGTAGGTAAAGTAGGGAACTAAGGAACTCAAGGGTGAGCTCTCGGTAGGTCGCAAACTTGTGTTGGATCATTGCATTTTCCCATCCGAGTCGGTTGAACAGGTATATCATGCTCTCATGTATGCCTAAGGTTTCCATAGTCTTTTCATTTGGGTACAGGGTCAAATCCATTTGCCTCTGCGATAACTCTTCGAACTTTATTCTTTGATTCCTACCTCTAAATTGGGTTTCCATATAGTTAATAGGTTGGTTAGCCATAGTCAGTGAAAATACGGTGGAAACAATTCAGTGGAAAAGACTTTAGAAAATCTGTAAAAAGTGATTTAGGATAAAAAATAAGAAAAATGAAATGCTAAAATGTAATGGCTATAAATGTAATGTAAAATAAAACTAACAAAACAATTTAAACAAATAGTAATAACGATAATTAAAAATGCGCAAAAAGGAAAAGGATAGTTTAAAATAGGTAACTAAGAAAATGGGTTGCCTCCCACTAAGCGCTGTTTTTATTGTCAAAAGCCTGACGTAACGCTGAGGTTTAGACTAATCAGGGGAATTATCGGACAATTTCAAAAGTTTTAGATCATTCGTATAGGCTCTATTTTCAACTTTATGATAATGTTTTAGGCGTTGTCCGTTTACAATGAATGGTTCATTGTTCCTACCCTTGATTTCTATTGCTCCACTTGGGAATACTTTAGTTATATCAAAAGGTCCCGACCATCTAGACTTCAATTTTCCAGGAAAGAGCCTAAGTCTTGAATTAAAGAGGAGTACAACGTCTCCCACACTGAATTCTTTCTTAGATAGGCGTTTATCATGCCATCGCTTGGTTCTTTCCTTATATAGCTTAGCATTTTCATATGCATCTAACCTTAGTTCTTCTAATTCGTTAATGTCTAGGATTCGCTTTTCTCCTGCAGCACTATAGTTCATATTGAGAGTTTTGATCGCCCAATAAGCTTTGTGTTCTAGTTCTACCGGGAGGTGACAAGACTTTCCATAAACTAGTTTGAAAGGTGTAGTACCTATGGGAGTCTTGTAAGCGGTCCTATAAGCCCATAGAGCTTCATTAAGTTTAGATGACCAATCTTTCCGAGATATGGCGACAGTCTTTTCTAAGATTTGCTTAATCTCTCGGTTTGAGACTTCGACCTGTCCACTTGTTTGTGGGTGATATGGTGTAGCCACACGGTGTCTCACTCCATATTTAGATAGTAATTTGTCAAAGATTTTCGAAATGAAGTGTGAGCCACCGTCACTTATGACGAGTCGGGGTACACCAAATCTGGGAAAGATTATGTTTTTGAAAAGCTTTATTACTACTCGTGCATCATTGGTAGGAGAAGCTATGGCTTCGATCCATTTTGAGACATAGTCAACGGCTACGAGTATGTAATTATTACCGAAAGATGATGGGAATGGTCCCATGAAATCTATTCCCCAGACGTCGAAGATTTCTACTTCCAAAATTCCCTTTTGGGGCATTTCATCTCTTCTTGAAATATTGCCGGTGCGTTGACACCGATCGCAACTTATAACAGCGATGTGGACATCCTTCCATAGACTAGGCCAGTATAAGCCGGCTTGCAAGATTTTTGCACAAGTTCTGGAAGTGCTCGCATGTCCACCATAAGGAGATGAATGACATTGAGTAATGACGTCTTCTATTTCTTCTTCGGGAATACATCGGCGAAAGATTCCATCCGGTCCTCGTTTGAACAATAATGGTTCATCCCAATAGTACTGTTTCAGGTTATGAAAGAACTTCTTTTTCTGCTGATAGGTTAGATCTGGTGGAAGAGCTCCTGCGGCTAGGTAGTTGACAATGTCAGCGTACCATGGCAGTCCTACAGTTGTCTGTATTATTTCCACGGGTTCTGGTTCATTTATATCTAACTGCGCCAGGTCGCTTCCTATTTGTGCTATCAGCTGTTCATACGGAAAATCATCGTTAATCGGCACTTGTTCGGGTTTAATACCTTCTATTCTAGATAAATGGTCCGCTACGACGTTTTCGGTACCTTTTTTGTCTTTTATTTCTAGATCAAACTCTTGTAAGAGTAAAATCCATCTTAGGAGTCGTGGCTTAGCATCCTTCTTAGTTAATAGATATCGGATAGCAGCGTGGTCTGTGTAAATGATTATTTTCGCTCCAACTAGGTAAGAGCGGAATTTGTCAAGCGCAAAGACAACTGCTAGCAATTCTTTTTCTGTAGTGGCGTAGTTCATCTGGGCAGAATCCAAGGTTCTACTTGCATAGTAAATCGCATGGAGTTTCTTTTCTTTTCTCTGACCCAGGACTGCGCCCACAGCATAGTCACTCGCATCGCACATGATTTCAAAAGGTAATCTCCAGTCAGGGGGTTGCATGATTGGTGCGGTGATGAGGGCTGTTTTTAGAGTTTCGAATGCTTTAAGACAATCTTCATTGAATATGAAGTCAGCGTCTTTCATTAATAAACCAGTAAGAGGTTTAGTGATTTTCGAGAAATCTTTAATGAATCGTCGGTAAAAACCGGCGTGTCCTAAAAAGCTTCGTATTTCTCGAACGGTTTTAGGAGGTTGAAGATCTTTTATTACTTCAATCTTAGCTTTATCGACTTCAATTCCCTTATCTGATATCACATGACCTAATACTATTCCTTCGTTGACCATAAAATGACATTTCTCCCAGTTAAGCACGAGATTCACCTTTACACATCTTTCTAACACCATTTCTAAGTTTGATAGACATCCTTCAAAGCTTTGCCCGCATACAGAGAAGTCGTCCATGAACACTTCCATGATGTTGTCTATGAAATCTGCGAAGATTGACATCATGCATCTTTGAAAGGTTGCAGGGGCGTTGCACAATCCAAAGGGCATTCGCCTATAAGCGAACGTTCCATAAGGACATGTGAATGTGGTCTTCTCTTGGTCATCAGGATGGATAGGGATTTGGAAAAATCCTGAGTAACCATCAAGGTAACAGAAGTAAGAATGCTTGGCTAATCGTTCTAACATTTGATCTATGAAAGGTAGTGGGAAATGATCTTTTCGAGTGGCTTTGTTTAGTTTACGATAATCTATGCACACTCTATATCCCGTCACTACTCTTTGCGATATCGATTCGCCTTGAGCGTTTTTCACAACAGTGATACCTCCTTTCTTTGGCACTACATGTATTGGACTAACCCATTCACTATCAGAGATTGGATATATTATCCCAGCATCTAATAATTTCTTGACTTCTTCCTTTACTACAGTGCTAACGGTTGGGTTTATTCTTCTTTGAGCTTCTCTGGAGGTTCTGCAATCTTCTTCTAGCAGAATGCGATGCATGCAAACTGAAGGACATATTCCTTTTAGATCAGATATGTTATATCCTAATGCAGTTGGATATTTCTTCAAGACATCTAAAAGTTTCTTTGTCTCTATAGTTCCTAAACTGGAATTCACTATAACTGGTCTTTTACATTCAACATCTAAGAATTCGTACCTTAGGTTTTTAGGTAAGGTTTTTAATCCTAATGTAGGTTTATCTTTACTTGGCATGGGATCCGGTGTAAGTGCTAAGCTTTCGCTCAGACTATTATCCTGATACGATTTTTGCCAATTATCATCTTCGAGAATTGGAGGGATTTGAATTTTCATTATTTCAGAATAAGTGGTCTCCTCCAGTTCCATTTCTCTTACACATTCGTCAATTACGTCCATTAGACAGCATGTATCCTCTATAGCTGGTGATTGTAAGAATTGTGTTAAAACAAATTCAACTTTCTCTTCACCTACTTCAAAGGTTAGCTTTCCTCTTTTTACGTCTATTATAGCTCCGGCGGTAGCTAAGAATGGTCTTCCTAGTATGATAGGTGTAGTGGAGTCTTCAGAGATGTCCATGATTATAAAATCAGTAGGAATGTAGAATTGTCCTATACGTACTGGGACGTTTTCTAGTATGCCTACAGGATATTTAACAGAGCGATCGGCTAGTTGAACAGACATTTTTGTTGGTCTTAGTTCTCCCATGTCTAGCCTTTTGCAAATCGTTAAGGGCATAACACTGATACTGGCTCCTAAATCGCATAGAGCTTTGTCAATGACGAATTTTCCTATTACACAGGGTATAGAGAAACTTCCTGGATCTTTTAGCTTAGGAGGCATGTTATTCTGGATTATGGCGCTACACTCGGCAGTGAGTGTAACTGTTCCGTTATCCTCTATCTTTTTCTTATTGGATAAGATTTCTTTTAGAAACTTGGCATACGAGGGTATTTGGGTAATTGCTTCTGTAAACGGAATAGTAATATTCAACTGTTTCAGAAGTTCTACAAATTTCTTAAATTGACCCGTCGTCTTGGAACTTATTAGTCTTTGAGGGTACGGAATTGGTGGTTTATAGGGTGGTGGAGGCACATAAGGTTGTTCTTTCTCCACTACCTCTTGACTTTCATCTTCCTTTTCTTCTGGATCATTCACCACTTCAGTCGGTTTATCCGGTTTTTGGTACATGGCTGGATTGTCAAGTCTTGGATCGGTAGGTCCGTCAAGTTCCTTGCCACTTCTTAATATTACGGCGTTAGCATGTCCTTTCGGATTAGGTTGAGGTTGTCCAGGGAACACTCCAGCTGGTGCAGCAGTAGGTGCTTGTTGTTGAGCTACTTGTGAAATCTGAGTTTCAAGCATTTTGTTGTGTGTAGCTAAGGCATCTACTTTGCTCACTAATTGTTTAATCTGCTCGCTAGTGTGAATGTTTTGGTTTAGGAAGTCCTTGTTCGTCTGAGATTGGCTAGCTATAAAGCTCTCCATCATCAATTCAAGGTTCGACTTTCTAGGGATATTAGGAGCAGTCTTTTGATATCCTGGTGATGTAGCTGGTGCTTGACCTGGTGCGTAATAAGCATTGTTACTCTTATAGGAGAAATTCGGATGATTCTTCCAACCTGGGTTGTAT
Source organism: Lathyrus sativus (assembly GCA_963859935.3). Classification (NCBI taxonomy): domain Eukaryota; kingdom Viridiplantae; phylum Streptophyta; class Magnoliopsida; order Fabales; family Fabaceae; genus Lathyrus; species Lathyrus sativus. The sequence continues at coordinate 398,810,289 of OZ012739.1, read as the reverse complement.
GTGTTTGAGTAAGGGTTTCCTTGAGCATAATTCACTTGATCAGTGGGAGTTCCTGTCAATAGTTGACAATCAGAGACTTCGTGTCCTGGGACTCCACATAACTCACAGTTAGGTGTTACTGCAGCCACGGTGGCTGCAGGTGTTATGGCCAAGCTGTCGATCTTTTGGCTTAGTTGGTCAAACTTCGCATTGACTTGGTCCATACTACTTACTTCGTACATACCTCCCTTTGTTGGTTTCTCAGTTGCGACTCTTTCGCTTCCCCAAAGGTAATGATTCTGAGCCATACTTTCGATAAGTGCATAGGCATCACTATATTCTTTGTCCATCAATGCACCACCCGCGGCAGCGTCAATTGTCATTCTTGTATTGTACAAGAGTCCATTATAGAAGGTATGGATGACCATCCATTCTACTAATCCATGATGTGGACAAAGCCTAAGTAGATCCTTATAGCGTTCCCAAGCTTCGAATAATGATTCACTTTCTCTTTGCTTAAATCCGTTGATCTGAGCTCTCAGCATAGCTGTCTTGCTAGGTGGAAAATACCTGTTCAAGAAAACTTTCTTAAGCTGTTCCCACGTAGTTACTGAGTTTGAAGGCAGAGATTGAAGCCATGCTCTTGCTCTGTCTCGAAGCGAAAAAGGAAATAAACGTAGTCTAATAGCTTCTTGGGTAACTCCATTGGCTTTTACGGTATCTGCATATTGCACAAAGATCGAAAGATGAAGATTCGGATCCTCGGTAGGATTTCCGGCGAATTGGTTTTGTTGCACGGCTGATATCAATGATGGTTTTAGTTCGAAATCGTTTCGGTTGATAGCCGGTGCTGCAATGCTTGAATGCGGTTCACCTTGCGAAGGATTAGCGTAATACTTGAGTGGATGAGCTTGTTCTTCAGTCATTCCTGCGTTTTCTGATTTTACGACTGGTTCAGGCGGATCTAATTGAAGATCTGGAATGTTGGAATTATTTTTGAAATCGAGTATACGTCTTCTTACGTGTAAGAAGCGTTCCGATTCAGGGATTAGAGGTTGCAAGTCTTCGCTTTTAGAGCGAGTACGTGGCATACACTCGGAGATTAGATTAAATTAAATAGTTGATACCTTAGTCTAGACAATGCTACCTAAGTGCACTAGTAACTAAATTAAGGAATCCCCGGCAACGGCGCCAAAAACTTGATGGGCTAAAGACGTGTCTACTTATGCGTCTAGCGGTATCTTACTGCAAGTGCACAGCCTATCGAAGTAATATTTAAGATTATCGATCCACAGGGATTCTATCGTTACCTAGTGCTAGATGAACTTCTAGTTTAGCTAAGGCGAATAGTTGTCACGATTGTTGTTGGTTTTCTAAGACTATTGAAGGCGGAATTAAATTCAAGTTTTTAATAAAATAATACTAAAACGGTCGGTATGTAATTATACTAACTTAGGTGGGTCAATCTAACCTAGGCTTATAAAGATGCTCACTTAATCTATTCGGTAGAGATTACTAGTTTGAATACCCTCAACTCACACTCTCGTGGTCTTGAATCAGATCTTATCCCTAAAGCCCTATGCCTGCTCTCGCTAGCCCATAAGTGTTTAGAGATAATTTTTGGAAACTAAATAATTCTAATTTATCTTAAAGCGCTCTCGCTGTATTTAATTTAAATGCCTAACTTTAGCTATCTGGTTAAAATCTCACACTCTCGTGGTCTTGACCCAACCTAATACCCTTTTCTTACTCTCGTAACGAAAAGGTCGAATTTAATTAAAAAGTATCAGCCAGAATGTTAAGCGATTAATTATTTTAGCCCATGGTTATATTTTACCGGTTAAGTTAGTTATAACTACATACCGCCCTAAGGTATTTAGCTACTCATCGAGGTTAAATCAGACTCAGAGTTATTTATTAGCTTACTAATGGCAGAGAAATAATTAGACATTATAAATAAATTAAATAAATTAAATTGCAATAACTGAAAAAACCTGATTAACAAATATCTGAGTAGACTCCTTCTTCCACAGACCGGAAGGCTTGGAGTAGGCGGAAATAAAAATTAAAACGAAATGCTGAAGGCTGGAAACAAATAAAGGTATAACAATTCCCTAATGTTGGAAATTGTTACACGGTTGGTTTGGATACAAATAAATAAGGCAGAAAATAAAATGCTGGAATAATAAATCTGATGGTAAGGTAATTCGGCAGAGCTTCCGCAGGAAATTTGGATACTGAAGTCTGTCCCTAAATCCTCCTGAGCTGGTCCTATTTATAGAGCTTCCAATGGGCTGGTCTTGGGTCTTTTGCTTCTTGGGCTTTGCTGAAGTGGTTGAGAAAATGTTGGAAAGTGGCAGCAGAAAGTGGGAGAGGTCTCCCTCACGTGAGAATTACTAGGAGGAGTGGCTTCACTGGTGGCTTTGACGTAGTCTGAGTCAAAAGAATCAAGTTATATCCTTGTCACGGGCGTGACAAGGTCTTCACGCTCGTTGTCTTATGTTTTCAGGTGTCACGGTCGTGACTACTTCCTCACGGTCGTGAGGTCCCAAAGTAAGGTGTCACGGTCGTGACACCCTTGTAACGACCGTGGTCGTAACAAATTATGCAGAGTTTTATGCAGGCTTCTGTCTTGCTTCATTTCTTGTGGTTTCTTTGTTCTTTTCTTCTTAATTCTTGATTTGGCCTCACATATCGATGTACCTGCAAAATAGTAAGAAAAACTCGAGGAATCGAGCGTTAAAACGGTGAATGCGCGGTAAAAGTCAATGAAATCTAGCGATATAACCGATGCGTTTTCTCGTCATCACATATTAACGCTAATGTAGATGCCATGTACCAAAAAATTGACAATCTAAGCGTTAATGGTGTGGCCCTATCCACCCCAACATGTGAAATTCGTGGAGTAGCTTGCCACATTGGTATTGCATGCGATGAGTGATGATAGTCAGTCATTACATATAAGCGGCCAAAGAATTGGGGAAAAACGAGCGAAAGAGGAGTCAAAATGATGACGAAAGACCCAAGAATGAGTGAAGAATAACCAGGTATAGAAGAATGGGACTTAGTGAAAATTCTGGTGAAAAAGGGTGAAAAAACACGCAGCTACTGAAATAATCACGCGCAGAATCGCATGCACGATATAGGCGAAAAGGATGCATCGCGCGTGCGATGCTTTCATAATGCGCTCGATGGTTGCTTTTTTTTGCCTTTTTATGACGCGTTCTGACAGCTTTAAAAGGGGATTTTCTGCACTTTTTCAAGAGTTACGAATTTTGGAGAAGAGAGCACGAATTTGGGAGCACAAAAGGAGATTTTTAGGGCATTGAAGCCATTGGAGGCCATCTCTTCAAAGGACTTATCATGTTATTTTCATCTACTGATTGTGGTATTTTTCTATAAATAATGTGAAACTAGATTCTCTTAGGTTAGGTTGTGTAATGATGAACCTTATTCAATCTTGTTGCCATTATATGGAGGTTTGGCTTTGTATGAATCCTTTGAATTATCATTTTATTCAGTTGTTAGACACATAGGTATTCCTGACCCGTAGTCTATGTTTTGGACCTACGGAAATTGTTCTACTTAAGCCGGTTGAATAGGGATAGGAGATCTCGAGTAGTGGCACAGGGAATTCACGGTTTGTACATCGCCTAACACTGCTTGCACAGACATACTAGGATAGAAAGCTTCAAGTAGTTGTTAGTGAGTTATTTTGTGGGGGACTGGCTATAACGGTTTTGTTAATTTACCATAAGATTATAAGGATAATATCATTCATACAAGGAATCGCACATCAACAAGAGGGGATAAGGGGATTCTAAAACATAAATTTACCGCTTTCATGACATTGTTTTCTCGTTTATTTACTTTTTGCACTGAAAACTTGCAACCTCCCCCCCCCCCCCCCCCTTTCTTCATTGTTTTTACTTAATATTGCACAAATCATTGTTCTGTTAGAACATGAGGGCTTTAAGAACAAAAACCTTCATAGAAATAAATAAAGTGCTTAAACAACTTGCATGTAAGGTTCATACCATGTCTACCAACAACAAAATGTTAGAAACCCAAATTTTCCAGGTAGCTCAACAACAAGCGGCGTCGTCTACCCCTACTAGAACCTTTTTGGGGCGTGAGTCGAACTTGAAAAGGCAAATAAACATTGTTACATTATGAAGCAGAAAAGATCTAGAAACATTGGTAAGAATAGTGAGAAAAAAGGAGCAAACTGACTCAAACTACTATACAAGTTGTATAAGAAGACAAAGAAGAATCGAATGCCCCTCTTCCACCTTACAAACCCTAAATTTTGTTTACACTAAGATTCACTAAGGCAAAAAATTGAGGAACAATTAAAAGTTTTGTATAGCTTTTGAAAAAGCTATACATCAATATCTCACTCACAAAGGATTTATCTCAAATACCCTCTTATGCAATTTTTTTGAAGGAAATACTATTAAACAAATGCAAACTTGATGATAATGAAATGGTAGTGCTCATTGAAGAGTGTAGCACTATCATTCAAAACAAGCTAGATCTGAAACTGAAGGACCCGTGGAGTTTTTTTATTCCTTGTGTCATAGGAAATACAATCATTGACATCGAATTATGTGACTTAGAGGAAAACATCAACTTAATGCCCCTTTTGATCGGTAAAAGACTATACCTCAATTTGATTAAAGCCACAAAAATGTATCTATAATTTGCCAATACATCTATAAAATATCTAGTAGGAATACTGGAAGACATCCCAATAACGATCGGTCAATTGTACATACTTGTCGATTTAGTAGTCGTAGATATATAAAAGGACGTTCACATCCCAATTAATTTATGTAAACTTTTATTGGGTACAGTTGGATCTATAATTGGTGTAAAGAAATTAAAACTTAGTTTCAAGGTGGAACATAAGAAAGTAAAGGTCATCTTGTCAAAGACTATGAAAAACTCGTCCATCAGTGATTCATGTTGCCAAGTTGATATTGTAGATGACTCTATTAGGGAGCATTTGTTATAACCACTTCCTACTGATGGGTTGGAGGTGTGTATGATTGGTAGTTCCAACCTTAAGAATAACAAAGCTTAAGTGTGTGAGATTTTTCTAGATAAAAATGTCAGTATTCAAAACCAATGCTTCGAACTGCTCAAAACACAAAGTCCCAAAACTAAGAACCAAGTCAGACCAAAAATAGAGATGAAATTCCTTCCTCAAAATATCATATAAGAATTTTTATATGAGGAATTAAATCATCTAGTCATTATGAATGTCGACTTTTGAAAAGTTGAAACTAGAAAATTACTAGTTGTCTTAAAAAGATACCCAAAAGTTATAGGGTGCACAATTTAGGATCTGAAAGGGATGGGTCCATTAATTCATATGCATAAGATCCTGCTAAGGGGACTATAAGCCCTATAGATATAACTAAAGGATATTAAATCCAAAAATGATAGAGGTGGTAAAAAAGGAGATGCTGAAACTCTAAGATGTTTGGGTAATATACCTTATCATAGATAGAAAATGGGCCAATCATGTTCAGGTATTACCTATGAAGAAAGGAATAACAGTAATTAAAAATACAAGGATGAGTCTATGGAAACTGGGATCTTAAGGGGTGGAGGATGTGTTTTGATTATTTAAATTTAAACAAAGCCACTCGAAAAGATCAATTTCCACTCCTGTTCATTGATTAGATGCTAGAGTGATACCAAAGCATTCACATTTTTTCTATCTAGATGGATATTTAAAAAAAGTAGATTCTTATCCATCCCAACTATCAAGAAAAGAAAATTTTTACCTTCCCTTATGGTGCATTTTTCTACAGACGAATGCCCTTTGGGATGTGTAATGTGTCGGCTACATTCCAACGCTACATGATGTCAATTGTCCATGGCTTCTTGGAATACATTATGGAAGTATTTATGAATGATTTTTCATTTTATGGATTGAGTTTTTAAAACTATCATTCCAGCTTGAATAGAGTGCTTGAGAGACGTGTTAAATTCAACTTAGTTTTAAATTGGGATAAACGCCACTTCATGGTCAATGGGGGCATAATGCTTAAGCATTTAGTTTTTGAAAGAGAGGTAAAGGTAGACAAGGCCAAAATTGAGGTTATATAAAAATTTATACTTCCTACCTCTGTAGAGATGTTAGAAGCTTCTTAGACCATACGGGTTTTTACTGTCGGTTTATGAAAGATTTCTCCAAAATCCCAAAACCCTTGAGTGGTATTCTCATGAAAGATGTTGAGTTTAATTTTTATGAGTATTTCCCAGAATCATTAAAAAACCTGAAGAAAAAAGAGGTCCTGATCTCTACATCGATACTGCAATCTCTAGATTGAAGTATCCCATTTGAGATCATGTGTGGTGCCAACGACTAATTGAGAAACTAATTGAGAAAGATTTTTCAGTTATCGTGAAGGAAAATATTTTGAAGTTGTATGACTATAATCAAAAGTTGATTATGGAGTCAAAACAGTGAAGGAATGGAACATTCAAGGTGAACATCAAAACTGTAGACTCTTAATGCCTTAGTGCGACAAGTGTTGTGAAGGAAAGTGAGTTGTAGCACAGAAGATTTGGTCATCTGAAATCGAAGAAGCTGGTACATGGAATTCCTACAATTAAGAAGCCTGAGAAGTCATGCAAAGTGTGCATGGAAGGAAAGAAACCAAGGTTTCTATTTGCGTCATAAGTAGCTTCAAAAGCAAAGCATGCCTTGGAAGTAGTGCATTCTGATGTGTGTGGTCCATTTTCAGTAGCATCGATTGGAGGGAACAAATACTTTGTGTCATTTGTTAATGAATTCACAAGGAAGACATGGGTATCCCTTATAAAGTTCAAACACGAGGTGTTTGCTGAATTCAAGAAATTCAGAATAAAGGTTAAAAACTAGAGTGGTCAGACTCTAAAGATTCTCAAAACTGATGGTGGAGGTGAGTATAACTCCACTAAGTTCAGAAAGTTATGTGAGGAGAATGGAATTGAGCATGAGGTTACTTCTCCTTATACTCCTCAACACAATGGTCTTGCTAAGAGAAGAATTCATACTTTTCTTGATATGGCGAGAAGCATGCTGAAGGAGAAGAAACTTCCTCACAACTTATAGGGAGAAGTTGTTGCCACCGCATCATATGTGCTGAAGGAAATAGTTCCTATTTATAAGTGGACTAGAGACAAGTGTTAGCCATCTGAAGGTGTTTGGTTTTATATGTTACAAACACATTCTAGAAGAAAAAAGCTGAATGATAGAAGCAAAGTGATGTTACTAGTGGGGTACCACAATACAGGTGCGTACAAGATTTATTGTCTAGAAATTAATAAAGCTGAATTCAGCAAAGACGTCATTGTAAAGAAATCAGAAGCTTGGGATTGGAATAAGTCTCAATCCAAATCTAGTGTGAGAACTTTTGGAAAAAAAAGTCTAAATTAGAAGTTTATGAAGATGAGTCAGAAGTTGAAGAAGATTTTGAAGGAGAAGAAACTTCCTCACAACTTATAGGGAGAAGTTGTTGTCACCGCATCATATGTGCTGAAGTAGACTCTGAAGGCGAGTCTGACTCTAATGGTGCTTCTGACTCTGAAAGAGACTCAGAAGGTGAAGATGATTTTGATCCAGATTCTGATGGTGATTCAGATTCTGGTGGTGATTAAGATGCTGGAAATATTCCAGACTCTGAAGGTGGTCAAGGTTCTGGGGTAATTCAACCTTATGAAACAAGAGCTTTTGAAGGAGAAGCTTCTAAAGATGGAACTTCTGGGGTTCTAGCATCCGAAGAAGATTTTGAACGAGTTCAGAGGCCACAGAGAGTCAAAAACATCCTGAGAAGATTTTCAGAGTATGAAATGCTACGAGATACTGAAATAGACTTTGAGGGAGAGGTTATTTAGTGTGCCATGGTAGTAGACTATGAAATAGTAAGTACAAAAGACGCCCTCAAGAAGAAAGTTTGGATGAAGGCCATGAAAGAAGAACTTGAAGCTATTGAAAGAAATAAGACTTGAAAGTTGACTAAGCTTCCAAAGGACAAGAAAGCCATCAGCGTCAGATGGATTTTCAAGGTGAAGCTAAATCTAGATGGATCAATTGGAAAATACAAAGAAAGGTTAGTAGCGAAAGGATTTCTACAAAAAACTGGGGTGGATTATTCTAAAGTGTTTGCACCTGTAACGAGACATGAAACAATTAGACTGATGATTGCAATAGTTGCTAATAGGAATTGGCCTCTGATGCATTTAGATGTGAAATATGAATTTTTGAATGGTTCATTACAAGAAGAGGCATACATGTCACAACCTCGTGGATTTGTTAAAAAGAATCTGGAAGGGATGGTGTATAAATTACATTAAGCTTTGTGTGGACTGAAGCAAGCACCCAGAGCTTGGAATTTGAAGATTGATTCATTTTTCAAGAAGCGGGGGTTTCAGAAATGTGAGATGGAGTACGGTGTTTATGTGCAGTATGCCTCTGAATGCAATATGATTCTGGTGTGTTTGTATGTTGATGACATATTGTTGACAGTGAGTTCTAAACAATAGATAGCTAAGTTCAAGAAGATGTTGATGAATGAGTTTGAAATGTCTGATTCTAAAGGTGAGGATGTGGATGCTACAACCTTCAAACAGTTGGTTGGTTCTCTGAGGTATTTGTGTAATACCAGACCTGACATCTGTTATGCAGTTGGAACGGTTATTAGGTTCATGAGTAAACTCAAGTGGTCTCATTACCAAGTTGCTGTCAGTATTCTGAGGTATATCAAGAGGACTCTGAAGTATGGAGTGTTATTCCCTTCTAGAAGAAAGATTAATTCATAGCTGATGAGACACTCAAACTCTGATTGGTGTGGAGATAGAGTTGACATGAGAAGTACTTTTGGATACTTGTTTAAGTTTCTAGGAGGTCCTATTTCTTGGTGTTCCAAGAAACAACATGTTGTTGCACTATCAACGTGTGAAGTTGAGTACATCGCAGGTGTTGTAGCTGCATGTCAAGTTGGATGGCTTCTGAGTTTACTGCAGGATCTGAAAATCAAAGTAAACAAGCATCTGAAGTTGATGATTGATAACAAATATGCAATCAATCTTGCCAAGAACCCAGTTTTGCACGGGAGAAACAAGCATATTGAGACAAAGTATCATTTTTTTAGAAACCAAGTCCAAAATAGAGTGCTAGAAGTTGTGCACTGTAACACCCAAAAATAGATGGCAGATGTTTTGATAAAGGCGATTAAGATAGATCAATTTCTCCACTTAAGGGATGGAATTGATGTTGTTAGTTTTGATTAAGAAATCCAAATCCTAATTTAAAGGATGGTATTGAAGGATAATTTATTAATTTAGTATGTTGCCTATGTGGCCTTAGTATTTGAGTATAAATAAATTAGTGATAGCTGTCATTTATTTTATCCATCTATCTTTTGTAAAGCTTTTGTAGTTGTCATTGCAGAACAATAAATATATTCTCTTATTCCTTTTGTTTTCATCACCTTATACACTATCACTTACCAATCCACTTGCTTGATTGTCTCCTCTGCTGGCATCATCAGTGTTCAAACAAACTCAACCTTCCTCAAGAGCTTTTCTAGAGCTTTTCATGTGATCATAACTTGCACACGGCACCTATTTTGCACCTATTTTGGTGAATTGAATTAGTGGTTTGAACAAAATGATAATGTTTTATCCACCTCAAAATCTCATGGGAAGACCGTTGTGGTTTGTTAAAGATATTATCATGCATAACCATATTCCTCCATTTTCAAAAAGAAAGTAATAGTTAGTAGCCTATAAAAATAAGTAGTTTTAATAAATCAAATTTATTTTAAAATGAATGATGTTTTCACTTTTATTGTAAAATTAATTTCTATTTTTCTAATTGTATCTTATAATAATTAGTGGGTACATATAAGATTAATTTAATAAAAACAGTGTTTTTAACAATTTTATTGTATTTATAACCTATATGCAAAAATCTTAAATATTACTCATTTTAAAATACAATAATATTAAATAATAAAGATATTGTAAAAAAAAATAATACTCTTTATCTTTAAATAAATAAACATATAAAAAGAATGGAGGGATTATTTAATTATTTTGTCTTCTATATTTTTTTTTCATAAATTTAATTGATATGTTCTTGTCAATTAATTATATTTTTATGTGTTTTGATTTTTTTTAATTATATATAAAATAACTAATACATTTATGATATAAAACTTTTTATATTGAGAGTGGATATCATTAATCTCTTTGATCATTAAATTAATTTTATTTAGGCTTGTTGTGATTAATGAAAATATTTGGGTACCACATTACTTTAAGCATACTCTTTAAAAATTAATTTTATTTATGCTTGTGAAGTTGTGGTTAAGAAAATGTGTACTACCTCATTTCTTTAAGCATAATCTTTCTGTCTCTGCCACTGACTTTGACCACAATCTGACATTGAGACGCGTCTTGCCCGATTCCCAAAGCTTCATGACATGACAGGACATATATGTCTGTTTCTCAAATCCCCTTAAGATCATTAACAAGATTAACGGCGTGATAATAATCTTCATTTTTAAATTCATCTTACCAGGTGGAAGATTACCCGAGAATGATTTTTTAGTATCAAAACGTTTAAAATATTATATCATCACATTCCTTAACTTTAATTAAAGAATGGTTTAAGTACAATTACATAAACAGTGAAAAGTAGGAACCAAACTGAGAAAAAATCAAGAAACACAACAAGCGAATCTTTCTCGTGCTTTCTCTGCTTTTCATAACACTTCATGGACCAATGCCCTCACAGCGAAATTGTTTTTTAATATTTGGGTATTTGGACACACATGAAGATCCCAAAGAGCATCGTCAACCCTGTATACTCCATAACCAAAACCATGTCTTCAAACATGTGCTATCTCAGTTAGCCATTTTTTATTATAAAAAATACTGTACATTTTGGTTTTTAATACTGCCAAGTAAAGTATCTACGCATTTAGATTCCTGCCTCTGAAAGCATTTTCATAATTTCATTTCTCCTCTACGTATCATTTTTTTTTTTACATTCATAATATCATATCCTACAAAAGAATTTACAAATCTAACCAACCAATGGAAAAACAAGGAAAAAAGGCAGAGATCATTTCCACCACCTTCATATACATAGATCTCCCTGCCTTCAATGAACCCATCATTATGGCAAAACCTTCAAAATTTCCCACAAGGATCTAGCATGCAGATTAGATTCTCAGTGCCATATATAACCTGGGAATATTATTGTGTGCGCGCCAATATTCATAACTGAATCAATTTCCATCTTTTTTTCCTGGATATTATTCAGATCAATAGTTGCGCAACTTCAAACATTGTGACAGCGTTTACACATTCTTCCTACTGGATACTACCGGTCTTCGCTGAATATTCTCCCGACAAAATCACGGAACCTCTTCGAGTAGAGTTTTGGATCAACGGCTGAGATAGATGAAGGGTCAACCTGCCAGGACTTGTATGCATGCTCCAGCTTCTTGCTGATGTCATAATCTTGCAAAATGTCGATAATCCCACAATATAAAACGATATCATAGGTCTCCCCAATGCGATAAGGAGTAAAATGGCTGATACCACCACTGGTGTATTGGTCGAAATCACTCCTCCGAGCCATGCGCTCTGCTCTTGCAGGCATATTAGCTCCTAACCTAATTAAGGATTTCCTGAAAATAAAGAAAAACCGTACTTAACACATCAAAAATTACAAATATAATTAATCCCCTTCTCCTCGAATAAAGTTGCTTACATGCATTCACATTAAATATCAACCACCACAACAACTGCTTTAATTCAGATTGTCAACAAAGAGATGGTATGAAATCATCCAGACAAATAATATGTCAATTTTAAAAATAAACATTTAGGACTACAGCCTGTGAATGCCCTATATACAAAAGGTTGCTTGCTCTATGTGACTACATTATTCCCACCTACTTGCTAAGATAATTCAAGCTAATTGCAATTATTTTCATGAATGTCATCAACATAATATGAATTATTGAACATTTAAAATAACATCAGAGAATTTCTCAAAAAAAAATAACATCATAGAACTAGAACTTAACCCGTTATGCAATATCTAAGGTGGAAATAACACGTACCAAATTTTTCACTAGGATAGAAATGTGAAATAACATGTGGTTAGGTTCTTCATAGGGAACAAAATGTAAATATGGATGTGGTGTTAAAGCAACCTAATAATTCTATTAACTAAAATTTAGAAAACCAGAACATATTTCAACATACCGGCCAGATTTGACTCGATCCCTATCCTGTAGCTCTGCTTCAAGGAAGCGATAACCACGCATAAACTTTTCACTCTGATAAGAGTCCTGCTTGCCTAAAAGTAACAATATAATAAGTCTTAGTTCTATTAATATTACATAAAACTCATCTAGTATGCACCCCAAAATAAAATATTCATCAGTACCAGTTCGTAAAAGAAATGGTGACAATCCCATTTTGTCATATGTATTATCATCACGAAAATGAATGCCAATCAAAAGACTGTAATCCATAATTCCCTCAGCTTCCAAAAACTCGCAATCCCGTTCCATTTGTCTGCACAAAAATCACAACAAGTATAGTTTAACAGATATGCAAGGCATTTCAATGCTAAGTAGCAGCGCAAAATAATACTCACTAGAAGAACTTACTTGATGAGATCCTTGAACCAATTTCTCTGCAGGCGAAACACAAAATTGAGATCTAGGTCCTTGAGGGTGGTAGTTTCATCAATCTCTTCTTCAGTCTTATCTGTTGTACGGCCATGTGATGATCCCTTCAAGTCAAATCGTCTATGGATTGGATATTCCGAGCAGAAAAGATTGCCCATCACAATGAACCGAGTCTGGTTTTCAGTAAATAAAAAGAAACTTTTAGTTCCTGCAACTCATACACCAATCAATTAAAACAACTTAAACTTCAAAGACATACCTTCTGACCTCCAATTGGTTTGACACAGTGCACACCATAGAACTTTGTCACAAGCGAATTCTCATACTGAGAAACATGTTGATAATAACTTCGAAGCATCCGAAGAAGTACCTACAAGATAATCACCAAAGTCACCTCAATATACATGCCCATCACACTAGATTGAAAGAACACAGAAAAAAAGTTGTCAAATTCAAAAAACAAAAACAAACCTTGACTTCAGATTTTTTCACTGTCTTTATCATATATCTGTCATCTTGGGTCAAGTAGAAGAAACTTCCACTTTTCCCAGGAGATGAAAGCTCCCTAAGGGCAGCATTCCCACAAATAGCTAACATGTAATCAGCAGGATCTACCTGAAATAGCTTCCTCAATTGTCTGAAATCCAAAACCAATCCTAGTTAACAATTGAACAGAAAATAAATTTGCAATAACCTAGCATGAAAAAGGTGAAGCTACAACTAGCTCAATTGGTAAAATCTTGCAACAACCTAGCATGAAATTGAATTCTTCCTTTGAGTATGCTAAAAGAAAGTAATATTAACTACTAGAGGAAAATCAAAAAAGGCTATACCTAAAAACCATAGGGCAGTAATCCTTCCAGCGGAACTCCATCGATTGATGTGGTGGCGTAATCTTAGAACCTTCAGAAGGAAACCTAGTCCAAAACTTCTCCTTCGAATCAAAATCACTCGGTTTCAGCTCTCTCGATATGGAAGCTTCCTTTCCAACAGAGTGCCTACAAAAACAAAAAATCCCTTGAATCCAAATACAAAATCACAAGCAATTTAACAAATAGAACCTAAGTTGCAAAAGTGAGTTTTACCTAATACCCAATTGCAGATTAAGCATAAGCTCATAATTCTTATGCCCCTTAGATATAGTTTCACCAGGTCTCTTAACCTCAGAAGCCAAACAACAAGGATTTCGCTGAAACTGCTTAATCTCTTGTGGATCTGAAACACTTTCACTCCCAATCCTATTCAAAATTGACTCATTATCAATAATATCACATGTTATATCACCAGCTTCTCCATCAGATTCCCATATACAAATCTTCCGAAAATTCTTCTCACCTTCGACTTCAACCGAAGACCTTTTCCTCATTGTTATAGCAAAATCATCCCCAAACAAAGGTCCATTTCCAGAATAAAAAGTCCCATTCAACAAATGCATCTTCACATCTTTATTATTCCAATTCCCAACATAACAACTTCCATCAGGCCAAGTAAACACACCTTGCCCTTTCGGAACACCATTCTCCCATTGACCTTCATAACGATTCCCATTCAACCAAACAAGAGTACCTCTTCCGTTAATAACACCGTTCTTCCATTCCCCAATATACTCATTCCCGTTCCTCCAAACGTACCTTCCGTTTCCTTCTTGAACATTCTTTTTCCACCAACCTTCGTAATAATCTCCGTTCACGTAACGCCTCTGTCCATACCCGTGCTTTACATCGGAACTCCATGAACCTTTATAACTATCTCCGTCAGATCCGGTGAATGTCCCAAACCCTTCCATTCTACCTAGCTTAATTCCACCTTCGTAGATAGCTCCGGAAGGCCACGAGAATTTTCCTTTCCCGGAAGCTTTTCCTCGTTTCCACTCTCCTTCGTAAACACATCCATCACTCCATGAGTATTTCCCCGATCCATTCGGTACGTTACCGGAGAAACTCCCCATGTAAGAATCACCGTTCGGTAATAGCTTCTTCGCGATTCTTTCTGTTTCGAACTCAATAGTTATGCTTGTAGGTGAGACTCTCCGGCTGCCGAGATGAGACCGGCTACGGCCGGTGACAGGAGTCTGCGGCGGTTGTTGGTTTTGGTTTTCTGAACTGTTGTTGCTGTTAGCGTTAGCGTCTGGTTGGTGGTTGGAGAGAAGTGATTGGCGCATTTTATGGCGGTGGTGTGAAGAAGAAGGTTCGGTAATTAATGCATTTTCCGGCGAGTGGAAAGTGCTGGTATCAGAAACACTGTTATCTCTGCTTTGTTTCTATTTTGGAGGAAAAAATGAAAGGAGCAATATCAAGTTAGAGAGAGGCTATATGCTGTGCATAGTGATTAGTGCTATTTACTGGTGTACTATGGTGGTGTATGTTTGCAAATTTAATTATAAAAAAAAAAAAACGAATATGATTATTATTTATTAAAAAATAAAAGGAGGGAGAATTGAATAGGATAGTTGATTAGTTGTTAGGTAATTAATTCGACGGCTTTGGAAGGGGAAGTTATTATTGTTAAGTGATGGTTAGTGGTGTTTGGTGGTGTGATAATGAGGATTCATTAAATTTAAATATGAATAGGACGAATAAACCCTTGTCCTTTTTTGCAGTAAATTCTTTGTATGTTCCCGATGACAGCGAATTTGTTACTCACTTGGTTACAGTGGGATTGGAACGTAACGGAATCGCCTAGGAGGAACTTCTACCATCATTGAACTTTTATTCACATGTCCCACAAATAAAACAATATTCTTCCAATGCCTCACTTTAAAAAGAATTCCTTAAATATCCTATATTTAATTAAAACATAGTAATGAATAAACCAAGGGTTTTTATTTTCTAAAATTTTGAATTTTTTTTATTATTTAATGAATTAAAAAATATGTTAATTATTAAAATATAACAATAAAAATTACTTTAATAAAATATTTTGATGTTCTATCATAGTACTACCATATTTAATATTTTTAGTTTTAATAAAAAATTTCTTTAATTTATAAATAATAGTGCTATAATTAGAAAATGAATCAATATTAAAATAAATAATAAAAAGACTTTCGTCCAATAAATTGATGACAAAGTTTTTATTAAGGGTGGTAAACGGGCATAGTTGCCCAGTTTAAGTCTGCGCTTGCATAAAAAACGAGGTGGGTGGATATAGTTGAACATGCGGACCTAAAATCTACGATTTTCCCACAAAACCGTGAAGGTAAGGCAGGAAAAGCCTGCGGGTACTCAACCTTTTAAACCTAAAAATATAAAAATTTATGTAAATGTATGTGTCTGTAAAAGCCCACAAAGGTAACGGGGTGGGACGGGGCGAACACATTAGAGGGAGAAGACATAAACCCTTTGTCCGACCCGCGCTAAAGTGAAGGCAACCGAGCATTCCCAACGGGTCGAGCCCGTTTTTTCACCCCTAGTTTTCATACATCGGATTTGATATAAATCTTGGGAATTTCTTAACACAAAAATATGTTACTTATGCATAGCACACAAATACAAAAATGTCTCTCAGCTTCCGAAGATACATCTTATGACGCATCATGCATCAACGCTATGGTTCACCAAATTGTGTCACTCTAGATAAATACTTAAAAGAATTCCATAAATACTTCTCCAAAATTTTCAACAAATATATTCATAGTTGATTAGCCTAGTGGGCATTTCGAAGATGCGTCTTCGTAAGTTTGAGGCAAGCTTTTGATATTTGTTTTCACCTTTGCATGTCAGATATTTTCTGAGATACATCTCCGAAATAATTTGATAAAAGACAAAGTTGCATGATCCCAGAGCCATACTTGTTTTTCACTCAAAATCCTCACCAAAAATCCTTTCATTCTCAATCCACATTTTCACTTCAAATCTCTAATCTCGTGGTTCATCACATCAAAAGGAGCAAAAGAAGTTATAATTTCAGGTAAATATCATTTATTTCAAGCCTCATTCCTCACATTAATCTTGTTTTCTGTCTGAAAAACTAGTGTTTTTTTCAAAAATGCATCTCCGAATGAGTATGAACTTACCCGGAATGCATTTCTGGTATCAGAATCAGTTTGTGTTAATTTTTTCAACTCTGTTTACAGCATTAGTACTTATTTACTATTATGTGGTCATTGTTTTTATTAGATATGGTGCACCCCTATGTTTTCCCCCAACAAGTTTTGTTTCTGAATGTCAAAGATGTTGTTGTGAAAGCGGTAGATATTGACAACCAATTTTAAAACGAGCAAGAGTTTCAATGTCATGATTACATGCTTCAATGGATTCGTATGGAGGCCTTTAAATAGGGATTTGGTGTGGTTACCGGAAGGTCCAATAATAGCTTGAATATAAGATGTGCTTTTGTAACATTGACGTGCGAAAGAAGTAGGAAATATAGACTTCCTCTCTAAAATTTTAAACGAGATGACATCAGTTTAAGAAAATGTGAGTGACCCTTTAAATTGTGTGGTTATACGTTGACAACAAATAATTGGAGTTTTAATGTCATATGTGGTTTGCATAACCATGATTTGTGTGAAAAGGTAGTTGGTCATCCAATTGTGTGTCGTCTCATGCTGGAAGAAAAGGAATGTGTTGATGACATGACTTTGAATTTGGTTTAACCGAAAAATATACTTGCAACTTTGAAACGTAAAAGACCAACAAATATCTCAAATATCAAGCAAGTGTACAATATTCGGTACCAAACTAACAAGGTGCTTATGAGGGATGTAACTAAAATGCAACAACTCTTGAAACTGTTGGATGATAATGGTTACGTGTCTAAGTACCGAACGTGTGAGGATGGAGTTATCATTAGAGATATATTTTGGACTCATCTTGATTCCATAAAGTTGTTCAACATGTTCCCTATGGGGCTCATACTTGACTCAACTTACAAGACCAACAAGTATATACTTATATTATTGGAGATGGTTGGTGTTGCCTCAACTAAGAAGACATACTCTATCGGGTTTGCATTTCTAGAGAGTGAAAAAAAAGGATATGTTACTTTGGCCTTAGAGGTATGTCGGACAATGTTGAAGGACCAAAAAGAGATGTCTAAAATGATTGTTACCAAACGTGATACCACCTTGATGATTTTAGTTGTAGAGGTATTTCCTACTTCTTATGTGTTACTTTGTAGGTATCACATAACAAAGAATGTGAGAAGTCGGGTTAAACCCGCAGTAGGAACAAAATAGATAGAGTCCAAAGATGGAAAAATGATGAAGGAGTATATGGTTATGAAAAAAATAATGGATGCATGGAATCGTATAGTAAATTCTTCCACAAAATAACTATATGTTGATTATGTTATGCATTTCAGGAAATTGTGTGAAAAATATCCTGATTTATTGAAATATGTTAAAAGCACAATTCTTGACCAAGTAAAGGAGAAAATTGTTTGTGCTTGGACTGATAATGTTAGACACCTCAGAAATACAACAACTAATCGAGTTGAGTCTACCCATGCTACATTAAAGAATTGGTTGAGAAATAGTAAGGGTGATTTGTGTAGAGATTGAGAACCATCATAATGATATGCATACATCATTTGGTGAGGGCATCACAATTTTGGAACACATATTTAAAGAAAACAACCTTTACTCTCAGTTGGTCAGCAACATATCTCGAGCGGGTTTGAATTATATTTTTCACGAGGCTAAACGAGATCATAATGTAGGCTCTAATAACACAAAGTATGGATGTACAATTGTGAAAACATATGGTATCCCATGTGCTTGTATTATTGCAAAAGAAAAAAGTGAAACTTGGTAGCCTGATAAGAATGGATGAGGTTTTCACTCATTGAAAGAGGCTTAGGTTTGATGATGATGGTGTCATGAAAGACAGTAAATCGAATATCTCTATTTTGACCGAATGGGAATTGATACAAGAGAGATTTTTGAAAGTCGATGACGACATAAAACTCCACATCAAAGAACAATTGAAGATTGTTTATCCGAAAACCACTGACTTAAAATCACCCACTCAATCGGTAAAAACAAAAGGTGTTCCGAAGAAGCTCAAGCCTACACCGAGTGGCAATTCAACGGTGTGGTCTCCTTCGTATTTTGAACATGTTGACAAAGTTTTTTCGGACTCACCAACTCCAAAATCTCAAAAAAAAATGTTTTCAAAGGATCTCCCATTAGCAAATCATCTTCTACGCCGCCTTCACCAAAAATTTCATTAATTGACAAAATGTTGGTTTTTATGCACAAATACATCAAGCGGATCGTCAATGTTGAGGGAGACGTTAATTGTGGTTATCGAGTTGTTTCGACTTTACTAGATAAAGGAGAAGATAATCATACACTTGTCAGTCATTAACTTATCCAATAGTTGAGGACTCATTAAGAATCATATACACGGCTGTACAGAAAGAAAGAACATTTTGATGAAGTTTATGAGTCTCTTGTTCCTTGCCTTAGTGGATCGGCACTGGATACACTTCCCTGAAATGGTCACCTCTTAGCATGTGCATATGATAGAGTGTGTGTTGATGTTACACGATATGATTTTTCGGAAACCTTTTTCCCACTGTGTACTGCCCCACCTCAAAATCCAAATGATCATATTATGTATATTGGGTGACTCTCAAAATCACAACATCTTGTTCAAGTTTACTTGAAATCGAGATGCTCTATACCACTTACATCACTAGAGTGGACAACTCATTCAACAATAAAAGACAATACTTGGCCAGACTATTTTATGGGAATAATGCAAGAGTTCAAGAAATTGAGCAATAATGAAAGAGAGCAAATGCACAAAAGTCAAAGGTGGTATCACCCATAGATTTAGTCGATGACAAATGTTTTGTTTCGTTTTAATTTTCTGTTTAACCGGACAAATAAGTGTATGTAATTGTGTCTCAATATTAATGAAGCGTAATTTATTCAATTTCTTAATATTATAATACATTTTTTATCTTTTCGATAACACTTGTTCATTTTTCAAAAGACGTATTCACTTAAGTTCTATTTTCAAGACTTTTTTTCTCCTAGTTCAGGAAAGGTTCCGGAGATGCATCTCCGAAACAAGATAATAGGATGCGGAACCGAGATATATCTCTAAAATCAGCATGCTAAGTTTTGAATGGTCCATATTTGTCTAGAGCTTCTGTAAATTAAGGTGCTCTTATTTTTTATTTCACACAAACTGAAAATGTCTCAAATGTCACAAATAAACATCATCTGGTATGTTGCAAATCTCTTTTTCTCTAGTAGGACACCCAGGCTAAAGTTTAAGCTCAACGAGTACACATCTCTTGCAAATATTAAATATGAAATCTATAATCTACTACCATATGGAGATAATCGAAGAATTGTGAAGCTTGAGTATCATTCACCGTCAATTGACAACAAAGAGAATGATTTAGATTGAGTGGTATATTTAAGACACATAGAAATCCATAATCTGCTACATACGTATATTACTTGAAGTGTGTAGAAAATGATTTAGATTGAGTGGTATGTTTAAGACACATAGAGGAGAAGTTTTAGAGAAGTTGACGGTCCACTTGTTTGTTTTGTCGTTTAAAAATTATTTAAGAAGGGTTGTAATTTTAAATTAATGTAGTTTTACTTTATGTTTATATCATATTATGCTGTATTCGAAAGTTGATAATTTTAAATATATTTTGTATTTCACGCAACAAAGAAATGATTGTTGACTAGTTAATAACTTGATTATAAGGTGAAGTTAAAAGATTAAAATAAACATAGTTAATGAGAATTTTTTGTAGCTTTTAGACAATTTATATGGCTATGGCCATTTAGGCGAAAAATTACACATTTTTATTTGATTTTCTGAACATTTACCATTTCGGTTCTAGCGTGGGTAGTGTTTGGGTGTTATTTCTTTTTCCTTCACATAAGTTCAACGCAACATAGGGTAAATCCTTTATATTTAGCCCAATATTCTTTATGGAGAGTTTCAAGGAAGCTTTCCTTTTAGACTTTAAATATGTTAATAACTCTGTATAGATTTGATATGTGCATAGAGTAGTCTTGACCTATACTAAAATATAATGGGATAACATGTGAGCAAGATACATAGAAAGCTTGAGATTTCTCACACTCATACCATTGTCTTTGAAGGTCAACATTAAAATATCCTATTGGTCGGCCCTTATTATGGTTAACTATTTCATAGACCATGAAATATAATCTCTAACGATAAAGTTACGTAACATTCTAAGTGTTAGATTTTTGCACTTATTTTGCAATCCGTTCTAGAAAAAAAATACTAGAATAAAAAAACATTACTTGGATCAAAGAAACACTCAAATATATCAAAACTCAATCTATTTTGAATAAAAGACTTAATTAATATAGTTTTGTATGTTTGTTTCATTTGTTTCATTTGGGTGTTAATTATTTTCAAGTAGACTTCTTTTAACTATTGTAGATAGACTTTTGTAAATAAGTAAATTATCTTCGACAAAGATCTCTCCAATTTGATTTTGTGAAAATAAAAGTTAAACTTAAATGAATTAATTAATTTTAAAATTTTAATTTGAACTAAAATTTAGTTGAATAAATGAATTGAATGTATTAGATATATTACATAAAAGTAAGTTGATTAATACTTTTCAATATAAAAATTACGTTTGTATTTAAAAGTTATAAATTATGATTTTAAATTATAATTAATTTTAAGTTACATAATAAATTTTGTTCAAGCATAAACAAATATATTATAATAGAATTTATACCTTCATAATCAATTTTGAGTATTTCAACGTAATATCAAATATAGACTTATTGTGTGATTTTGCGATAAAGACAAATTATTTTGAGTGAAATGATTCTGTAAAATTGATTCTGACTAAAAGTGAGTTGAATATAAAGTAATTATTTAATTTTTGAATTTTTTTTTAACATTATTGAGTTAAACAAAAATTTCAGTGTAAAAATCATATTTGTACTCAACTTTAAATTTTGTCTTCGAGTAGAATAAATTATGAAAAACACAATCAATTCTAATCAAGAGCAACAAAACATATAAAAATCAAGTATATACATTCATAATCAAGTTTGAATCCTCCAAATGTGAATCCAAACATACACGAATATGTTTGGTTATACAGTAAAAAAATGATTTTGAGTGAACTAATTTTGTAAAATTGATTATGGCAAACATGAGTTAAATGTAAAGTAAGTTATGTTTGAAAAACTTTATAGAAAATTAAGTTGAACAATGAATTTCAATATACAAATCACGTTTAAATTCAAATGCTACAAATTATAACTTCAAGTAAAATCAATTCTACTTTAGAATAATCAAACATACACGTTGAGTGCTTTTAATTCTGCACTGACGAAAATTGATTTTGAGTTAATTGATTCAGACAGAAATGAATTATTATATTTATATGCATTCATACAAACGTGAATAAAATCATCAATTTGATTGTAAAAGTCATGTTTAAGCAGGAAAAAAAACATAAATTTTGGATGCAAATTAAATCAATTTAGAAACAAGGTGTTTTCTAAGATGCCCTACTACAAAAAACATATTTCGTAACAATCACCTACCATTATCACGTATCCAACCGAGGTAATATATGTTCATTAGACACCTTTCTTTTCTTTTCTTTTTTTATAATTTTTAAATTACATATAACCATGATCACAATTAACAACCGTTGTGATATATTAAGAGTGACACGCTTCAAAAACGAACACCTGTATTTTTATGTTTTTTCATTCATAAAAGGGTGTGTTTTATTTATTTCTAATTTTAAATAAAAATTAAAAATTTGTCATCATGGTCCAAATTAACAGTCGTGGTGAAATATTAGAACATATCACCACGATTTGTTTTAACAACCGTTGTGAAATAGTTTGCATATATAAGTTAACCTAATTCACTTCGGAACAGACTGCACTTTAAGTGTGAAACCTTAACTACTCTCGTCTTGTCCCAATCTGTCAAAACTTTATCCTAACTTCACAAAACTCCAATATAACTTCTTAAACTAATATGAACCAAGGGAAGATGTCACGAAATAAGTAAGCTCATTTTTATTTTGTTTTCATTTTTCACAAATCTTTTTAAGTAAAGGTACGCATGTAAACAATTTATTTTGAAAACTCCATTTTTTAATTGTTGTTAGAATAGGTATGTGTTATTATTGAGGTATGTTGTTGTTGAGGTATACTTGCACTAATACGGAAAAGTCATACGACAACGGTTGAAAAAGAGATACCTCAATGTCTGACCATTCGTTGTGAGGTAAGGGGTGATTGTATATTTGGTGCTTTCCATCACGATCGCGAGACCGTGATAGCAAGGCAAGACGCGCGCTACCTACCACAACAGTTACTAGTATCAATCGTTGTGGTATATACATTTATGAAAATAAGATTTAATCACGGTTAAAATAAATAACTGTTGTTGAAAGTACACATGTTTATTATAAAATATGTAGATTGCTTGTTTTTCAATAAACCTCACAATAACATACAACCATTCAAATTGATGAATAAATATATAATCTGAAAATTAAACTATTCTTGAAAACCAACTTACACAAGCCACTATTTTCTAAATTGCATGTGTCTCATCATTCATTTCTCACTCTTTAACATATAGAATATGGTTCAATGGTCTAAGTCCTTCATGATATCAATTCCTTATATTCTAGTTTAATTTGAATAATATCGATAAATTATTTTTATTCAAATTAAACTATAAGAGAATATATGGATATGGTGAAGGAATCAGGTTATTAAACTACATTATATATATATTAAAGAACGGGATATGAATGATGAGACGAATGCAATTTGAAAAACATTGATTGATATAAGTTGGTTTTCAAATACAACTTAATTTTCAGATTATAAGTTTCTATGTCAATTTAAATGAAATGTATTTTCTGTGAAGGGTTAGTAAAATAAACAATCTACATAGCATATAATAAACTCAATTGCATCTATATATGATATAAGAATTTAAAGAACAAATCATTGCTAAGTTACAAGAAGCTTATTTCTTGTTACTTAGAAATGTTTTGTTCTTGTTCTGAAAACATTAATCAACAACAACAATATTTATCAACAAGAATAAAACATTTATCAATATTTTCAGAATAAGAACAAAATATTGCTAAGTCACAAGAAGCTTATTTCTTGTGACTTAGCAATGTTTTGTTCTTGTTTTGAAAACATTAATCAACAACAACAAGATACAACAACATTTTTCGACAACACAATAACATACAACAAAATATTAAAAAAATAAGGTTCAAGAATGCAATATATAATAAACAAAAACAACAACAAATTATGAAGTTCTGAGAACATTAATCAACAACAGCAACATACAACACAAGATATTATGTAATGTTTCAAGAACGCATTTTTTAAAAAGTTAATCGTGGATCTGGAACAAATTATGAAGTTCATCTAGTTTATGAAGCTGTGAAGAAGAAGTAAAAGGTGAATGAAGTTTACACAATAGCTTCATACTTTTTGTATTTTTTTCATAGCTACACAAACCATATGTACCATAGTCAAAGTATGTGCTTTGTTATGGTGGTGAAGACGAATATGAAAAAATGAGAACATTCACCAAATAAAAAAAATGAGAACCCATTTTTAACAAGAAGCATAAACGAAATCGAATGATAAGTTTAATGAATGAACCTCAAGTTAGCGATTGATGAAGATGAATCTGAAGACGAATCTGATGGTTGAAGTATGTTTAAAAAGTGGCATGGATGTTAGGGTTATGTTATGAGAGAGAATAGTGAAATATGTTAGAGTTTTCTTTTGAGAAAAACGACTGTTATGTACTGAACGATAAATACTTTCTCTTATATACTAAAAAAATATCACTTTTCATCACGGTTAGAAAGAAAAACCGTGATTCAATTTTCAAATTTTACAACGATTGTATTCTAAAATCGTGATTAAATAACTTGGTTAATTAACTTTTATTTATTCATTTATTTATAAACGCAATGGTATAGAGTTATTAATTGTTATTATTGTTATTCTTCATTACTGTTGTTACTGTTGTTGTTAATTTTGTTGGCTTGTACTATTTTTTTGTAAAGAGAAAAGAGTATATAAATGTAAGAGTATATAAAACAATACTAATAAATAAGTTCATTAAGAGACCCTAAAGGGAAGAGTGTATAAAACATAATTTTTTCAAGATCGGAACAATATCCCCTAGCGCTAAAGGAATCTTCATAATCTATGACTCGCTCCTCACTATCTTCATCAGAATCATAGTAAAAAATCTTACTTTGCACCTTCTTCTTCTTCTTCTTGCCCTTCCTTTACCTCAGTGTATCTCTGACAGCAGTCGATCCAGATGGCTGGACCTCCCCAGTTGACTGCTGATGTTGTTGGAATATGGTGACTTCAATTGACATTTTTCTCAGATGGATAACTCATGTTGTTATAGGAAGTTAAGAAGAATAGTTTGAAGAAGTAGAAATTCATTATATAAAATTGTGCATTTATAAAAGAGGTTGAACATGAAACATCTGATGATTTAATCCTTGCAATGATTACTTCTAATTGTTGATATTCTTGAATGACTTGTGACCGTCTTGAGAAATGAAGAAAAATTCCAACCATTATTATAGTCGTTTCTCTCTTTTGGAAAGAGCAAAGGTTATACAAATCATATTACAACGGTTGAATACCATGATTAAATAATTTTCAATTATTTATTTATTTATGAAATTAAGTGACACGTTTTTTGTAATAGGAAAAATGAAAAAAATATAGTTGACAGGATTTGCACTTTGTACCACTCACTTTATCACCATTGTTTATATCAATCGTGATTAAATAACTTTAAAAAAAAGAGCATTAGGCGCTTCCAATTTGCGATATTACAATGATGAAAGGTATAACCGTAGTATTATTATGTTACCGAAGGTGTATCTTTTAGTAGTGTTGATAAATGTGTTGTGTTTATGTTAAGGTTAATTTATGATTTTGTGGATAAATGATGTTGTTTGTTGATAAATGATTTTGTTTTGCTCATAAGCTTATGATTTAATTTACTTATTTTTTGTTGAAGTGTGTTGATATTTTTGTTATTTATGTTGATATTCTTATTATTGAAGTATGTTTGATAAATGTGTTGTGTTTATGTTTAAATTAGTATATAATTTTGTAGATAAATGATGTTGTTTATGTTGTTTGTTGATAAATGATTTTGTTTTATTCATAAATTTATAACTGTATTTACGCCAGTTTATATATATATATATATATATATATATATATATATATATATATATATATATATATAGGCAAAATATCCTTCTTGGTCCCTTAACTATACCTCGTGGTTCATTTTGGTCCCTTAACTTTAAAAAGTTCCATATTGGTCCCTTAACTCTTCAAATGTTCCATATTAGTCCTTTTTGACCTATTAGCGACGAATTTATATATATATATATATATATATATATATATATATATATATATATATATATATATATATATATATATATATATATATATATATATATATATATATATATATATATATATATATATATATATATATATATATATATATATATATATATATATATATATATATATATATATATATATTAACCGAGGGGTATAACCTATTAATTTGTCAATTATATTTTGTTTTAAATATCAATTTGACTGGTCTGTATTTCTTTTACATAGAAACTATCAATTTTGTGACACAATTAGAACCTAACTAAATATACACAAAATATCAAATTTTATTGTTTACAAAACCAAATGTACACACATTCAAAATGGTACACCAAGAGAACATATAAATATTTGAAAACAAAACTATATAATGATTACAAAACCCATTATGAAATTTAGGATACAGAAAATCTCTAGTAAGAGAACCTTTACATATTTGAAGCTATACGTATTTGAACCTACAATGACAAATTCTCTATATAATGCTTACAACAATCAAGAAAAACTAGTGTTGTTGAGATACATAATAAGATAGGAAGACACTGATTCAACGTGATCGGATGTCATCTATATCTTCTTGTGAGAATGGTGTTTGATTGCTAAACACCTATAATTTGAACAAAAATTAAATTATGATAAGCTAACAACAACAACATTACCTTAACAAATATGAATAAATTACATGTATATGGATAAAATTGATACATTAAGCCATATATTGATAATGCCTCCAGAGACAATATTTAACATACTATGTCTCATAATATAGTATCCACACAAAAAGTTGTGGGGTTGTTTTCGCAACTATAAATAATTTTCATATAGTTAATAACTAATACGCACAAAACACAAGTAATACATTAGAGAAAATAAAATAATATCAAAAAACACAAGTAATACTTATGTTTAACAAAATTGTATCCCTGCATAGCTATACATGTCTTTAAAAATTAAACATGAATAACAACAATTCCAAACTAAAGGTAAAAATTGAGTATTACAAATAATACCACTTACCCTCTCAAAATGCATACATCATTTCATTAAGATTACAATGTAATGAGCATAACATATGTGAGATATTGGATCGAACTATAGTATTGTCGACAGAGGTTTAGCATGTCGTTGAAGTCTGCTCACATGCTATTGTTGAAGACCTACATATTATAGTCGAAATGTGTTATAGTATGTAGTTGTCGAATTGGGCTTTGTGTTAAGGATTCAATTGTTTAACTTAGCTTGTACCATAAGTTAGCTTGTAATGTGTAATTGTTAAAAAGCCCATTAGTTTAGTATGTTAGATTTTATTATAATTATCATACTAGTCTCTCATCTTATGTGTGGTAAATCCTAATTAGGTCGAGAGAGTTATTTGTTATTCTTAAGTACTTATAATCCGATTTAAAGAGAAAGTAAAGGATAACAATTATAACCAATCCTTGTTGTTCTTCTTGTTTTTCCGTTAATCCTAACCCTTGCTTGTTTCTTGCCTATAAAGAAAATGTTTATACTTTGTTTCAAGACATTGTTTTTCACAAAAAATTGGTGCAGTGAGCATGAAGGAATATGTTGTCAACAAATTCTGAGATTGAAAAGTTCAGCAGAGTGAACGATTCGGTCTGTGGCGCTTGTAGATGAAAGCCCTACTGGTTCAACACGGTTTGTTAGACGACAACAATGATCTAGAAGGGGGGGGGGGTTGAATAGATCACTAATTCTTATACAGAGTCGGCGCTTATGATAAATTAGTTTTTAAAACTTTTAAGTGGAAGCGGCCGAGGAACTACGATCGTCTAAGTGAACCGTTACCAAAAAGATTGGATATACGCTACGCCTATATAGAATACCAATTAAGATGAGAAATCGAATCAACAGTTTGAACACAAATTAATATGATTTTATTCACTCAAAGTTGTTCAATTTTCAATGCTTTGTGAAAAATAAACTCAAATTGAAAAAAAGCTCAAAACGTTTGTGTTCAAGCAATTTGTTGAACACATGGTGTGCGAAACACTCCAAGTAAAACTCACTATGTAAATGTAGTGCTAAGCTTTTCCAATTACAACCAAACGGATTATAATGAGTTTTATAAATGTGTTTCAGCACTACAATAAACCATAATTTTAGTCAACCAATTTGATTACACACAAACGTAACTATCAAAAATGAAAATAGAAAAAAGAGAGAACAACACCAATTTGTTGAGGCAGTTCTCATGTCGTCTTCGCTCGGGGTACGTCTGCCCTCAATTCTAAAAATAGAATTGAGACCTGTATATAAAACATTTTGCAAATTGTTTGTACAAGAGAAGCAGTAGAAATTAAACACTCAATCCTAATCGTTGATGTTGAACCTATGCCTTCTCTTCCCTTGATTCAAGATGAATCAAGTCCTTCAAATGTGATGAGTAAACCTCTGATTACGACACCACCTTTGAACCACCCAACAGTCTTTAAATGTTTTCCCGACTAATTTCAAACACCCACAATTTGAACCCAAACCTTCCTTATACAATCCTCCATTTAACACTATTAAATTGATAGAACCACCCGTTCTTCAATTACCTTCACTTGGCTGAATTTGTGAAGGAACGATTTCTGCAAACCCCCCCAAAATCCAAGATTCTTGGAGGACAAAACCTTAAAGGTTTTATTCAAGAAAAACCCATTGATCTCTCAACTCAAACTTGATACGATGATCCTATGTTTGGACTTTATCACCTCAATGATGCAGAATGCACAATAAAAATGATTATGTGTATTTGTTGAGAAAATGCAAGAAAAATGATGAAGACGATGAGAGAAAAATCAATGTCTATTTTTACTTTTCTTATTGTTTTTAGAAGAATGAGCTAAAAACGATATATATATATATATATATATATATATATATATATATATATATATATATATATATATATATATATATGTGTGTGTGTGTGTGTATGTGTGTGTGTGTGTGTGTGTGTGTGTGTGTGTGTGTGTGTGCGCGCGTGTGTGTGTGTGTGTGCGTGTGCGTGTGCTTGTGCGTGCGCGTGTGCGTGTGCGTGCGTGCGTGCGTGCGTGCGTGCGTGCGTGCGTGTGTGTGTGTGTGTGTGTGTGTGTGTGTGTGTGTGTGTGTGTGTGTGTGTGTGTGTGTGTGTGTGAAGCTTAAACTAAATAACCAACATAACAAACATTTTGAAAGACAAACATAATAGGAAAATAGTGTGAAACGAGCCAAGGGTCAACTTAAAGAATAGGGGGGTCGACCTGAGCTCTCCCGCTTTCAAAATTATGCAAAAAAATGCCTCTTTGCATCGACCGGAACAGGTTCATGCGTCGAAGCAAAACAATCCAGTTTTGACAAATAGAAATATAAACAGTATGAGTCGACCGGAGGGTCGACGCGAGCTCTCTTGAGAGAAAATCACAAAAATTCACTCTGTACGAGTCGACCTAAGCAGGCCTTGAGTCGACTCAAAGGTTCAGAACTTGAAAAAGTGCTGATTTTGACATGTCTTGCTATTTCTAAGTACTTCTAATGCATATCTAAGTCTACCAACACAACCAAACTCACATAAAACACATATAATGCCTATCTATATAAACTGACACATGTTTTTGATAAATGCTTGACATGAGAGAACAACGAATGCATATGCGACTAAATGATATCATCCAAAGTATACATTACTAACTAGATATGGTTTGACATCATTACAATAAGTATTGAGACAATTTGCCCTCACATGCTCCCCCTTTTTTATGATGGCAAAACAATAGCAAAAAAAATTGAGCACATTGTGTAGTATCATCCTCCCCCTAACTTTATGCATTCATCTAGAAACAATATGAACGTTTGATCAATCTTGTAGGATGATTTGTTATTTTTGCTTGGTCTCTTCTCCCCCTTTGACAACATCAAAAAGAAAGAAGTAATAGGTCAACGAAAAACATAGTATATTGAATTAAGCATATTCACAGAATCTGCAACAGGTAATCATTAACAAACATTCACATATAATGGTGTTAACGAAAATGTATAAGAAGATAAATAGAGAACACAACAAATGAACAAAAAAGTAAGTGTCGTTACAAATATTAAAATCCATCATATTTCCATGTCTTAGTGAATCAAACAAACATAATAATAAATGAACATTAAAATGTAATGAACAAGATATGGAATGACATGCACATCAACAAACAAAGAATCCTTAAGGCCTCCTCCACCTAAAATGATGGCCCCTTCCTCGAAATTGACAGTCATGAGGTGGTGGAGGTTGTTGCTTATCCAACCGCTCCGTAAGTTCCAGCACAACCCGTGTTAAAGTTATTGGTCTGAGCCTGAAGTTGGTTCTGCAGATTCATAAACCGCTCATATTCTGCAGTGGCAAAGTTTTGTTGTTAGAGCTGCATGTTCCTCATCATCTTGAGGAGTTCATCATTATTGTGTTAAGGAAGTGGATGAGATGGAGGCACATAATACGACTCTTGGTAATTCCAATTAGTTGTCTGTGGCATGTAATCTGAATCAAGAGTGGTCCAACCCGTGTGTTGCCATTCACCTCATCCTTGGTTTACATCGGAGTCCAAAAGGGGTGATTAATCTAACCAACCACTGTTGTCCTATTCATCAACATTAACATCAACCTCCATTTGATTACCACCTTCTTCTTCTTCATCATCATCATCACTTTCATCAGTTTCTTGAAGGTGAGAGCTGGTAGCTTTAATAATAAACTTGTAGTGCATGTCACGTGGATCCCATATATAACCTATCATAGTTAACGTCTTTTGACAGAACTCTTGGTTAGCTGTCAAAGTCTTGTATGGGATATCGGGAACAACTACTTCAGCATTGTTGAGGACATATTGAATATGCATATGATAATGCAGTCCCTCAGCCAGAATCTTTTAGAGAATATATTATGCTCGCAATGTAGTGAGGCCAATTGATTTTGATCTTCTTTTTCAAGATGTATACCAAATGAACCATTGCAAAATTCTGTCAACTAGTTTCAACCGAACAGTTGTTACCAACTTTGGGAAAATATCGCTAGCCACGATTTGTTCAGCATATGGTTTCTTTAACATGGAGTTCAAGGCTTCCTTGAACTTGTAACCTTCCACGGTTCTAGTATCCGTGACATTTATCAGTGGAGCAGCAGATAGTGGAGACATGTCGAAGAGATCTTTCCAAACATCGTCATTTATCGAGATTTTATTATTTCCAATTTTGGTACTAAACTCAAACCCTTCAAACTTTCCTCGAAGACCAGTATAGAAAATTCTAACTAAATTCTCATTATATTTGTTGTCGCATTCCAAAAACTGATTGAAATTCTGAGCATATAGAAGTTCAAGAACTTCTTGGATATGCATTCGTTCAGCAGATTTGCGATAATAAATAAATTGTTTGACAATTGATCGCTTCCTCAGATTTTTCTCATATAGTTCAGCATATTTAGGGGGTAATAAAGAAAGAACAGTTACCGGTAGACTAGCCCTTGATTGTGAGGTGCCAGCTTGAAAAGATGGAGCTCTGGTTATTCTCATGCCTTTGACCCTTCATGTAGCCATGAGATGCAGCAGTTGGAGAAGATGAATAGTATACTGAGTTTGTGTGTTGATGAGAGACTCAATAGAATTCTGGCAGTGTTTGATGAAATTAGGTCTTGATAGGGATTTTGGGAAGAGGAGAAATAGATAATACATATGTGGATGCAATGTATAAATGTTAATGATGATGTTTGAACACATAGAAAGAATGAAAACATTTAATGGGTCCAGGAATTTTGAACGATGCATCAAAACCAAGAATTTTTTTAGAATATTCGAGCGACGCGTCGACCTACATAGTCTGCGCGCCGGCGCATACTGGTAATATTTAGACAATCAAATAAGTTCAAATTTTGAGTCGACCGAAGGGTCGACCTGAGCAGACCCGCTTCTAAAACATGAAAAATTGCATTTTTATGAGTCGACCGGTGTCTTGTTTTGGTCGACTCAAATAGTAAAAATGAGCAAAAAGCACCTTTTTGAGTCATTAATGCATCAAATAAGAATAACTAGATAGCCTACAAATATTTCAAACATACAAATGAATAAAACATGTTTAATCATGCAATAAACATCAATTTTAACACACAAATTGATACACCAACTTACACAAATTAAGTGATCAAGAAAGTTTGCTAGAGAGGAACAATATTACCTCAACAACGATCAATGATAGATGCCCTCACATATGGCTCAGTTACTTCTTCATATTGTTAGAAAAATACATAGAAAAACACACACACATACACACACACACACACACACACACACACACACACACACACACACACACACACACACACACACACACACACACACACACACACACACACATATATATATATATATATATATATGTGTGTGTGTGTGTGTGTGTGTGTGTGTGTGTGTGTGTGTGTGTGTGTGTGTGTGTGTGTGTGTGTGTGTGTGTGTGTGTGTGTGTGTATGTGTGTGTGTGTGTGTGTAATTATGAAACCTAAATACGATCTGAGATGTCGAGAACACCTAGTTCCCTACGGATGTGAAAGAAAGGCTCCGTAGGGAGTGGTTTTGTAAAGATATCCGCAAGTTAATTTTTAGTATCAACGTGCTCAAATACCACATCACCCTTCTCCACGTGATTCATAAGGAAATGATGATGTATTTCGATATGCTTGATGCGTGAATGCAGTACGAGGTTCTTGGTTAGATTAATGGCGCTTGTATCATCACATAAAATAGGAATATGCTCAATTTTTACATTGAAGTCGAGTAATTGTTGCTTAAGCTACAAGACTTGACCACAACAACTACCGGCCGCAATGTATTCCGCCTCGGCTATTGATAAAGCAACAAAAACTTTCGTTTTGCTATGCCAACTCACCAAGGAATTTGAAAATAAATGACAAATGCCACTTGTGTTTTTCCCATCCAATTTGCAACCAACAAAGTTGGAATCAGAATAGCCAATTAAGGAACAATCACTACCCTTGGAATATCAGAGCCCATACTTTGGAGTACCAGAGAGGTATCTAAGTATGCGCTTGATAGATTTCAAATGAGATTCCTTGGGACATGATTGATACCTCACACACGTACAAACACTAAACATGATGTCGGGTCGAGATGCGGTAAGATAGAGGATAGATCCGATCATACCATTATACTTTTTCACCTCCACATCTTTACCATTCTCATTTCGATTAAGGTTTACACACATAGGCATCAGAATGTCAATCGCCTTGGAGTTTGCCATGTCAAAATGCTTGAGTAGCTCAAGGCAATACTTTGTCTGGCTCACAAATGTACCCTCTTTGAGTTGTTTGATTTGCAATCCAAGGAAATAGTTGAGCTCCCTCGTCATGCTCATCTCTAACTCTCCCTGCATCAATCTAGAAAACTTCTTGACTATATTCATGTTAGTAGATCCGAAAATGATATCATCAACATATTGTACCAAAATTAAGTGTTTTCCTTGACGTTTAATAAAGAGAGTTGTGTAGACCTTTCCTCTTGAATACCCTTGATCAAGTAGAAATTTGTTAAGACAGTCATACCAAGCCCTAGGTGTCGCACCTCGAAAAAATCACATTCGAAAATACGACCCTCGCGCGAAAGGCGCGGAAAATTGCGGTTCGACAGAGTCGCCACCGAACTTTATTTTTCCCGAAATAAACGGGAGAGGAAAATATCGAGAAAACCTCTTAAAACGAAAGGATAGGAACAGGGCTGTCGCAACCAAGTTCCGGGTTCGGGAGTCGGTTACGTGAGGGGAAGGTATTAGCACCCCTCACGTCCGTCGTACTCGACGGGAACCTCTTAAGGTAATTGTGGGGAGTGTGTTTAGGTTTACTGGTTTTCTTCTCGCTATTAAAGGTAGAATTGGTAGGGTAAAAGGTTAAAGACGCTAAGGAGAGATGGGTGGTTAGAGAAAAGGGTGCTCGCCAAGGATTGGGGCCCTTGTGCCTACGTATGCTCATTCGGACGAGAATGAGAAATCAGAGCGTCGTAGTTCGACTACGGGAAAGGATGGGGGGAAAACGGAAGATGGATAGAAGTGTGCTCGCCAAGATCATCGCAATCTTGTGCCTACGTATCTTGTATTCAAGAATGAATAAAGAATCAGAGCGTCCGTAGTTCGTGGAGACGACCACGAAAATATGGGGTTTGAAATGGGTTGAAGTTGAGTTGGGGACGAAAGAGTGACTGACAAACAACCTAAGGGCGTGCCTCAAGAGCTTGTCATTCAAGAATTCAAGGAATGTGAGATCCCAAGAACTCAGTTCTTTCGGAAATTGGGTTGAGTAAGTTGAAGATAAGAATTGGATGTTTTGAAATCGAAAGAATGGACTAATAACAACTCGGGGGCGTGCCCAAGAGTTACTCGTTCGAATATTCAAAGAATGCTAGATCCTAAGAATATCCCTCTTTCGTAAGTTTAAAAAATGTGTTTGTGAAAGGATTGAATCGAAGAATGGCATGCAAGGCCAAAAGGGAATTGTTTTGAACTGGTTCGACGACGTGTCGAAGATTTGATTGAAGATGGAACCGGCTCGACGACGTGTCAAGGGTTAAGGTTGTGAGAAACGATATTAGTCCCTGAGGGTGCTCCTAATATCGAGATCACGAGGAATTGTGAATGTGTGCGAAATGTGGGTTGCGAATGCGGACGAGCATTCAACTTAGGAGAATATCGAGAATGATTGAGTTTGAAAAAGTCGAAAGGTTGAGTGAATAACAACCCAAAGGGCGTGCCTCGAGAGCTATTCACTCGAAAATTCAAGGAATGCTAGACTCCAAGAACCTCCTTCTTTCGAAGTGTGAATTGAAAAAGATATTTGAAAAAGGTCGAAAGATTGAATGAATAATAACTCAAAGGGCGTGCCTCGGGAATCATTCATTCGAAAGTTCAAGGAATGCTAGACTCCAAGAACCTCCTTCTTTCGGTCGAGAAAGATATTTTGAAGAATTGAATCGAGGGTATGAAAAAGAATTGTAGTACGAGAGGTGAGAATACGATATCGGATTTGAAAATGAGAGAAATGACAATTATTTGATAAATGAGACGCGGGCCTCACAACCAATTAATTGGGGCATTACCGAAATGCTGGATCTCGACGACACCTTTTTCATTTGGAGAAAAATTTGAATGAACGATAGAAATATCACACAGAATGCTTGATTCCTATAATATTCTTTTGTTCAAAATAGTGCATTAAAACGAAAAGTTGAATAATACATTATTTAAGGTGTACACCTCGCTAATGATTATCCAAAAATCCAAGAAATGCTAGATTTCAAAGATTTAATTCGTTTTGAAAAAGTATTCGAACCGAGTCAAAGTTTGAAATTGAATTTTAAGCGTGTGCACTAGCAAAGTGGGCTAGTCTTCTAAGTGACCAATTAGAAGTAACTGATCAAATAGGTATCACTGTAAGGAAGCCCAGGATTAAGCTTTAAATTGTTGTGTATGGTGATCAAAGGTCGATGGCGAGGCCTTGAAAGCACTCGACTTACATGGGTGAAAGTGACTCGACTAATCGAGAATTTATTTCTTAAAAATGTTTTTGAGGTGTTAAAGCATAAAAAAAACTATAATATTATTACATTTGAGGGAGTTGGGATACATTATTATCGAATGGGGGTGACATTATACAAAACAATTAAACCACATCCAAACAAGTGAGTGCTTATTTTTTAGAAAGCTTAAGAGCAGACCACAAGGCCAAACTACACAAAGTTGAAAGCAAACCAAATTTAGCTCTATATGAATCCATGCGAGCTTCGAAAGTTAATATCAATTTGAACTTCTGAAGTCATGATCCAATACATGACACTTGAAAACAAGTGCAGTAAAACAAAACCAACCAATGCATTATCTAGTAAAGATTTCTCCATAAAATATTCGCTGCTATGCAATGTCTATAGACCGAATTCAAACATGAAACCGCAGCAATAACTACTCATTTACCATGAACCAAGTAACAACAATAGCTCATTTAAAATGGACAAAGTAATATCCACAATCCAATTATTAACATCATGACCAAAGTAAAAACAACGATTCATTTATGATGAACAACGAATAATATGAAAACCAACATCGCTCAATCAAAATCGACGCGACAACAAACTACCGAAAGAAAATAAAACCAACATAGTATACATTTCAATACAAACATATGGTATCTGAACCACAGATCAACACGGAAACGAACACGGCATTGTTACGAACAATCGAATCATAAAATATTTCAATAGAAATTACACAAAACCTATATCAAGATGCAGAATGGTATTGTATATCCAACATAGATCCACTCACTGTTTGTGCAAAATGAAACCAACCTAAATTCAAACTTAAACCAGAACAGAGTGAACTCAATATTGGTCTGAAAACAAAACATCATAACTAGAGAATTTGTAATATCAAAAATATCTAACCGTTCACAGCTCATGAAGCTACAATCCTAACACAGACAGTTGGTATTATGCAGAAAACAAAACCACATCGTTGAACCCATTACCGACACGCATAACCGCAATCACGTGCTACTGCTTGTGTATGATCATTTCCAATCCCGCGCCCAATTCAAAACCTGCATATGTATCAATCATGGACAGCAACAACAGAAAACCGAATTCGCAGTTTCAAAGACAGACTGGATAGACAAAACTTAAATCAAAGGTGCGAGTTTGGATGGTTCAAAGTTAAATGTTGTTTGAACTTGCGTTGCTGCTTCTAAAACCAAATGTCACTTGCAATATTGATGTTGAAACTGTATTGGAAACTGAAAATAACAGAACTTGTCGGCAACGTCGCGGCCTTGAATTGGATTCGCAATAAGTATTCGACGAAAGGACGGCGCGGTCGAAATTGGCTCGGCTTTACAGTTGCTTTCCGCGACATTCAAACCTGTAATAATCCAAACAAACAGAGTAGTTCTAGACCAAACAGATATGTGGAAACAAAACATGGTTAAGATGCATCGCGGCGGAATCAAATGGAGACTTGTTAGCAACATCTGTGAGTGATTTCTTGGACCTGAAACTAAAACACAATGAAATATGAAAATAAAACAAACACAGCTACCAACTAATACAAGCTGAATCAACCCCTGCCGTGTGAAGTTCGAGCTAGCATGTATCAGCTTTACAGTTCGAGCTGAATCAACCCCTGCCGTGTGAAACATAGTCTAACATATGTTGAGATTGAAACAAAATGCTTATACTATGTCAACAACAGGCTACACAATCTGGACAAACTCATATCATGTCATTTAATCACAAATTTAACAGAAAAAGAAACAGTACCATAGCCAATAATAAACATTAACATTTATGAATATGTAAACTATGCAGTTCAAAATGTTTATGTTTATGCAGTTCAAAATCACAGATGTAAACTAAAAAAAAAACTCGTGAAGATCAGACAAGAAACAGAATATAATGACAGGAAACTGACCAACACGATTAAATTCGTAAAACCAGAAAGAAGAACAAAACCAACCGGAAACAATTTATCCACCTCGTGTTATTGCTGATTCAATGAAACGCCTTGTCGATGCTCTCCGGTGGATTATGTTGATGTGCCCTGACTGGAAAACCGACGAAGTCCAACAACTGTTGCTGAGTGAAGACGAGCTGATGTCGTCATTGTGGTGTGCGGAGCAGTCTGGCTGAGTTACGGCCGAAAATCAAGTTGAGGAGGAACTTCGCAACATCGTCACTTCCATCCCTCAAATATGAAAATAAGAGTTACTTCGGCGTAGTCGTTTGTCGAAGAGACGTTCGCGGTTGCACTTGTTTCGCGAATGAAAAGCACGGCTGATGATGGTTTGTGAAAAAACGAGTGGAGAAGAAGATTTCGTAAGAGGAGACGGTTTGAGAATCGGTGGTGGATTTGGGATGAAGGAGCGATTGGGATTTCGGTGAGGGTGAGGGTGAGTTCTGGAAGAACGGCGCCGATTTAGGGTTTTGCTAGGTTTTCGGGTGAATTTTGGGGGTTCCTCAAAGGGGCCGCCGCTCTGGGGTTTTGTTTAAGAGTGATGAACAGTGATCCCCCTCTATCAGTCTTCCTCTTGTTTAAATACAAAGAGCAGTAAACCCTAACGGGCTACCGAAACAACCATGGGCCTACCGCCCTTTCTCCATGTCCAAACCCTTCTTCGTTATTTTTCTTTTTCTTTTTATTATTTTTTTCAAATTAATTAATTATTAAAACAATAAACAATTAATTAACATGGATGTAATTAAATAATATATAACTATTAACAATAATTACTAAATAGATATTAACAAATATAATAACAACAAATAAATGTTAAAAAAAGTTAATTAAATAAAAATTGACAAATATATACAAAATATTTATTATTATTTAGGAATATATTTTTTTAAAAGAAAAAGATTAGGAAATTAAAAAAAGAAATAATAGTCACAAAAAAACTCCTACACCACGTGTCACACTTTAATTGGACAGAAATGGATAAAATCTGGAAAACGCCCAATTGCGGGTGGACACGTGTCTAAACGACGTGAAACAATAAAATGCGAAAATATCTACAAAAGGGTAGGACAAATTTAGGGTATGACAGATGCCCCTATCTAATCGGCTTAAACATAGGAAAATGAACTGCATTAGCGTTCATATTCCTGAGGTAGAAGTCAATTAGATATGAAGAAGACCCTGAATTTGTCTGAAAGAAAAAGAGATGCTTGAGAATTGAAAATGCTGGATGATGTAAACCTCTGAGTAAGCTGGCACAAGTCGTCATCACCAAAAGGATGATGGGATGAAACACACACGGCCAACACCACCAAAAGGATGGTAAAGCAAAACACTATCACACAATCTATCATTAACGAAATGACAGACCCACCACCAAAAGGATGAGGGAGCGAAACTCACACCAAAACATCGCACAATCTGATATCGACGAAATACCAGACCCACCACCAAAAGGATGGTAGAGCGAAAACACAAACAAAACATCACACAATCTGATACCGACGAAGTATCAGACCTACCACCAAAAGGATGGTAGAGCGAAAGCACAAACAAAACATCACGCAATCTGATACCGACGAAGTATCAGACCTACCACCAAAAGGATGGTAGAGCACAAACAAAACATCGCGCAATCTGGTACCGACGAAGTACCAGACTTACCACCAAAAGGATGGTAGAGCGAAAACACAAATAAAACATCGCGCCATCTGATACCGACGAAGTATCAGACCTACCACCAAAAGGATGATAGAGCGAAAACAAGAAAGAAAACATCGCGCAATCTGATACCGACGAAGTACCAAACCTACCACCAAAAGGATGGTAGAGCGAAAACACAAAAGAAAGCATCGCGCAATCTGATACCGACGAAGTACCAGACTTACCACCAAAAGGACGGTAGAGCGAAAACACAAATAAAACATCGCGCCATCTGATACCGACGAAGTATCAGACCTACCACCAAAAGGATGGTAGAGCGAAAACACAAATAAAACATCGCGCAATCTGATACCAACGAAGTATCAGACCTACCACCAAAAGGACGGTAGAGCGAAAACACAAATAAAACATCGCGCAATCTGATACCAACGAAGTATCAGACCTACCACCAAAAGGACGGTAGAGCGAAAACACAAACAAAACATCACGCAATCTGATACCGACGAAGTATCAGACCTACCACCAAAAGGATGGTAGAGCACAAACAAAACATCGCGCAATCTGGTACCGACGAAGTACCAGACTTACCACCAAAAGGATGGTAGAGCGAAAACATAAAAGAAAACATCGCACAATCTGATACCGACGAAGTATCAGACCTACCACCAAAAGGATGGTAGAGCGAAAACACCAACAAAACATTGCGCAATCTAATACCGACAAAGTATCAGACCTATCACCAAAAGGATAATAGAGCAAAAACAAAAACATCGCGCAATCTGATACCGACGAAGTACCAGACCCACCACCAAAAGGATGGTAGAGCGAAAACACAAAAGAAAATATCGCGCAATCTGATACCGACGAAGTACCAGACCTACCACCAAAAGGATGGTAGAGCGAAAACACAAATAAAACATCGCACAATCTGATACCGACGAAGTACCAGACCTACCACCAAAAGGATGGTAGAGCGAAAACACAAATAAAATATCGCACAATCTGATACCGACGAAGTACCAGACCTACCACCAAAAGGATAGTAGAGCGAAACACAACACACAGGTCGTTATCACCAAAAGGATGATAGACCAACACAGATTTGAAGTTTACCAACACCAAAAGGATGCAGGCTAGGTTGAACTGACGAAGTTCGACTATCACCAAAAGGATGATAGTAAGGCAATTGACAACGGTCAGGCTTGCTGGGTACAACTCAGAGGAAGATTAAATTTGAAATGAGTTGACGGGGTACGCCCACCGTCTTTGCTTGGAAATCATAATTTGCTGAAATGATTTCATGGTTACGCCCATGAATTCCGAAAAGGATGCCCCTGACTGGGCTGAATTTGTCTTGATGCCTTGTCTTACTCAACAAAAGGTTGAATAACTTCACGAGGGACACTCACGGTCTTGCTGAAGATGCCCCTGTTCGGGTTGGATCTTGCACTGAACTTCTTGGATTTGCCCAATAAAAGGTTGAACAACTTCGTGGGGAAAGCCTACGGTCTTGAATGGTATGCCCCTGCCTGGGCTGAATGTTGATTTGCATATTTGATCAACCACGAGGTTGAAATTCGTCACGGGAGACGCCCATGGTCTAAAAAAAAAGATGCCCCTGACTGGGCTGAATCTTGCTTTGAATAACTTCAAATTTTGTGAGAGAAACCCACAATTGCAGAAGATTGACCCTGACTGGGTTGATGACTGCCTTGAAGCTCTTGAAAATCGTGGGGTAAACCCACCATCTTGCGGAAGATGCCCCTGACTGGGCGATCGATGGTCTTGGAAATCTTCAAGATTGATCCTGGGCCTTGACTTGCATATATGAATGCTGGATGATAAATGATATTCTATATGAGTGGATGTGCAAATGCAAATGCTGACGAGCAGAGATGCAAGAGCTGGGGAAGTATGGTATGATTGGTATGTATGTGACGCAGGACATTTATGATGTTGAATGCGATGCGTTATGATGCACTTGATGCGGACGGGTAATTTGGAAATGCAGGTGAAGACGCCAGCATGGTGGACTTTTGGTAGTTGCCAATGTGGATTGGACTTCGGGTGGTGAGAGGGATTGACTTCCTCGACACGCTATTCGTTGAAGACGTCACGATTGACACAGGCGAAGATACTCTATATGCCCCGAGTCTGGGTACTTGGTGACTTGTTGTGAATTTTCTTCAGAGAAGGTTGCAACTCTGCTTGTTGGTCAGGACGACCTGGTCTTGCCCCAGTTCGAATATGGTAATGATATGCCCCTGCTTGAGCAGTTGAGTGATTTGCCCCAACCTATGGGTTCTGAAGTAGTCTTGCCTCATGTATGCTAGTGAAAGTCAAGTTCCTCCTCGATTGCCCCTTGCTGGAGTATCTTTGAATACCTAGCACTGATTTGCAGATATAATTGTACATTCACAAATGACAATAATTAATGCAAAGTTCAACGCAAGTTTTGGAAAAGTGTTATTTATTGAGAGTGTCATGGTAGTGAGACGAATGGACTGCTAGCCCATACGTTGTGCTAATTTGATTGGTGCGAAAGATATAGCAAGCAAAATGACACCAATGCTGATGATTAGAAATCATGTGAGGAGTCAGGTTACGCAACCTTGCGATGATATGCTTTCAGAATAAACCTCATCTCAATTAGGTCTTTCAAGGGTTGCAACGCGGTCTGGTTCACGGTTATAGAAACAAAGGATATAAGGCTCAAAATTTGATTTTAACCCACCCCTTCTTCTTAATGATCTCCAGTCCTACGCTCAGTTAATTCCTACACTTGCCTTGACGGTATAAACTTGATGGTTCAAGATTTGCTCGACGCGGCAGTCACCTTATTTTGGTTTTTTGATGGATGCCAGTGTCCCTTTTGACTTGGGTGGCCACTG
The DNA here is from genome assembly GCA_963859935.3 of Lathyrus sativus. Taxonomy (NCBI): domain Eukaryota; kingdom Viridiplantae; phylum Streptophyta; class Magnoliopsida; order Fabales; family Fabaceae; genus Lathyrus; species Lathyrus sativus. Next base: position 398,768,077 of record OZ012739.1, on the reverse strand, counting down.
AATCTTATCTTGTTTTTGTTGAGGGTTTCGGGGTCCTCTTTTGCTTTGTTTTTGATCCCTAACTTTTGCACGGATTGACTTCGTTTGTCAGATCCATCGGGATTGCCTTGATTTTGCCTAAGTCCCCTCTAAGGTGTCTGACTTAGCAGGCTTTTGATGCTTTTTGTTTTTGTTGGGACTGCCATAGCATGGGTCATTGATGAACAACCGTCTTCTGGATGTTGCTTGTTGATTCGAGTGTGGAATTGGATTAACCGAACACTACCCTGCCCCAGGTTGAGTGTAAAAGGTTTATAGATCCGAAGGAAACTGCTACTTCTAGGCTCGAAGTGGTTTACTAGGGATTAACTCCTTACATCTCCGGTGTTTGGGGAATTGAAGCAATGCCTGTACATCATTGACGAGATTCGGTCTGAAAGCATACGATTTGCAATTATGGGTATCTCGTTTTCATCATCCTCCCTCAAATCATGCTAAACAACAGTGAATAGAGTGGAGCGAATAATGTCGGTGATAAGTGAAAAATGAGTGAATACGACATAACTAATTCAAAACATGCATAAACGATACATTAATGAAAACCAAATACGAATGGCAATTGTTCAAAGCATACAATACTTAAATAAACAAAGACAAAACATAAGAAGCTGCGAATAATGAAATGGCAACATGACTGCCTTCTTCGAAGAATGAACTTGACTGGAAGTGATTGTTGGCACTAGTTGACTGGTGGCATCGGATTGTTGATGATGTTTGGAGACTTCCCATTGAAGTTGATAGCATCCCTATCGATCATGTCTTGAATTATGTGTTTGAAAGCCCTGCAGTCCTCAATGGTGTGACCTGGAGCGCCCTTATGAAACTCACAATGAGCATTTGCATCGTAATCGACAGGAAGGACAGTTGGGGGAGCCAAGTCTCTTGGAACAATAGCCTTCTTCTCCATCAACTGAGCAAAGATTTTGGCATATGACATTGGTAGACGATCAAAGACTCTATCTGGTCTCCATGCTCTCTGCGGACGCTGTGGGCGAGCACCTTGTCGTTGCTGAGTAGCTTGCATCTGCTGTTGCTGAGGAGGATACTGATATCCTTGTTGGTTGTAGGCTTGTTGCTGAGGAGCCTGTTGCCTTGGCATCTGAGCTTGCGCTGCATGAACAGCTGGCTGATAAGGCATTGGAGCATATTGCGCAGCAGCAACATATGGATACTGATAGTAGGGAACTTGATAAGGCACAGGAGGAGCTTGTTGAGGAGCTTGCCCTTTCTGCACAAAGATGGCATTTGTTTCGCCCTCCTTCTTCTTGTATCCATTAAAAGGCCTCTTGGCATTAGCCTGGCTGTTAGAACCTCCTGGGATCTTCCCACTCTTCAGCCCTTCTTCAATTCTCTCACCGACGATCACCAAGTCAGAAAATCCGGCGGAGACACTACCGATCAGCTTTTCGTAGTACTGGCCTTGCAAGGTACCCATGAAGATGTCAATCAATTCACGGTCAACAAGAGGTGGATGCACCCTTGCAGCTAGCTCTCTCCATCGTTGTGCGTACTCCTTGAAGGATTCATTGTCCTTCTGAGTCATACTCTGAAGCTGAGTACGATTAGGAGCAAGGTCGATGTTGTACTTGTACTGCTTGACAAATGCATCAGCTAGCTCAGCCCAAGTGCGCACACTGTTATGCTCTAGCTGCATATACCATTCGAGTGATGCCCCAGACAAACTGTCCTGGAAGCAATGGATCATGAGCTTCTCGTCTCTGGCATAGGCAGCCATCTTGCGACAGTACATCTTCAGATGAATGTTTGGGCAACTGAGACCTTTGTACTTCGAAAATTCGGGCACCTTGAATTTTGGAGGGATGACAACATCAGGCACCAAGCATAACTCCAAAGCACTGAAAGAATTTGAATTGTGCCCTTCCATGGCTCGGAGTTTCTCGGCTAGATCTCGGCACATCTTCATGGCTTCAGAATCCTGAGCGGCAACAGGACTGGCAATGGGGATAGCAGCATGATAGTTCTGAACATCGTCATACTGATCCATCAGAGTATCTTCGACATGAGGAACCGGGATTTGCACAGCAGCAGGCTGGGCGTGCGGGATAACTCCAACAGTAGCTCCAGGCGCTGGGATTGGTTGAGAAGTGTTTCCCTCGACTGCGTTGTTGAAGTTCAAAGGCATTCCCTGAGAATTCGGAATTGGGACCAAAGGGATGGCAGTAGACCCTTGTCCATTGACAACAGCGGCGGCTTCACGCTGTTCTTCTTCTCTCCTAGCTGTGAGGATGGCTTCGAGGATCTGGTCGATCTTTCCTTTCATGGAATCCAACTCTTCCCTGAAGGCGACTTGCTCCTGTTGAATCTGCTCCATCATTCGTCTGGTATTGGCTCTAGTTGCGTACTGGTGTCGAGGAATCAGCTTGATTTACTGGAGAAGAAGGAACGAAGACATAAGATTCTGTTGAAGGACTGGAAATGCAAAATGCACAACATATGAAATGCAATGCAAATGATATGCAAGATGCAATGCAAGATACAAGATCCAGGATCACAGGATCACAACTCCAACAACTCCTGAAGCTGGTAACCGTAATAGATAAATAACCATAATTCCTGCTCAAAGAAAAGTGACAGGTACAACCTATACGGGAAGGTCTAAACATTCTACCCATAATCCCACTCACGGGATGGTTTCTATGTTTGGTTCCCAGGATCACGGACACTAGTCGTATCAGCGTCACGCAACAGGCTGGCTGCATTACGATGATAATGACGATAAGGTCTCTCCTGAGCGGGGTCCTCATGCTAGGCGCACAAGGAGCGAGTCCTTGGAGACTAACACTACATGCCCACCAATATCGGAACTGGTGCTAACAAAAGGTTCCTAGAATCACGGACCCTTCATTAATCAAGTCGTGCAACAGGCTACCTGTGTTACAACAAGATCTACGAATAGGTCTCCTCTGGAGGAGCTTTCATACTAGGCCCACAAGGAGCGAGTCCTCGGAGACTAATACTACTCGACTACCAATTCTAAACTATGTGTTCCCTCTGCTTTTACCAAAGCTCGGGTGTAGAGCTTTACTCATGATGTCATCCCAAGAACCGACAGGCCCAGATTACAAGCACAAATAAAAACCACAAGAGAACGAATACAAAAAGAAAACAAATAAAAACAAACACTCCTCACAAACCAAAAGATAGGCTCGACTCTCTCCTTGCATGGAGCAATGCTTCCCCAGCAGAGTCGCCACCTGTCGCACCTCGAAAAAATCACATTCGAAAATACGACCCTCGCGCGAAAGGCGCGGAAAATTGCGGTTCGACAGAGTCGCCACCGAACTTTATTTTTCCCGAAATAAACGGGAGAGGAAAATATCGAGAAAACCTCTTAAAACGAAAGGATAGGAACAGGGTTGTCGCAACCAAGTTCCGGGTTCGGGAGTCGGTTACGTGAGGGGAAGGTATTAGCACCCCTCACGTCCGTCGTACTCGACGGGAACCTCTTAAGGTAATTGTGGGGAGTGTGTTTAGGTTTACTGGTTTTCTTCTCGCTATTAAAGGTAGAATTGGTAGGGTAAAAGGTTAAAGACGCTAAGGAGAGATGGGTGGTTAGAGAAAAGGGTGCTCGCCAAGGATTGGGGCCCTTGTGCCTACGTATGCTCATTCGGACGAGAATGAGAAATCAGAGCGTCGTAGTTCGACTACGGGAAAGGATGGGGGGAAAACGGAAGATGGATAGAAGTGTGCTCGCCAAGATCATCGCAATCTTGTGCCTACGTATCTTGTATTCAAGAATGAATAAAGAATCAGAGCGTCCGTAGTTCGTGGAGACGACCACGAAAATATGGGGTTTGAAATGGGTTGAAGTTGAGTTGGGGACGAAAGAGTGACTGACAAACAACCTAAGGGCGTGCCTCAAGAGCTTGTCATTCAAGAATTCAAGAAATGTGAGATCCCAAGAACTCAGTTCTTTCGGAAATTGGGTTGAGTAAGTTGAAGATAAGAATTGGATGTTTTGAAATCGAAAGAATGGACTAATAACAACTCGGGGGCGTGCCCAAGAGTTACTCGTTCGAATATTCAAAGAATGCTAGATCCTAAGAATATCCCTCTTTCGTAAGTTTAAAAAATGTGTTTGTGAAAGGATTGAATCGAAGAATGGCATGCAAGGCCAAAAGGGAATTGTTTTGAACTGGTTCGACGACGTGTCGAAGATTTGATTGAAGATGGAACCGGCTCGACGACGTGTCAAGGGTTAAGGTTGTGAGAAACGATATTAGTCCCTGAGGGTGCTCCTAATATCGAGATCACGAGGAATTGTGAATGTGTGCGAAATGTGGGTTGCGAATGCGGACGAGCATTCAACTTAGGAGAATATCGAGAATGATTGAGTTTGAAAAAGTCGAAAGGTTGAGTGAATAACAACCCAAAGGGCGTGCCTCGAGAGCTATTCACTCGAAAATTCAAGGAATGCTAGACTCCAAGAACCTCCTTCTTTCGAAGTGTGAATTGAAAAAGATATTTGAAAAAGGTCGAAAGATTGAATGAATAATAACTCAAAGGGCGTGCCTCGGGAATCATTCATTCGAAAGTTCAAGGAATGCTAGACTCCAAGAACCTCCTTCTTTCGGTCGAGAAAGATATTTTGAAGAATTGAATCGAGGGTATGAAAAAGAATTGTAGTACGAGAGGTGAGAATACGATATCGGATTTGAAAATGAGAGAAATGACAATTATTTGATAAATGAGACGCGGGCCTCACAACCAATTAATTGGGGCATTACCGAAATGCTGGATCTCGACGACACCTTTTTCATTTGGAGAAAAATTTGAATGAACGATAGAAATATCACACAGAATGCTTGATTCCTATAATATTCTTTTGTTCAAAATAGTGCATTAAAACGAAAAGTTGAACAATACATTATTTAAGGTGTACACCTCGCTAATGATTATCCAAAAATCCAAGAAATGCTAGATTTCAAAGATTTAATTCGTTTTGAAAAAGTATTCGAACCGAGTCAAAGTTTGAAATTGAATTTTAAGCGTGTGCACTAGCAAAGTGGGCTAGTCTTCTAAGTGACCAATTAGAAGTAACTGATCAAATAGGTATCACTGTAAGGAAGCCCAGGATTAAGCTTTAAATTGTTGTGTATGGTGATCAAAGGTCGATGGCGAGGCCTTGAAAGCACTCGACTTACATGGGTGAAAGTGACTCGACTAATCGAGAATTTATTTCTTAAAAATGTTTTTGAGGTGTTAAAGCATAAAAAAAACTATAATATTATTACATTTGAGGGAGTTGGGATACATTATTATCGAATGGGGGTGACATTATACAAAACAATTAAACCACATCCAAACAAGTGAGTGCTTATTTTTTAGAAAGCTTAAGAGCAGACCACAAGGCCAAACTACACAAAGTTGAAAGCAAACCAAATTTAGCTCTATATGAATCCATGCGAGCTTCGAAAGTTAATATCAATTTGAACTTCTGAAGTCATGATCCAATACATGACACTTGAAAACAAGTGCAGTAAAACAAAACCAACCAATGCATTATCTAGTAAAGATTTCTCCATAAAATATTCGCTGCTATGCAATGTCTATAGACCGAATTCAAACATGAAACCGCAGCAATAACTACTCATTTACCATGAACCAAGTAACAACAATAGCTCATTTAAAATGGACAAAGTAATATCCACAATCCAATTATTAACATCATGACCAAAGTAAAAACAACGATTCATTTATGATGAACAACGAATAATATGAAAACCAACATCGCTCAATCAAAATCGACGCGACAACAAACTACCGAAAGAAAATAAAACCAACATAGTATACATTTCAATACAAACATATGGTATCTGAACCACAGATCAACACGGAAACGAACACGACATTGTTACGAACAATCGAATCATAAAATATTTCAATAGAAATTACACAAAACCTATATCAAGATGCAGAATGGTATTGTATATCCAACATAGATCCACTCACTGTTTGTGCAAAATGAAACCAACCTAAATTCAAACTTAAACCAGAACAGAGTGAACTCAATATTGGTCTGAAAACAAAACATCATAACTAGAGAATTTGTAATATCAAAAATATCTAACCGTTCACAGCTCATGAAGCTACAATCCTAACACAGACAGTTGGTATTATGCAGAAAACAAAACCACATCGTTGAACCCATTACCGACACGCATAACCGCAATCACGTGCTACTGCTTGTGTATGATCATTTCCAATCCCGCGCCCAATTCAAAACCTGCATATGTATCAATCATGGACAGCAACAACAGAAAACCGAATTCGCAGTTTCAAAGACAGACTGGATAGACAAAACTTAAATCAAAGGTGCGAGTTTGGATGGTTCAAAGTTAAATGTTGTTTGAACTTGCGTTGCTGCTTCTAAAACCAAATGTCACTTGCAATATTGATGTTGAAACTGTATTGGAAACTGAAAATAACAGAACTTGTCGGCAACGTCGCGGCCTTGAATTGGATTCGCAATAAGTATTCGACGAAAGGACGGCGCGGTCGAAATTGGCTCAGCTTTACAGTTGCTTTCCGCGACATTCAAACCTGTAATAATCCAAACAAACAGAGTAGTTCTAGACCAAACAGATATGTGGAAACAAAACATGGTTAAGATGCATCGCGGCGGAATCAAATGGAGACTTGTTAGCAACATCTGTGAGTGATTTCTTGGACCTGAAACTAAAACACAATGAAATATGAAAATAAAACAAACACAGCTACCAACTAATACAAGCTGAATCAACCCCTGCCGTGTGAAGTTCGAGCTAGCATGTATCAGCTTTACAGTTCGAGCTGAATCAACCCCTGCCGTTTGAAACATAGTCTAACATATGTTGAGATTGAAACAAAATGCTTATACTATGTCAACAACAGGCTACACAATCTGGACAAACTCATATCATGTCATTTAATCACAAATTTAACAGAAAAAGAAACAGTACCATAGCCAATAATAAACATTAACATTTATGAATATGTAAACTATGCAGTTCAAAATGTTTATGTTTATGCAGTTCAAAATCACAGATGTAAACTAAAAAAAAAACTCGTGAAGATCAGACAAGAAACAGAATATAATGACAGGAAACTGACCAACACGATTAAATTCGTAAAACCAGAAAGAAGAACAAAACCAACCGGAAACGATTTATCCACCTCGTGTTATTGCTGATTCAATGAAACGCCTTGTCGATGCTCTCCGGTGGATTATGTTGATGTGCCCTGACTGGAAAATCGACGAAGTCCAACAACTGTTGCTGAGTGAAGACGAGCTGATGTCGTCATTGTGGTGTGCGGAGCAATCTGGCTGAGTTACGGCCGAAAATCAAGTTGAGGAGGAACTTCGCAACATCGTCACTTCCATCCCTCAAATATGAAAATAAGAGTTACTTCGGCGTAGTCGTTTGTCGAAGAGACGTTCGCGGTTGCACTTGTTTCGCGAATGAAAAGCACGGCTGATGATGGTTTGTGAAAAAACGAGTGGAGAAGAAGATTTCGTAAGAGGAGACGGTTTGAGAATCGGTGGTGGATTTGGGATGAAGGAGCGATTGGGATTTCGGTGAGGGTGAGGGTGAGTTCCGGAAGAACGGCGCCGATTTAGGGTTTTGCTAGGTTTTCGGGTGAATTTTGGGGTTTCCTCAAAGGGGCCTCCGCTCTGGGGTTTTGTTTAAGAGTGATGAACAGTGATCCCCCTCTATCAGTCTTCCTCTTGTTTAAATACAAAGAGCAGTAAACCCTAACGGGCTACCGAAACAACCATGGGCCTACCGCCCTTTCTCCATGTCCAAACCCTTCTTCGTTATTTTTCTTTTTCTTTTTATTATTTTTTTCAAATTAATTAATTATTAAAACAATAAACAATTAATTAACATGGATGTAATTAAATAATATATAACTATTAACAATAATTACTAAATAGATATTAACAAATATAATAACAACAAATAAATGTTAAAAAAAGTTAATTAAATAAAAATTGACAAATATATACAAAATATTTATTATTATTTAGGAATATATTTTTTTAAAAGAAAAAGATTAGGAAATTAAAAAAAGAAATAATAGTCACAAAAAAACTCCTACACCACGTGTCACACTTTAATTGGACAGAAATGGATAAAATCTGGAAAACACCCAATTGCGGGTGGACACGTGTCTAAACGACGTGAAACAATAAAATGCGAAAATATCTACAAAAGGGTAGGACAAATTTAGGGTATGACACTAGGGGGTTATTTGAGTCCGTACAGAGCCCGTTTAAGCTTGTAGACATGATCAGGATACTCATGGGATTCAAAACTAGGAGGTTGGGCTACAAAAACCTCTTCATTGATATATTCGTTTAGGAAAGCACTTTTTACATCCATTTGAAATGATTTGAAATTTTCCGCACATGCGTAAGCAAGCAAAAGACGTTAGCCTCGAGTCAGGCAACCGGTGCATAAGTTTCCTCATAATCGATTCCTTCCTCTTGGTTATACCCTTGTGCAACTAAGCGCGCCTTGTTTCGTGTTATAAATCCATTTTCATCTAATTTGTTCCTAAACATCCATTGGGTTCCAATTACTCAATGGCCTCGCGGAGGAGGGACGAGGTCCCAAACCTCATTTCTTTTAAACTAATTTAATTCCTCTTGCATTGATAAGAACCAATTTTCATCGAGTAATGCCTCTTTAGGGTTTTTAGGCTCAATCTGAGAGACGAAAGCAAAGTGATAACAGAAGTTACTTAGCTTAGATCTTGTGGTCACTCTCTTTGAAATGTCACCGAGAATGTTGTCGATAGGATGGTCTTTAGAAGACTTCCAAGCTGGAGGAAGGTCATCTGTGTTAGTCGGATGATCCTCCTCAATCTCATGATGGTGATTTTTTTCCTCTCAACTTTCACTGATTCAGGTTGATCAATTCCTTTTTCAATGTCTTTGAGTATGTCTTCAGAAGATACACCTGCACCATGAAAAGAAATACCTTTTCTGACATTTTTCGGATAAGTTTCATTAAAAGTGACGTGAATAGATTCGTCAACAATAAGTAACCTCTTATTATATATCCTATATGCTTTACTTGACTGAGAGTATCCAAGAAAGATACCTTCATCTGCCTTGGAGTCAAACTTACCAAGACTCTCCTTACCATTTTTCAACACAAAGCATTTACAACCGAATACATGAAGGTGAGATACATTGAGCTTCCTCCCTTTCAAAAGTTCATACGGAGTTTTGTTAAGAATAGGATGGATGAGCACCCTATTCAAAACACGACAAGCCATACTAATAGCATCGACCCAAAAATATTTAGGAAGACCACTTTCATTGATCATAGTTCTTCCTAATTCTTCCAAAATTCGATTTTCACGTTCCACGACCCCGTTTTATTGAAGCGTACACGTCGCGGAAAAATTGATCAATTCCATGCCTACCACAATATTCTTCAAAGAGATGATTTTCAAACTTACCTCTATGATCACTTCTAATTGATATAATGTTTGTGTTCAACTTGTTTTGAGAAAGTTTGGCAAATTTTCAAAGGAGGAAAAAGTATCGCTCTTGCTAGCCAAGAAGATAGTCCAGAAAAATCTAGAGAAATCATTGACTATCACAAAACCATAGTAGTTACCACCTAGACTCTTAATTATAGATGGTCCAAAGAGGTCCATATGAAGAAGTTCAAGGGGTGTCGTAGTTGACACAATGGTTTTAGATTTGAACGAGATCCTTGTTTGCTTTTTCATTTGGCACGCATCACATAAGTGATCCTTTGAAAACTTGATTTTTGGTAAGCCAATCACTAGTTCCTTAGAGACTATCTTGTTTAGCAAGTCAAAATTGACATGCGCCAAATACCTATGCCACAACCATGAGTCTTCACTTGTAGTGACAAGACATTTGTCACTACTTAATGATACTTCAGTCAAATCAATCATATACACGTTATTTACCCTCAAGCCATTAAACACATCCCTCTTTTTATTATTATTTTCAATTATGCATCAATCCTTTGAAAAAGGCACTTTATATCCCTTGTCACATAATTGACTAATGCTTATAAGGTTGTGTTTAAGGCCCTCAACTAACAAACAACAGAGGTAGTAGTAGACGAGGGATAACCTACACTATCTTTTCCAAGTATTGCTCCTTTGTTGTTGTCTCCATTGGTTGCAAATCCCTTCTTCTTTGCCATAAAGTCAATGAAGAGAGATATGTCTCATGTCATATGTCTTGAGCATCCACTATCGAGAATCCATCTTCTCTCCGTAGGCTTAAGACTTTGTACCTAAATAAACAATCAAAGGAAATAGGTACCTAATTGTTTATTGGGTCCTTGATTATGAGTGAAATTTTAGTTGCATTTAGGCAACCATTGATAAATCCTTTTAGGAACTAAACACCTCCTAAAGCGACATTTAGCAATGGTATGACCTCTTTTGCAACAATACAAGCAAGTGAGGTTAACCTTGGTATCACTTTTGTTACCTTGATTTTTGATCACATATGTATATTTTTGATAAGGATTAATCATGCTTTTTCTAAAGTGTGATCTATCAATAACAAAAGTGATTTTTGGTTCTAGAGACTTGTCAAGTCTGACTTTAAGAGTCCTAACCTCTTTTTGCCAACTACGACAAGTATCACATCCAAAGTTTAACCATCTACTTCTTTCTTCCTCAACATCTACCTTTGTTACTTCCACCATGGATGCCTTGAGAGCCTCTAATTATCTTTCAGAATCGGAGATCTTTTTCTCCAAGTGAGTAAAAAAAAATTGTTTGAGGCCAAACGTTTAAAGGCTTCCTTAGCCTCATGGTGTAAGGTGTCAAAGGCATATTGTAATTCAGAATGAGACAATTTACTAGAGTTTTTGTAATTAGCATGTCGTACCTTTTTATTCTTCTTCTTTTGATGATCCGAGAGACAAAGGTTAATGGACTCTTCTTCGTCACTTGGACTATCATCCTCAGATGACTCACTATCGCTTTCCCAAGCAATGTAAGCTCTTATAGGCTTACCTTGTTTCTTTTGTGAGCGATTAATTTCCTTTCCTTTGTCCTTTTTTATCAATGGAAAATCCGGCTTATAGTGCCCGATTATTCCATAATTAAAGCATAATCCTCTTGCTTTACTACCCTTATTGCCTTCATTCTTGGAAGACCTTAATTGTCTTCTAAAATTGACGACATTCTTTTCAGAATTTTGGATACCATTCTTCTTTACATAGTGATTATATCACTTCACGAACAGCCCCATATCCTCATTCGTTTCTCCATCATCTTCATCACCCGAGTCGTAATCACTTAGATCTTTTGCAGAGGATTTTGAACAAGAATTTTTTAGAGCTATTGACTTCTTTTCCGTAGTTTTGGTCTTTTCTTTCTTTTCTTTTTTCTCAAATTGATCAAGGCTAATAGCATTTGCTCATGTTCTTGGAGCTTTCCAAAAAAGAGTTGTAAGATCCAAAGTCATAAGATCATTTGCTTCCTTTATGGTCGTGACCTTTGGTTGCCACTCCCTGGTAAGAAATCTTAAAACTTTGTTAGTAGCAACATCATTGGAAATTGGTATACCAAGTGAATTTATTCAATTGATGAAGTGATAAAATCTATTTTACATGTCGAAATGGTTTCCCCTTGCTCCATGTGAAAGAGATCAAACTCTTGAGTCTTAGTGTTGATTCGAGCTAGCTTGACGTCATTAGTTCCCTCATGGGCAACTTGCAATGCGTTCCACATAGCTTTAGCAGTCATATAATGTGAAACTCTATAATACTCATCAAGTCCTGTAACACCCCAAAATTTTCCCTTTTGTTTTAACCTTTACTGGTTTATGTTTCTTTGCATTTTGCATTTCTACATATCATAACATTTGTTCTTGAGGCATGGGATCTCGGTGTTTATATGGCTCAGGGTTCCCTTTTAGTGCAAGGGTTTAAACAACGAGCATCAGAGGCTCAGGCATTTATTTTTCCCATCAATCGAGTGGTCGATTTTATTTTATTCAGCAGGTTAATTTTCCGCTCAGGAGACAATACAGAAATTATCTCGGGCGTTCTCCCAGTTACCATATTCAAGAGCAAGTTTCAGAGGCTTAACAGGGTTCAAAACAAGGGGCAACGGACAATTGTACAGGATTCCCTCAATTTGGCGCCAAAAGTGGCATTTTTTGAACAAGGTAACCGGTTACCCTATATAGAGTAACTAGTTACTTCAAGCACAGTTTTCCAAAATATTTGAATTTTCATCATGTGAAATTTTCCAACCATTCTCAACCATTGGTTTCACTTGATCATATTTGGAAGGATCTAGAATTGTTTCAACTTTCACCATTTCGCTCCAAATTTCAAATGCTCCATTCCTAATTTCACTCCTAATTTCCATTCCAAATGCTAATCCACATTCCAAACCACATTTTGATTCCAAACCTAGAGCTTATTTAAGTGAATTTTCTCCAAACCTCACACAAAAAATAACCTTCATTCACACCAATTCATTATCATTCTTCATCTCAACTTCAGAATTTTCTCTCCATTCTTTCACTCCCAAAACCTCCATTAGAGCTCTCTCACTTGAGTTCTTTGATTCTTCATTGGAATCATTGAATTCTAGAGCTAAACCTCCATCATTCATCTCCATTATCTTAAATTTTCATCACTTAATTTTTGTTTGGTTTTGGATCTGAATTTGGAAGCTAAATTGGAATGCTTTTTGGATCATTTTTGCTCGATCTTGCTTGTTCTTCATTTCTACAACAAGGAAACTCGTGGGTCTTGAAGAATCTCTGGGTTTCTTGCTTGAATATGCTAATTTCAAGTGAATCAACACTCACTAAAGTAAATCTCTGCTTTGAAGGTTGACAATTCTAGATCTAATTATGTTTTGAACTTATTTAGATAATCACAGTGTATATCCATGGTCTTTGCTGTTTTTTTGATCCATTTTGATGATTTAGGTCTTGGTGATTTGTGATGTCAATTCTTGATTATGTTTATATGATGTTTGATCACTGTTTCTTGATGTTAATTTCGTGCTTGATTGATATCATGTTCATATGGATGATTGGAGAAGTTGTTTGATGCTGAAAACGGCTTTTAAAAACTGATTTTCTGCTCCTGGTTCAGTGGTAACCGGTTACCCTATCAAATTTCACGTTTCTGGGATGTTTTTCATCAAGTAACCGGTTACCCTATATAGGGTAACCCGTTACTTGGGGCAGATTTGCCTATTTTTTTTTGCATTTTTGCATTTTTTGCCCATTTTTTTTGCATTTTCTTTGCATTTGTTTGCTTGTTTGAGTTCCTTTTCATATGTAAACTTCATGGATTAATATGATGTATTTATGTGATTTGTTTTGGACATATTTCATCGTTCTTGAATGTTCGATCTCGAGTCTTCGACGAACAACTTTTGGTTCTCATTTTGAATGTTTAACATGTTCATGTGATTTGTTCGATGAATGATCATTTGCTTTGCTTGCTTGTGGCATGATTAATTGATTATAATTGAATGCTTGTTGATAAACATTGTGATGCATGATTGCATTTGTTTCTGTTTCCGCTTCATTGCATGTTTGTTTGGTCGGTTGATCTTCCAATTTAATTTGAAAACAACATGTTGATCTGGATAATTCTTGTTGATGTATTGTTGTTGATCGATTATGTTTAATGATTGAAGCATGTCCATTGTTGCATGATGTCTACCCATGATTGGTGTTTGTTCTTGATTGATTGGATTCAAGCTTACTCGCTCCATACTTTCCATAGTTGTCCATGCTTTGAACTTGCATGTTGTCTTTGCTTTACTTGCTTGTTGCCTGACTTTTCACACCTATTTTTGTCCTGAAACATGTGATGTTATATGCTGTCTTGCTTGTATGCTGGATATTATTATTGTTTTGTGCAAGAGGCGCTGTTGTAGCTGCTATTTTAGTTTTGTTTTCCTATTTTTGCTTTTCCTTTGCATGTTCCCTTAGGACTCTTATTCCAATTTAATTTCCCATTAAATTTGGAGTAGGATAGACATTAGGAGTTTAATCCATGTATGATAACAAGTAGGCTAGTCCCTTTTAACCTCAACCTTAGGTCCATATTTTGCATGCTAAGATTAGGATATAATCTCCTTTCGCATACCAACTTTAGAACCACTTTGCATGACAACGTTAGGGCCGAGTTCCCGTTAGACCTTTCGTGCGTCTCTCTTCTCATCTCAAAATCACTCTAACTCATTTAACAAATAAGACAAACATTGTAAGCTACGAGCCTTAAGTACATGGGAAATGATGAGTGAGGGGTTTCTCCTCACTTGTCTAGAGTGTTTAGTGTATGCCCTTTGGGTGATATGTGACGTATTCGCTCCTATGTCATAGACTTTAGTGCAATGTGAATCACAAAGCAAACTAATTCACTTCATTAAAACTCATAAATAAAACTCAAACCTTTTATTCTTAGGAATTTATGTTTCAAACTTCATTTTCAGAAAAAAGTACGTTACTTTTCCGTTCTACCGCAAACAGGCGTCATCCCTAACTGCTGGAATGGGAACTTAACGTCACTCGTAGAAAAACACTTAACCTACCTTTGGTTTCGTTCCCCGAACTACGTTTGCTCTGATTTCTCATACTATATGAGGATACGTAGACACAAGATGACGATGTCTTAGCGTGCAACCTTCCCCCCATCATCCGTAGTTTTCCGAACTACGTTGACTCTGATTTTCCCATTACACGAGGGAATACGTAGGCATAGGGCGGCAATGTTCTATCGAGTCTCTTTCTTTTTCTTTTGTTCTCATTTCCATTTAGGTTTAGCTTATAGATAAACACACCCTTTGATTAGACAACAAGCATGGATCTCGTTGAGTACAACGGATGTGAGGGGTGCTAATACCTTCCCCTTGCGTAACCGACTCACGAACCCAAGATTTGGTTGCGACGACCTTGTCTTTTACCATTTTTCAGGTTTTCTTTGATCGTTTCCTTTCCCTCTCTTTGGGATAAATAACGTCCGGTGGAGACTCTTTTGTTTTTCCGTCGGGTGTTTTTCGCAGTTGCGACAAGTCCCAAGGAGGAGATCAGAATATTTCTAGCCTTCCAATCATAGTTGTACTTTTTCTCATCTTCATCATTCCATTATGCTTCAGGCTTAGGTACAACAATATTATTTTCATCGGCCATGGTAATTTCCATGAGACCGTTCAATATAACGTTCCATACCTTTCTATCAATGGAATTAATATGCATGCACATACAATCTTTCCAGTAACTATAGTTCTCACCGTTAAAAACTGGTGCTCTACTATAAGCACCTTTAGGTTCGTTTGTCATATTCTAAGAAGTTATATGCGAAGCACGGAATGAATCGGTGCTCTTGATACCACTTGTTAGACGACGACAATGATCTAGAATGGGGGTTGAATAAGTCACTAATTCTTATATAGAATCGGCACTTATGATAAATTGGTTTTTAAAACTTTTAAGCGGAAGTGGCCGAGGAACTACGATCGTCTAAACGAACCGTTACCAAAAATATCGGATCTACGCTACGCCTATATGGAATACCGATTAAGATGAGGAATCAAATCAAAATTTTGAACATAAATCAATATGATTTTATTCACTTAAAGTTGTTCAATTTCTAATGCTTTGTGAAAAATAAACTCAAGTTGAAAAACAACTCAAAACGTTTGTGTTCAAGCAATTTGTCAAACATGTGGTGTGCGAAGTACTCCAAGTAAAATTCACTATGTAAATGTAGTGCTAAGCTTTTCCAATTACAACCAAACGGATTTTAATGAGTTTTCTAAATGTGTTTCAGCACTACAATAAACCAGAATTTTAGTCAACCAATTTGATTGCACACAAACATAAATTTCAGAAATGAAAATAGCAAAAAGAGAGAACAACACCAATTTGTTGAGGCAGTTCCCCCGTCGTCCTCGCTCAGAGTACGCCTGCCCTCAATTCTAAAAATAGAATTGAGACCTGTATATAAAACCTATTGCAAATTGTTTGTACAAGAGAAGCAGTAGAAATCAAACACTCAATCCTAATCGTTGATGTTGAACCTATGCATTCTCTTCCCTTAATTCAAGATGAATCAAGTCCTTCAAATGTGATGAGTAAACCTCCAATTATGGCACCTCCTTTAAACCATCCAACATTTTTCAAATCTTTGCCCGTCAAATTTCAAACACCCATAATTCAAACCCAAACCTTCCTTCCACAATCCTCCGGTAAACACTACTAAATTGACAAAACCACCAGTTGTTCAATTACCTTCGCTCGGCTGAATTTGTGAAGGAACGATTTATGCAAGACCTCCTAAATCCAAGATTATTGGAGGACAAAACCTTAAAGATTTTATTCAAGAAAAACCCACTGATCTCTCAAACCAAACCCGATACAACGATCCTATGTTTGGATGTTATCACCTAAATGATGAAGAATGCACAACAAAAATAATTATGTGTATTTGTTGAGAAAATGCAAGAGGATGAAGATGATTAGAGCAAAATTAGTGTCTATTTTCACTTTTCTTGTTGTTTTTAGAAGATTGAGCTAAAAATAGTATATATGTGAAGCTTGGACCAAATAACCAACATAACAAACATTTTGAAAGACAAACATAATAGAAAAATAGTGTGAAACGAGCGAACGGTCAACTTAAAGAATATGGGGGTCGACCTCTCCCGCTTTCAAAATTATGCAGACAATGTCTCTTTGCATCGACCGAAACAGGTCCATGCATCAACACAAAACATCTCAGTTTTGACAAATAGAAATACAAACAGTATGAGTCGATCGGAGGGTCGACGCGAGCTCTCCTGAGAGTAAATCACAAAAATTCACTCTGTATGAGTCGATCTAAGTAGGATTTGAGTCAACTCAAAGGTTCAGAACTTGCAAAAATGATGATTTTGACATCTCTTGCTATTTCTAAGTACTTATAATGCATATCTAAGTCTACCAACATGATCAAACTCACAAAAGTTTTATAGTGGCCAGGCATCTGGTATTCGATGCTATCACTGTAAGAAGGAGGACCACATAAGAAAGGTGTGCCTTGAATTCCTGAAAGATCATGGAGGTAAGGACAATGGTAACACAACCATTATTCAAAATGACTTCGACTCATCTGATGTCCTTGTGGTTTCAAGTAGAGACCCAAGAAAAGAGTGAATTATGGATTCAGGTTTATCTAGACACATGACTCCAAACAGAGAATTGTTCGAGGAGTTATGTGATCAAGATGGTGGATCAGTGCTGCTGGGAAACAATAAAGCTTGCAAAATTGTAGGCATTGGATATGTAAGACTCAAGCTCCATGATGAGTCAATAAGGCTATTGACTGAAGTCAGGTATGTTTCTGATTTGAAGAGAAATTTGATTTCTCTTGGTGAATTTGACAAGAAGGGATATGTTTTTCAAGGAGAGAAAAGTATCCTAAGAGTCATGAAGGGGTCGAAGGAAGTCTTGAGAGGCGTGAAGAAACAAGGATTGTATACCTTTGAGGCTGAAATTGTAAGTGGTTCGGCAAATGTTGCATCCGTGAAACCTTTGTCGAAGACAAAAATTTGGCACATGAGATTGGGCCATGTTAGTGAAAGGGGTTTGGTCAAATTGGGGGGAAAAAATCTACTTGGTGGAGACAAATTTGAAAAGCTGAAATTTTGTGAACCCTGTGTACTTGGAAAAACTTGTAGAATGAAGTTCAACAAAGGCAAACAAAGAACATATGGATCCCTTGATTACATCCATGCTGATCTTTGGGGGCCTGCAAGGTGTCCATCACATTCAGGAGCAAGGTATTTTCTATCCATAGTTGACAATTATTCCAGAAAGTTATGGGTATTCATCCAGAAGACTAAGTATGATACTTTTGAGAATTTCAAAGATTAAAAGACTCTGATCGAAAATTAGAGTGACAGAAAGGTCAAGAGGTTTAGAACCGACAATGGCCTTGAATTTTGCAATGAGGCATTCGACAGCTTTTATGCTGCCTCAGGTATTGTAAGGCACAAAACTACTGCAGGTACTCCACAACAAAATAGTTTGGCGGAAAGGTTTAATCGAACTATTTTGGAAAGAGTTAGATGCATGTTGGCTAGTGATGGGTTAAAGAAGTTGTTTTTGGCTGAGGCTGTTTCGACAACAACATATCTAATAAACAGATGTCCTTCGACTATGTTAGATATGAAGACACCTGGAGAAGTCTGGTCAGGACATCCACCTAGCCTCGAAAAAATTAGAGTATTCGGTTGAATGGCCTATGCTCACATGAGGCAAGACAAGGTCAAACCTAGAGCTCTGAAATGCATGTTCATGGGATACTCTGAAGGATTCAAAGCTTATAGGCTATGGTGCCTAGAGCCATGTCACAAGAGGTGTATCACCAGTCGATATATAGTTTTAAATGAAGCTGATATGGCCTTTAAGAAAACTGATGATGCTAACGAAGAGATGGAATATGGAGAGATTCCTGTTAAGGGGGACCATGTTGATATTGAATTGCATATCCTAGATGAAGTCGAAAAAGAAGCAAAAGCTATTGTTGAAGACGAGGAGACTGATAATGACTACCTGCTAGTAAGAGACAGGTCGAGGAGAGTCATCAAGCCACCTTAGAGACTTGGGTATGCAAATCTTATATCTCAAGCCTTAATCTCTGCAAGTGAGGTTATAGACGAAGAACCTAGAGACTATAAGGAAGTTATGAGGAGTCGAAATAAGAATGAATGGATGAAGGCCATGAATGATGAGATGAAATCTCTTCATGATAACAACACCTGGGAACTGATCAAGAAACCTGCTGGAGCCAAGTTAGTCAGCTGTAAATAGATTTTCAAAGTTAAGGAAGGAATCAAATAAGTGGCATTGAAGAGATACAAGGAAATATTGTTCGTTAGGGGTTTCACTCAGAAAGAAGGTGTCGACTTTAATGATGTGCTCTCTCCTATTTTGAAGCACATGTCCATTCGAATGTTTCTTGCCATGGTGGCACAGTTCGACCTTAAACTAGAACAGATGGATGTGAAGACTATGTTCTTGTATGGTGATCTAGATGAAATAATCCTGATGAGACAACCTGAAAGGTATGTTGAAAGGGGGAGGAAAATCATGTGCGCAAACTGAAGAGATCTTTATATGGACTGAAACAATCTCCTCGACAATGGAGTAGGAGATTCGACAAGTTCATGGCACACATAAGTTTCATTAGAAGTCAGTTTGACCACTGTGTTTACTTCAGATTTCGACCTAGTAATTCATTTATTATTTTGTTGCTTTATGTGGATGATATTCTAATAGCAAGCAACATTGTCGAAGATGTAATGAGGGTGAAGGCTAGACTTAATAAGGAGTTCGAGATGAAGGATCTAAGAGATGCGTCCAGGATTCCTAGGATTGACATCCAAAGAGATATAAAGCAGTCAAAATTGTTCTTATCTCAAGAGGCATACCTATGGAAGATTCTCGAAAAGTTTGGTATGTCAAATTTAAAGTCTATTGTGACTCCGACAAACCCTCAATTCAAGCTGAGTATAGATCAGTGTCCCAATATTGATTTCGAAAGAGCTTATATGAATAGCATTCCATATGCTAATGTAGTGGGTTCTTTGATGTATGATATGGTCTGTACTATACCCGACATAACATATGCAGTAAGTCTTGTAAGAAGGTGTCGTAACCCGAAATTTGACCTCCTCTTTTTCCTTTTGCATAAGCACGTGCATTCGTATCGCTGACATACGCATTCACACTTTTTTCTCTGTGATCTTTGTTGCAGGAACATTTAGGTTTTAAGCCCGATTAATCACATCTTCTCAAAGATATCACATCATCATTACAAGCACAAAATAAGGGTTTCTATGCCTATTCATCAAAGCAAAAGGTTGAAAATCGGAACCGTGGCCACAACACCATTTTGTAAGCAAAATATGCAAGTTTTGCCCGTGGTAGTCGATTACCACTTTGTTAGGCAAAGTAGGGTAATCGATTACCCTGTGTAAAATTGCAATTTTTGCTGCATTTTTTGTGACAACCACTTTCACTCTACATTTTAGGGGTCTACTTGGTTCTAGCATTGTGTGGAACATTCTAGACATCTCTAGATACTTCAAGACCTCTCTAAAAATTTCAAGGCATTTGCTCCAATACATCAATTTGGATTAAGACCACCATGTTGTTTCATTCACAAGCATGTGAGCCCTTGGATTTAAGTTTGCATTGGGATGGTTACCGAGTCAACTACCTAACTAACTGAGTTAACCTCCAACTCAGTGAGTTGAAGCTAACTTACTCTAAGGCTAGTTCCAAGGCTACATCCAAAGCTCACTCCGAACCTAACAACTTCGAAGCAAAACTCTATGTAAGAAAATCACCACCATTTCAGACAAGACCCTTAATCATTTTCTCAATTTCTACATTATTCACTCTCAATTCTCTTACATTCTCTCTGAATTTTCTGCAACTTTTTCTCACATTCATCTTCATCTTCTTCCCAAAACCTCACTAAAGCTCAAATCCTCCATTAAAGAGTAGAAATTTCTTCATTGGAAGTGATCTCTCTTGAGCTTAGCCATCATCATCTTGCAATTCTACTTGATTTTATGGAGTTTTGTTGGCTTCTGATTCTTCTCAAGTGATTACTTCAAGCTTATTCGGTGTAATTTTGTATTTGGAGATTTCGTTGCAATTTGCTCGGTTTCGCTATGGTTCAGTTGCAAATTCTGATTTCTCTGGTTTTCTTTGATCTTTCTCATCACATATCAATAGAAACAACATCCAAGGAAAATCTCAGCCTTGTAGGTTGGTTATCTTTTACTTGATTTAGTGTTTTGATCACTTTCACGCGTTTACGATGTAGTTCGATCGTTTTTCGGTGTTGATTAATCATGTGATTGTTTGATCTTTGGTATTAATGTTTAATGCTTTCAATTTATGTTTAATTAATTCCTAATTGGATTTTGAACTTCATTTTTCGTGCTCAAATGTTCACCATAGCATGTGGATGATTGGATAAGTCTTTTGGTTGCTGAAAGTGCTTCTAGAAAAGTTGTTTTTTGCCACTGTTACAGTGGTAATCGGTTACCTATATGTGGTAATCGATTACCCTGCACAATTTTCACGTGTTTTTGAAATTTTTGAGCAGGTAATCGATTACCTGCAGGTGGTAATCAATTACCACTATAACAGAATGCCATTTTTGCCTATTTTCAAGCTTGTTTGCTATTGTTTCCTCATTTAACTTCCATGGCTTGATATGCTTGATATTTGTGGATGTTTTATGAGCTGTTTAACTTTTTTTAGGCATATTGCAAACTTTCAATGTGCAGTTTGTCGGTTCTCGATTATTCGCATCTTTTGACATTGTATGATCATTCTTGCATATTCGTTGATCACATGCTACATAATTTGTGATACATACTAAATGTTTTTGGTACTGTTTTGCACTTCCATTCATGTTTGTATTAAGATTGTTCCTCATTGGAATAAACTTAATCTTGTATAATCAATAATTCATCCTTTGCTTCAATGATTTTTCATCCCTTTGAAAAATTATTAGCATCTTCCTCTTTTGATTGATTAATCAAAACTTCATTTTGATTAGTCGATCTTTCCCTTTTTTCTTCTCCTTTAGATCTTCTAGAGGTTTGTCCTCTCTTTTTCCCCGTGGAGTTGAAGATTCGCAACGCATTGGAGCACTGCATAAATTTTGCACCGTTGTGTTGTTCGTTCGTTTCTTGCACTACACTTTGGTGTTAGAGAAGGAATGAGAGTGGATAATTCCTACACTCATTCTGACTACTTTGGGTAGGGGGAGAATGACCTTGTGCCTGGAATAGTCGCCTCTATCTCCTTACTGTGGTATCCCTGCTTTCTCCAATCGAGTCGATCCTTGATCACTTACATCCTTATCTCCTCTTTGGAAGTAACTTCCTCCTTTCAATTCAACACTCTTTTCTCTTGAGGCCAATCCATTCTTGGTTCCCTAGAGATTTGTAATCACTCATTTTCTTGGTTAATCAACCGTTTCTTCGGTTAAAACCAATTCTCTTTTTCCTCGGGGAGGTCAATCTTTCTTCTCCGGTTTACACAATCTTCCTATTCAAACCTAATCTCCATCGGAGTTCTCAAACTTCTCTTGGTTCTCTCTCCTTCTTGTTTGGTTAATTATTTTATGACAGTTAAGCATCGGTTTGTTCTTTTTATCAATTAGTCACAGTCTATCGGTTAATACTGAACTTTCTTTGGGTTAATCTCCTTCTTCCGGCTAATCACCTGATCTATGGTTGATCATGGTCTGCCCGTTAAAACCAACTTTTCTTTTGGTTAATCACATTCTCTTAGTTAATCACCCACCTTTTGGTCAATCACAATCCCCCTGTTTGAACCAATCACCCATTTTCTCAGTTAACCACAGTCCGTCTGTTAAAGATACTGAGTTTCTTTTGAGCTAATCACCTTCTTTTGGCTAATAACGCATTCTTTTCGGTTAATCATAGTCCGTCTGTTAAGCATCAAACCCCCTGCAGTTAGCAACCTTTCTTTGGATCAAATACTACCAGCTTTAGGTTAGTAACCTTTGTTCGATTTGAATACCCTTTCCTTTGGTCAAGTGCTATTTATTCAGTCAATGTACCATTCTTTGGGTCACAACCTTTACTTGGTTCCACACCCGTATGTTGGTTGATCACCGTTTATCGATTAAAACTAGCTCCTTTCTACTTCCGGTTAACCACTATTTATCAGTTAATATACCAATTTCCCCCCAGAGTCAAACACCTCCCTTTGGTTCAGTACTGCCTTTCTCTTGGTTTGTCACAGTCGTTTGTTGACACCAACCTTTTTGCTCTCCCCACAAAGTTTTACTCTTATCTTTCTTTGGTTAATCACTGCCCACTAGTTAATGCACCGAATCTCCCGTGAATCTTACCTTTATTTTGGTTCTTATCCTTTACTCCTTTATTTTGTTGGCTCCGACGCCATTCTTTTGTTTTCTCCCCAGCGGAGTCATCTCTTTTCTTCTGCATTCCCCGACAGATTTCTTGCCTTGCTTCTCCGTTCCTCAGCAGAGTTTTCTTTCATCTTCTTTCTTGATTTTGACACCACTCCTCTTGCATTCCCCAATTAGGTCTGGCTTTCTCCTTTTAGCTCTTGGCTTTGATGCCGTCTCTTTTTCCTTTTCCTTTAGTGTTGGTTCCCCGAACTACGTAGGCCCTGATTTCCTCATTGCACTATGAGGGTACGTAGGCACAAGATTGCGAAATCTTGGCGAGCCACCTTCCTCCGTCTTCTTCTTCTGTCTCTCTAGTCCGTCCATATCCTCTTCTTTTCCTTGGTTCCTTGAACTACAAAGCTCTGACTTCCTCATTGCACTATGAGGGTACGTAGGCACGAGGGCCCCAATCCTCCACGAACACTTTCTTTCTTTCTCTTTCTTTTTCTCTCTTTTCTTTCCTTTTTAGCTAAAAGTCTTTAGATAGATAACACATCCAAGCCTAGAAGCAAGCAAAATGGTTCTTGTCGGGTACGATAGATGCTTAAGGTACTAGTACCTTCCTTTTGCATAACCGACCCCCTTTCTCGTTTCTCTTCCCTTGGGGTTTATCGATATTTTCCTTGTCCTTTGGGACTAAATAAAGTTCGGTGATGACTCTGTTGTATCTTTGAGTGTGCAATTTAATCAGGTATAATCCTGCTAGCTTCAGCAGGTACATGGTAAATCCTGGAAAAGCTTACTGGAAAGCATTAAAGTGGATTCTAAGGTACATAAATAGGACTCTGAACAGAGTCCTAATTTATGATGGAGCTTTGGGTGAAGATAGTAAAGTAGCAATTGAAGGATATATGACTCTGATTATGCAGGTTGTATGGATTCTAGAAAATCTATTTCTGGATATGTGTTCACTATGTTTGGCACAACAATTAGTTGGAAAGCAACACCTTATAAGGTTGTTATTTTATCAACCACTGAAGCGGAATATATCGCCCTAATCGAAGACGTGAAGGAAGCATTGTGGCTTGAAGGTTTTGCAAAGGAGCTAAAATTTCAAAGTCGCGTTATCATTGTTAAATGTGATAGTCAAAGTGCAATACACTTGTCAAAGAATTCAGCTTATCATGAGCGAACCAAGCACATTGATATGAGGCTACATTTTGTCTGAAGGGTAATCGAGCATGGAGAAGTCCAAGTGTTGAAGGTTTCGATAGATCATAATATTGCTGATATGATCACCAAGACATTGCCCGGTTGCAAGTTTTTCCACTATATGTAGGTTATAAAGCTGCATGAAGAAAGCTAGTTTATTTCTTGAGGTTATAGAGTTTGTTCCAAGGTGGAAATTTGTGAGATATTGGATTGAACTCTAGTATTGTTGACAGAGGTTTAGCATACCGCCGAAGTCTGCTCACATGTTGTTGCCAAAGACTTACATGTTGTAGATGAAATATGCTCTAGTTTGTAATTGTCGAATTAGGCCTTGTGTTAAGGATCTAATTGTTTAAGTTAGCTTGTAATGGATAATTTTTTAAAAAAACCATTAGTTTAGTATGTTAGGTTTTATTATAAATAACATATTAGTCTCTCATCTTATGTGTGGCAAATCTTAATTAGGGTGAGAGGGTTATTTGTTATTCTTGAGTACTTGTAATTTGATTTAAAGTGAAAGTAAAGAATAATAGTTATAACCAATCCTTGTTGTTCTTCTTATTTTTCCGTTAACTCTAACCCTTGCATGTTTCTTGCCTATAAAGAAATTGTTTATACTTTGTTTCAAGACATCGTTTTTCACAACAACATGATTACAACATTTTGCTTCAGACATTTAATTATTAGTTGCCAATGTAAACTACATAAACATTCAGAATAACTAATAATGTGTATAAAATTGATTTATAAAATAAAACACAAATTAATAAATATTTATGTATGGTAAAACAGTCTCAAGTAACCTTCTTTGTTCTCGTAAACTAAATTAATTTGTATGTACATATTGATAGCGTTTGCTCCCTTTTGTTGAAATTGAATATTGAATGGACCTAAGAAATAATACTTTCTTAATTCCTTTTCAACCATATCTCATGCATGGACCTAAAAGTTATTGCAAAAGTCAAATCTTGATGTTAAAGTATAAGAACAATGAATATAAATTGAATTCATCGTAAAAATTGTTCATACGAGCACCACAATTATAGTAAGGTTATGTTCAACCAATCACGCGCCTTCAAAAATTCCATAACACAACTCTTATGAAGTATTTAAGCTTGTTCTAGCTCATTTTATAACATAAATTTGTAAATGTCTGACATCTCATATATCATCCTTGATAGTCTTTGTGTGCTATCTAGTTGAGGTAGTATGGTGTCAATATAATGTTGTGGGACAAAACAACTACTTTTCGTGTTTGCATCACCTATAATAATTTTCTCAACTACTTTCTCAGGTATGTCAAACTAATTTGAATTTGGGTTGATGAGGACATCCATTGATTTTAATTGCTGCATTATAAAAGCAATTAAAACACAATACAAAAATTTAAATACACAAACAATAAAAAGAACATATAACACAATTTTTTTAACTTCACTACTATAAAATAGACCTTTCGTCACGCTAAACTACAATGGTCTGACTGTTAACTATGGTGATACCTCATTTTTGGATGCATTTTATTTATTTATATTTACGAAAATACATTGCTCTACGGTCAAACTAATAAAGCGTTATTATACATTTATGGAGTGACAGGGTTCGAATTGCAGCTCCAATAATTTTCTACATTTTGGTTATAATTTATGTTGTCCTTATAATTATCTATAACAATATATAAAGGAAAAACAATAGTTTGGTGTAGCCTATTTTTTTTTACCTATTATGCCATTTAACCGTTATTTTAAAACTACCAAATACATCAATTAAATAGTAACTGCTTATTTCTCAATTTAAAACTTCTACATAATAACCGCTCATTTCTAAATTTAAAACTTCTACGTTTTCTATTTTTCTTTCTTAATTATTGTTAACTTCTTGCCAAATTCTCTCTTTCACTTGCAAATCATCTCTCTCACTTTGGTAATTACTACAAATTTTTCTTTCCGATCAACTTTGAATCTTCATATTATAAGTTGTCTCTCTTTTCACTATTGAATCTTTGAGTTGTGTTTATGTGTGTGTGACTATCATTATCTTTATGGGTAAATCAAGTAGTATAAACATGAGATTTGCTCACTGGAAAACAAGAATTATAAGACATCCAAATAAAAAATTCAGATGTATCTGTGTGTATTTTATGTGTTGTTAATTTGTTATTCATTATTAGTTTCACCTAACTGCTGTTTTTAATTATGAGACTGTCAGCCATCAATTATGTTGTAATTTTTGCAGATTCTCTCATTTGGAATAACAATGAATGTGTATGTATTAAACTATAATTTTCATTTTATTAACTGTCGTGTTGAATGAGTGAAATATAGTGTCATGTTGAATTGGTGAATTATAGATAGGAAACATTTATACTCATTCACACTATATATAATTAATATGTATTCTTCATACCATTATCTATCTTGAAGTTTGGCTTTACAATTAAAGTATATCCTTATTTTAGTTTTATTTTTTTGATGCAATTTCTTACTTATTATGTTTTATCATTTTTCCTTTATCATGTACAACCATTTTATTAAATATGATTTCATACTATTACTTGCCTCTTTGTATTCATTCTATAATTAACATGTGAATTAATACACATTTGGTGTATATAGATTGTGATTATTATGGTTCTTAGTATAAAGTATAATTTATATTATTTTATAATGATAATTTCAGCATCTTTATTCAAAACCAGAATTTTTTCTTCTTTTAGTTTTTAACTTTTTGTTTGTAATCCTAATTATGTTATTCATTTGTTATTTTTATTTTAAATATATTTTATGCCATTCAACATAACAGAAAAAAAAAAATTTCTCTTTATTTTTCTAAAAGACATTGATATGATTCCTATTGTATTTTGCCATCTTTATTTTTTCATTAAAATAGATTTATATTAAAAGAAAGTATTATTAATGAGAAAACGTTATTAATTTAATGACAATGCATTATTATTTAATGGGTATATTTTTTAGTTTTAAAATAGCAGTAAAGGACATATATGGAACAAATATAGGTCAGTCCAAGATAATGTATCGCTTTATATATATTTATACGTAATATTTATAGGTTATTTATAATTAACTATTACTATTTTTTATTTTCTAAAACATAAATAATATTTTTTGATAATAAATTTATTATTATTTTTAATTTATTATGACTACTAAATTGAGATATAAGAGAGGAGAGAATAAAAAATTTTAAGACCGAAAAAATCTCACTCACTCTTATCTCTTCTCTCTTCCCATCTCTTTCACTGTTATTATAATCATCCAAATTATTTTGAAAATGGTTTTACTATTTTTAAGAATTGTGATTATGAGAATATATTGTGTTTATAAAAAATTTCTTAAATTTTCAAACTTATTTTGAATATTAATTTTGTTTTACTCTCTTTTATATGATCTTTATTTATATCTCTCGCTATTTATTTTTCTAACTTATTCTTCTACACACCATATAATTGCTGACTCATTACACAACATATAATTGCATGTGATAATTTTTCTGGCAGTTACAACAAAATGATAACCAACTATAATCATCTTGCTTACAATTATCTTTTTTATTTTATTATTTAAAATCAATAAAAGAATCTTTAGAAAAAGTTTATGCTTCTTAATATTATTTCTCCAATTATAAACAAATACATTGAGAAAAATATGAAAATGGGACAGTTATTTTTGTAATAAATACTCTTAAAACTTAAACCACTTATTATTTTAATAATCTTCTATTTAAAATATCCTCTCACGCCTTTTAATTAAATTGAAACAAAAATACAAATTCCAAAAGATTTTTAAATTATTTTTATTAATTTTTATATATCTCACATTTTTCTTAATTTAAATCAATTAGTTAAATTTATGTTTAATTAGGTTCTCAATCAATCTCCTGGTAGTTTGTTTTTTAATCAATGAAATTTTATTTTTTTCATATAAATTTCTCAAACATAGCAGCTATCAATTGAGACAATTTTAACTATTTGTAAAATAGAAAATTGTAGCTTTACTCATCCACTTATATTCTCATCAAATAAAATATTCGTGATTTATTTTTATTTTATTTTGTGTTATGTAGATTAGTTATTCTACATGGTTTTTAATAATTCTTACGTACTAATTTTTTTTGTTGAAAGAGGTCATACTTACTAATTTGAGATTTAAGTTGCCAAATTATTTAATTTAAAACAAAATTTAAGGAAAAAAAGAAGATATTTTATAATTTGTCGCACGTATGCTTTTAAAAAAATATATAAATACACATGAAGAAAATATATCACAAAGTTTATATTAAAAATAATTTATATTAAAAAATTATCTGTTTATATTTTATATGTGTGCCAATTAAAAAAAGCGGACAAACGGGCACGGAGTGCCCGTTTGGATGCTAGTAATATGTAAATTAAAATTAAAATACCAATCACCATGTTTGTTAATGTGAACCGCTGTGAAAGTCATCATATTTCATCATGGTTTTTGAATACAATGGTGGTGAAATTGTTTACTCATATATAATATAAGCGAATTATATTTTGCTTCTTGACAGTATTGTGGTATCTATCACAGCAAAACACTAACACACATTTTCTCTCTTCTTCTTCGTCATTAGCTCTTGCTTCATACATAAAGGTATTCTTCTTCTTCCATGTTCTTTCATTTTAGTGTATGTTGTTTTTATGTTCCACATGATTTTCACATGTTTTTCTTCTTGTTTGAGAGTTTATGTTTTTTTTGTTGTATGTTGTTATTTTTGTATGTTGTAGCTGTATGTTATTCTGGAAAGGGGTTTCTTTTCTTGTTCGGATTTTAAATCCTTCTCTCAACATGAATAGTGGGAGCAACAAACTTATCCATGAGACTCAGTTTACAAAGGAGGTTATTAATATAGTGGAGTTATGGTTGAACAAATCCAAGGAAGCTGAATCTGTTAGAGATTACATTATTGTTGTTGAACCATCTGATGGGAAAGGCTATTAGAAGATTCATTTCAAGAATCTTAATCCTGAAAAGATGAAGTAGTTAGAAGCCATCACTACTACAAATGCACAAACAACAATGTCAGGTTTACAACGAATTCATATACACCATTGTAATATGTTAAAAATTTTGCGCCCAGCGAGTAGTTGGATTTATAAGCAATAATTTAATGATGATTGTCTTAAAAACCATAGTAATAAATGATGTATAGCAAGCTTTGATTCTCAGCAACTATATTTTTCCATTTTTTATAGTACATTAAGCGTGTGTCACTTAAGTCCATTATTTAAAATATAATTTGTAAATGATTTTACAACGGTTAAGTAAATCAACCGTTGTAAAGTTTGAAATTTATTTAACCACAGTTTTATAATACAACTGTTGTAAAATATGAAATTTACATAATGTTTTTTCTTTCTAACTGTGATTAAAAGTGATAATTTTTAGTATATAAGTGAAAGTATCTATCGTTCAGTACATATCAGTCGTTTCTCTCAAAAAAGAAAACCCTAACATAACTTCACTATTCTCTCTCATAACATAACCCTAACATCCATGTCACCTTTTAAACATACTCCAACCTTTAGATATGTCTTCAGATTCGTCTTCACTAATCGCTAACTTGAGGTTCGTCCATTAAACTTATGCTTCGATTTCGTTTACCTTTTTTGTTAAAAATGGGTTCTCATTTTTTCATTTGGTGAATGTTCTCATTTTTTTTAGATTCGTCTTCACCACCTTAACAAGAGAAATATATATGGTTTGTGTAGCTATGGAGAGAAATACAAGAAGTGTGAAGCTATTGTGTAAACTTTATTCAACTTATATTTCTTCTTCATAGCTTCATAAACTAGATAAACTTCATATTTGTTTGACATCCGTGATTAATTTAAAAAAAGGTGTATCTTGAAACATTACATAATATTTTGTGTTATTGTATGTTGTTGTTGTTGATTAATGTTGTTGTTTTTGTTTATTATGTCTTGCGTTCTTGATCCTTTTGAATTGTTTTTCGTCTTCTTTTCCCCTAGTTTCTTCAAGTTTCCATCAAATCCTTCCATTAGAATGTCTCAACAGTTCGGTTGTAGCCATGGAAGCAAGTCCTCAAGTCGTTCAAAGTACGTATGCAAGTGTGGTCTCGACGCTCCTTTGATGATGACATGGACCGATTCGAACCCAAGCCGTCATTTCTATTTCTGTGAGATGTATAAGATTCAAGTATACAAAATATATTCTCACTTTGCTCAGTTGGATGAGGAGATGGATCATAGGGAAAAACAAATAATTTCTTCACTGGTAAAGAACTTGAATGAGGAGAAGAAGATGGTTAACACCTATAAAGCCAAGGAGGACAAATTGAAGTTGAAGGTGAAGGTCCTGAAGAAGTAGTTGAAGATTAATTGGATTTTTTTATTTGTAGTGTTCATATCATTTATTGTAACAACAATGATGAAATAATTTATAGTTGATTAGGTTTGTATATTGACTGATGGTGTAATGGTTGATGTATTGGTTACATTAGATTCATGTGATGATGTTATAGTGTACTGAATATGATACAATTATTTGATATTATGAATATTGTTGTGAATCGGATACCTTTAAACAAAGTATAAACGGTTTCTTTCTTATCAAGAAACACACAAGGGTTAGGGTTAATAAAGAAGACAAGGTAAAACAACAAGGAACAACAAGGATTGGTTATTTAACTGCTATTCTTTCCTTTCTCTTAGAACAAGATTACAAGTATACAAGAATAACAAAATAACCTCTCTCCTTTGAAATTAGGATTTTATCACATTTAACA
This sequence comes from Lathyrus sativus, assembly GCA_963859935.3. NCBI lineage: Eukaryota > Viridiplantae > Streptophyta > Magnoliopsida > Fabales > Fabaceae > Lathyrus > Lathyrus sativus. Next base: position 398,737,094 of record OZ012739.1, on the reverse strand, counting down.
GTGATAACTCGACCTTGAAGTTTTAGCTCCTTTGCAAAACCTTCAAGCCACACTGCTCCCTTCACAGCTTCAGTTAGAGCAATATACTCCGCTTCAGTGGTTGATAAGGCAACGACCTTCTTAAGTGTTGCTTTCCAACTGATTGTTGTCCCAAACATAGTGAACACATATCCAGAGATAGATTTTCTAGAATCCATACAACCTGCATAATCAGAGTCGACATATCCTTCGATTACTGCTTTACTATCTTCACCCAAGGCTCCACCATAAATTAGGACTCTATTCAGAGACCCATTTATGTACCTTAAAATCCACTTCAATGCTTCCCAGTGAGCCTTTCCAGGATTCGCCATGTACCTGCTTACAAGACTTACTGCATATGCTATGTCGGGTCTAGTACAGACCATAACATACATCAAAGACCAATTTGTCTTCTTTTGATTCCTCATAACTTCCTTATAGTCTCTAGGTTCTTCGTCTAAAACCTCACTTGCAGAGATTAAGGCATAAGCTATAAGATCTACATACCCAAGTCTTTGAGGTGGCTTGATGACTCTCCTCGACCTGTCTCTTGCTAGCAGGTAGTCATTATCAGTCTCCTCATCTTCGACAACATCTTCTGTGTCTTCTTCGACTTCATCTGGGGTAAACAATTCAGCATCAACATGCTCCACCTCAACAGGAATCTCTCCCTGTTCCAGCTCTTCGTCAGCATCATCAGTTTTCTTGAAAGCCATCTCTGCTTCATTGAAAACTACATCTCGACTGGTGATACACCTCCTGTGACCTGGCTCTAGGCACCATAGCCTATAAGCTTTGACTCCTTCAGGGTATCCCATGAACATGCATTTCAGAGCTCTAGGTTCGACCTTGTCTTGCCTAATATGAGCATAGGCCACACAACCAAATACTCTCAGTCTGTCGAGACTAGGTGGATGTCCCGACCAAACTTCTTCAGGTGTCTTCATTCCCAAGGCAGTCGAGGGACATCTATTTATCAGGTAAGCTACTGTCGAAACAGCTTCCGCCCAAAACACCTTCTTCAATCCAGCACTAACCAACATGCATCTAACCCTTTCAAGGATTGTTCGATTGAATCTCTCAGCTAAGCCATTTTGTTGAGGAGTACCTACTACAGTCTTATGTCTTGCAATCCCAGACCCAACACAGTAACTGTCGAACGCTTTGTTGCAGAATTCAAGGTCATTGTCGGTTCTCAACCTCTTAACCTTTCTGCCAGTTTGAGTTTCGACCAAAATCTTCCAACTTTTGAAATTCTCAAAAGTTTCATCCTTCGTCTTCTGAATGAATACCCATAGCTTTCTGGAATAGTCATCAACGATGGATAGAAAATACCTTGCACCTGAGTGTGAAGGATTCCTTGCAGGCCCCCAAAGATAAACATGAATGTAATCCAGGGATCCATGTGTTCTTTGCTTGCCTTTGTTAAACTTCGCCCTACAGGATTTACCAAATACACAAGATTCACAAAATTCCAACTTTTCGACTTTGTCACCTCCTAGAAGGTTCTGCTTCCCCAATTCGACCAGGCCTCTTTCGCTGACATGGCCCAATCTCATGTGCCATAATTCTGTCTTCGACATAGATTTCGTGGATGCAACATTTGTTGAACCACTTACAACCTCAACCTCAAGGGTATACAAGCCTTGTTTCTTCACGCCTCTCAAGACTTCCCTCGACCCCTTCATAACTCTTAGGATACTTTTCTCTCCTTGAAAAACATATCCTTTTCTGTCGAATTCACCAAGAGAAATCAAATTTCTCTTCAAGTCAGGTACGTACCTGACTTCAGTCAATAACCTTATTGACTCATCATGGAGCTTGAATCTCACAGATCCAATACCTGCAATTTTGCAAGATTTATTGTTTCCTAACAGCACAAATCCACCATCTTGATCACATAGCTCCTCGAACAATTCTCTGTTTGGAGTCATGTGCCAAGTGCAACCTGAATCCATAATCCACTCTTTCCTCGAGTCGCCACTTGAAACCACAAGAACATCAGATGAGTCGAAGTCATCTTGAACAATGGCTGCATTGCCATTACCTCCATGATCTTTCAGGCGTTCAGGGCACACCTTTCTTATGTGACCCTCCTTCTTACAGTGATAACATTGAATACTAGATGTTTTGCCACTATAAGACTTCTGTTGACTTTTACCTTTCTTCTTGTCGAACTTACCATCCTTTCGCAAGAATTTTCCCTTAACGGCCAAACCTTCGCCCACTGTCGAAGGTTTATGCTCCTTTCGTTCGTTCAAGTCCTTAGAATACAAGGCTGATTGAACTTCTTCAAAGGTCGGGGACTCCCTTCCATACAAGAGAGTTTCTTTGAAGTGAGCATGTGTTCTGGGCAAAGCACACAACAGCAATAGTGCTTGATCTTCATCATTGATCTTCACATTAATATTTTTAAGATCAAGAATCAGCTTGTTGAACATATCCAACTGTTGAGCCAACACTTTCTCTTCACTCATCTTGAATGAATATAAAGCTTGCTTCAGGTATAGCTGATTCACCAGAGATTTGGTCATGTACAAACTTTCAAGTTTCACCCATAATCTCGATGCTGTAGTCTCCTTTGATACCTGTCGAAGAACCTTATCACCAAGGCTCAACAATATTGTGCTGTGGGCTTTCTCGATCATGCCCGTCTTTTCTTTTGCCGTTAATGCAGCGTCCATGGCTGACTCACCCTTCAACGCTTCCAAACAACCCTGCTGAACCAATATGGCTTTCATCTTCAAGCGCCACAGACCAAAGTCGTTCACTCCGGTGAACTTTTCAATCTCATACTTTGTTGAAGGCATCTTCTCCACGCTCACCGCACCAATTTGTTGTGAATCAGATACCTTTAAACAAAGTATAAACAGTTTCTTAATGATCAAGAAACTCACAAGGGTTAGGGTTAACAAAGAAAACAAGACAAAACAACAAGGAACAACAAGGATTGGTTATTTAACTGCTATTCTTTCCTTTCTCTTAGAACAAGATTACAAGTATACAAGAATAACAAAATAACCTCTCCTTTGAAATTAGGATTTTATCTTCCTATTTTTCCTTATGTCAAGATTGAGAAACTAGCATCCTATTTATAATAAAATAGTACACTAACCTAATGGGCTTTTTAACAATTACCCATTACAAGCTAACTTAGGGTACAAGCTAACTTAAACAATTTGGCTTACAAGCAAGACCCAATTCAACATGCTAACAACCCTAGCAATATTTACTCATGCTAACAACCTTAGCAATATTTACTCATGCTAACAACCTTAGCAATATTTACTCATGCATGTTAGAACAAACTTCGACTACAACACGCATTACTTGCGAACAGACTTCGACCACACTAGAGTTCGATCCAATGTCTCACAAATATGATATAATTAATATTATTATCATAACTTTATCACAGACGTAAGTTATTTTTTCTGCTGTGGTATGGTGAACAATAATACAGGTTAAAAAGTGGGATTAATTATAAAACCAGAATAATATTTGTTAATTCTGCAGACAATTTAACAACGATTATATATCATAACCGTTATAATATCTCACGCGCTGACCAGAAAAAAATATTTTTATCACAACAGTCTTTTGGAAAACCCGTTGTGATAGGGCACGCGCTTTCCAGTTTATTACAACGGTTACTGGGTCGTGATTGTAAGTATCATATGTTTAACGATACTCTACATGACAATGCTTGGGTCCACATGATTATATATCTTTCCCAGCCATTGTTAAATGGGTTTTTCATAAGAGTGCATTATGAATGACCTAATGAAGTTGGATGCAACTTATCTCAAATAAGATGAAAACCTTGAGAGCTATGAATACCTTGAGAACTGCACAAATTCAACTAGGCATGAAGATTGAAGACCTTGAGAACTGCACAAATTCAACTAGGCGTGAAAATTGAAGACCTTGTTATGTTTCACATGATTTGGTGTTGGTTGTTGTTGTAGATAAGTTTTTATATGTCGTGGTTGTTGTTGCTAGTTATATTACAACATACTTCTAGTTTATGTTAACACGCTGCTTTTTGTTGTGACGTGATTTACTTCCTTTTTGCATCATGTTTCCAGTTATGCTAATTCTAGTTTATGTTTTCAAAAAATGTTAACATTCTAAAAGCTGTTTATATTTTGAAATGTGGTTTAAGAGAACTAATAATACGGATATGGTTCATAAATGGTTTATTTCGCTATTGAGAAACAATATAAGAAGTATGAAGCTATTTTGGAAGCTTTATCCGCCATGTATTTTTTCTTCATGGCAACACAAAGTAGATCAACTTCAGATCATTCAACGAATCTTTTCAATAAAAGGTGTGTTGTTGTCGTTTTGTTGATAAATATTGATGTTGTTGTTCTTGTTGATAAGTGTTGTTATTGTTGATGTATGTTGTTGTTGAGCTTATTATAATGTATGTAGATTGTTTGTTTCACTAACCCTTCATTAAACATGCATTCATTTAAAGTGATTTAGAAAATAATAATTTTAAAATTAATTTATATTTGAAATGCAACTTAGATCAAACAAGTTTTTCGAGTTGCACCCATCTCGTGATTCCTCTATATCGCTCTTTAACACGTAGAAATTGGTTTGTTTCCCCAAATTCTTCAAATAAATAGTTCGTTCTCTATTAATTTATATTGCAAAAGATCAAATTTGTTGAGAAATTAAATCATCTTTATCGTTGTCATCATAATAATCTTCATCATTGATTAAAATGATGATGATAGTGATGATGATGATTCTGAATTAGTCAACATATTAATGCTTTGAAAAATAAACTAGGAATGAATTGTTGCTTTGAAGAATTTGGGGCAGTGAATTGAATACTACGTGTTAAGAAGCAAGAGATGAATTATAATATGAATGCAATTTGAAATACAATGGTTTGTTTAAGTTGGTTTTAAAGAATAATTTAATTTTTCAAATTTGTGCCTTCTACATCAATTTTAATGGTTGTACATGTTTAGTGAGGTATAAGGAAAAATAAGCAATCAACATTTTTTATAATAAACTCAGTGTGCTTTTCACAAAGGTTATCTTTTATAACCATGATGAAATGTTAGTTATATTCCGAATAAGTTGTTGTTGCTACTGGGTTTCGAGCTCATGACCTAAATATATATAACAATGGTTGTTTAATAATCATTTTGATAGATAGCACACTACCTAGCTTGTAACCACGGTCACGCGTCCATTGTGGAAACTGCCATACATACAATGCATACTGCCTAACAACGGACGTGAAACTGTCATTATATGTGTTTCGCAATCATCATTATATGTGTTTTCTATAGTAGTGCTTATACTTACCTCAATCACATTGCAGGTACACTTCTCTTGAACTTCCTTAGACAACTTCTCTTGTTCATCCTCAATCAACCTCTCCCGCTCCTTCTGCAACCTCTATCGCACCTCCTGTAACAACCTCTTCCGCTCCTCAAGATGCACCCTCTCGCGTTCCTTTTGAGTCCACTTTTCTAGTTCCTTCTGAGTCCAATTCTCCCGCTCCACTTCTAATACTTCTTGTAGTTTCTCCCCAGCCTTTTTTGGTCATCTATCTCTTTAACTTCTATCTTACGGTTTACTTCATTACTTGTTTGCGTCAATCCAAAATGTAACCTCAAGCTAACGCATGTTCCAAGACCATGGACACACCCACCATGCTCCTCGATTCCAATCACTTGTACCAAGATATCATGACATTCTTGTGGAACAAAGATGCCATATTTGTAGTTTTTAACCAGTACATCCTACAACACATAAAAAAGTTCATATTTACTAAATTGAATTAACTAAAATAAGTAATTTGAAAAAAGTATGTATTTACAATCTTTTCAGCCACTTTGCATGTATCCTCTGATGTGAACTCACCTCCTGGTCTTTGATGTGCCCTCTTCTATTTCTCATGGCGTGGTGGTGGAAATGAGTTGCGATCAAGGCTTATAGAAGGATCTCCCAACTCTAGTTCTATTTTTTTTATGTTTTCATTAATCATTTTCTATTCTACTTTATCATATCATCCATAAGATAATATACGTGGATAGATATTTCTAGCTCTATTTTCTATTATTTTTGGGCTCTTAGACAAGAAATCATGAGTGGTACGAGACTTGACAAAATCCTCCCAAACTTTCTCATCAAGCAATAAATATTTCATGCATGGAGGCTCTGAGTCATCATTTAAATTTTTAATATAATCATGTGTGAGTTGTGTCTTAAAGCCCCTCCAACGCTCACCAGCATATTCAATCCATTTATTTTTCATGATATCATTCTTTGAAACAATAAACACAACATACTTTACATAATAGAGATGATATTAGTATTAAACCAAAAAATAAATGGCCATCTATACTTGTATAAAAATCATAAATTTTAGGTTTAGTATTCTTTTTGGACCCGTATGTTAACTTCAGAGTTCATTTTGGTTTCTCAACTTAAAAAAGTTTCATATTGGTCCCTTAACTCTTCAAAATGTATCATGTTAGTCCTTTTCATCTAATTAGTGAAGAATTTAGTGGCCAATTTTTGAGTTTTTCCATTGATAATTAGACAAAAAGGACTTACATGTACATTTTGAAGAGTTAAAGAAGCAATACAAACATTTTTTAAGTTAAGGGAGCAAAATGAACTCTGAGGTTAAGATACAAGACCAAAAATGGTATTAAGCCTAATTTTTTGAATAACTACTATAATATTGGTCCATAACTTGTCTTTCAAATCACTGTCGACGTCGTGCCAATTACCTATCAAAATACTGATTTTACTTCTACCTTGTACTACCACGTAACCCTTAAAATCATCAGCATGTTCACCATAAGCCTTACTAGTTCTAAGATCAAATTAACAGAGAAGCGAACACTGCTTTCGCGGACTTTTGTCACCTTAATTAATATCGTGACACCTCTAGTTTTTCTTTTACTTTTAGTATTAACAGTGGTTGTAGCAAAGATTGTACGAGAGGTGCTTGTCAAATCGCTCATGTCTTTGTAAATTAAGAACTATATGGCTCAAATAAACAAATCTCTGATAATGCACCTAATGCATATGAATTATACTATATTAAAACTACATTTCAATGTGTACAAAAATAGAAAAGTATAACAGATACACCGACATGAACTTCAAAGTCACACCACACAACACTTCATCCAAAACAACAAGTAATGAAGAATCATCTATAGGTAATATAGTTCTTACTAACCATAGTTATACTCAGATCATAGTTATATAGTTCTTACTAACTATATTTATACCCAGACCATAGGAAAATACTAACTAGAAATATAGTTCTTACTAAACAAAATAACAAGTTATGATGAATCATCATGGGTACCATTTCAAGAAAAACAACATTTCAAGAAAAATAACACTATTTCTAGTTAGTATGTTACACTATTTCTATTTTGTAGTGGTATTACCATTTTTATGAACATTTACTCAAACAACATCACAATGGTTAGTTACTTATCGAAAATGTGATGACGAAGTTTCAACGAATTAGGTTAGAAGAGTTGGTGCTCGAGTTAATGTTGGAAGAGATGTTGGAATATGAGTTTCGATGAAGATGAAAATTGCCTAATTTTTTTAAGAGAATGACGATGAAAAAAGGAGTGTTTATATATAAATGAAAAGTTTGAGTCTAGTTCTGTGAAGTAATCATGCAAAAGAACATACACGTCGAGTTTTGAGAAAAATCGGAGGAATATATTAATTAAAAATAAATTTAAAATATAGAAAAGCGTCGTATTCTAGAAATTCATGTATATAAGAGAACTATACGTTGGTTTATGGTAAAAACTGATGGATTAGATTAATTAAAATTTTAAAAAAATATCAAATAAAAAAAATAAAAAAGACATTTAAAAATATTAATTTGAAAATATTGATGCAAATATGTTATCCCTCGTTGGGCAAAGTACCAAGGGATTATACAAATTAAAAATAAAAAAATAATAATTAATAGAAAAAAAGGTATTTAAAAATATTAAGTTTTTAATTCAAAATAAATAAATAAAAAAGAGGAAAGGGAAAGACGTCAAGTGAGAAATGGTAACACTTGGACCCTAAGGCAATTGAAAGAAAAAAATAAAAACAAAAAATGCAATATATGGGAATCGAAGAAAGTTCCCTGGTAGATATATTCCCTCGATTTTGGGAATAACCGAGGGTATACATTGTGTATTTTTTTTTAAAAATTAATCATGATGCTACCAGGACATATACCTCAGTTATCAGATGGTCGAGGTGAAAGTTTTGTCATAAAATGTACATTTTGTAGTGGTGGAAGCTTGATGATAGAAACATATGATATACAATAATATTTCGTGAGTTATTGTCTCTTAAATATAGATCAAGCAGACGAAGATGCTCTCAGATGTTTTATCAAGATATCTTTTAAAACAAGCTCTTGAAGATCAAGTCATCTCCATTGAAGTTAACACCTGATATCCAACAATGTTCAAGTGAATAATTTTGTTTCAAGGTTCTACGGTGGTTCAATATCTAAACTCTCTGATAATGGTAATAAACTCGAAGTCATCTCAAGCCTCATCAAGCTAGAAGATTCAAAGTTCTCGTGTGTTGTAAAAGTAAAAAATAATGATGCCAAGACTTGAAGCTTCAAAGTTGTGAAAAAAGAAATGTGAAAGTTCAACTGTTTGTGTGTGTCTGAGTGACTAGTGTCTTGTAAAGGCCCAATGGTACTTCTAGAATTACTACGGGAAAATCACATACACACTAAAAACCTTTGAAAATCCTTTCTTTATTTTTAAGGCCTAGTCAATCAATTAAGGAGATATCTAATCAATTAAAATCCTTTTTACAATTAAATAATTTATTAGTGTAAATCTATAAATCGATTATTTTAAGTTTGTAACACATACAATCGATTCTGACAGTCTCTTAATGATCAGTAACAACTAAATATCAAAACATTTTATTTGTCGTATGAATAATTGTGAGATATTGGATCCAACTCTCGTATGGTCGAAGGGTAGCTTCTAGTTCGATAGGAATTAAGCATGAGGTCAAAGTATGTTCGCATACTGCTGTCGAAGTAATGCGTGTTATAGTCGAAGTTTGTTCTAACATGCATTAGTCAATATTACTAGGGTTCTTAGCATGTTGAATTGGGCCTTACTTGTAAACCCAATTGTTTAAGTTAGCTTGTATCATAAGTTAGCTTGTAATGGGTAATTGTTAAAAAGCCCATTAGGTTAGTGTGCTATTTTTCTTATAAATAGGATGCTAGTTCTCAATCTTGGCAATAAGGAAAAATAAGAAGATAAAATCCTAATTTCAAGAGAGAGAGGTTATTTTGTTATTCTTGTATACTTGTAATCATGTTCTAAGAGTAAGGAAAAAATAACAATTTATAACCAATCCTTGTTGTTCCTTGTTGTTTTACCTTGTTTTCTTTGTTAACCCTAACCCTTGTGTGTTTTATGATCATAAAGAAATCGTTTATATTTTGTTTAAAGACATCCGATTCACAACAAATTGGTGCGGTAAACATGGAAAAGATGCCTTCAACAAAGTATGAGATTGAAAAGTTCACCGGAGTGAACGACTTCGGTCTGTGGCGCTTGAAGATGAAAGCCCTACTGGTTCAGCAGGATTGTTTGGAAGCGTTGAAGGGAGAGGCACCCATGGACCCTACATTAACGGCAAAAGAAAAGACAGACATGATTGAGAAATCCCACAACTCAATATTGATGAGCCTTGGTGATAAGGATCTTTGACAGGTATCAAAGGAGACTGCAGCGTCGGGCTTATGAGTGAAACTTGAAAGTTTGTACATGACCAAATCCCTGGTGAATCGACTCTACTTGAAGCAAGCTTTGTATTCATTCAAGATGAGTGAAGACAAAGTGTTGGCTGAGCAGTTAGATATATTCAACAAGCTGATTCTTGATCTTGAAAATATTTATGTGAAGATCGATGATGAAGATCAAGCACTGTTGTTGTTGTGTACTTTGCCCATAACACATGCTCACTTCAAAGAAACTCTCTTGTATGGAAGGGAATCCATGACCTTTGAAGAATTTCAACCAACCTTATATTCTAAGGATTTGAACGAACGAAAGGAGCATAAACCTTCGACGATGGATGAAGGTTTGGCCGTTAAGGGAAAATTCTTGCGAAAGGATGGTAAGTTCGACAAGAAGAAAGGTAAAAGTCAACATAAATCTTATAGTGGTGAAACATCTGGTATTTGATGTTATCACTGTAAGAAGGAGTGTCATACAAGAAAGGTGTGCCCTGAACTCCTGAAAGATTATGGAGGTAATGACAATGCAACCATTGTTCAAAATGACTTTGACTCATCCGATGTTCTTATGGTTTCAAGTGGCGACTTGAGAAAAGAGTGGATTATGGATTTAGGTTGCACTTGGCACATGACTCCAAACAGATAATTGTTCGAGGAGCTATGTGATCAAGATGGTGGATCTCTGCTGTTGGGAAACAACGAATCTACAAAATTGCAGATATTGGATCTATGAGATTCAAGCTCCATGATGAGTCAATAAGGTTATTGATTGAAGTCAGGTATGTACCTGACTTGAAGAGAAATTTGATTTCTCTTGGTGAATTTGACAGAAAGGGATATGTTTTTCAATGAGAGAAAAGTATCCTAAGAGTGATGAAGGGGTCAAAGGAAGTCTTGAGAGGCATGAAGAAACAAGGCATGTATACCCTTGAGGTTGAGGTTGTAAGTGGTTCGACAAATGTTGCATCTATGAAACTTATGTCGAACACAGAATTATGGTACATGAGATTGGGCCATGTCAGCGAAAGAGGCCTGGTCGAATTGGGGAAGTAGAACCTGCTAGGAGGTGACAAAGTCGAAAATTTAGAGTTTTATGAATCTTGTGTATTTGGTAAATCCTGTAGGGTGAAGTTTAACAAAGGCAAGCAAAGAACAAATGGATCCCTGGATTATATTCATGCCGATCTTTGGGGGCCTGCAAGGAATCCTTCACACTCAGGTGCAAGGTATTTTCTATCCATCGTTGATGACTATTCCAGAAAGCTATGGGTATTCATTCAGAAGACGAAGGATGAAACTTTTGAGAATTTCAAAAGTTGGAAGATTCTGGTCGAAACTCAAACTGGCAAAAAGGTTAAGAGGTTGAGAACCGACAATGGCCTTGAATTCTGCAACGAAGCGTTCGACAATTACTGTGTTGAGTCTGGGATTGCAAGGCATAAGACTGTAGCAGGTACTCCTCAACAAAATGTCTTAGCTTAGAGATTTAATCGAACAATCCTTGAAAGGGTTAGATGCATGTTGGTTAGTGCTGGATTGAAGAAGGTGTTTTTAGCGGAGGTTGTTTCGATAGTAGCTTACCTGATGAATAGATGTCCCTCGTCTTCCTTGGGAATGAAGACACCTGAAGAAGTTTGGTCGAGACATCCACCTAGTCTTGACAGACTGAGAGTATTTACCTGTGTGGCCTATGCTCATATTAGGCAAGACAAGGTCGAACCTAGAGCTATGAAATGCATGTTCATAGGATACCCTGAAGGAGTCAAAGCTTATAGGATATGGTGCCTAGAGCCAGGTCACAGGAGGTGTGTCACCAATCGAGATGTAGTTTTCAATGAAGCAGAGACAACTTTCAAGAAAACTGATGATGCTAACGAAGAGCTGGAACAGGGAGAGATTCATGTTAAGGTGAAGCATGTTGATGCTGAATTGCGTACCCTAGATAAAGTTGAAGAAGACGCAGAAGATGTTGTCGAAGATGAGGAGACTGATAATGACTACCTTCTAGCAAGAGACAGGTCGAGGAGAGTCATCAAGTTACCTCAGAGACTTGGGTATGCAGATCTTATAGCTTATGCCTTAATCTCTGCAAGTGAGGTTCTAGATGAAGAACCTAGAGACTATAAGGAAGTTATGAGGAGTCGAAAGAAGACTGAATGGTTGAAGGCGATGAATGATAAGATGAAATCTCTTCATGATAACAATACCTGGGAACTGATCAAGAAACCTGCTGGAGCTAAGTTAGTCAGCTGTAAATGGACTTTCAAAGCTAAGGAAGGAATCGAAGGAGTGTCGTCGAAGAAATACAAGGCAAGATTGGTTGCTAGGGGGTTCACTCAGAAAGAAGGTGCTGACTTCAATGACGTGTTCTCTCCTATTGTGAAGCACAAATCCATTCGAATGTTGCTTGCCACAATGGCACAATTCGACCTTGAAATGGAACAGATTGATGTGAAGACTGCGTTCTTGTATGGTGATTTAGATGAAACAATCCTGATGAGGCAACCTGGAGGGTATGTCGAAAAAGGGAAGGAAGATTATGTGTGCAAGCTGAATAGATCCTTACATGGACTGAAACAATCTCCTTGACAGTGGAATAGGAGATTCGATAAGTTCATGGCACGCATAAGTTTCATCAGAAGTCAGTTCGACCACTGTGTTTACTTCAGATTTCGACCGGGTAATTCATTTGTTATTTTGTTGCTCTATGTGGATGATATTCTAATAGCAAGAAACAATGTCGAAGATGTAATAAGGGTGAAGGCTGAACTTAATAAGGAGTTCGACTTGAAGGATTTGAGAGCTGTGACCAAGATTCTTGGGATTGACATCCGAAGAGATAGAAAGCAGTCAAAATTATGCTTATCTCGAGAGGCATACCTACGGAAGGTTCTCGAAAAGTTTGGTATGTCGAATTCAAAGCCTGTTGTGACTCTGGCAAACCCTCAATTCAAGCTGAGTATAGATCAGTGTTCTAAACTGATGTTGAAAGAACTTATATGAATAACATTTTATATGCTAATATAGTGGTTTCTTTAATGTATGATATGGTCTGTACTAGACCTGACATAGCATATGCAGTAAGTCTTGTAAGCAGGTACATGACGAATCCTGGAAAGACTCACTGGCAAGCACTAAAGTGGATTCTAAGGTACATAAATGGGTCTCTGAATAAATTCCTAATTTATGGTGGAGCCTTAGGTGAAGATAGTTAAGTAGCAATCGAAGGATATGTCGAATCTGATTATGCAGGTTGTATGGATTCCAGAAAATTTATTTCTGGATATGTGTTCACTATGTTTGGGACATCAATCAGTTGGAAAGCTACACTTCAGAAGGTCGTTACCTTATCAACCACTGAAACGAAATATGTCACCCTAACTGAAGTTGTGAAGGAAACATTGTGGCTTGAAGGTTTTGTAAAGGAGCTAAAACTTTAAGGTCGAGTTATCACTGTTAAATATGATATTCAAAGTGCAATACACTTGTCGAAGAATTCAACCTATCATGAGCAAACCAATCACATTGATGTGAGGCTGCATTTCGTTAGAGGGGTAATCGAGCGTGGAGAAGTCCAAGTGCTGAAGGTTTCAGCAGATCATAATGCTGCTGATATGATCACCAAGACGTTGCCCAGTTGCAGTTTTTTCACTATATGCATTGATTAAGCTGCATGAAGAAAGCTAGTTTCTTGATGTTATAGAGTTAGATCCAAGATGGAGATTTGTGAGATGTTGTATCGAACTCTCGTATGGTCAATGGGTGGCTTCTGATTCGACAGGAATTAAACATGAGGTTGAAGTGTGTTCGCATGCTGCTGTCGGAGTAATGTGTGTTGTAGTCGAAGTTTGTTTTAACATGCATTAGTCAATATTGTTATGGTTGTTAGCATGTTGAATTGGGCCTTACTTGTAAGCCAAATTTTTTAAGTTAGCTTGTACCCTAAGTTAGCTTGTAATGTTAGTTTCTCAATCTTGGCAATAAGGAAAAATAGGAAGATAAAATCCTAATTTCAAGAGAGATAGGTTTTTTTATTATTCTTCTATACTTGTAATCTTGTTCTAAGAGTATGGAAATAATAACAGTTTATAACAAATCCTTGTTGTTCCTTATTGTTTTACCTTATTTTCTTTGTTAACCCTAACCCTTCTGTGTTTCTTGATCATAAAGAAATCGTTTATATTTTGTTTAAAGACATCCGATTCACAACAAGAATCGATTATTCACAAGTAATAACTAATTGGCCTAATTGATTATGACAGTTAATTTCTCAATGGGTTGTTTTCATATTTATACCATATTTTGGCCTATAAATAGAGAGTTTCTCTATCATTTCAAATCACTCAAAAATTGATATTTGATTCTACTTTCTCGATCTCATCTTTTTTCTATTAATCTCTCATTTTATCACTTATATTTTGCCATTAGTTCTACGAGAGTATTCTTATGCTTGCTAAGGATCATTGTTATGAATGAAGGCACAATTGTTACCAAGAGTGTATTATCTCTTGAGTAACGTTTTCTTATATACGATGTTGTTTGGTTGCGAGCTAAATTAGTAAAAGCTTTTGTTTTGTTTGGGGATTGTCGTAGGAAGTCTTCGTTTGATTTGTGAGCTTTGCATGCAACAAAAACTCTTTTTTGGTTCGTGAAGATCAACCATCAAAACCTCCACAAAGGTTCATGAGCTCACCTCGACATAAAAGTAATGTCAGTGCAAGATCAGTCTGTGTAAGATCTCATATTGGTTATTGAGTTTAGCCTTGTGTAAAAGCTTTGTTGTTCGAGACTAGCATGTGTAAAACTTAGCATGGTTCGAGATTATCTTGTGTAAAATATCATCTCGGTTCAGAGGTCATCCCGTGTAAAACCCTGATTCGGTTTGAAGGATAGTTAGTGTAGAACTCCATCCTAGTTCAGAGGATATCTAATTAAAACTTTGTTTATTGTTTGGTTAGAAGTTAGCCATTGAAAAACTTCAAATCCTTAAAAGGAGGTTCACGTGACATATCTTATTGAAAGCTCTCAAGATAAGTGAAACTCTTAAGAAGAATTCTTAATGGCAGAAGTAGGATAAGTGGTGAGGCCGAATTTATATAAATCTTTGATGTCTTTCTCTTTTCTAATCTCTTTTACTTTATTTTCATTCCATTGAATTTACATCTTTTTTCTCTTTCCGATATCTATTTACTTGTTTGTTTTACAAATATTTTTAAACTATGATTTTATTAAAGTTTTTTTTAACCAATGTTTTTCAAACATCATATGTAATAGCTTTTGAAGGATGTTGGATTAGAGAGAATGTTGTATGTGGCAGCAATGGATTTTTGGGTGGGATCCATTAGAGTTGATGCTAGTTTAGCAACGAGGAGATATGTTTCTTGGATCCACTTACTAATATTAAACTACAATATGCTCCTTGTTCTAGTTTTAAAGATCCACTTAAGGTTACAATATAATATGCACACTCATTCTTCCTTCAAACAGTTCATTATATACTAGTTTTTGCATTGTCACGTTACACACACTCTTATTACCAATCTCTACCTTAGATTCTGCAATCTATTTAAGAACTAAGTACTCTTTATTACAGCTTAATAAATACCACACTACCCAAACCAAATGTATCATCATTAAAAGAAAACCTTCCACAGACAGAAAAAAGTTATAGTTTTTCAACATGCAAATGGATATTTAAATAATCAAAAAGAAAAGAACAATTTCTTCAAATGCATGAGAAACAACCTAGTCTATAGTTTCAGTAATACAATAGCAGGACCATTTATGTCTGGCATTGACAACTCATAAAATTAATAAAAAATGTTACATTAATTGCTTTGTAAGTTGTTCAGAACGTGAAAGGTGAATATTCTTTGGTACTTGACCAAACTTTAGTTAATTTCATTCACTATGCATAATTAAAATAACCATCAACTACAAAGATATAGTACAAAACAAAGTAACTTTAATTAATTGAATTCCACAAGTGGTCCTAATTTTTTCTCGTGTATCAGATTCGAGCTTCTAAAATATGGTCAGAAAAAAAGTCAATTAATTTAGTATATATACTTTTTCTCTTTCGGTCAGTGTTAGCTATTATCTGCAATATGTTGAATATGGAATAATTTATTATGGTGCAGCCTCAAAGGCTCACAATGAATTTGTATAAAAAAACTCAAGAAAAGCATAAGATGTGATATGACACAAGTTTATTCAGAAATTGGTTATATGTGTCTGGTGAGAGTGTGGGAATGTATATAGAGAAAGAGGTTTGGTTAAAGATAGAGATTGCGTGATGCATGGTGAAAGAAGTAATTGTAGCATGCATAGAGAAGTTCAAAACTTGTGAAAAGAAAAGATTGGATGGTTCATGTAGACACAGTTGTTCAGAGTTCAGACCTTGAACAACAAGAAGTTTAGTTATAAACGTATAGCTAGTTTATCCACTCCAACCTAACATATTCCACATATTGAAATAACATTTTTATTAAGAAATTGGCTTACATAAAAATTAAATTTTATATAAATATATTTTTGGTATTATTTACATGTATAAAAGGTGCTAAATTATTTTAGGAAATAAAATATGATTAAAAAATTAATATAATTTTTAAAACCGTGAGTCTTCATTGTTTCAAATTTATAGTTGCATTGTGAGATTGTGAATTTTATGCTTTATTTAATTATATATAATTTAGACTAGATTATAGTTTTGGTTTTTTAATTTTATTAGATTTATGAAATTAATTTTTTATTTTAAATTCAAATATTTTTATACCCTTACACATTATTTTTATATAAAAATTGATGATATTAACTTTTTAACATATATTTTTTACGTATAAAGTTTCACAATAAATTCATATACGATAAGTTATCATTTTAACAAAAAAATATCATTTAAAAAATAAAAACATTGTTAATTTTATGTATAAAAATAAAAATATAATTTAAAATAGTGGGTTTATTTTCTTGAATCAAATAAAATAGATTATCAAAACCATAATTAACCTATAATTTATTTATAATATTTGTTTTAATTTAATTTGTTTGTTTTGATTTTATAATATTTATATTATATATTTAAATTTTGATATCATTTTTGCAGATATATTCTAAAAATTTAAGTTAAATTTGGAAAAATGATTAATTGTTAAAGATAAATTTATACAAAAAATTTCTAATCATAATAAATAATTATTTTTTGAGTTCTCTTTATATATTGATAAAAATAACACCCATTTTTTTATTGAAATAAACGATACTCTCTCTATTTCACAATGAATGATCCATTTAAAATAATTGAGTGTACTAAAATAAATATAAATGATCAATTTCAATTTTTAATATTTTTTTTTTAATTTTTCTATTTAAATAATATTACTTATATCATTTTAAATACATATGAATGATCCATTTAAAATAAATAGAGCATTTAAACTCTAAATAATATTTAAATAAATACAAAATTATCTATACCTCAAATTTTACCCCTACGCCCACAATAAAATAATTCTCTCAATTTTCTTTCTACAATATATATATATATATATATATATATATATATATATATATATATATATATATATATATATATATATATATATATATATATATATATATATATATATATATATATATATATATATATATATATATATATATATATATATATATATATATATATATATATATATATATATTACTTTGTGAATAGACCCATCCAATATTACATTATTATATTTATATCCTATAAATTTTAATTAAAAGAACAAGAAGAGATTTTAACCCACACAACATGACTTAATTTGCACTAGATCAGATAAGCTAGGCGGACAATTAAAAACACTTCAACTTATTTAAATAAATGATACTGTTGTTTTTCTAAAGTAAAGAGCAATAGAGCATTGAACACTAAATAACATTTAAATAAATAAAAAATTATCTATGCCTCAAATTTCACCCCCTACATCCACAATAAAGTAGTTCATCTCAATTTTTCATATATATATATATATATATATATATATATATATATATATATATATATATATATATATATATATATATATATATATATATATATATATATATATATATATATATATATATATATATATATATATATATATATATATATATATATATATATATATATATATATATATATATATATATATATATATATATATATATATATATATATATATATATATATATATATATATATATATATATATATATATATATATATATATATATATATATATATATATATATATATATATATATATATATATAATGTCTTGAAACAAAATATAAACGGTTTTTTTATAGACAAAAAACACACAAAAGTTAAGGTTAACAAAGAAAACAAACAAGAAGAAAAAGAATAAACAACAAGGATTTGTTCTAAACTGCTATTCTTTTCTTTATCTTTCAAACAAAATTACAAATATACAAGAATAACAAATAACCTCTATCTCTTGAATTAGGATTTTATCTTCATATTTTTCCTTATATAAGATGAGAGACTAACATGCTATTTATAAGAAAATTGACACACTAACCTAATGAGCATTTTCACAATTACCCATTACAAGCTAACTTAGGGTACAAGCTAACTTAAACAATTGGGCTTACAAGCAAGACCCAATTCAACATGCTAACAACCTAACAATACTCGCTAATGCGTGTTAGAACAAATTTCAACTACAACACGCATTACTCGCGAACAGACTTCGACCATACTAGAGTTCGATCCAATATCTCACAAATCTCTACCTTGGATCTAACTCTATAACATCAATAAATTAGCTTTCTTCATGCAGTTTTATCAGTTGCATACAGTGGAAAAACTTGCAACTGGGCAACGTCTTGATGATCATATCAGCAGCATTATGATCTATCGAAACCTTCAGCACTTGGACTTCTCCATGCTCGATTACCCCTCTGACGAAATGCAGCATCACGTCAATGTGCTTGGTTCGCTCATGATAGGTTGAATTCTTCGACATTGTTGCTTACTATTAGAATGTCATCCACATAAAGCAACAGAGTAACAAATGAATTACCAGGGCGAAATCTGAAGTAAACACAGTGGTCGATCTGACTTCTAATGAAACTTATGCATGTCATGAACTTGTCGAATCTCATATTCTATTGTCGAGGAGATTGTTTCAGTCCATATAAAGATCTATTCAGTTTGCACACATAATCTTCCTTCCCTTTTTCGACATACCCTTCAGGTTGCCTCATAAGGATTGTTTCATCTAGATCACCATACAAGAATGCAGTATTCACATCCATCTGTTCCAGTTCAAGTTTGAATTGTGCCACTGTGGCAAGCAACGTTCGAATGGATATGCACTTCACAACAAGAGAGAACACATCATTGAAGTCAACACCTTCTTTCTGAGTAAACCCCTAGCAACCAATCTTGCCTTGTATCTCTTCGACGCTACTCCTTCGATTCCTTCCTTAACTTTGAAAATTTATTTACAGCTGACTAACCTGGCTCTAACAGGATTCTTGATCAATTCCCATGTGTTGTTATAATGAAGAGATTTCATCTCATCATCCATGGCCTTCAGTCATTCAGTCTTCTTTCGGCTCCTCATAACTTCCTTATAGTCTCTAGGTTCTTCGTCTATAACCTTACTTGCAGAGATTAAGGCATAAGCTATAAAATCTGCATACCCAAGTCTCTGAGGTGGCTTGATGATTCTTCTCGACTTGTCTCTTGGTAACAAGTAGTCATTATCAGTCTCCTCATATTTGACAACATCTTCTGCGTCTTCTTCGACTTCATCTAGGGTACGCAATTCAACATCAACATAATCCACCTACACAGGAATCTCTCCCTGTTCCAGCTCTTCGTTAGCATCATCATTTTTCTTGAAAGGCATCTCTGCTTCATTGAAAACTACATCTCGACTAGTGATACACCTCTTGTGACCTAGCTCTAGGCATCATAGCCTATAAGCTTTGACTCCTTTAGGGTATCCCATGAACATGCATTCCAGTGCTCTAGGTTCGACCTTGTCTTGCTAGATATAAGCATATGCCACAAAACCAAATACTCTCAGTCTGTCGAGACTAGGTGGATGTCCTGACCAAACTTTTTCAGGTGTCTTCATTCCCAAGGAAGTCGAGAGACATATATTTATCAGATAGGCTACTGTCAAAACAGCCTTCGCCCAAAACACCTTCTTAAATCCAGCACTAACCAACATGCATTTAACCCTTTCAATGATTGTTCGATTGAATCTCTCAGCTAAGCCATTTTTTTAGGAGTACCTGCTATAGTCTTATGCCTTGCAATTCCAGACTCAACACACTAAGTATCGAACGCTTCGTTGCAGAAATCAAGGCCATTGTCGATTCTCAACCTCTTAACCTTTCTGCCAGTTTATGTTTCGACTAAAACCTTCCAACTTTTGAAATTTTCAAAAGTTTCATCCTTCGTCTTCTGAATGAATAGCCATATCTTTCTGGAATAGTCATCAACGATGGATAAAAAATACCTTGCACCTGAGTGAGATGGATTCCTTGTAGGCCCCAAAAGATCAACATGAATGTAATCCAAGGATCCATGTGTTGTTTGTTTGCCTTTTTTAAACTTCGCCCTACAGGATTTACCAGATACACAAGATTTACAAAACTCTAACTTTTCGACTTTGTCACCACCTAGCAGGTTCTGCTTCCCCAATTCGATCAGGCCTCTTTCACTGACATAGCCTAATCTCATGTGCCATAATTATGTCTTCGACACAGGTTTCGTGGATGCAACATTTGTCGAACCACTTACAACCTCAACCTCAAGGGTATACAAGCCTTGTTTCTTCATGCCTCTCAAGACTTCTTTCGACCCCTTCATGACTCTTAGGATACTTTTCTCTCCTTGAAAAACATATCCCTTTCTGTCGAGTTCACCAAGAGAAATCAAATTTCTCTTTAAATCAGATACATATCTGACTTCAGTAAATAACGTTATTGACTCATCATGGAGCTTGAATCTCACAGATCCAATACCTGCAATTTTGTAAGATTAGTTGTTTCCCATCAGCACCGATCCACCATCTTGATCACATAGCTCCTCGAACAATTCTCTGTTTGGAGTCATGTGTTAAGTGTAATTTGAATCCATAATCCACTATTTTCTTGAGTCGCCACTTGAAACCATAAGAACATCCGATGAGTCGAAATCATCTTGTGCAATGGTTGCGTTGCCATTATCCTTACCTCCATGATCTTTCAGGTGTTCAGGGCACACCTTTCTTGTGTGACCCTCCTTCTTACAGTGATAACATCGAATACCAGATGTTTCGCGGACTTCTGCTGAATTTTACCTTTCTTCTTGTCGAACTTACCATCCTTTCGTAAGAATTCTCTTAACGGTCAAACCTTCGCCCACCATCGAAGGTTTATGCTTCTTTCGTTTGTTCAACTCCTTAGAATACAAGGCTGATTGAACTTCTTCAAAGTTCAGGGACTCCCTTTCATACAAGAGAGTTTCTTTGAAGTAAGCATGTGTTCTGGGCAAAGAACACAACAACAACAACAGTGTTTGATCTTCATCATTGATCTTCACATCAATATTTTCAAGATCAAGAATCAACTTGTATCCAACTGCTCAACCAACACTTTGTCTTCATTCAGAGATTTCACCCATAATCCCGATGTTGCAGTCTCCTTTGATACCTGTCAAAGAACCTTATCATCAAGGCTCAACAATATTGCGCTATGGGCTTTCTCAATCATGACCGTCTTTTCTTTTGCCGTTAACGCAGCGTCCATGGCTGCCTCTCCCTTTAACGCTTCCAAACAACCCTGCTGAACCAGTAGGGCTTTCATCTTCAAACGCCACAGACCGAAGTCGTTCACCCCGTTGAACTTTTCAATCTCATACTTTGTTGAATGCATCTTCTCCACGTTCACCGCACCAATTTGTTGTGAATATAATATCTTGAAAAAAAATATAAACATTTTCTTTATAGACAAGAAACACACAAGGGTTAGGGTTAACAAAGAAAACAAGCAAGAGGAACAAAAATAAATAACAAGGATTGATTATAAACTGCTATTCTTTCCTTTATCTAACAAACAAGATTACAAGTATACAAGAATAACAAATAACCTCTCTCTCTCTTGAATTAGGATTTTATCTTCTTATTTTTCCTTATACAAGATGAGAGACTAACATGCTATTTATAAAAAAATTGGCACACTAACCTAATGGACTTTTTAACAATTACTCATTACAAACTAACTTAAACAATTGGGCTTACAAGTAAGGCCCAATTCAACATGCTAACAATCTAGCAATATTGGCTAATGTATGTTAGAACAAACTTCGATTACAACACGCATTACTCGCAAACATACTTCCCATACTAGAGTTCCGTCCAATATCTCACAATATATATATATATATATATATATATATATATATATATATATATATATATATATATATATATATATATATATATATATATATATATATATATATATATATATATATATATATATATATATATATATATATATATATATATATATATATATATATATATATGTATAATATTATATTATATTATATAAATTTTAATTAAAAAAACAAGAGATTTTAACCCACACAACATGACTTAATCTGCACTAGATCAGATGAGCTAGGCGGACACTTAAAAACACTTCAACTTATTTTATAAATGTAATTTTTTTTAATAAAAAGAAGCACTAGTCAATATCTCTAGGTCTCTCCAGAATGATATTAGAGATTTTGGCACTTTTTATTTATTTTTAATTTTAATTAATTAGTGGCGATTAAAAATTAATGTTAAATATCAGTTTATTTTTTTCTGTTTAATTTTAGTATTTTTTTTCCAACTTTTTAGCGACGGTTTTAACATTCATAAAATAATTATTAAAAATTTATGATGGTTTAAAACCGTTGTTAAATAGTTAAAATTAAAAATAAAAAAACACAAAATCTCTAATCGCTAACGTGAGAGATTTATTAAGGTCTCTTATGGTAAACAACGTCTTATGACTCTTGAAGTTCTTTTAAACTACATCTCAAGATGTCAGTTGGGAAGTTTTAGTCGACGACCATCACTGTTGACTTTTATTAATCAATACTAACATTTAACATTTCACCAATACAATTTATTTGACTTTCATATTAAGTAAAGAAAATCTCAAATTAACAGTGATACTCAAGGTCGGGCATGTGTTAGTGCAACCAAATCCTTAGGACATGACATTCAAACTGAGAGGACTCACAATGTTATTCTACTTTTTCTATTCACACATGTTGGTTGTACTCTTTAATTTATGGAACAATTCACTCTTTGTTCATCAACTAGATGTCAAAGGAAATGAAAGGGAAAAATTTGTACAAAAGAAAAATGTGCACAAGTGCTTCTACTTCGCCCCACTCCCACCTCTCACGCGGCCACCGCACTATCAACGATGACATCTGCATTTTGTTTCAAACGAGTTTGAGTTTAGTTCAGATATCCTCATCCAAACATTATCCTTATAGTTGAATCAACCTCAGATTATGTTATGTTGTTTTACGATTTTAAAAAATTGCTATCGAAAAAGTTATTGGGTCGAGTCGCAGACTAGATCGCTCTCTTTAAGATGCTTAGTGACACTTTCTAAATTGTGCAAAACAACCAATCAACCACGACACCTCAAGGTTAAAATAGCGCAGTTATATATTGGAAGATTATTACTTGCACGGTAGATAATTGATCTAGAAATACACTCTCTGATGGTTCAAAAACCAGTCAAGTATGATATAAATATCACTAGTAGTATCTAGTATATAGATAAGTTATAATAAATTTTTAAACGATGGAAAATCCAACTAACTCTCAAAGAGAATTCAATAATGGTCATTAAGCCACTCAAAATAATCTCTCAATTAAGGAGAAATTCAATTAATTCTTCTAAGAGAATCCAAAAATAACATTTTATAATTTCTCAACTCAAATGAGGAGAAGTTAAAATAATTCTCTAAAGAGAATTCAAGACAATACTTGAAAAATTCAACAAGTAGAAAGAAAGAGAAAAAAATTGATACTTCGACAATTTGAAAGATGCATAATTATGAAAATGAGGAAGAAAAAACTTAAAACAAATTTTTGGTATGTTTTAAAATAAAACTTGTAAATTTCTTATATAGTGAAGAAAGCTAACCAAAGAATAAGAAATTTGTGACGTGAAACTTAAGAAATTTTCTACTTAACGCACAAACACATCACAAACACATGAAATTTTCTAACAATATATGAATTAAACAATTTTTTCAAATTTAGCATATTGAAATATTTACATGTTTCAATATATTACAAATAATAAAATAAAATAATTTTAATAAATTTTCTACATAAATTTCAAAAATAAAGTATAAAATAAAAAATATCAAAACTAAATAAAAATAAATAAACACAACATTCATGATGAGTTCATGATGAGTCCTATTGCAAGTATTATCGGACTCATTCTCATATTTTATAATCAGAAAAAATACAAACCTAAACTCAATCAAAACAAATTTTTTTTCTTAAATTTAGAGTTTAAAACAATTATGATGTTGTCTAGTCCAATTATTAAATTTGTGTAAAAAAATTTACATTATGAATACAATTATCGTACTATGGTTGAATTGTTTGCCAATAACTTTTAATATATATATATATTTTAATATTAATTATTTTTATATAGAAGACAAAATTTTTGATTATATCAGATTATAATTGATAATCATATAGAGATATCAAATGCAGGTATACGAATTCGAAAGTGCAATATTTTATTCGTTCAATTTTTATAAAAAATTATAATCATTAGACTATTTTAAAAAAAACAATAATTTTGCGGGTTTTAGCCTTCTTTGTAACTTTTTTTTTTTTAATTTATTTTATATTATTGGAAAAAAATAGTTGAAATTTTGAAATTTAAATTGCGTGAAATTGGGTATATTGTGATTTTTTTAAATAACTATTTTTTTAATCTATATACTAAAATAATCATCGTTTCAAATAAATTATCATAGTAATCACTTTTCGAACAATAAAAATTGAAATCGCCACTTAAATGGGGGCATGCACTATAAAATTGTATATAAGCGCTAATTAGAATGTCTCATGCTTATAGTGATTGCAAAAAACATAGGTAAAAATCAATTTTTCGTAGGCATATCCTGAACCACTTATACATACTGCATTTTACCGTAAGTAAAAGTCTTTTTTTGGATATATAATTTGTTGTACTTAGGGCAAATTGCCGTAGATATAAGGAGTTCAGGATATTCCTACGAAAAATTATCTTTTATCTACGTTTTTTGTTGTCACTATAAACATACGACACCAATGTACAATTTTATAATGCATGCGACACCTATTTATAATTTTATAGTGCATGCGCAAATTTAATTGGCGACTCTAATGTTTTTTTTTTGAAAAATTATTACTTTGATAATGTATTTAAAAAGGTGATTATTTTAGTATATAAATTTTAAAAAATGATTACTTTAAAAACAATTTCGTATATTGTCACTAAACATCTTGAGAATAATTTTTCTCCTTTTCTATAAAGATTTTTTTACACGTATAAGTACATAAAATTCCACCTCTAGTTTTTGTTCAAAAAATACACCACTAATTAGTAGAATATCTACTTTTTGTATTACATTTTCTTCTTTGTTTCAATGAACTAGTACATGTTATATTACTAGCACATATTCTGCACAGTTTTCTTCCCCTACACATATTGTGCTCGATGATTAATGATTTGATATCAAACTTAATATTAATTGCAAGAGATTGATTCCAACTAAAAAGGAATTATGATAAAGATGTGTGATTTGATAGGTTCATCAATAATTTTGAGTATGCTATACATCTTTCTCCAACTTCTCCAAAGGTGCTGCAAATTTGGAAAATAAAATCTGTAAATGGTTGTAATGGAATATTACAGGATGGGAAAGTGAAGTTGTGGATGATTTTTTACTCTTTAACTTGATTTGCAAAGGGAAGAATGAAAAAGAAAAGTACCTCATTTAATTTGGCTAATTGTAAGGGGGAGTTTGTTTTAGTTTTTTTTTTTTTTTTTTTTTTTTTTTTTTTTTTTTTTTTTTTATAAATTATGTTTATAATAATATTCAATATATAATTCAGTTAGAATAATAATACTTGTTTTTTTTTTTTAAATCTTTATTCAATTTATACTTTTCTGCATTAAAAATAGTATATTTTGCTGTTTAATAGACATGTGTTATGTGTTGGAATTAGATTAATAACGATTAATCAAAATATACATGCTCAAGAAATTATAATATATAATTTAGATGCGGAAATCAAGCATCTATAAAATTAAATGATCGATAGATTGATTTTAGGAATACCTGGATCCATTAAGAAAAATGCTTTTGACGATAATCCTAAATTCAGAAGTTGTTGGCTTTTGGGGTTCTTCCTCAACCGGTATTCCTTATGCCTCGAATTCTCTTCAGACGGGAGAAGAGATAATTTGCTTGTTGTATGTATATTGGGGACCATAGTTTATATGTAGTGTGATGGCCAATTAGTGTTTCCATTATTCTCAAATGAGTCATCCTGACATCCACTCATATTTGAATCCATACCTAATTATTTAATTAATTAAATATTTCATAAATAAAATTTAAATAGCCTTTTAACATTTTTGATCACTTAATTATTTAAAGACACTTAAGTGATAAAATAGCTAATATAATAAATAAATATATTTGGCCACATAATCATTGAAATATTAATATATTACTATATTATTAAAATATTCCAACAATATCCCACTTGGCCAATATATCTTAGTGATTATATCATAATTTTTTAGACGCACATCTGAATGCTATTTTTCTTTAGATTTCAACTTTACAATCTGGTCCACCTCATATATCAATAATGGGATCATCGCGGTTGTGGTCACTAACGTATAACGCGACGGAACCCCGATGACCACCACGTCAACGTACTTGATGACATAGATCGATATGGATCAGTGGTATGAAAATTTCATGCAATGTGATCTCTAAATCATGTATATTTTCAACTGGTCTTACTGGAGTCTTTAGTGAGATCAAATTGAAGTTCCTTAGGTGCAATTCAAAGTTACAATATTTGCACATAACAAAAAACTTGATATTTTTATTATAACAATAATACCTCATAAGTTTTTATTTATGCAGAAAATTAAACATAACATAAAGTTTGTACCAAAATAAAACCAAAACATAGAACATAGAAAAATTAAGGAAAAAACTCCCACTAATCTAAGACAATCTCAAAACCAAGACCCATATGAGCAACATGTCCATAAAAAGTCTTAGGTGTTAAATCTTTGGTTAGTGGATCAGCTAGCATTAAGTCTGTCCCTATATGTTCTATCAAAGTTTGTTTCTCCTGAACTCTTTCTTTCAGAACAAGATACTTGATATCGATAAATTTTGATTTTGTAGAACTCATATTATTGTTAGAGTAAAGCACAACTGCACTATTGTCACAACAAATCTTCAAGGGTCTTTCAATGCTCCCAATGATGTGTAGGCCTGTGACAAAGTTCCGCAGCCAAATTGCATGATTTGATGCTGCAAAGCAAGCCACAAACTCTGCTGCCATGGTGGAAGGAGCCGCTAAATTCTGTTTGGAATACTTTCAGGAAACGACTCCTCTAGCCAAGAGAAATATGTAATCAGATGTGGAACGTCTGCTATCCGGGCATCCAACAAAATTTGAGTCAAAATACCCAACGATCTCTAAGTCATCTGACTTTCGATAAGTGAGCACGAAGTCTCTTGTTCTCTTCAGGTAGCGCATTAACATTTTACTGCTATCTAGTGCTGCATACCAGGGTTGCTTAGATATCTACCAAGAACTCCTACAATGAATGCTAAGTCGGGTCGGGTGCAAACTTGAGCATACATAAGACTTTCTACTGCTGAAGCATATGGAACCTTATGCATCTCTTGCTTTTCAAGATCCGTAGTGGGACACCGTTTGAGACAAAACTTGTCTCCTTTAGCAACAGGTATGTCTCTTGCTTTACTATCTTTCTTAGAGAATCTATCCAGAACTGTGTCAATATAACTCCTTTGTGACAATCCTAAAATACCTCAAGAACGGTCTCTAAGTATTTAAATTCCTAAGACAAAGGAGGTGTCCCCAAGATCTTTCATCTCAAATTTATTTGTGAGAAATCTCTTGGTTTCGTGTAATAAGCTTGTATTGTTGTTTGCCAAAAGGATATCATCTACATATAGTACCAAGAAAATGAATTTACTCTCACTGAACTTTTAGTATACACAGTTATCAACCAGATTAGCCTTAAAACCAAATGAGGATATTACTTGATGAAATTTGTAATACCATTGACGGGAAGCCTGTTTAAGGCCATAGATGGATTTCTTGAGTTTGCAAGCCATGGACTTTGGGTCTCTTGACACAAAGTTTTCTGGTTGCACCATATATATTGTGTCTTCAATGTTTTCATTTAGAAAATGCAGTATTTACATCCATCTAATGCAATTCTAAATCAAAATGAGCTATCAATGCCATCACAATCCTAAGAGAGTCCTTCGAAGAAATTGGAGAGAAAGTCTCTTTATAATCATTTCCTTCCTTTTGAGTAAAGCCTTTTGCGAAAATACGAGCTTTATATCTCTCAATGTTACCCTTTGAATCCCTTTTGATTTTAAATATCCATTTATAACCAATGAGTTTCATTCCTTCAGGTAATTTAACGAGATCCCAAACATCATTGTCAGCCATAAACCCACTTAAGAGATTTTGGACTTTGCATAGCTTGACTAAAGTTGATAGGATCTTCCTTAGTCAAACCAATGCCATCCTCACGTTCCTGAAGAAATACAACATAATCATCTAAAATTGCACTCTTCCTCTCTCTAGTGGATCTTCTTAATGATGGCTCTTGAGGTTGTTGAGTTTGAACTATAGGTGGTGCTTGAGGAAGAAACTCAGTATTATCTTGTTCTTGAGGGATGTTAGGAATAACATCATTGTTTATTGCAGGATCTGTTTCTGGAACAAAGATAGGTACAAAGACTTGATCATTGTGAGAAACAGTTTCTTTATCAAAGACAAGAATTTTTATGCTTCCTTCCCCCTCCAAACTCTACATCCTCAAGGAATCTTGCATTTCCCGTTTCAAAAATAGTTCTATTGATAGGATTGTAAAACTTATATCCGTAAGAGCGTTCAGCGTATCCAATAAAATAACAGCTAATTGTCTTTGCATCCAACTTAACTTCATGAGGCTTATAAGGCCTCGCTTCAGTTAGACATCCCCAAATGTGCAAGTGTCTAATTCTGGGATTTTTCCCAGTCCAGAGTTCATAAGGGGTCGTAGCTACTATTTTACTAGGTACTCTATTAAGAATATAAATTGCGGTCTTTAATGCTTATCCCCAAAATGATTCTGGAAGAGAAGAATGACTAATCATACTTCTTACCATGTCCTTAAGAGTCTGGTTTCGTTGTTTTGCAACTCCATTCATGTTGGTTTTCCCGGAATTGTGTATTGCGGAAAAATTCCACGATCATCGAGGAAAAGCGCAAAGGGACCTAAACATTGTTCCCTTGATCCATTATACCGACCATAGTATTCACCATCACGGTCGGATTTGATAACTTTTATTTTTTTTCCAAGTTAAAGTTCAACTTCAGCTTTGAATGACTTGAACACGTCCAAAGATTGAGATTTCTCATGAATCAAATATATGTAGCCATACCTCGAGTAATCATCTATGAACGTAATAAAATACCATTGTCCATTCCAAGAGCCTGCAGGGAAAATATCACATATATCAGTATGAATTAGTTCTAAGAGATCCTTAGCTCTTTCAGTATGGAAATTCCTCTTGTTTTTCTGCTTACCCTTGATACACTGAATGCAGACTTGAAAGTCTGACAAATCAAGGGATCTAATAATACCATCCGACATAAGCCTCTGAATTCTTTGTTTAGATATATGTCCTAATCGCTTATGCCATAAAGTGGCATAATTCTCATTTAATTTTTGTTTTGTACCATGTGACTCTATTTGCATCATTTTGTTATAAGGACATTCAATATCAAGCATATACAAATTATCATTCAAAGAAGCGTAACCAACAACATTTGAATCATATGAGAGACTACATTTATTATTTCCAAACGAACAAGTATAACCTGATTTGTCCAAAATAGAAATAGAAATTAAATTCCGTCTAATAGACGGTGCAATAAAAGTCTCAATCAAATCCAAATGAAAAACCGGTCTTTAATAATAATCTAAAAGTCTCTATAGCCTCTACTGCAACTTTATTGCTATCGCCCACATAGATGAATCTTTCAACATCACTTGGCGGACGGCTCCACAGGCAACTCCTTATTTGCACGCCATGCGACATACTTGGAATACTCTTTCTTCGTGTGTTCAACCATTTTGTAAAAGAAGCAACTGGTCTCCTTAGGTTGTTCTTTTGCCTTCTCTTTTTGAGAAAAATTTCCCGTAGGTTTCTTTTGGGTTCTCAGTAATTGTTATGGGATGCTCTTCCCTTAGGGATAAGTCTAAGTCCTACATCCAAAAATGATCTCAACATATTATTTTCAAGACTTGATGTTCATCTCACTCACCATAGGGATAAAGTTCATGTAAGCAACAAAACTTAAAGCGGTAGAAGCAACAACTAGATCGATTGAAAAGAACAACAATCATACAACCTTAGTAGGCATGTTAAATAGACATGTACAATATTGTTTATATGCAAATTAAATAAGACCTGAACAAGATACCAAAAACACCATCAATTCCCAATCTTTGATTGCAAGAATTAACTTTAAGCGGTATTCTCACGCAATGATCAAATATTAGTAATAAATTCTGTCCGTTAATGGACGTCTTTGACATCGATCATCAACCACATGGATTAACTTAAAGATTACTATATATTTACCATCACATGTATGCAATTATTCGGTCAAATCGTGTCTTCCTTTTGGCCGACTATAACAGTTTGCATCAATAATTACACAGATTTTGATTTAATCAAATTTACACAGAGGTTACTTTTGCAACTTATTATTTCAACCCACTAAACCAAAATTACTAGACATTTTTAATTTAATAAATTAAATGGGAAGTCATTAAAATTTACGCAACCATTACCCACAAATGTAATTCCAAAATTGTATGTTTATATGATCGCATAATAATCAAATGATTATCAAACTATCCTAATTATGCAAGAAAATACTCGAATAATTAAGTCTGAAAAATTAAACACATAATTGTGTTTATGTCATGTACATACCAGTATAATAAAGCGGTTGTATTCAAAGGGTGTTAAAAAAAGTTCTAAATTAAATTAACACTCATAAAAAATTTCTTAATAAAATAAAATTAGTATTTAAATTTTTCTCACAATTAGAAAAAAAATTAAGCTGAATACATAAAATAAAAATTGATTTAGTTAAACATTATCGATTGAACAAATAGTAACCAAATGAGATTTTCCCAAATCCCATTTGGTTACCCATAGTAATAACTATGTGTATCCAAAAACAACCAAATCAACCTTTTAAACCAAATTCACAATGATACGTGTATATATAACTCATATTATAACAACCTCAACACTTTTGAGATATTACCATAAATTAAGGCCAAAAGGGTTAAGAGAAAATCTCATTTGACTTAAATACAAAATATAGCAAAACACTGTAAAAAAACATGATTAACATTCCAAAACCTTGGCGCTGATGAAAGGGGAAAGAAACCCTCATCATCTTGCGGCCTAAAAAACCACCTTACGTTAAACAATTCTCCCACTTACGTTAACAATAAAAACTTGAACAATATATTCAATAAAAATCACATAATAATATGTCATTTAAATTAATAATTTAATGATAACCGAAGCTCTGATACCATTTGTTAGAATTAGATTAATAAAGATTAATCAAAATATACATGATCAAGAAATTATAATATATAATTTAGACACGGAAATCAAGCATGTATAAAATTAAAGGATCGATTGATTGATTTTAGGAATACCTGTTGAGAAAAATATATTTGACAGTAATCCTAAACCCAAAAGTTGTTGACTTTTGTGATACTCCTTATTCCTCGAATTCTCTTCAGATGGAGAGAAGAGATAATTTGTATGGTGTACGGTATATTGGGGACCATAGCCTATATGTAGTGTGATGGCCAATTATGATTCTCATTATTATCAAATGGTTCATCCTGACATCCACTCATATTTGAGTCCATGCTCAATTATTTAATTAATTAATTAATTAATTATTTCATAAATAAAATTTAAATAACCTTTTTAACATTATTTGATCATTTAATTATTTAAAGGCACTTAATTGATAAAATAACTAATATAATAAATAAATATATTTGGCCACATAATTATTGAAATATTAATATATTACTGTATTATTAAAATATTCCAACAATTTGCCACTTAGCCAATATATCTTAATAATTATATCATAATTCTTTAGCCGCGCAAATAAATGCTATTTTTCTTTAGATTTCAACTTTACTATCTGGTCCACCTCACACATCAATAGTGGGATCACCGCGGCTGTCGTCACTAACGGATAACGTGACGAAACCCCGATAGCCACCACATCAACGTACTTGATGACATAGATCGATATGGATGAGTGGCATGAAAATTTCATGTAATGTGATTTCTAAATCATGCATATTTCTAACTGGTCCTACTGAAGTCTTTAGTGAGATCAAACTGAAGTTCCTTAGGTGCAATTCAAAGTTACAATATTTGTACATAACAAAAAACTTGATATTTTTATAACAATAATACCTCATAAATTTTTATTTCAGCAGAAAATTAAACATAACATAAAGTTTGTACCAAAATAAAACCAAAATATAGAACATAGAAAAATTAAGAAAAAAACTCCCAATAATCTAAGGCAATCTCAAAACCAAGACACATATGAACAACATGCCCATAAAAATTCTTAGGTGCTAAACCTTTGGTTAGTGGATCAGCTAGCATATATTCTGATAATTTTTTGGTCTTATTTATAAAAGAAAATTAATTTTCAATTTTATTGAGTAATTAATGCATTGGTGTACTCTTTCCGTTCTACAATGAGTGACACATTTAAAATAAAATAGTGTCTCAATATAAATCATTTCAACTTCCAATGCATTTTTTCCTTCCAATTTTACCTTTTAATCTATATTACTTTCATCATTCTCAATACATGTTAAGGGTACTTTAGTAAAAATAACATTCTTTCTTTTTCATTTATTCTTTTTTCTTAATATGTGTGAAATGATCAACCAGGTTACTCATTGTGGGACGGAGAGAATATATAATAGACCAATTATACTAATTACTTAATGAATTAAAAAAGTAATTTTTTTTATACATAAATCTAGAGAGTATTATTTTTTACTTTTTTCTCTATCCTTGATTTTTTTCACGAATCTTCTCTACCATTGTTTCTCACTTTATCACATCAGATCCATTAATCAATATTTCATTCAGATCGCCACCATCCATGTGCTCTCCTTTTGTCAATTTATTAAGATTTTCGTCAGACCCTTGTCTATTTTAACGATCATATTTCCTTCGTTATTTCAAGCAATCCCCACATGTCTCATCTTTAATGGCTTCCTCAGATTCTCCTTTCCTCAATCCTTTTATCAGATAATCAAAAGAGTATTTTTCCTCATTTTCCTATTTCATTTCTCTCTCTTCACCGCCATTGTCTTCTCTAAATCTTTTTTCTCTCAAGTAACATAACCTCTTCCTCCATTGGCGATGGCTTCCACCCAACCCATCGTCGAAGTGACTATCACCAAAAACCCTATATCACCATTATCTTCATCTTCTTAAAACACTAACACCATTGACCAATCCTCCATCACCATACAAAACAATCAATCAGACATGTTAAACCCTCAATTCATGCATCTCACTGATAATCACGAACTTGAAATTGTTTCCCCTCACCTCAACAACTCAAACTACCACTTTTGGTCCATATCAATTCTTGTTGCCATGCATGCTTTCGAAAATAAATTAGGGTTCCTCGCTAGAACCCTAATTCGTGGTGACGAAAGTGTCTGTCTTTCTCTTGTATAGGACCAGTGTAACACCATGGCATGACACGAATAACAAATTCAATAGAAGAAAAAATTATTTATAACGTGATTTGGATGGACACCGCTCATTTAACGCCATGTATAATATATATCTAGAATAATATCATACAAGTGTTATTATTTGGTACTGAACCATCATAAGTGCTTATTGGCATGATTTACATACTTGACCATTTTATAAAACATAAAAGAACAACAATGATACAAGATATGGAAATTACCAAACAATAAAATCTATGATCTGAGTGCAATATCCATCATTGTATAAGATACATAATACATAGCGGAAAACATAATCTAAGATTCTCTTGAAACATCCATGCATAGCTCCACTTGTAAACTAAACCTGCAAACAAGACCTGAAAAACAACAACAATAATGGGGTGAGATAATAATCTCAGTAAGTTCCCCTATCTTATGGATTCACTCGGCTCTACAAGATTCTAATAAAATCCTACCTCAAGTCAAAAGGGAAAGGGATAAGACTTGAGTTCACACAATTCGTAAATTATGGAAACATGTCTCTTGAGTCACTAGTGCAGAAATAACTTTTTATATCGGGCGAAATTGACTTTTTACATCGGGTCTTAGTCCGATGTAAAGCCAGGCGATGTAGTAAATCAAAGACATTTTACATCGGTTCTGTGGCCCGATGTAAGAAATACACCAATCACATCGGTTAAATTTTTAAGTCTGATGTGAAAAAAAATTTATAACTGTAAATTTTAATTATAAAAGGGTGTTTTTACATCGGTTGCGGGGAAAAACCGATGTAAAAGGTGAGTATTTTACATCAGTTGCGTGCCACAATCGATGTAAAAAGTACTGGAGGAAAAAAAAATTTCATGCTGACACTTTTTTACATCGGTTCTCTAGTAACACCAATGTAAAAGGTAGACCTTTTACCTCGGTTTGTTGGTTCAGCCGATGTGAAAAGTAGTGTAGGAAAAAAAAATTGCTGACACTTTTTACATCGGTTATGTGGTTAAACCGATGTAAAAGGTTGTTTTTTCATTCGCCGGATGTAAAAAGTATTGTTACGAGTATAAATTATTTGCCTATTTTTTAGCCGTTTCCTGTATCTTTTTTGGTACCTAATTTTTCATATTTTTCCAACATTACACTGACCATAATTAGGTCGCTATTTTCGATAGTGCACATCATATAGACCACATTTAGGTCGCTATTTTCATAGTTTTGCAACATCACATAGACCATATTAGGTCGTTATTTTCATATTTTTCTCAAAAATCTAATTTGATTGCACCAAATATCTAGTATACACATAATTGATTTACAAAAGTGTCAATATAAAGGATATACACAAATGTACTAACAACAAAAAGGCCGGTTAACCTTTATACACAAATGTGCTAACAACAAAAAGCTACACAAATGTACTACAACAACAAAAAGGTTAACCTTTATATAATTCAAAGAAACATGTTGCCCAACGGAGTCGCAAATCATACAAATCATCGGGCGATAGGTTCGTTGGGTCATCAAATACCTACAACACGTAAGTAACAATAGAGTTATTCTTTGAAAATTCACATTAAGTTGCAAAACGTAAAGTAAATAACAAATTAAAGTCATTTTTATTACCTTCATCCAAGATTTGGTTATCTTGGCAGAGACAATATCCAACATATTTTTCATCACATAATACCCACAATCATTCATTAGAGTTAGGTTGTTTCCTTGTCTATAAATGAATGACATAATTAGTGAATACTTATATGATAAAATTAAATATCTAATTATAATTTACACCACGCTTACATTGAAAATTTTTCTAGCTTTAATGGATCAATGGCTTTACAACAAATTGCATTGAAAAATAAGCACAACCTAGTTATAGTCTTCCTAACATTGTTAGGCAATGTCCCACGAATATTACATAGATTTTTAGATATTTAAATTTCAATGATAAAAAATTATGTTTAAATTTGATATTATAAAAATAGAGTAAAATAATAGTTTTATGTGAATATTACTTCCGTCCAAATTATAAGTGATTTTATAAAAAAAATAATCTCAAATTATAAGTCACTTTAGAATTTAGAATTTTAGTATAACATTAAGGATTTTTTCTAACATATCCTCTACTATTTATTATTCTTTTTTCTTTCTATTATTTTAATTTTATTTTTAAATGCAATTAAAGAAAGTTATTTTATAAAATTATAGATTATTTTACTTTTTTATACAACAATTATTATATTTTTAAATTTGTATAAAATATTTAAAATATTTTATAATTTAGGACGGTGTGAGTATAATTGTTATCCTAGAAATTCAAATATTTGAGAGGCATTCTTAAGAGATATTAAAGGAGATGCTGAGAAAAGCAGTGAAAGGCAACTTTGAAGCCAAAAAGAATATAGTCGTAAAGGATAGTGTTCTAGAAGTGCATAATAGTTAATTAAAGATCAAATGTGCATTGTCTTAGAAACTTGTAGAAGAAATTTTGAAGACGTTAAGATGGTTTTGCCTAAGTTTAGACATGTGTTATTCATGCAGACAACATTGTGTAGTTTAAATAAAGGGATCATGTTCCATGGAAGGGATCGAGTTCATTTTTCAAAGATTTTCGCCATAAACATGTCAATGTTTTCTCTATAAAAATTCAGTGCATTGGAAGTCATGTGTATATGTGTGAACACATTCTTATTTATTTTAATCTTATTTATGCAAATACATCATCCACCATAAATATAGAAAGTTTACCTTGAAATGTTTGACAATACGCTCTAACAACTGCTATTGCCAAGATGCTGCCACCAATCACAAATAAGTTGACAAGAACCTATGCAGCCAGTATAAACAGTTGATATTTAGCAAGAAATTAATAGGAACATTTTCAGAAAAAATAATTGTAGAAAGAAAAAAACACTATTTAATGGCATCATAGTTTATTTTCCTTTTATTTAGACATTTCATCAAACATATAATGAGCACTGAGCAGCATAAACAAATAAACTACCCTTAATTTTTTTGGACATTTCTTCTAAACACAAAGAGATGCTTAAGTGATGTTGAAATCTAATTATGCAGCCTTATATATGAATGCTCAAAACGTGTTACAAAGTTATAGTCAAAATATTAGTTCAAACCCGTCAATGTTTTCTCTATCAAAATTCAGTGCATTGGAAGTCATGTGTATATGTGTGAACACATTCTTATTTATTTTAGTATTATTTATGCAAATATATCATCCACCATAAATATAGAAAGTTTACCTTGAAATGTTTGACAATACGCTCTAACAACTGCTCTTGCCAAGATGCTGACACCAATCACAAATAAGTTGGCAAGAACCTATGCAACCAGTATAAACAGTTGATATTTAGCAAGAAATTAATAGGAACATTTTCAGAAAAAATAATTGTAGAGAAAAAAAAACTATTTAATGGCATCATAGTTTATTTTCCTTTTATTTAGACAGTTCATCAAACATATAATGAGCACTGAACAACATAAACAAATAAACTACCCTTAATGTTTTTGGACATTTCTTCAAAACACAAAGAGATACTTAAGTGATTTTTAAATCCAATTATGCAACCTTATATATGAATGCTCAAAACGTGTTACAAAGTTACAGTCAAAATATTAGTTCAAACCTGTCAATATTTTCTCTGTCAAAATTCAGTGCATTGGAAGTCATGTGTATATGTGTGAACACATTCTTATTTATTTTATTATTATTTATGCAAATATATCATCCACCATAAATATAGAAAATTTACCTTGAAATGTTTGATAATATGCTCTAACAACTGCTCTTGCCAAGTTGCTGCCACCAATCACAAATAAATCGGCAAGAACCTATGCAACCAGTATAAACAGTTGATATTTAGCAAGAAATTAACAGGAACATTTTCAGAAAAAATAATTGTAGAAAGAAAAAAAAAACTATTTAATGGCATCATAGTTAATTTATTTTCCTTTTATTTAGACATTTCATCAAACATATAATGAGCACTGAGTAGCATAAACAAATAAACTACCCTTAATGTTTTTGGAAATTTCTTCAAAACACAAAGAGATGCTTAAGTGATTTTGAAATCCAATTATGCAGCCTTATATATGAATGCTCAAAACGTGTTACAAAGTTATAATCAAAATATTAATTCAAACCTGTCAATGTTTTCTCTA
Source organism: Lathyrus sativus (assembly GCA_963859935.3). NCBI lineage: Eukaryota > Viridiplantae > Streptophyta > Magnoliopsida > Fabales > Fabaceae > Lathyrus > Lathyrus sativus. Next base: position 398,698,906 of record OZ012739.1, on the reverse strand, counting down.
TCAAAATTCAGTGCATTGGAAGTCATGTGTATATGTGTGAACACATTCTTATTTATTTTAATCTTATTTATGCAAATATATCATCCACCATAAATATAGAAATTTTAACTTGAAATGTTTGACAATACGCTCTAACAACTGCTCTTGCCAAGATGCTGCCACCAATCACAAATAAGTTGGCAAGAACCTATGCAGCCAGTATAAACAGTTGATATTTAGCAAGAAATTAATAGGAACATTTTCAGAAAAAATAATTGTAGAAAGAAAAAAAAAACTATTTAATGGCATCATAGTTTATTTTTCTTTTATTTAGACATTTCATCAAACATATAATGAGCACTGAGCAGCATAAACAAATAAACTACCCTAAATTTTTTTGGACATTTCTTCAAAACACAAAGAGATGCTTAAGTGATTTTGAAATCCAATTATGCAGCCTTATATATGAATGCTCAAAACGTGTTACAAAGTTACAGTCAAAATATTAGTTCAAACCTGTTACGGCGCGAGTGAGAAGGAAAGAGATGACGGCGATGGCGCGAGTGAGAAGGAAGAGATGACGGCGACGACGCGAGCAAGGAGGAAGAGATAACGGCAACGGCGCGAGCGTAGAGGGGAGGGAGGAAAGGCGACGGCGGGAGTAAGAAGATGAAGTTTCATCGTGGGAGGTTTTGGTTCGTCAGTGGGAGAGAGGAAGAAGATATGAAATGAATACTGCACAGGTTTTTATTAAAAATATTTTAAACAACTTTTTAAATCGGTGGATTGCCCAACCGATTTAAAAGCTATGGCCCAAGTTTTTTGTTTTTTTCTATTGGGGACTTTTTAAATCGGTTGGTTACTATAACCCGATTTTAAAAACCTTTAAATTATTATTTTTTTAATTTTTTTAATATAGCTTTTTAAATCGGTTGCATTTATAACCGATTTAAAATCCAAGTTTTTTGTTTTTTTTTATTGAGGACTTTTCAAATCAGTTGGTTACTATAACCCGATTTAAAAAACCTTTAAATTATTTTTTAATTTTTTTAATATAGCTTTTTAAATCGGTTGCATTTATAACCGATTTAAAATCCAAGTTTTTTGTTTTTTTTTATTGGGGACTTTTTAAATCGGTTGGTTACAATAAACCGATTTAAAAAACTTTAAATTATTCTTTTTAGTTTTTTTAATATAGCTTTTTAAATCGGTTGCATTTATAACCGATTTAAAAAACCTTTAACTAATTTTTTTCAAATTTTTTTAGTATTGTTTTTTAAATCGGTTGCAATTATAAACGATTTAAAAAACCTTTAAATAATTTTTTTCAATTTTTTACATCGGGTGTTTGAATGGCCCGATGTAAAAGATCTAATAATTTTTTTTAAAAATATTTACGATACTGCCACCGTGTTTATAATTTCACATTTTACATCGCTTCTAGTGAATACCCGATGTAAAAACATTTTCTCAAAAGTCTTTTTTCTAGTAGTGAGTCCACCAACTCAAACAATCACTAATCGAAAACCATACCAATTTATTAGGACTTTTAGCATGGGTCACTAATCCTTGTATCTACTTTGACACACGCGTGGATATCAGATTCTATTGTCGTTTTCTATAGGACTCAGTGTAATGCCCATTTCAAGCCTTTAGAATCCTTACTTCTTATGAGACTCAGTGTAATACCCATTTTAAGTCTTTTACTCTTATGTTTCCCATGTGACTCAGTGTAATATCCATCTCAGGCTACAAGATCCACCGTTGCATTTCCATGGTCGCTTCCTATGGGACTCAGTGTAATACCATTTCAAGCCTCTGACCGCATGGAACTCTAACCTGTCAAAATAATGATGCGTACATCCCAAAGGAGCTCTACATAAGCATCAACTCTTGGGACGATACATCTCAAGAGTTTGTTTTCGACTACGTGATGAAATACAAAACAACGTGATTATATTCGACAATCACAAGGCGAACACATTCACCTTAATCACAAGTAACATAAAACCACACATGTCCCATACAAAGCTCTCCTCACAACTAGACAACTACTTGCCAATAATGCACACCCAAATATCGTTGCACACACATTGCCATCTATGTTATTCATCATGTCCTACTCACCTTACTAATTCATTCTATTAATTAATATCAAGGATTTCCTCACCATTCTTATAGTCTTTTAAGCATGTTATCTTAATCAAGCATTCAACCAATATACATATATAGCATAACAAGTATAATAACATAGCATAATACATCAAGCATAAATATCTCACGCAAGGCATAAAACCAACATTCCTCTATCAACGTTCTTAGTTAATTTGTGATCACATAAATAGTTAGGTCTTTCGGAGCCAAGTCCCTCACCAATTATCAACCAATCCTCATGGTATTCATCACAACAAAAGGTGTGATGAATCCGAGTTATTCCACCTTTAGTGAATTTCCAAGGCTTCCGACCATGCATCAATCCGAGTTACAGTTCATAAGTTACGAAGGAAACAAGAAACGGGAAAACAAAATTCTGTCATGATCGCACAATGACCAAACAATGAGGTCGCAATCCATTCGTTGAGGCTTGCACACGACCATAGCAGAACATGTCGCCTTTTGGTCACGTAAACTCGCACAGCGATCCATACGGATTTCAGATTTCCAGCAACGTGAAAAAATGTCATTCATAGGCAAAAACTCCAAAACTTCAACACCCAATAATCCCAAAACACATCCAAACATCCAACACACATGGTATGATATGGTAGATCATGAAATTCATCATATTACAACATGAAAACAATATTTGATTCCATTTCAACAAAACACTAACCCACCAATGTTCTCATATTTTCCCCCAATGCTACACTATCTAATGGAACATACCTTGATGATAAAGATTGATGGTTGAGTTAATAATGATGAATCCAAACTCTTGTTCTTCTCTTCCTTTCCTTATTTTTATATCTCTATTTGATATTTTGTCATCTAACACCAATTGAGCAAATATTAGAGTTATCAAAATGTCTTCTCTTATATTTATTAATATTAGTTTGTCCCTTTTAGCAATAATTAATTTCTTCAAAGTTCACTAGTTATTCTATTGGTTACAACTGATAACATTTAGAACACTTAAGAGTTTCAATTATTTCAATTAACAAAAGATAGAGCACATAGAAACTCAATTGATCTCAACTGACATCCAATTGAGCATTTTAAAAAAATATAGAATATTATAACTCATGAGAGCTGGGAAGAGTTGCGTGATCGATACCATCAAATAGGCATCTTTCTTATATCTAACCTTAAAAAAAAAAATTCTTTCATCATTCTTATTCAAACTTTATTTTATAAAACAATCAAAATAATAAGAATTGATGATAGACCTATATTTTTTCTTAAAGATTTCTATATAAAACACATAATTCGTCATCAGATTTTTTGTGTTCCTATATTTTTTTTCAAGCTAAACTATCCAAAAAAAAAAAAAATTGAACTCATGGCCTATCTCACATTGTTTTATTGATTACCAACTCCTTTGATTGTAGCATCCATAGAGAAGTTCAAAACTTAAATAGAAAATATTAGAGGGTTCATATAGGCACAATTGTTCAGAGTTCAGACTTTCAACAACAAGTTTAGTTACTAACTTATAGGTAGTTTATTCACCCTAGCCTAACATTTTTAACTAAACTATTTTAGGAAATAAAACATGATTAAAAAAATCAATATAACTTTATAAAAACAAATTATTCATTGTTTCAGATTTATGGTTCGATAGTGAGATTCTAAATTTTATGCTTTATTTTATTATATATAATTTATTTATAATGTTTTTTTTTAAATTATTAATTTATAAATATTAATAATTTATTTACATTAATATGTAATATATATATAAATATAACCTTTAAGGTTTGAATTTTGAACTAAAAGATTATACTTTTAAAATACAAATTCCTAGTTAACATCAATTGAATCATATAATTTAGAGTGAACATAAATTGAAGAATTGGACCTAATATATTTTTTATATTATTTGAGGATAAAATTTATTCTTTTCTTCTTTTTTTTTACAACACTATACATGTTTTTTTTATAATTTTAGTAGCTGCTATTTTTATGTTAAATTTTATTTTTTTAAGTATTCATTTTTTGTTTTTGGTTAATTTGGTCATAAATAGCAACTTTATTTTAATTTTGCACTTTTTGTAATGTAGTTGAATCTAAATATTATCATATAAAAAAAATTAATATAATGTATGCTTAATTGCATAAAAAAGGAAAAAAAAATTATGTTTTATTTGTGAAAAATGTTTCAATTACGGCGGTTAAAACTGACATTATCAACGACAAAAAACCGCCTTTTTATTTAATATATATTAACACATGAGAAATTTTATTCAAAAATACTATTTTTCTGCATTTTCGTTAATTGTGGCGGTTTTAACCGCCATAACAACACTTATTAACGGCCACAATTTTCATATTCTTTTATAAAAGAAGACAAAATTTTGGGGCCGAACCCGGACACATGCCCAGCCTGACCGGGCCTTAAAAACGTCCATATATATATATATATATATATATATATATATATATATATATATATATATATATATATATATATATATATATATATATATATATATATATATATATATATATATATATATATATATATATATATATATATATATATATATATATATATATATATATATATATATATATATATATATATATATATATATATATATATATATATATATATATATATATATATATATATATATATATATATATATATATATATATATATATATATATATATATATATATATATATATATATATATATATATATATATATATATATATATATATATATATATATATAAAAGTTGAGTCGTGTCTTTCACTTTATTTATTTATTTATGGTTTAAGTAAGTAAATCGTCCTTATAAATTAATAAATTTTTTATTTTCGTCTCTGTATTTTTTTCTTAAGATAACTCATAAATATTAAATTTTTTTTTGATATTCATCCTTAACGTTAAAATTTGTAGAAAATTTTTTATTTTGTTTGCGAATTTTAACATTAAAGAAGATCAATATCAAAAAGATTTTAATATTCAAAAATTATTTAAAAAAAAAGATATAAATTAAGACGAAAACAAAAAACTCGCTAATTTTTTGAGACGATTCACTTATTAAATCTTTATCTATTTTTAATATTTATTTGATTTAATTATTTGGTTTTAATTTTATAATATTTATATTATATATACTTAAATTTTGATATCATTGTTGTAGATATATTTAAAAAGTTTATATTAAACTTGAAAAAAAAGATTAATTGTGAAAAATAAATCTATGCAAAAGATTATCTAACCATAATCAATAATTATTTTTGAGCTCTTTTTATATATTGGTAAAAATAACACCCATTTTTTTTATTGAAGTAAATGATTATATACTATTTTTTCTAAAGTAAAAACAAAAGAGCATTGAGCTCTAAACAATATTTAAGCGAATGTTAAAAGAGAAAAGCTGCTCATTTTCTCTAACTTTTACTCTTCTTTCTTTTTCATAGTATTTTCAGACGATTTTGGAGCAAAGGAAATGTATAAGGAGTTTCGACACTACAACGAGATTAATGAAATGTTTATTCCAAAACAAAGAAATGTGAGATGAAGGAAATTTGTGTTTTTTTAAAAATTTTTTTTTATGGTAGGGATGAAGAACTCCTAGCTATCAAATAAGACAACATATTTATAAGAAAAATGAATATCCATGCAAACATACCCAAGTTCCAAAGGAGAAATGCTTATAGAGAAGCTGAACTTGAAGAGATAAAGTCCAAGTTGTTTCAGTAGGAAAAAGGATAGGTTCAAAATGAGTTTGTTAGGCCCAATAGAGGAAACTTCTACGCAAATGCGTTAAGAGGTAAACCATGCCCTAATTTTGACGCCAGAAGAAAAGTGAAGTTCAATGTGAAAGAAAAAGACCTTTCTCGATTTCGAAATGATTTTGTTGGTTTTATCGAAAAAGTCGGCGATGACATAATATGCAAGATGTTTTTAACACAGAAGGTTACTTATCCATCCAAAGTAATTCCACTTGGAGAAAATCTCTATTTGTTGGAGGATTGAGTTGAAGGAAAAATGCTAGCTTTGTTAAAAGATGGGAACAATCGGCTTAAATAGTGCATCAAAGAGGGTCGTCCTAAGAACCATTATGTTGTGGATGGTGATAGAGTTACTTGGATTTGTTGCTATGACATTCCTTGTCATGTCAAGCATGGAAACCAGAACTTTTCAAAAATCAGGTGGCTCCCTTGGGATAGTATCTATGTGTTGATGATAACACAAGGCACCATTTAAACATGAATGTGACTCACCTTCTAGTAATAATTAAGTGTACAATAACTTTAGAGGATGAGATGGAGGTCCAAATCAATGGTTAAACCTTCAACGTTAAACTTGTTGAGGTTTCTCAAGGACATTTGAGATTACAGTCACCAGATTATTTTAGCATGGAGGATTCATCGAGTGATAAGCTAAAAGAGTTTTAGCAAGGTGATGAAGATGAAGTTGAAGGGGACGCTCGTACATGGGATGTTCGTGACGATGATGGTTCCCCAGGAAGTGACTAATATTGATTTGGTAAGCCAATCAACAAGTAAACAAAACATGAGTTGTTTTTTTCTTCAAAACCAATGAAAGAGATCACAGGTTACCCTTTATTTAAGAAAAGGTAAAAGGCATGAGGTAAAATTAACTAGAGACATGTTACTTTTTTCTTATCAGTATACCTCAAAACACTGGAAAAGAGATATACAACCCAAAGTCAACCACAATGTGAAATCCACCAAAAAGTTACTCACTTCCTCTGGACCAGTTCATCACAGCCCTCTGGGCCATACGGTGATTCGGGTCTTCAATTTGTTGCTATTGGGACTGTTGAATCGTCTTCTGTTGTGAATCAGATACCTTTTAACAAAGTATAAATTGTTTCTTCTTGATCATGAAACACACAAGGGTTAGGACTAACAAAAAAAACAAGGTAAAACAACAAGGAACAACAAAGATTGGTTATTAAACTGCTATTCGTTCCTTTCTCTTAGAATAAGATTACAAGAATAACAAAATAACCTCTCTCTCTTGAAATTAGGATTTTATCTTCCTATTTTTTCTTATGCCAAGATTGAGAAACTAGCATCCTATTTATAAGAAAAATAACACACTAACCTAATGGGCTTTTTAACAATTACCCATTACAAGCTAACTTAAACAATTCGGGCTTACAAGCAAGGCCCAATTCAACATGTTAACAACCCTAACAATATTAACTAATGCATGTCAGAACAAACTTCGACTACAACACGCATTACTCGCGAACATACTTCGACCATACTAGAGTTCGATCCAACATCTCACAAATGTCTATCTTGGATCTAACTCTATAACATCAAGAAACTACCTTTCTTCATGCCGCTTTATTAACTGCTACAATGGAAAAACTTGCAACTGGGCAACGTCTTGGTGATCATATCAGCAGCATTATGATCTGTCGAAACCTTCAGCACTTGGACTTCTCCACGCTCGATTACCCCTCTGACGAAATGCAGCCTCACATCAATATGCTTGGTTCGCTCATGATAGGCTGAATTCTTCGACAGGTATGTTGCACTTTGACTATCGCATTTAAAAGTGATAACTCGACCTTGAAGTTTTAGCTCCTTTGCTCATGATAGGCTGAATTCTTCACAGCTTCAGTTACGGAAATATACTCCGCTTTAGTGGTTGATAAGGCAACGACCTTTTGAAGTGTTACTTTCCAACTGATTGTTGTCCCAAACATAGTGAACACATATCTAGAGATAGATTTTCTGGAATCCATACAACCTGCATAATTAGAGTCGACATATCCTTCGATTGCTGCTTTACTATCTTCACCCAAGGCTCCAACCATAAATTAGGACTCTACTTAGAGACCCATTTATGTACCTTAAAATCCACTTCAATGCTTGCCAGTAAGCCTTTCCAGGATTCGCCATTTACCTGCTTACAAGACTTACTGCATATGCTATGTCGGGTCTAATACAGACCATAACATACATAAAAGAACCTACTATGTTAGCATATGGAATTCTATTCATATAAGTTCTTTCAACATCAGTGCTGGGACACTGATCTATACTCAGCTTGAATTGAGGGTTTGTCGGAGTCACAACAGGCTTTGAATTCGACATACCAAACTTTTCCAGAACCTTCTATAGGTATTCCTTTTGAGATAAGCATAATTTCGACTGCTTTCTATCTCTCTGAATGTCAATCCCAAGAATCTTGGACGCAGCTCCCAGATCGCTCATGTCAAACTCTTTATTTAGTTCAGCCTTCACCCTCATTACATCTTCGACATTGTTGCTTGCTATTAGAATATCATCCACATAGAGCAACAAAATAACAAATGAATTACCCAGTCGAAATCTGAAGTAAACACAGTGGTCGAACTGACTTCTGATGAAAATTGTGCGTGTCATGAACTTGTCGAATCTCCTATTCCACTGTCGAGGAAATTGTTTCAGTCCATATAAGGATCTATTCGGCTTGCACACATAATCTTCCTTCCATTTTTTGACATACCCTTCAGGTTGCCTCATCAGGATTGTTTCATCTAAGTCACCATACAAGAACGCAGTCATCACATCCATCTGTTCCAGTTCAAGGTTGAACCGTGCCACTGTAGCAAGCAACATTCGAATGGATCTGTGCTTCACAACAGGAGAGAACACATCATTGAAGTCAATACCTTCTTTCTGAGTGAACCCCCTAGCAACCAATCTTGCCTTGTATCTCTTCGACGCCACTCCTTCGATTCCTTCCTTAACTTTGAAAGTCCATTTACAGCTGACTAACCTGGCTCCAGCAGGTTTCTTGATCAGTTCCCATGTGTTGTTATCATGAAGAGATTTTATCTCATCATCTATGGCCTTCAGCCATTCAGTCTTCTTTCGACTCTTCATAACTTCTTTATAATCTCTAGGTTCTTCATCTAGAACCTCACTAGCAGAGATTAAGGCATAAGCTATAAGATCTGCATACCTAAGTCTCTGAGGTGGTTTGATGACTCTCCTCGACCTGTCTTTTGCTAGCAGGTAGTCATTATCAGTCTCCTCATCTATAAAAACATCTTATGCGTCTTCTTCGACTTCATCTGGGGTACGCAATTCAGCATCAACATGCTCCACCTCAACAGGAATCTCTCTCTGTTCCAGCTCTTCGTCAACATCATCAGTTTTCTTGAAAACCATCTCTGCTTCATTGAAAAATACATATCGACTGGTGTTACACCTCCTGTGACCTGGATCTAGGCACCATAGCCTATTAGCTTTGACTCCTTCAGGATATCCCATGAACATGCATTTCAGAGCTCTAGGTTCGACCTTGTCTTGCCTAATATGAGCATAGGCCACACAGCCAAATACTCTCAGTCTGTCGAGACTAGGTGGATGTCCCGACCAAACTTCTTCAGGCGTCTTCATTCCCAAGGCAGTCGAGGGACATCTATTTATGAGGTAAACTGTTATCGAAATAGCTTCCGCCCAAAACACCTTCTTCAG